>CM073748.1:21064681-22467181 GCA_037127355.1 Schoenoplectus tabernaemontani | reverse complement strand
TGCGTACAAAATAAAATATTAGTATTTACTGCTTGTATTCATTTGTAATAATTTTCGTTGCGCAGTTGGGCCTTACGTATTAATTTTCTGACAAATATATATGTGACATGAACCATGTTGAAGTGTTTGAAATAATTTCAAAAAAAAATTATTCAAAACTTTAAAATTTTGTAAAAAAAATGAGACCGAATTTCAAACTGAGACCGAAATTGAAACTCGAGTCTGACTATGAGTGTATATTTCAACTAAAATCATACTACTTCCCTATTTTTTTTATCTTATTTACCAAAAAAAAAATCTGCAAATTTGCAGTATTGAATTTCCTCTGTTTGAAGTTATTATAGTATCCTCTGCAGGCACGTACAGACTGGAGACGACTATATTCTCTACTAGACAATATAACTTTCCCTTGATCCCTTCTCAGACTAATTTGGCTTTATAAAGTTCCACTTCCATTCCTCCATCCCCTCTATCGATCTCTCTCCATGTTTCTGAAAACCTACAACCTGAGCCTATCCATCTCCTCCCATTTTCTCTCTTCCATTCCTTGTACAAAGCAAACTTATTAAACCCCACAGTGCACTTACCTTTGCCCATCTCTCTCTATAAGATATATATAATGGATAAAAACACCAGCAGCAGCAGCTCTTGGGATAACCTTGACATGAGCATGAGCATGAGCATGAGCATGGGCACCGGCTCACATCACCTCTTCTTGAACCAATCCCCACCGTTGGATTCCTTCACCCCTCAACAACACATGCACCATAATCCCCATCCCTTCAACCTGCCTCTGCAAATCAACAACAACCCTTCCTCTAGCCTCTCCATCCCCCCTCAAATAGACCAATATGCCTCTAATACCGACCAAGCCGATCTGAACGAATTTGATGATCAGGAGGAGGACGAAAGCCTAGGTGCCATGAAGGAGATGATGTACCGAATTGCTGCAATGCAACCGGTGGACATCGACCCAACCACCAATAAGGAAGCCGAAGAGACGAAACGTCCGCATCAGTGATGACCCACAAAGCATCGCAGCACGTCACCGGCGAGAAAGGATCAGTGAACGGATACGGATCTTGCAGAGGCTCGTACCAGGCGGCACGAAGATGGACACCGCATCAATGCTAGATGAGGCAATTCGGTATATCAAGTTCTTGAAGAGGCAAGTGCAAGAATTACAGTCTAGTGGTAGTGGGCCACAGGGGTCAGTGCCTGTACCTCTGCCCGTACCCGCACCACCTCAAGTCAGTTTGATCGGCGGAGTGCGTATGGGTCCAGTTGACTGGAAAAATATTGTGCACGGTCCATCACCTTCTTCCTCCTCTTCTTCCATGGGGCCTCAATTAGGCTTTGGAGGTAGTTTTGGTGCGTCAAGCAGCCATGGTGTGTAGTGATAGATGAATTAAGTGGTCGGTTCAACTTGAGAGGTAATCAATTGTGTTTTGTTTTTTTATGTTGGGGAATTTTCTTTGATGTGTGCAATTAAGTGATCTAATTTAAGTGGCGTATAGTATAGGGGGGAATTTCATCATTGCTACTTTTCTTCTAGCAGTTAGGTCTTACCTTCTATGAGGTAAAATATTAAAAGCTTATCTTTCTTCTCTCTCTGTATATACTGGATGGGGACATTCTCATCTGATTCAACGTAAATCACATTGTTAATTTTTCTAGGAGAAATTAATTCCATTAATATATATTATCATCTTGAACAAAAATTTACTCTTGAAAATATATTTTCGTGTGTTGAACTCTTCCTTTGGGGCACAAATCGAGTTAGCTCTCCGTCCGTTCCAGAGAAAATGGAGAGGATTTCGACATGAAATTGGTTGCAATGTTGTGATGTGGTGCCAATGGTATCATGTGACACTAGTTTGTTACAATACGGTTGACTATGAGAGGCCAAGGCATGATGATAACGGTTACTGAGTCACGTAGGCGCATGATTGCTTTGAAATTTGTGTGATGTTACATTGTCTAGCAAGCTACACACACAATATAAATATAATTCTTATATATAATTTTGTTGGACGCCATGGATTTTGTGCTGAATAGTTATGAAGTCTAGGTTGGAATTTTGTTTTGAGCATTTCCGAAGAGATCACTGTGCTGCTACAAGGTTTTTTGGGATCCTCACTCTCTCTGTGATTTTATGCACCATTTACCTTGTTTGGGGGATTTCATCTTTGTTTATTGTTTTTTATGGATATACTAATCATATATAATGCTTTTAATTAAATTGATTTACTCCATTTTTTACTTTTAGTTCCGAAGTGATTTAATGTTTAATTTGCTGCCCCGTTTTTTGGGGTGCATGAAGTGGAGGAATACAAGAATAGATAATTAAATCAACGAAAATGCTTCATTTGTCAATGCATATTGATCGGATTCACATGTGTGTGTGTGTGATACACACACATAAAAATATAATTTCAAAAAGAAGTTGCCAAAAATTATAATATATAGAGAGACTATTATGAAAACGTTTGCATTTTAGCTTATATACAAACGCGTCAAAAAATATATTTTAAAATCTTAAAAATTTAATTAATGATTTTCATTAAATTCTTCATATGAAAACCTTTTGGATACAAAAATTTGGAGTGTTTTGAGTTTTTTAAGTCATTTTTTTAATTTAAAAAAAATAACATAAATATTGGATATTTATTATTATTTTTAGAGCTATTTTAAAAAAAAATCAAAAGAGTGAGTTAAAAAAATCAAAACACGACAAATTTTTGTATCCCATAAGGTTTTCATATGATGAATTTAATAAAAAATTTAAGACATTAAAATATATTTTTCAACACATTTGCATATCGACTGAAATTTAAATATTTTCACAATAGTCTCTCTCTTTCTCTCTCTCTCTCTATATATATAGTTTGGCTATGGTGCTACATGTAGCACAGAAGATCCATATAATACGGATCATTTTTTCTTTTTTATAGTTCAAATTGTCGATCAGACTGGACAAAATATTTTTATAATGAAAATCTAGTTGTAGACCAAATTTTATATTTTTTTATTATTATTTTTAGATAGTTCAAAAATCACTTGATATAATTATTATGAGCTATTCAAAATAAATGATTTTCAAACTATGTAAAAAATAGTAATTTTTTAAAAAATATATAGAATCTGATCTATAACTAGATCTTCATATGAAAAATATTTTACCGATCAAATCGATCAATTGAACTTTAAAAATAGCGAAGTAATTCATAGCACATGAGTCATCCGTGCTACGCGCAGCATCATAGCCTAACTCACACACACACACTCTCTCTCTCTATATATATATATGTATAGAGAGAGAGAGAGAGAGATCTTACGGTGTTTCACGAAGCAAAAGGCATTTTGCTTTGACCTAAAAAAATATCACAAAATTAAAGTTCAAATTGCCAATCTAATTCATCCAACGTAAACTACACATTTAAATCTTATGAAATATCAAATTTGATTACATTTGGAGTTTTCTAACTATTTATTTTTTAGATTTTTCAAAATGCCACGATAATAATAATAAAATAATTATAGGTGCACATAAAAAATTATCATCTTTCAAAAATCCAAAAAATAATTACAAAGCTGCAAAAATAGTAAAATTTGGTATTCAATAAGTTTTTAATATCTAAATTATTATGGACTAATTAGATTGATATTTTGAGTTTTTGGTATATGAGATTTGAAACCGAAGCAAAATGCCTCTTTGCTATGCGAAGCACCGTACGGTTTCCATATATATATATATATATATATATAGAGAGAGAGAGAGAGAGAGATGACTTATGGTGCTTTGCAAAGCAAAAAAATCGTTATTGCTTTGGGATGAGATTTCATATTTTGAGGTCTCAAATAGTCAATCTAAGTTGCTCAATAATTTTTTCATGTTAAAATCTTATGAGATATTAAATTTCATGAATTTTTGAGCTTTCTAACTATTTTTTAAATCAGCCCAGATTATAGACTATTTACTTATGTTAAATAAGATTGATTTTAAAAATAATTTAAAAAATAGATAGAAAAATAAAAAAAATCAAAAAATTTAATATCCCAAAATATTTTGACATGAAGAAAATATTAAGCAACTTGGATTGATCATTTGAGACATCAAAATATAAAATCTCACACTAAATCAATAACAGTTTTTTACTTTGCAAAACACCGTAATGTATCTCTCTCTATATATATATACACACACATAGCAGCAGCACATTTTCTGTATTTTTTTGTTGACTTCTCATCAATGCACCGAATTAAAATGTATGAGACATATATTGTTATATGATTTATGACTGTGCGTAAAAGTTACCTGTTATTAATTAAACAATATTTTTACTCCTTTACCAATCTTAAAACTTTATACAGTACTCATATTTGGCTAATTATTATCATTAATTTTCATTAGAGACAAGTACTTTACTTGATACCTAGATTATCATATGTACATGTCATCAGTGACAGGTCTATTACTTAATGCCTGGGTTATTTAAAACCCTTTGATAAAGGACATGTGCTTCTCGGTTTAATTTCTTTTCTTTTTGAAACAGAAAGCATACAGGAAGATAGTTTTTTCATAATAGTGGAAGAATATGGAAAATGCCAAAATATTAACTGTGCTATAATTGAAGTATCCATGAGATATGCCTAAACTAGAACTAGCCTAGAAAACCGATTGCGAAATATGACTGCAACAGAGAATTAACTATATATACTTATTTGCATCTTGATTATTCCTTAAAAATTAGTAGGGAAAAGCTTTTGGAGCATGCATGGAGGACATGTAGAAAACAATTTCTGGTAAAAAAAACTAATGAGAATCAGGCCCCAAACAACAACTGAACAAAGAGATAACAAGTTTAAGTGTCACAATTAAATGTATTAAAGCTTTCATTTCATGTTAAATGCTTTATGTTCCTCTTATCTAAAATAAATTATATAACTAAGTGAAATTTCTCGGCAACTGATTTTTTTGTTAGCTGTACAGGAATAAAATCTCTATTCAATGAAGGCTATGTGAAGCTTGGAATGCATTTATTACTAGATCTCTCTTCCTTTCTAATTATTTACTGCGAGGTTACTTGAGTTAGAGATCTGGAGAAAATGAATGATTTGTGAAGTTGTGATAGATGCTAAAGCTCAGCCATTAATTGATGGCAACTGTAAATGAATGATTCTATCTGAGCTCATTAGCCAAATTTTATAAGTTAGTCATAATCTCTTTAATGTTATTTCAAAACTAAATTCATTTGTAATTTTACATATTAACAAGGAACATATGTATATATTTTACACACGCGCGCGGGCGCAAAACACGCACACATGTATATATTTTGCATACTAACAAGGAACATATGTTCAGATGGCACATTAATTGTAATCAATGCTTTTCCTGTTGACATGAAGAAGAGCCTTTTATTTAAATTCAATTTACGGTTCCTGATGTCCCAAACCTAATTTCTGTTTGAACATGCTATAAGTTATAATTTTATTTCACATTTTTCAGTGCATGTTCTTGTTATTATTGTTATTTCTTTTGCAATCAATATTTGCAGTAGTATTGACAGAACTATATATAATCCAGTGGGGTCACAGGAGACCTCACTCAAATTTCATACGCGCATTCATAATTTGATTATACACTAAATTTTTGGAGTCATTTTTAATTTTAAAGAATAATGAATCTACTGTGATACACAATAATTCTAAAGAAGATACATTTCATTCTCTCTAATTTCAATTGTAGCTCAATTTTAACTCATTTTAAGATTGTAAATCTTATTTGACATGAGATAAAATTTTGGCTCCGTCCCAGTGCAGCAGTATGAATGATGACTAAAGTTAAAAATACTTTTGTTAATTTGATTATGAAGAATTGTTTGCTTCAAGTTTGTGCATCAAATAGTTATTACAGTATATGTACACCACCAAACATAGTGAATATGATTTCACCATCAAATTTTCGTAGAAATTTGATGAATTATACTATGAGTAAATTATAAAATTATTATCACACAATAAAACTGTCTAGAAGACCATCCCGGAAGCGGAAGTCTTCGAGCAATGCAGTGCTGTAGGACCAAACATCGGGCATTTGACCAGGCCTGCAATTCATAATAAGCTTGATTGCGTTGAAGAATAGACAGGAGGTGAATTCGACGTCTGGAATGGAGAACAGGTATTCAACCCGTGCCATCCCTTTTGTGTCATGATTTATTGAATTATAATCCAACCAGGCATCAGAAATCACAGAAACTGTGATCTTGAGGGGTCGGAGACTCTAACTCTCGGCTTTTGTAAGTCTAAGAAACAATCCAGTTAATTAATTACTCGATCATGCCCGAACGGTACAATGACCGGTACAGAATGGTGATGGGTAGATGTTCTTTTTGTATTTAATTATTAAAATAATTATATTATTAAAAATAAGAGTGATGAAATGTTATTTTTAAATCTACGAATAACAACGCGACACTACCACTGATATGGAGGAAACACACCACTTGTAGTAACTTCATTCACCAAACGCGCCACTGGGAGTTTAGGACCAAACACGCCGGTCTTCCCACCTGTGTGTTTAGGAGAGAGAAAGAGAAAGAGAAGGAAAATAAGAGAGGGCGCGGGAGGAGAGATAAAGTGCGGAATTGATAATTGATTTTGTTATTGAAGTTAATTTTTAACTTATATAATTAATTTTTATGAATTGTAGATTAATTGTAGATTAATTTAGATTAGTTATAGATTTATTAAGATTAATTATAAACTAATTATAAATTAATTATAGAGTATTGTAGATTAATTGTATATTTATTAAGATTAATTATAAATTAATTTTAGAGTATTGTACATTAATTATAGATTAATTTAGATTAATTATATTTATAATGACAAAAAATGCCACTGGTATTGGCGCTTTCATTGAAAGACGCCACTGACAGTGACGTATTTCTTCAAAGACGCCACTGGCAGTAGTGTGTTTTCTCAAAGACGTCACTGGCAGTGACGTGTTTACTCAAAAAATTCACCGAAAGTGACACGTTTCCTCAAAGACGTCACTGTCAGTGACACATTTGCTCTACGCCAATGGCAATGGTGTGCAGCCATTGGTAGATTTAAAGATAGCATTTTATCACTCTTATTTTTAATAATCTAATTATTTTAATAATTAAATACAAAAAAAAATGTCAAAAGGTGCTTAACTTATAGTGGAAAAGGATGTATTTTGCTTCCGATAATTTATTTATTATTCAGAATAAATTGGCTGAGTATACGCTGGGATAATTTTGCTACGGCATGGTGTACCGGTCATCTTGATTTGTGATTCTGGTACGGTACCAGACAAGTCAATTATAGAAGTATTACCCTGGTACCTGAGTTGATCAGTCGCTATTTACCAATGTATAGAATTATATTGATAGGCTGCATATACAACTAGGAGATTGAACAATACAAATGAAAGAGTATCTGGTATAAAGCCAAATCAATTGTTCCATTTAATTTTGCTCCCAAGTTCCAACCATATAAAGCCAAATCAATTGTTAAAGAGTATCTGGTATCCAGGCCCCACTAACCAGTAACAGTAATGGTTCCGCCGCCCATCTAAGGGAGGCAACCAATGAGCTTCTCCAGGTCCAACCACATATAGGTGAGAGAAATTATTAAAAAAGTAATTAGGAGGTATTGTGTAATTTATATTGTTATTTTAATAAAGGAATAAATTAGTTTGGTGGGATCACAGGGAAATCATGGTTGTCATGCACCATATATATATATGTCCATATCAAATGCATGATAACAAAAATAAGATCTGTGCCAGTGAGAGCCTGAGGGGAGGTGTGAAATCTGAATTCTGAAACATGGAGAAATTTTAATATAGTATTGTTAAAAAAAATGAAGAAAGAGAAGGAATAGAAAAGATTATCTAGGAGCGCATTGAATTCAGTACTGCCAATGCACAGCACCAATTATGCACCACATCCCACTGGTCTGACCTCACACCTCCTTGGATCTAGATTCTGGTCCCCTTTACTGTCTCCTCACCAAAAATATTATGACGTCGCCTTTTTTATCTGTTGTCACACTTTTTTTATGGGATAAAAAGTAAGTTGCATTGTTGCAATGTGAAATTTTTTATGCTTTTTTTTTACATGGAAACATTAAAGGGAATCATGGCAGTGAATCAGTGAAACTGATCCACGTGCGTCAAGTGTCATGCATCCTAGGTGGCAACAGCCAATTTGCTGTTAATTGCGTGCATCTTATGTGGCAACTGACTGTTACACTTACACAATAGCAGGTTCCATATATTAAAATGTGAATACAGGAGTAGTAATCTATCCATCGATGTGGAATTTAAGTATTTCACACACAAAGAGTTGCATGAATTCAGAGGAATTACGCTTGAATATATATGGACGGATTTAGTTTGTAAAATTTCAAACAGAAAGAAGAATATAAATATAAAAATTTCAACAGAATGGACAAAGTATGATTCGCTCTGATCAAGTAGTTAACTTGTCCGCATTATTTGATTTTTTTTTTATAAAAAATATGATTAACAAATTATTTGATATTTTTAATAAATTATTTTATATACGAATTAAATAAAAATACTAAAATCCAAATTTTGAATTCTCTTATCCTTTTATAAAGCGATCGACACACAAATATATATTGTCATTGATCCCGATTTTATTATTCAAATATATGACTCGTTATTAATATTTGACTTTATTACACAACTTATTTTGTATATATAGTACTTTAATATTTTAACTGTTATTATTGAAATTAGTATTTTCAAAATAAATAATAATAATAATACTACACAAAACATTTGTACAGTAGAGTAGCTAGTTAACATGATTGACAACTCATTTGACTTGAAAATAAAGTCGGCATTGAGAATAGTATTTATCTCTCTAACATATTACTTTTTGCTGAAATATATTTATGGTAAAAAAAACTATATAAAGGTCCATTTCCGTTTGTATTGAGCATGCTGCATGCCCAACATGTTATTCTATTTAATTAACAATGCATGAAATAGTGGATAAGCGATGGTTATATATTCATGATTTCATGCATGCCTTCAAATTTATATTAGTCAACAATTAATTGTCCATGTAAATGATACAGAGGACAGAGGTGCTATATATGCTGACACGCAAATGATCTATCTAAGATACACGTATTTGCAACCGTGCGACACCGTGTCACGCGCCAGAGTAACCGTTGGATCTGCTCGAGATGCGTGCACACTCAGAGAAGAAACGAAAACCCCTACTTTCCACTGGTCAACAGGCGTACAGCGCACTGCTACGTGTCAGGAGATAGGCTTCCAAGATACAGCGGATCCAAAAAGTGTGTTGTCTTGCAGCCACATGCATGACGTTGTATATTTAAACATTCTGTGACCTATAACTCCCCTACCTATCATTTTTTTTTATATTAGCTGATACAAATATACTATTATTATACTGTCATTTTGTCAGTTTGAATTCTTACCTAGTTATCTGTATTCTGTAGTGCTCCTTTGCTCTGGCGCACTAGTTGCTTTGCTTCCATCTTTAATACACAATATGGTTTCTTCTAATAAAACCTTAAAATCATTCTTTTAGGCGTTTTCAAAAATTTTGTCCATGCTAAGACAAATTACAAACTTAGGGAGCCAACATTGTGTAAAATTGTGAAATCTATGTTATAGCATGCTATGATTGGAAGCAAAAAGTGTTTCATATCAAAGTCTGTGCTTAGGCATCCATTAATACCAAATTGACCCCGAAATATTACCAGACATAATGATGTGACCTTCATCAATTTGCTTCCCATGTAGCATTGTTTTTACTTGTACGGCTCATATGAGTCTGCATATTGACGTCTGCACAGACAAAATTTGTCAAAAGAAAAAAGAAAATATTTCTTGGTTAGTGCAAGGACCAAATAATCACCTCATGAGGTACCTCTTTGCTATCCCCTACTTTAAATCTTTAATTGCATGTAGACCAAAACTACTGTTTATTATCTAACAAAACTTTAACAACCGCTGCCTATTATACGAAGGGAAGGGATATGAATTTTCAAATAAATATGATTTTTTTTAAAGATATGTTCTTCTTCTATATATAGATTATAGTGATTTAAATTTTATATAATTTCATTATTATTTATTAGTTCATAAAAGTTCATCAAAATAATATATAATTTATAGCGGTTCTAATTTAACATTATTTATTAGACTATCAAATGATAGTGAAATTACATGAAATTTGAATCATTATTAATCTATAAGTAGAAAAGTATATTTATAAAAAACAATATTTTTATAATTTTTTAATATTTTTTAAACATTCATTGTTAAAATTATCAACATAACCATTATCAAATGATCCCTTCCTTATATGAATCTGTTGATGAGTTCACAGAGTTCAGACGTGTTTTCCAGACTGAAGGCTCTCTCTTGCATACCAAAAATTACTCAAAATGGATTGAAATTTCATGCCTGTACGGGATTTAAATGAACCATATTTCAATGTTTACCTACATCCGCACACAACACAACCATGTGACATTTAATGTAAAATCCAGTCTGGTAAGAATGAAGTATTATGGAATCAATTCTACTCCTTTTTGAGATTAATCTATGTTCTTACACAAACTGTTTTACATGAATTTGCTTGAAAAATCTCTTATACATATCAAACTCTTCCCTTTTTTGTACATGCCAAGGTGAAAACTAAAATTGGATTCTCACCTCCCCCAAAAAAATAATAAACAAAAATAAAAGTAAAAAAAAATAGAAAAAGAAAAGAAAAGACAGCTAGACAAAAAGCTAGATGGATGCTACAATTGTTACATAATCTATGTATACGCTTCACGCTTCACGCTTCACACATAAGAAATAGAGAGGTATTAGGCAATATTTCTCACAGCAGACCATCAGTTTATATGACTGCCAGGTGAAAATTTTAAAGAATAACATCTAAAAAAATCAAAGGGCAAAAAATGCCAACCCCCCACCACCAAGATCTTTAATTTTGCAGATGCCTCCAACCTCTGCATATGAAAAGAACAACAAAATGTCAGAATTGATACATCAGACCTAATCCAACCAAAAAAAGAAAAATCAGTTTCCATGAGCAAGTGACAAACGAAATAGATATCATTAAGTACTAACAAAAAAGAAAGAAGATGATGTGTTCATACTCTTGCATGGTCACATGTGACAACATATATGTTAGCATACAAACCAGCATATGGGATGTTCTTTTGCCTGTCCAGGTCAGTGGTTCTCAGATAAACCAGTATGATGTGGTACCATCCCAGATCAAAGTGAACCAAAATTACAACAAAAAGTTTACTTTCTGGTTGCTTGAAACTTGTCTGTTTGGACTTCTACCACAGAAAGTTGTTAGGCACTACCATCTCAGCTTATACCAGACCAAGGAACCTGACCAGCCATCAGTATGGAACCAGGTGAGACCCCTCACCCCAAACAACTTGGCAACATGTATCAGTTTATTTTTTGTCATGCACCTATGTCAACCTTCAATTACTTTTTTAGATATAATGTTCAATGTTATATCACTTTTTTATTAAGATGCTCTTTAGATTCTATGTTGTTTTTCTTACAAAACAAGGTACAGCAGTAAAGATTCTACAAATCAATAAAAGATCAAGGTAATTAGATAGCCTTGACCACACTAACCCGCACCACAGCTGAACCAGATCAGGTCTCCTGTTAGGTTCAGCCCACCAATACCAGTATTACTTGAGCCCAAAAAAAGTGGGCTTGAATTTGTTGGATATATAGCCCACAGACAAACCTAAACAAGTGAGATATGGAGAGGGTACTCACCATCAGTGAGAAAGTATGAAAATACAATCTCATTCCAGGCGTCAGGTACACCAGGTAAGCACCAGTGGCTGCAGTCAAGAATAGTCAAGGGATGGCTATATGTGCCGATGTGTGCATCACTGCGGAACGCACCCATGGAAGTAACATTTAATACCGTAATTGGTACCCACATCGTGGAGACCATGCTGGCTATGATGTCACCAAACTCATTTCTATCTGTCCCATTCACCTCTAATGATGGCTCTGTAGTCACTTTGCACTCCTTTTGATTAACACCGCTGTTATAGCACCTCTATATTAGTGCAAGTTTTTTTTTCTTTTATTTTTGGTTAAAACAAGGGCTACATTACAAACTAAACATGATATCTACAGATGTGGCAAGACACATTTTCACTGCTTGCAATAAAAAACTGATATATACAAGGTTTTTTTTTGGCAAATTGTGTCCAATGCTTATAACACAGTACAGACGGTATTTTTTATATGTTTTCATAGAATTTTGTTGCTCATCTAAGTTGGTTGATAATAAATATTGATCATTACCCTGGAAGTCAGAACAATACTAAATTACCCTCCAAAACACAGTAAGTGTTCCCTACTAAAACTCACCTAAGTCTTAACTCAATTCAATTTACAATGCCAAATAAATTTCTAATTTTATTATCAACATATTTCAGGACAGGTAAGGTTACAACTAGAAATGATAGACTTCATGTACTAATGAGATATGCCTCAACTTTACCTTGGCACCCTCAGCATATATATCAGGAATGGAAGGTACAACTAGAGATGATGGTGTTCATGTCCTAATGAGGTATGCTATGTTGCACGGGTATGGGCGCTGGTATCGTATATAACTAGAAATGATAGTCTTCATGTACCAATGAGATATGCCTCAACTTTACCATGGCACCCTCCGCATATATCAGGAAGGGAAGGTACAACTAGAGATGATGGTCTTCATGTCCTAATGAGATATGCTATGTTGCACGGGTGCAGACGCAGGTTTCGTATATGATATGGTGCGGGTGCGGCGATATGAAAAATAATAAAAAAAAAACTAAGATACGGGTGCAGCTATATATAATAAATATTAATAAATTATTATATAAAAAATAAAAAGTATAATAAAAGAAGTAGAAGAAAAAAGAAATATATTTGATTGATATTAAATATAGTTGAAAACACCTTGTATCACAATGAGCGCTTTGACACTGTGGTTGTCCGATTGGATGGAAGTGTTCTATACTCCCAAGTCCCAAGTTCGATTCCCGTTGCAGTTGAATGATTTTTCTTTGAATTTTTAGGACTGTATTGGATCATTTGTGGCCATAATCCATGCAACAATGCTTTGAGTCAAACACGTATCTTGACCGAATCAAAATGCACCTAGACGCACCGGTGACCGAACCATGACTGTATCAGAACATATCGTCCCGTATCAAAGACCAAATCCTTCGGTCAACATTAATAAAATAAATTGATATGCCACACGCGTATCGGATACGCACCCGCACTTTATCCAAAGCGCACCCGTATTGGTTCCATATCCAAGACTTATTCGGCGGGGTGTGAGAAGTATCGGCGGTAACATGGGAGGTATGCCTTAACATTCTTTTGTAGGGATACGCAGAAATTTTCTTCCTCTTCTTTTTTTTAGAAAAAGAGAAGGGTTGAACCCTCAAATTTCATTAATAATGACCAGAAAGAGTGATCTATGATATGCAGAAAATTTCTGATTCTATAGGGATATATTACACATAAGTTCACCCTGTTCTTATAAGGAAACTAACCTCCAATAAGACGGCTCAAGGGCGAAAGAAAATATCGGTCCTAGTGGTGTCAACTGAATTCTCAACCCAAGAGGCCCAAGTTCACAATGCCATTTCAAATGCTGAATTAATTGACATGCCTAGCTTGAGGGACCCATTAGCCTGGAAATAGCAACCCCTGCCAATGAAAACCATGATCTCTCTTAAATAAACAAATTGAAGGATGAAATGTTTTGCTGTTGTCACCTTTATCTATTTTGATACAAATAATCTAATACACAAAGCTTCTTCAGGTTTTTCCAGAAGCATAACATCTGGAATCCTCAACTAATGCATAACAAAACGCAGAAATCTAATATTAACAGGAGGCCACATACCCAATATCGAAAATTACATATCACATTAGCAACATTTCAGTAAAACCTCAACTTTTGGTTCTACCAATTTACAGCTAAAACTATAGCATCTGAAAGATAGTCAAAGAGACTAAAAATGCATCATACAATGTTTCGATGAAAAGAAAAGAAAAAAGGACATACATGTCAAAAAGTTTACTTCGGTTCAACCAATGACCTGAATTAAACACAAGCAAATCTGAGTCGACCCATATTTGGCTAACATCATCTAATCTATCAAGATTTAACGCAGTCCGGACCCTTTTTGGCCCATGCCAAGGTGCAAATCCCTGTTGCACCAAAAAAACTGATCGGAAGAATTCAACACTCAAATCATACTCCTCAAACCGAACCCCCAAAAACCAAATTGTCTTTGAGATCTGGTTCCCATTTAATTCATACACACTTTTAGGGTCCTGCACACCCATCATTACATGCATATAAACGACTCCCACTGGGTACGACTCATTGAATCTCCCACAAAAACAACCCATTTGCCCATAAGCTTCTCCAGCACTTATGCTGCAACGAATCTTGGCAATTCACAATTCTTCAGTTTCCATCTCCGTTTCAAGTAATTGGTGTCTTTTCTGTCATTAGCTAAACAATTAAATCCCCTTTCAGCAAAGGGACAGTTAGAACTGTTATAAAGGGTATGATTCATCCGGGACCCACATTCCATCAAATACAATGCACTCCTTACTACCTGTGCTTCCTTCCACATGAGTAATGTGCACTGAAGCTGGGACCCACCAGGCCGAGTACCTGAAAACACACAAGTAGATCAGACATGCAGTTAGCATCATGATGGAAACTATGAAATACGTGATAACACGGGAGTCAAAGGGAGGCGGGCCAGAAACCCACCACCTGCAGTGGGTTCCAGGCAAGACGGGCTGAGGATGAGACTGCTAACACCTCCCGTGCGAGACGGGCTGAGGTTGAGCGGTTAAAACTGATTGGTGTCATGTGAAATTTCAGGTTGTATCGGAGACAGAGCAAGGGGGTGGCTGGCGGGGCCCCAGCCAGCCCCCCCCCCCCCCCCCACCCCACCCCCACCACCCATTTTTATTGTTCGTGGAAGTACCTTACAACAACTAAAAACCTCCTAGCATAGCATTAACATGCAATAATCAGACCACCATTGTTGCGTTGCTACCATGGAATGGAAAATCTACCTATCAGCAGAGAATGATAATTGACAGATTGCCACTCTCTATAAGGCCAAAAGCACGCTGGAGAACCTTGAATCGGGAGTGTCGTCTCGCCTAATGTCGGAGTTACGCCGATTCTTCCTCCCTTCCTTCTAGTTTGCTTGTTTTCTTCGGGTTTGATCTCGTTAAACGATTCGATTCTTCCAAGGCGAAACGCCGCAATCGGGAGGTGATGGAAAGAGTGATTTGGGGATGGCGTGAAGTATTGTTTGTTTCGTTTTTTTTTTTTTTTTTTTTGTTAATTGAAATTTGAAGGAGAAAGAAGACGGGTCTGTCTGCGGCGGACTGGCGGTGCGGTGTGGCTGGGGGTGTTAACGGGTTTTTTTAGCGTGCATTATAAATATAATTTATTTTATATTTAATTTGAGTTAATTCATTATATTTTTTTCAATATTTATTAATATATTTCAACTACTATAATTAGTATTTAATTTTTCTAATTAATTTATAATTTTAATTAATATTTAATTTTTATAATTAATGATTCTAATAAAATAATATACAATTATTTTTCAATAATATATATAATATTTTTATTTAATCTTTGAAATATATTTGTATTCATATTTATATCTGTAATATCTGATCTGTATTCAGATATCCGTCGAATATCCAATTTGTATTCGTATATCCATTGAAAATGTCGATCTGTATTCGAATATTCATCGAATATCTAATTTGTATTCTATCCAGACTATTCATATTTAAATCTATATCTAAAAGATTGTAACGGATCTGAATATGATAAGACTACCATCCGTATGTATCTGATCAGTTTATGCCCTAAATGTGGTCGTGTGGGGATGGATCCGAAGCCAAATATTTTATTTTATTTTTATTTTCTTGGTCGCCTGGTCGGCGGGTCCAGCTCATCTGTAGACTATAGTACTTATAATTGTCTGAATTTATTTGAACCGTTAAATTTAGATGATGGCCAGGGACAAATTTGACACTGTGATTTATTTCACGGATACCGCTAGAGAATGTGAATTCCTAATCTGTGTGTATATGATAATTAATTTAAGATTTTACTTAATTGAACATACAAAGTAAATAATAAAGATATATGAAATAATTGTAATATCGATTGAGAACCTAATATAAGATATATGTGTTATGTTATATTTTTTATTAAATTTTAATGCAATTAAGTAATTGTTATTTATTTTTATTTCGATTATTTGGAATAAAAAAGTAATAATTTAATTTAATTAAAAATGTCAAATTACGCAGGATCTGATATGAACATATTTATATTGCAACGAACAAACTACTTCAATGAATAACGAACTTCAGAATTCCGCGTATTTTATCATGTTTTGATACTTCTTGATACTTTATATTTGTTTTTCGTACTGGCGTGACCTAACTAATGTGATCTTGTTATGCTTATGAAATAAATCTGTCTTTAATATGGTGGTTATGCTTGTTGAATTCTCTTTTGAAAAACCAATAAAGAAATTAATGTCTCCTCCTATTATCATTTAACCATAAGTAAATTTAATAAACGTGCCTAATCGGATTTAGTTAGTTTGAGAATTGTTTTTTGCAGAAGATTTTTTTTTATCTCCGTTCTTTCATCAAAATCTCTCATGCCTCCTCATATCAGCTTGTGTGATATTATCATTTTTCTATCTAAATATCTAATTCACTTATCTAAATATCTAGTACACTTATTTAAATATTTGAGGTAGAGTTATGCTATGGTGCTACACGTAGTTAATAATCAAATTTGTTACGGACTAAAAAATATAGGTAAATCATCTCAAAATCTTGATTTATGGATCTCAATAAATTTTTTATATCAAAATATGATGGGATAAAAAAAATTCTATTTTTTGATAAGTATTAGTTTTGAATTATTTAAGATGATTAAATAATAATAATAAAATAAAATAAATTAAAAAATAATACTTAAAAAAATAATTAAAGGCTAAAACTAAAACTAAAACTAAAACTAATACTTAAAAATTTAAAAAATAGAAAATTTTTACATCCCATCATATTTTGATATAAAAAAATTATTAAGACTCATAAATTAAAATTTAAAGATGATTTAACTATATTTTTTTAGTCCGTAATAAATTTGATCATTAACTATGCGTAGCACCATAGCCTAACTCTTTGAGGTATATATATAAATATCTAAGTTTTTTTCTGTTTTTTGAAACTTTTCTTCTCTCTTCCGTCACACTCATTTTTCCATATAACTCATGTGATGTTTGTCATTTTTTTAATTTAAATATCTGATTTATTTATTTAAATTATTTAAATACTTGGTACACATATATAAATACCAAAGTATTTTTTCTGAGGTTTTTTCTCTCATCTTTCACACGTAGTTTTTCATGTAGCTCGTGTGATATTTATCATTTTCTCTTATATGTTTTTGTTTTCCGAGGATTTTACTCTCTTTCTTGTTTTTTTTTTATTGACAATCTATTTAAATATCTAAGTCTCATATCTAATACTTGAATATCATATCTAAATATCTGAATCTCATATCATAAATGTAATATTTATCAAAAATAAAAAAAAATTATAGAGGATATTTTTTAATCAAAAATAAAAACTTAGGTATGGCATTTTTTTAAAGAACTTACCCTATTATTCGGACCCATCTTGCTCTAAAAATATATTATATTATCTAGAATTAGATGAGCTCGCCCTCTCTTAGTCCCTTGTCTCTATGTCTCGCCTAGAGACTAGAGTACACCAAGTTCAGGTTTGGATTACTAACACAACATCCTTTACATCCAGGTCGTGGGGTACTGTGCTGTATATTTGTGGGAACGAGATTTGCTGTTCGTAAAAGAAATGAACAACTTCTATTCGTTGAGATCAGACGGTTTAAATTAATTTAATCAATTTGCAAATAATGTGCTTCTCGTTTCTCAAACGAACAATATATTTATATCCATGATGGTGAGTCATGTTCCTCTGCTGCATAGCACCGTGTAGCACGACATTTGAATCATTGGATCACTTTAGAATCTGTGCTAACTCGAATCATGAAGAAATCTAACGGTCCACATGTTGCGCTATACGGTGCAGCGTAATAGAAGATATAGATTCCCGTAGTGGGTGTGCTTCTACTAGACGCGTGGAGAGCACAGCCCTCCTCCTCCTAGATTTTTTTTTTCCCTTTTCGGGTCGAAGTGTGCACGTACATCCGAATAGTCAGTCAACAACTCTCCAGTTGCATTGTTTGACTAAGCACAATTAAATTTACTTAAATTAAGCATACATACATCATCCAGTGCGTTGTCGGTTGTCACATGATAGAGAACTCAATTATTTCTTTGGCACACAAGTTAATTTGACAAAGGGAGATAAAAGTAGCTGAGAATAGAATAGTAGATAGACTGATTGTTCTACTCCATTTTTTTTTATTAAGATGGGCCAATTAGTCACATCTAAAGAAATTTGTGTATTTCCTAATAAAGCGAAGCAAATTGCCTTTAATTATATTACAGAACTTCAACTATCTAGAATATATGAAAACTTTGTTCCTTTTTTTTATTTAATTATAATGCAGTAGTGTGCTATTAGCCTATTATGGCCTGGGTTTAAGTAGATGGTGACACTCCAACAAGTTTGGCTAAATTTCAATTCAAGATCTGATTTTAAGTTTAGTTTCTTCATACTACAAAGCACCAATTTCTCATATTTTAAGATAATTGACTAGGTCATAATCATGTCGAAATATTTATGTAAGTTTGCTTTAGAAAATTGTCGCCATTTTAGGAAAATGTGGGCATATACCCATCAAAATTCATCTATTTAGAAAAACACCCATCAAAAACTTCAAATTTGGATATTTACCTTCAACTTTAGTGATTTAATTTATACCAAAATTTCATGATAATGTATCATTGATCTGTATTAATTACATGGTAGTATTACTTAGATTGATTTATAGCAGTCACACAAAATCTGATAAGTTGTTGTTGTACTAAATGCTAAAATATGCTTATTCCGAGCTATCGTCTATAAATCCATTTTGCGTCACAGCCCATATATACTACTCGATTGATAATTTTTTGGTTATTTCCAATGCCCATCTGAGTATCCATCCTGCACAACATAGTCTGATACGAAATGGTACTGACCATAACTCGTACAGACTGGTACGTACCAGAACAGATATGTATCAGTAAAAGTCAGAGCTGGTTTGAATCCATGCAATCAAAACTCTGGTACAGATGCTAATGCGCACAAATATTTGTCTTCCACAAAGTGAGCTGCTAAATATATTTTTTTTTTTTTTTTTGCTTTTGTACTTCTTATAGATTGACTCTTTTGAACATACAGCCCAAGAGAGATCTATCCACTGCACTTCTCGTTTAAGAGCAATAAGCAACCCATATAACATACACTTATAAGACACCCATATGAGGCCCATATTTGATTTCTCGATCGGTCACGGATAATGTTTAAAATGTCTGTCTTCATGCAACACATTCAAATTTTAGCTCGGATAAGTAAGGCTCTTACTTCAAATTTTATAGAAGAAGTATAAAACCTTGAACCTAGCAAAGCTCTTTTTTTCTTTGACAATAAGTAAGGCTCTTACTTCATCCAACTAGAAAAAAATGTATTACATCAAAGTTAAAATGTAGTGTTCCATGCTTTGCCCCGCAACCTTTCTTCAGTGGAAAAAGGTAGGAATCTTTGGAATAAAGATTTACATTATCCTCAAAAATAGCAAGCTTTAAGAGTGAGTTAGCAGTATATAATATTTGTTGGGAGAAAGTGATATGCACCGGTATGATGAGACAGATAGTATGAAAATTAGCAAATACAATATATTTGAAAAGTAAACTATGGTTCAGAATTAAATATTTTTTTATGATGTACAAAGCTTTGGATTAAAGCCCTCACATTGCTTTTGGCGAAATAAAATATGTTTATATCTCTGTTATAGGATTGGGGGTCTTAATATAGAGAGGCATGGTGGGTTTAAGGTTTGCATTAATCAAAATTAACTTCGTTTTAAGCAATATAATGTTTGGAAGCATTCTCTCTCGCATTGCCTTTGCATAGGAGCCAAGCATAAGCAAACCTACCGCCCCTCTGTCTCTCTTAAGAGTAAAGTACCATAACTGAAAGCAAATTTAAGTATAAAATACGCCATGATCATACTACAAATACCATTCCAAGCGTTGGAAACATCCATCACTCACTACCAGAAACAACACAGTAGCCTCGTTTGCTTCTTTAGCTTACAGCAAAAATGGCACTTTTCCCCCCTTTCTTTCCCCCCAATCCAAGACCACCACAACCGCAACCGCCTCAACCATTTCAAGTGCCGCCACCTCCCCGCTTTCCACCACCTCCTCCCCGCACCGCACCGCCTCCACCTCGCACCGCACCGCCCCCACCTCGCACCGCACCGCCCCCACCGCGCACTGCACCGCCCCCACCGCGCACCGCACCGCCCCCACCGCGCACCGCACCGCCTCCACCGCCCACCGCACCGCCTCCACCGCGCACCGCCCGCCTCCACCGCGCATCGCACCGCCTCCACCGCGCATCGCACCGCCTCCACCGCACATCGCACCACCTCCACCTAGTTTTAGACCCCCACCACCATCACCATTACAACCGCCACCTCACCCTTTACCACCAGTCATACCACCACCTCCTCATGTCGCTCCACCCCCACCAAGCCCAGTGCACCCAGTGATCATAATTGTGGTGGTCACCCTTGGCGGCTTATTCCTCTTGGCCGCTCTCGCAGCTCTGATATTTTGGTGCATCAAGAAGAAAAAGAAGCAAGTGCAAAAGGCTGAGATAATTAACGTTGAAGATCATGTACATGTCACTGAGGCTATTGTCCCGGGTCCACATGGTGAGAAGTTGGAGGTATTGTCCATAGACGAGGATCTGAAGTACCAAGAAGTGTTGAAGGAGGATGAAAAATTTGGTGACACATCCAGTTCTGGTATCAGGTGGAAGCTGCCTCGTACCGATGGTGGGTCAAACAGTAAACGCATTACTGAACGGGGCACTTGATCGAGATTGTGTGGTTTCATATTAATATTTGCATTCCATGTTTATTTGAGACTTTGAATAAGGGTGCGTTTGCATTGTTTGATTCTTTTCTAGAAAAATAATGAGTTTGTTTATTGGCTTTAATGAAATAAATAAGAGGTGCAAATTTTTCATATATATTGAAAGGGGTGAATCAAAATATCGCTTTGATAAGGCTTCAGCCTTAGTATCTCTAGCCTATAGGCGTTCTGTTCTTTTAGGTGTGTTTGAATCGTGCAAAGAATAGCGTAAGAATAGAGGAATTGAGAATAACAAATGAGGATAGTGAAAAAATAGTGATTTTTCGGTTAATGCGAGGATAGTAAAAAGGTGATGTTATTCCGGATGGTAGAAATATTATTTGAATTGTTTGTTGGGAATAGTAATGGAGAGTTGAGAAGAACAACAACTATTTCATCATCATCACAGAATAGCAGTTATTCTCACTGGTTCGAAATAGTAGATTTGTGTTTGGATACACAACTATTATTCTTATTCCGAGAATAACAGTTATTCTGTTATTCCTGGCCCATCCAAACATACCCTTAGTGCTAAAACTGTTTCTTTTCACAGGTTTGACAATAGCGACATTATTTCCATATATATTGTTCATGTCCACTACAAACAAAAAGGAACTTTACTAACACTCATTTACTAATGGTTTTTCATGAAAACCGTTAGTAACATTGGGCGGTGGTATTTTGAAAATAAGTTTAACTATTCTATAATGGTTTTAAAGAAGAAATCGTTAAAAAAAAAGTGTCAAAAAGTGTATTTTTTTTGCGCATGAAACTTTTGCCAACGGTTATTTATTAAAAATCGTTAGCAAAAACCCAACGCAAAATCTTTGCTAATGGTTTTTAATAAATAACCATTAGTAAATATTTTGCGCTCATATTTGCTAATAGTTATTTATAAAAAAACCATTAGAAAAAGTTTTTGCGTTGGGTTTTTGCTAACGGTTTTTAATAAATAACCATTAGCAAAGGTTCAAGCGCAAAAAATCTAATATATCCCATCTTACCAATAACATTTGCTCCCACATATTACCCATCTCATCGTTCGTTCATCCCAATCCAACAATCCAAAAATAAAAATTCAAAAACAGAAATCCCACGATTACCAACCCTTTTCATTTGTTTTCATATATAAAAAGAGAGATGAGAGACAGAGAGAGAAAGAAGAAAGAAAGAAGAGATCATATAGAAGAAATAAAAACCAAAATCTCGACCATCTCAACTTCAAATGGTCATAACTTTTGATAGGAAACTTCGATTAAGGCATGCTATGCGGCCACGAAAAGCATACGACGAGATCTACAAGGTTAATGGCCATTGTTGTTCTCGCCATTTTCTAAGCCAATAAATATCGTCTTGACCCTCAAAAATACATTTGAAGTTTTTTGAAGTTTTTAGTTCAGTTTTTTTTTTTTTCTTAGAAATTGTATAGGGTTTCATATTATTGAGTAATCAAGATGTATTGTTTAGTAAATATTTTTTTATTGTATGAATAATTTTATTTCTTTTATATTAATTATTGAATGAATAATATGATGTATGTCACAATGCTTAGAAAGTTAAATTTACTATTCTTAGTATTTTTTTCATCTGTATAGAAAGTTAAATTTCAAAAAAAAAAAATTTGCTAACGGTTTATTAGCAAAAACCATTAGTAAAAATTCAAAAAAAAAATAAAACCCTTTGCTAACGATTTATTAGCAAAAACCGTTAGCAAAAATTAAAAAAAAAAAATCGCAACACCCTTTGCTAATGGTTTTTGCTAAAAATCGTTTGCAAAACTTTAAAAAAAAATTCACAGCACCATTTGCTAATAGTTTTTGGCTAAAAACCATTAGCAAATGTCCGTCCAACGCTCCTCTTTTCTTAACAGTTGCTTATAATTTTCATAACGTCCCCCATTACTAACGGTTGCAAAACCATTAGTAAAGTTCAATTCTGCTGTAGTGGTCTGAAATATTTGCTCATCGCAATATCAGAGTTTATCAGTTCTCGACTAGAATCTATCGAATGTGTTAACACAGGATGTATATCAAAACATCAGGACTAAGGTGCTTCTTTACAAACTAGCAAATTGTTCAGATTTGAAAAAGAATGAATTTACAATGAGAAATTCAATAGTTTAGTAACTAAATGGTGGCTTGAAATTCACTTGTCAGGTGATATTGGATGTAGCTAGCATAAAAAATTAAAAATAATTAGACAAAAAAATGAATGGTGGCATATAAAACTATTTGGTAAGAACAATAACAGAGGAAATATGCTCTAGAACAATTACATTTATTAGACAAAATTATGGAAGATAGAGATTTAACTACTGAAGAGGTTAGTCAATGACAAACTTTTAAGAAAACATTAAATAATTTTTATTTAGAGGAAGAATTATACGGAAATAAAGAACAAAAGAACACTAATTAAAAGAGGATGATCTAAATACATCATACTTATACATCATACTTTCACAGAATTGCTATATATAGAAAAAAAAAATATGATATTTAAAATGAAAATATATTGTGAGATATGTGATTCTCTTTCCCATATGCAAAACACATTCAAAATTTATATGTAGGTTTGTTTGGGGTTGAAGAGCCCAAGATGGCCTCCTTGTAAGAGGATTTTTGGGATAGTTAATTTTTGTTTGTCTCATGCTGATAAAGTTTGTTTAGAAGCTTTTTATAGAGAAATAATTGAGAAAAGTTATCTTTGACTTAGATATTTTTGGGGCATTTAGCCCTAATGGGTTCACATCTCTTTTATCAATATTTCTTTGACTTGGTTAAAGATGATTTGTTGCTGGTACTTAGACATTTTTACAATCATAGTCTAAATGTGTCTCAATTGAACCATGTAATGGTTTATTTAATACCCAAAGAGCAAGAGGCAAAAGTAATACAAAAATATAAACCTATAAATTTTAGTGGATTGTTGTTATAAGATCATCTCAAAGATACTAACAAGTAGGTTACAACATCTTATGAATACTTTAGTTGACAATACACAAACTGCCTTCATAAAAGATAGATATATTATTGACAATGTCTTAGTAGCACATGAACTTATACATTATGCAACTAAAAATAAACAAAAGACCTAGTTCTGAAGGTAGATTTTGAGAAAACCTATGACAAAGTGAATTGGGGTTTTGTAAAAGAAATGTTAATGAGTAGAGGCTTTAGAATGAAATAAACACAATGGGTTATGAGTCTTTTACAAGGTTCTAACACTTGTATTAATATTAATGGATGCCCCACTCTTTATTTTACTTACAAAAATGGGTTGAGGCAATGGAATCCTCTATCTCCCTTCTTGTTTGACTTTGTGTTGAGAGGTCAATCCTTACATCTGATGCATTATGTCGGATTTTGTTAAGAGGTCAATCTTTACATTTGATCAATGGATTAGGTCTTCCTCTCTCTAATGGTCTTACTTGCTCTCATTTTTGGTATGTTGATGATATAATTTTTTTTCTTAAAAGCATATTAAGCCAATGTAGAGGTGGTTGTATGGGAATTAAAGGCTTTTGGGGCTCTTTCAGTCATTAAGATCAATTATGCAAAAACTGAGTTGGTTCCTACGAATTTAATAGAGAGTGAGGTTCAATCCTTAGTTGCTTTGCTAGGTTGTAAGATCTCCTCGTTTTCTATTAAATACTTAGGTGTTTTGTACATAATAAGAAATTGAGAACTTGTGATTGAAATATTTTGCTAGACAAAGTTATAACTAAAATAGCAAATTGAAAGGGTTCTTTATAATATTTTGGAGACAGACTTACCTTGCTAAATTCTATCTTGTCATTAGTACCTCTTTACATATTTTTCTTATATAAATTGTTAGTTTTGATTAGAAAGATGACTTGATAGAATTAGATGTAAATTTTTTTGGCAAGAAATTTCTAATCATAAAAAAAAATTACTTTAGTAGCCTGGAATAAACTGTCTTCCCAAGGAAATGGGAGATTTAGAATTTTAAATTTGAATACTATAAATATGACATCACTACTTAAGTGGTTGTGAAAACTTAAGCAACCAAACTATCAGAGCAATTGAAAGCAATTAGTACAAATTAAGTACTATAATCCTAGTGTAGTTAAGTCTCCTATATGGAGTAGTATTTGTCAATTGATTGATATTTGCAATATGATAGTTAAATGGTATGTATATTTTGTTTTGAAAAGATAGATGGCATACTGATTGTGCTCTAGAATCTACTTACTACTATTTGCTCAAAATATGTGACAATCCTCTTATCCCAGTATTTAAAGTAATTGCATCTAGGGGTGTGACTCTTAAATTCAATAGACAATTGACAAAAGTTTTATTACATGATTTTAATGCACTATGTTGTTTAATTTATTCTTACATCTTGTCACTTGACATGGATATTCTTGTGTGGAGATGATATAGTTCAAGTTCTTTTACTATATATTCAACATATAATTAGTTAATATTCAAAGGAATTATTGATGATCAGTGTACTCTTTGATGGTCTTTCCATATTCCTTTGAAAATTAAAATATCCATATGGATGGTGGGGAAAAACAAGATACTGACAAAGGACAATCTTCACAAATGGGGATGGACAGGCTTAATATAATGTTACTTTCCTCTTGTGATGATAGTGTGGATCATTTATTTTTAACATGTCTTTTGGCTCAATCAGTATGGTTCTGAATGAGAAACTGTCAACAAACATATAGATATTAGCACTCTATAGATGAAGTGATATTCTTTGCTTTATCTTTAAAAGGATCCATAGAAAAGCTTTCTTAATGATGATGTGTGTTGTATGTTGGTCTTTATGGATCTTGAAAAATAAAATTATATTTCAAAATACACTTTACATCACTAATAGAAATCTCATTTTGCTCATTTATGTTTTGCTTGATTATTGGTACTATCAAAGAGGAGGTGAAGGGAAGGTTGAAACAATGGAAGCCACTGTCGCTAGATCTCATACCATTACAAGGTTTGCCACCTTTACCAACTTTAACATGACATACCAGTACAAATGTGGCTGGAGTCACTTTTGTTTGGCAATTGTTCACATAAAAAAGAGTTTGTTATGTGCTTTGCTTAGTTGTATGTTATGCTGCTGCTTGCTTGTGTGTTGGTTGATGCTTATTCTCAGAGTCAGTATGTGTATGGATTGTTTGTTGTTACGATGGTTTGTATTTAATTAGGGAAAAGATAATGATGATACTGCTTCAATAAGAGTGTGAAGATGTTACCCTCAACTGTCAAGACTTCCATGGACCAAATATCACTTTGGCATTTGTTTTGCAGCTAAGTTGAGTGACTCGATCAAGCATATATGTGCGTTCTAAATCTTTTTCCTAGTGGGTTTTCATGGGTAGGATTTAGGCTTGCGTTGTTCTGTTGTATTTATTTGCTACTTTGTAACTTAACATTTCAGTGAAATGAAACGGGCTCAAATATCTTTTTTCAACAAAAAAAAAACATCTGGACTAAGCAAATTATATGATTTTAGAAATTGCAGTTATTACATAGGACTTGCAATTAATCCATCATAATCTTTGCAATATGCACAAAATTGTTTGGCAACTCGACTTCAATAAATAGATAACAAGTACAAAATGTATGACGAACTAGATCGCGTACTAATTGATTGCAACTGGCGTGATTCTCTTTTTGGCTGGCTTATTATCACTCGTCTTTACTACTACCTTTCTATCAATCACATATTCCCTCTCTAATTTACCTTCATTGGTGTTGTCTATCTCCATGGGATCTGTCATGATTTCTTCCCTCTTCTTCTCTTCTACAACAAGAAATAAGTTACGACCATTTGACCAAAGATATAAGATGACAAAGATAAAATAAAATAAAAACTAAATAAAATAAAACAGAAACTAGGAAAAATAATAAAAAAGGTGAACGAGATACCTGAGAGGATATGAGGATGGCCCAATTCATCACTCTCGAACTCGATTATTGTACAATAACCATCTCTGGATGACAATGCAAGATACTTGGCATCCATTGACCTAGCATGATTACCGTAATTCCAAACAAGTCATTGTCATAAATTACCCACAGTTGCATATTGCATATTGCATAGTGCATATTGGATCACGAAATATCTCCAACCCCAAACTAATCAGATTTTCACACATAACTCGGTACTTATTCAAAGTCCAAGGTCTGTGATCACTGTTGTTTTTGTCAATTAGACAAATTTGTTTTCGAATTATCACTTAATTTTCAAATTTGAATTGAATTTTGTTCAGTGCAATCATTATAGGGATTATACAGGAATACGTACCATGCAATATCTGTTATAGCAGCATAATGTAAGCCGGCAAACACAGCAATTGGAGCCACACTTTCAGTATCATAGATATATAAGGAGTTGAGTGTAGCCATGGCGAATATTATCCTATATGGAAGCTTGAAAAAAGTAGCTGCCAATTCATTAGTGTACCATATCTCAGTTTATTTCCATACCAGAAAGAAATAACAATAAAAGTTTGAATGATAAAAAAACAATAGGTTTTACCTGAGTTAGAACCGCGTAAATTAAAAATAACTGGGCAGAAACGAACAGCTACAATTGCCTTGCTGGAACCAGGAAGCTGAACTGCAGGCCTATCGAGGACAACAGAAATTAACTTTTATAAGAAAATTTAAGTTTTATATGTTATATGGCCATCAGGGAGCACAACACTAGGGATAGTGTTATCTCAACTGGGTTAATATAGTGCTGTAACTTAGCTTAATGATCATTTTGTACTTTGCTTCTAATTATTTCTCACTCGGTCTCTGTACTCTATAATCTATTTTTACTTTTGATTAATAAAATTTACATAGTAGGCTCTTCGCCTGCTACTTCAAAAAAAAAAAGTTTTATATGTTATTTTCTGAGTCTTTTGACAACTAGTTACATGGAACTTGTACTGTAGCCAAAGATTGTATCTATGGTAACAACAGACAAATTCCAAACATTCCAACAAATAAAAAGAAAGTACAGTTATTATGATTAAGAAGAGTATGAGGGAATACTTAGAGAGATCACTCCTAGATAATATATATGCTGTATTAACAACTTCAGGTGCTGAAGAATATCGACATATTCCTGGACAGTAAAACAGGCAGCAAAAGTTTAGAAAATTCTAGAATATGACTAAAAGAAGGTTTCAACAAATAGCCAGTTTTAGAAGAAAAACCAAAAATTCATACCCGCAGGAACAAGTAGAAAGGAGCCATCAGGTGACCAACATAGTCGCCTAAAGAAAGATGGCAATGTCTCATCATGAAACATGTGGGTTTTACTTGCCTGTCCCTATTAGAAAAAAAAAACTGCCTATGACAATTTGTTTCTAACTATTAAAGAGCACAGTGGCTACAAATATGCCAAGAAATTTAGGCACTTGTCAACCAATATTCTTTCAGAAAGAATGTAAAAGTAAATTAAAATTTCCCATGGCTTGGGATTATACAAATGCCTTATGAAAATTTCCTAAAGAGTCTAAATAAACAAAACATACCTTAGATTCATCAGGATTCAAAGTTTCTGCTTTAGCGAGTACATGTTGACACACAAAATTCAATTTATCTGAGCCTTTGGACTTTTGTTGGGGCTTATTTGCATATATCCGGCATGTACGGTCTGAACTTAACGAGGCTACATATTGGCCCAGTGGATCCCATGTGACTCCCTGAACATAGTGTAGATGTGCATCCAATATTTGATGAACCCCACCTGAAATAAGTATATTTTGAAAATGAAAGGTTCATCAAGAAAATGTTTAATTTGGTAGATTAGAATAAATGATAGTAATGTGTTTGCAACGGAATATATGATAGTTCAGTTTGTAAAAGTATCTTTTTATTAAATCATTGACCTCTAATAATATACATGACACTAATGAAAAATAACCTTTATAGTGAGATTCCCTTCATCAGCATGCTTCACGGACAAAACACAACGTGTTCAACTTTAGTTTGAAAATCATGCTTGCAGTAGTGTTATATGCTTATAGAAAATTTCTAAGCAAACCTATTATTTGTGAATATAACAAGAACTCCCCAATTCTGTGTTTACCATTATATGAACTTTTTGCTAAAAAAACAAACTAAATGAAAACTACCTTTATTAGTGTCCCAGATAATGCAAGAATTATCGATTGATCCAGAAACAAGGAATGACCCATCAGAAGACCACTGGAGGTCAAGAACATCCTTCCGATGAAAACTAATCCACAAAAAAAGAAAGTAAAGTTACTTTTAAAAGGAGTATTATCTTCCTAAAATATTGTTATTTTTATATTGGTATTATAGTGAACATACAGTAAAGATTTGTGCATTTTCCAGGCAGATTGACCATCAGTTGTTAGTTGTAGCTTCCATAATATCAATTCACCACCTGGATACTCAAAAAATAAATAAATATATACATAAACAAACATATCTTCTCTGAAAAACCATCAATTCATCTGTATCAGCTCTTTTTTACTTTGATTTAATGAAATCAATAGTAGGTTTTTCGCCTACTACATCAAAAAAAAAATCTATTCTAGCCCTTGAGATTTACAAATATCGTATTAGGACCCTACAAACCTAATCATGTCCCAATTACCTCTATAAAATTAAGTAAAAGCACCATCAGCAATACTCATCCCGTATCATCAACAAGTAAAATAATTAAGTACCCAAACTGCCCTTCATTTGTCAATATGGAGATAATGATGAAGTAGGAATGTAGGATGGTTATTTTATGAATAAAACAAGAAAGCTGTAATGGACCATGTTCATGTTTTTTGGAAAAGTTTCATAGAGAGATATAATCTACACCAAATGATTGTATAGGAAATACAATTCTAGAGCGAATGGTGTTGTGTTTTGAGGTTTTGCAAGGCTAAACATGACATTGCACCTATTAATTTCAAGAAAAGAGAATATTTTTTTTTTTTGAAGAATACGTACCATCAGCGCCTGATGCAAGGTATTCTCCTGAATGAATAGTGAAACAAAAAATATATATAAATAGCACTCTTTGCAAAAAACAAAAACGTATAGAATTGCTATTTTTAGCACTTAGCAGTCTACCTGGGAGATCATATTCAGATTTTCAGTTGTATAGTTAAGATGTTAGATTTTAATTGACTGAAATTAAGACTGTTTTTTGCAAAGAAAAACAAATCAGCATGGCAACTTATTGGTTAAATTACTGTTTTACTGAAGAGTTTAGAATCTCCAGTACTGTTTTGTGCTATCATGTCAACAAACCAGCATCCTAACTTATTGATTGAAGTAATCCTAACCTGAAGGTGAGAAACGAAGGGCATTAACAGCAGAACTGTGGTATGAGAGGCTATTCTGGTATGAAGCTGTTGGAACTTTCTTCTCTGATTTATCAGATGCTATAATCCAGATCTAAAATTGATACCAAATAAAAACAATACACTGATTTGAATTTAACCAATTTCAAAGAATCTATTCCTTACCCAAGCTCTAGCGAGTTGCAAAACCAAAAATGTTCTTGAAAAAAATCCTTAAAGCCCCATAAATATCATGAAAATAAACCTAGATAGCATGTTTAAGACCTAGATAAAGAGAGGTAAGAGGACCTTAATGTCGTGATCATTGCCTCCAGTGGCGAGAAACCCTGATTTGGGGTGGAAATCTAGGGTTAGCACTGGCTGAGTGTCATGCCAATTGATCTGAACTGTTCCTCCCTTCATAATGCTACTGCTACACCTTGTCCTCTTCGATTTGCAATTTTTTCTCCTGTTTTTCGATTTCTCAACTTGGTTTTGATTTTTCGGGAGTATTAAAAATGGTTTGAGGAGTGAGGTTTTGCGGAATTTTGTGGCGGGAAGAGCGAGAGAGCAAGGTCCAAATACCGCCAAAACAGCGAGTGAGACCATCAAAAGGGCGAACGACGAATTTAAGAAATGGATACCAGATTATCATCTCCAGTTATGATGGAAACGGGAGGTGTCCTTACCCTTCCATGTGCAGATAAGCTTGTCAGTGCTCGGTGCTCACCTACTTGTGTTATTATATTCTTTTGAGAGAGAAGTTTTATTTCTTTGTTTTTAATATCTTTGAGACATTCCAAAGATGAACAATGTTGTTTTTTTTTCCTTTTCATTTTCTGATTTTTTTATATTTTTCTGATGTATTTTTGGATATTTTAAGAGAGTTTTTGTGTAATTGATAAACTTGGGAAAGAATGAAGTTTTTATTTCCTTAATTGATCTTATTTCTTACAGCACTAAGCATTATTTTAATTTATATTACATTTATCAAGACAAATAAAGAAGGAAAACAAACTAAATAACGGAACATGATAATTGCGTTGCTTTGTAATAGAACCCGGTAGTAGAAATGTGCAGCCCAATTCCCTGTTAGCCCAATATTATTATTATTATTTTTTTTAAAAAGACAATTCCCTGTTAGCCCAATATGATTTTGGAGATGTGGGGTTCCATAATTGTTAGCAGCCATGCCGCAACTCTATTATCACTCTTCCTCCACTCTCTGATGGCTCTCTTTTCATCCTCTGTTGGCTCTCCCCTAATGGTGGGTACTGGCATGGTGAATTCACCATTGATATATTCTAATTTATCTCTGCTAATTAGCCCGAATGTGACTTGTCTAGCTCACATATTATAATTTTTGCCATCAAGCACTGAGGTAAGTTTCTCTATCAATTGGTTTGTCATTTTGGGTTTTTTGGCTTTTTCTGGTGCTGGTTGTTGCTTTTCTGGTACAATTGTTTGCTGGTTCTATTGTTACTAGTTTCGGTACAAATGTTATATTTGCTTTGTTTTTGATTCTGTTGTTCTGCGATTTAAGATGCAGTAGTTGGATTTTCTGCTATATACTGTTTTGTTGGTTTTTCCTTAGACTAATGTTGTACTGGTTTTAGTACAGGGCTTCTCACAATCTTGTGGGATGTTATCCTATATTTATCACTGGTACAGCTATTGTTGTTTCTGGTATTGTTACCAGTTGAGGTTTTTGATATTGCTATATGGATTTGTTGTTGTATGCAATGTGATGACTTATGATTACTGGATTGTTATCAGTTGTTGGCTTTGTTGCGCTTGGCTGTATAGGTGCTCCTGGTTGTTACCAGTCGAGTGGCTATCAGATTATTGGTGCTTCTGGTTATTACCAGTAGCTGCTGGTTCTGTTGCCTTTTTGCTATTGCGGAGCTTTTGAATTAGGTTCTAAAACCTAGCTCTGATACCATGTTGAGAAATTAATTGATGATGAACAATTCTTTTTTTATTAAAGAGACCGAAGTCATAAAACAGTGATACATGCAGGATATATATATACTTGAGCTCTAACGGGAAAAATAAATCTAACGGTACTGAATTACTGTACCAACGGATAGTTGCCTAAATGGAAAAGAAATAAAAGAATTGATATGGTTAACCTCCATTGCATTAATTATAATGGAGGTTAGTAACTCTTCTTCCGTGAATTAGCCAATGATGATATTAATCCTAACGGATCTGAGGCTAATCCCTTAATTACAGTCTTAGTCCTAATTACTATTCTCAACAGTGTGCGGCCTATGGACATTGTTCAAAAAAATAACATAATTGTTGAATGGTAATAATTATTTATCTTGGTCTGAAACAATGTTATTGACTTTAGATGCAAAATCCTTATTGAACCATGTAGCTGGCACTCAAAACGGTCCAATCGAGATAGATCCATATTATAACTAAAAGATTACTACTGACAAACTTGTTAGACTTTAGGTTTTAAACTCTATGGAACCATCAATCTCTAGATTTTATTTTTCAGCTCTAAATATGTTTTTGACTTATGACAATCAATCAAAGAAATATTTGGGCATCAAAATAACTTTGATCGTATTTTTTAACTCAAATGAGAATTATACCAAACTATTACTCAATTGTATGGTTCAATCAAAAGTAAATTAGATGAATTGAATATGTATGATTAAATTACTACATATCTTAAGACGTTTTTGAAAACGATATGAAAATGATTGTGTCTACCTTTTACTGAATGCATTAAATTCTTACTATGAACAAATTCATAGATAAATCCTTTATTCTACCAAGCTTCCACAATCTCATGTTGTTTCCCTACTTCAAAGAGAGGAAACTAGAAAAATTATTATGAAACTCAACACTTAAACCACTGACAACTCTGGTTGAGAAATCTATGTTGATAGCAGAAATAAATCAAGGTGGAAGAAAACATACCAGTAATTGTGGTAGAGGCTGAGGTTAAGGCAACATATTAGTTGTGTATTGCGAACATTCTACTAGAGATGGTCATAGTTGAGACAGCTGTTGGGTACTCTACTCTCATCTGAAGCCTCATCAAGACAAGCCGAGCAGTGACGGTGGGAACCAATCTAGCGCACAAATCATAGTAACCGACTTCATCTTAAAACCACCTAAATTTACTCTCACTCAGCTAAACCAACTATTGCAATAGCTGAGTGATGCTCGCAACCAACTTATACCTAAGGGAGAAGGCATAACTCAATTTTGCATACCAAACTCTTGAACACTATTTTAGGCCATATATTGATTTATTTAATTTGCATGCTAAAATTTTATCATGCTCATGGGGATGACCTGATGGTAAATTCATATAAATTACTTCCCTAAAAGTCCTTTGAAGAAATGTATTTTTGACATCTATTGTTATCATGCTCATGGAGATGACCTAGTGGTAAATTGTGTCACTCCTCTCTCGCCAATGCAAGTTGGTTGCCAGCGTGCTCAGCTATTGCAATAGTTGACTCAGATGAGCAAGAGTAAATTTAGGCAGTTCTAAGGCAAAGCATGTTACTATAGTTTGTGTGCTTGGTTCTCACCGCCACCTCTCAACGAGGCTTCAGATGAGGGTAGCAGCCAACAATAATCTCGACTGTGACTGTCTCTGGTATAGTGGTCGCAATACGCTGGTAATAAGTTGCCTCAACCTCTGTCTCTACCATGGTTGCTAGTATTGTTCTTCTAACTTGATTTATTTCTACTATCAACACAGATTTCTCAACCGAGTTGTCAGTTGTTCGAGTGTTGAGATTCATAATAATTTTGGTTTCCTATATTTGAAGTAGGAAAATAACATTTGAGATTGTGGGAGTTCGGTGGAATAAAGGATTCGACTATGAACTTGTTCATAGCCACAATTTAATACATTCAGAAGAAGATAGACACAATTAATTTTATATCGTTATTGGAGTGTCTTAAAGTCTACGGTATTTAGTTTATACATACTCAATTCATCTAATTTACTCTTGATTTAATCATACTATTGACTATGAGAATCTCATTTAGTTTCGTATAATTACTTTTGAGTTGAAAAATACAATCAAAGTTATTTTGATGCCTAAACATGTCCTTGATTGATTGCCATAAGTTAAAGGCACATTTTGATGCTAAAAAAATAATCTAGAGATTGATGGTTCCATAGATTTAAAACTCAAAGTCTAGAAATTTGTCAATAACAATCCATTAGTTATAATATGGGTCTTTTCTGATTGGACTATTTGAGAGTCAGTTACATGATTTAACAAGGACTTTGCACTTAGAACCAATAATATTATTTTAAACCAAGATAAATAATTGTTACCATTCAACAATTATGTTGTTAGATTTAACGTCGAATATGCATCATAATATGCAGGTGCAAGTAGGGCTACGACTTTGCTTTGCGACACATGCTGTTCTTCATTGTTTTATTTTAGAGGATCATTTTCACCATCCTGACCATTTGGTATTGCTTGCCAATTGTTTGAATCACGAAGTGCTTAGAGTTTTAGAGTTATATGTATATATTTTCTGCTCTCTTACCATGAAATAATTGAGTAATTGAAATGATTTTATTTATATGTTCTCTGTTACAGATGCACATGCACCTATATATAGGCAAAACTATATATACAAAGATTTTACAGGAGACTATTTAACAATAGAGTGCTATATATGAAAAAGAATCAAGACTAATTACACAGTTAATAATAGACAATAAATAATAGATTACACAGCTAATAACAAAGAAAATAGAAATGTCTAATGGTCAAGAAAGGATTATGCGGTGCTGGACTCCTTTCTTATTTTGTGCAGATTGCATAGGATGCTGGATAATATGATTGGAATGATTTTAATATTTTTCCGCAATTTTATAAAAACGAAAAGAAATTACTGCTATGCATGGCCAGCAAATCAAACAATGCCAAAATATAACAATTAATGCAATAGGTTATCATAAATAAAATGTTTAATCTCAAGTTGCGCGAACAGTTCTCTATATATATATATATATATATATATAGCCTATACAGATGGTGAGTACTGCATAATCTTCTCCTGGCCGTTAGACATATTCTATTATTAATTGTGTCATTAGCCTTAATTCTTTTTCATATATAACACTCTATTATTTGAAAGCCTCCTGTAAAATCCCTTGTATAATTTTGCCTATGTATCAGTACCAGAGAACATAGAACTAAAATCATTTCAATTACTCAATTATTTCCTTTCCTTTCATTTTCTTTTCATTTTTTTCCCGATTTTTCCCAATTTTTATTTTATGAATTGTCATTAATGATGAATTGCCAACTATGGAGTACGGTGAGAAAAGTACTGTTATTTGTGTTGTGTATAAATTACTAATTACTAATTAAATCTAATAAACATTAGGCTTAAATTAAAACAAAATGAAAAGAAAAATATAGTCGGTATCAGTGTCACTTTGTGTGAGTAGCATGTGCACACGTCAAGCGGTCAGGGAATTAGCACTCGACGCGAATGCTTTTGTTGACTCTGATCTTCTATGGTTATTTTTGTATGGTTTTGTGTAGAAATGTATCAACAGTTATTTATTGACCCGCTACTCCAATAATAACACAGCACTGTACTTATTCTTTTTTCCATTTTTCCTGCAGAACCTCATAAGTTTTGTATATATGTTGTATGAATTTCAAATTATATTATATTTAATTAAATTGTCCTTTGTTTTCTCGTGACCAAAACAAATTTCAATACTGAGACTGAGACCCTTAAAATTTCAGATTCTTTATGTTTTGGGTCCGCGGAATTTAAGAAAACTATACAACAATTGTGAGCAACTTGTCTGCATAAATCTTTAATTTTTGAGAAAGACGTTGATAAATTGATTGAATCGGTAAAAGTACTTTAATTTGTCTATTAGCTGAGTACATTTTTTTTTGTTTCTGTAAACCAAATTTTAGCCATAAAACAAAATGTATATAGTACAGCTTCTTCTTCTTCTTTTCCAGACTTTTTGATTCACCGAAATTATTAATTCATACATTGTAAAAAGAAACAAACAATTTCTTATGTAGTTAAGAAACATGAGTAGCGTACCGTTTTTTATTATTTGTATATTTTATATTCGAGTTGATAATTACTTTACAATATAATTGAAAGATAAATAATATGAATGACCAAATGAGCACGTCTTCGGCTGCAACAATCATTAAATAAGTTAGTCGGAATGCACATTACATACGACATGATTGGAGGCAGTTAGATCTAGAGATTTAATCCCGTACCTTATCACGGTCCGGTTCAACGGTGGATCGGTCCTCTCTTCATCCGAAAATGGATCGTGCCGACCCGTGGACCGGACCGTAAATCGTGCAGGACCGTGGACCGAACCGTCCCGGACCGGACCCCCTCACCCACCCGGCCCCCCACCCCTCCCATCCGGCTCCAATCCACCTTCTCAAACTCGAAACCTCTCTTATTTGTTACCAATTATTGTAGTTGCAGAACGTGAGATAAATCATCTACTAATGCTTGTTTCCGGTGAGCTTAATCAAAATAAATATATTTAATTATTTTTATTTTTCAAATCCTCATTAATTTATATTACTTAATAAATTATTATAATCAAAGTCTTGAAAGATACATTTTTTCTATTTTAGTGCCTTTTAATTATTTGTATTGTATTTTTTAAAATGTCCTATATTTATATTTAAATAGATATTATTTTATTATTATTTAGCGTCATCTTAAAAAATCTGAATAAATAATTATAGAACTCAGAAAATATAAAATTTATGTATACTATTAGATTTTGGTATAGAGATCTTACAAGATAATTAATTTTATGATCTCTTGATAATTTTTTATTCTAAATGGTATTGCCATTTTGAAAATTGACTGGCAATAATTTCAATAATGTAATGTCAATCCAAATAGTATTGTACAAGATTATAATGTAAATATTTTATTGAACTATTTAAATTAAAATATAAAATTCCGTAAACGGAAACTTTCTTCATCAACTTGATTATCTATTATTTTGAGATTTATTTAGTTGTTATTTTTAATATATAAAATTTATTATTTTAATAAATTTATTTTTCAACTTTTATTATTTTTTTATAATTTTCTGAAATTTTATTTTTTTACAATTTTTTTAATTTTTTAGTACTATTAGATTTTTAAACAATTAAAAATAATAATTCGAATTAGTTAAAAATTAATATTAAAAAATATGATAAATTATTATTTTTTCCAATTTATAAAAAAAAATTCGGACCGGACCGTGGACCGTCCCGTGGGGGTCCAGCTCTCGGAGGCCAACAGTGGGACGGATTCGATTTTTTCAAATTTAGACCGTCTAAGACCGGACCGTACGAGACCGTAAACGATCCGAATTTGAACCGGACCGAACCATCTTCAATAGTCTTTAGACCTGAGTAGAGCAAACCGAGAGATTTCCACCGAGGCATGTATTTATTTATTGTTTAACTTGAACTGGGTGACATGTAGTACACAGTTGGCAAAATTAGACGAGACGAGAGCACCGGGCCCTGTCTCTCTCTGTCTGGGTGCGTTCATTGAATCGATCATTTCTGAATTCTCAGTTCGTTTTCTTGAAAGTTGAAACCCACCGACTATATCCACACCTGGACCCGGAGATTATATGACCTGGTGAAAGCCTGACAAACGAAACTTCCTTTACATCACCATCACCATCACCATCACCATATCTTAGACTAATAGACTTGGACCTTAGTTTCCGGCTCTCAATTCTAAAGTCCAACTGTCCAAGCTGAGCCTCTCAATTCACTCAAATTTATCCCATTGTTTAAGTGGGAATGTGGGATCGCTACAGCTACAGTCTACAGGCGAGGAGCTCAACTGCCAGTCAAACTGCCACGCTTATCTCTCTTCTTGACTTAATTGCCTGCACCAGCTTCAGACCGTACTGGTGGGGTCCCATTTCTCAGCCACCAGAGCTCACATCTTACGGTCTGGACCAGTTTGAAGAACCATCCGAACCGTCTTTGTTGTGCACTCGAAATAACGAAAATGCCCCCACCGCTCCAATCTTCTCTCGCCGTCCGGTGATCTGCAGCCCTACGCGTGTCGCTGCTGGCCCCGGATCACCGTTGATTCAAAAAGAGAACCACCTGCCCTTTCCCGTAATTTCGTTACATTGCGCCAACCGACTCCCGCCTTTCTCGCCTTGATTTAAACCCTGCATCCCCTCCCTTCTCCCCCATCTCGAACCAACTCAACTCAATACTCATACAAGTTCATAACACACACATTTCGTCGAACACTTTGAGCGCACTCTCAATTTGAAGAAGATCAGCAGGATATATGATGGCGAAGAGGAAGGGAGCATATGTGACATTCCTGGCCGGAGATGGAGACTACGTTAAAGGAGCTGTGGGTCTGGCAAAGGGGCTGAGGAAGGTGAAGGCCGCGTACCCGCTGGTTGTGGCTGTGCTGCCGGATGTGCCGGAGAGGCATAGAAGGTTGCTTATGGTACAAGGCTGCATTGTCAGAGAGATCGAACCTGTGTATCCTCCTGACAGCAACACACAGTTCGCCATGGCCTATTATGTCATCAACTACTCCAAGCTCCGCATTTGGGAGGTGATATTACTTTGTGCTATATATCTTCCTTCAATATAATAGTATAATTAAGAAATTACATCATTCTAGTATAATTAATTAAGTGTGTTATACATGTGGCATCTAATAAATATCTGATGCGTATATGTTGCAGTTCACCGAGTATGACAAAATGATATACCTGGACTCCGACATCCAGGTTTATGAGAATATTGACCACCTGTTCGAGCTGCCGGATGGTAGTTTCTATGCTGTGATGGACTGTTTCTGTGAGAAGACATGGGCCCACACACCCCAGTACCGTATCAGGTACTGCCAGCAGAGCCCTGAGAGGGTGCCATGGTCCCACGAGCAGCTGGGGCCACCCCCACCCCTGTACTTCAATGCCGGGATGTTTGTGTCACAGCCCAGCACCATTACTGCCAGGGCCCTGCTCGCTGTCCTCAAGATCACTCCCCCTACACCATTTGCTGAGCAGGTACATACACATAACTCTATATATCACATGCTCTCTGCTTTTAATTCTATTATATTTTCATTGTTTTTCCTGTGTCATTATTATTATTTACAGTTTGTTCTGTTTCCCAAGTATTATCCATATATGTGGAATAATTATAATTTTTTCATGGGCATGTATGTTTTGTAGGATTTTCTGAACATGTACTTCAGGGAGATATACAAGCCTATCCCTCTGCTATACAATCTTGTCATGGCGATGCTGTGGAGGCACCCTGACAAGGTCGAGCTCAACAAAGTCAAGGTCGTGCACTACTGTGCCGCGGTATGTACATGTGCTTGCTATATAGAACTTGCAATTTTATACTATTTATTTATCTAGCCTCTCTTAACTCTCGTGTTATCCAATTTGATCATGTATGGTTGTATCAGTATGTTCAATTTTCAAACCTTTTGGTAGAAGGAATTAGGCATTAATTTTTTTAGATCATGTCTGGAAACATGGCCTCAATGTTCCAAGGAATCTCGATGCTTCAATTGAACTGGAACCCACTTTCGTTTCAATTTAACTAATTGTCTTTTACCATCAAAAAGGTCTCAAAACATTTTTCCTGATGCAAGAAACTGATCCATAATTATCTGACTTGTATCATATCATTGCTCTGAACATATTTGTTACCATATGCATGCAGGGATCAAAACCATGGAGGTACACAGGCAAGGAGGAGAACATGGATAGAAGAGATGTAAAGATGCTGGTTGAGAAATGGTGGGATGTATACAATGACGACTCCTTGGACTACAAGGGACCAGCTTTGCTGAGCCCCACCAGTCAGAATAAAGGGGCACTTGCCACTATTCCTGAGAAGCGTCTGGCACGGGTCGTCCGTGCACCCTCTGCTGCATGAGTGGTGTCTCTCTGAATTTAAGTTTGAATGAGATCTGATTAAATATGTACCCATCGATCTTTCTACATTTTCTAGTTTTTGCAAGTTTGTAAGATATGTATGCTGATGTAAATACTCAAATTGTAAGATATGTGTAATAATAATACGAGGTGTATCAAATTGTTGTTTAAAAATTAAAGAGAAATTGTTTTTACACTATTCCGAGATGTTAGTTCATTGTACTGTTGGTATTGTTGCTATTATGTTCAGAAAAGTTTTAATTTCAGTATGTCTGTACAAGTCGCCATGAAATTAGATATAAATTGTAATGAGAACTTGAATGTAAAAGATAGTTTGGATAATTGCGCCCTTCATCCCTTCAAAAGAAAATCTGATCCGAGGGATATTCAGAATAATTTAAACTTTTGCTTGGTATAAGAAGAAGTTATTTATTTACACATTGGTTACCAGAGAGATCTGACATAACGAACAATAATGTGTATATATATATTTACCTTATGTTATGCAATTTTAACCAAATCAATTGATATCAAATAGAAAATAAGATAAAACAGAATTTCTTTCATGTGAAGATAATCATAATTGAGCAACACTAGTGCTTCTTTGAAGGTGCCTATATACTCCTTTGGGCTAAGAATCACGGGTACAGGTACCGGAATCATCTTTTCTTTGGGGTTGAGTTTTCTGGTACTGGTACGACATCCATATGGTACTATAACATTTGAATTCTTACTTTTTTTTCCTTTCAGACCCCTTTAACATCTAGGAAAAGAATAACGGAAGAAAATTCCTAGATATAAGGTGCATCCAATTGATAGAACGAAAGGAAGTTGCCTTCAAAGGAGCTTTTCATCAAGGATGGGGCTAGTCACAAAAAAACAGGCCTCTTCCTAGTAACAGTGCAAATGACCAAAGCCTAATGTCCTAACATAGAAATTGGAAAAGAGGGCATCTTTTTACACTTTGTTTGTGATAGACCTTTGAAGTGCTAAGATGTTGGTATTAAAAGATCAAGATAGTGTAAGAATGTAAAGAATCTAAGGTAGAAATATATAAACCAATTTGGGGCTTAATGTTCAAGAGTAATGACAGCGAAATACGATTTAAATCAATTTAATTCTCACAAGAATATAGCAATCAAAGAAATGTGAGAAAAGAAAGTAAAGATAAAGCAAGAACACAAGATGTAACGGAATTCGGCTTTAACAATACATACGTCTCTGGTACCCTCAACCTCTAACAATTGAGGTTGAGCCGATATATTTAAAAAAGGTTTTTACACTTGTAGAACTTGGTCTCTTACAAAAATGGGCTGCCAAGCCTATCGGTAACAAGAGTGACAACACACTCAAAAAGCGAGTGACAACACACTCAAGAAAGGTGAGTAACAACACACTCAAAATGTGAGTGACAACACACTCAGGAAAAGGTGAGCACTACAGCTCAAAAGAATGTTTTCAAGAAGATCACGAAAGATCAAGTTGGGAGAATAGAGAGAAGCAAGATTGAGTTTGAACAAAGATTTAGCTAATTGAGTGTATCAATCTTTTGAATTATCTCTCTCACTTTGTATATGACTAGTAAGCTCTCTGTAGTAATAATTTTGCTAGATAGATCAAATTCCAACAATAATAAGTGAGAGATGTGTTCCTTTTAAATAGATCTTCTGAAACAACTGAAGAAACTATTTTTCGGCCTGAACCGTTATAATGGTTTATGAATCGTTATAACGGTTTAGAAAGAATAGCCGTTGAATCAACTGAGCTGAAACGTTATAATGATTTATCAAGTCGTTATACGTTTCATGAATCGTTGTAACGATTACATAATCGTTATACGTTTCACAAATCGTTGTAACGATTATTGAATCGTTACATAATGATACACTCTGGTTTCTTTGAGAATATTTCTGCTTTAGAATATTTTTGAGTATTGAGATGAACCGTTGGAACAATTGTTGAACCGTTATAACGATTCACTGGACAGAATCACTTTTCTTGTTGTTTAAGCTCAATTTATCTTGACCAATTCAACCCAGTTTGAGTCTAACTAAACCTAAGCCTAATGCAGTCTTGATTAAGCTCTTATATCCCAAGATACTAGTCTTGGTTCTTGTGCACTAGTCCATTTGCATGTTAATCCCTGCACAAAACTCAAACAAGCCAAATTGTAAAATTCAAGATTGTTTTGCAAATCGACAAATCAAATAAGATGTTAAGTGTAACAGTTTGGATGGAGGTTAATAAAAGAAAGAGAAGGTAAAATATAGACGGGGATGGAATGGAATAGAATGAAAGGTTAAAATATTTAATCTTTTTTTGTTTGGACAATTAATGAATAGAAAGGAAAAAGCTTTTCTTTCCCTTCTTTTTCTGTTTGGATTATTCAAACTAAAAAGAAAGTAATAAAAATATTTGATACAGAGACATTTTTTTAGAGAATTAATTGCACAATACCAATTTTTCTCAAAATGCTTAAAAATTCTCAAATAGTTCAAATAGTTTACCAGCTTACGTTCTATTAAAAAAAGAGAATAAATAAAGCATTAAAAATTTCTCAAATAGCTTAAAACTAATGAAAGTATTATCTAAAATACTTTACCTAATCTAAATTTATAGAAAATTAATTAGCTGGCATGCTCATAATTATCCTAAAAGATAACAATAAAAATATATTAACTTGATGGCATAAATACTTGTAACATAGAAACACGTAATATGTCCAAAGATTTTTTTTTCCTCTCCGAGCATATATATTACATCATAAAAAAACCCTACACTAACTAGTAGTTTGACAGTGGCCTGGTGGTGCTTTTAATTTGTCCAAAAGAAAATAAATCATATGTATGCACTTTGTATTTATATCTCTACTCAATAGCATCAATAACATCTAAAAAGTTCAGATACACTGATGGTCAGGATTTATTGATTCAATTATTTATGTGCAAAAGACTATAATCAGAAAAAGAACTATGATAAAAAAAAATATTATAATTTTTTATGCTCCAAAAAACTATAAAAAAACTATGATCAAGAGAGAGAAAATACAATAAAAGACAAACCTTATGTATGAATAATAAATAAAGGATATATCAAAAAAAAAACTAACCTAGTTGCTGTGATTGAATTACTCGGTGGAGTTTAAATTTATGTTGTTGATGAGAATTATATAGATGAGAAACTTAAAATATGAAGTGGAATATAAAATTGAGAAGAAAATCAATAAAGAGGTGTGATTCATTTCTCTTCTCAGATATAATATGTAATTCAATTTATTTTCATCCGTTCCATTCCAAATTGAGAGGAAAATCAACTCTATTAGCAAAAATTTTATAAGATTAAATATGTATCCTCCTTTACCCCTCATATCCACCTTAATATTATCAACCAAACACGATTTGATATTGATTTTTCTTTCCATTCCGTTCCCTTTCTTTATTTAACCTCTATCCAAACAATGTTAGTAACCTTTAGTTAATTAATATCAGCTACAGCCTACATGCATAAAAGTTGAGGGGAAAACAGAGAAAAACGAAATATATGAAGCACAAATTAATGATCATAAATTTATCTGAAAAGTTTAGTTTATAGTTAAGCGGGTCTATCAAGTGTGTTCCTAGCATTATGGTTCTGAAAATTGGAATCAGCATCGGAATTGATAAGTAGTCCAAGGAATCTGAACTCGGCAAATCGAATCGAAAACCCAGTTCTTTGATTAATTTATGCTTAAAAAGAATTAGCAGTTTCATTTGAGATTTCGTATGAAAACTCGTTTTGCCGAGTAACTCAGGACAAAATTGTCCGCTTTTCCAAATCATGCATAGCATACAACACAAGAAATGACAAAACGAACATCAGATTCAATCAAAATTGCAGTTTTTAGTAATAATAAGTTTTATTAAATTAATATTATTAAAAATAAGAGTGAGAAACACAAAATTTCAAATATACGAATGGCAGTGGCGCGTTTGCTTCTTATATATACAAAACGCGCAGCGCCTTTCCATCTCACTTGCGCGGGGTTTGATTTAAACGTGCCACTTGTCGATGGCGCGTTAAAATCGTTCACGTCAATGGCGCGCTGCCATTCGTATATTTGAAATTTTACAGTTCTCGCTCTTATTTTTAATAATATTAATTTAATAATAATTATTATTAATAAAAACTGTCAAAATTGCAATCTCTCTGGTTCTGGTACCATTGCAGTCAGGTTCTGTACCGCTTCATAGCACAACCAGTTTTGTTTCACCAGCACCTCCGACTCATCTTGTAATTACTTGCAGATTTTGTCCCAACAAACAGTTATCAAACATTTCGTATATCTACTTTTATCTTTACCAAAAAGAATAGACCAACACCCAACCTATGCAAAACAATAAGCAAACGTTTTACAAGATTCAATTTGGATGACCAAATATGTAACAATATTTAAAATCACATTAAAAAGATTAGGAAGTTGTGCGTACGCTGATTGGCGTGCAAAAGGTTGAATGATAATATATATAGAGAGAGAGAGTTTGGCTACGGTGATTCCATAAACACTTCAACTAAATGTTTATGACTTGAATTTTAAAATTTTGCGTCAAAATTTTAATTTAAATAGATCAAAAAAATTTTATATCAAAATCTTATAGATTATCAAATTTTATCATGTTTAGAGTTTGTTTACTATGCTTAACAATTTTTAAAGATAGCAACATTTGGCCTATAAAAATGGGTATTTTAATTATTTTTAGAATCATTTTTCAAAAATTATTAAGCATAGTAAATTAACTTCAAATTTGATGAAAATTGATAATTTATAATATTATGATATGAAAAATATTTTAAGATATTTAAATTGAAAATTTGGAGCACGGGATTTTGAAATTCGAGCTGTAAGCATTTCGGCTCGAAATGCTTATGAAATCACCGTAGTCAATCCCTATATATATATATATATATATATATTTCTACAATACGACTGATCAATAAAAAAAGCACGATCCATAATATAATTAGAGCATTGGTGTATATCTGTTATGCAAAACGGATACAAAAAATTAACTTTATTTCACAATTATACAAATTAAATTTTACACACTTTACATTCGCACTGATAAATCAATTGTGTAAAAAAAATAATCAATCAATAAGCTCAGTTATAGATTTAAATCTCAACAATTAGAAGTTTTTGGAATGCCACATTTAGTAGGTAGTTTTCTCATTTGATCAATATTAACGCCCAAAAGATAAATTAAAGCAGAGCGTTGGTATGAGCAAAAACATTATTGATTGACATCTCTTATAGCTCGACAACAACTAGGTGTTGGTCGTGGTGGATTGAAGCCTCTCACTGATGACAAACAAGCAGTAACACCATTGTTATTCAACCCACACAGGCTTAAAGCAGACACCATATTATTATTCACTACAAGACTCAACAATATTATCATAAAAGTCAACTTGAAAGAGGGTAAGAACTTCATTTTGTATATTCTAAAATTTCAAATTGGCTTTCCTTGTTAGATATATCGTGTACTCTGTATTTTGAAATGAACAATTAATATGGATTTATATATATCATTAGAATGTATGATATCTTATGGTTATTCGTTATGATTTAGTTGAAAAGTTGATAAATACAATAGGCTATACAGTCATACTTTCTACCAGCTTAACTAATTTTGTTTAGAAACTGATAAAGGTTTTTATCTTTTATTACTGGACCTAGTTAATTTTGATTACAAGATTATTATGTTAAAAACAACATTAAATAATATTTTCTAATTTTGGAGTGATAGATTCTGCCATGTTGTATTTTCAGATGATAAAAAGGTCCAACGTCGATGGAAAAACTCCTGCAACAAAAAATAAGTGCACTCCACCAAATTGATTTATTAATTTTGCAGTAATATTTACGGAGACCTATTTTAATCAATGAATATTACTGTAGATATCAAATTATGTAGGATGCTTGCTTTATATATAGGTTGATATGAAAATATTGAAGGCATGAAAGCTTCATTTACAGGAATCAACAAAAGAAACTGATAAATGTCTTAAAAAAAATAATGAAACAAATATCCAAACAGATTAATAACCTAGCGAGATCATAACAATTAAATTAAGGGAATCAATTCGTAATGCGGCAATGCACATGATGATTGGAGCTTTAGATTAAATTTGGCACTAATAAAGAGATAACCACTCTCTTTATTAAAAGTCGTGACACGAAACCACTAATAGTCCCTTCAAAAAAAAAAAATTTTTTTTTTTTGAAAATCTGAACAGTGGCTATGAAGGATCTAATAGTCCCTAACTTTCATAAAATGCAGAGAAAACGTCTTGACTTTCTCGATCCAAGTGAGTTAGGAAAAGGAAAACGAAGAGAAAAAAAAGGAAGAAAGAGGATATGACTTCTAACTAACTAGCTAGATGCATGTTCGATAAATGATTTTTTTTCTTATAAAAAATAAAAATAAAAATCGGTTTTTGAAATAGGAAAAATAATGATCAATGTGTTCTGACATTGATCGACAAAAAAAAACTAGTACTTAGCGATAGAATGGTTGAATTTGACGTGTACGTTTGAAGCAAGAAATTTTATTACAAATTTTGGCGGAAATTTATGCGGATAATATCCGATCATATCTTATCTGTATCTGACAAATTAGATATGATAATTCATATTCGAATATCCTCATGAGAAATGATACGGAAATGAATTTCAATCTGAATTATCTGTATCTGAATACTAGATATATAATATATTATTTAATATATATCATAAAAAATAAATATTATTCACCACTATAATTGTATATATATTATAAATTTTTATATTTTAAAATTAGTAATATATTTTTAAATAAAAATAGTATTGAAAAACTTATTTATTATACATTTCAATAGATTTTAGAAATTTTAAGCGAATTTTATATTTATCATTGACAATTTATACATATTATCCGTATTTGTAACTGAAATTATCCTTATTTATATTTATATTTGAAAAATTAAAACCAATACGAATATGATTTTAACTACTATCCGACCGTATCCAATCCGTTTGCAATCCTACATATACTTTTACAACGGAGCTAGTGTGTTTTAAGCTCATGAAAGTTGTTGTTGAGCCTAACTAGAAGTATAATTAAATTGACTTCTAACAAACAATTAATTCAAATCATAAAACCGATCTATATTATATTAAATTTATATATCAAAATTATAATTTTTGAAATATTTAATTTAATATAAAATCAAACAGTGAAAAGTTTGATAATTTATAGTTTTTTTATATATTTATCTATTATTATTTTTAACTGCTTAACTTAATTGACTTAATTGGTGATATCTTTAACTCACCTAATTTACTCACTACATTTATAGTTCAAATTAAAATTAAATTGTGCAGATAGTTCTAATTAAAGAGATATATCAATTCATCTCGAGACTCCAACATTTTCTAACAATGAACTAATATTATTCTCTCTGTTTTTACCTACCCTTAGTTACACGGCACTTACACCATACGCTCTAAATAGAAACACATAACTAATTTTGAGTCGCACCGAGAGAAGGGATTCTGGAAGGTAATTCAAACATGCAATATGATGTGATCATAAGAATAAAAGAAAGAAGCTCAAGCTTGTTTTTAAAAGAAAGAAGCTCAAGCTTGCTTTTAAAAATGATGTTTAAACATTGAACATTTTATTATTATTTTTAGAGTTGATTTTTAAAAATTAAAAATGATAATTTAAAAATCTCAAAACACTTTAAATTTTTATATCTTATAAGATTTTCATATAAAGAATTTAATGAGTATGATAAATTAAAATTTAGAGATGATTTAATATATTTTTTAAGTTAAATTCTTAGAAGGTCTCTGTAAGATTAAACTCTCGATATTTTTACTCTATATATATATATATATATGCATCAAGCACTTATCTTATGATCCACTCTGTAGTTAATTCTTATAGTACCGCCGCCACCATATATAGATATATATCCGTGAAAATTAAACATACACCCAAAAAAATCATTCAAGTAGTGAAATCATATCTAATGCAATTTTGCAAAGCATCTCCAATCCCTCCTCCCTCCTTTCTAACTGAGTCGGGTACGTCAGCCTCGGCACCTGCCTGAACAACACACGGCAAACACTCGGATACTCTGCAGCGGCGCTCACGTGGACAAAGGCATAATCATACATTTCCTCTTTAATCGACTGCACTGCTGAGTGCAACGCGTCCTGGGCTGCTACATATTTGGCGGCACAAGTCCGGAGCAGGGCTCGCAAGGAGGGGTCAGTCGCCTTTTGTGCCAACGATGTGGCAATGGAAGAGGCGTTGGTTGCATTGGTTGCAGCGATGTCGACTGCTACAACCGAGAGAGACCTACAATGTGGTAATTGGTTATACGAATTATACTAGCTAGCTGACTAGCTAAAAATTGTCTCTTACATGGGTCCATGAGATCTAGTTAGCTAGGTTGCCTTAATTGGCATGCAGAAGTGCATCTTGATCATGCCTACTATATATCTTTTAGTAACATAACAAATTTTGTTCTTGGTTATTTACTTCTATATATTATGAGCAGTATAATCTGCCAGATATATTGGGGTTAATTTATTATGACGTTCATCCTATATAAAGAGGACTGAATCTAGCATTGGCAGTACTGTAAAAAGTCGTAGTAGAAGGGGAAAAAAATGAAGCTGTTGGTAGTGGATCTTTTATCTTCTACATTTTGTCATCTCATTCTTTCAAAATAGTGAGATATAAACAATAAGTACCTCAAAAAAAGAAAAGAAAAAAGCAATAAGAAAATTGCTCACTGACAATTACGGTATTGCATACCTAACATCAGATGCGGTGGGTCCCGCAGGGTCGGAGGCGAGGGAGGCGACGCAAAACTCATAGTAGGTGGTGGCATTGCATGTGGATTGGATGAGAGGAGTTGAGTGTGAAGGGCGGTTTTGGAGGGCATGTGAGATGATCAAAGGTACTAAAAATAGAGAGAGAAGGAAGAATAGTGTTTTGCCATAGATGCCATTAATTTCTAAAGCGGCAATGAATGGTTGCTTTGAAAGTGGGAGAAAGAGAGAGATGATATGAGATTTTGAGGGCTGTATTATTGGGTTGGATACATATCCAGGTTGTATTTGAATTTGAAGTGTGAAGGTTAATTAATTAATTTGATTATACTGTTAGTTGCCAGTCCAAATGCTACATGACAGAACAAATGAACAATCTCTCTGAAAAGTTAGTTGATAATATGGACTTTAGATAATCCGAAGAGATCATTAAATTAGTATATATATATATATAATGTTGAACTGTTGAAGAGATGGTTAAAGTATACAATAAGCACGGAATCTAATTTTTTTCTTCGAAGAATTACAAAAAAGTTCAATTGAATGACACCTTTCCTATCTATTGACATTTGTGTCTTAAACTAAAATTTAAAAATCATATCCACAAAATTGGTAGCAAATTAAAGAGTAGGATGTATTGTTATGAAAATTCATATTTCATAACATTTGTGCTTCAAAATGGTATAGAAATAAATTTAAACTTTAGTGTGTATATATATATGGGAAGGGATCCTTTGACAATGGGTTATTTTGATAATCTTGACAATGGATCTTCAAATAAATATGAAAGAAATCTTAAAAATAGAAACAAAATCTTATAAATATGTTGTTCTATTTATAAATTGATGGTGATTAAAATTTCATGCAATTTCATTTTTTTTTCAACTTCATCAATTATCATCAAAATATTTTACACTTTGCAACAATTTTAATTTAACAGTCTTTGATGAACTATCAAACGATTTTCAAAATAACCATTATCGAGTGACCCCTTCCCTATATATACACACACACACACGTTTACCATGTCTAGCTACTAGTTAAAAAGAATAATAATACATTTGGATGCATATTCTATATAAATTTCAATTAATTTATACTATCTGAACATAAAATTGCCATAATTAACAAGTTTTAGTGCTAAGGAATTGTCGTAATTTAACAATTTAAGTTGACAAAACAAAATGGATAGATATTACTATTTCTATTCAACATGCATGCACCAATTTCTTTGATGCTTAAGCATGTTAAAATTGATTGAAAGATGTTATCAAAATTGTCAAATTAATAACTTAATATAATCCTGACCAAGACCAACCGAGGATCCAAACCGGGTGTCTTAATCAATAATATACTCCAATGGTAGGTATATCAGGTAGGTATAACGTTAGAAACCGTTAGCCCGTTATCCATACAATATATACAATATATATATATATATGAGTGATGTTATGGTGCTTCGCGAAGCAAAAAAAAATTTGTGCTTCGCGTCCGTATCTCGAATTTAAAAGTTCAAACGGCCGATCCAAACCGTTGAACATCATCTTCATATTGAAATATCCTTGGAGATCAAATTTTATATTTTTTTGAATTTTTTTGATATTTTTTAAATGGGTACAAAGTTTGTTGATCTAAAGATTTCTGCACCATCCAAAACTAGCGACTTTGTACCCATCTAAAATTAGGCTATGGTGCTTTGTAAAGCACAAAAGCGTTGTGTGTTTTGCGCTCTATTTTTAATTTTAAGTCAGAAATGATCGATCTAAACCGTTCAATCTAATCTTCATATCAAAATCTATTAGTAAACCAAATTTTACATTTTTTTGAAATTTATTTGCTATTTTTTTGGATAGGGGGGAAACCGTCATTTTTGGATGAATCAGAATTCTTAGATCAAGTCATTTTCTCCTCATCAGAAAAAATAGCAAAAAAAATTTAAAAAATATAAAATTTGGTTTACTAATAGATTTTTATATGAAGATTAGATTGAATGGTTCGGATCGATTATTTATGACTTGAAATTAAAAATAGAGTGCAAAGCACATAACGCTTCTGTGCTTTGCAAAGCACCATATATATATATATATATATATATATATATATATATATATATATATTTGGAGATGATTTGATTTGATATGTTTTTTGAGTTAAGCTCACGATATCTTTACTCATATAGAGTGAAGGATACCGTGGGCTTAAACTTACAGAGGTCTTCCATGAGTTTAATCCAAAAAGTACATCAAATCATCTTTAAATTTTCATTAAATTCTTTATATAAAAATCTTGTGGGATGTAAAAATTTGGAGTATTTTGATTTTTTTTTAAGTCACAGTTTTTAATTTTTTAAAATATTGTTCAAGTATTGAATATATTATTATTATTTTTAGAGATGATTTTCAAAAATTAAAAACCATAACTTAAAAAACTCAAAACACTCTAAATTTTTACTCTATATATATAATAACATCTATCCATCTTTACTCTATAGTAATATCTCTTCGAATAGAAATAGTAATATCTATCCATCTTTACTATATATATATGAAAATTGTAGCAGGGACTTAGAGAGGCGCGTGATGGGGCCAAATAAGAACAAAAAGCAGGGGCACACAACTGCACAAGCACAGATCAGAGATGTGAATTGAGAAGTAATGGATGTGATCAGGCTAATAGTACCAGTAGAGACTATAAGAGGAGAGGAGGCACTGTGTCTGTGGTCCGCTCTTGTCTCACTGTGGCTGTGTGTGTGTGTGAAGTGTGTGTGTGTTTTGGGTTCGTGACTCCTCCCTCGTCCTTTTCCTGCATGTGATCCTCTGAGCCCACTTGTCGGCTTATGATTTGTTCCTGGATCCACTGTGGCCTACGAACGCCAACCCTGTATGTCGTACTGTGTTTAGCTGACTTGTTGAAACAGGAAGAAACCACGTCACTTATGTAATGAATTCGTATCAGGTGTCACGCGGGCCTTCGCACGCGTGATTTTATTTTTCACTAATTTTAAAGTCCTCTGTGAAAATTCTACGGCAGTAAAGTATCGCGCATTAGAGGATGAGCACTTTTAAGTATCCGATTCTGGAAATTTTATGGTCTTCTGCGTTGCATCGTGCAATGCGGTTTTGATGTGCGTAGAAATTCGTACTTCATCAATTTTAAAAGACCCTGTGAATTTAACGATTATCAGTTATGCTGCTTGCGTGCCGCGCCACAAAAGATAACGATCCCCGATTCTGAGTTCAATTGTTTGCACTTGCAGGGTCATGACTCATATCATATCTCATGAGAATTCGCATCGTTTGAATTAATTTACGCATGAAGTATTTATTATTAATCGGCTCCGCGAATCTGAATCATCGTCATGGTGACCGCAAACAATCATCACACTAATCTAACAGTCATAAATTACGAACATTTACTTTATACGGAATCATCTCATAATTGGTTCTTTGCCTTTTTGGGTTGTGCCTGTGGGACAGTATTTTTTTTATTTTTTTCTTTGTCTCGTAACGTAAACATCATAGGTACAAGAACTGGTTATGAAATGATTTTTTTTTCTTTTTCAATCGCGAACAATTAATGTCACCGAATTTTCACAGTTTTTTATTTATTTTTAGTAGTTAAAATAAAATAAATATAAGAAAATAGTATGATTGATCCTAGGATGTACACATCTACTCTTGACTGAGTTTCAAATTCAGTCTCAATCAGCCTTAATTGAGTTTAAAATTCGGTCCCATATTTTTTTTAATATTTTTTTATTGATGGATTAAATTAGTCCATCTAGTATGCTAAATATTTATTTTTTATTTAGTTTATTTTAAAATATTTATTTAATTATGTGGAGCTATGTAATTATAATTATTAAGGGATAAAATAATAAAAATTTAGAATGTTATAGATAAACAAATAATATATTTCATAAAAAATATAATATTATAATAATTAAAACATAATGTCAAATAATATTTATAATACTACAACAACAATAAAAAAAATTATTCTCATAATTCTTATAATAAAATATTAATAGTAGTACATTAAAGATTAAAAAATATATTCTGACATGACCCTCTATTTATTTAAAAATGCTTCCGACTCCGGATTGGAAGTTTACTGATATGACTCTCTATTCCATTTATAATCATTGGAATATGTATCTTTTTCCTCTTGTCTTTGTTGTTTTTTGCTAGAATACATAAACATATTGTTAATGCATTTTAATTTTACATCAAAAAATAATAGTGCAAATAGAAAAAAAATTAGGTGAGAAAAGGGTGCTAAACACGAATCTGGACTAGATCTGATATAACACACACTTTTAATTGAAAGCTCTTGCAAAGCTAATAATCGTGATTTTCTAAAATTAGTTCGAAAAGAAAGAAAAAGGTAACTGGTTTCTGTTATATAAAAATAAAAAAAAAACTGGACTGAATTTAAAATTTGGTCCGAGCTAAATGTTTTGGGGTTATATATAAACAATGACATATCAGCAAAAAAAATTGAGACTAAATTTCAAACTTAGTCTAAGATAATTGGGATCGAGTTTGAAACTCGGTCCATGCTAGATGTGCACATCCGAGGGTCCATCACATCATTTCCTTGTATTTTTTATTTTAATTACTAAAAATAAAACAAATTGGAATTTTCAAGTTATAAAATGCAGTGCTTTCATTTTTTATTTTGGGTATTTTTTTATTTTTTATAATATTAATTAAATAAGAAGGTGTGTAGTAGATATGTGACACTTTTATATGAGGTAATGGATAGACATTCTTTTGACTTTTATTTTACATGCAACACGCCTTTTCGGTCCAGAGTGATAGTGATGGCATTGATCTAAGCCTCCCATCAGTTCAGGGAATTGGATCCCAAGCCTCTCATCCCTCTGCCTGAAACATCGTGTCTTATTTTTTTAAATAAAATGAATAAGTGTCTAGTCCTTATTTAAAAAAAAATATTTAAAAAGTCTTACAAATGTTACGGAAAAAACTAATACCAAGAGTTTTGAGATTATTCTAAAAAGTACAAAAGAATAAGTAATTCAGAGTCCTCGTTTAGAATATCTAATTTCGAATCCTAGTTTTTACTTTTTAGTAACATGTCAGTTTTGAGAATGCATCGCTCCCCGCCTTCCCCTGTCATTAATTTCTTTGTTTTTCATAATCCAAATTGTCTATTCAAATTGTTTAACATAATTTTCATAGGAGGACTAAATTTTAATATTTTTATAAAATTTTAACTATTTTTTAAAAATAGTTAAAAATAAGTCATATTTTTAATGCTTTATAATAATTAAATCAAATAATTTTTTAACTATCTAAAAAGGAGAAGCTGTCTACATCAATTTTTTATTTTGTTTGTACAGATTTAAACTACTTTAGATGAGTTAAGTGTTTTTAGACTAAGGTTTTGTTAATCTGATCCCTTGGATCAAATTTCTGATCCCCTCCTTTTGAATTGTCTGATTATTTTTCATTGAGATAAATATTTAATATCGTGAATAATGAAAGAATTATGCAAAAAAATATATATATATAAAATCTCGTAGAGAAAATTTTTGTTCATCGCTATGATTATCTATTATTTTGGCTTTTATTTTTTATTATTTTTAACATATAAAAGATATTATTTTAATAATTTTATTTTATATCTGATTAGTTAATAGATTTGAACCCGATAAGCCATTGAATATAATTACTAACCCTTCCTGACCAAAATCCTATATCTTCCTTGTCTGTGACTACTCATATAAAAAATATTATTTTTATCACTAGATCAAAAATTGATTCTCAATAAAAAAAAAAGGGATTTAATATTGCTAGCCAGACGTGATGTCAAAAATTCTCCACTTCTAATTTGAACCAGGAACCGCCCTTTCCATCAGGAAAAATTGAAGATTTTTTTTTAGGGGGATTTGCTCCTAAACTGGTTCATTTATTATTACATGTACGTACTTTGAGAGTATTTGAAACATTAATATATAGAAGTACTATGTGGTTATGAAATACTTTAGATTGTTTTTCTTCGTTCTTATTATTACTGTAACGTCAATGAGGGAAGTTTCTTTTGCCAGAAAAGTGAAATTATACGGTCCTTAATTTTGTTCATTATTTTGTTATATTTTTTTGATGAGGAAAAAAAAGAAAATAAATTTCTCTTTGTCAAAAGTAACTCTGGATTAATAATGCTCTCAATATAAGGTAATCAGCAAGTACTTCAAAATGTAAAAAGTTGTGTTGCGTATAGATATATTGTGAAAATAAATGTCATTTATTTTCTTAAATTTAGCGTTTGTGACATAGTTGTAATAAAAGAAAGACATTCCTAGGGCTGTCAATAACATCTTTATGACCGTTTATCCGATTCATATCGTACCCGATAAGAAGGGTATGGGTAAAATTTTATTTTCGTTAGGTCATCGGATATGGATATGGGTAGAAAAAAAAATTCATTAACTTATCGGGTATGGATATGGGTAAGGGGTTTTCGTTATCCGTTATCCATTGGATAAATTATATAAATATATATATAGTTAAATATATAAATACAATTAATTTATATTTTTAATAAATATATATAATTAAATTATATAAATATATATTAATTAGTATATATTTTTTATGACAATTGACATGAAAAAATTATATGATTTTTGTTATATCTAAAATGTTAATTATTATTGTATTTTATTAGTATATTTATTTAATTCTATTTATTTATCTAAATAATATTATTTTTTTCATTGAATTATTTTTATTTTTATCCGTTATCTACTATTATCCGTTCATTATCCGAAATTTTTAATGGGTAAAAAAAAATTAATGGATATAAATATATTATGGATAAAGAAAATTTTAATAAGTATGGATATGAAAATATCTCCAACAATATCCTACCCTATCCATTAACAACCTAGTCATTCCCAAGTTGTAAATCTCTTGAATAAGAAAATAAGATCTCTATGTTAAATTAATGCAAAAGATACTAGCTAGGATCTTTTATTGATTTTGCTTATTTCTTCCTTGTTTCTATTTCAAGTGGGATCAATAAATGGAAAGTGTGATATTTTGAGAATCAACCAATAGGAGCAAAATCATCTGTACCATTTTAATTTTTGTGAGCAAAGTAAAAATTTTGGTGCAGATACCGTCTCGTCTCCTATCTAAAAATATAGTTAATTTTTTTAAAAATATAGTTAATTTTTTTAAAAAATATATATAATTTCATCTAGAAGTAAATTTTTCATAAAGATTTGTTGAACGGTTCAAATTTAATTATTTGGACTATAAAACCAACAAATTGATACATATCACCATAACCCAACAATAGAAAACCAATGGAGAATAAAGAAAAGACGGCAAACAAAGATTAAAAAAACATAATAAGATGTTCACCAAGTTAGTTTAATTTTCTACCTTTTTATGGAGTGAAGAAATACGAAGAAATAAGTTTGCATTTTAATAACATCGCTATTGCGGTGCAACGACAACATGTGATTAGAACTTCATTACGAAGCATATATTTTTTGAATTATGTCAACTGAATTGTAAAATTAATATGAAACTCAAATGAAATTAATATAATTCGAAAGATTATCTATATATAAATTTTTGTGGGGTTCACAGTTAGGTTAATAAAAAAGCAAGAATAAATTAAGTACTAAAATCCCCAAAAGAGTTTACTAATTAAACGACAAAATTTGATTATGTATAGTCAATTCAAACAGGTTTGCTTAATTTCAGATTCTATGTTACTCCACTTCTAAACAAGAAGCACTCATTACTCGTTGAAAATTGATCACCTTTTCAAAACAAGTGAGCCCTTGTCCTGCAGACATGATACGGCACTTGCTATTAAAAACTTCACCATTTCATTAATCTAGAATATTTAGACCGTTCATCAAACAAATAAAACGGACAGATATAGACAAGGTCAGACCAGGATCCATCTGAACGCTTCAACTTAATTAATGTAATATATAAAATATATGCCTAGGATGGTCCAATAAAATGATGCAATTTTAGATCCAGTCATTCCTCAGTCCTCAACAGCCAGGTCTTGTGGGATTTAATTTGGTTCAGATCCTTTTTGCCACTTGCTGCACTTGTAGCAAATAAACTGTGCTGCTTTTTATATAGGGTACGTTTGGCATCTGGTAGAATAGCAAAAAGTTAGAAAAGTTAGAATAAAATACCTATTTCAATGAATTAATTTATCAAATGAATTTTAGACTAAGTACAAGAGTGTTAATCCAGTATACCAAGTTATCGATGGTATACCGATTAGCTCTCGTCGGAATAATGATTATTATATTATTATATTATAATTATAATTATAATTATGATTTATTATTATATTATTATTATGATTAAGATTTATTATTATATTAATATTATGATGATTATTTATTTATTTATCATTATTATTATATATTATATTATTATAATAATTATTGTTATTATTATATTAACATCACTTTTAGTATTATCATTAGATGATAAATTTTATTATTATTTATTATTATTATATTATAATAATTATGATTTTAGTATTATATTATTATATTATAATTATAAATATTATTATATTATTATATTATTATAATTATGATTATTTATTATTATTATATTATATTATTATGATTATAATTATAATTTTATTATTAATATATTATGATTATTTTGACAATGGGTTATTTTGACAATCTTAATAATGGATCTCTAAATGAATATAAAAAACCTTTAAAAAGGAAAAAAGTTTATAGATGTGTTATTCTACCTATGGATTAATGGACATTCAAATTTCATGCAAATTCATTATCGTTTGATAGTCCATCAAAGACCATCAATTTTTTATGCAATTTACAACGGTTCTAATTTAACGATTTTTGATGGACTATCAAACGATAATGAAATTGAATGAAATTTGAATGAACATCAATCCATAGATAGAAGAACACATCTATAAACGTTTTTTATTTGTAAGATTTTTCTTTTATTTTTTTAAAAATCCATTATCAACGTTGTCAAAATAACCCATTTTCAACCGATACCTCTCTTTTATATATGGCCTGACTAATTGCATATGGTTTTGGTACGAATAAATCTGCACCTCCCAACTATTTCTGGTCGAACAGTTAATCATGTTTTTCGTCTGCTAAGTTCTAAACTATGATTGATCAATTCATTGAATTGAAAAGCAATGCTGAAGGGGTCGACATGCATTATCTTGTCTAGTCCCATCTAATATAATTATACTTAAAGAGTTAAATTTTCTAACCTCTCAAACATATCACATCATCATTCTTCTCATCATTGATTTTGCTTAAAATCTTTTCATCTACTTGAATCCAATATCTCATATATAGTTTTTCTCTCTTCTCATTTAAAATAGATGGGTATGATATACTTGAGGTGAAATTTAATTTTTAACATGATCTATTTTTTTAGTAGTAAACTTTAAAGATTTTCATGATTAATTATATTATGATGTACATCTTTAGTATTTAAAAAAATTATGTTCAATTTTTTTAGTACAAATTTTTATTGAATATATTTATTTTTATATTATTAATTATTAAAATAAAAATTATTTTATCGGAGCGAAATCTGAATTACAACTCTAATTAATATAATAATTGGCGCGATTAGCAATGCTCACACTACTACACAATATGCCTTTAATAGCGGTTAAAAACCATATTTTATAGCGGTCCAAGGGGGCTGTTAATGAGGGGTGCTATAAAAAGTCTTGAGAACCACTATTAAAGAATACTCTTTAATAGCGGTTGTTATATAACAACCACTATTAAAGGCACCCTTTAATAGCAGTTCTTATGCAACAACCGCTATTAAAGGATATGCTTTAATAGTGGTTCTTATGCAACAACCGTTATTAAAGGGTTTTAAAAAAATGTTGACAGATGTGACAGCTGTACAGCTGTCACATCCGTCAGATTTTAATTTTTTTTATTTTTTCATTCTGAAACACAAATTTTAAATTCAAAATTTAAAAACTAATTTGAACAAAAAATTTAGAATCGAAAATAATTTGAACAGAAAATTTAGAACATAAAAATAATTTGAGTTTTAAATTTGATCATAATTTGAATTCAAAATTTGGACACAAAATTTTAAAAAAAATAATTTGAATTCGAAATTTGAACATAAAATTTGAACAGAAAATTAAAAAGAAAGAATAAATAAATAAATTTAAAAAGAACAAAATAAAAAATCTGTCCTAATTTTTTTTTAAAATCTTGAACTTTTTGTTTGATATTTTGTGTTTTAATTTTGAAAAATTGGAAAGATGAAGAGAAAATGAGAGATGAATGGGGGGTGAAAATTGGTGTATATATATATAGGTAAGAGAGGGATGAATCCGTGGGAATTTTCTGAGCGTTGGATCAATTAAAATGGACGTTGTAGATTAAAAAATATATTGACGATCCGTGGACAGTGGTGCATATTTGCAGGACCCCTTTTATAGTGGTTTCTATTGAACAACCGCTATTAAAGGTTGACCGCTATTAAAGGTCAACCTTTAATAACGGTTTTTTGGAGGGACCGCTATTAAAGATACCCTTTACTAACGGCTCTTTAATAGAACCGCTATAAAAATATTTTTCTGTAGTACTGTCAGGTCTGCTCCTACATCTTGGAACAGTATGTTAATTGAAAATTAATTAATCCTTATATATATTTTATTTGATAGAAAATGGAATCCAAAATATGCTGTTATAATCACGGGTAGTCAAATGATTAATTATCAATAAATCCTCTCTCATAACATAAAGTTGGTGATTGATGCCAATAAAAATGTATGAATTACCAGATTCATCTTCATATAAAAGATGTGATATTTCCATATGAATTAGAAAGTGTGATATCGCGCAGCTCCTATATATCTTTAAGTATAATATTTTGTATTTTTTTCCTTGAGAGATGTTTATTGTTCATTTCCTTCAGTATTTATGCTATCATCATAGATCAAACAATTCCTTAAAATTATGTAATAGGAGATCAGAGAAAATCAAGTGAATATATTACATCTTGTTACAAAAGTAGCATTGAATTTTCAAATGAAAACACTAAATTTTTGGCCTCCATTAAAAAATTTCAAACATACAAAAGGGAATTAGAAAATATTTATCATGAATCTTTGGTTTAATTATACATTTATGGTGAAAACATCAATAAAAGGCAAGAATTTTGCACATGGCATCTGTTTTTTCCATAGTTTTTTTGCAAATTAAATTACATAACTCACGTAGATGGTGCCTGATCAGTCGAGCGTCCAACAAGTTCAAGATTGCTGCTTATGTTATATTGATGTTTTCTTTAATCATTTAATTAGATTAAGGAGGTTATGCATATTTGATATATAAGGAGCATGAATTAATGCAATATGGATAGAAATATTGTCAAACTTGACTTGCACTTCAGATAAAAATGAAGTCTCTTCTTTTTGCAATATAAACGATCAACACCATGAAACTCACAAGTTACCAAGATATGATGGATTAGAGGATTTACACGCAAACGATTCAAGATAGGATATTTTTGTGTGAGAACAAGAATGTTAGCTGCCAGCACTTGGCGGATGAGTTCAATCAACAAATTAAAGAATTGAGCAAGATAATAAAACATCAAGTATACAAGATACTTTCTAACAGTATTTTCTTTAATATTAGTTTTGATAAATAGTATCAATCTCTGCAACATATGTAATGAATACTCTAATTTAATATATGTGCCTGTAAATTTTTATGAGAAAAAAAAATTGTGCTTCCCACCACAATAGAAGTGTTGTTGCTTGCAACAGCTTGTCATATAATTTATGAGTTTAATTCCATATATAATATAACTTGACATATAAATAAATGTGACAATTGTTAATCATGACGTACACATCGTTAGAAATTGAAAACAATTGAAATTAATTACATTGCAGTATTTTCTTTCAATTACGCTTGATAATCAAGACTGCAACGAACATGTTTCGAACTGCTCCCAAACAACATTCATATGCCACGCTACTTACTGCGTACTCTGATATTTAATTCACGAATGGACAATTTCCGAAAAAGAAAATTAGAATATATATTCGAATTAAGTTCGTACAAGCTCGTAACACAAACCATGAAAAGCCGCAACCAATATTACACGAGGGAGAAAATTCTTCCGTGAAGTTAAACTCATCGTAGATTTACTCTTTATATATATAATATTTTCGAACATATCACTATCAACCATAGTAACAAGATTTATGAATAATTCGTTTTTCACCCATAGCCGGATATTTCACGAATAATTTATCAGTTTAATATAAGTGCGTTTTTTTTATCAAAAAAATATTTTATTCGTAAATTATTCGGCAAAAAAACACATTATATATCATTTTATATGAAATTTTATAGTTTTTAATATATTTTTAATATTTTATCATTATAATATATATTATATTTATATTATATAAAATGAACTATTTCCGAATTATATCCGAACGTCAAATTTTTAATCTCATCAAATATTTTCTGAATTACGAATTTGTCACTGTACTACCAACAGTTACCACCAACAAATTCAAGGCCGTATTTTATGAGGCCTTATTATTCTCCCTTTATTGGATTTGTGGCCCCATGGGCCTGGGTAGGCTATCAGTACCATTTCAAAACTCGAAAACAATTAAACAGACTTTTGAACGGAATTTCTTTCAAGAAGCACCTGGATTTTACTGGGGACACAAGACTCGGGCTCCCTAGCACCTCCTACTCTCTTCAGGACTCAACAAGTTATTAGAATTTACAAGTGAGTTGCACTTTTAAGTACTTGTCTGGAGCACTCCAGACAATCAATTAAAAATTATTTAATTAACCCGGGTTGTCTTTTGAAGAAATTTTTTTCGTTTGAATATTTTTAATATAATATTTCTCACTTTCAACATCTTGTTTAAATTAATCATAATATTTTACTTAAAGCCTTTATTATTTTATGTAAAGAATAATTCTATCAGTTTTAATTATTTATGAAATTATTTCCTATAAATGTAAAATACATAAATTATAAAATTAAGAAAGGAAATAGTTAACGTCTAACTAAGTATTCCATCAGACATTCTAAATAATTTATATCTTTCCAAAAATTAGAAGGATCATTTCTTGATGGTTTTAATATTATACCATAGATATATAGCCGTATAGGAGGGTATATGGAAATTTTATATTTAAAATTGACCAGTATATAGTTGATAAAGTGAAGAGAGATGATTACATTGTTTTAGGGGTGTCAATGGGGCTCGGTCGGGTCGGGTCGGGTCATATTATTTTATTATTATTTTTGATCTGACTCGAACCCGACCCGATTAAATTTGGGTCAAACAATCTTGATCCATACCCGACCCGATTAAATTTGGGTCAAACAATCTTGATCCATACCCGACCCGACGGGTCATAGGTCGATCAGATCCGACCCGTGTAAAATAATTAAATATTTATTAATTATTTTTATATAATTTTAAATAATAAAATATTAATTAAATTATAATTAATCTTAATTAGTGTGTATTTAAGGTTTAATTAGTACTAAATCACAAAATTACTTCAAAAAATATAATTATGTTTTGCATTTTTTTTCCAGTAGCAATTCCAACTTTTGTGGTAATTTCCTTTACGTTATGGGGTCTACATACACAAAAAAAATCTAACATTTTCTTTTATATGATTGACAAATTTTAATATAGATCAAGAGTTTGTATTTTACATTTGACCAACATTACGTACATTTGTAATGAGTTGTTATATATGTAGTACATTCATTTGATTTTCTCTAGTCTCCGACAGCACACTATCGAATGATATATATATACACATCTTAACTCAAGTATATTAATTCATGTTCAAATTTTAATTTATCATACTCATTAAATTCTTTATATGAAAGTCTTATGGGATGCAAAAATTTGAAGTATTTTGAGTTTTTTAAGTCACCATTTTTGATTTTTAAAAATTAGCTCTAAAAATAATAATAAAATATTTAATGTTTGAACATCATTTTTAAAAATTAAAAACGGTGACTTAAAAAATAAAAAACACTCCAAATTTTTGCATTCCATAAGATTTTTATATAAAGAATTTAATGAGAATGATAAATTAAAACTTAGATATAATTTGATATATTTTTTGAATTAATCTCACAGAAGATCTTCGTAAGATTAAGTTCATGATATCTTTACTCTATATATATATATAGACACACATCATGCAAATCTTTTGTGTGGAAAGGTGGGTTACCCAGATTCGGCCCATTACCCATGTATCTCGCATCGGATACGTATCCGATACGGGTGCGATTCGCGTGCGATACGCACCCGATACTCTAGCTGGCGTATCGGAGTATCCTGACAACTCTGATATGTCTCGATACGCCCCAATATGCCCCCGATACGCTCTCATACGTCCATGATATTTATTTTCAAGATTTTTGGTGGATTCGGTCAAGAATACGCCCCCTATACTCGTCGATATGCTCCCGATACTCCTCCGATACGTCACCGAGTGAAATTTATATCATATCCTTTGTGTTGCTATAGCATTTCAGTTATTTATATATCAATAGAATATAATAATTTCTTTCTAACTTTATTTATTATATAATTTATTTATATTTTATATAATAATTTATTATATATAGCCGCACCCGTATCCGATATTTTTAAATTTTCCGTATCACCGCATCCACACTGTATCGGATACGATACTCGCATCTCACACCGTGCAACATAGATGGAAAGTAAAGCTGGTAGCTCATACATACAAGTTGATAACAGTCACCAACTTTGTGTTATCCATCAACTCGTTTCTCTTCACCACTGTTAATGATGCCAAAATCCTATTGTATCTAATTAGCTCCTACTTACTGGTTTGATCATTATTTTGAAACCTAAATTTTTTGTGGACAGGTGTTTCTTGATCAAATCGACCGACAAATACAAATTTTAATATTATAGGAGGTCCCTATATTTTATTCTGAAAAATATTTTATAAAATATCATTGTTGATTCATCATCAATACTAACTTTATTTTTTATTTTCAAGTCAAATAAATTATTATTCATTTAAACGACTTTATGATGTAACTTAAATTAAGTGAAATAACAATGTAGCGTATAAAATAAATTGCATCATAACTCATTGGCATGAATAATAATTTATTTAATATAAATAATAAAGTTAATATATTGATGACGGTATCAAACTATCAATGACAATGTATCTGCGTTAATAGCTCACTTTTATTTATAATTATAACCATCATCCCTCCTCTTCCGCCTGAATCATGCAAACAATGTATGGGTGTCAATTTTTGATCCGACCCGATCTAAACCCGACCTGATCTGAACCCGACCTGAAAATAAATGAGTCAGATATAGTTCAATTTTTTTGATCTGAATCGGGTCGGGTCGGGTCGGGCGACCTGATTTTGTGTAAACTTATGACGATCACTAAGTTTAACGGATTTGCTTGAATGGTATTAGTCAATATCAGTTTATATAGTACATTGGTATGTTTGTACTTGTAAGTAAACTTTCAGATATATTTTGATGATTGGGATACTAAAAAAATCTTTTTTTTTTTTTACCATTTTCCTGTTCTACTAAGTAACATACTTCAGTTCTTTTCTGTACTGGTATGATATTGAGAATTTATTACAAGATTGTTGAGAAGCTGTACTATAATTGAGCTTTTGTGAAGATGTGTTTATTAATTTATCCTTACTTTGTTGAATCATCTTGTAGAGTTGTACACCATATTGTTTATGAGAAGGGATCTAATTACCATCATTTTGGTGCCACATCGGTGTTAAAATTAAATATCAAATATATTATTTAAATTCTTAATAGTATTCATATTTTTGAACCCACAAATATCATCTATATGTATACAAAAATTATATCATTTGGATATTATTTATATAGGCATCAAGCGTTAATAAAATCAACGGACCAAATTTTACAATTTAGATACGTTACTTGATGGCTATTCAAATAAAGTTAATTTTTTTTTTTTTATATACATACAATTGAGATGATATAGAATACATCTAATGGTTCACATTTTTAAATTTATACATAAATAAATAAATAAACACCATGGACACCAAAAAAATGATAATTGAATCCCTTCTCATTGTTTATTTGGTGTTGATGGCAATATTATGAGAGAAAAAATCGGTGTGAAATCTCTAGTGTTCTCCGAACACTTCTTTTATATATATATATATATATATTTTTTGTCTTAATAGTATTCATATTTGGGAACCTACAAAATATCATTCATAGAATCCATGCCCATGTGATCCATTTCCAAGCAGACGGGTGACATCCGAGCATGCCTTAAGAGATAATTAGTAATAGGATCTTTTATTTTCATCTCTGAAAAAGTAAGTTTGATTTGGATCCCAATTTTTTTTAATATGCACCTGATTAAAAAAAATCCGCTCTGGTTTTAAATTTCAAAGCGAAAGCAAAGCCCATCTTGTACATTATTTTCTTTTTATGTGTTTAAACTGTTCGAGTGTGGTGCGCGCAATTTAGGCCGGGTTCCATTTTTTTAGTTTTGTGCTAAATAAGTGTCCAGTTAATTAATTTCTCTTAAATAAATTTATAAAATTCATAATATTTTTCGAAATATAAAAAACAAAAGAACACTGACTAAAACGAATTGTAAATGCATTATAGTTATAGTAGAATGTTGTCCGAAACAAGTATTTATAACACATTATATGCATCAAATTGAATTAGAATGCACTTAAAATATATTTAAAATGATTACAATGTATTTGAAAAATATTTTTAAATTTTTTTCATGTTTTTAGTAATTTTACTCTCCTTTTTTTTCTGGTAGTACCAAAATAAATAAAAAAATAGTTCAAATAATGTCTTTTGAAAATTTTCGAACTTTTTATTCTCGTTGAATAAAAATTAATATGGCACATTTTTGCATAAAATTAAATTTGAATACGCTGAAATTTAAGTATTTTTTAAGTTTCCAATCATTTTCTTTTTGATAGAAAGTTTCTAATCAATATATGCCTTATTTGTGATCTTAATGCCACTAAAACTCACATAAATAAGTTTAACAATTCACCAAGCTACAATAACTTTGGTATGATATATTTTACACTTCAAATTGAATTAGAGTGAAACTTAAAACGTTTTAAAGTTTCTATTCACGTTGTACACCTTATTTGCAATCTTAATATCACCAAAATTAACAAAAAAAATTAAATAATATCTTTTATAATTTACAAATTATCTAAGTTAAGTAAAATTGATATGACACATTTTTACACATAAACTCAACTTGAATGCATTTCAAATGTAATTTAAAAGTTTTGTACAAGTTTTTAGTTAAATTACGCCATATTAGTTGTTTCCAATTTTAAGATCACCAATTAAAACTCACAACAGTTTCAAATAATGAGTTCAATAAGTTCACAATTTTATCCCAAACGAAATAAAATTAGTATGACAAATTTTACGCATCACGAGGAATCTTTAAAAACTTTGTAAATATTTTTTTAACCATTTTATGTCTCATATTTGTTCTGAATAACGCAAAAAATAAAATATACTATATTATAAAGAGTATAAATATTGGAGACGACATTGATGTTCAGTCTAAGCTCATTTTTTTAATCATCAAAATGTCCCTAATTGAATGATATAAATTAATATATTTAAAAACTAATGTTAAAATTGATATTCTCTCCATTTGTTTACTATTTTTATTATGTATTAATAGGAGGTTTAAAAAAATTGTGCATCAACAAATATTTTCTAACAAAAAACTATCCAATATACTATTATTAATTTATTATATTATGTTGATAGTGAGAAACCTTTTATTTTCATTTCTATTATTTTTTTAATTCAAAACTGCATTATTTTCAAAATTTTGTGGGATCATATTTCTTCAATTCAAAAGCAAATTAAGATGGATATAAAATAGAAAATATTCCACTGCAATGCATGGACACGGCTAAAGGAAGTAAAAAAATCATATAGAATCCTATAAAATTAGAAACTTATCATATTAAATGAAACTACCATAGCACGTTCTACGCATGAAATTGAATTAGAATACATTTAAATCAATTTGTTCGTGCTTTAATCAATTTTGACCTCTCTGCTTGTAAAATCGCCCGAGCTCGTAAAAATATACAAAAAATATATCTTCCATGTGTTTACATATTTTCTGAAACCAAAAAAGTTAATAAGACATTAATTTTGGACAAAAAATTTTTAATGCATTTAAATCGCAATTTAACAGTCTTCTTTTGTATTTTTAATTAAATTTGTCCTCATTTCTCTACATAAAAACACCAAAACTCACAAATTTTTTTTGAATAATATCTTCTATATATTCACACATTAATAATGTCTTTTAAACAATATATATATATATATATATATATATAGTGGATATACCGTGAGTTTAACCTCACGGATGCCTTCCGTGAGCTTAACTCAAAAAATATATCAAATCATCTCCAAATTTGAATTTTTCACTCTCATTAAATTTTTCATATTGAAATCTTATGGGGTACAAAAATTTGGGATGTTTCGAATTTTCTAAGTCACTCTTTTTAACTTTTTAAAAATCAGCTCTAAAAATAATAATAAAATATTTAATATTTATATATTATTTTCAAAAATTAAAAAGAGCGACTTAGAAAACTCAAAACATCCTAAAATTTTGTACCCATAAGATTTTAATATGAAAAATTTAATGAGAGTGAAAAATCAAAATTTAGAGATGATTTGTTATACTTTTTGAGTTAAGCTCACGGAAGACCTCCGTAAGCTTAACTCAAAAAGTATATCAAATCATCTCGAAATTTTAATTTATCATTCTCATTAAAATTTTTATATGAAAATATATTGGGATGCAAAAATTTGAAGTATTTTGAGTTTTTTAAGTTATGGTTTTTAATTTTTAAAAATCAAATCTAAAAAAATAATAATATATTTAATATTTGAACATCATTTTTAAAAATTAAAAACGATAACTTAAAAAGCTCAAAACACTCTAAATTTTTTCATCCCACGAGATTTTGATATAAAGAATTTAATGAATATGATAAATTAAAATTTTGAGATGATTTGATATATTTTTTGAATTAAGCTCACGGAAGGACTCTATGAACTTAAACTCATGGTATCTTTATAGATTACTATATATATATATATTTCAAACTAATTTTGACTAATTTCTGCACATTAAAACGTCAAAAAATACAGAAATATTTCAGACAATGTCTTTTATATATTTGCATTTGTTTAATACAACTAAATCAATTTATTTCACATAAAATTCTACTTAAATATATTTAAAAACGATATGTTTTCCTTTGCTTCCATAATGTCCGCTTTTCTCATTCAACCTCCATTTTCACGCTTATATTTATTGATTCCGTGCTCAAGCGTACGCCTGGTGTGTCACTCAATAGCAACTCCGGTCACTGCCCGGTGAGATGAGATGAGGCCTCACCACAACCACCACCTTTCCATGGCACTGTGCACCCGGGCCCACCAGATCGGTGCTCTTGCGCTGGTAGTCCTCACCTTCGTTCTCACCCGCTCTCTCGACCGTCTTTCCTCCTTTCCCGATTCCGATTATAGTTCTTATTCCTACTCTCATTCCAGTTCCGACCTAATCCACGCTGGTGCGCTCAATTGGCCTCGAAAGGGATATGGCGATAGTATTGAACTGAGGATATATGTGTACGACGAGTCAGAGATCGATGGATTGCCAGAATTGATGCGGGGAAGAGATGGTCAGATCACGCCCCAGGCTTGCGTCAAGGGACAATGGGGAACGCAGGTATTTCCATTTCATCCCGCAGTTGGAGAACATTTCGTACATAAATATGTCTCTAGCATGAGAACTAAGATGTTACACTGAGAAAACCAGAAATAAAAATAAATCGTGAGAAGAAAAACATTAACTTTGGATCTTTTACCTGCAAGTGTGGTATTGACATTGCACTGAGTGGAATTGTACTGGAATTGTTTTACCTGTAATTGTTTATAATTTGTGTGAAATTTCAGGTCAAAATTCACAGGCTACTTCTTAAATCAAAATACAGAACTATGAAGAAAGATGAGGCAGATTTCTTCTTTGTACCTTCTTATGTGAAATGTGTTCGGATGATGGGTGGATTAAATGATAAAGAGATAAATCAAACTTATGTTAAGGTATGATCTTGTATTATCTTTATATGTTGAAGATTTTAAGTTTAACTTCAATTGGTTTATTTCTCCATTCAAATTTAATTTTGTCTTCTTTGATACTATTTTAAAGTAATGGCCAATTAATTATATGAAATTCAGGTTCTCAGTCAGATGCCATACTTTAGGCGTTCTGGTGGACGAGATCACATTTTCATTTTTCCAAGGTATCTCCTACTAGATTTTTGATGTTGGAATATGAAATATTATCCTTTTTATCTGTAAAGCCTGTAGAGTATGTGTGGGATCCCATAGAACTTAATACAGTTAATTGCCAGTACCAGATCTAGCTTGCACAATACCAACCCTCGTAAGTTTATCTCCATCTGTCCTAAGATAGCCAACAAAAGCAAATTTCTGAATCTGAAGTTCTTTTCAATTTCCATCTTGTTTTGATCCTTCATGTTCTGACTGGTATCGGATATGATTGTACCTATTCTAATTGAACATGTCACATCTACTCCTTGCTATGGCATTTCTTTCTATTAGTCTCAAATTACTAAAGATATGTACATTTTAAAAATTGGTAGTGGTGTTGGGGCCCACTTATTTCGATCATAGGTCAAGTTATCTGGGTTTGACCCGTCATGGTCTGACTGGTATCAGATATGATTGTACCTATTCTGATTAACATGTCATATCTACTCCTTGGTGTGGCATTTCTTTCTGTTAGTCTCAAGTTACTAAAGATATGTACATTTTAAAAATTGGTAGTGGTGTTGGGGCCCACTTGTTTCGATCATGGGTCAAGTAATCTGGGTTTGACCCGTCATGGTCTGACTGGTATCAGATATGATTGTACCTATTCTGATTTAACATGTCACATCTACTCCTTGGTGTGGCATTTCTTTCTGTTAGTCTCAAGTTACTAAATATATGTACATTTTAAAATTTTGTAGTGGTGCTGGGGCCCACTTGTTTCGCTCATGGGCCACCTACTTGAACCGTTCTATTATCCTAACACCTGAGGTATACTCCTTTCAGTCCTCTTCTATTGGAATTTTTTTCCTTGACTACATCTCCTTGCTATTACTTTAACCTTTTGTGTTTATTTTTTTCTTATATATGTAGGGAGATAGAACTGACAAAAGAGATATAAGTGCATTTAATACATGGAAAGATATTATTATACCAGGAAATGTTGAAGACGGAATGGCCAAATTTGGAGGGTCCCGCATTGTTCATCCTCTCCCTTTAAACAAAAGGAAGTACCTGGCAAATTTCTTGGGGCGGGCCCAGAGCAAAACTGGACGTCTCCAATTGATTGAACTAGCGAAGCAGTACCCTGAAAAGGTTTTGTTTCTCTTAACACATTTGGTTATTAGAATTAAACTACTACACATTTGGATATCTGCTACAATAGTGTGGTACAAAACTAGTATTCACCGTGTTATCTGGAATGCCTTCTTTAAAGGTTACCTGGAATGCTAAATTCTGGTGTACAAGCAATATTGCTGAACCTGACCATTCTGGTACCAGACCACCACAGTAAGGTTTCAAAATTGCATGAGTGCTATAGACTTGATATGCATTTAGGCTAGATGTACAACCATGATGGTCTTGACTATGGTTTGGGTCATAACTGTGGTATGGTCGATTATTTTATCATGATACATCCTGTTTTTCAGTATTTAAATATCTTTAAGATAAGGTTTCTGAGTATGGGATGATACTTGATTGCATTCATTCAAAAAAAATGACAGCTAGAATCTCCAGAACTGAAGTTTTCGGGCCCCAATAAACTTGGAAGGACAGAATATTTTGATCATTTAAAAAATGCAAAGTTTTGTTTGGCGCCACGTGGGGAGTCTTCTTGGACCCTTCGATTTTATGAATCCTTCTTCGTGGTTCTTTCTCTATCCCCTCAAAACTTCTCTCTGCATATCATCTATTTCATAAATGTGTTGCTGTGGTTGCAAGTAACACCCACCTGCCCCTAGTTAAAATCAGACTGTAAATGACTAATTTGCCCTTGTGTTTCACATTAGTTACACTAAACACTTTGACTATTTTCAAGTGAGATGCATTTCACCTAATGTATTTTATTTGACTTAGTTGGAGCAGAATCAACAAAATTTTGTTTATTTGAGGGAAGACAATGTTGCCAAATTTTACTAATTACCTCCTTTTTAATGACGATCCTAAGGTTGTGCTCCTGAGTTCAGGTGAGAGGGTGACAGAGGGGGAACAAAGGAGAAAGAGGAGAACGAATGGTCTTCACCTCACTCCTGAGTTTAAATCGGAGGAGGTGAGATAAGGTTAGCGAGGAGATTCTTCTATTTGATTTTCTCAAAAATGTTCCCTTCCGATTTGGGGGGTCGGAAGTTTAACCTTCCGCTAATTTTCGTTTTCTTCCATTCCATCTTCTTCCTCTCTATCTGGACTTGGGTGCACAGCCTAAGAGTTGGGTGCCATCTGCACCTAATCTTGAGAATTATTGGTGCCTTCTGCAAGTACATATAAATGTGAGCTACATAATATATAATGAAAAGCAGTATCTAATGTTGACCTGTTATATGGAATAACAGGAGTGTGTACCAGTTATTTTATCAGATCAAGTGGAACTACCCTTCCAAAATGTGATAGACTATACGGAGATATCGATCAAGTGGCCTTCTAGTAGAATCAGCATTGAACTTCTCGACTATCTCCAATCGATACCTGGTTAGTTCGTGTATTCTAATCTTGAATTTTTTTTTTTTTTATTTATAGCAAACTTTTTTTTCAGAAAAAGTAGTAGATTATCAAGCAACGGTAGAAATGTTCCTCATGTTGTTCATTATTTGCAAATAGTTTCTGTGTTTCCAAATTAGAGTCATCATTATTTCTTCGATCTTAAAAACATAGGGATCGATGACACAATGGCATTGTTAACATAATTTAAAATTCTAATTTAACTCTTTTTTCTATTAATATAGAATAAAAGTACTCATCTGTTGAGATAATATAATAAACTCAACAGATTTTGTTTGTTTTCCAATGCATGAAAATGTAGTTTCATGATTGTGTTTCTGGGAATCATGAGTAGGTATCTCATTCCTATTTTGCCATCATCAATAAACTTTAGACAATTCAATACAGAATTAAATATAAAAGTTACATTGGCTGAACATTTTCCCTGTGCTTATCGATTGCAATGTTTTGTTCATTTTACATGTGATGTTGGAGAAAACCAAATGCAACCTGTTCCCTGCATATCTCTAATTGCAAACACAGTTAGAACTGTCCTGTAGAACACACATTATTTCTGCAAGGGTGATGCCAATGTATCATCACCTGAAAAGATGAAACCAACTATGTTTTGTTTATTTTCCATGTTTATTGTTTTAATTATTTTAGTTTTGTTAGTTTAAGGCTTTAAGCATAAAAAAAAAATTGGGTTGGACCAAAATTCGAAGCTTTTCAAAAAAATTGAAAAGACGGAAATGCTTGGTGTCAAAGGGTAGGGTGGCAGTTTAGGTCGATTTAGGATATATGTTTCCTTGTTTTTTTTATTAATGAAAAGTATATTTTGGAGTGATCTCTTTGTACAAATCATATTATCTTCCCCCTAGCAAGCTCCCTTTCTTTTTAATCATCTCTCCAGCTTCTAAAGTAGTGGCCTCCTTTTGAAAAATAATACCAGATGAAAGGATAGAGGAAATGATAGCACGGGGCGGGAGATGAGGTGCTTGTGGGTGTACGCACCAGATACGGCACCATGTTCGGCCATGTTAGGGATACTTTGGGAATTGCAAAGAAAAGTTCGGTGGTTCCATCAATCAGCGGAGACATTTTGGCTCCATAATAGATCTTTTGTTAATAGAGATTTGATGGAATTTCACAGTTGGATAACACCGGTTACGCTCCCATGAGCTCAATTTTGTTTTGAGATCTTTTAGTTAATGATTTTAGATATTTTAATTTTGTCAGCTCTAAATGTTGGTAATTGTGGCCTTTTATCATGCCGATGATGCATCTTTTTTTTTTCGGTTTTTCCTTGGTATTTCTTGTGAGTATGTATAGCAGTTTAGGTGAATATATTTGTTTTATTATAGTTGCGGGATTGTGAGATTAATATGAAGACATCTAGGAGGAAATAATCATAGCAGCTATACTTATTTCATGTTTGTTTCATTGCTGTCATCTAATTCGTGAGGTTAGCTGCACAAATGGCCGGTTAAATCAAATTTGAACCGAGAGCCTAAAATGGATGCATTATTTGGACTAAATTGGAGAAATGCACGTTCAGTCAAAATTTGCGCAATTAGAAAAGAAAATTTACGCGACAAGACTCGAGATTACACATGTCATCTCCAGTCTCAGGCCAGTTCACTGGATGCCTATTTCTGGACCGCTCGTTGCTTGTCGCCTTGTCGGATAAGCGCAGTATTGTCGGAAAGTAATGGTGTCTCCAGTGTTTTTTCAACTGGACAGATGACAAATCGTAGTGTTAAGCGGGAAAACATGGGCGTCAAATTCACCATTAGAACCGACGACTATTATAAAAAAGAAGCGTTGTGATGGTCACCCACGTTTTCAATATTTTCATCGTACTAACGTGAGATAAAATTTAAATATCTAATATAGTTATTAACGATAAATATATATTTATTAAATAAAAATTATATTTATTAAAAAGAACAAACATAATTATTAAATAGAACACATAATTTTCTATCAACTCCAAAAACCGTCTAAATTTTTGAACTCATATGAAACGTAAAAAATTGAAGTTGTCTAAATTTTTAAACACATAAACAACGTAAAAGTTAAACGAGTAACCTAATTATTAACGACAGTTATAATTATACATTTGTTAAATGAAATATCCATATTTGTTAAACATAATACATAATTGTTAAATGCAAAATTTATCATATATGTGAAATTAAACTTATATTTATTTTAAAGTTTAAATAAATTTTATATTTGTTAAGAGATTTTCCAACTTTTGTATTTAATAATTATATGTTTTGTTTAACAAATATGGGTATTTGTTTAACAAATATATAATTATCATTAACAATAATGTCAATTGTTCAATTTTTTATGCTACATGTGGGTTTAAAATTTTAGGCAGCTTTTAGGGTCGATAAAAATAATACATGTTTCGTTTAACAATTATATTTGTTCTTTTTAACAAAAATGATGTTCCATTTAACAAATATATATTCGTCGTTAACAGTTATGTCGGGTATTCAAATTTTATAACACATATGGATATACATGAGATGAAAATATTATAACAAAAAATTGAATGAACATAAATCATTTTTAATTACAAAATAACACTCCAAAAACTTTTGGCTGGAATGTCTTTCCTTAGAAAAAGGTTTTATAAAAAAATTTGGTCTAATTCGATTTCTAAATGTTTCAAAAAAAACCACTCTATTTTCAAATATTTAGCGACTGTATCTTTATTTTTCAATTCATGCATTTGTATCATATCTAACGCATTCATGTCTCTTTATCTTATCATTAGTCAATCTCTTTAGTCTTGCCCGAGAACGTTCACACATGCTGTAAATAAGTTGTAGCATGCAAGGCACATTCTCGTGCATTCTTTTAGATACATGCATTTTCGTACTTAAAAACATGATTTATGTGCAAGAATATAAAAAACATGAATTTAAATAGTACTATAAAAATGTGCACACGTACAACTGAAAAACCAAAAAAAAAGGCATTAGGTTTTTCAAATATTTGAAAATGATATTATATTATGATTTAGCATTCTATAAAATCAGAACTAGAAAAAATATAACCTGCTATTAGGAAGAAATTATCTCTCTCACTTTGTATATGGCTAGTAAGTTCTCTGGAGTAATGATTTAGCTAGGTGGATCAAATGATTTTTAAAGTGAGAGAGTAACCTCTTTATATAGACCTCCTGAAGCTGATCAGAATCAACTTTCGGCATGAATCGTTATAATGATTCACGAATCGTTATAACTGTTCAATGAACCGTTATAATTCTTGATGAACCGTTATAACTCTTCAATGAACTGTTATAACTCTTAATGAACTGTTATAACTCTTCATGAATCGTTATAACTCTTCATGAACCATTATAACTCTTCAATGAACCGTTATAACTATTTATGAACCGTTATAACTATTCATGAACCGTTATAACTCTTCATGAATCGTTACACAACGTTACGCTCTGGAATTTTACAGATAAAAAGAACTTCTAATTTTTTGGCTAAACAATATGAATCATTATAACTCTTTATGAATCGTTATAACTCTTCACGAGTCATTATAACTGTAATCGTTATTAGGAAGAAACACTGTATTAAATCCATGTTATATACATTTTCTTGAAAAAGAAAAATTATCTGATGGTTACTAACTTTTTATTTCAAATGCTATTTTCCTGCATAAACAAAAAAAAACTACTGCTTATCCCTCTGTTTAGCAAGTAAAATTGAAGCGAGAAACTGTTCACGCCAATATAAATCCTGTAAAAAGACAATTGCACAAATGGTACTTATCACTCGTTGATTTTTAGCACAATATATAATGATACTTAAAGTTTATCAATTACTCGATTAGTAAGTATGTTTTTGATACATGTACAACTAATAAGAAAGAAACCAAAAAAAAAAAACTTAAGTTAAATTTAGTAAAACCTACGCTGGTTTAAAAAACATGCCAAATTTTAATTTTGTGGGTTTCTTTTGACCTCTCAACAAATGTTTATACATAATACATTCAGTATATAATTTATTTACAAATGGCCCATTCTTTTGCCAATGTTTTAGGCTGCACAATATAACTTTAACCATGGCATGCTAAATTTAGTACGGAGCAAATCATGATAAAAAAATGGTTTGAGTAGATGTTTTTCAAAAATCTGATTTAGATGCCTATTTGGCTTGTAATTTTCTTAATTTCCATGTGTTCACGATACAAAACCAGGTTTTATATTTTGGCATCGAACGCCTCAAAGACAAAAAAAAAAATACAATCATGGCTTACATAGCTCTAACTCAAATATAGAACGGAATTTAACACTGTGCTCCAAATGGAATAGAAGAGAGGAGGGTAGGTACCGAAAAGACTGATCGAATAAAGATCTTAAGAATAAAGTATTTATTTTAGGTTGAAAATTTTTTAGAGCCGTTAATGAAGTATGTTACAAGATATGTTTTGAAGAAGAGAGAGAAGTGAAAGGAGGGAAGAGAAAGTAAAATTTTCAATATAATTTTATTAAATTTTTACTATTTAAATTGTGGTGTAAGTGTTAGAATTTTTATTTGACCGTGATCCTCTAGTAAACCTCTAATCATAAATTATGTTACTTTGATATATGTTGTCGATTTTCCAGATAGACACAATTCCGTTGATCACCAAACTGTTTTAGTCTTCCAGCGATCTTCCTCTAATCGGATGGAGAGATTGAGAGGACCGGCACAGACAATTTCTTCTCTTCTGGAACTCTGTTTAGAGAGAGATGGATCTCCGTTGAGAAACGAAAGGGTGACAAAAAATGAAAAAATGGGAATGGTTTCGAAAACCAACAGTATCCCTATATATAATTGACGCCTATATAACTGAGAGCAGTTATATCTTAGCGGATCCATATCGGATCCAAAACTCTCTTAACGGGTTTGCCGCTTAATCAGAAAACTGTCTATAATTGTATTCTCCATGTACCAATAGCATAATTATTTTATTATTAGACTTTATATAATTCAGACCATCACTGAATCATAATGTCATTAATATACATTCTACACATTAAAGGACTCACTTCTCAAGACATATAATAAACCCAATACGAATTTGATCACTTCATTACGATATAATTTGACAAATTCATTATATAATATATATTTATTACATATAAGCCCATATATATTGTAATTAATAATAATTAATTATAATAATCTCCCACTTCGGCTATATGTATCTAATATATATATATATAGAGAGAGAGAGAGAGAGAATGAGTTTAGGCTACGATGCTTTGCAAAACATATCAAATCATTTATTTTTAAATTTTAAGTAAAAAATGATCGATCCAAACTCTCATCTAATTCTTTATATCAAAATCTATTAGTAAACCAACTTTTATATTTTTTTGAATTTTTTGTTGTGGTTTTTAATTTTTGAAAATCATTTTTAAAAATAATAATAATATATTCAATACTTGAACATCATTTAAAAAATAAAAAAAAATTCTTAAAAAGCTCAAAACACTCCAAATTTTTGCATCCCAATAGATTTTTATATAAAGATTTTAATTGAGAATGATAAATTAAAATTTTGAGATGATTTAATATGTTTTTTGAAATTAAAAACGGAAAATGAGCAAAGCACACGCCTCTCCACTCATATATATATATATATATATATATATATATATGAATCGAGTACTCTTAACTGTGATGTCTTAACCTTTTATGTCATCATCCAATTTCATCCATCAATCATATTTATAAAGACTTATGTAATATTTGTCTCATAAAGTGAAACTAAACTAACACAAATCACGATATAAATATAACTAAATGACATGAATCATGAAAGGAATGTGTAGTTTTAAAATTACATGCAATGTGATCCACGTGCCTATTTTCAATTTGGTCATCTTAATTATTCTGAATTTGAGGTCAATCATAAGTTCAGAGTGTATATAAAACTAAATAACTGAATAACTGAATAAATGTATGATACATATGAAATTATAGAACATCATATAAGAACTACTACATGATATCTAAAAAAGTATATCGTATAAAACATAAAAATGAAATATAATTACAAACTCCTACTCAACCTAATAATCTTTTGTAACATATATACTCATTTGAGTGACATGCTCATGAAACTGTTTGGGTATCAATCGCTTAGTCATTGGATTTGCTAGCATGGAAGTTGTACCAATATGCTCAATACTTATAAATCCACTATGAAGTCTCTCCTTCACAAGTAAGGAACTTAATGTCGATATGTTTGGATTTTGACGAGCTCTTGTTGTTGTCAGAATACAGCATTGCTAAACTATTATCACAATATAATTTAAGTGGTAACTTAATAATATCCACAATACGCAGCCCTGTGACAAAGTTCGTTAGCCATATTTCATGGTTCGATGTCTCGAAACATGCAATGAATTCGGCTACCATGGTGGAGGAGGCAATCATGGATTGCTTTGCAGTCCTCCAAGAAATAGTTCATCCAACCAATATAAAAATATAACCGGATGTTGACTTTAAGCTATCCACATAACCCGCAAAGTCGAAATTAATATATTCAATGACCTCAAGCTTGTCTGATCGCCGATATGTTAACATGTGATTCTTCATTCTTTACAAGTACCTTAGTACCCTTTTGGCTACTTTCCAATGATTCATACCAGGATTACTAAGATAGCGACCAAACATTCCTGTGATATACGCAATATCCGATGCGCGTACACACTTGAGCATACATAAGACTTCCTATTAAGAAAGCATATGAAATCTGATGCATTTATGATTTCTCGAGTTCTGTTTTTGGGCACTGATCAAGACTAAACTTGTCTCCTTTAGCAATAAGGGGTATTTTCCTGGTTTATAATTTTCCATACCATATCGCTTGAGAATTTTATCAATATATGCCTGTTGTGAAAGTCTTAAAATATCTTTATTTTGATCTATGTGTATTTTAAGGCCTAACACATACGATGTTTCATCAAGATCTTTCATGTCAAAATGCTTGAAAAGAAATTTCTTAGTTTCACGCATCATATTTTTATCGTTACTGACAAACAATATGTCATCGTCTCATCGACATATAAAATCAGAAATATAAACTTACTCCCACTGAACTTGTGATATATATATTTATCCACCAAGTTAGGTTCAAATACAAATTGAGATAATTATTTGATAAAATTTAAAATATCACTGACGAGACGCTTGTTTGAGTCCATATATAGACTTCTTTAATTTATAAACTATCTATTTTGAGTCATCAGACTCGTAATTCGGTGGTTGTGACATATAAATGTGTTCATCAATGTCGCCATTGAGAAATACGGTCTTAATGTCCATCTGATGTAACTCAAGGTCAAAGTGTGTCACTAAAGTCATGATAATTCTAAAAAATCTTTCGTTGACACATGCAAGAAAATTTATGTAAAGTCAATATCATTCTTTCTATGTAAATCTCTTAGCAACTAGTTATATTTTATATCTTTCCACATTACCTTATGAATCTTTTTTGTCTTAAATATCCATTTGTAACTAATAGGCTTTACACCTTCAGGTAAAGGGATGATATCCTAGACTTTATTGTCATACATTGATTTTATTTTTTCATCCATGTCATTTGGTCCATTTGTGAGAATTCACACTTTCTAAAGTCTGACGGAGAGTGACAGGATCATCCTCCATCATGCCAATGTTGAATTCATTTTCTTAAAGTAACATAATATAATCATTAGATATTGCACTTCTTCTCTCTCTGGTAGATCGTCTTAAAGGCACTACTTCTTGAGGTTCTTGAGGTGGTATAGGTTCCTCTTCAACATCAACATTGTCATGTTCCGGATTCTTTTCTATTTTTGGAGATTCATTGACTATAAGTTCATTCACCACAGATGTGGGTTCATGAACCAATGAGTCTCTAGATATCCTTATTACAATTGGTACCGATGTGGGTGCCTCTCGTATAGGAGAATCCTATGATTCTTCAAAGACAATTTGATTTGTATTTTCCCTCTGAACCATAACATCCTCAAAGAACTTAATTGTATTTATCTCAAAAATTATTCTATTAGTGGGATCATAAAATTTATACCCACGGACCTTTCTACATATCCGATAAAATAGCAGCTAACAGTCATTTCATCCAATTCTTCTCTTGTGGCCCATGAGGCCGAGCTTCAGCTGAAGACAAAACCAAATTCTAAAATGTCGGAGACTAGGTTTTCGTCCACTCCACAACTCATATGGAGTTTTGTTTGTTGTCTTAGTTGGTATCCGATTCAAAATATGTGTTGTTGTCTTAAGTGTTTCTCCCAGAGGTTTAATAAAAGTGAGGTATGAGAAATCATGTTTTGTACCATCTTCATTAATGTTCGATTGCGCTTTTCAACCACACCGTTCATTATCGGTGAACGCGACATTGTATACCGTGGCACAATCCCATTATCCTCCAAGAATTTAGCAAAAAGCTCTAGATGTAACTCGATCTGATCTGACGCCTTTAATCCTTTTGCAAAAATCCCATTATCACCACCACGATCTGATCTGACGCCTTTAATCCTTTTGTTGAGTTATAACTCGACTTCAGACTTGAAGGATTTAAATGTGTCTAAAACTTGAGCATTTTTTTAATTAAATATATATAGCCATATCTAGAATAATCATCAATGAAACTGATAAAATATACATGACCATTCCTAATTGTCATAGGGAATGGTCTGTATATGTCCGTATGTATCAGCTCAAAAACATCCGTCATATGATTGACTGTATATTTGTGCATGCTTGTTTGTTTGCCCTTAACACATTTAATGTACGGACCAAGGTCCGACATGTTCAAGGGCCACATGATTTTACTTTGAACAAGATGTGTAATTCTCTATTGAGAAATATAACGTAAACGCTTGTGCCAAAGTGCAATTGAATCTTGATGTGTTAATTTTTGTCTAACATTTCGAGTTTCATTATTCAAGGTCTCATTATAGGAAGCAATAGTAAGATTATTCATAATGGATAGAAAACCAGAAGCAACTATATTGGAGTGTCGATATAAACCAAACTTTTCATCTCCAAATGAACAAGAAAAACCTAATTTGTCTAACGCGGAGATAGAAATTAAATTTCGTCTAAAAGACGACACAACAAAAGTAGCAAACAAATTCAAATATAAACCAGTTTTCAAAAGTAATCTAAAATGCCCTATGACTTCAACTTATGTCTTATTGTCATCTCCTACATAGATATATCTTTCACCATCTCTTGGCTTACGGTAATTTCGGCAACCCTACATAGACACAAATATGTGAGTGCTTGTACCCGAATCTATCCACCATGTATCTATTAAAACTGAAACTGAATTAACTTCTTCACAAACAAGAGAAAAATTATCCTTCTTTGCATGCCATGCATGATAATTAGTACAATTTTTCTTCATGTACCCTTCAGATTCACAAAAGAAATACCCTTTCTTTTTCTTATCCGGCTCTGTCTTGATAATCGATTTCTTGTCCTTAGTGGGTTTCTTCTGCGAATTTGTAGTTGCAGCATCTGAATTGACTTTACGTTTCTGTTTCCCTTGTCCCTTAGATGTGGAAACAATATTTGCGCTCTCGTTCTTGTCCATCTTCAAACGCTCTTCCTCCTGAACACAGTGCGAGATGAGCTCATTGATTGTCCATGATTCCTTCTGACGGTTGTAGCTCACCTTGAACTGCCCAAAAGAAGTAAGAAAAAAGAGTTGAGAGATAAATAGACTAACATATCTTTCAATATGTCAAGTTTATGTGACTTTAATTTTGAAGCGGTATTCATCATTTCAAGAATATGCTCCCTGACATTACTTCGGCCATTGTACTTCATTTTACAGAGTTTGTTTAACAGAATGTCTATTTCAGCCTTCTCATTCCTAACAAACCTCTGCTCAAGTTCTTTAAGATAGTCCAAGTCTAGAGTGGAATCAGAAATATGTCCTCTAAAACTTTCAGGAATTGTCTTTTATATGACCTTAAGACACAAGTGATTTGACCTCATCCTCCATGCATGTGCATTCTGAACATTTTCAGGACTATCTGCAGCAGATACAGGTGGTTTAGCATGCTATAACGCTATGTTTAGGTCAAGACACCCAAGAATAATCTCTAAGGTATCTTTTCATTCCTTATAATTAGAACCCGTCAACATCGGAATGCTATTGATGCCGACAGTAAGATCAGTAATCTTTGCTGAAAAATACATGCAATATAATGAATCAAATATCTGAATTATAATATTAAATCAAAATAAGACATATTCCATCAACTAAGTATCCTCGAATAATAAGTGTTATTTGGAATCAATTATTATTCTAAGATAATTAGGCGTAATAATGATATACATATAACGGTCTATTTGATGTCAATTAGTCAACCTTCCTTTAAACCAATTTAATAATCACACCTAAAACTTATTGACCATTACATATATATTACTACAATATGTTTACATATAATAAATGATTGTTGTTTTTCCTTTGGGACAGTCTAAGAATCAAATATTATATGTATATCCTCCGTATACAAGTCTTGAAAAATAATTAACATCAATATGAAAGTTTACTTTGATAAGATAATATTTTTCTTAATTATTTCAAAATATATATTTTTATATGAAGCCTTCATAATGATTTAATATTATCCGAATAAATATCTCAAATATGTTGGTTTAATCTAAATATCAATTCATGGGTTCATGTAATCAATACCGAATAAACAACAACCAACATAATCAATTCATAAGTGAGATAGTATGACCCAAGACATGATGCATCATGTCCTTAATGTAAATCTCTCATTCTTACCAAATCACTATCCTAATAATAAATGAAAATTACACAAGTCCTAAGAATGATACATATATTATGTGACATGTAAGCCGTCATCAAAATAAAAATAATTAATTGGCACCTTAAGCCGCTTACACACATCAATCATTCATGCATTACAAGTTTCACACAAGACAACAGAGTCATATTATCTCATAATCCTTCTGCAAAAAAGAGTTAGGCATGCAAATACAAAACGAACTTCCTAATTGTGGCGGTCCCGACAACAATTGATCTTGATATGATTTGAAAATAATCGTAGTAGAATACAGTCATAAATTTGCACTTTCTTATCAGAATCATGAAATTCGATAGTTAATCATATATAATTCAGATTAGTTTGTTGGCCAATCAGTTTCTAAAATATTTTAATTTTCTGGATTCTGATAAATTGATTAACTTGATTTTCGAAACCGATTGCCAATCTTAATTTAATTCTAACAAACATATCTTATATAATTTCTGAATTATTCATAAACTATTTGATTAAAATAACATATCAATTAAAAAGTATGAATTTCTGAGAAATTTTTGAATCAGTCATCAGATCTTAACAGTTCTACTAGAGTAGGCTCTGATACCAATTGTTAGGATTTCTATATGGTCGTGATCCTCTAGTGAACCCCTAATTATAAATTATATTACCTTGATCCATGATGTCGATCTTCCAGAGAGACACAACCCCGTTGATCACTAGACTCGTTTATCCTTCCAATGATCTTCCTCTAATCCGATGGAGCGATTGAGAGGACCGGCACAGACAGATTTTTCTCTTCTGGAACTCTGTTTAGAGAGAGATGGATATCTATTGAGAAACGAAAGGGTGGCAAAAAATGGAGAAATGAGAATGGTTTCGAAAACCAACAATATCCCTATATATAATGGACGCCCATATAACTGAGAGCAGCTATATCTTAGCGTGACCATATCGGATTCAAAACTCTCTTAACGTGTTTGTCGCTTAATCAGAAAATTATCTATAATTGTGTTCTTCAGGGACCAATAGCATAATTGTATTATTATCAAACTTTTATATAATTCAGACCATCACTCAATCATAAATCCATTAATACGCATTCTATACATTAAAGGCTCCACTTCTCATGACATATAATAAATCCGATACATAATTTGATCACTTCATTACGAGTATAATTTGACAGTCCATTATATAATATATATTTATTACATATAAACCCATACATATTATAATTAATAATAATTAATTCCAACAGTAAATTTTCTCTTCACTCTTTCGAAATTCATTCTTGTTCTCATTTCAATTGAGCAGCTTCAACAAGACCATGTATCAATGAACAAAGTTGGTCGTCGACACTAGGTCCATCAAATATGAAGAAATAATGGTTAAATATCAGAGATTTTAGATTGAGGATCGTAGATTCCTGCTCAGCTGGTTTCAGTAGTTCTATTCTAATTTGGCTACCTTCTCTACTCAGAAAGGCGGAAAGAAACTATTGTCTTTTGAGATCAGAGAAGGTTGTTCCCCATCACCTACTAGGATCGCTATGTTTTTTTTTTCTATGCAGAGATTATAAACGTTAATTTAGACTATTGTTGGGAAGTCTAAATTATTTATTATTATTAATCAGAATCGTTCATCGATGATGAAATAATTCTAAATAAAAAGTATCATAAATAAAGATTTTTGTGTGCACTCAAGAGGATGTGATTTCCATCTACTAAAGGATAAATTATTAGACGACTCCGCTTCTAAAGACCCTTTATATCAAATGGGGATCTATGAATAGCACTTTACTCTCTCCTTCTCACTCATTTATTTTACTTCCCTTTCCTTTACTCTCCTTGGAGCACAGTGAAAGTATACTGTCAAAAAAATCAGGAGTAATGTACAAATAGCAGATAAAACAGGGTCTGATTCACAGAAATTACATGACTTAATGCTGAGGGCTATTGTGTAACTTGGTACATACGCCACCCGCAAACCCTTCACTCCTCTCTCTCTTCCCGAGTCCCAAGTCCCAACCCCAACCCCTCCACTCGCATCATTCACCTATTTTTCCTTTTTTTTTCTCCCTTTTCTCTCGCAATTTTAGCCTCTAACCCTTCCGAGACGCCGCCTTTTGGTGTATTTCCGACCTTCTTTCTCTATCGTAAGATCGCTCTCTCTCTCTCTCTCATCGTTTAATTTGTAAACTCGTACTGTTTGTATGTAATTCGAGCTAGACTGGCTCCCAAGCTGAATATTTTCGGGTTCCAGCTGATTTTTTCCAGAGTTTTCAATTGGAATAGAGACGATTTTCCCCGTTAGGTTTCTTTTCTCTTCGTTTCAGGTTCTGTGGCTGTTATTTTTAACCTTTTTTGGAGCATCTTTTTGCTATACAACGTTAAAATATCGTTAAAAGAATTATTTTTTTCCCCAAAATATAGGAAATTTAGTATTTTTATTTGTATCAAGCGTGTACCACCCGAGCTCTTGTTCCGTATTTTTGCTTGGATATGAAACATTATCCATCCTGATTTCTGGAACAGTGAAATCATAGTTGCAACGTAGGAAATTTTTACTGGAACACTAATGTAAGATGTTATGGTTGCAGTTTGAAATTGGTTAGTTTATGGGAATAAGGGATTCTGACCAGGTATAGGACACTCTTGTTTCAATGTTGATTTGCAATTGTGAAATAGGAAACTCTCACTGGAAATTGCATGAGTGATTTTCAGATTCAAAGCAAGATAATTTCCAAAATCAACAAGCTGCCAACTGACATAACAAAATTTCACAACCAAAGATCCTGTTAAATAAGTTTAAGCTGCCCACACATTTGAATATTATCTGGTCATATTTTTTAAGCAGTTTAAAGATGTTACTAAACTTAGTGTACTGGCAGGTAATTGAATATAATCTGGAATATTATTTAGTTGTTTCCTGAAAGCGAGGATGATTGAAAAGTGTAAGGCGTTTCCATTTTTATAATTTCTTTCAGGTTGTGGAGCTGGGGAATACTCTTTTCAATTGTAAAACTCACTCAAATTGTAGTACTAGATTTACGTACATCTAGTCACAGACAATAAGGTCCTATTTGATTGTCTTTGTTGTTGTGCCAAATTTGTTACAAGCCGTTCAATTTCCATGATTAGCCGGAGGAGATATAGGTTTTGGGCCAGATTCCAATTCCATTATTTCTATTATGTATTTTTTTCTATTAGTTAATATCTTTTGAAACTCCGCCTATGTCGACTAGTTTCTGCATGGCCTGTCCCAAGCCAGGGAAAAGTGAGGAGGGTTGCAATGGGCATGGCGAGCCAGCAATAGCACAACCAGTCTTTATGGAAATGAAACCCAGTTAATATCTTTTGGTGTTCATTTCTTTGATACCTGCTAATGATCTTTGTTGATCATTTTATATGCAGTTGTGTGCTTGGCCATGAAATTTCTTTCGCTTTTGGTTCATACTGAGAAATTATTGCAGTGAATTATATCGTCTTTGTTGTGTACGATTTAAATTTCAAATTTTGTCTCACCCGTGTAGTTGGATTTGTTGGAGATGGCAATGAAGGGGACTTCTCTTCCGCCAGGGTTTCGGTTTCATCCAACTGATAATGAATTAGTGTTATATTATTTGAAGAGAAAGTTGACGCATAAACCATTCCATTTTGAGGCTGTCACAGAGATTGATCTTTACAAATATGCCCCTTGGGAACTTCCTGGTAAATTTTAATTCTTTAATATTTTTAAATGGAGACACACTAGGACACTCTTTCATACATATATGTTTACAAAATAAGAAACATTTCAAATACCAAGTGTGTCAATATCACCCATGACCTCTCCTGATTCTCTCCAATTAGAATTGACCTTCTTCACTAAGTCATCTTGAAGGGAGAACAATAGAATTTATTTAGAGTTATGCATGATAAATAAGGGTATAATTTGAGGTTTCTATGGACATGTTATGCACAATTCTGAAATTTTGCTACTTGTTTTAATTTTTAACTACTTTTTCCATAGATAAATCATGCCTGAGAACTCGGGATCGTATCTGGTACTTCTTCTGCGCTAGAGATAGGAAGTACACTAATGGAATGCGTACAAATCGGGCCACTAGTTTTGGTTACTGGAAGACGACTGGTAAGGATCGGCCAGTGGTTAACAACTCACAAACTGTTGGTATGAAGAAAACTCTGATTTTCCACAAGGGGAAGGCACCTCGGGGGGAGAGAACAGATTGGGTTATGTATGAATACCGTATTGAGGACCCTGATTTGGTTGCTTCTGGTATTCAACCGGTATACCTTTTTTCTTTTTTCAAATGGAACTTGTTATTTGTGGAAACAGACCGGATTTGTACCAATATGGGAAGGCTTTTCTCAGTTTTTGGCATTAAGTACTGAAGGAGCCCTACTTCAATTTGAAAAGCTTGTTTGCACATCCTCTACAATGATTGATGTTACTGGTACCAACTGATTAACTTTGTTAAGATAATGTGTCATTAGGCACTTAAATCTAACACTGGAATGGCCATACTAACAAAACAAATGTTACTAATGTAATTAAATTGCATGTAGATTATGGACAGTTCACGCAGTAGGCGTGCAGTTGTGCTAGTGTTTCTATACATATTTACCTTTAATAATAGTTAAGACTGACTTTGTTATGTACACAGTACAATTGCATATTGGACTGCAGTTTTTTTTGTCAGAAGTAATATTGAATACTATATAAGTTCCCATTTAGCCGAAATGCTGGAAATGAACAGAGATGAAGAAAACAGAAAAAAAAAAGGAAGGAAGGAATAAACCAATCTGAAGCTAACTGAATAAGTGGTGCCAAAGTATTATCAAGACCGGCTAAATATACATCTTATCTAATGACACTACTATTTATATTCCTTTAGCTTGTCTAGAATAATTTGTGGTGCTTCCTTCAGTGCCTATTATCACGTCTCTTTTTCTAAACGAAAAGAAGAATATGCATTTCCTTACTAAGCTTATTAACTTTTGGTTTATTTATTTATTTTTTAACCCAGGATGCATTTGTTGTATGCAAGATATTCCACAAAAGTGGAATGGGCCCAAAGGCGGGTGAACAATATGGTGCTCCATTTGATGAGGAAGAGTGGGAGGATGCCGAATTAGACTTGCAAGCTGGACCCTTGCGATCTGTCACAATTGCAGTCCCATCAGCTGACAGTACCTCATCCCTCCATCTAAACAACCCAGTTCAGCCTCCTGACTTACAGGTGGGTCCTATTCCCTCTGTTATTCCTTGCTCATTGCAAGCACACACCTCTTCTGGTAGCGATTGTAACGGCACTGGAGACAAGGAGCCTTCTTCTCCAGTTGAGTTGTCATTTGATATTCTGAATGTCCAAGAACTGGTACATTTCCATATTAGCTTTTGCATTATTTTCTCCAAGATCAGGAATAAGTTATTATTTGATTTATGTTAGCAGATTGATAACTTGAATTGCTTTTTGTGAAGCTTCAGGCTTCTGCTCCTCCTATAGAAGAAAATCACAACAATTCTGCTCTTGATTATGAAGATGCAATATTTGAAAATTTAGAAGATGCTTCAGGTGAAATGGGGACAAACCCTGATGTGGAAATGTATCATAGTGACGATTATGACATGGTGAATGGAGATGCTTTTGATCCCACAACAATTCTATCAGAGCTTGGAAGCGAGCATTTTATTGAGCTCAGTGACTTTCTCTCTGCCTTGGGATTGTCATCTGATAGAGTTTCAATGTCGAAGGGTTCTTGTAACCCTTCTAGGCATTGCTACTACTCTCCACATTTCAGATGACCTCATGCATGTCCGATGCAGTGATTTGTTGTAGTTGACTTTGTTGCCATGTTTTCCAATGTATCAGGTGGAATAAATGGTACATTAGACTTGATCTAAGAATTATGGGAATGCTGACTGGGCTAGATTGGAAGGATTGGTAATTTGTAGGGACAGAACTGGTAGGATTATTTTTTTTTTGTCTAGGAAAGCTGCGGATTTCGTTAGTAGTAACTTTGTTTCGGATGGTACTTGTAGACCTTGAACATCTCTTTTCAGGGCGATGTACTGATGTAACAGCGCCCCTCCTAGATGATGAGAAGAAGCTTTAGATGAGCAGATGTAGTTATTTATATTTATGGGAATTTGATTTATATCCCTTTTATTTATTTGTTTTTTCAGACCTAACCGTCTGATTCCATTCTATCAAGAAAGAATGAAATCCAATGAAGTCATGACGAAATAATTAGACAAACTACCCCACAGAGAGTATGGAGTTCAAACTAACTGTCCCAAGAATTTAAATCATCACTGACCTGACCGTTGCACATATTTAAATGGTATTTTAGAGGACACAGACCTTGTAGTATGGGCTTAGAATTATTTGCTTTTTACTATCCTTGGTTTTTTGCTTTCTAGTTTTCTGTTTATTTTAACAAAAATTTTCTGACATTCCCTTAATGCAAATAACAAACAGCCTTTCTTTGCAAATAATAAATGGTATAAAAAATTGATAACAACAAGAGAAATAAGTTTACACAAGATTATGTAGTACAGGCTGACCGTACAAGGGCTGATAACTTAACCAAGCACAAACATGCACCTGCCATTACTGACATTCTTGTACTTCGTTGAAACCTATCACCCAGACACATCCTCAATTCTCAGCCATACAAATCCTACGAATTAATGGTAGAGGAAGATGAAGAAGATCCAAAGATCGACGAAAAATAAGAAAAATGGTCATAACTCATAACAATCGCATATCAATTTCCATCAGAGATCTTAACGAATGAGATCAAGCACCGTACATTTATCTTTTTTTTTTTTAAAAAAAAAGATCACTATGTATGACATAATGCAAAACTTTATGAACTACTATCAAATATAATAGATTATTTAGGACTGTAGATTAAATTTACTGCTGAAGGACGACAGAGATAATTCATGAGTGAACTACTTAAAATGTATAGTTGAGACCCTTCAAAATAATTTTGTTAATTGTGAGGAGTTTTATGTGTTAAAATGAGACAATAAACGGTAAAATATGAGGCTTTAAAAACAGATGTTTAAACAAGTCGTTTCAGTTTTTTAAAATTTTTGACCGCATAATTATAAATAATTTCTTACAAATTAATATAATTACTCCTAAGCAAGCTCTTTATATGATCTTCTAATTAAAACTTTGATATGAATATTCTACGACACTAATTTTGCAGAAAATATAAGTAAGATGCATTAAAAACAGCTGTTTAGACAAGTTATTTGAGTTTTTCAAAATTTTTGGCGGCATAGCTACACACAATTTCTTATAAATTAATATCATTACTCCTAAATATGTCTATTGTAGGGTTCTTTAATTAAAACTTTGATATGAATATTCTACAACGCTAATTTTGCGCAAAACATAAGTAAGATGCGTTAAAAAACTGGTGTTTAAAAAAGTTGTTTCAGTTTTTCAAAAATTTTGGCCGCATAACTACATATAATTTCGTGCAAACTAATACAATTACTCCTAATTATGCCTATTATAAAATTGTCCAATTAAAACTTCGATGTGAGTATTCTATAACGCTAAAATTTCACAAAACATAAGTAAGATGCGTTAAAGCTGCTATTTAAACAAGTTGTTTGACTTTATGAAATTTTTTGGCCGAATAACTACATATAATTTGGTGTAAATTAATATAATTACTCCTAATTATACCTATTATAAGATTGTACAATTGACACATTAAAATGAATATTTGAGGCACTATTGTTTTCTCAAAACATAAGTGAAATGCATTAGAAACTGCGATTTAAGAAATTTAAATTTTTCAACATTTTTTGCCTCATAACTACATATAATTTCATGAAAATTAATATAATTACTCCTCGTTATACCCATAAAAATATTAGCCAGTTAACACTTCGATATGAACATTCTACGACACTAATTTTGCACGGGACATAAGTAGCATGCATTAAAGACAACTGTTTAAACAAGTTGCTTGTGTTTTTCAAAAATTTTGGCCGCATATGTACACATAATTTCATACAAATTAATATAATTACTACTAATTATGCCTGTTACAATATTTTTCAATTAACACTTCGGTATGAATATTCTACGATACTAATTTTTCATAAAACATAAGTAAGATACATTAGAAACTACTTGTTTAAACAAGTTGTTTAAGATTTTTAACATTTTTACCTCATAACTATACATTATTTCATAAAAATTAAAATAATTACTCCTAATTGTACCTATTTAGAAGATTATCCAATTAACCGTTCGATATGAACATTGTACGACGCAAAATTTGCACAAAACATGAATAAGATGCATTGAAAACAGTTGTTTGAACAAGTTGTTTGAGTTTTTGAGAATTGTTGGCCGCATAACTACATATAATTTCGTAAAAAATAATATAATTACTCCTAATTATGCTTATTATATGATTGTGTGATTAAAACATAGATATAAATATTCTACGGCGCTAATTTTGCACAAAATATAAGTAAGATGCATTCGGAACTATTTTTTTAAACAAGTTGTTTAAGATTTTCAATATTTTTCGCATCAAAACTACGCATAATTTCGAGCGAATTAATATAATTACTCCTAACTATGTCTATTGAGATTGTCAAATTAACACTTTAATATGAGTATCACAGGACACTAATTTTACACAAGACATATGTAAGATACGTTAAAAATTGCTGTTTAAACAAGTTGTTTAAGTTTTTTAACATTTATTACCTCATAAAGACAAATAATTTTATAAAAATTAATATAATGACTCGTATCAATGCCTATTAGAAGATTATCCTATTAACACTTCGATACGGACATTCTACGATACGAATTTTGCATAAAAAATAAGTAAGATGCATTAAAAACATCTGTTTAAACAAGTTGTTTGAGTTTTTTAAAATTTATTGCTTCATAACTGCACAAAACTTCTCGAAAATGAATATAACGACGCCTAATTATGCTTATTATATAATTATCCAATTAACACTCCAATATGAATATCCTATAATAGTAATTTTCATAAAACATAAATAAGATACATTTGAAAGTGCTTGTTTAAGCAAGTTGTTTAATATTTTCAAAATTTATTGTCTCATGACTACTTATAATTTCATAAAAAATAATATAATTAATCCTAATTGTGCCTATTAGAAGATTATCCAATTAATACTTCGATATGAATATTCTACGACACTAAATTTGCAAAAAACATAAGTAAGATGCGTTAAAAAAAGCAGTTTAAGTTAGTTGATTGAGTTTTTCAATCTTTTTGCCGCATAACTACATATAATTTCACGAAAATTGATAAAACTACACCTAATTATGCCTATTATAAGGTCGTCTAATTTAAAGTTCGATATCAATATTCTATGACGCTAATTTTGCACCAAACATAAGTAAGATGCATTAAAACTGCTGTTTAAACAAGTTGTTTGACTTTTTTAAAATTTTAGCCCCATAAATACACATAGTTTCGTGCAAATTAATATAATTACTCCTAATTATGCCTATTATAAGGTTGTTCAGTTAACACTTCGGTATGAATATTTTACGACACTATTTTCTCCCAAAACATAAGTAAGAAGCATTAGAAACAAATTATTTGAAGAAGTTATTTGAGCGTTTCAAAATTTTCAGCCCGTTAACTACACATAATTTAGTGGAAATTAAAATATTCACTACGAATTATGCCTATTAAAAGATTATCTAATTAACCCTTCAATTCTACGACACTAATTTTGCACAAAACATAAGTATGAGGCTTTAAAAACAATTTGTTTAAATAAGTCGTTTCAGTTTTTTAAAATTTTTGGCCGCATAATTATATATAATTTCTTACAAATTAATATAATTACTCCTAAGCAAGCTCTTTATATGATCTTCTAATTAAAACTTTGATATGAATATTCTACGACACTAATTTTGCAGAAAACATAAGTAAGATGCATTAAAAACAGCTGTTTAGACAAGTTATTTGACTTTTCCAAAAAATTTGGCGGCATAGCTACACACAATTTCTTATAAATTAATATCATTACTCCTAAATATGCCTATTATAGGGTTCTTTAATTAAAACTTCGATATGAATATTCTACAACGCTAATTTTGCGCAAAACATAAGTAAGATGCGTTAAAAAACTGGTGTTTAAAAAAGTTGTTTCAGTTTTTCAAAACTTTTGGCCGCATAACTACATATAATTTCGTGCAAATTAATACAATTACTACTAATTACGCCTATTATATAATTGTCCAATTAAAACTTCGATGTGAGTATTCTATAACGCTAAAATTTCAAAAAACATAAGTAAGATGCGTTAAAGCTGCTGTTTAAACAAGTTGTTTGATTTTATGAAATTTTTTGGCCGAATAACTACATATAATTTGGTGTAAATTAATATAATTACTCCTAATTATACCTATTATAAGATTGTACAATTGACACATTAAAATGAACATTTGAGGCACTATTGTTTTCTCAAAACATAAGTGAAATGCATTAGAAACTGCGATTTAAGAAATTTAAATTTTTCAACATTTTTTGCCTCATAACTACATATAATTTCGTGAAAATTAATATAATTACTCCTCGTTATACCCATTAAAATATTAGCCAGTTAACACTTCGATATGAACATTCTACGGCACTAATTTTGCACGGGACATAAGTAGCATGCATTAAAGACAAATTTGTTTAAACAAGTTGTTTGTGTTTTTTAAAATTTTTGGCCGCATATGTACACATAATTTCATACAAATTAATATAATTACTACTAATTATGCCTGTTACAATATTTTCCAATTAACACTTCGGTATGAATATTCTACGATACTAATTTTTCATAAAACATAAGTAAGATACATTAGAAACTACTGTTTAAACAAGTTGTTTAAGATTTTTAACATTTTTACCTCATAACTATACATTATTTCGTAAAAATTAAAATAATTACTCCTAATTGTACCTATTTAGAAGATTATCCAATTAACCGTTCGATATGAACACTGTACGACGCAAATTTTGCACAAAACATGAATAAGATGCATTGAAAACAGTTGTTTGAACAAGTTGTTTGAGTTTTTGAGAATTGTTGGCCGCATAACTACATATAATTTCGTAAAAAATAATATAATTACTCCTAATTATGCCTATTATATTATTCTGCGATTAAAACATAGATATAAATATTCTACGGCGCTAATTTTGCACAAAATATAAGTAAGATGCATTCGGAACTGTTTTTTTCAACAAGTTGTTTAAGATTTTCAATATTTTTCGCATCAAAACTACGCATAATTTCGAGCGAATTAATATAATTACTCCTAACTATGTCTATTGAGATTGTCAAATTAACACTTTAATATGAGTATCACAGGACACTAATTTTACACAAGACATAAGTAAGATACGTTAAAAATTGCTGTTTAAACAAGTTGTTTAAGTTTTTTAACATTTATTACCTCATAAAGACAAATAATTTCATAAAAATTAATATAATGACTCGTATCAATGCCTATTAGAAGATTATCCTATTAACACTTCGATACGGACATTCTACGACACGAATTTTGCATAAAAAATAAGTAAGATGCATTAAAAACATCTGTTTAAACAAGTTGTTTGAGTTTTTTAAAATTTCTTGCTGCATAACTGCACAAAACTTCTCGAAAATGAATATAACGACGCCTAATTATGCTTATTATATAATTATCCAATTAACACTCCAATATGAATATCCTATAATAGTAATTTTTCATAAAACATAAATAAGATACATTTGAAACTGCTGTTTAAGCAAGTTGTTTAATATTTTCAAAATTTATTGTCTCATGACTACTTATAATTTCATAAAAAATAATATAATTAATCCTAATTGTGCCTATTAGAAGATTATCCAATTAATACTTCGATATGAATATTCTACGACACTAAATTTACAAAAAACATAAGTAAGATGCGTTAAAAAAAGCAGTTTAAGCTAGTTGATTGAGTTTTTCAATCTTTTTGCCGCATAACTACATATAATTTCACGAAAATTAATAAAACTACACCTAATTATGCCTATTATAAGGTCGTCTAATTTAAAGTTCGATATCAATATTCTATGACGCTAATTTTGCACCAAACATAAGTAAGATGCATTAAAACTGCTGTTTAAACAAGTTGTTTGACTTTTTTAAAAATTTTAGCCCCAAATACACATAGTTTCGTGCAAATTAATATAATTACTCCTAATTATGCCTATTATAAGGTTGTTCAGTTAACACTTCGGTATGAATATTTTACGACACTATTTTCTCCCAAAATATAAGTAAGAAGCATTAGAAACAGCTATTTGAAGAAGTTATTTGAGCGTTTCAAAACTTTCAGCCCGTTAACTACACATAATTTAGTGGAAATTAAAATATTCACTACGAATTATGCCTATTAAAAGATTATCTAATTAACCCTTCAATTCTACGACACTAATTTTGCACAAAACATAAGTATGAGGCTTTAAAAACAGCTGTTTAAACAAGTCGTTTCAGTTTTTTAAAATTTTTGGCCGCATAATTATATATAATTTCTTACAAATTAATATAATTACTCCTAAGCAAGCTCTTTATATGATCTTCCAATTAAAACTTTGATATGAATATTCTACGACACTAATTTTGCAGAAAACATAAGTAAGATGCATTAAAAACAGCTGTTTAGACAAGTTATTTGAGTTTTTCAAAAAATTTGGCGGCATAGCTACACACAATTTCTTATAAATTAATATCATTACTCCTAAATATGCCTATTGTAGGGTTCTTTAAATAAAACTTCGATATGAATATTCTACAACGCTAATTTTGCGCAAAACATAAGTAAGATGCGTTAAAAAACTGGTGTTTAAAAAAGTTGTTTCAGTTTTTCAAAACTTTTGGCCGCATAACTACATATAATTTCGTGCAAATTAATACAATTACTCCTAATTACGTCTATTATAAAATTGTCCAATTAAAACTTCGATGTGAGTATTCTATAACGCTAAAATTTCACAAAACATAAGTAAGATGCGTTAAAGCTGCTGTTTAAACAAGTAGTTTGACTTTATGAAATTTTTTGGCCGAATAACTACATATAATTTGGTGTAAATTAATATAATTACTCCTAATTATACCTATTATAAGATTGTACAATTGACACATTAAAATGAACATTTGAGGCACTATTGTTTTCTCAAAACATAAGTGAAATGCATTAGAAACTGCGATTTAAGAAATTTAAATTTTTCAACATTTTTTGCCTCATAACTACATATAATTTCGTGAAAATTAATATAATTACTCCTCGTTATACCCATTAAAATATTAGCCAGTTAACACTTCGATATGAATATTCTACGGCACTAATTTTCCACGGGACATAAGTAGCATGCATTAAAGATAGCTGTTTAAACAAGTTGTTTGTGTTTTGTAAAATTTTTGGCCGCATATGTACACATAATTTCATACAAATTAATATAATTACTACTAATTATGCTTGTTACAATATTTTCCAATTAACACTTCGGTATGAATATTCTACGATACTAATTTTTCATAAAACATAAGTAAGATACATTAGAAACTACTGTTTAAACAAGTTGTTTAAGATTTTTAACATTTTTACCTCATAACTATACATTATTTCGTAAAAATTAAAATAATTACCCCTAATTGTACCTATTTAGAAGATTATCCAATTAACCGTTCGATATGAACACTGTACGACGCAAATTTTGCACAAAACATGAATAAGATGCATTGAAAACAGTTGTTTGAACAAGTTGTTTGAGTTTTTGAGAATTGTTGGCCGCATAACTACATATAATTTCGTAAAAAATAATATAATTACTCCTAATTATGCCTATTATATTATTCTGCGATTAAAACATAGATATAAATATTCTACGGCGCTAATTTTGCACAAAATATAAGTAAGATGCATTCGGAACTGTTTTTTTCAACAAGTTGTTTAAGATTTTCAATATTTTTCGCATCAAAACTACGCATAATTTCGAGCGAATTAATATAATTACTCCTAACTATGTCTATTGAGATTGTCAAATTAACACTTTAATATGAGTATCACAGGACACTAATTTTACACAAGACATAAGTAAGATACGTTAAAAATTGTTGTTTAAACAAGTTGTTTAAGTTTTTTAACATTTATTACCTCATAAAGACAAATAATTTCATAAAAATTAATATAATGACTCGTATCAATGCCTATTAGAAGATTATCCTATTAACACTTCGATACGGACATTCTACGACACGAATTTTGCATAAAAAATAAGTAAGATGCATTAAAAACATCTGTTTAAACAAGTTGTTTGAGTTTTTTAAAATTTCTTGCTGCATAACTGCACAAAACTTCTCGAAAATGAATATAACGACGCCTAATTATGCTTATTATATAATTATCCAATTAACACTCCAATATGAATATCCTATAATAGTAATTTTTCATAAAACATAAATAAGATACATTTGAAACTGCTGTTTAAGCAAGTTGTTTAATATTTTCAAAATTTATTGTCTCATGACTACTTATAATTTCATAAAAAATAATATAATTAATCCTAATTGTGCCTATTAGAAGATTATCTTAATTAATACTTCGATATGAATATTCTACGACACTAAATTTGCAAAAAACATAAGTAAGATGCGTTAAAAAAAGCAGTTTAAGCTAGTTGATTGAGTTTTTCAATCTTTTTGCCGCATAACTACATATAATTTCACGAAAATTAATAAAACTACACCTAATTATGCCTATTATAAGGTCGTCTAATTTAAAGTTCGATATCAATATTCTATGACGCTAATTTTGCACCAAACATAAGTAAGATGCATTAAAACTGCTGTTTAAACAAGTTGTTTGACTTTTTTTAAAATTTTAGCCCCATAAATACACATAGTTTCGTGCAAATTAATATAATTACTCCTAATTATGCCTATTATAAGGTTGTTCAGTTAACACTTCGGTATGAATATTTTACGACACTATTTTCTCCCAAAACATAAGTAAGAAGCATTAGAAACAGCTATTTGAAGAAGTTATTTGAGCGTTTCAAAACTTTCAGCCCGTTAACTACACATAATTTAGTGGAAATTAAAATATTCACTACGAATTATGCCTATTAAAAGATTATCTAATTAACCCTTCAATTCTACGACACTAATTTTGCACAAAACATAAGTATGAGGCTTTAAAAACAGCTGTTTAAACAAGTCGTTTCAGTTTTTTAAAATTTTTGGCCGCATAATTATATATAATTTCTTACAAATTAATATAATTACTCCTAAGCAAGCTCTTTATATGATCTTCTAATTAAAACTTTGATATGAATATTCTACGACACTAATTTTGCAGAAAACATAAGTAAGATGCATTAAAAACAGCTGTTTAGACAAGTTATTTGAGTTTTTCAAAAAATTTGGCGGCGTAGCTACACACAATTTCTTATAAATTAATATCATTACTCCTAAATATGCCTATTGTAGGGTTCTTTAAATAAAACTTCGATATGAATATTCTACAACGCTAATTTTGCGCAAAACATAAGTAAGATGCGTTAAAAAACTGGTGTTTAAAAAAGTTGTTTCAGTTTTTCAAAAATTTTGGCCGCATAACTACATATAATTTCGTGCAAATTAATACAATTACTCCTAATTACGCCTATTATAAAATTGTCCAATTAAAACTTCGATGTGAGTATTCTATAACGCTAAAATTTCACAAAACATAAGTAAGATGCGTTAAAGCTGCTGTTTAAACAAGTAGTTTGACTTTATGAAATTTTTTGGCCGAATAACTACATATAATTTGGTGTAAATTAATATAATTACTCCTAATTATACCTATTATAAGATTGTACAATTGACACATTAAAATGAACATTTGAGGCACTATTGTTTTCTCAAAACATAAGTGAAATGCATTAGAAACTGCGATTTAAGAAATTTAAATTTTTCAACATTTTTTGCCTCATAACTACATATAATTTCGTGAAAATTAATATAATTACTCCTCGTTATACCCATTAAAATATTAGCCAGTTAACACTTCGATATGAACATTCTACGGCACTAATTTTGCACGGGACATAAGTAGCATGCATTAAAGACAGCTGTTTAAACAAGTTGTTTGTGTTTTTTAAAATTTTTGGCCGCATATGTACACATAATTTCATACAAATTAATATAATTACTACTAATTATGCCTGTTACAATATTTTCCAATTAACACTTCGGTATGAATATTCTACGATACTAATTTTTCATAAAACATAAGTAAGATACATTAGAAACTACTGTTTAAACAAGTTGTTTAAGATTTTTAACATTTTTACCTCATAACTATACATTATTTCGTAAAAATTAAAATAATTACTCCTAATTGTACCTATTTAGAAGATTATCCAATTAACCGTTCGATATGAACACTGTACGACGCAAATTTTGCACAAAACATGAATAAGATGCATTGAAAACAGTTGTTTGAACAAGTTGTTTGAGTTTTTGAGAATTGTTGGCCGCATAACTACATATAATTTCGTAAAAAATAATATAATTACTCCTAATTATGCCTATTATATTATTCTGCGATTAAAACATAGATATAAATATTCTACGGCGCTAATTTTGCACAAAATATAAGTAAGATGCATTCGAACTGTTTTTTTCAACAAGTTGTTTAAGATTTTCAATATTTTTCGCATCAAAACTACGCATAATTTCGAGCGAATTAATATAATTACTCCTAACTATGTCTATTGAGATTGTCAAATTAACACTTTAATATGAGTATCACAGGACACTAATTTTACACAAGACATAAGTAAGATACGTTAAAAATTGCTGTTTAAACAAGTTGTTTAAGTTTTTTAACATTTATTACCTCATAAAGACAAATAATTTCATAAAAATTAATATAATGACTCGTATCAATGCCTATTAGAAGATTATCCTATTAACACTTCGATACGGACATTCTACGACACGAATTTTGCATAAAAAATAAGTAAGATGCATTAAAAACATCTGTTTAAACAAGTTGTTTGAGTTTTTTAAAATTTCTTGCTGCATAACTGCACAAAACTTCTCGAAAATGAATATAACGACGCCTAATTATGCTTATTATATAATTATCCAATTAACACTCCAATATGAATATCCTATAATAGTAATTTTTCATAAAACATAAATAAGATACATTTGAAACTGCTGTTTAAGCAAGTTGTTTAATATTTTCAAAATTTATTGTCTCATGACTACTTATAATTTCATAAAAAATAATATAATTAATCCTAATTGTGCCTATTAGAAGATTATCCAATTAATACTTCGATATGAATATTCTACGACACTAAATTTGCAAAAAACATAAGTAAGATGCGTTAAAAAAAGCAGTTTAAGCTAGTTGATTGAGTTTTTCAATCTTTTTGCCGCATAACTACATATAATTTCACGAAAATTAATAAAACTACACCTAATTATGCCTATTATAAGGTCGTCTAATTTAAAGTTCGATATCAATATTCTATGACGCTAATTTTGCACCAAACATAAGTAAGATGCATTAAAACTGCTGTTTAAACAAGTTGTTTGACTTTTTTAAAAATTTTAGCCCCATAAATACACATAGTTTCGTGCAAATTAATATAATTACTCCTAATTATGCCTATTATAAGGTTGTTCAGTTAACACTTCGGTATGAATATTTTACGACACTATTTTCTCCCAAAACATAAGTAAGAAGCATTAGAAACAGCTATTTGAAGAAGTTATTTGAGCGTTTCAAAACTTTCAGCCCGTTAACTACACATAATTTAGTGGAAATTAAAATATTCACTACGAATTATGCCTATTAAAAGATTATCTAATTAACCCTTCAATTCTACGACACTAATTTTGCACAAAACATAAGTATGAGGCTTTAAAAACAGCTGTTTAAACAAGTCGTTTCAGTTTTTTAAAATTTTTGGCCGCATAATTATATATAATTTCTTACAAATTAATATAATTACTCCTAAGCAAGCTCTTTATATGATCTTCTAATTAAAACTTTGATATGAATATTCTACGACACTAATTTTGCAGAAAACATAAGTAAGATGCATTAAAAACAGCTGTTTAGACAAGTTATTTGAGTTTTTCAAAAATTTGGCGGCGTAGCTACACACAATTTCTTATAAATTAATATCATTACTCCTAAATATGCCTATTGTAGGGTTCTTTAAATAAAACTTCGATATGAATATTCTACAACGCTAATTTTGCGCAAAACATAAGTAAGATGCGTTAAAAAACTGGTGTTTAAAAAAGTTGTTTCAGTTTTTCAAAACTTTTGGCCGCATAACTACATATAATTTCGTGCAAATTAATACAATTACTCCTAATTACGTCTATTATAAAATTGTCCAATTAAAACTTCGATGTGAGTATTCTATAACGCTAAAATTTCACAAAACATAAGTAAGATGCGTTAAAGCTGCTGTTTAAACAAGTAGTTTGACTTTATGAAATTTTTTGGCCGAATAACTACATATAATTTGGTGTAAATTAATATAATTACTCCTAATTATACCTATTATAAGATTGTACAATTGACACATTAAAATGAACATTTGAGGCACTATTGTTTTCTCAAAACATAAGTGAAATGCATTAGAAACTGCGATTTAAGAAATTTAAATTTTTCAACATTTTTTGCCTCATAACTACATATAATTTCGTGAAAATTAATATAATTACTCCTCGTTATACCCATTAAAATATTAGCCAGTTAACACTTCGATATGAACATTCTACGGCACTAATTTTGCACGGGACATAAGTAGCATGCATTAAAGACAGCTGTTTAAACAAGTTGTTTGTGTTTTTTAAAATTTTTGGCCGCATATGTACACATAATTTCATACAAATTAATATAATTACTACTAATTATGCCTGTTACAATATTTTCCAATTAACACTTCGGTATGAATATTCTACGATACTAATTTTTCATAAAACATAAGTAAGATACATTAGAAACTACTGTTTAAACAAGTTGTTTAAGATTTTTAACATTTTTACCTCATAACTATACATTATTTCGTAAAAATTAAAATAATTACTCCTAATTGTACCTATTTAGAAGATTATCCAATTAACCGTTCGATATGAACACTGTACGACGCAAATTTTGCACAAAACATGAATAAGATGCATTGAAAACAGTTGTTTGAACAAGTTGTTTGAGTTTTTGAGAATTGTTGGCCGCATAACTACATATAATTTCGTAAAAAATAATATAATTACTCCTAATTATGCCTATTATATTATTCTGCGATTAAAACATAGATATAAATATTCTACGGCGCTAATTTTGCACAAAATATAAGTAAGATGCATTCGGAACTGTTTTTTTCAACAAGTTGTTTAAGATTTTCAATATTTTTCGCATCAAAACTACGCATAATTTCGAGCGAATTAATATAATTACTCCTAACTATGTCTATTGAGATTGTCAAATTAACACTTTAATATGAGTATCACAGGACACTAATTTTACACAAGACATAAGTAAGATACGTTAAAAATTGCTGTTTAAACAAGTTGTTTAAGTTTTTTAACATTTATTACCTCATAAAGACAAATAATTTCATAAAAATTAATATAATGACTCGTATCAATGCCTATTAGAAGATTATCCTATTAACACTTCGATACGGACATTCTACGACACGAATTTTGCATAAAAAATAAGTAAGATGCATTAAAAACATCTGTTTAAACAAGTTGTTTGAGTTTTTTAAAATTTCTTGCTGCATAACTGCACAAAACTTCTCGAAAATGAATATAACGACGCCTAATTATGCTTATTATATAATTATCCAATTAACACTCCAATATGAATATCCTATAATAGTAATTTTTCATAAAACATAAATAAGATACATTTGAAACTGCTGTTTAAGCAAGTTGTTTAATATTTTCAAAATTTATTGTCTCATGACTACTTATAATTTCATAAAAAATAATATAATTAATCCTAATTGTGCCTATTAGAAGATTATCCAATTAATACTTCGATATGAATATTCTACGACACTAAATTTGCAAAAAACATAAGTAAGATGCGTTAAAAAAAGCAGTTTAAGCTAGTTGATTGAGTTTTTCAATCTTTTTGCCGCATAACTACATATAATTTCACGAAAATTAATAAAACTACACCTAATTATGCCTATTATAAGGTCGTCTAATTTAAAGTTCGATATCAATATTCTATGACGCTAATTTTGCACCAAACATAAGTAAGATGCATTAAAACTGCTGTTTAAACAAGTTGTTTGACTTTTTTAAAAATTTTAGCCCCATAAATACACATAGTTTCGTGCAAATTAATATAATTACTCCTAATTATGCCTATTATAAGGTTGTTCAGTTAACACTTCGGTATGAATATTTTACGACACTATTTTCTCCCAAAACATAAGTAAGAAGCATTAGAAACAGCTATTTGAAGAAGTTATTTGAGCGTTTCAAAACTTTCAGCCCGTTAACTACACATAATTTAGTGGAAATTAAAATATTCACTACGAATTATGCCTATTAAAAGATTATCTAATTAACCCTTCAATTCTACGACACTAATTTTGCACAAAACATAAGTATGAGGCTTTAAAAACAGCTGTTTAAACAAGTCGTTTCAGTTTTTTAAAATTTTTGGCCGCATAATTATATATAATTTCTTACAAATTAATATAATTACTCCTAAGCAAGCTCTTTATATGATCTTCTAATTAAAACTTTGATATGAATATTCTACGACACTAATTTTGCAGAAAACATAAGTAAGATGCATTAAAAACAGCTGTTTAGACAAGTTATTTGAGTTTTTCAAAAATTTGGCGGCGTAGCTACACACAATTTCTTATAAATTAATATCATTACTCCTAAATATGCCTATTGTAGGGTTCTTTAAATAAAACTTCGATATGAATATTCTACAACGCTAATTTTGCGCAAAACATAAGTAAGATGCGTTAAAAAACTGGTGTTTAAAAAAGTTGTTTCAGTTTTTCAAAAATTTTGGCCGCATAACTACATATAATTTCGTGCAAATTAATACAATTACTATTATAAAATTGTCCAATTAAAACTTTGATGTGAGTATTCTATAACGCTAAAATTTCACAAAACATAAGTAAGATGCGTTAAAGCTGCTGTTTAAACAAGTAGTTTGACTTTATGAAATTTTTTGGCCGAATAACTACATATAATTTGGTGTAAATTAATATAATTACTCCTAATTATACCTATTATAAGATTGTACAATTGACACATTAAAATGAACATTTGAGGCACTATTGTTTTCTCAAAACATAAGTGAAATGCATTAGAAACTGCGATTTAAGAAATTTAAATTTTTCAACATTTTTTGCCTCATAACTACATATAATTTCGTGAAAATTAATATAATTACTCCTCGTTATACCCATTAAAATATTAGCCAGTTAACACTTCGATATGAACATTCTACGGCACTAATTTTGCACGGGACATAAGTAGCATGCATTAAAGACAGCTGTTTAAACAAGTTGTTTGTGTTTTTTAAAATTTTTGGCCGCATATGTACACATAATTTCATACAAATTAATATAATTACTACTAATTATGCCTGTTACAATATTTTCCAATTAACACTTCGGTATGAATATTCTACGATACTAATTTTTCATAAAACATAAGTAAGATACATTAGAAACTACTGTTTAAACAAGTTGTTTAAGATTTTTAACATTTTTACCTCATAACTATACATTATTTCGTAAAAATTAAAATAATTACTCCTAATTGTACCTATTTAGAAGATTATCCAATTAACCGTTCGATATGAACACTGTACGACGCAAATTTTGCACAAAACATGAATAAGATGCATTGAAAACAGTTGTTTGAACAAGTTGTTTGAGTTTTTGAGAATTGTTGGCCGCATAACTACATATAATTTCGTAAAAAATAATATAATTACTCCTAATTATGCCTATTATATTATTCTGCGATTAAAACATAGATATAAATATTCTACGGCGCTAATTTTGCACAAAATATAAGTAAGATGCATTCGGAACTGTTTTTTTCAACAAGTTGTTTAAGATTTTCAATATTTTTCGCATCAAAACTACGCATAATTTCGAGCGAATTAATATAATTACTCCTAACTATGTCTATTGAGATTGTCAAATTAACACTTTAATATGAGTATCACAGGACACTAATTTTACACAAGACATAAGTAAGATACGTTAAAAATTGCTGTTTAAACAAGTTGTTTAAGTTTTTTAACATTTATTACCTCATAAAGACAAATAATTTCATAAAAATTAATATAATGACTCGTATCAATGCCTATTAGAAGATTATCCTATTAACACTTCGATACGGACATTCTACGACACGAATTTTGCATAAAAAATAAGTAAGATGCATTAAAAACATCTGTTTAAACAAGTTGTTTGAGTTTTTTAAAATTTCTTGCTGCATAACTGCACAAAACTTCTCGAAAATGAATATAACGACGCCTAATTATGCTTATTATATAATTATCCAATTAACACTCCAATATGAATATCCTATAATAGTAATTTTTCATAAAACATAAATAAGATACATTTGAAACTGCTGTTTAAGCAAGTTGTTTAATATTTTCAAAATTTATTGTCTCATGACTACTTATAATTTCATAAAAAATAATATAATTAATCCTAATTGTGCCTATTAGAAGATTATCCAATTAATACTTCGATATGAATATTCTACGACACTAAATTTGCAAAAAACATAAGTAAGATGCGTTAAAAAAAGCAGTTTAAGCTAGTTGATTGAGTTTTTCAATCTTTTTGCCGCATAACTACATATAATTTCACGAAAATTAATAAAACTACACCTAATTATGCCTATTATAAGGTCGTCTAATTTAAAGTTCGATATCAATATTCTATGACGCTAATTTTGCACCAAACATAAGTAAGATGCATTAAAACTGCTGTTTAAACAAGTTGTTTGACTTTTTTTAAAAATTTTAGCCCCAAATACACATAGTTTCGTGCAAATTAATATAATTACTCCTAATTATGCCTATTATAAGGTTGTTCAGTTAACACTTCGGTATGAATATTTTACGACACTATTTTCTCCCAAAATATAAGTAAGAAGCATTAGAAACAGCTATTTGAAGAAGTTATTTGAGCGTTTCAAAACTTTCAGCCCGTTAACTACACATAATTTAGTGGAAATTAAAATATTCACTACGAATTATGCCTATTAAAAGATTATCTAATTAACCCTTCAATTCTACGACACTAATTTTGCACAAAACATAAGTATGAGGCTTTAAAAACAGCTGTTTAAACAAGTCGTTTCAGTTTTTTAAAATTTTTGGCCGCATAATTATATATAATTTCTTACAAATTAATATAATTACTCCTAAGCAAGCTCTTTATATGATCTTCTAATTAAAACTTTGATATGAATATTCTACGACACTAATTTTGCAGAAAACATAAGTAAGATGCATTAAAAACAGCTGTTTAGACAAGTTATTTGAGTTTTTCAAAAAATTTGGCGGCGTAGCTACACACAATTTCTTATAAATTAATATCATTACTCCTAAATATGCCTATTGTAGGGTTCTTTAAATAAAACTTCGATATGAATATTCTACAACGCTAATTTTGCGCAAAACATAAGTAAGATGCGTTAAAAAACTGGTGTTTAAAAAAGTTGTTTCAGTTTTTCAAAAATTTTGGCCGCATAACTACATATAATTTCGTGCAAATTAATACAATTACTCCTAATTACGCCTATTATAAAATTGTCCAATTAAAACTTCGATGTGAGTATTCTATAACGCTAAAATTTCACAAAACATAAGTAAGATGCGTTAAAGCTGCTGTTTAAACAAGTAGTTTGACTTTATGAAATTTTTTGGCCGAATAACTACATATAATTTGGTGTAAATTAATATAATTACTCCTAATTATACCTATTATAAGATTGTACAATTGACACATTAAAATGAACATTTGAGGCACTATTGTTTTCTCAAAACATAAGTGAAATGCATTAGAAACTGCGATTTAAGAAATTTAAATTTTTCAACATTTTTTGCCTCATAACTACATATAATTTCGTGAAAATTAATATAATTACTCCTCGTTATACCCATTAAAATATTAGCCAGTTAACACTTCGATATGAACATTCTACGGCACTAATTTTGCACGGGACATAAGTAGCATGCATTAAAGACAGCTGTTTAAACAAGTTGTTTGTGTTTTTTAAAATTTTTGGCCGCATATGTACACATAATTTCATACAAATTAATATAATTACTACTAATTATGCCTGTTACAATATTTTCCAATTAACACTTCGGTATGAATATTCTACGATACTAATTTTTCATAAAACATAAGTAAGATACATTAGAAACTACTGTTTAAACAAGTTGTTTAAGATTTTTAACATTTTTACCTCATAACTATACATTATTTCGTAAAAATTAAAATAATTACTCCTAATTGTACCTATTTAGAAGATTATCCAATTAACCGTTCGATATGAACACTGTACGACGCAAATTTTGCACAAAACATGAATAAGATGCATTGAAAACAGTTGTTTGAAAAAGTTGTTTGAGTTTTTGAGAATTGTTGGCCGCATAACTACATATAATTTCGTAAAAAATAATATAATTACTCCTAATTATGCCTATTATATTATTGTCCGATTAAAACATAGATATAAATATTCTACGGCGCTAATTTTGCACAAAATATAAGTAAGATGCATTCGGAACTGTTTTTTTCAACAAGTTGTTTAAGATTTTCAATATTTTTCGCATCAAAACTACGCATAATTTCGAGCGAATTAATATAATTACTCCTAACTATGTCTATTGAGATTGTCAAATTAACACTTTAATATGAGTATCACAGGACACTAATTTTACACAAGACATAAGTAAGATACGTTAAAAATTGCTGTTTAAACAAGTTGTTTAAGTTTTTTAACATTTATTACCTCATAAAGACAAATAATTTCATAAAAATTAATATAATGACTCGTATCAATGCCTATTAGAAGATTATCCTATTAACACTTCGATACGGACATTCTACGACACAATTTTGCATAAAAAATAAGTAAGATGCATTAAAAACATCTGTTTAAACAAGTTGTTTGAGTTTTTTAAAATTTCTTGCTGCATAACTGCACAAAACTTCTCGAAAATGAATATAACGACGCCTAATTATGCTTATTATATAATTATCCAATTAACACTCCAATATGAATATCCTATAATAGTAATTTTTCATAAAACATAAATAAGATACATTTGAAACTGCTGTTTAAGCAAGTTGTTTAATATTTTCAAAATTTATTGTCTCACGACTACTTATAATTTCATAAAAAATAATATAATTAATCCTAATTGTGCCTATTAGAAGATTATCCAATTAATACTTCGATATGAATATTCTACGACACTAAATTTGCAAAAAAACATAAGTAAGATGCGTTAAAAAAGCAGTTTAAGCTAGTTGATTGAGTTTTTCAATCTTTTTGCCGCATAACTACATATAATTTCACGAAAATTAATAAAACTACACCTAATTATGCCTATTATAAGGTCGTCTAATTTAATGTTCGATATCAATATTCTATGACGCTAATTTTGCACCAAACATAAGTAAGATGCATTAAAACTGCTGTTTAAACAAGTTGTTTGAATTTTTTAAAAATTTTAGCCCCATAAATACACATAGTTTCGTGCAAATTAATATAATTACTCCTAATTATGCCTATTATAAGGTTGTTCAGTTAACACTTCGGTATGAATATTTTACGACACTATTTTCTCCCAAAACATAAGTAAGAAGCATTAGAAACAGCTATTTGAAGAAGTTATTTGAGCGTTTCAAAATTTTCAGCCCGTTAACTACACATAATTTAGTGGAAATTAAAATATTCACTACGAATTATGCCTATTAAAAGATTATCTAATTAACCCTTCAATTCTACGACACTAATTTTGCAAAACATAAGTATGAGGCTTTAAAAACAGCTGTTTAAACAAGTCGTTTCAGTTTTTTAAAATTTTTGGCCGCATAATTATATATAATTTCTTACAAATTAATATAATTACTCCTAAGCAAGCTCTTTATATGATCTTCTAATTAAAACTTTGATATGAATATTCTACGACACTAATTTTGCAGAAAACATAAGTAAGATGCATTAAAAACAGCTGTTTAGACAAGTTATTTGAGTTTTTCAAAAATTTTGGCGGCGTAGCTACACACAATTTCTTATAAATTAATATCATTACTCCTAAATATGCCTATTGTAGGGTTCTTTAATTAAAACTTCGATATGAATATTCTACAACGCTAATTTTGCGCAAAACATAAGTAAGATGCGTTAAAAAACTGGTGTTTAAAAAAGTTGTTTCAGTTTTTCAAAAATTTTGGCTGCATAACTACATATAATTTCGTGCAAATTAATACAATTACTCCTAATTACGCCTATTATAAAATTGTCCAATTAAAACTTCGATGTGAGTATTCTATAACGCTAAAATTTCACAAAACATAAGTAAGATGCGTTAAAGCTGCTGTTTAAACAAGTTGTTTGACTTTATGAAATTTTTTGGCCGAATAACTACATATAATTTGGTGTAAATTAATATAATTACTCCTAATTATACCTATTATAAGATTGTACAATTGACACATTAAAATGAACATTTGAGGCACTATTGTTTTCTCAAAACATAAGTGAAATGCATTAGAAACTGCGATTTAAGAAATTTAAATTTTTCAACATTTTTTGCCTCATAACTACATATAATTTCGTGAAAATTAATATAATTACTCCTCGTTATACCCATTAAAATATTAGCCAGTTAACACTTCGATATGAACATTCTACGGCACTAATTTTGCACGGGACATAAGTAGCATGCATTAAAGACAGCTGTTTAAACAAGTTGTTTGTGTTTTTTAAAATTTTTGGCCGCATATGTACACATAATTTCATACAAATTAATATAATTACTACTAATTATGCCTGTTACAATATTTTCCAATTAACACTTCGGTATGAATATTCTACGATACTAATTTTTCATAAAACATAAGTAAGATACATTAGAAACTACTGTTTAAACAAGTTGTTTAAGATTTTTAACATTTTTACCTCATAACTATACATTATTTCGTAAAAATTAAAATAATTACTCCTAATTGTACCTATTTAGAAGATTATCCAATTAACCGTTCGATATGAACACTGTACGACGCAAATTTTGCACAAAACATGAATAAGATGCATTGAAAACAGTTGTTTGAACAAGTTGTTTGAGTTTTTGAGAATTGTTGGCCGCATAACTACATATAATTTCGTAAAAAATAATATAATTACTCCTAATTATGCCTATTATATGATTGTGCGATTAAAACATAGATATAAATATTCTACGGCGCTAATTTTGCACAAAATATAAGTAAGATGCATTCGGAACTGTTTTTTTCAACAAGTTGTTTAAGATTTTCAATATTTTTCGCATCAAAACTACGCATAATTTCGAGCGAATTAATATAATTACTCCTAACTATGTCTATTGAGATTGTCAAATTAACACTTTAATATGAGTATCACAGGACACTAATTTTACACAAGACATAAGTAAGATACGTTAAAAATTGCTGTTTAAACAAGTTGTTTAAGTTTTTTAACATTTATTACCTCATAAAGACAAATAATTTCATAAAAATTAATATAATGACTCGTATCAATGCCTATTAGAAGATTATCCTATTAACACTTCGATACGGACATTCTACGACACGAATTTTGCATAAAAAATAAGTAAGATGCATTAAAAACATCTGTTTAAACAAGTTGTTTGAGTTTTTTAAAATTTCTTGCTGCATAACTGCACAAAACTTCTCGAAAATGAATATAACGACGCCTAATTATGCTTATTATATAATTATCCAATTAACACTCCAATATGAATATCCTATAATAGTAATTTTTCATAAAACATAAATAAGATACATTTGAAACTGCTGTTTAAGCAAGTTGTTTAATATTTTCAAAATTTATTGTCTCATGACTACTTATAATTTCATAAAAAATAATATAATTAATCCTAATTGTGCCTATTAGAAGATTATCCAATTAATACTTCGATATGAATATTCTACGACACTAAATTTGCAAAAATATAAGTAAGATGCGTTAAAAAAAGCAGTTTAAGCTAGTTGATTGAGTTTTTCAATCTTTTTGCCGCATAACTACATATAATTTCACGAAAATTAATAAAACTACACCTAATTATGCCTATTATAAGGTCGTCTAATTTAAAGTTCGATATCAATATTCTATGACGCTAATTTTGCACCAAACATAAGTAAGATGCATTAAAACTGCTGTTTAAACAAGTTGTTTGACTTTTTTAAAATTTTTAGCCCCATAAATACACATAGTTTCGTGCAAATTAATATAATTACTCCTAATTATGCCTATTATAAGGTTGTTCAGTTAACACTTCGGTATGAATATTTTACGACACTATTTTCTCCCAAAACATAAGTAAGAAGCATTAGAAACAGCTATTTGAAGAAGTTATTTGAGCGTTTCAAAATTTTCAGCCCGTTAACTACACATAATTTAGTGGAAATTAAAATATTCACTACGAATTATGCCTATTAAAAGATTATCTAATTAACCCTTCAATTCTACGACACTAATTTTGCACAAAACATAAGTATGAGGCTTTAAAAACAGCTGTTTAAACAAGTCGTTTCAGTTTTTTAAAATTTTTGGCCGCATAATTATATATAATTTCTTACAAATTAATATAATTACTCCTAAGCAAGCTCTTTATATGATCTTCTAATTAAAACTTTGATATGAATATTCTACGACACTAATTTTGCAGAAAACATAAGTAAGATGCATTAAAAACAGCTGTTTAGACAAGTTATTTGAGTTTTTCAAAAATTTTGGCGGCGTAGCTACACACAATTTCTTATAAATTAATATCATTACTCCTAAATATGCCTATTGTAGGGTTCTTTAATTAAAACTTCGATATGAATATTCTACAACGCTAATTTTGCGCAAAACATAAGTAAGATGCGTTAAAAAACTGGTGTTTAAAAAAGTTGTTTCAGTTTTTCAAAAATTTTGGCTGCATAACTACATATAATTTCGTGCAAATTAATACAATTACTCCTAATTACGCCTATTATAAAATTGTCCAATTAAAACTTCGATGTGAGTATTCTATAACGCTAAAATTTCACAAAACATAAGTAAGATGCGTTAAAGCTGCTGTTTAAACAAGTTGTTTGACTTTATGAAATTTTTTGGCGAATAACTACATATAATTTGGTGTAAATTAATATAATTACTCCTAATTATACCTATTATAAGATTGTACAATTGACACATTAAAATGAACATTTGAGGCACTATTGTTTTCTCAAAACATAAGTGAAATGCATTAGAAACTGCGATTTAAGAAATTTAAATTTTTCAACATTTTTTGCCTCATAACTACATATAATTTCGTGAAAATTAATATAATTACTCCTCGTTATACCCATTAAAATATTAGCCAGTTAACACTTCGATATGAACATTCTACGGCACTAATTTTGCACGGGACATAAGTAGCATGCATTAAAGACAGCTGTTTAAACAAGTTGTTTGTGTTTTTTAAAATTTTTGGCCGCATATGTACACATAATTTCATACAAATTAATATAATTACTACTAATTATGCCTGTTACAATATTTTCCAATTAACACTTCGGTATGAATATTCTACGATACTAATTTTTCATAAAACATAAGTAAGATACATTAGAAACTACTGTTTAAACAAGTTGTTTAAGATTTTTAACATTTTTACCTCATAACTATACATTATTTCGTAAAAATTAAAATAATTACTCCTAATTGTACCTATTTAGAAGATTATCCAATTAACCGTTCGATATGAACACTGTACGACGCAAAAATTTGCACAAAACATGAATAAGATGCATTGAAAACAGTTGTTTGAACAAGTTGTTTGAGTTTTTGAGAATTGTTGGCCGCATAACTACATATAATTTCGTAAAAAATAATATAATTACTCCTAATTATGCCTATTATATTATTGTGCGATTAAAACATAGATATAAATATTCTACGGCGCTAATTTTGCACAAAATATAAGTAAGATGCATTCGAACTGTTTTTTTCAACAAGTTGTTTAAGATTTTCAATATTTTTCGCATCAAAACTACGCATAATTTCGAGCGAATTAATATAATTACTCCTAACTATGTCTATTGAGATTGTCAAATTAACACTTTAATATGAGTATCACAGGACACTAATTTTACACAAGACATAAGTAAGATACGTTAAAAATTGCTGTTTAAACAAGTTGTTTAAGTTTTTTAACATTTATTACCTCATAAAGACAAATAATTTCATAAAAATTAATATAATGACTCGTATCAATGCCTATTAGAAGATTATCCTATTAACACTTCGATACGGACATTCTACGACACGAATTTTGCATAAAAAATAAGTAAGATGCATTAAAAACATCTGTTTAAACAAGTTGTTTGAGTTTTTTAAAATTTCTTGCTGCATAACTGCACAAAACTTCTCGAAAATGAATATAACGACGCCTAATTATGCTTATTATATAATTATCCAATTAACACTCCAATATGAATATCCTATAATAGTAATTTTTCATAAAACATAAATAAGATACATTTGAAACTGCTGTTTAAGCAAGTTGTTTAATATTTTCAAAATTTATTGTCTCATGACTACTTATAATTTCATAAAAAATAATATAATTAATCCTAATTGTGCCTATTAGAAGATTATCCAATTAATACTTCGATATGAATATTCTACGACACTAAATTTGCAAAAAACATAAGTAAGATGCGTTAAAAAAAGCAGTTTAAGCTAGTTGATTGAGTTTTTCAATCTTTTTGCCGCATAACTACATATAATTTCACGAAAATTAATAAAACTACACCTAATTATGCCTATTATAAGGTCGTCTAATTTAAAGTTCGATATCAATATTCTATGACGCTAATTTTGCACCAAACATAAGTAAGATGCATTAAAACTGCTGTTTAAACAAGTTGTTTGACTTTTTTAAAAATTTTAGCCCCATAAATACACATAGTTTCGTGCAAATTAATATAATTACTCCTAATTATGCCTATTATAAGGTTGTTCAGTTAACACTTCGGTATGAATATTTTACGACACTATTTTCTCCCAAAACATAAGTAAGAAGCATTAGAAACAGCTATTTGAAGAAGTTATTTGAGCGTTTCAAAACTTTCAGCCCGTTAACTACACATAATTTAGTGGAAATTAAAATATTCACTACGAATTATGCCTATTAAAAGATTATCTAATTAACCCTTCAATTCTACGACACTAATTTTGCACAAAACATAAGTATGAGGCTTTAAAAACAAATGTTTAAACAAGTCGTTTCAGTTTTTTAAAATTTTTGGCCGCATAATTATATATAATTTCTTACAAATTAATATAATTACTCCTAAGCAAGCTCTTTATATGATCTTCTAATTAAAACTTTGATATGAATATTCTACGACACTAATTTTGCAGAAAACATAAGTAAGATGCATTAAAAACAATTGTTTAGACAAGTTATTTGAGTTTTTCAAAAAATTTGGCGGCGTAGCTACACACAATTTCTTATAAATTAATATCATTACTCCTAAATATGCCTATTGTAGGGTTCTTTAAATAAAACTTCGATATGAATATTCTACAACGCTAATTTTGCGCAAAACATAAGTAAGATGCGTTAAAAAAGCTGGTGTTTAAAAAAGTTGTTTCAGTTTTTCAAAAATTTTGGCCGCATAACTACATATAATTTCGTGCAAATTAATACAATTACTATTATAAAATTGTCCAATTAAAACTTTGATGTGAGTATTCTATAACGCTAAAATTTAACAAAACATAAGTAAGATGCGTTAAAGTTTCATTGTTTAAACAAGTAGTTTGACTTTATGAAATTTTTTGGCCGAATAACTACATATAATTTGGTGTAAATTAATATAATTACTCCTAATTATACCTATTATAAGATTGTACAATTGACACATTAAAATGAACATTTGAGGCACTATTGTTTACTCAAAACATAAGTGAAATGCATTAGAAACTGCGATTTAAGAAATTTAAATTTTTCAACATTTTTTGCCTCATAACTACATATAATTTCGTGAAAATTAATATAATTACTCCTCGTTATACCCATTAAAATATTAGCCAGTTAACACTTCGATATGAACATTCTACGGCACTAATTTTGCACGGGACATAAGTAGCATGCATTAAAGACAATTGTTTAAACAAGTTGTTTGTGTTTTTTAAAATTTTTGGCCGCATATGTACACATAATTTCATACAAATTAATATAATTACTACTAATTATGCCTGTTACAATATTTTCCAATTAACACTTCGGTATGAATATTCTACGATACTAATTTTTCATAAAACATAAGTAAGATACATTAGAAACTACTGTTTAAACAAGTTGTTTAAGATTTTTAACATTTTTACCTCATAACTATACATTATTTCGTAAAAATTAAAATAATTACTCCTAATTGTACCTATTTAGAAGATTATCCAATTAACCGTTCGATATGAACACTGTACGACGCAAATTTTGCACAAAACATGAATAAGATGCATTGAAAACAGTTGTTTGAACAAGTTGTTTGAGTTTTTGAGAATTGTTGGCCGCATAACTACATATAATTTCGTAAAAAATAATATAATTACTCCTAATTATGCCTATTATATTATTCTGCGATTAAAACATAGATATAAATATTCTACGGCGCTAATTTTGCACAAAATATAAGTAAGATGCATTCGGAACTGTTTTTTTCAACAAGTTGTTTAAGATTTTCAATATTTTTCGCATCAAAACTACGCATAATTTCGAGCGAATTAATATAATTACTCCTAACTATGTCTATTGAGATTGTCAAATTAACACTTTAATATGAGTATCACAGGACACTAATTTTACACAAGACATAAGTAAGATACGTTAAAAATTGCTGTTTAAACAAGTTGTTTAAGTTTTTTAACATTTATTACCTCATAAAGACAAATAATTTCATAAAAATTAATATAATGACTCGTATCAATGCCTATTAGAAGATTATCCTATTAACACTTCGATACGGACATTCTACGACACGAATTTTGCATAAAAAATAAGTAAGATGCATTAAAAACATCTGTTTAAACAAGTTGTTTGAGTTTTTTAAAATTTCTTGCTGCATAACTGCACAAAACTTCTCGAAAATGAATATAACGACGCCTAATTATGCTTATTATATAATTATCCAATTAACACTCCAATATGAATATCCTATAATAGTAATTTTTCATAAAACATAAATAAGATACATTTGAAACTGCTGTTTAAGCAAGTTGTTTAATATTTTCAAAATTTATTGTCTCATGACTACTTATAATTTCATAAAAAATAATATAATTAATCCTAATTGTGCCTATTAGAAGATTATCCAATTAATACTTCGATATGAATATTCTACGACACTAAATTTGCAAAAAACATAAGTAAGATGCGTTAAAAAAAGCAGTTTAAGCTAGTTGATTGAGTTTTTCAATCTTTTTGCCGCATAACTACATATAATTTCACGAAAATTAATAAAACTACACCTAATTATGCCTATTATAAGGTCGTCTAATTTAAAGTTCGATATCAATATTCTATGACGCTAATTTTGCACCAAACATAAGTAAGATGCATTAAAACTGCAGTTTAAACAAGTTGTTTGACTTTTTTAAAAATTTTAGCCCAAATACACATAGTTTCGTGCAAATTAATATAATTACTCCTAATTATGCCTATTATAAGGTTGTTCAGTTAACACTTCGGTATGAATATTTTACGACACTATTTTCTCCCAAAACATAAGTAAGAAGCATTAGAAACAAATATTTGAAGAAGTTATTTGAGCGTTTCAAAACTTTCAGCTTTCGTTAACTACACATAATTTAGTGGAAATTAAAATATTCACTACGAATTATGCCTATTAAAAGATTATCTAATTAACCCTTCAATTCTACGACACTAATTTTGCACAAAACATAAGTATGAGGCTTTAAAAACAAATTTTTAAACAAGTCGTTTCAGCTTTTTTAAAATTTTTGGCCGCATAATTATATATAATTTCTTACAAATTAATATAATTACTCCTAAGCAAGCTCTTTATATGATCTTCTAATTAAAACTTTGATATGAATATTCTACGACACTAATTTTGCAGAAAACATAAGTAAGATGCATTAAAAACAATTGCTTAGAGACAAGTTATTTGAGTTTTTCAAAAATTTGGCGGCGTAGCTACACACAATTTCTTATAAATTAATATCATTACTCCTAAATATGCCTATTGTAGGGTTCTTTAAATAAAACTTCGATATGAATATTCTACAACGCTAATTTTGCGCAAAACATAAGTAAGATGCGTTAAAAACTGGTGTTTAAAAAAGTTGTTTCAGTTTTTCAAAAATTTTGGCCGCATAACTACATATAATTTCGTGCAAATTAATACAATTACTCCTAATTACGCCTATTATAAAATTGTCCAATTAAAACTTCGATGTGAGTATTCTATAACGCTAAAATTTCACAAAACATAAGTAAGATGCGTTAAAGTCATGTTTAAACAAGTAGTTTGACTTTATGAAATTTTTTGGCCGAATAACTACATATAATTTGGTGTAAATTAATATAATTACTCCTAATTATACCTATTATAAGATTGTACAATTGACACATTAAAATGAACATTTGAGGCACTATTGTTTTCTCAAAACATAAGTGAAATGCATTAGAAACTGCGATTTAAGAAATTTAAATTTTTCAACATTTTTTGCCTCATAACTACATATAATTTCGTGAAAATTAATATAATTACTCCTCGTTATACCCATTAAAATATTAGCCAGTTAACACTTCGATATGAACATTCTACGGCACTAATTTTGCACGGGACATAAGTAGCATGCATTAAAGACAATTGTTTAAACAAGTTGTTTGTGTTTTTTAAAATTTTTGGCCGCATATGTACACATAATTTCATACAAATTAATATAATTACTACTAATTATGCCTGTTACAATATTTTCCAATTAACACTTCGGTATGAATATTCTACGATACTAATTTTTCATAAAACATAAGTAAGATACATTAGAAACTACTTTGTTTAAACAAGTTGTTTAAGATTTTTAACATTTTTACCTCATAACTATACATTATTTCGTAAAAATTAAAATAATTACTCCTAATTGTACCTATTTAGAAGATTATCCAATTAACCGTTCGATATGAACACCGTACGACGCAAATTTTGCACAAAACATGAATAAGATGCATTGAAAACAGTTGTTTGAACAAGTTGTTTGAGTTTTTGAGAATTGTTGGCCGCATAACTACATATAATTTCGAAAAAAATAATATTATTACTCCTAATTATGCCTATTATATGATTGTGCGATTAAAACATAGATATAAATATTCTACGGCGCTAATTTTGCACAAAATATAAGTAAGATGCATTCGAACTGTTTTTTTCAACAAGTTGTTTAAGATTTTTAATATTTTTCGCATCAAAACTACGCATAATTTCGAGCAAATTAATATAATTACTCCTAACTATGTCTATTGAGATTGTCAAATTAACACTTTAATATGAGTATCACAGGACACTAATTTTACACAAGACATAAGTAAGATACGTTAAAAATTGCTTGTTTAAACAAGTTGTTTAAGTTTTTTAACATTTATTACCTCATAAAGACAAATAATTTCATAAAAATTAATATAATGACTCGTATCAATGCCTATTAGAAGATTATCCTATTAACACTTCGATACGGACATTCTACGACACGAATTTTACATAAAAAATAAGTAAGATGCATTAAAAACATCTGTTTAAACAAGTTGTTTGAGTTTTTTAAAATTTCTTGCTGCATAACTGCACAAAACTTCTCGAAAATGAATATAACGACGCCTAATTATGCTTATTACTTATCCAATTAACACTCCAATATGAATATCCTATAATAGTAATTTTTCATAAAACATAAATAAGATACATTTGAAACTCATTGTTTAAGCAAGTTGTTTAATATTTTCAAAATTTATTGTCTCATGACTACTTATAATTTCATAAAAAATAATATAATTAATCCTAATTGTGCCTATTAGAAGATTATCCAATTAATACTTCGATATGAATATTCTACGACACTAAATTTGCAAAAAACATAAGTAAGATGCGTTAAAAAAAGCAGTTTAAGCTAGTTGATTGAGTTTTTCAATCTTTTTGCCGCATAACTACATATAATTTCACGAAAATTAATAAAACTACACCTAATTATGCCTATTATAAGGTCGTCTAATTTAATGTTCGATATCAATATTCTATGACGCTAATTTTGCACCAAACATAAGTAAGATGCATAAAAACTGCTGTTTAAACAAGTTGTTTGACTTTTTTAAAATTTTTAGCCCCATAAATACACATAGTTTCGTGCAAATTAATATAATTACTCCTAATTATGCCTATTATAAGGTTGTTCAGTTAACACTTCGGTATGAATATTTTACGACACTATTTTCTCCCAAAACATAAGTAAGAAGCATTAGAAACAAACTATTTGAAGAAGTTATTTGAGCGTTTCAAAATTTTCAGCCCGTTAACTACACATAATTTAGTGGAAATTAAAATATTCACTACGAATTATGCCTATTAAAAGATTATCTAATTAACCCTTCAATTCTACGACACTAATTTTGCACAAAACATAAGTATGAGGCTTTAAAAAAATTTGTTTAAACAAGTCGTTTCAGCTTTTTAAATTTTTTGGCCGCATAATTATATATAATTTCTTACAAATTAATATAATTACTCCTAAGCAAGCTCTTTATATGATCTTCTAATTAAAACTTTGATATGAATATTCTACGACACTAATTTTGCAGAAAACATAAGTAAGATGCATTAAAAACAAATTGCTTTAGACAAGTTATTTGAGTTTTTCAAAAATTTTGGCGGCGTAGCTACACACAATTTCTTATAAATTAATATCATTACTCCTAAATATGCCTATTGTAGGGTTCTTTAATTAAAACTTCGATATGAATATTCTACAACGCTAATTTTGCGCAAAACATAAGTAAGATGCGTTAAAAACTGGTGTTTAAAAAAGTTGTTTCAGCTTTTTCAAAAATTTTGGCCGCATAACTACATATAATTTCGTGCAAATTAATACAATTACTCCTAATTACGCCTATTATAAAATTGTCCAATTAAAACTTCGATGTGAGTATTCTATAACGCTAAAATTTCACAAAACATAAGTAAGATGCGTTAAAGTCATTGTTTAAACAAGTTGTTTGACTTTATGAAATTTTTTGGCCGAATAACTACATATAATTTGGTGTAAATTAATATAATTACTCCTAATTATACCTATTATAAGATTGTACAATTGACACATTAAAATGAACATTTGAGGCACTATTGTTTTCTCAAAACATAAGTGAAATGCATTAGAAACTCGCGATTTAAGAAATTTAAATTTTTCAACATTTTTTGCCTCATAACTACATATAATTTCGTGAAAATTAATATAATTACTCCTCGTTATACCCATTAAAATATTAGCCGCTTAACACTTCGATATGAACATTCTACGGCACTAATTTTGCACGGGACATAAGTAGCATGCATTAAAGACAAATTGTTTAAACAAGTTGTTTGTGTTTTTTAAAATTTTTGGCCGCATATGTACACATAATTTCATACAAATTAATATAATTACTACTAATTATGCCTGTTACAATATTTTCCAATTAACACTTCGGTATGAATATTCTACGATACTAATTTTTCATAAAACATAAGTAAGATACATTAGAAACTACCGTTTAAACAAGTTGTTTAAGATTTTTAACATTTTTACCTCATAACTATACATTATTTCGTAAAAATTAAAATAATTACTCCTAATTGTACATATTTAGAAGATTATCCAATTAACCGTTCGATATGAACACCGTACGACGCAAATTTTGCACAAAACATGAATAAGATGCATTGAAAACAGTTGTTTGAACAAGTTGTTTGAGTTTTTGAGAATTGTTGGCCGCATAACTACATATAATTTCGTAAAAAATAATATAATTACTCCTAATTATGCCTATTATATGATTGTGCGATTAAAACATAGATATAAATATTCTACGGCGCTAATTTTGCACAAAATATAAGTAAGATGCATTCGGAATTTTTTTTTTTCAACAAGTTGTTTAAGATTTTTAATATTTTTCGCATCAAAACTACGCATAATTTCGAGCGAATTAATATAATTACTCCTAACTATGTCTATTGAGATTGTCAAATTAACACTTTAATATGAGTATCACAGACACTAATTTTACACAAGACATAAGTAAGATACGTTAAAAATTGCCGTTTAAACAAGTTGTTTAAGTTTTTTAACATTTATTACCTCATAAAGACAAATAATTTCATAAAAATTAATATAATGACTCGTATCAATGCCTATTAGAAGATTATCCTATTAACACTTCGATACGGACATTCTACGACACGAATTTTGCATAAAAAATAAGTAAGATGCATTAAAAACATCTCGTTTAAACAAGTTGTTTGAGTTTTTTAAAATTTCTTGCCGCATAACCGCACAAAACTTCTCGAAAATGAATATAACGACGCCTAATTATGCTTATTATATACTTATCCAATTAACACTCCAATATGAATATCCTATAATAGTAATTTTTCATAAAACATAAATAAGATACATTTGAAACTCATTGTTTAAGCAAGTTGTTTAATATTTTCAAAATTTATTGTCTCATGACTACTTATAATTTCATAAAAAATAATATAATTAATCCTAATTGTGCCTATTAGAAGATTATCCAATTAATACTTCGATATGAATATTCTACGACACTAAATTTGCAAAAAACATAAGTAAGATGCGTTAAAAAAAGCGAGTTTAAGCTAGTTGATTGAGTTTTTCAATCTTTTTGCCGCATAACTACATATAATTTCACGAAAAATTAATAAAACTACACCTAATTATGCCTATTATAAGGTCGTCTAATTTAATGTTCGATATCAATATTCTATGACGCTAATTTTGCACCAAACATAAGTAAGATGCATAAAAACTGCATTGTTTAAACAAGTTGTTTGACTTTTTTAAAATTTTTAGCCCCATAAATACACATAGTTTCGTGCAAATTAATATAATTACTCCTAATTATGCCTATTATAAGGTTGTTCAGCTTAACACTTCGGTATGAATATTTTACGACACTATTTTCTCCCAAAACATAAGTAAGAAGCATTAGAAACAAACTATTTGAAGAAGTTATTTGAGCGTTTCAAAATTTTCAGCCGTTAACTACACATAATTTAGTGGAAATTAAAATATTCACTACGAATTATGCCTATTAAAAGATTATCTAATTAACCCTTCAATTCTACGACACTAATTTTGCACAAAACATAAGTAGGAGGCTTTAAAAACAGCTGTTTAAACAAGTCGTTTCAGTTTTTTAAAATTTGGCAGCATAATTATAAATAATTTCTAACAAATTAATATAATTACTCCTAAGCAAGCTCATTATATGATCTAATTAAAACTTTGATATGAATATTCTACGACACTAATTTTGCATAAAACATAAGTAAGATGCATTAAAAATAGTTGTTTAGACAAGTTATTTGAGTTTTACAAAAAATTTGGCGGCATAGCTACACACAATTTCTTATAAATTAATATAATTACTCCTAAATATGTCTATTATAGGATTCTTTAATTAAAACTTCGATATGAATATTCTACAACGCTAATTTTGTGCAAAACATAAGTAAGATGCGTTAAAAAACTGGTGTTTAAACAAGTTGTTTCAATTTTTCAAAATTTTTGGCCGCATAACTACATATAATTTCATGCAAATTAATATAATTACTCTTAACATCTCGAGCAAGCAGATATTATAAAATAAACTGATAGAAGACATAATTCATAATATCTTTGTGCGTTCTAGTGATAATATCTTAAAAACTATATTTTTTTCTGTTAGTTTTTTAAGTTTGCAATCATTTATAGTGTCATTTCAACATATAAAATATAATTTCATAAAAGTTCATAAAATTAGTTTGAATAACGGATTAGCTCTCGTCGGAATAACGATTATTGTTTGATTATGTTGTATTATATTATTATATTATGATTATGATTATAATTATAATTATGATTATGATTTATTGGTATTATGATTATGATTTATTATTATATTAATATTATTATTTATTATTTTTTATCATTATTATTAGTATTATAATATTATTTATTATCATTATATTATAATAATAAAATTTTAATATTATATTATTATATTATGAATATAAATATAATTAATTTATTATTATGATATTATTATGATTATTTTATTATTATACTATTATAATTATGATTATTTATTATTATGATATTAGTATTATTATTATTTTATTATTATATTCTTATATTTTGATTATAGCGATGTTTATATTATTATATTATAATAATATAATTATATTATTATATAATAATAATTATTATTATTATATAATAATAATTATTATTATTATAATCATAATAAATAATAATATTCATAGTTAAAATCATAATAATATAATAAAAATAAAAATATAATCATAATTATAATAATATAATATAACAAAATTAAATAATAACCATAATTATAATCATAATAATATAATATAACATAATTAAATAATAACCATAATCACAATTAAAATAATATAATAATAAAAAAAATATAATCATAATGATAATAATAATAATAAATTATAATCATAATGATAATAATAATAATAAATTATAATCATAATGATAATAATTATAATAAATAATTATAATCATTATAATATAATAATAATATAATCATTACTATAATTATATTAATTATGATTATTTATTATTATATTATTATATTTTGATTTTAATGATGATTATATTATTATTATATTATAATGATTATAATTATTCATTACTATTATTATCATTTTGATTATAATTTTTTATTATTATATTATTTTGATTATGATTATGATTATTATTTAATTATGTTATATTATATTATTATGAGTTAGACTATTGTGAAAACGTTTGCATTTCGAGTCCAAGTGCAACAACAATTCAATATTTTATTATTATTTTAGTGCTGATTTTCAAAAATCCAAAACAAATACTTAGAAAACTCGAAATACCCTAAATTTTTGTATCCCCCAATATTTTGATATGAAGAATTTTATGAGAATGATAATTTTGAATTTCGAACGTGGTACAATAAAATTTGAGCTGTATGCACTTGGACTCGAAATGTAAATATTTTCACAATAGTCTAACTCATATTATTATATTATGATTTTATTTTTATTTTTATTATATTATTATGATTATAACTATGAATATTATAATTTATTATAATAATTTTATTATTATTATTATTATTATTATTATTATTTTACTATTATTTTTTTATCATCAACATTATTAGTATCAAAATTATTCATATTTTAACTATTCTGATTAACAATTGATATTTTTGCTCTTCCGAATAGTAAAGAATACCAATCTTCTACCATTCTTTCAAAAAGACACTATTCTAACACTCTTTCAAAATTATCACTATTCTAAAACTATTCCTTATTTTGCCAAACAACAGTTTTTATTATTAATAAGTATTATTAAATTAATATTGTTAAAAATAAGACTGAAAACCGTAAAATTTCAAATATACGAATAGCAGCGCGCCACTGTCAGTGGCGCGTTTCAAAAAAATAATGAAACGCCGCGCAACGCCTCCATCTCACTTGCGCCTGCGTGCGTTTTGTATATATAAGAAGGAAACGCGCGCATCGCCAAAGGGCGCGTTTCGTAAAAAAAAAAAAAAAAAAAACGAAACGCGCCATCGCTTACGCGCGCCACCGGCAAGGGCGCGTTTCGTAAAAAAAAAAAAAAAAAAAAAAAAAAAAAAGCGAAACGCGCCATGCGGCGCGCGCGTTTCGTAAAAAAAAAAAAACGAGAACGCGCCACCGGCGATGCGCGCTTAAAAAAAAAAAAAAAAACAACACGCCATCGTGGCGCGTTTTTCGTAAATTCAAACAATGCGCCATCGCGCGGTGGCGCGCTGCCATTCGTATATTTGAAATTTTACGTTTCTCACTCTTATTTTTAATAATATTAATTTAATAAATCATATTATTACTAAAATCTGGCCAAACAAACCTTGAGAGTTTGTGAGCATCCTTGTGAGAGGTTCCATGGCCAGGATAAAGAGGTACGTTGAGAGAGGACACCCTTGTCTAATACCCCGCTTAGGAGTATTAAAGCCCCCGCCATTGCCCCTGTTCAGCTTGATGCTAAACTTAGAGCTTGTCACACACGCCATTATTACTCTCCTCAGTTGCATAGGGAACCCAAAATGCTCTGAGAACAAATGTCTGATTTGAGAACAAATTCAAACAATCAAAAGCCTCATAAAGGTCTGCTTTGAGAACAAATGCCTTTTCGTTATAACCTCTATCTTGAAAAGAATGCATCATTTCTTTCATTAACAAAACATTGTCATCATGTATGCTACGACCTTTTAGAAAAACTGCTTGGTTTTGAGACACTAGATTTGCTATCACTGGTTTCAGTCTGTTAGTAATCAATTTCAAGAAAAGCCTATAATAAACTGAGCACGGCTTTAAGGGGTGTTCTGTTTTAGGTATAAGAACCAAATTGAATCTCCAGTTTTCCGGTATGTGTCCACTATTAAAACTATGTATCATCAATTGGACCAAATTGCTTAATCTCATAGTTATCCCATCAGGACCCGGTGATCTATCTAAACCCATCTGACAGAGTGTCATATATCTCGTTGGCTATTGGTGCAGAGCATAGCCCTCCTTGAACCCCTATCGGTACGGGGGTATGTCTAGGGACTGTTGTTGGAACAATATTTTAGTCTCTATACTGTCGTTATTCTCATTATAAAGGTTTTTATAATAATCGACCAGCAGAGCGTTTGCTGTTCATTTTCGGTCCAAGTATCATCTTCCCTTTATAAGAACAAAATTAGGTTTCTCCTCCATCTCTGAGTAGTTACGGTATGAAAGAACTTTGTATTGCGGTCCCCTAAACATGTCCATCTCACCCTCGATCTTTGATGCCACCATATTTATAATTGTTCCTGTGTGCTCTCATATTCATCTCTTAGCTGTAATTCCTTCGTGTGATCTCTAGTAGCAGGGTCCAGCCTTTCATATATTGCGTTTGAAGTGAATTGAGAGTTTGTCCAGGCGTAAGCGAAATGGGTCTTGCTTAAAATGCCAAGGGGCCTTATCAATCACCTTATTTCTGTCAAAACTCAAGGCAAACTCTGCAGTTTTTATTAATAATAATTATTATTTAATTAATATTATTAAAAATAAGAGTGAGAATCGTAAAATTTCAAACATATGGATGGCAACGTGTCACTGTTAGTGGCGCAGACGAAACGTGCCACGATAAAGGGCGCGTTTCAGAAAAATAATGAAACGCACCATCGTCGCGTGGCGCGTTTCGTCCAAACCCCGCACAAGTGAGATGGAGAGGCGCTGCGCGTTTTGTATATATAAGAAGCAAACGTGCCACTAGCAGTAGCGCGTTTCATAAAAATAATGAAACGCGTCACTGTCAGTGACGCATTTTATAAAAATAATGAAACGCGTCATTGACAATGACGCGTTTCAAACACGACACTGCCAGTGGCGTGCTGCCATTCGTATATTTGAAGTTTTACGATTCTCACTCTTATTTTTAATAATATTAATTTAATAATAATTATTATTATTAAAAACTGCAAACTCTGCTACGTATAGCCCATCAGAGAACCTAGTAACATTCTTGAGGTTATGCGGTGCCCAGCTCTTATACAAGGATTTTTAAGGGACGGAAAAATGATGGGTCTTGTAGTACGTAACTACCCGTAATGCTAGGCAGCAGCCCTAGTTAATATCAACAATCTCATTTTGGTGTAATTGAATCTCCATCTGGGGGCACACGATGCACTGCCATAGCCTCAAACTTCTTCAAAAGGTCCATCTGGTCTTTGTTGTTTCTCGCCATGAATATTGTGGCTGCTTTAAGGCTCTCCGTGATGGACCATGCAGTGGCAGCTTCTCCCCAGCGGGTAGGCCAAGGACGATCGCCCCCCTGGGTGAAAACAGTATCGCACCAAAAAGTTCCCCATTTTCCAACAAGAATGCAACGAAAGAAAAACCAATATGGCTAGAATTAAGAAAACCGCAACTACAAAGCGGAAGGACATTAGAGAACGAAAGGACGGAGAGCTGCTAGAGGAGGCTTGCTCCGACTCATGAAAAGACTCTGTTCTTCCTTCGCCAAGACTCCAAGTTTATGGCATTACCCCAAACCCCACCGCACAATCGGAAGCAATCTTAGTTAGCACTGATTACCTGATTTGTTATCTTTGCTAAACTAAGTTCTATTATTAGTTCCTACAAGCATGGATCTGAGGCCCTGAGTGATGCCTTTGTTTTTTCCCCCTTGAGCATGAGATGATTATAGCCAAACCAGATAACCAGCCAAAACCAATTTAGAACATACACAAATAACATTGCCTTTTTGAAAGGACAATTAAGCTTGGCATGGTTTTCCTGAGCTGCAACACCTGTTGTTTTTTTATTTAATTTAATTCTGACTTGGTGAAATAAGATTTATCTTCTTCAACATATCAATCTTAACGTCAGGTGTCATCTTTCAGCGTCTCTACAGAATAATAATCATAAAGTTGTGATATATCACCAGGAAGTTTGTGCTATAAGTAAACATGAACTTGATAACAACTAAAAATTATTTAAGGCCTAAATATGTAATATAGATTTTTCTCTAGTGGGGATATTTATGACATCTACTCCAGTTATACATGGAGGTGAATGGGCAGTTATTGTGGGTCATATTTTTCTCTGTGGCATATATACCACTTCTTGAGGTTTGACCAATCTTATATAATTACCTGGTTAAATACATTTCCTTTTCTTGGTTATAATTTATGTAACTGTTAATCGAATTATCCATAACTCAAAACCAGGAACCAGCAGATAGGAAATACAGTGGCGTAGAAAGAGTATCGCATTTACAAGAAGAGCATAACAAGGTAACTTCCTTTACTATACCAGCTACTGTAAACTAAAGATCATAATAGGAGGGATCTATCATTCAATAATTTAGGAGCCATCTTCAGCGCATAAAATTTCTTTCATATGGTACATTTCTGTGACTAAATTTGTCATGTTTCAACATGACAGGAATTGAAACGGAGTGCGTAAGCTCAATTAATTTGATTTATCCACAGAAACAAACTTAATTCAGTATTCTAATAAAACAGATTGGTTCATCGTCTTCTTGTTTTCTTCTTTCTGGTTGCTTCAATTTTTCATTTAAAAAAGGATAAGAATCACCATGTTTTTTGTGCTGGAGAAGCTCCTCATTTCTTAAATGAAAAGATTTTATAATTCTCAAATGAAATGATTTTAAGGTGGAAGTTGCCGAATGGCTAAAACTTGTGTATATATTCTTCTTCAATCACAAGGTCCTAGCTAGTAGCTAAGTACAAAAATGAGAAACAGAGAGTATTCTTTCAAGTGATCTCAAGAAGGTGCTATTGACACTTTATCAACCTGTACAATATATTCCAATGTGGCACCTGGTGGGATCTGGACCCCTGACCCGAAATCTGCACCGTCATCTCCAAACCCTAGGCTAGGAGGAACAATTACTCTCCTCTTGCCACCAGCCCGCATCGATCGGAGAACACTCTCCACCCCCTCACACATTCCTTTTGTGTAAGGTCTTGAGCCCATTACCAGTGCGAGTGACTTATTTCCGTCAGCAAAAGTGTCCACAAATGTCTCACTACTACCGCTGCCTCCAATTATTTTACCTTTTAGGTCTAGAACAACCAAGTCACCGCGTCGCGGTGAATCGCCGCCTCCGACTTTCATTTCATAGTATCTAAATTTAAATACAAAAGAAAAGGGTTGCAATTGATGTACCTTATGAAATGGTCTCATCATTTAACCTTAAAAGACTTCTGGCCTAACCAAAACTATTTGTGATAGTTGGCATGGATAAAAACTGTAATTGTGCCACAAGCCTCACCAGCAAAAAAAAAATAAACCATACAACCAGACAAAGAAAAGGGACTGTACAGTAATTAATGAAGATTATGCTTTGGATAATTATTAAACAAGTGAAAATTGGGAGGGTATAATCTAATAATCCCATTAATTTCTTAGAAATAAGAAGTAGCATTATTTCATTATCTTACCTGATGCCATTTGGTAACACCACCTCCACCTCTTTCTCCACATCCCTAATCATAAAGAAAAACAAACCCACACTAAACATATTATTCGCAAAAAGTTGCGAGGAAATTTGACCAATTCAGTTTTGAATCCACCTAGTGTTAGCTTGTTGCTGTGAGACCTCAAACCGAGTTTTAATCTGCTCCGAAAAACTCCGAATGCTAGAAACCCGACCCATGCCAACCCTGCACCAATGCCGAACCGCCTTGTCAGGCTCGATGCCACCCAGTCAGTCGAGTCGGCTGCAATTCTCTTCTTCGGTCTCGGCTGAGTAGAGGGTTGGGTTTCTTGTGAGATTTTCAGTGGTTGGCTTTGGTTCTGGGATTGGTTCAATGGAGGAGTAGGCGGGGTAGGGGATTGCGAACAGGAGAGGACCAGCGGCTTCTTGGAAAGGAGAGGATGGGAGACAGTAGATGGGGAGGCTAAGAAAGAAGCCATATTAGATGGTTGATGGAAGAGAAACGGGTGAGACTGAAACAGAGAGAGATTTATTATTCATTTTTTTTTTCTTTTCTTGTGCTTCAGGGTATTTTAAAGTGTTGCCACGTGTAAACAGGCTTATCTGTTTCATTATCTTTTCTTTTCTTCTCTTGGACAGTTGGGCTCCTTTCTTCCTTCGCAGGGGGCATGAATTTGGCGAACGAAGAGAGCAAAAAAAAAAAAAAGGTGCAAGTGGAGTATTTTTTTGTGTGGTTCCTTCTATCAGATATTAATGATTTTGATTTAATAATAATAAATTTTTTATGTATAAAAATTTATATTTAATTTTTTTATAGAGGTTATAATTAAAATAAATAGTTCAGATAAATTTTTCAAAACTCTTCAAAAAAATATCCTTCATAAAATAGTTGGCCATAAATTTGGATGCTCAAAGAACATCTCGTCTTTTCTTATCTAGGGAACTATGATCAATTATGTGATATTTCTTTTTCTGTGACATAAAAGTCTTCAATATTGATTATTTGACACTTTTCCTCATTGTGCCCTTCCCCGTAAACCCGTCTCTGATTGAAATCAAACGGTTCAGATGGACTCTGCTGTCATTTACAGAAGATGCAGACTCCCTTATGCTGGTATGTAAATGTAGTGCTTATAAATAGCTTGTAGACAGTAGACTTATACCGTAATATCATTGTATGCTGATCTTTAGTGGTGGCAGTGGTGGCAATCGGACGAGTAAGGTCAGATTCGAATTCAAATCAGACGGGTCAGATCAGTTTGATTTTTTAAAAGAAAGCAAATCGGACCGAGTTGAGTTAATTTACATATATTTTTTCAGATCTTTAATAAATTTTGATTGGATTAAAGATCATTTGATCTTAAATAGGATCAGATCGGATCAAATCAGATTGGATTTGAATTGAATCGGATCAATTTAACTTTTTTTAAAAAATCAAATCAGATCCGAACAAATTTCTCAGATCAAAAGATCAAAACGGATTATACCACCTCTACAGTTCTACAGTGACCTTTCACATTTTCACTTAGCTTCTGACTTCTAGCCTTCAATTATTAACGAAATGGAAAAGGCAGTAATCATAGAGAAGTTTACCGATTTCTTTTATTCGTTACAACAACTACACTCAGGATTCTAAGATTATTTATATAATCAAATCAGGATGTTGAAAATTTAGCATACAAAAACAATTATTAAACAAATCTTTGTATTTAACAATTCTATTTTCATTTTCCATTATTTGCAGGTACCTTTTCTTTTGTTGATAGCTAGTTAGCTACCAATATAACAGCACCCACAGTTAGCATTTCCAAAATGGAAATTCCTTGATATTTGCATTATATATAAAAAATTAAACCAACATTGCCAAAATTCTACATAGAATTCAAACTCAGACATCAATTTTTTTTTTTTCAAAATTGGCTTACGTCAAAGCATATATTATATAGGAAAAGTTAGCAACAGAAACTGATGAATATTCACTAAAACTTACATTCCCTTGCTAAAAAGACAACATCTGATTCAGAATAACACAACATAAGAAAAGACTGCTTCTAGACAGCAGCGAAAGCTTTTTTACCACCGCCTCCAGTCGAACCAGCTGGAATCACCTTCAATACATTGAACCTCACTGTCTTTGATAATGGCCTGAAAATTTTAATTCCAGAAATGGAGTTAAAATGAATTGCATCTGTTTCATTTCTCAAAAATAATTGGATATCAATAGTGCTTTGTCGGAATGTCAAACAGATTTTTTGTTGGTTGTGAATTAACCTACCGGCACTGCCCAATGATCACATGGTCTCCTTCCTTCACACGAAAGCATGGTGAGATGTGGGCGGGGATATTTGAATGTCTCTTCTCATACCTGAAATATATAGAAAGAAAAAGAAAAATATAAAAGGTATAAACTCATTTGCCAACTTAGACAAACTATAATGACTGGAACTTTCTCAAAAAGATCTCCCAAAATCTTAGAAAGTTGTCAATAAATAGGAGAAAAATGAGGGTAGTTGGGCACAAAAAACCAAAGCATACCTCTGATACTTCTTGACGAAATGAAGATAGTTCCTTCTGACAATAATGGTACGGTTCATCTTAGCACTGTGACAGGTACCAGCCAATATGCGGCCTCTGATTGACACCGTTCCAGTAAATGGACACTTTTTGTCAATATATGTCCCTGATTAAGACAATATTGGTCATTAGTAACGAAAGCATGAGAATATTAGCAGGATGGTGCCAGGTAGTACGCATTAATGAATATGTTGTGTGTTTTTTGGCCTTCAATTGAAGTGGAGAAGAGGCAAAGAGCAAGTCGTGCCCGTCTTGGTTTTATTCTAAATGTGATAGGTAAATTAAATTGTCTGATTAAATAAAGCTTCATCGCCCACATCATACTCACATTGGTTTAGCTAGCTTACGTTAACAGCAAAGGTTGATTGATATCAACCTCATTGCTTGATAGAGGAACCACTTCCATTAACCATTATGCAACTTCTACCAGTATGAATCACTTATAACCTAAATGATATTCAATCTGCCATAAATAATTTACTTCTTAGACTAACAATTTGCTATCAAACTTGGGTTTTTACTCGGGGACTAAAAGTGGATTCCAAAAGCCTGTTCCAAGCTGATAATGATAGAAAATTGTACCTTCAATAGCCTCTCTAGGGGTCTTGAAACCAAGGCCGACACTCTTCCAATAGCGGTTTCCACCTTTTCCTGGTCTCTTACCCTTTCCAGATTTCTTCGAGCTGCAGCACATACAACAAACCAATCATGTGTTTGCCTTTTGTCCCTCAGGTTGAGGTTTCATCACAACAATCATAATTTGTTCAAAGAAAACATTAAAAATGCATCCCACCTAAGGAAAACCTTAGGCTGCTTGAGGAAAGCTTTCTCCGTCTGCAATGAGAAGAGAATATGTTACAAATCCAGAAAAGGATACCACATATAACGTTACTATATATCTTTGTCAGATCTGTTTTTCTTCAGGCAAAAGAAAAAGCACCAGGAAAACCATTCACATAACAAACCGGAGCATAGACGTATGATCGATGTGAACTTATTAAATATCTATAAGGAGAAGAGGCAAAAGAGAGAGGGAAGAGAGGGTATAGAGAGAGAGATCTGGTACCTGTTCCGCCATGGTCGCAGGAGAGAGCGAGAGAGGCAGCGACGGCGGGAAGAAGAAAAGAGAAACCTAAAACCCTAGTATAAATGCCAGGCAAGCTGCTAGGGTAATATGACAAGTCCAAATCCTCTGGGATGAATTTCGGGTGTCTAGTAGTGTTGTGAGTGGCGAAATTCTGGGACCCCCATGCATAAATAAAGAGTAGGATGTCACATTTGGGGGGGGGGGGGCACACCTGTCAGAATTTTCATACAAGGGACATCAGTCCTTCCTGACGATAGTCAACCCGGGTTATTTTGTTTTCTGAATCTGGAAACAGTAATATGGGCTTTTGTACAGGGTTCAATCTCAGTCCCAAAAATAGGTACAGGTTTTATCCAAATTACAGTCCACTATGAAACAACGAACCGGCCTCTATGAAGAAAAAATGAAAATTTAACCCCCTTTCCCTCTTCCTTTTCCTGTCGTCTCCCTCCACCAATTCCCAGATCCCGCCTCTTCTTCCCTCCAAATCATCTCCTCAATCCATCTCAAATTTCAAGAGAGCGAGAGAGAAGGAGACACAGAGGACTAAGAGTGTTCGAAAAGAGGGAAATGCCGATAGAGATGCCAAAGGGGTTGCCTTTCTCGGTGGACACGTGGAGTCCGGCGTCAGAACAGAAGAGGCACCATTTTTTGACGCATGCGCACCGGGACCACATCGTTGGAATCGGGGCCCACTTCTCTTACCCTGTTTATGTAACGCATGTAACCAAGTCTCTCGTTCTACACTATTTCCCTCAGGTGAACTCTCTTCTTTTTTATTTTCTTTAGTGTTATTGTTGCTGTTTCTCTTATTTTGATTTTTCAGTTCTTCTTTACAAATCACTTTTGTTTATGATCATAGATCATATATGACAGTATTTTATTTTTCTAATTAATTGGTGACAGTACTTTTTAAACTTCTGTATATTATTATCTTTAAAGCTTGACAAGTCAATGTTTGTGGAAATGGAGATTGGGAAGACAATTTTTGTTAAAGATCATGAAGGTGATTTTAAGGTCACTGCATATGATGCGAATCATTGTCCAGGTATTGTTACTCCCCCTTTTATATTTTAATGATCTTCACCATTTTCTCCTTTGGTATTTGTCCTATACAATTTCTGATTTCTCGTTTCGTCATGTCAGGGGCAGTGATGTTCTTGTTCGAGGGTAAATTTGGGAATTTGTTACATACAGGGGATTGTAGGCTGACAAAAGATGTAGTAAAAAACTTGCCTACAAAATATATTTACAACAAAAAGTATATTGAGAATATTTCTCAGCTTGACTATGTATTCCTTGATTGCACTTTTGGCCGTTGCTCCCTCCAACTCCCTACCAAACAATCTGCCATCCAGCAGGTCATTTCTATTTTATTCATTTTGATATCCAAATATCCACTCTGTAAATTTCTTGAACAGTTAGTTGAAAGACTTTTGTAAATTTAGATCCACCATATAGAAAATAATAACATCTAAGACTTCTGTTACTTGATCACTCACTGTTCATTGGACATCTTTACACATACACATAAAGAAACAAACTATAAGAAAAAATATGTACTCCGCTGCATGTCATGTATTTGTATCTAACTTTGTTGATATATACAGACACAAATACACACACATGCCCCTTCATAACCAGAACAATACCCAAATTTAGCCAAAGGACCTAGAAACACTGACGCTTACCAATTTGATTACATAGAAAACTTCAGCAGCGATTTAGGGACTTCATTGATTGAGTGATAACCTTGGTTCTAAAGTTCATCTCTTTTTTATTTATTCACAAGAACCAAATAATTCAATTATGGTTAACACAAGAGTTGAAGGTTATTTTACAGTATGTAATTGTGTTCGAAACTAATTTCAGGTGAAAAGTTGCATTGAAATGCATCCACATGCACCAGTGGTGTATCTCGCATGCGACCTTCTTGGCCAAGAAGACATATTAATTGAAATATCAAAAGAATACCAGTCGAAGATCTATGTTGACCAGGCAAACGAACCAGACTGTTTTCATGCCATCTCACATATCGCACCTGATGTCGTCACAAATGACTCATCTACTCGATTTCATGTAAGTGTTGCACTTGATATTGGTATGAAATGCTACGGTTGATGCTAACGTAGTGGGGCATTATGTACTGGTATAAGCAAACTTCTGTGGGCATTTGGTGCTAGTAACTAGATATTTCTTTTAATTCTTTCAGGTAATTGGATTTCCTAAACTAAATGAAAAGGCAACCAGAATATTGACAGAAGCACGTACCAGTAATGAGTCGGAATCACTATTTATTCGACCCACCACACAATGGTATGCAAATCATGAAGATGCACAGAATCTGAGCCTAACAGAGGCAGTTAAGGATGAATTTAGTATATGGCATGTATGTTACTCCATGCACTCATCTAGACATGAGCTTGAGTGGGCCATGAGCCAGCTCAAGCCCAAGTGGGTGGTATCAACAACCCCACCCTGTTTGGCCATGGACCTGACCTATGTCAAAAAACACTGCTTCAAGACCCGTCTAGAGGCAGATGACCCTGTTTGGAAGCTTTTCAAGCTGTCATCCCCTGTGAAGTGTGTTACGAATGCTAGTGCAAAAAATGGCAACTTTGAGGAGGTTAAATGCAAAAATGTTCCATGTTCAACTGTTGAGGACTTAAATCATGATCGAAAAAGAAAGATCTTTTCGCCTATGAAGGAGCAGGAGGTAACACTATTTGGAAGGGCTAGATTGGGAATGGAAGGGACCCAACTGTGGGAAAATGAGAAAGTTGAGGATGAAAATGGTAGAAATGAAAGCTTTGTTGTAACCATGAAAAAGGATTTAGAACTAGATATTGTGTCAGTTGAACCATTCATTGAACAGTCCAGTGGTGTACCAGAAAATATCATCATAAAGGATGCTGAAGAAGTGCGGTTTAATCATGAAAAAATTGAGACAGCTCTAAATGGAGATAAAACTGGAGGGGAGAGAAGCACTGGTATGAATGAAAGCCTGAAGAAATTGTATAGAAGCAGGAATGTGCCGGTGCCACGGCCTCTCCCATCCCTGGTAGAATTAATGGGCTCAACCAAGAGGGTTAGGTTGGTTTTGGATCTAGTTAAAGAAGACTGACATAAACTAATTTTGTCAGAAAACTATGGATATCTGAATGGTCTCACTGCTTATTACTCCATAAATTTTGTGAAAGTTGTCATTGTTCGGTTTTTGTTTGCTTCTGATTGCTTGAGACAGTCAAACCATAGCTTATACAGAAAAGACACGTTACTTTCTGTTGTTAAATCTTGCAAAACAGTTGGCAGCGTCAAGTGCATTATCTTGGAATACACTTGTATGCCCTTATTATGAATAAAAATACACGCAACTTGGCCAGATTTCATGGCCATCCGTTGTTAAAAATATACCTTCGTGATTTTTAGCGCCGATACTTTGAAAGTGCCAAGTGAAAGAGATTTTAAACATTTGAAGTTAAAGCGTGAGCATAATTAAAACAACTTGTGTACTCTTAAATTTTAAGCACCAAGATTCTTTTTTGACATCTCATCCCTCTGCTTTATTTCATTTTTCTAAATGGATAAATCTTTTGGGCCACTGAACTCCTCAAATTTATATTTAATAAACTTTGATTATTATGTTAATTTTTTTATTCACACTTAACGGAATAATTAATATTGCTTGAATGTGCATGTGCTTATTAATTTTTTTTATGTTAGGTTGATAAAATATTCTTCAATTATTATTTATGATTGTGCATATCAATTTTTTAAGTTAATTTATATCAATTACCGAGAAAAAAATATTATTTAATTTTATTATTTACCGAGAAAAAATTCAATTACTTATTTTATTTAGAGACATTAACTTTATATCATAATTAAAACTTAATATTTTTATGACTAAAGATATTTTAATTTGTATAATTTACTTATTATAAAATAATCACTAATTGATTGATTGATTTAATTAATTATTTTAAAATTTATGCTAAGAATGTATTTTCTAAATAACATAATTGCTTCTAAAAAGTAAAATTTTAAGAAATTTTAAGAATAAGAAACTTCTGAATTTTTTAAATGAAAGAAATAGAAATAATTAACTTGCTCATTATATTGTCATATTTTTTTTTTTATGAAAATATGTATGTATAAATATTCATATAGATATCATATTAAGTCATCTATTATGTTTAGATGGAAAAACTAATGGAGTAATTAAATTTGGACAAACATCTGATTAAACATAAATAAATAAAAAATAATTTGTTCAAAAATAAAATTTAAATATTTTTTAAAACCTTTCAGAAAATTTAACCCCTTTAAATAGCACATCTTTTTTTATATACTTGATGACTATATATCAAATATCACTACTGGAGTCGTTTAGCTAACAATCCCCTTCGCTTACGGAAATCACGAAAAATAATAATAAAAGCGTTCATTTCACCATAAAAAAGACGACGAGATCCATGACATTTTCTTTGTTCAGTACCAATATATTTTCATACCAATACACAACTATTGTCTATGACAAAACTTCTCCATAAAATTCCCATCAGCAATGCTCATGAGAACTCCATAATATGAAACAGTAAAAAAGTAGGAACTCTCAAAAGTTATAGTCCTTCAAATCATCCTTGTCATTCCCAAACTGCATTTCAGTCGAGCACTCCTCTTGTGTAAGAGGTGGGAGATTTCTGGTCTTCCTCGCCATGTTGTGTTTGTGCCAATCAGTTTTTGAATGCTCCCTGAATTGCTTCGCATCTCCAAAAGATACATTGCATGATGTACAGAGTTTCTGCTTCAACCCTTGCTCTTCACCCATGCAGGTAGTCGAGATTTGATGCCTCCCCATTTTCTCACTTAACCGGGCCACGGATTCCGTGTTAAAAGAATCAGGATCTTTTGAAGAGGTTGAGGGGTAATCTTCTGTATCATCATTAGTTTCTACTTGTGCATCACCTTCTGTATGTGCAGATATGGAGAGTATTTCTAATCTACCCTGCATGCTTCTCACTAATGCATCACACTCACGGAAAAGACTTGGTTCAATCTCACACACCTACACAAATTGAAAAATAAGCACACAATATTGTTGCTCAATCAGCACAAATTTCAATTAAATGTATGACTAGATGATAGAACATACAACAGATGGCTCATTGCCAGATTCACTCCTTGAAGAAATGGTAGTGCCTTCCCATGAGCTGATTTTGTCAAGAAGAGATGAGTAGCTGCCTTGGGGGATAATAAGCCGGAGTCTCATAGGAGCTCTCTTTATAGGGAAGTGCTTCTGTAACTCCTTAATCAAATCCAAAGCCTGCACCATAAAATAATGACATACTGCATTGACAAATTTATATCATAAATGTAAGGAGACTTCAGCAAGTATACCTAATACTTTACTGTCTTTGAAAACCCACCCAATATTATGATATTGACATTTATCGCTCATATTTTCAGTTCTTGGCAGAAGAAAAAAAAAACTATTTAAATTGACTAAAGGATTGCAAGATAAATCATCAAGTTACTCAACGGAACCTTTTTTTTTTGTAAAACTTCATTTAGATGGAACTAAGATTTGGTGCTGTTGCGACTATCCAAAAAGCTATAAGTATTTTTTAAACATGCTAAATAAGCATTTCTTTAAAAAAATGTAAATTTGACAACAACAAATAAAATGACGAACCTGTTTCTTGGATGAAGTATTGGGGTCAACAGCAAAATGAATTTCATGCATGAGTCGCTCAATCATGGTTATGGTGTAAGGCCGATTTGTCTCAGGATTAATTGTCTTCTCCATAACAATTGTTGCTATATCTCTGAACTGGCTACTAAAGTACTGATTCTCTTTCCTTTCCCGCCACTTGTAGCTCTCCTTTCTCCAATATCTGAATCCATCCCATCAACATTGTTAAAAATATAAAAACATGATGAAGAATAATGGAATTCCTCAAGTAACTTGATGTCCGCTTCTAGAAAAGACCATTTGTCAAGTTCAACCCAAATAGAACAGAAATCAGAAGCACTGGTGTAAACATGGTATAAATGACATAACCTATATAACCTTCCAAAAATACTAGAGAAACTTTTTTCCAAATAATCTCTCTCAATATGAACTTGAAACAGAGGCTACTCAGGATGTCTCATAATATTTCAGGGAAGTATGATCAGTTGTCCCCTTTTTAATGATCAAAATGGCATTTTTCAAGTTTATCAAGGGGCGCACATGAAATCAGTTCATTAGAAAGAAGGAACGGTACATGCCTCCAAGCATATCTTAGTCTGATCATCAGTGCCAAAAGCCTTGATCAAATCCTTGGATTTAGCGAGAATCCCCTTGGAAACATTCGTGTAGACGGTGTGGGACTGTAACACCTCGTCTATGTCTTTCTCCCTTCAATCAATTCATAAACATCGCAGTTAGACCAAGCAATTGGGGAGTGTAACGAGTGACGAACAAGAGAGAGAAGGGTAAAGACTAAAGAGGGAATTACACTTTGGAGCGCCATGAGAGCACCTTGTTCTTGTAGCAAGCGATCTCAAACCGGAGACCGGTCTTCTTGAGGCGAACCACTGCCACGTTCGTCAGTCTCTTCTGCCCGACTGGCTGAACCAGCGAGTTGTACGTTGCCATCTCTCTTGTTTTCTCGATCTCTCTAGGGTTTCCTTTTGTTTCTAGATAATAGAAAAGGGAAAAGGGAGGAATGACACAAGAAATTGATGACAGATACCAAGGTCACCGTTCCAATTTGTGGGTTTTACGAGCCCAATGGGCTGGTATGGGCCTCATATATTCTGATATATATTAAATAGGACTCTCATATATTCTGATATATATTATTTTTATATGTTACTTTTCGTGTATTATTTTGCAGAGAGATGAGATTTATTAGCGTATGTATTAAATTTGTGGTTCCTTAATATTTTTTATTTTTTTTATTTTGCATCCTGTATCTTTTACTTTGGTAGTACAATGAAAATGCCTACTGGTTTGAATGTCGAAATAAACAATGCCAATAAGGCAATAACCAGAGGTTTTAATTTTTTAAATTGTCCACACGTGGATATAGGGTACCGCGTAATAATTTTATACAAATCCTTTTTATCCAATTGATATCTTAAAATAATTAAAACAAAAACATTAGTCCAATTAAAGCCACTTCCAAGGGGGGTTCTTTAATAAATCAGCCTAACGTGACAATTAATTGGGTGAGCCTAAAAAGATTTTTTTTCTTTATTCTTGTTTTTTTTTCCTTGCTTGCTTTAACAAACGAGGCGACTCTTGCAACTTCTTCATCCAAATCCAAATCCAAATCCAAATGCACTAAATTCTATTTTCAATATTCATTCACAAAGTCACGAGCTTTTCCTTCTCTTAAATATATGGTTTCAAATAAACTCTATCCAAATAAACCGTTCTTGAACCCAGACAAACCAATTAAATTTTTGTGTAGAATAATAAATGATTTTTGGAATGCTGCTTCCTCCTTGCATTGGTTATTTCATTTTTTGTTTTTTCACAAAGAGATCCTGCCAAGAAATTGCCACTTGAGCGATGTTAGGCATGGATGCATGTGGCCCCTGATTGACTGCTCTTAAGCCTAAAAATGCTGTCCCCATCAGGACTTGTTTGTGGGTTTGGTTCACAAGCTCCTAAACGATTATTTTATTTTATTTTATTTATTGTCCAGCCAGTTTTTTTTTTTTTTCCTTTATTATTTATAAAACGTGTATATTAAAATTTGAATGAACATGTTTAAAACTTTCGAAGAGTTAACGGCGCGTTTTCAGAAATATGGATGAAATATTCATTTCTTATTTATTTTAGATCTATAATGTGTGAGCTTTTCAAATGAGAATATTAAAGTTGTATGCAATTGGGAAGCTTGAACCAAATACAACTACATGGAAAGGCTGGAATATATCCCATTCAATGATAATTTTATTTATAGTATATTATGAGTTTGACCAGAGGCGGACCCAGGTTAATTCAGGGGGAGCACATGCCCCCTTGGATTTTAAAAAATAGTGCTTTTCGGTAATGTTTTCGGCACGTGTCCCCCCTTGGAAATTTTTTTTGCCCCCCCCCCCCCCTAAATTGTCTGGTTATTTTTATTGAGAAAAAAATATTTAATACCGTGCATAATGAAATAATTATGCAAAGATATCAAAATATAAAGTTCCTTAGTCGAAAACTTTCTTCATCAACTTGATTATCTATTACTTTGAGCTTTATTTTATTGTTATTTTAATATATAAAATATTATTATTTAATAAAAAAATTATTAGTTAAATATATATATTAAATTATTAATTTTTTTTATTTAATATCCGATTAGTTAATGGATTTGAACCCGATAAGCCATTACAATCGATAATTGCCCCCCCCCCTAATCAAAATCCTAGATCCGCCACTGAGTTTGACTACGTTATTATGCGTAGTATAAGATATTTGAAGAACTATAAAAAAAAATATTGAATTGTATGAAATTTGAAAATACTATCTAATTTATAAATTAAAAAATATATATTTTTTTTTTTCAATTTTTTTTCCATTTTTTGAATTTTTTAACATTTTGTTGTCAAAATTATCAAGTTATCTTATCTCACCATTTTTATATTTTAATTTTTATAAGTTTTAGAAATGCTTTTTATTGTTGCCGGAAAATATATTTTCGGCATAACATATCTTGCTGTTAGCTTATAACTGAAATCTGAATGTGCAACTTTGTTTTAAAAATACTTTGTTAAAATCCGGATCTAAATGAAATCAGTTTTGTATCCCAACTAAACATGACTCAAATTTGTATAAAAAAATATTGACTTAACAATTGCTTTGACCTGGGTCAGGTTTTTTAGCACAAATACAGGACTTCTTTCGGTAGGCAAAGATTGCACGTTGCGCAAACGACTAAAATTTGATTAATTACTAATTAATTAGGTTGTGGATGGATAATGTCCAATGATACCAAGATTCACTGTTGTAAACCACTTCCCTTTTCTTTATTCAAAATTAAGCCTAGTGGTTAAGAGATGGTTTCTCACTAAATCATAAAATATAAGCACCAATAAGGGACAAACATTAAGAAAATTGAAAGTTGAAACTAATTCTTTATTAATAAATAAAGAGAGTTAGTCTTTCAAGTTTGTAGCTATTAACTATGTCATATCATCTATATTTTTCACCATTAATTTTATTTTTCTCTACATTTATATTCATCAAGCAGTTTATATCATATTCTCTTTCTTCATTTAAAGAATATCCTTAAGATATAAATTAAATACTAAAGCGATACAACTCTTTCTATTCTTTTTTAATGAATTATTATATAGATTATTATAATATTTATAATTAAACATATTTTTGCATTTTGAATAAAAATATTTATATAAAAAATCTTCTAATAAAAGTCATTTTACAAGAAAAAAATCATTTTAAATAAAGATTATTTATATATGTTATATTTTTTCAAGACGAAATCCGATGAACAACTCTGATTAATACTAATTTCCTTATCGATGAATGCGTGAGATTAGAAAATCATAGTTGTCAACAATGAATCTTAATTTTTAATAGAAGATAATTACTTGTGTGTATTCATTTGATGACAAACTCAGTTTTGAGTTTTGACTTCTGACCTAATAAAGTACGCAGTGACTTGTACTGCACCCATTCGGTACACATTTTTTGTCGATTTATAAATTTGTAAGAATATGAAAGTCGATTATTCTCGTTTTATTTAGAAAACATCAATTTCAACTCAAATTCAACTCAAGAAAAAGTCAACCTTGGTTGGGCCAGGTCAGCACTTCGTTTCCGATCTCGAAATGGTCCTTTCTATTTCTTCTCCTTTTTTTTCCATTAACTTCTCTTCCACATTTCTCTCCGTATGGTCTTCGTTTAATTTATTTCTTAATACACTAGAGTAATAGAATCATGATTAACAGTTCTTAAAATATTTTAATCCTTGTTAAATTTCAATCTCACTGAATTTATTTTTCCCAACGGAAAAAACCGAACGGGCCCCATCCACTAACGGATGAGTAGTTGCCTTTGCCTAATTTGCTATTATCAATCGCCATGCATTTGGCAGCTACTTGGATATCTCCAGTTGTACAAGAACTGGAGATAACATATTTCAGTTCATATTTGCTTATTTGGATATTATAATCTTCTTTCATAATATGAAATGTCTCTTTTTTTGCTTGAATAATAACCCGTAAGTATGAAATGTAGGATTCAAATCTGCTGCCATAATGGCAGGGCCCTACCATTGACTCAATGGCAGATGGGCCCCATCCTCTCTTATTTTGTAGGTCCCACCTGTCATTGAGTCCGGACTTCCATTAAGGCATTGACCAGCTGTCCGGCAACCAGCAGAGAGACTGGTGCGCTGGTGCCAAACTATTTTCCCAATGACCCCCTCCTTTCTTTCCTAATTATTTTCTCACCCTCGAGCGCGTTTGCTTAAGTTGTCGTCTTGTCCCGGTGTCTCCTTTCGTCTCCTCTGAAATCTCTCTCTCCGTGCTTCTCTCGCTCTCTCTCTTTCTCTCTCTCTGAGCTGAATGGGTTCGAGGTATGCTTCACTTCAAGATCTCTCAGCACCTTTTATCTGATCAGTAATTATTTTCTTCAATTATGTAATTTGAGGAGGGATTATACTGCGCATCTGGTTTTATTCTTGCAACTTCTCCTCTTTCTCTGCTCTCAATCACGAGCTGTTTAGCCATTTATCTCTATCAAATTTATTGGGGCTATATCTGTAAGAATTCAAAGGCTAAGTTGGGATTTTAGTCAGATTTTTTTTTATCTTACAAGAATATTGAAGTAATGATATGATTGTGGGTTGTTTATTTGGTGAGATTAATGGGGAAAGTATTTCAAGTACTTTGGAATTAATTTACATTGCCATTTGAAGTTACTTACCAATGACATTCGGATGAAATCACTACAGTGTCTCTGTTCCTAGTGCTTTGGCTTGACTTAAATGATATTTGAGATTCTTCACAGAAAATATTAACATTTTCACCTAGCTTGTTCTTCAGTTCAATTAACAAAATATGTTGAGTGGTGTCACTCTTCAATCTTCCCTAGTAACTGTCAGAACGAGAAGTAATTCGCTGTTTTACACTTTGACTATTTCATCAAGCACAAATTAAGTTTAGATCACTACCCACTTTGTCTTGCAATAGGTTCTGACTCCAGTTGTGTTTTACTATTGATTCACATTTTTCCAAAGTGTCAGAAGTTGTGTTTTAGAATATTTTGTGAAAAGTTAATCTGAAGATAACCTTTTTTCCAAAAATAAGGGGGGAATTAAAAGAACTGCAAGCACTTCTTCAATTTTGCTTAAAGCATATTGCTTAGGATCCAAAAATTTACCTCTGTTTCTAATATTTTGTGTATGTCTTTTTTGTTTTTGTGTATAGAGTTGTGCCATCAAGCATTCCAACTAATTCAGTGAATGCTATTGATGCAAGGCATGAAACTGAAGATTCAAGCCACCCCATATTGCTAACTGGGGAAAAGTATAGTTTATTATCTACCAGGGACCCAATTTTAAATCCAGGTCCACTTGGAAGCCCCTTAAGGAGAGACAGGCATGCATATCTATCTTCCTTTACCATATCAATTTATTATGAGTCTTACTTTTGGTGCAGACTGGAAAAATTAAATTCTTGTACTTTGTAGCATACATGATACATAACTACGACACCACACTTTAAATGGCCTGATCTTGGCAGAAACATAAACAGAAGAAAAGATGGGAATATGACACATACTGGTTAAACACGTATGCTGATTTTGGCCATACCAGGACTACAATCTCTGTGCAATATCATCAATATCTAACTGCTGAATCTCATAATGGGTTATAGTTCACCCTATTCCTTATTTTCCTGAAAATGCTTGTTTGGGATATATTTTCAGGCTTTACAAGATCAATTTATCGAGTTTAGTAACTTATTCTAGCAGTTGGGATCAGTAATTGAAGTATTGTTATTTGTTACTTGTTTGTTATTAGGTCTCCACTGAAGATGTTCTGTGATGAAGAGATGGATTTGGAAGAGGGAAAATTATTGAAAAGCAAAGATAATAAGATCTTGGTTGGAACTGTGAGGGTAAACCAAGCCTTTTTATCTGGTTTGGCCTACTGCCTTTCCTCATGTTGCATGATTTTGGTCAATAAGTTTGTTCTTTCTGGATATGATTTTAGTGCTGGTATCTCTCTCATGTTGTACCAGGTTAGCTTTTCTTGTATCTTTTTTATTAGTTGTAAAAAATGCAAGCTATAATGCATATGCATCAATACAGGAAACATGTCACATGACCAAATTAAGCATATTTCTCCTCCCTTAGTTACTCAACAATGTCCAGAATTACTCTATTTTCTTCCTTGTTCTAGAAGTGATGTCTATTATCAATGAGGAAGGATACTTTGGTCATCATTTGAAGGAAATAAAGAAGATAATTATGTGTTAGGCATTTGTTAATTTTCTTATTTCTAGGAATATGCACACCCATTTCTGTTTTTTAGGGTATATGCATTGCACTTTATGGGGTCACATTTGAGATTGCCCTTTCTTTATATTGTGGGATAATGCAAAAGTTTCTTCTACATATCAAGTTGCAAGCTCTAGGATATGATATCCATAATCTGTTCCCTGTGCTAGCATGGAATATATCAAGGTTTACCATCCTGGTATTGATAGATATGGCTACATGATGTGTTTATGCAAATCAGACCACAAAAGCTAAAATCAGATGGATGCAGAACATTATTGTGTATGCATGCATATATAGGTCTACGTTTATTATTTTCAAGATAGTCTCTTTTTTTATGCTTAGTATGGTTTATGTGTGGTTTCAGAATTTCGTATCAGTAGTTGTAGTCTCTATACTTAGCTTAAGTGGCATGATCACCACAGAGCCACTAACATGGCGGCTGCTACGGGTCTGGCTTCCAGTTAATTTCATCTTTGTAGGGATGCTCATTACTAGTATGTTCAGGTATGTTTATTTCTTTCACTCTCTCCCACTCCCACATACATCATTTCTTGCACTCATTTTGTTTTGTTGAGGTTAGTTGGTGATCTTGGTTCGGTTAAAAAGACTAAATACATCATCAAGGACAGTACTTTTGGCATACTGATATAATTCTCCTCAGATTTTGGTATGAGCATGTCCAATACAACTGCCCATAACTTTTTGTTTAGCACTGCATTAAGATACAGAATCAATGTTTTTTCTTATTGATTGGTTCAAATTATATGTTATTGAATTTGCAGTTTGAAGCATATAAATGTAGCAATGGTGACCATATTGAAAAATGTGACAAATGTTATAACTGCTTTGGGGGAAACCTACCTATTTGGCAAACACCATGATACCAAAGTGTGGACTGCTCTCATGTTAATGGTAAATGCTCATTTTCATTTGATTTGAAATGCTTAAAAGGGCAATTGTTCATTTGAGAATTTTGAAGGCATAACAGATACTTGTTTTGGTTTTGTACATAATGTATTTTCAGTGCCCATACACTGTATAAAACAAGTTTGTAGGTGTATAGATATTGAGGGAACTAAGATAATGAAGTAATTTCCTTCTTTTTACTTTATTTTGTTCAGATAGTTTCGGCAATTTCAGGAGGAATCACAGACCTCTCATTTGATGCTATTGGATATTTATGGCAGTTTTTTAATTGTCTTCTGACTGCTGCTTATTCAGTATTTCCTCTTTTCATTTTAATTCATTCGGGATTACAATTGTTAAAGAAAACTAATTTTCCAATATGAAGATTTTGATTTTTCTTTTTCACATTTTTAGCTAACATTGAGGCGAGTAATGGACACAGCAAAACAAGCCACAAAATCAGGAAATTTGAATGAATTCTCAATGGTTTTATTGAACAATACTCTCTCTCTTCCACTGGGCCTATTTCTTATACTAGTCTTCAATGAAATTGACTACATCACTACCACGTGAGTTATCTTTCCATTTTAAAATATTTATTTGTAATTGCATACCGCCTATCCCAATTTATTTGGGATTAAAGGCTTTGTTGTTGTTGTATTTGTAATTGCATACCATTGTGGCTGTACAATTGGTCTGAACTGGCACACCTTCAATTTCAGCAAAATAAAAATGAAGAAAATAAAATTATAGTGCAATTGGATTAGCACAATAAGAGGGAACCAAAAAATAATAAACACAAATGAATTTACATATACACTGCATATAATTTATATGTTTTAGATGTTATTATGATTATGTATTATTGCTAAGTGAATTGTCAGGCCTTTGTTGAAGGAGCCTATGTTTTGGCTTGTGATTACTTCTAGTGGTTTCATGGGGCTGGCTATCAGTTTCACTTCCATGTGGTTTCTTCATCAGACCAGTGCCACCACTTATAGGTAATAGCACCTGCAATTGAAATGGTGAACTTCTTTTCTGTTTCAGTAAACTCATAATTTTTTATATTATTCATATTATTGCAGTTTAGTGGGGTCGCTAAATAAGATACCTCTCTCGATTGCTGGCATTCTACTTTTCCATGTTCCTACTAGCATAAAGAACTCCTTGAGCATACTATTCGGTATACTTTTCTTTTTTTCAAATCCTAGCAAAATTTATTATTTTTTTCACTTGGTTAAAAAGTTTGTTTGAAATAAACCTTGAAAATTTCAAGAACTTTTGGTCTTGCATTTAAAAATATATAAGTATTTTTTACATCATAAATGCAGGATATAATGTTTTTTTTGAAGGGGAGGCCAAGAGCCTGCCCAAATTTTCATAGAAATGCAAGATATAATGTTACTACTCCTAACTTCTATTTCATTACACAGGGCTTTTGGCTGGTATATTTTTTGCAAAAGCGAAAATGCGCTAATGATCTCAATCATAGGTAGTGGCGATTAGAACACTGTAGTACTGTTTTTTTTTTTTGCAAATTAGAATATAAACAGGCAGAAGTAACAGCTATTCAGTACAAACTTGCTTGGACTATGCCAAACTGGATGCTTCGAGTTCCTTTTAAATTTGAAACATGAACACCTAGTTACTGGAATACTCCGAGCAAGTATACCTCTGCCTAATACTGGTTCTGGACATCCTTTTATTTGTGTGGTGATGTGACAGACTCTGATTGGCTTCCACTAGCTAATGATCACGCTTCATCATTTATACATTCCTGAGATGCAAGGACTTTGTAGTACAAGTAGAAATAGTTTGTAGAGTTGATCATATTGTAAACATTATTTTTGGATTTAAAAAAAAAAATCCAAACACGTTATAGGAGGCTGCTTTTTGGAAAAATAACTAAAATATGTATACTGAGTGTATTGTTAAGTCTATTGATATGTTGTAATATGATCTTTGCTTTCTGGTTTCTCGGGGATGTGTCAATATCTTACTCATTTATATTTGATTTTGACAATGTCAGTATCGAATATTTTTTAAGGTGTTTGTTGGTTCATAGCCGGTGCGCTATTATAAAAATTCCATGTTATTTTCTTCATTTCACATATCTATACTATTATATAAAGCACCTAAGAATTGGAGGGTTCATTTTTTGTCATGGTAATTTTTTATTATACCCATTTTATCCCTCAATTAAACGGATAATATTAATTTTTGGTTGATCGAACGTATGTGATCGCGTCCATTGATTCACTTTTTCTCTCCATTTCTTTCCCTTAAATACTATTCTTTCCATAATATTATTTTTTTATTTAGCAACTTTGTGCATATTTGATAAGAAATTAATGGTGATAATATATGTTAGAATAATTTACTTTTTTTACCATAAAAATTATGAATCATTAACTCATATTGTGTAAAAAATCTCATCAAGATTAAATATAGTCTTTATTATAGGTTTTTTCTATAATTTGGTGAATTTATAATTTAATATTAGATAAATATGAATTTTTTTATCTTATAATGTTTAATGTTTAAATAAAAAAGTTTAACGCGCAGGTATATAGCTAGTATGTCAAAAGCATGTGATAAATCTTCTACTGTTCGTAAAAGAATGTAAACTTGTAAAGCAAAGTACGTGTACCAGCTTGCACAAAATTCGTTGCAGCATGTGTATTAATGTGTTATGTTATGCCAGTGAATGCTTGCTATAATTGTAACAGTAAGTCCGTACATGTATGAAGGGAAGGGATTACTTTTTTTTTTGGATAAAAAAAGATGGAGGTCATGCCCTAAATTTTATTAATGTGTAAAAGTTTATATTAATCACGAGACTGTAATTATCGTATTACAGATTGAATATATAATGATATTTAAATAAATTTTAAAAAATTATAGATATATTTCTTTAACTTATAAATTGATAGTATTTTAAATTTTATGCAATTTAATTATTATCTTATGATCTATTAAGGACTGTTAAATTATTATATTGTAAATTTTATAATATTTTATAGCCTTTAATAGACTATAAAATAATAATTAAATTGTATGAAACTTAAAACATTAAAGAATATATTATCTATAATTTTTTTCCTATTTTTAATATCTTTTAAATTTTATTTAGAATTCTATTCTCAAAATGGTCAAAATAATCCATTATCAAGTGCTTCCTCCCAACGTATGAATTTATGATGAACGGTTCAATTAAAAGAATCTTCCTTCAATAAAATGGTAAGAGTTCTTCTTCACAACGCCTACAAAAAATAAAACAAATGCGGTGAGCGTGGATCGAACACGCGACCTTCAGATCTTCAGTCTGACGCTCTCCCAACTGAGCTATCCCCGCTTGATGGACCTGCACAAATTTTATTTTCCTTGTCAGTTGTGTTACGCAGTTATGACAGAAAGTAACAACGGACGAAAATAGTTGATGAAGATTATAATATCAATATATATCGATTACAACTCCCGACGAGATATGGATTTGGAAAAATAAGAAAAGAAAATTAATGTGATTTGCATCTGGATGAGATTACTGGATGAGATTACTAGGGAGATATTTCTGAACCTCTGATGTCAGATTTCTAGAAGAAATTAGAGGTATTCTTTCTATGAAAAAAAATTAGAGGTTTTCTTATAATACAATACAATTATAATTGGCCAGAAGTGAATGTAGCGACTCGTAGAGAATGGTGGAAATTCTGTATTAGAAAACGCATGAATAAAACAACCAGTGTTAATCAAATATCAAAATTAAGATTATAAATTGGACATTGTATTCCACTGGAGAGCGGTCGGATTTATCAACCTCTTGAATTTCCTCTAATAATTCGTAATACATAAACAGTAATTATTCTTATTTTGCACTATGTGAGAGTCAATTATACAATACATCTTGAAAAAAATGTTTTGGCGTAATTATATGAACTTATAATTAATTATGAGAAAATTTAGAATCTCAAATAATCTTTTTATATATTATTTTTATTTGAGCAGAAATAATGGCCATAGGTTTGGGCCGAGTATACAGTAATAAATTGATTTTCATTTTGTGTCCATCCAAAAATAGTTGAAGAGTTGACATAATTTTTAACGTTAATTATATATTTATTAATAAAATATATAAATTTGTTAATAGAATATATAATTATTAATGCCATTTGTTCATTCAAAAGCAATTATAATATTTTCACCCCGTGAAGTGTAGAAGTTTAAAGAAATGACATAATTATTAACAATAAATATATATTTATTAAAATTGATATATAATTATTTGTAAAACTTAAATATTTTTTAATAAATATAAGTTATATTATTTTTTTAACAAATATAAGTTCAGATAAAAAGATATGCTAGTGTTTGTAGTTCATAATTATGTGTTCCATTTAATATATATATATATATAGAGAGAGAGAGTGAGTTAGACTAGAGAGAGAGAGTTAGACTATTGTGAAAACGTTTGCATTTAGAGTTCAAGTGCATACGGCTCAAATTTTATTGTAACACATCCGAAATTTAAAATTATCATTCTCATTAAATCCTTCATATCAAAATATTGGGAGATACAAAATTTTGGGGTATTTCGATTTTTTTAAAGTATTTTTTTGGATTTTTGAAAATCAGCACTAAAATAATAATAAAATATTGAATTATTATTGCTGATTTCAAAAATCCAAAATAAATACTTAGAAAACTCGAAATACCCTAAATTTTTGTATCCCTTAATATTTTGATATGAAAAATTTAATGAGAATGATAATTTTGAATTTTGGACATGTTACGATAAAATTTGAACCGTATACACTTGAGCTCGAAATACAAACGTTTTCACAATAATCTAACTCAATGTGTATATATAACCGCTGTTAGTAATTATATCTAACTTCATCGCTTACGTTGCATGTGAGGTGAACAAGTTGTAACATATTTTGGAATGGATAAATTATAATTAATAATTATATATTTTATTTAATATATATATATATAACTATTATTAACAATTATATCAGCTATATAAATTTTACACTGCATGTGCTGAAAAAGTTGTAACAATTTTTTGCTTTTTGGTGGACGCTTCCTCGGTGCTCTTAATTGACTATGCATGCTAGCCATACAGATAACATGCGCAACTCACATAATTTACATGTAATGCGTTTTTGTGTTTGCGAGATCGCGTGAAGATAAAAAAGTTTGGAAAACATAATAATGCCATTGACCCATTGACGACGCTACTGTGGTCCCATCCCTTTCTTTTTTGAGGGGCCGCTATTTTAAGCGCATTAATTACAACATTTCTTTGAGAACAGATATAAAATTGTCTAATTGATATAAATTTTGTAAAATAATAATTTAAAAATAATTACACATAAGAGAATCTCAAATGTACGATCTATCGTATAACAAAAGGTGTTGAACTCACAAAAACTATTATAAATTACAGATATAATATAATTTCTAAAAGCTAGACTATCAAATTCTTAGGTTGTGTTTAAACTAAAATAATTCTAAAATAAGGTGTATGGACTGAAAGTTAGGGTTTTGTCAAGATAAAATAAAATTAGGGTTTTGACATTTCTATTCACTAGCTCATTAATCATGCTTATTATTGTGTTTTATTACTAATTTTGTGAGTGTTATCATCTAAAATAGTGCTAAATTTTGGATTAAGGTTGAACATTATACTCTAATCAAGTTAAACTTCACGATTAAGCATTTTCTTTATTGAGTGCAGACAATTCTAAATCATTAAAGACTAATTATAAGTGTGTCAGATATTTAGATATTTATATATGTGACAGAAGAGAGACGAGCAAAGAAAAATATTGAGAAATAAAAAAAGACTTAGATATTTATATATGTACATCAAATATTTAGATGAAAAAATAACAAACATCATATAAGTTATATAGGGAAACATATGCGACAACAACAAAAAAAAAAGAAAAATCTTGAAAAAAAAAAAAAAAACTTAATTATTTATATATATCTTAAATATTTATATAAGTGAATCAGAATTTTGATAAATTAATCAAATATTTATATAGAAAAATGATAAATATCATATGAACAGCTATGATAAATTTTCTAAGAGACAGAGCGGCGGGAGGGGAGGAGAGATTATTAAATCATTTAATTTACTCCCATATCTAAATTCAAAATCTCGCATCTTTCTTGCTGTTTAAAATCTTTGATCAACTATGTAGTATATATTCTCTCCCTAAAATGGCAGCCCAACCAGAGGATACAAATGGGACTTGGGAACGGTAGAAGAATGCGGTGGAAGTCATTGTTTTACACCTTTTGCTGTAAAAATGTTGACCAAATTCCATTTGACAATCATTTGATCCCTTTCGGGTTTATTTTGGTTCCACTTGCAATACGGGGGTCAGATGATGTAAACAGTATGGAACTTTATAAATAAATATTTTTGTATTCATAATTTCATATGTACGCCCTTGACATTGTTGACAATGATTTTAAGGTCGGAGTAGTCTCTAATTAAGAGAGCAAAAGATAATTAATCAGCCGAACTCTTTTGTTGTTCATTTTTATTTTTGAATAAATAGTTTCCTCTCCAGTAGTACGGTTTTAATTGGAGGGTCTTTTCATATAAATATTTTTTTACCACAGGATTTCCATTATACAGAATTCTATGTAACAAGTTGACGTCAATATTTTAGAGGTACAGAAAAGAAAAAGAGAAACAACAACATTATTTTAGTATTCGATAAGTCATGACAAAATTGTGCTTACGCTCAATCAGTATGCTCCGGAACCTTACAGAAGCAAATATTTTCTCCTATAATATATATTATAAAATACCACCCATTCAATGCCAAATTCATGAACTACTGATCATGCAATAATTAATCATCATGCGATAAACATGCACTCTCTTATAATTGATACATTCATAATTATACCTTCATACATATTTGTTTTGATATATCCGTGGACAAAAGTATAATACTAAATTAACTAATATGACACACTTTTTTATTAGTTATATTATGATATTGGAGATAACCATAAGTAAAGTTACCCTCTGCTTTAACCTGACGAAAATCACTAAAGATGCACGTCCTACATAAAAAAAGAGCAAATCTAAAAAAATCAATTACGGATTGGAAAAACAAATCCAACAAGTGCAAGAGTGACATATAAAATAATTATTGATCGCTGAATTAAATACTATATAATATGATAGGTGAATCTGAGTTAGTAGTATTGATCATTTTTATGAAAACTTCTTAGAAGAAAAAAATATTTGAAAAGAAGAAAAAACAATATGATTTAACTGATCCTCTAAATCAAACCCTCATTTCTATACCTGACAAATGATGTTTGTTGGCCCGATACTTCCTTCGTGCTCGACAACACCGCCTATAATCAGGCCTCCTCTAACGGGTCACTATGTCATCTTTGTTGCTTTCTTGGAAGACATTCATTTTTTCTTTGTAAAAATTAGAAAATAAAAAAAAAGGTGACTTATATAAGTCGGATCCAACTTCTCTTTAGTATAGATCTTTCTCCATTCCAGATTATGATATGTGATAAATTTGTTTTATCCGTTCATTCCTTAGGTCTCATCTTGGAATATGTAATGGTTGTCGCGTCATATTTCTTATTTTCTTGGAAGGCGTTATATAAGTCGTATTTTTGGAAAAATGAGAAAAAAAAATATTCTTATCGTATTTTTAGGCGACTTATATAAGTCGGGTCCAGCTCCTCTTCATTGTAGATCTTTCTCTATTTTAGATTATGACATGTGACAAATTTGTTTTATCCGTTCATTCCTTATGTCTCATTTTGGAATGTGTAATGGTCAGTGAAGCTCGAGACTTTTTAGGCACCATTCGAAAAATACATGATAGCTTTATTTAAAAGTTTATTGTTGCCTAACTTATCTAGTCTTTATTATATATACAAATAAATTATATTATTTAAAAAATATTACTTTCTTTTTTCAGTTTTATCAAGAAAATGATAATGTGTTAAAACATAATAAAATATCTCTTCGATACTTTGAGGATTTGACAATATAAATATATTTTTAAATTTGAATTGGAATAGGCAGCGAGATGTCCCGTGGGGGTCCGGCCCTGGGGGCCAACGGATTGGACCGCCTAGGACCGGCCCGTGTGGACCGCCCGGATTTGAACCGGCCCGGATCGTTTGCAAATCTCTAGTGTGGACTATGATGGAGTGCATAAAGGAGGAAAATGATTCTCTTTTCTGTAACAGTTTTTGTAAACGACTAAGCCTCTTAGCATATATCATTCTTATTTCATTGATGTCTAATTACTAGATGGTATTTCTAATTTAAATTTACATTTTCTATAGATTATCTAAATTTATTATACTGTCTAATTTAAATAGTTTGTTAAACAAACGATAGAATTTTTTAAAATTTTGGCTTTCTTCCACTGTTTCTCAGCCCTGACACGAGAGAAGGATAAATCCTGATGTTTACAAAAATTGCCATTTAGCAATTCTCAGGGACTTTTAACGCTGGAGTTAATACTAGAATAAATAGTGACAACGTTGTAGGGGGTTGAAGAATAATAAAGCTTATATAAAGTTGATTTTGAACAACTAACAAGAAAAACTATCAAATGACATTCTTTATTTTTTATGAAATGAGCAATGTGAGATGATAGATTCGTCAGATCTTCATCTTATCCAACGGAGCGGGTCAAATTGATGGTGATGAATTTTCAAAATCTTTTCAAAAGAAAAAAAAAGACCGAATCTTAATTCAGTTCCATTGTACCAGAAGAATGTTTACTCAAAAGGGGTAAATTGTATTCAGGGACATAATCTTATTAACCTGAATCAAACAAATGAAGGAACAAACAAATGAATGAATATTTTCTTACAAGTTTGTTATTAACAATGTGTAAAAGATTAGAAAAAAAAAACAGAGAGTCAATTCTGACTATATATTATCTTTCTATGATCTAACTACCATTGAACTTAATGTTGACTATTACACCAAGAAGAAGAACTATTCGTACTTAAAAGCTCATCACATGGCCATGGGGAAGCATCATACACCTCTCCTTTAACAAACTCACAAGTCCATTTTTCTTTCAAATTCACCCCTCTAAAACTGACATTTCGTATACAGATCTCCTCATATATCGTACCCTTGATCCCCTCCAGAACAGGAGCGCGACTAATTCCTTCACCAACTATGTTACTTATATACACATTGCTAATCCTAGGAAGACATTTCGGGTTGAAATTCCGATCAGGGTGGTCATTCGCGCCCCGACTAAACCTTATTGGTATCTTGACATGTTGCATTGTTACATTTGTCATGGTAATGTTTGTTATGTAGCCCCCTCTCCCTCTGTCGGATTTTAAACGTAAGGCAGAAGACGAGTTGAATATGTGGATGTCTCGTACTAAAATGTTGGAGACCCCACCGGACATCTCGCTGCCTATTCCAATTCCAGAACATGTTGGTGTCATTCCAGTAATCCGTTGAACCGTGATGTTCGAGCTGGGCCGAGCGACTCTGATACCGTACTGGTCCCAGCCGCTTTTTATTGCCACAAGGTCGTCTCCACTTTCGATGTAACAATCTTCTATGCATATGTTGTTGCTTGAATCTGTCACATTATATTAGGAGGATATGTAAGTTAGATTTTAGGAATGAATCAGGCTTGTTTTCTAAAAATGATTAATTGGGTGGAGATACAAACCTGGATCAATGCCATCGGTGTTTGGTGAGTTGAGGGGCGCAAGTATAGTCATATTCCTTATCACCACATTGCTGGATCAAATCAGATAATTGAATAAGAATGTAAAGAACAATTGAAATTGATAAAAGACAAAAAAATGGGGAACTGTATGTGTCATTCTGATTCTAATTTTAATTCCGTTGTTCTAAAGTTGAGGGGGTTCTTTTTTGGGTAAAATTATTACCTGCAGTAGACAGGATGAATAGTCCAAAAGGGAGAATTGAGAAAAGTGAGATTAGAGATGAGTATATTATTTGAATTCACAATCTCTACAAGGTGGCCTCTTGTGTAAATTAAGGTTTTATTCCACCACATTTCCCACCACATTCTCCCTTCTCCATCTATACTTCCATTATTCCCTGTAATATGTATACTTTGTGTAAGTTGTATGGTAAGCAAATGAAATACATAGATAATTAATTACTGTAATATGTATCAAGTACATTCTGTAAGTTATATGGTAAACAAATGAAATAGATAGAGAATTAGTTGCATATTTACATAAGGGTGGGATCACTTGACAATGGATTATTTTGACAATTTTGACAATGAATTTTCACATAAATACTAAATTTTTTTTAAAAATAGAAAAACTCTTATTGATATGTTCTTTTATTTATAGATTGATGGTGATTCAAATTTCATAAAATTTTATTATCGTTTGATACTCCATCAAAATTTTATATAATTTGAAATGGTTATAATTTGACGATCTTTAATGAACTATCAAACGATAATAAAATTATATAAAATTTAAATCACCATCATAGAAGAATATATTCATAAGATTTTTTTCTATTGTCAAGATTGTCAAGATAATCATTGCCAAGTGATCCCTTCCATTTACATAACAAGTGCATTGGTTTGACAGATGAATACATAACAAGTACATTGCAACCACGATCCTAACATTCCTCTTTGTTTCTCTTTTTCTTTGGCCTTTGGCTGTCACGTAGATAAGCATTTATCTTCAGAACTGGAGGCTATTGTTCATGCAGTACTGGAGAGAAGGACAAAGTTAAGACAAAAATGCTCTGATTGAACTTCTTTTTTGGGTTACTAACATTGTTAGACAAGACAAGGCTGTGATAATTTATGAACCAACTCCGAATGAAGAGATGTCAGACCATTTAGTGTCACATTAAGTACGTTTGCATTATTTAAGATAGCAACATGCATATCAGAAACGATATTCTTTTCAATTCAATTGATTGGGCTAGTGTTACATTATCTGTCTTTAGGAAAAAAATTTCAAATCACCTTTATAATTAATTATGTATATTTTTAGAAAAAATAAAAATATACTTATATTGAAGAAAATTTTCAAATTTTGCCCTCAGATAGAAAGTTTGGCTCGCCCCTGTGAACAACACAGACTATGTATAACTACTTCAAGTGGAAACATGTAAGTGGAGTTACCTGTAATTACAACATCAGTAAGTCCATTTCCATGAATTAAGCTGATGTGACGTGGTCCTAACCTCTCTCTGCCACGTCCGTAAGACGGTAATGGTTCTATCAATGGCCAATCTTCTGGGTCCTACAATACATAATTAATTTCATCACAAGTTACAAATTATAAATTTCATAACAAAAAATAAAAAAGTTTTCATAGATAGAGTTGCCAGCATATAAGATTAGAAGAAATTTGAACAGCAAAGATAGATTCCAACTGCTATTAACGACAAAGCAATCACAAAAGGGACAAATTATTCTGATTCCAATATCATAACTACACTATTATAGAATTGTTATTGTTGTGATATTAATTTTGTAGTTGGGAAAAAGTAATGTTCCTTATATTGGTATGAACATGTGTGAGGTTGAAAATCATTACTTTGTCAGTGTCTAAAATTGCGCAGTTTATCATATTGAGTTCAATGAGTCGTGTTTTGTGGATAAAAAGGAATATATATAGGTTGAGATATAGCTGTCAGACCTTTTAAGAAATTTGAAAAATACAAATGACAACAATAGAATACAAGAAAGCATCCTGGTATCTGTAAAGAGCCTACCAAGTGAAACAAACTGTGTTCCTTTGAGATTTAGCTTCAGTAAAACCTGAACAGTTCTGGGTTTTATTAGAAAATAGCTAAAAATAAATCTGGCATTGCATCTAGAAAAATCAGCAAGCTGAAGGAGCAGATAATTATTGAGAATTGCCTGAGATTAATCTGAATCTCAGAAAATGAAAATAAGTTCTCCTACATTTTACTGTGAAAATCTATTTCTAAATCCTCAAAGAAAATTTGGTCTTCCAAGTATAAATGGCTAACATGGTACCAGGACCCAAAAAAATAATTGTGCTCTGATTCTATAATTAAGCCTCTAATCAAGAATCTGGCAACTAATTGAACTGCTCACGCGGTGCTAAATTACAAAATTGACCTTTAGAATACCCATAATCATAAGATCCAAAACAAAACAAAAGACAAACTATATATTTAATTTCAATTGAAAGATTCTTTCTTTTCTTTTCTTTCTTTGCCTCTCTCTTGCTCATGCATACCTGTGAGCCAAGAATGCATGCATCTTCCTCCAGAAACAAGGTGAAATTGCTTGTCAGGTTGAAACTTCCGGTGAGCCACCGACCTGCCGGTACATTCAACTGGGCCCCGCCGTTAGCCACATATTTACTCAGATGCTTGACAGCTTTCCTGAATGCTTCAGTATTCGACGTTATCCCATCACCGACTCCTCCAAATTCCTTGATGGAGGAAACAATCTTCCTCGGTCTGCCGGGCTGGTATAAGTTTGAACAGCTTCTTGGGTCCACCTCCTGGGAAGAACTGGGCGTAAACCCGATAAGCCAGGATGGCATGCTCTGAGTCCATGTCAGCCCTAGTATTGCCAAGCCTATGCACAGTACAACCCAGCAGGAGCGCCATGGGTTCTTTAGAAATTGAATCCATGGTTTAAAATAGACATCCATGTCCCATGGTGACATGAAAGAGATGGAGAGGAGAGAAGAGGATATATATAGCACACGTGAGACCGTGAGAGATCCGCATCCTCACGTGAGACCGTGAATTCGTGAGAGAGAGGGAAAGAGAGGAATTAATATATTGTCTGTATTATTATATGAGTCTTGCGTATATTCTTTTCCTCTCTTATTGTGTGGTGTGAGATGTGTTGGTTAGTAATAGTAGCTATATTTGGATGATTATAGTGATAGTTGTCCCTTCGGATGATAAGAATTAATTTGGTGTAGCATTTTTTTAAGCAAATAAATCAAAACTTATATAGAAAGATATCCAAGTGGGTGGGTTATCCGTTATTGTTGTTATATTATTATGTTAATATTGTGTAATTAAAATGGATATGGTCACTCCCAACAAAGACATGTAATAGGTTAACATGTCCAGAAGCAAAATTTCTTTTATTCTATTTTTTTTTTTTTCTATTACCAATTTGAAAATTTCCGTTTCTCTGTTACTTCCCCCAAATTGCAGGAATATCACGATTGGAATTTGGAAATAAAGCTGCTAATCAAATTTCCATAGGAACAACTTTATTTTCATGATACCAGGAAATCACAAATATCAATTGATCTTCAAAACTGCATTATCTTGATATATTATTTATATCATGTTTAGAAACCTACGGTTACTATCTAAAATGAAAACATATGTAATTACTGACCTATTTAGAATACATATATCAAATTCAGAATGAAAGAACTAATAATTGTGTGTGTTAATTAATGAAAGCCTTAGAGATGTCACACAGAACGTTATGTTTTGATAGTGTGACCCTCAATGCGCCGCTGGTTTGAAATATTTATTACAAGAAAGCTAGTCTTCACAATGGGATTTCACTTGACAATCTCGATGAAGAGAATAAAAAGGATGAATTTTTATTCAATTTAGGAATTAATATTTTTATGAAATATAAAATTAATATCTTTTATGAAATAGAAATTAATATTTTTGGTGTAAATACATAATTGTAAAAGTAAATTCACTGAAGTCGATGCTTTAATTCTCTCTTTCTGAAAGGAATAAAAAATAACAAATTGTTGCTAAGACCAGTGCATTAAAATTATTGTTAGTGACCCGAGACTAATATTCTAATACAAACAAAACGCTAAGTATGACTTAAGCTTCCCTCAGACGCGCACAAGGTATTTGACTTTTGAAAGTGCCACGGAGCACAGATTTTTTTAAATATAATAATTATAAAAATCATATTATTAATAATAAAAGTAATAAAAATAAATTTATAAATTTATAAATGGCAGCGCGTGTATGCGAACAAACGCTTCGCATGACGCGCGTTTGTCTCCTATAAATACCAACCACGTAGGTATTTATATGTATGTGTATTTATAAAACTCGTTTTTAGGCAAACACGCTACCTTGTCGTGGCGCGTTTCAATAAAAATGTCACTGGCAGTGGCGCGTTTGATCCGCGCCACTAGCAGTGACGTGCTACTATTCGTAGATTTAAAATTTTATTTTTATCATTCTTATTATTAATAATATGATTTTATAATTATTATATATAACAAAATCTGCACGGAGCAAGATATTCAATGTGGAACGGGTCTATATAGAATTTATTCTTGCGTAAAATTAAAATGGAGGCAGTCCTCGTGAATCCTCGACGACTGAGAGGCGACCTTAAGATTAATTAATTAATTAATACCGTTGAATAATTGCTTTGGTATTTACATCTGGCTGTAATAAAAGTTCATAATTTATAATTTGTTCGGTATTTAATTTTATTTTAGTTCGAGTTTGATTTGTTTGATTATATTTTTTTTGTTAGTTTGATTCAAGTTCAATTCGAATTTGGTTCGATAATTTTTTTAATGAACTAGTTCGAATTCAATTCATAATAATTTGATATGTAGTTCTTTACATATATTTTTAACTATTTAGACAATAATATATACAATAACATTATTATTTTATTATAAAATTAATGAGATATTATTAATTTATTAATTAAATTAATAAATTAATAAATATTAGTTTTTTATTTTAATATAAAATTGATAAAATATTAAATTGATAATTTAATATATAAAAATTAGAATAATTAAATTCGTTTAGAGTTCAATTTCAGTTTAAATTCGATTTAGTTTGAGTTTGATTTAGTTCGAATTCGATTAGTTTAAAATAATTTCAAATCAAACTCAAACACTAATGAGTTCGATCGAATTTGATCTATTTCCAGCCCGAACTCCATCTACCTACAAATACAATATTATAATATACATTTAAGCCCCGTTCCAAGCGGCTCAGAATTCCGGAATGTGTACAAAGCTAAAAATATACTCATTCATACGTGATATATATTATTTGTTGATGATAAAATTCATATGATTTTAATTTCGAGATTATACAGAAGGTTGAAATTTGTACTTTGTTAGAAAATAATAAAGTGCACATACATAATGATCTCATATTCACGTGAATAACGATTCGTCAAATCGTTCAAATGTCTAATTTGTACCCATTGATTTCTTGGCACAAGGCAAAACGTCTCGTTCAAAATAGTTCAATTTTTCAACCTTGATTAGGTACAATAGTTAGTATATTTACCCTTTCCGATAAACAATAACTATGCATACTGATCAAATGTTTCAGGCTTAGACCTCTTAATCTTAATCTTGTATATAATATTATTCAACTTATAAATTTAAGTGTGTCAGAATGGTGGTACCAACAAACTTGTTTCAATAGAAACAGGTGGCATATGCCACTTTTTGTCAAAAAAAAAATCGGAATGGTTTTCCAAATTAAGATTTGTTTCTCCTCAATAAATGAACTGCTCACTTGGCCAAAGAGCCAGAACCAATTAATACTCAGAATACCTGAATCAATCAATGTTTAATATCTACCTAAAATCTAAATCATTGTCTAGACAGTACATATGAATACAGGGCTTCCATTTATAAACTCACTCTTTACATCACCTGACCCCAGTATTGTAATTTGTAAGTGGAACCAAAATAAACCCAATAGGGAGAGAAGAAAAAAGAAAAAAAAAAGGAAGTGTTCTACGAAGAAATTACATCCAATGGCAGCACTAAACATGGAACTGCTCCAGCTGCACATCCTTCGCCTTAAGTGGCACGTACTCACCTAAATAAACCTCCAAATGATCTGACAAGTTACTCTTGTCAATGCTCTCATGGTGGTGCGACTTGCACACAAAGTACACCACAGTCTGTACCACGAGTGCGAAAAGCACAACTGCACACAGCAGCACCAACATAATGAAGCCATAGAAGATCCTTGCTGTTGGACCCATACCCGCACCTTTCACTACTAATTCTCTAAACCCAATTTCTAGACCTATGAAACAGAAATTCAGCATGATAAAAATGCCGGCAGCTGTCCCTGTTTTACCTGTAGATTAAGCAAAGCCATAATAATTAATCAATTAAGTTGCTTTCAATTAAATAAGACTGGAAACAGAAGTATGAAAAAATAATTACACTGCCAATTTGTATTACTGGTAATATTATTACTCCAGGGACTGGTTTTTTGGAAAGACGAGAATGTGAACACAAAAAAGATATCAAGTAGGCTAAAAACTGAGACCTGGGGGCCAAAGGTGGGTTCTCCTTTATCTGGGATCCTCATTTTTGGAGAAGGGAATTTAGTTACTAATACCAGAACCTAATTAGTAATACCTGAAACCCAGCATTAAGCAATGTCGGATTCTGCAATTTAGTAATATTTCGACAACAATGGGCATCCAACCTACCGGAAAAGACAAAAATAATTCAGAACAACGTAAAAACAATGCCGCACCTTTGATCAAAAGGCGGGATTTGCGCATGGCATCAAAGCCCTTGGAATCTTCTAGAACAGAGACAACACTGGCAAGGTGCCAGATGACAGAGATGTAGACAAGGCCAACCAGATAGAAGCATAGAAGGAAAAAAGCAGCAGGGGCTCCGGCTGCTGTACCATCGAGCATCAGAAGTACCAGTACAAGTACCGAGATGGCAAGTGTATTGTACCCAAAGAGCAGGATGAATGCCGCCATAAATGTTGCCATCAGCCGTCTCCATACCTATCATATCATTATTAACAAAGAACAACATGTTACCAACAAATATTTTGCTAAAAGAAAACCACTATTTGGTAATTGGCAAAATTTACTGGAATTTCTACTATCAGGAAAGAACCACAAATAGAAGTATAGAACAAACACAAAATGACAAGTAAAATCACTACCATTTGCCCTCATCTTGCTAAACCTAGCATAATTCTAGCCTACATAAGATCACAAAATGTTGCCAATACCTAAGAATAAGCTCCGTTGCTCTACATTGCTCTCCCCTTAACTTTTGCTCTCATTCCCTGACTAACTACTCAAATTGCTCTCCCCTTATCTTTTGTTCTTTTTCTCTGGCTAACTACTCAAAATGCCTAATTGTATTCACAAGTTACCAGTACTGCACAGTATAGCATAACCAACAAAGCTACTGGAGTTGCAATCGTGGAATTGGCTAATCGACAAACAACAGTTATTACAACAACAACAAAAGCCTTTAGTCCCAAAGAAGTTGGAGTAGGCTATAAATGACAAAAGAGTTCTCTAAGAATAAAACAAGATTTTATTACGCACTTGTTGGTTTTCATGTGTCATGAATCGTAACAAGGAACTAAGTCATTAATTTGAAGAAAATCAGGTACTAACTGGCTATAGCCCTATTACTGATTAATGCGTGCTTACTGCAAAATCAACAATTTGAAAGCCAGACCAATTCAGAATTAGTCAATTAAATCTGTCATGTATCACTACCAAAACATATTATGTTAAGTGACTATGGTGCCTACTCCCAAAGGATTGATACTTTGCACATAATTTTTCTATTTTTGGAGCAGGTTATACCAAAATTTGCAAAATAACAACTCTTAAAATCAGAGCTTCCCTCCCTTCTTGTTTAAGTCAATTCGTTTACTTTTACCCAAATTAGTCAATGAGCAGCAAACAGTTGTGTGAATAACTGTAGGTGGATTGAATACCGTACAACCGTAAGGCTATACGATATATTAAGCAAGAAAATCTCTCTCCTAGGCCCAGCAAAGCTATTCTTTTCTACAGAAACAAGAGAAAAGGTTCCGGCCTTGTATCATGAATTGAAGTGGTCTAGCTGCCACACTAGCGCAATTAATGCATAACTTCAATTAAACAAACAAAAATCACGTGTGCCATACCTTAGGTACTACTGACAGAACTCGCGAGAAGCTGAGCTCTTTCGCTGAATAGATGGAAGCAACGGAATAAACCGCCGCAGCTGTAGAAAGCATGGCCAGAACAAGTAGCGCCACCAAGTAAACACCTTTGAAAATCATCAGTTTCATCCAATCAGACGCGAGCCTTTGCAAAATCCGATTTTCGGCTGCCGAATCGGGCGCAGCTCGATCGAGAGCCGAATCGTCGGAGTCGATTGAGCTGAAAAGGTAGTAGGAGATCTGGATGTGGAGTAGGAAGAGGAACGACAAGGGGAGAACGAGAGAGACAGCGATGCGAGCGAAGAGAGAACGCCATGAGTGGATCAGCTTAGCGGATTCGCGGTATATGCCCAATAGAGAGAGAAACTGGAGCTCTTCTGGTTCGCAATCCATGGCGAGAGAGAGAGAGGGGAGGAAGGCGTAGGCGTTGTGGTATTGAGAGATTTTACCGGGAGGAAGTGGAAGAAAAACAAGGGAGACTTCGCTAAGCGTGCCGGTTTTGTAGTGGTCAATATTTTGTGATTGAATGTGTAGTGGTCTGTGTTTCAGTAGTGAAAAATGCTGATACACAGAGAGAAAGAGTGATATGGTCGTAAAAGATCTTGAATGAGAATTTTAGCTCTTATTTCGGGTAAATTACGGAAATACCCGACTGCGGAATTTGAAGACTTAAGGTTGAAGGTCAAATTTAAGCTCCTTCTTCTTTTTGAACAATCAACCTTACAACTTGTGAAATTTACAAAACACTAGTTCGGAAGAGTCTCTTTTCTTCATAATGAATTAGAAGTTTTATTATATAATACTCTATAAATAAACACTAAACGGAACGTGCTTATTTTATGGAATTCTGCTATTTACTTTTTGTAAAATTTATTTGGAAGAAGAATTTTATTAATTGCACAATATTCTATCAACTGAAATTGGGGGAAAATATAAAAGACGAAAATCTACCAAATGAATATTTACTTATGCAATAGTTTTATCCGGATTCAACTAAGAGTAAAATAAAGTAACGTTAGTTGTTGCTTTACAATCTTGAGCCGTATTCAAAATATTTCTTAAATTGATTGCTAAGATAAAATTATCATGTTGCAATTTCTCTGAGTTAGAAGGTGTGCAATATAAATTGAGACGCGTCCAATATTCCAATAGCTATTGCCTATTGGTCCTTATTTCACATTATTATTTTGTGCTAGACTCACAAGGTAATCGTTCTTTCACACCATTGACCATTTATTGGATAATAAACGCATCGGATTATGTAATTTATTATCGCAATGAATAATCTTTGGCATGCAATTTCATTTTATGTCAGTCAAGAATGCCAAGTTTTGAAAGTCTAAAAGACTAAATCTCACGCCAGCAAGCAGCAATTTTTATCCTAACAAATAAAATCTCAACATCATACAAAACAAAATTTTCCGTCATTAATTTGCTACCAAATGCACTAACAAAATGAATAGGGAAAAGTTTTGGTAACGGAACTCACTAAATTATCAACATATTTTTGTACGAATAGATCATTAAAACGACCTATGTTTATTTATTTTATTTTTTTCGGAGCAGTTGTCTTGTCATAAATCAGGAAGCTGAAAAGGTGCTATCAATGGATAAATTAGACATGCATCTTGCTCCAACCAATTCTTGCGCACTTGAACAAACTCGCATTATTTATTTATTTATTTATTTATTTTTATTTATGAATAAGTTTATGGAGCATTACAATTCATGGATACACCGAAAAAATTATCATCATTAGATAACTCAAAATTTTTAAATCAAGCAATTTTCTCTTCATCCGAAAAAAAAAAATAATTTGACTAGTTAGTAGAATTTGATATGAAAATTATATTGAGTTGTTCAGATCTATCATCTTTTACTTAAAATTTAAAATTCTAAAATATTATATGCATGCATCCATGTATTACAATACACCATAAATCCTTATTTATTTTGTTTATTTACGACTAAGTATGTTATTGAACATATAAATAATTAATAAATGTGATAGAAAAATGTATTGAAAGCATTAAATGTAGACTAATGGAACTCAAAATTGTTGACGAACACTAAAATGTTTGTAATAGTTCATTACTTTACACATCATGATAATCGCATCAAAATGGTTAGATATTCTAATGAAACCTTATTACGGTGATATCGGATTAAGATTATCGAGACAATTAATCGTCACCGAATTCCACGCAATACTAAATATTAAATGCTTTGAAAGATTCTTATTTACGTAAACCAGGGCTGAATTTTAAATTTTACAAAAGTAAAATCCAGTAGTACAAACAATATGCCTTGGGAGATACGAAATGATAATCTCGTTAATTAAAAAAAGAGGTATTTTTTTTTGTCCCCTAACAAATTTCTCCGATGAAAATCCCTCAACCATATGTAGACGATTAATTTGAGCATGTACTTTATTTTTTGCCATTCCGTCGATTTTTTTACACTTTTCATTATAAAAACTCACACGCTATTCTATCATTTCTCTAATCAACTTCTAATTTTGACTCTTTTTATCATTATTTTATATGTATTTTTTACAATAAAATAATTTAATACAATGCATATGAATCACATTTTATTGTATTGAATTCTTGCATATGAATTTTACAACTTTATCTTGCATTGTATTGAATATTAAATTCTTGCATTTTAGTGACCATGTAGATAAAGTTGTATTGAATATAAAATTTTTATTTTTTAGTGACAAAACGCGGGTTTTTTAATTTGTGAAAACTCTGTAGAAGGTGCTTTGAACATCTCAAAGAATGTGTTATGAACATCATTTTAAGGCGATCTGAACATCCTATATAAAGTGCTCTAAAATTTAACACATAATTAATTTAGCGTTCAAATTAATTTAGCACGTGTTTAATTTAGCGTGGTGATTAATTTAGCACGTACTTAATTAAAGAAGGGTGGTTGATTAAATAAAATACATGCATAATTAGTTAAATATGATTTTTCATTCATGGACGGTCATCATCTTCAAAAATGAATTTTAACCGACTCCGAATGTTCATTTTCATAACAAAACGTGTTCATGTTGTCTGTGACAGATGTTTATATATTATGTACATATATTCTTATAGCTAATAAAAAAGTAAGAGATTTTTCTAAAGATACAATTAACACACTCTTAAAAAAATTGATACCCATAAACTTCTAATGAGACATTTTTATGTTCTATATTGGAAGTAGTGAAAATCATTCAGAAACACGGTCGGGTCTTACTCTTACAAGTTGCAACATGTGGTTGGTATTGGCGTATTGCCATAGAAAAACCGGTGAGACTTTGTGACTACAAGAACGTAGGGATGGGACCAGAGAAAAATCCGGTCAGGAAGCTTCTAGAACGGTGCCTCGGTCAAACCAAGAACGTTTTTTTTTTTTTTTTTTTTTTTTTTCTGGAGTCGTATCTTAAGGCTGTGTTGCACGAAAAAGAAGAAAAAGATAGAGGACGAAAAGGGTAGGAAGGAGCGACGAGGAGAGGTTACCTTTAAATCGGAGGGGTGATGACCGGAGATAAAAATATATAGAATTTTTGTGTTTTGTTTATTTCTTCGTCCGATTTTTTTTATCGTCTCTTTCTACAATGATAATTCTGAAGCGAATAAATCATTACTGGGCAAGTCGGTCATCTCTCTCGTATCTTTTTCTCCCCTCTGTTATCTCATTCTGAAGCTAGTGTAAGAATAATATAGAAACTCTAAGGGTTCGTTTGGCAAATTAAGAAATAATTTTGGAAGAGTTGTAATTTTGGAAAAGTGATAGAATAGTATTTTTTTTAAAGAGTGATATTTTTGACTATTTGGAAGAGTGAAAATATCATTTGACAGTTGTTACTCAATATGAATAATGATGATACTAATAATGATAGTAAAATAATAATCATAATAGTAAGATAATAATAATAATAAGAATAAAGTAATAAAAAATAATCATAATAAATAATAATATTATAATAATAATATACTAAAAATATAAATATTATCATAATATAATAATAAAAAATTATGATTACAATCATAATTATATAATCAAAATCATAATAATAATAATATAATAATAAATTAATCATAACTATAATGAACATATAATAATATAATACAACATAATAAAATAATAATAAAGTAATAAAAAATAATCATAATAAATAATAATATTATAATAGTGATATAATAAAAATATAAACATAATCATAATATAGTAATATAATAATAATAAATTATAATTACAATCATAATTATAATAATATAATAATAATAAGTAATCATAATTTTAATAATATAATAATCATGATCATAATCATGATAATAATAATTATAGTCATAATCATTATAATATAATCATAATCATAATCATAATAATATAATAATAAAAATATAATCATAATCATAAAAATAATTATAAATAATTATAATAATAATAATATAATAATAAATTAATCATCACTATAATCAACATATAATAATATAATACAAAATGATAAAATAATTATAAGTATTAATAATCATCATAATATAATAATATAATAATAAATAATCTTGATCATAATAATATAATAATAAAATAATTATATTTATATTCATAATATAATAATATAATATTAAAATTATATTTATAATAATACTAAATAATATAATAATATTAATGGTAACGATAATATAATAACAATAATGATAATAATAATTTAATAATAATAATATAATGATAATAATAATAATAATAATAATAATCATAATATTAATATAATAATAAATTATAATCATAAATATAATATAATAATACTAAATCTTAATCATAATCATAATATAATACAATATAATCAAACAATAATCGCTATTCCGATTTAGAGAGCTAATCCGGTATTCCACCTATAAATTGGTATACCGGATTAGCACTATTCCACACTTTTCTACTTAGTCTAAAATTCGTTTGACAAATTAATTCGTCATAATAGCTATTTTATTCTAACTTTTTGCTATTCCATTCTTGTCTAAGGCTTCTTATTTATGAAAACACTTTGATCAAGTACTTATAACTCGAATTTTAAAATTTCATGTTCGAAATTTTAATTTAAATAACTCAAAAAATTCTTCATATCATAATCTTATAAATTATCAATTTTCATCACGTTTGGAGTTAGTATACTATTCTTAATGATTTTTGAAAGATAACAATATTTGACCTATAACTCAGCCTGAATAGACTAGTTTCTGCACAGTTTGTCCCAAACCGGATAAAGAAAAAGAGTTACGGTGAGTGTGGCGAGCTCTACACTAAAACAACCGATCTTTATATAACAACATTTGGCCTATAAAAATAAATATTTTTAATTATTTTTAGAGTCATCTTTTAAAAATTATTAAGTATAGTAAACTAACTCCAAATTTGATGAAAATTAATAATCTACAAATTATAATATGAAGAATCTTTTGAGATATAAATTAATATTTTGAGCACGAGATTTTAAAATTCAACCCATAAGCATTTCGGCTCGAAATGCTTATGGAATTACCATAGCTAATCCGTGCTGAGTAATATATATTTGCACTTTGCAGGAAAGATATAAATTTAAGTTATCAACATTATGGATCTAAATTTATACATGGACATAACTTCTGTTAACAATAGAAGTAGTGAAATTCGAAATATTTTGCATGACACATCAAGTGGTTTGACAATAATCCGACAGTATGGTCATTAATACAATCATACAACAGATAACATTAAAAAATATACCAATTTTAATTTTATACTATAAATAAAATAACACTAAAATTTTATTTAAATTTTAATTTTGTTGAGTTATTTTAAAATCCATCGCGAAACTATTAAAGTTTTTTAGATTAAAATTATTTAAGATTTGAAGTACAATTAATTAATTATCAAGTGATTCCCTCATTAAATTTAGATGCGGCAGCTGTACTGGTACGCCAATATTCTTCCTTTTTGTCTTCATTATTATAACTTTGCATCTGAGAAATCATAGTTTTGGATCAATTGGCTGACAATTTCCTTGCGAGTTGCGACATATGCTCCCAAAACTTGCAAAAATTCTTACATATTCGGTACAAGGAACAAATAATAGGCTAAGGTCAACAACATTATTCGCTCATGCCTTGAAAACCTTTTACTCCAATGCAATGAGTTTCTGTATTATCCCTTTCAGCGCAAGTGCACTCACACTGCAACTCGTATCACCAAAGCATGACCTCCCTTCCTCAGCAGCCCGACAAAGTTGCGGGTCCATTGGCACTTTGCCAAGGAATGGTACGCCCATCTCGAGGCACATTTTCTGGGCTCCACCTTGGCTGCTATCAAAAATATCAGAGCATACAAAAGCATCAAGCAATTCAGGTGCCTTCTCATGAATCAGATTCAGAGCCCACTCTGTCACATCAGCTTCAGATCTAGATTCAGATAGCCGGGAAAACTTGAGATCTGACATTTTTTGCTTCAGCCCACTCATGTTCTCCACAACTCCCAAAACTTTTATTCCAACTTTCCTGAAGAAAAAACATACAATGTAATAAAAATGTTTGTCGGTAATAGCCACAGTATGCAATATATATTGTGGCATGTTCCCGGTCTCAGAACTATAGTAATAGCATCTTTCTTCTTGCAGGAAAATATTATGATCACTAACAGAACTAATTTGTAGTCTACATAGTACAAACACTATATAATATAATAATCTGTGCATAAAACCTGATAAATTCCAGTTATAAATTTAACCTTCGATCTGATAACCTGAATCTAGCCTCAAGATTGTAAGAACTATGGGCCAATTAAGGCTTGTCTTTAATAGGAAAATTTCACGACTAAGAACAAGGCAAGAAAATATAGTGCACAAAAAAAAAGGAAAAAGAAAAAAAAGAAAAAAGAATGGCAGTTTCATCCTAAGCTAAAATGCACTCTAAGATGAAAAAATCCATCCTTATCTGAATCTTAAGAGCACAATGCAAAGTCTTTGCTTACTCTAAACTGTTGTTTGTGTATATAAATATGAAAAATTTGTACAAAAATGAAAAAAAAATTCTGCACCTATCTACACATAGCATCCACTGTCAAGGAGTTTGGTGTGATAAAGAATAACCAAAATAGAAATATACAGTAAAGAAAACTTGAGGATTTACTAAAGACATACCTACAGAAGCTAATCTCCTTGCGCACATCTATCAGAGCAACTTGTTGAGGCGTGGTCACAATAATTGCACCATCAATACCAGATGCCTGGAGAAACTGCACAATGGATATGTGTTCATCAGATGTACCAGGTGGTGCATCAACCACCAAATAGTCGAGTTCACCCCAGTACACATCCTTGAGGAACTGCTTGATGAGGCCGTTCTTCCTCGGGCCCCGCCAGATGACTGCCTCATCAGGGTGTGGCAACATAAAACCGATCGACATCACGCCGAGGTTGGAGTTGGACTCTACATATACTGGGGACCACCCAAGGTTGCTCTGGTGGATGTCATGCCCCTCCAGGCCAAGCATCTTTGGGATGCTAGGCCCACATATGTCAATATCCATCAGGCCCACCTGTCGGTCGGCCTCAGCCAGCGCAAATGACAGCTGCGCTGAGAACGTACTCTTCCCAACCCCACCTTTGCCGGATAGCACCAGGATCTTGCGCTTCACAGTCGCCATTCTCTCTGCTATTGCAACTAGATCTGATATACCCAATACTATGTTAACACTTCCCTTTTTTTGAGATGAAGTTCAGGAATATAACATGCAGTACTTGATTACTGCACTTTACCTTCTTCAATTAAAGGTCTGGAAAAAGAGCTAACCTTTTCTTTCTCTTTTTTTTTTTTTAGTTTTGTTCATTTGCTTTCAGTTCAGGTTTTCATGGCAATGCAATTTAAAACTTTGCCTGACCTTGAATGGAAAGAGCCACTCAACTTTATCCATGATGATAATAGATTGCTGGTAGCAGCAGAATCTATCTGAGGTTGCAATCTATTTCTAAACTAGAAGAATTTCATATGTTCTCAGTTTACTCCTGTATCAGCATAGTTTCAACACAGAAATATATATGTTCACCCTAAAGAATGAACTAGATCTGACAAAGAAAGTAACAACCACTGATTGGCATTCAGCATCAGTGCACCAGACTTCAGACTGTCAGCTGAAATGAAAACCAATAACTTGTCTAACAGCACTATTTAAATATCAAAAGTTCATTGCAATGCAATTCATTTCCCACAGATTAGGTTGTGCCAAACCATCATGTAAACTAAACATTAGGAATCTTGAGAAATTGCATCAACTCATACAGTAACAGCCAACTAAATGGAATTCACACACAGTAATATAGATGCAAAAGACTGCAGCTTTAAGAATGACATTTTTTTACCAGGATCAGGGCCTTTAGGTGCAGTGGCACAAACTTCCTGATTTGGACATCCTGCACATGCATCAGACTTTCCAGCTGATTCTGACTGTGGGCCCGGGCAGTCTAAAAACAAAAGGACGGAAAAAAATAAGTGCCTGACGAAAACAGCATGATGTCATGTTGTGAAAGGTTGTTATGTCTAAGATCATATATGGTGATCTAATGTTCGAATTTCCGTGTTATTGTAGGTAATAGCCTAATAGAAAGGGCCAAACTACGAATCAAAATATGATTACCAATAATTTGCAGTTTTTGAAATAACAAACAATCTAGAGGGAGGAGAATAAGAGATATGAGCCATACACCTCTTTGCATCACTTATGAGAACTGAAATTATAATTAAATTTTAAAAAAAATAATGCTGAATGTTTCCCCAAATCAAAAGCTCTTCTGCTCCCCACTTCTTTCCCCAAAATAGTGTCAAGGAATTTTCGGAGAAGAAAAACAATCTCTCGCTTGCAAAATCACCATATTTCCAAATAATTCCCATTGCTATTTTGTCTTCACTCTTAAACCCTAATTATCCTTTGTTAATCAGACATGAAAAAAACCACCGAAAGAAATCCGATTAGCGAGAGAAAAGTTCAGTAGGACTTACGCTCGTTTGCATCTTCGGGGATTTCTCCGTTGTAACCATTGCTGGCCATCGTTCGCCCCTCTCTCTTTCTCGGACTCTCTTCTTTTCTTCTTTGGGAATTCAATTCCGTATAAAAACTTGAAAATGAACTAAACTTTACGATTCACAAAGTCTGACTTCGCAGCTTCTAAATTAATTTGAACGGTTGTAAAAAAATTTAAAAATATAAATTTAAATATGTAAAATTTTATTATTATTAAATTAAAATTGATGATAATTGATCGTTCAGATAAAAATATTTTATCCTAAAAATGATTTTTGAGTTTCAGAGTGTCAATCTCTCCATTCTCCCCCCAATTTCTTGACATTTTACGGACCTCTTAACAAAGAAGCCCAGTATTAGTTCGTTAATTATTTTTAAGTTAAAATTTTGATTTTAAATTAATTTGTTAAGTCTCATTTAATAGTTAATGATATTTTATATTAAAATTTATATAAAAATTAATAAAATAACTAATAATATATCATACTATAAACTCTTTATTATACTAAAAGTTCATAATAAAATAATATAAGTAACAAATTAATAGTTTATTGAGTCTAATGAGCCGAGCGAGCTTAATGAGTCGGCTTGTTAACGTCTCATTCCATTAACGGATGAGTTCACAACAAGTCAATCCTGAGCTAGTCTTAAACCATGAGTTTTTTTTTTTTTTGCCAACCCTAGTCTTGAGGGAAGGGGTTACATATTTGCTGCCATTGAAAAATCAATGTTATAAAAGATGACCATCAAGGCCAATTAGTCAGCCGATTACTCGTAATTAGTAGGCAAACTGTTACATACTAATTGACCGATTATTTCTTTTTTTTTCAGCCTATACACTATTATATATTTAAGTCATGTATTTTTTATCCAATTTTAATAATTGAAAATATTAGATATCAACTTTTATTTAATTGGACATTCATAAAATTATAATATTTTTTTAAAATGACTGAAAAAATATGAATTTAGACATTTAATTTTTATTTATCATTTCTAAAATAAAATCAAGACACAAATACAATCAATCATGTAAATATTTTTTTTTTGAATAAATAATATTTTCATATATTAAGTTATGAACGTCAAATTGTCCATAAAAAATCTGACTAATCACGAAGGCAGTGAGGACGATTTTTTTAAAATGTTTTCCATGATAAAGCATATTTTCATATTTTTTTACAGAATCAAGTATATTTTAAAAATAAATAACAAGCCTACTTTTTTTTTGGGGGGGGGGAATCCAGAGGGTAAACTGACCTCCTTTGTCATAGGGCTCCGCCTCTAAAGGTAATGGCGTACATGTGGGTATAAGCATACAAATATAATTCAAATATAGTTGAAACTGAAGTTCATTAGCACGTATATTGGAATACTCACATCAATCATTGTCTATACTCACACTACTAAAATTCATACATACACTGACACAACAAATTCTAATTGTAGTTGTTCCCTTGTTGTTTCATAAAAAAAAAATACAATTATAATCATTTTATAAAATTAAAAGTTTGATGACCAAATATGTGAAACATTATTTATGAAAACAAATTATAAGAAAAAGTTGCTCATAAGTAATTAATGATCAAACTTAAAACCAATCTAACCTAAAATTGAAAAATAAAATAATCAAAAGGAACACAGAAGCAGATCTCAAGAAAAGAGATAAAGCGCATGCAAGAGGGATAGGGTTCGTGATAAAGATTGTTTACTATTATTTATTATGGTTCAATAAACTCGAAAACATCATGAGCTCATTCGTCATGCTATTAAAACATCATGAGCTCTTTTGAATTTGCATTTCTTTGACCCGCAATCAGGGGCGGATGCACACATCCGCCCCTAGCTCGGGGGGGGGGGGGGGGGATTTTGAAAAATAGTGTTTTTTGATAATACTTTCGGTAGTTTGCCCCCCCCTAAAAATTTTTTTTACCTCCCCTGGATTGTCTGATTAATTTTATTGAGAAAAAAAATATTTAATATCATGTATAATGAAATAATTCTGCAAAGATATCAAAATATAAAGTTTTATAGACGAAAATTTTCTTCATCAATTTGATTATCTATTACTTTGAGCTTTATTTTATTGTTATTTTTAATATATAAAATATTATTATTCTAATAAATTTTTTATTAGGTAAGAATATATATTAAATTATTATTTTTTTATTTAGTACCCGATTAGTTAATGGATTTAAACCCGATAAAATTTATTACAATTTGATATTTGTCCCCCTCCCCCCCCCCGACTAAAATCCAACATCTCGCCCATACCCGCAATGAAACAAGAAATTAAAAGAGAGGACCACTCAAACGAACAACTTTATTCATGTGTCTCGAACTCTCGATGATCTAGCTACTAAATGCAAATGCATTGACTAAAAATTCTTAACATGTGAAAATTCACATCATCTAGTACACGACTAATGATATAATACAATTTGTTCATAATTCTTGTTCTTATCTTTTGTATGGACACTAAAAATATTGTGAATATAAAAGTAATATTGCATGCCACAAGAATTTGCTCTTTTGTTAAGTTTTTTTAACTTGTCTGAAATCATTCTGAACAATATTACAGTTATAGCCGTTTAATATAATTCAAAATTTGAATGGCTAAATATATGTATGAAATCACAAAAAAGAAAGCACTAGAAGTTGTACGGTGTTCCCTGGTTTGGCGTGCAACATATTGAAAGAGCAAAATATAATATAATTACATTCAACTATTACTTCCTTGTAAAATTGTTTCAAAGTGAAAATAATAATTTATACATATTTTTTTGACTCAATAAAAAAACAATTAATAATATTAGAGAATTGACAAATATTTGTCATGTAATACAAAAATATCACATTTATTTCACACTTATATAAATTAAAATTTTACACATATTACATGCACAAAGATAAATCAATTGTGTCATAAATAATAATAAATCAATAAGCACACTTATATCTTAAAATCTCAACAATTAGAAGTTTTTGGAATGCCGCATTTAGCAGGGAGTTTCCTCATCTGATCAACATTAACACCTAATAGAGCAACCAAAGCAGAGTGTTGGTACGAACAAAAACATTGTTGATTGGCACCTCTTATAGCTCGACAACAGCTAGGTGTTGGTCGTGGTGGATTGGAGCCTCTCACCGATGGCAAACAAGCAGTAATGCCATTGTTATTCAACCCGCACAAGCTTAAAGCAGACACCATATTTCCATTCTCCATAAGACACAACAATATTATGACAAAAGCCAACTTGAAAGAGGGTGACAACTTCATATTTTGTATATTAAAATAAAAATAAATTGATGCTCTTGACTAGATCTTGTTTACTCTGAATTTTGAAATGAACAAACAATATGGATTTATATATATTATTAGAATGTACGATATCTGCTGGCAATTAGTTATGATTTAGTTGGAAGTTGATAAGTACAACAAGCTTATAGTCATATATTGTTTTAGCATAACTAATTTTGTTTTGTAAAAGAAAAGTTTTTGTTTCATAATTTTACTAATTTTCTTCTTTTCAAACTGATATTAGATTAATTTTTTTTTAGAATGTATATTTTATTTTTGTTAGTGTTTTAAACCAGATTTATGTTTTGAATTGTCAACAATTTTTTCCATTACTATTTTAACTCTAATTTTGGAATATAAATTTAGTTTAGTTTTGTTAGCTATGTTTGAAATCAGATTTATGTTTTGACCTGTCAACGGATTTTTTTGTTCCATTATTGAGACATGATCGTTAAAAATAACTCTATTTTTTTAGATATTAGTTTGTTTTGTTGCCCAATATACAATACAATTAGCAAAAATAAGAGAAGTAATAAATAACATGACGCCTTTGTGATGTTTTATGAAACAACATGGTATGTCTCGGTTAAGTGGTGTACTATGATATTACTAAAATATTTATATTATGGAAGGGATCCTTAATAATGATGGGTTATCTTAATAATTTTGGCAATAAATCTTTGAATAAATATTAAAAGAATTTTGAAATTATAATATATATATATTCTTCTACTTATAGATTTGCGGTGATTAAAATTTTATGTAATTTCATTATCATTTACTAGTCCATCAAAGACCATAAAATGTTATGTACTTTATAACGGTTTTAATTTAACAGTCTTTGATGGACTATCAAACAATAATGATATTATGTGAAATTTAAATCGCCATCAATCTATAAGTATAAAAATATTCTATAATTTTTTTTTCTATTTTAAAAAAAATTATATTTATTTAAAAATTCATTACCAAGTAATCTATTCCCTTTACATTATATGATTTGATATAAAAAAAATGGGCCAAAAACACATCACCTATGTGAATGTGACAGGCAACAAATAAACACGCCGTACCAAACTGTTATGTGCCCATCTATAACATAACATCATGGGTCCATACATCACACGTGTCAGTCATATTTAGATAAGATTTCTTTGAATTTTTATTTTAATGACAATGAAAAAAGGTTTATGTTTATGAAAAAAAATGTACGAAGAAAAATGCTAAATTTTTTTATTTGCATTAATATTATTATTAGCATTATTGTCATCATCACTATCACTATCATTTTTATTTTATTTATTTATTTATTTATTATTATTATTATTATTATTATTATTATTATTATTTTCATCATTATTATTGATATTTGAAATCTCTGATCTTATATTTTCATATTGCGTTTCTAGGCTATCCCAATTTATTTGAGATTAAAAGCTTTGTTTGTGGTTGTAAAATTGCTAAAAAAAAATTAATGACGAAATTAAAGACAAATCAAATAAGGGAAGTGCCAATTTCTGTATTGTATGCTTTTCACTACTACAAAACTAGCTTTGTAACTCCATTCAGTAGCTTAAAAAAATACAAAATAGGAATTAATGTGTTGCAACGAAATAAACAGAAATTTTAATAACAGTTTTTAAATAACAACAGTTATAAAGGATGTGTTAAAAATAAAAAAAATATGAACAAAGTTTATAATGATTTTTATGAAAAAATATTACTGAAAATTAGCGGGTCAAAAAAATTTCATTTTGAATCTCAAAAATATTTTTGAAAATATATTATGTTTTTCATTTATATATTTATATTTTCTTTATTTGTCCATATTTTGTATATATTCACGATTATTAAATAAATAGCTAAAAAGACCGTTTATCAACTCTCAAGGATATTTTTTGTAAATGATTTAAAAAAAATAAAGACCATTAGAAACGGGTTTTATGAAAAATCATTACTAAAGAACACCATTAGTAATGATTTTCACATAAAAATCATTACTAAGATGACCTTCAGTAACGGTTCAGAACCAAATTTTGATCTAATGATAAAGACAATATTTTCTGTGTGAAAGGTTATGTGTTCGAAATTTGGATGAGGCTTCTTGATGGATAATTAAACGATAGACAGTTTAGACTCTCATATTTACTAAAAAAATAAATCAAACATAAAATTTGATTGAAATTTGAAGAAAATCATGGTTTAAATGGTTTGAACCTTGAAGAACTCGGGGTGGATCGAGTGGAGGCATCATTCTCTTTGGGGCTTGAGCAATAGAATGATTAGAGGAGGAAAAGAACATGCTTGAAGCCTCATCAAGTGTAATTAGAAGAAAGGAAAACAATCTGAAATATAAATCTTTTTTTTATTATGTGGTACTTGTGTGCACTTGAGTAAGCATCAATTAAATTTTTGTGTTTGTGGCTAAAAAAAATTAAAAATTACCCCATCTACAGCCACAAAGCATGCTTCCCAACAATGATTTCAGATTTTGTGTTTGATCTAATTTTTCAATTCTTTTGGTGCTGAAATTTCAAATGTGTTGAATTTCTTTGACTATCTTGCATTTCTTTGATGATTTCGAATTTCTGTAATTTTCTTGAAGTTTATTTTGGATCTAGATAATCAAGTAATCATTATTTAGTACCTGGAAATTATAATTTAAGATGAGTTAGTTTTAGAATTTTTAATTTAAATAAGTATTCTCCAAACATTGATGACAGTCACCAAAAACAAAAACAGAGGGACATAAAAGAAATATTTGATTTCCATAATTAATCAACTAGGGACTGGTTTGCATAGTCGTTTTTGTCTCTAATTTCTTTTTTTTTTTTTTTTTTTTTTTGCAAAATTCTGTACTCTAATCACTTCTTGTGATCTTCAATAAAATGAAAATTTGAAAGCATGACCCTTATCTTTTTCTAAAAAAAAAACTCGAAAGCATCATGAACTCATTCTTCATGCTCTTAAAATTAAGGTTGTACTCATGTATTATCTCTCTTTTGAATTTGTATTTCTTTGACCCGCGACGAAACAGGAAATTAAAAGATGGACAACTTGTAGGGGTGTCAATGGGTACGGTACGGGTCGGGTGGAGACATTTTTATTATCATACCTATGTTAAATTACTTTTATCCATACCCTACCCTTACCCATTAAAATTAGACTTATCCATACTCTACCCTTATCCGTTAAAATAAACGGTAATGGGTGCTAACGAATAATATTAATGTATTACTTAATTTATTAATATTTATAAAAATATATATGAACTCATTCTGTTCATACAAATACATATCTATTTTACTAGTATAAAATAAAAATATAATTATGCAAACAATTCTAACTTAAGTCATTTCAAAATAAATAAATTAAAAAATAAGTATCTCTTATCAAACTTTTGAAGTAAAAAAATAAAATATATTAAAAGCAAAAATAACATCTTGTCTAAAATAAAATTTAATATTGTCCATTTAATCAATTTAAGAAGTACTCTACTAAATATTATTCAAACATTATAACTTATAAGATGGTTAAACTTGAAAAAGATGATAACTATAATTTCTAGCAATGAACTCATAAAAATCGGGGCAACTAAGAATACTCCGAAGTTGTGCGTTAATGGTCTGGACCGAGTTTGAAACTACTAGCCATTAACGCACAACTTCGGGTTGTTCTTACCAATTCCCTATTTTTTTATTTTATTTACCAAAAAAATTATTACACGAGATAATTATATTGAAAATAATATAAGTTATTTTTTTAATAATTTACCCTATAGGGTAAACGGTTACGAAATGATTTTTACCCATATCCTTACCCATTTACTTAACGAAATAATTTTTTTACCCTTCCTATATCAAATAAGTTAACGGAAAAAAAAATTTTACCCATACCCATCTTATCGAATATGATACGAATCGGGTAAATGGATAAAAAAATATCATTGACACCCTAACCACTTGAAAGAACAACTTTTTATTTGTCTCGATGATCTAGCTACTGAATGCATCAATTACACAATAACATGTGAAAATTCACATGATCTAGTACACGACTAAATGATACAATTTGTTCATCAATCTTGTTCTTATCTTTTGTATGACCTAAATGCTAAAAAGTTTGTGAACATAAAAGTAATTTGCATATCACACGAATTTGTTCTTTTATTAAGTTTTTTTTAACTTGACTGAAATCATTCTGAACAATATTACAGTTAGAGCCGTTTAGTACAATTCAAATTTTGAATGGCCAAATATATGTATAAAATCATAAAAAAGAAATCGCAAAATAGAACATTATTTAATAATTTTTTTGCATAGTAATTACATTCAACTGTTATTTCCTTGTAAAATTGTCTCGTGAAAAGGATAATTTGTACATAATTTTACAATTTGACTCAATAAATAAAACAATTCATAATATTAGAGAATTGACCAATATTTATTATGTCCGAAAGATACCAAAACATCACCTTTATTTCACAATTATACAAATTAAATTTTACACACTCTACATGCACATAGGCAAATCAATTGTGTCATAAATAATAATAAATCAATAAGCTCACTTATATATTAAAATCTCAACAATTAGAAGTTTTTGGAATGCCACATTTAGCAGGGAGTTTCCTCATCTGATCAACATTAACACCCAATAGAGCAACCAAAGCAGAGTGTTGGTACGAACAAAAACATTGTTGATTGGCACCTCTTATAGCTCGACAACAGCTAGGTGTTGGTCGTGGTGGATTGGAGCCTCTCACCGATGGCAAACAAGCAGTAATGCCATTGTTATTCAACCCGCACAAGCTTAAAGCAGACACCATATTTTCATTCTCCACAAGACACAATAATATTATTACAAAAACCAACTTGGAAGAGTGTGAGAACTTCATATTTTGTATATTAAAAAAAAAATTGATGCTCTTGATTAGATCTTGTTTACTCTGAATTTTGAAATGAACAAACAATATGGATTTATATATATTATTAGAATGTACGATATCTGCTGGCAATTAGTTATGATTTAGTTGGAAGTTGATAAGTACAACAAGCTTATAGTCATATATTGTTTTAGCTTAACTAATTTTGTTTCGTAAAAGGTAGGATTTTTTATATTTCACTAATAGACATGGTTAATTTTTTTTTATATTATGAGTGTCTCCTTTTCAAACAATAGATTATATTTTCTAATTTTGGAATATAAATTTAGTTTAGTTTTGTTAGCTATGTTTTAAATCAGATTTATGTTTTGACCTGTCAACAGATTTTTTTCCATTATTGAGACATGATCGTTAAAAAATAACTCTATTTTTTAGATATTAGTTTGTTTTGTTGCCCAATATACAATACAATTAGCAAAAATAAGAGAAGTAATAAATAACATGACGCCTTTGTGATGTTTTATGAAACAACATGGTATGTCTCGGTTAAGTGGCGTACTATGATATTACTAAAATATTTATATTATGGAAGGGATCCTTAATAATGGGTTATCTTAATAATTTTCGCAATAAATCTTTGAATAAATATTAAAAGAATTTTCAAATTATAATATATATATATATTCTTCTACTTATAGATTTACGGTGATTAAAATTTTATATAATTTCATTATCATTTACTAGTCCATCAAAGACCATAAAGATGTTATATACTTTACAACGGTTTTAATTTAACAGTCTTTGATGGACTATCAAACAATAATGATATTGTGTGAAATTTAAATCGTCATCAATCTATAAGTATAAAAATATTCTATATTTTTTTTCTATTTTTAAAAAAACCTATATTTATTTGAAAATTCATTATCAACTAATCTATTCCCTTTACATTATATGATTTGATATAAAAAATGGACCAAAAACACATCACCTATGTGAATGTGACACGCAACAAATAAACACGCCGTACCAAACTGTTATGTGCCCATCTATAACATAACATCATGGGTCCATACATCACACGTGTCAGTCATATTTAGATAAGATTTCATTGAACTTTTATTTTAATGACAATGAAAAAAGGTTTATGTTTGTGAAAAAAAATGTACGAAAAAAATGCTAAAAACATTTATTTGCATTACTATTATTATTAGCATTATTGTCATCATCACTATCACTATCATTTTTATTTTATTTATTTATTGATTATTATTATTATTATTATTATTATTATTATTATTATTATTATTTTCATCATTATTATTGATATTTGAAATCTCTGATCTTATATTTTTCATATTGCATTTCATTTCTAACCTATCCCAATTTATTTGAGATTAAAAGCTTTGTTGTGGTTGTAAAATTGCTAAAAAAAAATTTAATGACGAAATTAAAGACAAATCAAATAAGGGAAGTGCCAATTTCTGTATTGTATGCTTTGTAACTCCATTCAGTAGCTTAAAAAAAGTTACAAAATAGGAATTAATGTGTTGCAACGAAATAAACAGAAATTTTAATAACAGTTTTTAAATAACAACAGTTATAAAGGATGTGTTAAAAATAAATAAAAAATATGAACAAAGTTTATAGTGATTTTCATGAAAAAAAATATTACTGAAAGTTAGCGGGTCAAAAAAATTCATTTTGAATCTCAAAAATACTTTTGAAAATATATTATGTTTTTCATTTATATATTTATATTTTCTTTATTTGTCCATATTTTGTATATATTCACGATTATTAAATAAATAGCTAAAAATACCGTTTATCAACTCTCAAGGATATTTTTTGTAAATGATTTTAAAAAAATAAAGACCATTAGAAACGGGTTTTATGAAAAATCATTACTAAAGAACACCATCAGTAATGATTTTCACATAAAAATCATTACTAAGATGACCTTCAGTAACGGTTCAGAACCAAATTTTGATCTAATGATAAAGACAATATTTTCTGTGTGAAAGGTTATGTGTTCGAAATTTGGATGAGGCTTCTTGATGGATAATTAAACGATAGACAGTTTAGACTCTCATATTTACTAAAAAAATAAATCAAACATAAAATTTGATTGAAATTTGAAGAAAATCATGGTTTAAATGGTTTGAACCTTGAAGAACTCGGGGTGGATCGAGTGGAGGCATCATTCTCTTTGGGGCTTGAGCAATAGAATGACTAGAGGAGGAAAAGAACATGCTTGAAGCCTCATCAAGTGTAATTAGAAGAAAGGAAAACAATCTGAAATATAAATCTTTTTTTTTATATGTGCTACTTGTGTGCACTTGAGTAAGCATCAGTTAAATTTTTGTGTTTGTGGCTTAAAAAATTAAAAAATTACCCCATCTACAGCCACAAAGCATGCTTCCCAACAATGATTTCAGATTTTGTGTTTGATCTAATTTTTCAATTCTTTTGGTGCTGAAATTTCAAATGTGTTGAATTTCTTTGACTATCTTGCATTTCTTTGAGGATTTCGAATTTCTGTAATTTTCTTGAAGTTTATTTTGGATCTAGATAATCAAGTAATCATTATTTAGTACCTGGAAATTATAATTTAAGATGAGTTAGTTTTATAATTTTTAATTTAAATAAGTATTCTCCAAACATTGATGACAGTCACCGAAAACAAAAACAGAGGGACATAAAGAAATATTTGATTTCCATAATTAATCAACTAGGGACTGGTTTGCATAGTCGTTTTTGTTTCTCATTTCTTTTTCTTTTCTTTTTTTAATTTTTTTTTGCAAAATGCTGTACTCTAATCACTTCTTGTGATCTTCAATACAATAAAATTTTGAAGGTGTGACCCTTATCTTTTTCTAAAAAAAACTCGAAAGCATCATGAACTCATTCTTCATGCTCTTAAAATCAAGGTTGTACCCATGTATTATCTCTCTTTTGAATTTGTATTTCTTTGACCCGCGACGAAACAGGAAATTAAAAGATGGACCACTTGTAGGGTTGTCAATGGGTACGGTACGGGTTAGATGGAGACATTTTCATTATCATACCTATGTTAAATTACTCTTATCCATACCCTACCCTTACCCATTAAAATTAGACTTACCCATACTCTACCCTTTATCCGTTAAAATAAACGGTTAACGAAACGGTAATGGATGCTAACGAATAATATTAATGTATTACTTAATTTATTATTATTTATAAAAAATATATATGAACTCATTGTGTTCATACAAATACATATCTATTTTACTAGTATAAAATAAAAATATAATTATGCAAATAATTCTAACTTAAGTCAATTCAAAATAAATAAATTAAAAAATAAGGATCTCTTATCAAACTTTTTAAGTAAAAAAATAAAATATATTAAAAGCAAAAATAACATCTTGTCTAAAATAAAATCTAATATTGTCCATTTAATCATTTTAAGAAGTACTCTACTAAATATTATTCAAATATTATAACTTATAAGATGGTTAAACTTGAAAAAGATGATAACTATAATTTCTAGTAATTAACTCATAAAAATCGGGGCAACTAAGAATACTCCGAAGTTGTGCGTTAATGGTCTGGACCGAGTTTGAAACTACTAGCCATTAACGCACAACTTCGGGTTGTTCTTAACAATTCTCTATTTTTTATTTTATTTACCAAAAAAATTATTACACGAGATAATTATATTGAAAATAATATAAGTTATTTTTTTAATAATTTACCCTATAGGGCAAACGGTTACGAAATGATTTTTATCCATATCCTTACTCATTTACTTAACAAAATAATTTTTTTACCCTTACCTATATCAAATAAGTTAACGGAAAAAAAAATTTACCCATACCCATCTTATCGAATATGATACAAATCGGGTAAATGGATAAAAAAAATATCATTGACACCCTAACCACTTGAAAGAACAACTTTTTATTTATCTCGATGATCTAGCTACTGAATGCATCAATTACACAATAACATGTGAAAATTCACATGATCTAGTACACGATTAATGATATGATACAATTTGTTCATCAATCTTGTTCTTATCTTTTGTATGACCTAAATACTAAAAAGTTTGTGAACATAAAAGTAATTTGCATATCACACGAATTTGCTCTTTTATTAAGTTTTTTTTTTAACTTGACTGAAATCATTCTGAACAATATTACAGTTAGAGCCGTTTAGTACAATTCAAATTTTGAATGGCCAAATATATGTATAAAATCATAAAAAAGAAATCGCAAAATAGAACATTATTTAATATTTTTTTTTGCATAGTAATTACATTCAACTGTTATTTCCTTGTAAAATTGTCTCGTGAAAAGGATAATTTCTACATAATTTTACAATTTGACTCGATAAATAAAACAATTCATAATATTAGAGAATTGACCAATATTTATTATGTCCGAAAGATATCAAAACATCACCTTTATTTCACAATTATACAAATTAAATTTTACACACTCTACATGCACATAGGCAAATCAATTGTGTCATAAATAATAATAAATCAATAAGCTCACTTATATATTAAAATCTCAACAATTAGATGTTTTTGGAATGCCACATTTAGCAGGGAGTTTCCTCATCTGATCAACATTAACACCCAATAGAGTAACTAAAGCAGAGTGTTGGTATGAACAAAAACATTGTTGATTGGCACCTCTTATAGCTCGACAACAGCTAGGTGTTGGTCGTGGTGGATTGGAGCCTCTCACCGATGGCAAACAAGCAGTAATGCCATTGTTATTCAACCCGCACAAACTTAAAGCAAATGCCATATTTTCATTCTCCACAAGACACAATAATATTATACAAAAGCCAACTTGGAAGAGTGATGAGAACTTCATATTTTAAATTCGGAAATTTCAAATTGATGCTCTTGTAGATCTCTTGCTTACTCTGAATTTTGAAATGAACAATCAATATTGTTTATATATATTATTAGAATGTACGAAATTTGTTGGTCGTTAGTTATGATTTAGTTGAAAGTTGATAAATACAGAAAGCTTATAGTCATATATTATACTAGCTTAACTAATTTCGTTTTGAAAAAGGTAATTTTTTATGTTTCATTAATGAACTTGGTTAATTTTTTATATTATGCGTGTCTCCTTTTCAAACAATAGATTATATTTTCTAATTTTGAATATAAATTAAGTTTAGTTTTGTTAGCTATGTTTTAAATCAGATTTATGTTTTGACTTGTCAACGGATTTTTTCCATTATTGAGGCACGATCTTATTTTTTTTAGATTTTAGTTTGTTTTGTTGCCTAATATACAATACAATTAGCAAAAATAAGAGAGTAATAAATAACATGACGCCTTTGTGATGTTTTATGAAACAACATGGTATGTCTCGGTTAAGTGGTGTACTATGATATTACTAAAATATTTATATTATGGAAGGGATCCTTAATAATGATGGGTTATCTTAATAATTTTGGCAATAAATCTTTGAATAAATATTAAAATAATTTTGAAATTATAATATATATATATATATATATATATATATTCTTCTACTTATAGATTTACGGTGATTAAAATTTTATGTAATTTCATTATCATTTACTAGTCCATCAAAGACCATAAAATGTTATGTACTTTACAACGGTTTTAATTTAACAGTCTTTGATGGACTATCAAACAATAATGATATTATGTAAAATTTAAATCGCTATCAATCTATAAGTATAAAAATATTCTATATTTTTTTCTATTTTAAAAAATATATATTTATTTGAAAATTCATTATCAAGTAATCTATTCCCTTTACATTATATGATTTGATATAAAAAAATGGGCCAAAAACACATCACCTATGTGAATGTGACAGGCAACAAATAAACACGCCGTACCAAACTGTTATGTGCCCATCTATAACATAACATCATGGGTCCATACATCACACGTGTCAGTCATATTTAGATAAGATTTCTTTGAACTTTTATCTTAATGACAATGAAAAAAGGTTTATGTTTGTGAAAAAAATTGTACGAACAAAAATGCTAAATTTTTTTATTTGCATTAATATTATTATTAGCATTATTGTCATCATCACTATCACTATCATTTTTATTTTATTTATTATTATTATTATTATTATTATTTTCATCATTATTATTGATATTTGAAATCTCTGATCTTATATTTTCATATTGCGTTTCTAGGCTATCCCAATTTATTTGAGATTAAATGCTTTGTTTGTGGTTGTAAAATTGCTAAAAAAAATTAATGACGAAATTAAAGACAAATCAAATAAGGGAAGTGCCAATTTCTGTATTGTATGCTTTTCACTACTACAAAACTAGCTTTGTAACTCCATTCAGTAGCTTAAAAAAAAATACAAAATAGGAATTAATGTGTTGCAACGAAATAAACAGAAATTTTAGTAACAGTTTTTAAATAACAACAGTTATAAAGGATGTGTTAAAAAAAAATATGAACAAAGTTTATAATGATTTTTATGAAAAAAATATTACTGAAAATTAGCGGGTCAAAAAAAATTCATTTTGAATCTCAAAAATATTTTTGAAAATATATTATGTTTTTCATTTATATATTTATATTTTCTTTATTTGTCCATATTTTGTATATATTCACGATTATTAAATAAATAGCTAAAAAGACCGTTTATCAACTCTCAAGGATATTTTTTGTAAATGATTTTAAAAAAATAAAGACCATTAGAAACGGGTTTTATGAAAAATCATTACTAAAGAACACCATCAGTAATGATTTTCACATAAAAATCATTACTAAGATGACCTTTAGTAATAGTTCAGAACCAAATTTTGATCTAATGGACTATCAAACAATAATGATATTATGTAAAATTTCCTGTGTGAAACGTTATGTGTTCGAAATTTGGATGAGGCTTCTTGATGGATAATTAAACGATAGACAGTTTAGACTCTCATATTTACTAAAAAAATAAATCAAACATAAAATTTGATTGAAATTTAAAGAAAATCATGGTTTAAATGGTTTGAACCTTGAAGAACTCGGAGTGGATCGAGTGGAGGCATCATTCTCTTTGGGGCTTGAGCAATAGAATGACTAGAGGAGGAAAAGAACATGCTTGAAGCCTCATGAAGTGTAATTAGAAGAAAGGAAAACAATCTGAAATATAAATCTTTTTTTATATGTGCTACTTGTGTGCACTTGAGTAAGCATCAATTAAATTTTTGTGTTTGTGGCTAAAAAAAATTAAAAATTACCCCATCTACAGCCACAAAGCATGCTTCCCAACAATGATTTCAGATTTTGTGTTTGATCTAATTTTTCAATTCTTTTGGTGCTGAAATTTCAAATGTGTTGAATTTCTTTGACTATCTTGCATTTCTTTGAGGATTTCGAATTTCTGTAATTTTCTTGATGTTTATTTTGGATCTAGATAATCAAGTAATCATTATTTAGTACCTGGAAATTATAATTTAAGATGAGTTAGTTTTAGAATTTTTAATTTAAATAAGTATTCTCCAAACATTGATGACAGTCACCAAAAACAAAAACAGAGGGACATAAAAGAAATATTTGATTTCCATAATTAATCAACTAGGGACTGGTTTGCATGGTCGTTTTTGTCTCTCATTTCTTTTTTTTTTCTTTTTTTTTTTTTTTTTTTTTTTGCAATATTCTGTACTCTAATCACTTCTTGTGATCTTCAATAAATTAAAATTTTGAAGGCGTGACCCTTATCTTTTTCTAAAAAAAACTCGAAAGCATCATGAACTCATTCTTCATGCTCTTAAAATCAAGGTTGTATCCATGTATTATCTCTCTTTTGAATTTGTATTTCTTTGACCCGCGACGAAACAGGAAATTAAAAGATGGACCACTTGTAGGGTTGTCAATGGGTAAGGTACGGGTCAGATGGAGACATTTTCATTATCATACCTATGTTAAATTACTCTTATCCATACCCTACCGTTATCCATTAAAATTAGACTTACCCATACTCTACCCTTATCCGTTAAAATAAACGGTTAACGAAACGGTAATGGGTGTTAACGAATAATATTAATGTATTACTTAATTTATTATTATTTATAAAAAATATATATGAACTCATTGTGTTCATAGAAATACATATCTATTTTACTAGTATAAAATAAAAATATAATTATGCAAACAATTCTTACTTAAGTCATTTCAAAATAAATAAATTAAAAAATAAGCATCTCTTATCAAACTTAATAAAAAAATAAAATATATTAAAAGCAAAAATAACATCTTGTCTAAAATAAAATCTAATATTGTCCATTTAATCATTTTAAGAAGTACTCCACTAAATATTACTCAAACATTATAACTTATAAGATGGTTAAACTTGAAAAAGATGATAACTATAATTCCTAGTAATTAACTCATAAAAATCGGGGCAACTAAGAATACTCCGAAGTTGTGCGTTAATGGTCTGGACCGAGTTTGAAACTACTAGCCATTAACGCACAACTTCGGGTTGTTCTTACCAATTCCCTATTTTTTTATTTTATTTACCAAAAAAATTATTACACGAGATAATTATATTGAAAATAATATAAGTTATTTTTTTAATAATTTACCCTATAGGGCAAACGGTTACGAAATAATTTTTACCCATATCCTTACCCATTTACTTAACGAAATAAATTTTTTACCCTTACCTATATCAAATAAGTTAACGGAAATTTTTTTTTACCCATACCCATCTTATCGAATATGATATGAATCGGATAAATGGATAAAAAAGTATAATTGACACCCTAACCACTTGAAAGAACAACTTTTTATTTGTCTCGATGATCTAGCTACTGAATGCATCAATTACACAATAACATGTGAAAATTCACATGATCTAGTACACGACTAATGATATGATACAATTTGTTCATCAATCTTGTTCTTATCTTTTGTATGACCTAAATACTAAAAAGTTTGTGAACATAAAAGTAATTTGCATATCACACGAATTTGTTCTTTTATTAAGTTTTTTTTAACTTGACTGAAATCATTCTGAACAATATTACAGTTAGAGCCGTTTAGTACAATTCAAATTTTGAATGGCCAAATATATGTTTAAAATCATAAAAAAGAAATCGCAAAATAGAACATTATTTAATAATTTTTTTGCATAGTAATTACATTCAACTGTTATTTCCTTGTAAAATTGTCTCGTGAAAAGGATAATTTCTACATAATTTTACAATTTGACTCGATAAATAAAACAATTCATAATATTAGAGAATTGACGAATATTTATTATGTCCGAAAGATACCAAAACATCACCTTTATTTCACAATTATAGAAATTAAATTTTACACACTCTACATGCACATAGGCAAATCAATTGTGTCATAAATAATAATAAATCAATGAGCTCACTTATATATTAAAATCTCAACAATTAGAAGTTTTTGGAATGCCACATTTAGCAGGGAGTCTCCTCATCTGATCAACATTAACACCCAATAGAGCAACTAAAGCAGAGTGTTGGTATGAACAAAAACATTGTTGATTGGCACCTCTTATAGCTCGACAACAACTAGGTGTTGGTCGTGGTGGATTGAAGCCCCTCACCGATGGCAAACAAGCAGTAATACCATTGTTATTCAACCCGCACAAGCTTAAAGCAAATGCCATATTTTCATTCTCCGCAAGGCACAATAATATTATCACAAAAGCCAACTTAAAAGAGGATGAGAACTTCATATTGTAAATTCGAAAATTTCAAATTGATGCTCGTGTAGATCTCTTGCTTACTCTGGATTTTGAAATGACCAATCAATATTGTTATATATATATTATTAGAATGTACGATATTTGTTGGTCGTTAGTTATGATTTAGTTGAAAGTTGATAAATACAGCAAGCTTATAGTCATATATTGTACTAGCTTAACTATTCAATCTAAATGCATTGACTACAAAATAACATGTGAAAATTCACACGATCTAGTACACGACTAATGATATAATATAATTTGCTCATAATTCTTGTTCTTATCTTTTGTATGACCTAAATACTAAAATTTTTGTGACTATAAAAGAAATTTTGCATGTCACATGAATTTGCTCTTTTCTTAAGTTTTTTTTTAACTTGTCTGAAATCATTCGAACAATATTACAGTTATAGCCGTTTAATATAATTCAAAATTTGAACGGCCAAATATATGTATAAAATCACCAAAAAAAAGCAATAAAATTCTATATAATTTCTCAATTTGACTCAATAAAAAATAGTTCATAATTTTATAGAATCGATAAGTATTTGAATTGTCCGGGAGATACAAAAATATCACCTTTTATTTCACAATTATACAAATTAAAGTTTACACACTTTACAGAAACATAGGTAAATCAATTGTGTCATAAATAATAATAAATCAATAAGCTCACATACATATATCTTAAAATCTCAACAATTAGACGTTTTTGGAATGCCACATTTAGCAGGGAGTTTCCTCATCTGATCAATATTAACGCCCAATAGAGCAACCAAAGCAGAGTGTTGGTACGAACAAAAACATTGTTGATTGGCACCTCTTATAGCTCGACAACAGCTAGGTGTTGGTCGTGGTGGATTGGAGCCTCTCACCGATGGCAAACAAGCAGTAATGCCATTGTTATTCAACCCGCACAAGCTTAAAGCAGACGCCATATTTTCATTCTCCATAAGACACAATAATATTATTACAAAAGCCAACTTGAAAGAGGGTGACAACTTCATATTTTGTGTATTCAAAATTTTCAAATTGATGCTCTTGTCTAAATCTTGCTTACTCTGAATTTTGGAATGAACAATCAATACATATTTATATATATTATTAGAACTTACGATATCTGTTGGCCATTAGTTATAATTCAGTTGAAAGTTGATAAATACAACAAGTTTATAGTCATATATTGTACTAAACTTAAATAATTTAGTTTTGAAAAGGGTAAATTTTTTTATGTTTCACTAATGGACCTGGTTAATTTTTTTATTATGAGTGTCTTCTTTTCAAAATAATATTAGATTATATTTTCTAATTTTAGAATATAAATTTAGTTTTGTTTTGTTAGCTATTTTAAACCAGATTTATGTTTTGACCAATCAACTGAATTTTTCCATTATTGAGACATGATCGTTGAAAATAACTCTATTTTTTTTAGATTTTAGCTTGTTTTGTTGCCTAATATACAATACAATTGGCAAAAATAAGAGGAGTAATAAACAACATGACATCTTGTGATGCTTTATGAAACAACATGGTATGTCTCGGGTAATTAAGCGGCATACTATGACATGGCTAAAATATTTACAATTATATGGTGTGATATCTCAAAAATGATGGATCAAAAACACTCACCTATGTGACATGTTGGGGTGTTAATGGGTCGTGTCGTGTTGGATTGGGTCATCCATTTTTTATTTTTGATCCAACTCATATCTAACCTGACTGAGTCACGGGTCGACCCGATACGATCTGATCTTTGTAAAATAATTAATTAATTATTAATTATTTATATAATTTTAAATAATTAAATATTAATTATTTTATAATTAATTTATAATTAATCTTAATTAATATATAATCAGTGTATATTTAAGCTTTATTTAATATAAATTATAAAATTACTTCAAAAGAACACAATTAAACGGGTTGGGTCGAGTCGACCCATACATGACATGATCCATGATGGATAAAATATTGACCGATACCCGACCCATTTATTTTCATATCATTTCAAGTCGGATTGGGTTCGAATTAGATCGGATTGACCCATTGAGTTGGATCAAGTTTTGTCATTCCAGTGACACGCCACATATAAACACGTCGTAGCAAACTATATTATGTGTCAATCTATAACATAACATGGATCCATATATCACATGTGACATATTTAGTCCTATTTAGATAAATGTTTTTGAACTTAAATTTTCATGATAATGAAATAAAAATGATTTATGTTTGTGAAAAAAATTACAAACAAAAATGTTAATTTTTTTAACGATGAAATTAAAAACAAATAAAATAAGGTAGGTGCCAATTTCTGTATTGTATGCATTTCACTACTAAAAAAGATTAGCGAAGAAATAAATTGAAGATTGAGTAATGATTTTTAAATAACAACAGTTAAAATATATGTGTCAAAAATAGTAAAAAAAAATATGAACAAAGTTAGTAATGATTTTTATATAAAAAAAACATTTTTGACCAAAAAATCTCATTTGACTTTCAAACACATTTGAAGTTTTAAGATATTTTATTTTTTTTCATTTTTTTTAAAATTTTTTAAAAAATTATATAAATTTTTATGTTATTGTATGAACAAGATGTATTTATATTTTTCAGCTATATATGTACATGTTCTTTATATATTCATATTCTTTATATTCACGGTTATTAAATAAATAGCTAAAAAGACCCTTCACCAAAACTCTCAAGGATATTTTTTATTAATTAGTTTTTAAAACCCATACCTGATTCGGGTCGGGTTTGGACCGAATCAGGTTCGGATCGGGTCGGATTAACTAATCGGATCGAGCCAATAATTGACACCCAATAAATATAAATATAAAAAGAATTCTTAATTTTCAGTCCTTAGTTATAAACACTTCATAAAAATGAACATCAATAAATGATTTTTAAAAACCATCAGTAATTGTTATGCAATCATTGCTGATGACATAGTCAACCATTATTAAAGGGCAGTGAACCCCACTAATCTATGTCAGGACATCTTTTTGTCTACTTTCAATAATGATTTTTATAAAAGAATCATTAGTAATGATTTTTATATAAAAACTATTACTAATGGTGACCTTTAGTAATGATTTATATATATAGTTTGTTACTAATGGTCTTTGATACGAATCGGGTCGGGTTCGGGTCAACCCGATCCGATCTGATTAATTATATTTTTTGAAGTAATTTTATAATTTAGTACTAATTAAAGCTTAAATATACGCTAATTATATACTAATTAAGATTAATTATAAATTAATCAATATTTTATTACTTTAAATTATATAAAAATAATTAATAAATATTTAATTATTTTACACGGGACGATTCGTGACCCGTTGGGTCAGATATGGGTCAATATTTTTTGACTGAATTCAATCGGATCGGATTCAGATCGGGTCAAAAAAATAATAAAATAATATAACCCAATCCGAACTCCCGACCCGAACCCGACCCATTGACACCCCTAATATTTACCTAACATTTGAGAAAATATATAGGGCAGTAAAAGAAGCAGATTTAAAAAGATTGATTGATTTACGTGGTGCATTACTGTCCAACTTTTATAATGCACATTTAATTTTTTTTCTATAATAATATTCATTTAACTCTGGTACGAGTTCCATTTTTTGAATTTATTTATACTTTACATAACATTAATTTTTGGAAAACCTATAAGGAGTCCAGCCCCATAATTTTTTAGCTTGTAAGATATTATCATAAGATATTTTATTTTTAATAAAACAAATAGAATTATAAGTTACTCATACGTAATTAATGTTGAAATTTAAAACCAACTTAATGTAGGATAGCCTAATAGGATCAAGGCATGAGTTTTAAAACATCTGGGAGCTACATCAATAGATCAAACATGAAGAGAACTAACTTCTAATTTAGTGAAAAAAATAATATTCTCTGTGCGGAAGACAGTGGCGGAGTTACATGGATCAAAATGATGTCAATTGACAGCACTCAAATTTATAATTTTTATATATAACTTTTAAAAAATAAAAAATATTTAGAATAATATTTACTATTTATTATATATTTGAACCCACAGAAAACTATTTGAGACTTTCATTATTGACACCACTAAATTTTTTTATCAATGAGGAATAAATAAAAAAACATCTATTTTGTAATGAGACAAATTTAACATTCATTTTTATAAATTTTATTCTTATTGATCATATAATTTTTTTTATTAAACTAACAGAAAATTTCAATCTTGTAATTTCTTGATTTCTCAATGTCTTTTCAAAAAAAATTAGTGTAATCAATTTTATATAACCACATTAGAAATTTTAAAAAGTGATTTATTTTTTTTTTAAAAATTTTACTTATAAGTTAAAATGTAATCATACTTATTAAAACTCTGATCATTTTAATTTTTGACGAATTTTAATTTGAACTTGACATAATGTTTTAATGTCATGATTTGCTGAGTATTTTTTATTTCATGATGATTTATAAATTGCTTGACATTCTTGTCTGAAAATATTTGTTTTCACCTTTTTTATAGAAAAAATCATAAATATAATAAAGAAGCTTTTTATAAGGGATTCAGAAATGAATGTCTTTTTCATACACTTATATCGAGAACAAAAATTATACCACGAGTAATACAATAATTAATATGTGTTCAATTTAGTAAAAAAAATTCTGAAGGAAAAAAATTAAATGTTTGAACTTTTTATTGCTTCTTTAAATAAAAAGAAATTACAACTCTTTTATGTATTAAATATTCTGAACAATATTACAGTCATTGCCGTTTTATATAATTCAAATATAAGTATAAAATCACAAAAAAAAAAGCACTAGAAGTTGTACCCTGGTTTGGCGTGCAAGAGCTTGAAAGACCAAAATATAACAATATTTAAAAAATATAATAACTTCTATATAATTTTACAATTTGACTTAATAAAAGAATCAATTCATAATATAAGAATTGTTAAATATTTGTTATGTCCGAGAGATACAAAAATATCATCTTTATTTCACAATTATTCAAATTAAATTTTACACACTTTACATGCACATAGATAAATCAATTGTGTCATAAATAATAATAAATCAATAAGCTCACATATATCTTAAAATCTCAACAATTAGACGTTTTTGGAATGCCACATTTAGCAGGGAGTTTCCTCATCTGATCGACATTAACACCCAATAGAGCAACCAAAGCAGAGTGTTGGTACGAACAAAAACATTGTTGATTGGCACCTCTTATAGCTCGGCAACAACTAGGTGTTGGTCGTGGTGGATTGGAGCCTCTCACCGATGGCAAACAAGCAGTAATGCCATTGTTATTCAACCCGCACAAGCTTAAAGCAGACACCATATTTTCATTCTCCACAAGACACAATAATATTATTACAAAAGCCAACTTGGAAGAGTGTGAGAACTTCATATTTTGTGTATTCAAAATTTTCAAATTGATGCTCTTGTCTAAATCTTGCTTACTCTGAATTTTGGAATGAACAATCAATATGGATTTATATATTATTAGAACGTACGATATCTGATGATCATTCGTTATGATTTAGTTGAAAGTTGATAAATACAACAAGCTTATAGTCATATATTGTACTAGCATAACTAATTTTGTTTTGTAAAAGGCAAAACTTTTTATGTTTCATTAATGAACCTGGTTATTTTTGCTATGATTTTCTTCTTTTCAAACTGATATTAGATTATATTTTCTAATTTTAGAATGTAAATTTAGTTTAATTTTTGTTAGCTGTTTTAAACCAGATTTATGTTTTGAATTGTCAACTATTTTTTCCATTACTAAGGCATGATCGTTGAAAAATAACTCTACTTTTAGATTTTAGTTCATTTTGTTGCCTAAGATACAGTATAATTGGCAAAAATAAGAGATAAACTACACATGACATCTCATATTATTTTATGAAACAGCTTGGTATGTCGAGTGAATAAAAAATATGACATCTCATATGACGTATTATGAAACAATATGGTACATCTCGGTAAGTGACATACCTTGATGTAATTAATATATTTTTTAACTTGACATTACGTGCTATGGCAAAAATGATAGATTAAATCACATCACATATATATATGTGGCATGTCAATCCATAATATAACATGAATGCATACATCACACGTGTCACATTTAGTCAATATTTTTCTGAACTTAATTTTTATCACTATTAAAAAAAGTTTTCAAGGTTTTGAAAAAAAAAATTGCAAATTTATTCTCGAGTAAACAAAAATGTTAAAACTTGTTGACATTTTGACTAAAATACAGTGAAGATCTCCTGTAATTAAGATAGATTATGTTTAAATTTTAATATAATATTTGAAAAATCATTTCACCCTGCATGGTTCATCTTTAAGGGAGCTGATTTTACAATATTATTTTTGGCTAAATAAGATTTGCAGAAAATCCACGCTTGACTGATCTAAATATGACATTTATAATTGACATAACAAATCTGTACAAAATCACCGAAATTTCACCATGTACTGAATCTTTTTTTGGGCACCAAGCCTTTAAAACTTATTCAAATCAGTCAGAGGTGGAATCAAAGTAGGTTATACCCAACAAACTGGTATTGATTTTGAAGAAACATTTGCACCGGTTGCACATCTTGAATCCATTAGAATGTTTTTGACATATGCATCACACAAAGGTTTTACATTATATCAAATGAATGTCAAAAATGTATTTCTTAATGGATTCCTAAATGAAGAGGTGTATGTCCAACAACCATCAGAGTTTATTAACCAAACTTATCTCAATCATATTTATAGACTCACAAAAACTTTATATGATCTTAAACAAGCCCCTAGAGCTTGGTATGGTAGACTTAATTCTTTTTTTTTCAAATAATTTTGTTAGGGGTCAAAATGATACTACTCTCTTTACTAAAAAGAAGGGTAATGATCTTTTATTAGTACAAGTTTATGTTGATTATATCATATTTGTCTTAACTAATTCGGCACTTATCGAGAAGTTTTCTTCTTTAATGGGTAGTGAATTTGAGATGTCAATGATGAAAGAACTTATATTTTCCTTGGGACTTCAAATTAAACAAACGAAGGATGACATCTTCATTAGTCAAACCAAATATGCTAAGGAGTTGGTCAAGTAGTTTGGCCTCGATAATTGTAAGAGAAGCAAGACATCAATGGCAATTGATACTAACCTAGGCGTAGATGAAGGAGGAAGATCAACCGACATACATCAATATAGGGCAATGATCGATAGTTTTCTTTATCTTACGGCTAGTAGACCGAGATATAATGTTCTGTGTTTATTTATGTGCACTGTACCAAGCAAATCCCAAAGAATCTCATCTAATTGCACTAAAAATAATCCTAAAATATGTTAAAGGTACTCTTAATCTTGAATTATGATATGGTAGACAAACCGAACCTAATCTCATTGGATTTACCGATGCAGATTTTGCCGATGATAGACTTGATAGAAAGAGTACTAGTGGGACATGTCAGTTTCTTGGGGGTCATTAGTGTCATGGTCTAGCTGTAAGCAAACTTCAGTGGCTCTTTCAACCGCTGAAGCCGAGTACATTACTGCGAAAAGTTGTTGCACATAAACATTATGGATGATACAAACTTTACAAGATTATAATTTACATTTTCACAAAGTACCAATAATGTGTGACAACACTAGTGCAATAATGATCTCAAAGAACCTGATTTTACATGCTCGTACCAAGCATATTAAAATTCGACATTATTTTATTCGTGATCATGTTGAAAGGGGTGATATTGAACTCATACATGTTGATACCAAACATTAAATAGTTGATATCTTCACAAAACCCCTTAATACACAATAACATTGTGAGTTAAGATTTAAATTAGATATGCTTGAACTTTCTTAGTAATTAAAGCTATAACATACAAACTTAAGTCTGTTTCAAAGCATAATTGTCATATTTATTTTCAAATCCTATTGAAAAACCAATAAAAATCGTGTGTCTGTCCCTGAACCGTTATAATGATTCACTAATCGTTATAATGATTCACTAATCGTTATAACGATTCTTTTGAATGTTTGTAGTATTTTTATTTGTTCTTGACTTTATTTCTAGACTGTCATTATCAACGATTCAAACTCCAGATAACCTCTGGCAACGATTCAAACTCCCAGACAGTCATTAATAATGATTCAGAAATCATTAATGGTTCTTGGATCCTAATAGGATGGATTCAATCACAGAATTAGCTCCAAACCGTTATCACGATTGAAGGATCGTTATAATGGTTCATAGAGATAATTGAAATTGAACCTTGACAAGGTGGGTTCACAGAAGAAAAGTTGCAACGCTTCAACAAACCATTCAACGACACAGATAACGTTAACGTTACATGTGACGTTATAATGCTTCATTAAAGGTATTAAATAATTTTCATCTGACACAAATGGTCTCATCCTACAGAGAAGCACAAAACGTTGCAACGATTCAGGAGATCATTGAACGATTCAGAAGATCGTTGAACGATTTAGGAGATCGTTGAACGATTCAGGAAGCGTTGGACGCTTGGTAAAGATTATAACGGTTCAGGAAAGGTATTCAATTTTTCTTATCTAACAGAGAAGGTCCCACCTGACAGTGACATAATGAACCGTTACAACGGTTCCTTTGACCGTTGGACGATTGATAAAACGTTATAACACTTGATAAATCGTTATAACACTTCAGGAAAGCTGAACATATTTCTGACCGTTACAAAATCTTCTTAATATCTGATTTATTGGAAAGTGATGTCTTTTAGACTACCTACCTTAAAAGCCAACAGACATGACTATTCATATTAACCTCTCATTATAAAAGGTCTCAACCTTTCTTTCTCTCTTCCATCGCATACACAAGAGCCAAAGTTTCCTTCTCAAATCCTCATTCCAGAATCTTTGTTAAACCTTTTGTCTTCTACAAAACTCTGCCAAAATGACCTCTTCAATCCTTAGACTCTCCTAATTCAACCTTTTTCTTATTCTTCTTGTTATTATGGCACCAAAAATATCCTTCATCAAGAATAAAAAGTGAAAAACTGAAGAATAACTAAGGCGTGAACGGTTAAGTGCCAAAGCCGATCCCAACCGCATTCCGGGATTAAGTTTCTATCCAATTTCGTTTGATCCTTCAAGGTAAAATCCAGCAAGTGGTTCATCTTCACAACCACCATCTCAACCTCAAGGACAAGACAATCCCAAGGGATCATCCTCTCAAGCCATCATCTGCTCAATAGCAGCACCACCACTTGGTCCTCCGTCGCCACTTTTGACTTCAAATTTAGTGGGCAGCGATTTGAAATGACCGAGATCATAATGCCGGGAGGATGGTTCTTAGTCCTACCGGATGATAAGCATGCCACTGCACCGAATGATCGAAGGAACCGATTTCTCTACCGCTCAAACAATGCAGCAAGCTATTTCTTCGGTAATTTCAAAAATAGAAAAATTATTGATTGTTATTTTTATCATAAGGGTGAAAATGGTAAGATAACTGATTGGGAGGATATCAAAATTAAAAGTTATATCGATTTTTTTCCATGGAAAAATATAATTGAGTGTAATGATGCATCTCACAAAATTCTTACTCAATTGTTCTATACCAATATGGAATTCATAGATGAACCATGGGGTTTTACTATACTTATATGTGGACAACCAATTGTAGTAACAATATCATAACTTATCAAATGGTTTTCAACCCTTGAAACCGGTGAACAAATCTATGTCTACGGTAAATGGCCCGAAATCACCGAGGTACAATAAGGGATTATAAGAGGTGGTTTGTACCTCATTTGATAAATGATCGAGAAATTTTTACAACATCCTTACCGGTCGTGCATAGGTTAGCCTTCCACTTCATCAACAACATTCTAACCCCAAATGCTACATTGAAAACTAATATGAAAATAAATTTCATTTTCTATTTACGTCATCTTCTTTCAATGGATAGGCAATTTTGTATTCCATTTATTATCATAAGTCATATGAAGCATGCATATCAGGTTAAAAATATAAATTTATCATATGCCAATCTTATTACCCGAATCCTACGGTTGCATTTAAGGGATATATCGTAAAGAGATAGGATTCACCCCACAAACTTATTTCATGAATTACTAAATCTTGGGTGGGTTAATAACTCGATTGGTGAACCACCGGTATGGACTCCAAACCATAAATACCCCATCAATAGTTGGATAAAGGATCAAAATACAAAGGTAAACCAATATACCGATCCTAATTCGGAAGAACTTATCTTGGAACCTGAATCAACTCAAGAAGCCGGAACCTCTTCTCAACCTCATTCTTATGCAACCATCCCAAGTTTTACCTTTGAATCGGACTATCAAACCTCGTTTGATCCTTACCTTGCTTCACCACAAATCGATTCTATACAAGTCTACTTTGGATATATTGCTCAATCTATATATCATATGAACTTGAACCAACAAGTTTTCAAACCCGTGTGAACAATGAAATTTCCACCCTCAAAGATAATTTAACCCGTATGAAGGATTGCAACATAACTTTCAAACTAATTGGGTTAATAAGTATGAAAATTGGGTGGATAATACGGTGACATGAATTTTAACTTGAAACCGGACAATGTTAACATGGAAATGGCCGATGATCATAATGTACGGGGTCAAGAGGAAGAAGAGGGGGAGGAAGAAGAAACTGAAATGGTGGGTGAACAAGAGGTCACTTTCACCGATCCACCGGACCAAACATGACGATCAATCTTTTCACTTCTTTTACTTAGAATTTCTTTTGTATTTTATTTTTCAATTTTGGCTTTACCATTTTATGAGATGAGAGTTATGCTTTGATTATTATGGTTATGTATGTTATAACTTGTTTGAATTTTACATGCTTATGTAATGTTTTAAATATTTGTGCTTGATTATTTGAATTGTCTTTGCTATATTATTGTGTTATCAATTTTTTTTTTATTCAAGACATTATAATTGATCTTTAAGAATCAAGTTACCGTGACTTGTTACATTTCTAGCATTATTTTTGCTTTATCATTTTATATGCAACAAGTGTATGGATATAGGGGGAGCAAAGATCAAGGAAGGGTTATCTTATCTAAATGTCAATTGTGGTATTCAATTTTTTGTTTGTTTTTACAAAAAGGGGGAGAAAATTTTGCTCAAGTCTTCGTACATTTGGTTTTGCAAAACAACAAAAAGGAGAGATTGTTACACTTAATAAATTTTTTAATTTTGTCATTTTGCAAAATGTTATTGAATTTAACAAGTTTTTCTTTAAGATTTGATTATAGAATTCTAAGAAGCTTCAAGGAAATGAAGAAGAAATGATCAAGATCAATTCAGAGCTATGAAGATATAGGATCATATTCAATGTACAAGTATAATTCAAAATCTTATATTTTTCATAATTATGCAAGGAAGAGCTCTCTGTCGCAGAGAACTGTTATAACGATTCCCCAATCGTTATAATGAGTCCCCAATCGTTATAACAATTCAATACACATACTCAAAAATATTCTATGTTCTCTTGTGCGTAGAAATGAGCCAAAATTAACAAAGTATATCGTTATGTAATGCTTCGTCAAGTGTTATAACGACTCAATACACTTACTCAAAAATATTCTAAGTTTTTTATGAGCAGAAATGAGCCAAAATTAACAAAGTGTATCGTTATGTAATGCTTTGTAAAACATTCAACGTTTCATGAAACGTATAACGATTCAGTGAATCGTTATAACATTTCTAAAGATCAGTAGACCTGTCAGAAAGTTGGTCAAACAGTCAAAGCGTTGATAATGTTTCTATAAAGCGTTCAATGTTTCTCTATATCATTATAACGATTCATCTTATTCATTTTTGAACCGTTATAACGTTATATACAATTCTAACAAGGGATATTCTTGAAAACTCAAGATTCACAATGCAGAAACGTTATAACAATTGATGAAATATTATAATATTTTCCAGTGCAAGAATACCAGTTATCTGTTAATGGTTTATAGAAAATGATGTTCTATGTGTGGATTATGATTTATTCAAAACAATCAACATCTCTAGCAACACAGAGCGTTCAACTGCAACCAAAGAACCCATTTTCTTCCTTGCAAATTACAAGAATAAGAGATCTTGAATTAGCCAAAGTAAAAGAAATTCTTGTGTAATTTTCAGTTCAACACTTCTTTGAGGTTTGTCTTAAATCTTTTCTCAGTAGTTGTATTGCGGTTTCTTTGAGCCTTGAGTGCTCCTTTGTTGTTTTATTTTGCAGTTTTTAGTTTTCTTGCACTTCATTGTGAAGAAACTAAACTTTCTTGTTTGTAACTGAATTTTTAATAATAAAGCCATCCCGTTAGTGGGGTGAGAACCGGAGACGTAGGTATTTTAAGCCTAACTCCGTTAATATTTTTAGTGTTCTTTATAATTTTTGTACTTGACCAAAATAGTCCAAAATTATCATTTTTGATAAAAATCATCAACCATTCTTATAATATCACTATACTCCTATTTATTATATTATAGATATAAAATTCGCATATAAGACTCATCATGAAAATCCGTATATGCGACCGCATACCGCATATGCGGTATGTGATGATCATCCACACGCATATTGAAATCCGTATTTTAAATTATTGATCTTGCTAGACTATCTATTTTTTAATTTCTATCAATACACAAGTCCTTAACTTTATTTAGTGACTAATAAAAAAAATTATACCTTAAATCGAAAGTAAGGATTAGCTAGATTCATTTGAGAATTCATTTTCACTTCTTCATGCCCCAAAAAAAAATCAACAACAAGAACTTAATCCGAAAGTAACCAAGGATACATAAAGTTAAAATTTTAATTAGTGTTAGAATTTATTTTTTTATTTTAAATTTTAATTCGATGCACTTAGTCACTTACACGTGCCACGTGCCACGTGCCCGTTAGATACTGGACGTGTTTACGCCTTATCAAGTGCACCTATAACTCAATATGATATTTGTAGGATATATTTGAATCTTGCGAAGAATATTAAGAAATTAAATTCTAAAAACATGACACATGAAAAACACACGTGTTATGTTTGAAGATCTACATGTCGTACCGTGCCTATGTGCCGCGCACTTTTGTTAAATACACTGCGATTTTATAAAAATTTAATTGGATATTTCATATAAGCTATATCGAAACACGTAAATATAATCTCCAAGATTGCATTTTCTTTTGATAAATGCTAAAATATTTTATAACAAATAATGGATGAATCTCTGGTACAATTGGATCGCGGGCACAATACCAAAAAATATATTAGTTTTTTGTGTCAGAAACTAAACTCTATTAACGAGCTATAACTAATGTAATTTATCCAATCGAGTAAAAAACATCTGTGGCAAAGCCACGTGGGCTCCATCTAGGTCAATTCAATTGACTTTACTTTCATTATGAAAATCCTTATAAATTTACAAATATACATTTACTATGATTTCATACATATAATAACTGCTCATATGTGCTTAGTTGAACGAAGGTAATGATTAATGATTAACCTTACTCCTAATTAATGGCTTTGCTTAATCAACGCTTCCAACTCCCAAACAACTGCACAAAACTGCTCTGTAAAATTATATTAAATTTAACTATAACTAGTAGTTCGAACAAATCGATTAGTTTTCTCCAGTGGAACGAACCACATTCCACTTGCAAATTGCAATGTCGCAATTTATAAGTCAGAATCATAATTGACCGACCTAACCTAATTTTGCATGAAATCCTATACAGCGGTTCAAGCGTGAAGCGAAGGAATGAACCGTCCGATCGCATTCACGATTCATCTCAACTCAAATAGGAGGAGATCGGACGGCTCTCGACTGCAGTAATAAGCATCTGCCCGAGCGCGCCAAGTTTTGGTAATTATTTCTCAGATTTAATCCGTCTTAATTAATACATGCATACAGGACTGGAGTATAGTCAACTTAAAAATGAAAATATATAGAATAAAATAGTTGATAAAGAATAATAAAATCAGCTATAGATCTTTCGTGCTTCTCCTCCCCTTTCGGGCCCTTCTTTTGTTCCATTTCTCTCACCAGCGAAGAAAACGAGACCCTAGATCTCATCTCATCTTTTCTTTCCTTTAAGACCTTCAGGCGTAGCAATTTGGATCCGATTACTCGGTGCCGATGGATTCGAGTTCTTCGAGTCAGCCGGAGTTCGATTATTTGTTCAAGCTGCTCCTGATCGGCGATTCTGGCGTCGGGAAGAGCAGTCTCTTGCTACGGTTCACCTCTGATTCGTTCGAGGATTTGTCTCCGACGATCGGTAAGTATTTATATTTCCCTTTCTGTTTCAGAGATTACAGTTTTATGTGTAAATTATCGATATATCGGGACGGAAATTGAATTTTGAAGTGAGTTTGCGGTCTCATTGTGAGGTTTTAGATCGTCTTTACTGGACATAGATATGCGATTTTAGATCGTCTTCTGGTTTTGTTTGTTTAGGATTCCCTTTCTAGGTACTGATTGGCAATAATTGAGGTATAATGTGTTGCGTGATGAAGTTATTGCTGTAATTTGTAGTGTTTCAAGTAAAGTCCCGAAAACTGTAAATGATAATGTTTTAGTTTATGCCCTCAATCAAAACTAGAGCTGACAATAATACTCAAAAATCAAACATTTCATTAATCTTTTTAATCTGTCCAGGTGTGGATTTCAAGGTTAAAATGGTTACCACGGGAGGAAAGAAGCTCAAGCTTGCAATTTGGGATACTGGTATATCATTCAATGTCAAAATGTAATTTATGCAACAGTTGATCTATATTTCAATTTTCTATATGTTTTTTCAAAGTTAGTTAAATGCAATGAACATTGCAGCTGGACAGGAGAGGTTTAGAACTCTGACAAGTTCATACTATAGAGGAGCACAAGGCATCATCATGGGTACATTATTTTTCTCTGTTTCTTTTAATGTTATACATACATACATAATATAATAAGTTGACGGAGTTATATTGTCCTGACATGCTGTGCATCATCATGAATGGATATTACTCTGATGGAGTCTGACATTGACTACATGTCATGCTAACTATTAAGTTACACTTCCAAGATGTTAATAATTTCCTTCCTGGGAAATATCTGCCATTTAGGAAATTGAATTTTGATACAGTACTGCTGCTTTTTCCTCCAGAGTACCCCAACCACTTATGAGTCTATGACTGTGGGGCCCACAAAAACTCGGGGATCCACAGGTGATGAGGGCACTGTGGGGGGCGACAACATGTGCACTGTTTATTTTTCTTTGGGAAGTAATATCGAGTAATAAATATTAAAGATTAGTTAGCAAGTAGGCAATCCATTCATTGAATATTACCTGACCATTTATATGTTCATTTATATTATAATTCTTATATTAGTAGGATGTTATATAATGTTGCAGTGTATGATGTGACAAGAAGAGATACATTCACCAATCTGTCTGACATATGGGCCAAGGAAATTGACCTCTATTCAACAAATCAGGATTGCATCAAGATGCTTGTAGGAAACAAAGTCGATAAAGTAATTATTAATTGTCATTTTTTAATATGCCTCCTTTGATTGGATGTTTGGTTCAATTATGAAAGCAACATTACACAAAAGTTATACAATTGATGATGAATGTTTGATGAAAAATTGAAGGAAAGTGAAAGGGCAGTGACAAAGAAAGAAGGCATAGATTTTGCAAGAGAGTATGGGTGCTTGTTCCTGGAGTGCAGCGCTAAAACTCGAGTTAATGTCGAGCAATGCTTTGAGGAACTTGTATTGAAGGTAGTGAACTCTATTTTCTTACTAGAGTCCATAATAAAAATGATTAGTCCTGCACACAACTCACTTTTTTTTTAACTTTTAGTCTGTAGAGTAGCAAAATTCTTTTTTCAGAATGCTGATATTTATATGGAATAAAATATATATGTTGATTAGTATCCTTAACTGTCTTAGAGTATATTTGTGAGATTTAAAGACAGGCTTATACCATATCAGCTTAGAGTAGGATTAGAAATCCTTGTTTTTAGATGGTAAATCTTTTTGCTGATGTGTCATTCTCATCCTTTTCACTATTACTTTCATTGATTTTTGATATTTGAGATCTCTGATCTCTATGATATTGGATTGGGTTTCATTTCTAGCCTACCCCTATTTATTTGGGATTGTTATTGTTGTTATTGTGAATTTCCTCCTTGATAAACAGTCATGTATCTCAAGCTTCTAGGATATATTCCCACTTGTGTAGAATTTGTGACCAAAATAACAATCGGTACTGTTTTTGGACTGACATCATGTCAACAACAACAAAGCCTTTAATCCCAAATAAATTGGGATAGGAAATAAAGAAAAAAAATAGGACCGATGTCAAATAAAGAATTTTGTCTTAACTTATTTCAAATGGGTATGACAAGACTTGTTCCATTCCATTTGTTTATGTAGAGAAAAAAATGTTGTTGTTTTACTTGAGAGCATAAAGAATGCTAACTGATACAAACTGTGGTTCTTAAGAACTCAAAAGATATTCTGGAAGTTGAGGATCAGATCAAGGAAGCATGTGGTTGCTATTAACTATTAAGTACCCTTTGTTTTGTGGACTGTTTGTTTGCTGTTGCTCAATGAAATTACTCAAATTTGCTTGTCATCCAATTCAAAGGCCGACTAAATTCCTCAAATGGTTCCTTTGTATCAAATGTTTGGGTTCCCGGAGTTTCAAGTTTGATTTTGGTTATTTGTTTCTATTTATAGCATTCAGATATTTTATGCATTTTAATAAGAAAAATAGACATTGAGACGGACAATTGTAGGTATCTTTCAGGTGATACCTTAAGTGTCAATACTGTCTAGGTCTAGGGTGGACTCCTTAATTATTTGCTGAAGAATGGAAATGATACCACCTGGAATATTTGCACATGAAGATACAACATGGTATAGTTGGTGATCAAAATGAAACATCAAAAGATGGTAAACTCGCAATGTTTAGTGATCCAAATGTGATTCAACCATCTGTGATTTACCTTTGCAATTGTTACCTTCCTTTTTTTTTTTTTTGGAACAGATTATTTCTGTCTAATTGAAATTTGAACTATTTTTATTTATTCCTGGTAGATATTGGATACACCAAGCCTATTAGCCGACGCATCGGCTGGGGTAAAAAAGAACATATTCAAGCAGAAGCCCCCTGAAACAGATTACTCTTCTTCTAGCTGTTGTTAGACAAACGGATAATTCAAAGAAACAACAGAAATGCTCTCCTCCACTTCTTTATGAAGATGCTGGTGATTTATTTTTACAAAGTAAAGCTGTGTTATGCTGGTGTATATTGTACTCTCTGAAGATAGCTTTGGTGTCATGATACACGTTACTTGACATTTTCTTTTTTTCCTTTCTTTCTAATGTTTGTGACTCGCAAAATGTCATCTTAATTTTAGCATTTATTTGTTATATATTAATGTTGATGTGTTACATGGAAATACCCTCCTTAATCTACGATGTACATTAGTGAAGGACTCTCAGAATGAAAGTTGTGTCATTTATCTCTTATGATGTATCATTAGATATTAAGAGATTGTAATAAGAACGGAAATGATGCTGACTTGGCACAATTTCTCTCATGAACCTCTTTTAGTCTTCATTACATAGAAGTTGCTCCTAGAGGTAATTGTTTACTGGCCTTCAATGCAAATTGCAAACGAAAAATTTAATAAACTGGACATCTCCAACCGTTGTAAACAACAGAGAGGAGTAAATTCACAAAACCGACACGGTCACACCCAACGAGGGAGGACTTTTTACTTAAACAGTCTAATAATCAATGTTATCTACACAACCGGCTAGAGGTGGCAATCGGGCGGGTCGGGTTGGGTTCGGGTTCGGGTCGGGTCGGGTTCGGGTTCGGGTCGGGCGGGTCGGGTCGGTTTGACTTTCCTGGAAGAAATCGGGTCGGGCGGGTCGGGTCGGGCCTGGGTCGGGTCGGGTCAATTTACATGTTGTGTTTTTTCAGATCGTTGATAGAATTCGATTGGATTGAAGGCCATTTGATCTCGGGTCGGTCGGGTCGGCGGGTTCGGGTCGGGTCGGTTTGACTTTCTTAAAAATCGGCCGGGTCGGGTTCGGTCCGGGCGGGTCGGGCGGGTTTGTCGGGTCGGGTCGGGTCGGGTCGGGTTCTGCCACCTCTACAACCGGCTTTAGAGCAAAGTTATTTTCACAAACGGCTTAAATAAGGGCGTGAATTCAACTCACGCCCTTAAACTCCATTTTGTCTGCCCGAACACTGCCCAAAGACACAAAGGGCGTGGGTTGAATTCACGCCCTTTAGACGTTGATGTGCTCTGGTTGTTACTTTTCAAAAACACCGAAAGTGAAAAAAAATAATACAAATGCGATATGTGGATTTAAAGGGCGTGAGTTCAACTCACGTCCTTTGGGTCATTTTGTTTTTTTTTTTGTTTGGGCAGCGGGCGGGCAGAGAAAATAACGTTTTAAGGGCGTGAGTTGAACTCACGTCCTTTATTAGACCGTTTGTGAAAATAAGTTTGCTTTTATACCGTCTTTGTAGTTAAATCTGTTTTTGGGCGGATTAAGTAAAAAATCCACGAGGATTGATCATTGACGAGTGATGAGCGATGACTGATTTCGCAGCATTCCAGCCACACCCCTCTCGGTCTCTCTTGACTGTCAATCCAGAGTCCAGTCGTAGAGACGGTGGAGAGCAACCAACCACTGGATGGCTGCGATGCTGAGCTCGCACACGGGTCCTCTAGCTCGCTCTCCATTTCTCTCCAGTGCAAGGCCAAAACCGAATCTTCGATACAGCGTCGTCAGGTGCACTTCCAAAGAGGCGGGGACATCAATTACTCCACCTCCCTCGTTCAAACCGCCTGAACCAAAGCGGTTTGCGGTCCGACCCGATAAGCTGCTTGATATCATCGGTGCATCGCTGGCGCTGCCCTTCCGACTTGGTACTGGTGCTCTCGTTCTTGGGTATGCCGTCATGCTTGCGCGAATTTTAATTTTCGAGTGTTTAATTCCCTTTATAAAATCTCTGAATTTTTGTTTTACTGTCGTAGATATTCAGTGTCATTTGTTTCTCAAGATGATATTCCTTCAAATCAATATGCTATGAGTATTGCTGGTAATTTCTACTTTGCAAGGAATTCTCTGTCTATTTTATTTATTTATTACCATTTGTATTTGCTTGTTGATTTTTGAACTGTATGAATATACCAGTATTATATATGTGAAATTTGGCCCAGTATTATCTCAAAGTTTTGGTCAATAAAGATATTTTGTAAGTGGTGCATTGCTAGTATGGGTATGTAACTTGCATCAGTACCTATCTTGGTCTATCTGTGTACAATGCCAGTCAAGGTATCTTGTGTAGTATTATGTCTAATAATTAAATAATTTTCATCTGTAAACTTTAGGTATAAAGCTGAAAGAGACATCAAAATTAGGCCCACGGCCTGAGAAGCCAATTGAGATTTATGAATTTGAGAGGTAATTTAGTCTCTTTTTGGCAGATAGCGATTGCAATATCCACACGCTATAGACTCTATTCATAAACTTTATTTTGGATTTTATTTTCAACTCACCCAGCCTTCTTGTTTGTTCCTTATTTTTTCCTTTCAATACAAAAAATTCAACTCGGGGCAAACATCAGCTGTCCATTTTGTCGTAAGGTAATCATTAGTCATTAGTCATTACTTGTATTACTTTATGAAGAATTTTCCAAATTGTTTTACATTGTCCTTCATGAAGTTTCCTCAAAAGTCAGCACATTTGTCTTTCCATAAATGGTGTTAGAATAGCTAATTACTTATAATTTTGCAGGTGAGAGAAATGGTAAGTGTGTTGGATTTGGATGTATTATTCTACCCCTGCCCCCAAAATGGTCCAAATTTTCGTCCAAAAGCTATACAATTGGGTGGCAAGAAGCAATTCCCTTACATGGTTTGTCACGCAACTTGTGTGCTTTTCATAAAATTGCAAGGTTAAATTATAGGGGAGGGATTACTGACAATGGTTATATTGACAATCTTGACACTAAAATTTTATTTGAAAAATTCTTAAAAAAATCATAAAAATAGTAAAAAGTATTTATAGAAATATTATTGTGCTGATCACTTTCCAAATTTTATGTAATTTAAGCGTCATTTGAAAGTCCATCAAAGACCCATTAAATTCCAATCGTTGCAAACTGCATAAAATTTTGTTGGTCTTTGATGGACTATCAAATGATATTTAAATTGCATGAAATTTGAAACACCATTAATCTATAAATTCAAATGACGTATCAAATTATGTTTCTATTTTTAAGATTATTTTTTAATTTATTTGTCATTTCATTGTTAAGATAACCATTGTCACGTCTCATGGTCCTACCCTTAATGATACATACTTATACTATACTTATTATATATATATTTCTCTGCAGGTGGACCCAAATACAGGGGTAGCGATGTATGAGTCAGATGACATAATAAGATACCTTGCTGATAAATATGGTTCCTTTTCTCTATAGTCCTTCTAAGATGTATATTCAGATTATATCTCATCTTTTTCTGAGAACTTTTTTTCCCCTTCAAATGATATTCCTCTCGGTTAGGTGATGGAACAGTTCCTCTGATGTTATCGCTGGGACTTTTGACAGTATGTTCTCAAAACTCATGCTTCATTTGTGATGTTCTTTTAACAAAAAAGTCAACCAGGTGTTAATTATTATTTGTGGGTTTATCTGTTTGTTTTTAATGTTTTAGACCCTTACAGCAGGCTTTGCTATGATTGGCCGCATGGGAAGGGTAAGATATCCAAAACTATGCCTTTTATGGAAACAATACTTAAATTGCCTATCATCGCATTCATCATTAGCCTTTTCAAGTAGCAAATAGGTTGTTATACTTGTGTAGGGGGGTTCATACACACCATCAAAACTTCCTCCTCTACCTCTTGAGTTGTGGGCGTATGAGGTAAGTTATAATTATTGGTAATTCTATTTTTACTGGTAATTTTATTCTATGTAAATAAAAAGATAAGTAACAAGTGTGTGTATGAATTTTGAAGGCTTCTCCTTTCTGCAAGATTGTAAGAGAAGTGCTTGTTGAGCTAGAGCTGCCTTATTTGCTACATAGGCAAGTTTGTTTATAGGACAATATTCATGTGTATACCTATAAAATTCTGAAAGATCAGTTGACCTATGTAAAAGGGGAAATTTTTATGCATATGTACTTCAACAAGGGAAATGGTGTATTTATCCCTATGATACACAAGACAAATATTTTGGTACCCTTTTTCCTTCCTAGAAGACGGGGCTTGACGGCATCCTTCTTTTGCTGGATGGTTTAGGTAGATTTCCAAGAAATTTGATTTAGCAAGGGTGGGTTTTGTATCTTAGATTTCATGTTCAAGTTTTTAACATGAGATATTTCACTTTGCAATGGTGATGGTACTTTGTTGTCTTCAAGGACATACAATGAAATGATGACTACTTGATGATGGTCTACTCAATATTTGCTTTAGTTTTGCAACTTCTATTATACTTAACTCTTATGACTTTTATCTGACAAAATGTACAATTGGCAGCACTGCTAGAGGTAGTCCGAAAAGGCAAATTTTGTACGAGAAAGCTGGCCATTTTCAGGTTGGTCATTTTCAAATTCACCGTCTTATTTGCAGCAATGTTACTTTTTGGTCTTTTCAACTACAAAGACATTAAAAATGCCAGCATTATGCATTTTTTATAGAATATTCCCTTTCTGATACAGGCCATACGGCATACATTTATTGACCTGTTTAAGAACAACAAAAGAAAAGAACGCTGTATAAGTTGTTGGTTATTATTTCTAATTAATCATCATCAACTCCTATGCATGTATTAATGTCAAACACTCTTGAATATACATGTTATTTATTGCATTTTTATTTTGATTGTGTAGGTGCCTTACTTAGAAGATCCAAATACAGGAATAAAAATGTTTGAGAGTGCTGAGATAATCGACTATTTGAAAACAACATATGCCATCTAATGATATAGGAAGTAATTTGTGCTCTTTTGTTCTTATAGTCTTGTGCTAATCTGCTCTGAACACTTGTAATTGTCAATATGTGAAATAACATATAACATCCCATGTTCTGTTTTGGTGAAAGAAGAAATAACATTCCGTGTGTTCTGAGCAGTAGAAGTAAATTACCATAAAAAAGAAGGCGGTAGAAGCAAATTTGGTGTTTCAAATCATTCAATGAACAGTAAAAGAGCCATGCAATTTCATTATGATTTTATATTCATGATTTAGATATATACTCTAAATCCCTATGATTATCATTCCGGATCGAATTACTACTCTTCTAATTTGTAATATCAATCAGATCGATTTGACGTAATATAAAGGTGAGGTTTTTCACTACCTCCGTAGAGAAATGTACCGCATTCATTTTAGATTGGATGGCCTATGATCCGATCAGTGAATAGCATGCAAAATGAAGTTTAGCGTCGTCGCTGTTCATTCTGAAAAATAGTTATCATTGAATAAAAAATTAGATATTTGCAATAAGAAAATGTTTTTTATAACAAAATTCAAATTAAGTAATATTTGAATATATTTTTCTTTCAAAAATACTAAATTCATATGTATCATAGTAAACAGTACGAGTAGCCAGGTGATAATTTGGATAAAAGAACACAATAAAAAAAGTTTAGATAATTTTCTCAATTAAATTATACTATAGGTTTGGCACCTACTGCCAAGGTTTCAAAAAAAAAATTATAGAGGCATGTCATGTTCTGTCTCTTTTAAAACAAGGAAGAAGAGAGAACATTGACGCATGAATTATCAGATAATAAGAGAGAAATAAAATCGTGGAAAATATTAATGATACATGTAAATAAGAAATAAAGAAAAATAAGTATTTTCTTACTGCTCAAATGATAAAAATTTGGTAAAGCCATTCTTATTCTATCAATGATTCAAATTTACCATAAGTATGATCAGGGGCAGAGTGAGGATTTGAATATAGAGGAATTGAATCGGCGGGATTCAAAATATTGAATAATTAAAATAAATTATTGAGGATCCAATTGATAACTTCTATACAAATATAATCAATTTTCATAATCCTTTGTCTCTGCCCTGAGTATAACTTAGCTTGAAAACTTACAAGTCTAAGTCATTTATGTATGTATTATGAATATATACTCAATCAATAATATAAATTTTAAAATTTAATCCATATTATAATGTCTAAGTGTTGGATATTTTTGAGAATAAATATTCTAGACCCTTAAAAAGTTAAAGCAGTTTATCTGGGCATTTGACAACGTCCTTTTCAAATCACGTAAAAAAATCTAGAATAGTAGATTAAAAAAATTATAGACAATGTTTTTTTATTTACTGATAGTGTGAAAATTTTTAAGTATTTTATGATGTTTCAATAAATACTGTTGAATTAAATACGTACAATTATAAATTCAATATCATTGACGAGCAGTAAAATTCAAATTTCAGAGCGTTATATGTATAGATGTGAGACATGAAGTATGGGTTATATTTAATCTGCCAGATTCTAAAACTATTAGATTTTACGGTTGTCAAAATTAAATTCTACTTTGAATTAGGTTATGATGCATTATAATGCACGGATGTATTCATGTATTAGCTCAAAATTTTAAAATCTACGTAAAATATGACCGATCAAAACCGTTCAATATAATTTTCATATCAAACTCTACTAGCTAGTTAAAAAAAATTGAATTATTTTGTTATTTTTTATATGAGAAGAAAATCATCACATCGGACGATCCAAAAATTTAAATCAAGCAATTTTCTCATCATGCAAAAAAATATATAATTTGGCTAGCTAGTAGAGTTTAATATAAAAAAAATATATTGGACGGTTCAGATTAATTATATTTTGCATAAAATTTAAAATTTTAAAATAATGTACAGATACATCCGTAGCTCACTATTCTACTTTTTACATTTTCAAAAGTACATCAATACCTATTGTATTAAATCCAGGTACTTAAAATGTTCCTTAACAATTCAAACAACAGAAATATAGCCACATAAAGTCAGGTTTTGATTTAATCGCATATTCTCATGTTTGTCGTTTAGTACAGGCGGTATGCAGGAAGATTCCTCCGTCAGATGCTGATTTTACCGTCTGATATAAATTGAACGGCTTGGATCTAACCAGAACTATTCAGAAAACATCTCAAATAGGATCTGATTCGGTAGCATCGAACCGATTGAATCCCGTCCCGACCCAACCTACTTTGTTACCGCTGGCGCTGTGCACTGGCGTAAAATTGCGCCGTAGAAATGTAGATAGAGATGGGAGTTGAACAGGACAGAGACTCTGGCTGCTGCTGCTCCTCTTTCGATCTGCTAGACAAATTCAATTCGCATCGCAATTTCGCTCTCTCTTTTGACAAGCAGAGAACCGAGAGGAGCTCTAGATGTTGTCCATGGAGGACTATGGAGACTGCCCGTCCCCACCGTCCTCACCGTCCGCTTCCGATTCGTTCTCGTGCGATGAAGCGGGTTCCGATCTGGATCGCTACTGCAGCGCCAACTCAGTACTGGAGCGGTCCAGTTTCTCCAGCTCCATGGGCTACCACGCCTCCGATTTCTTCGAGGACACCATCCCTTCTCTCTCCCGTTCCAATTCCAATAGTCTCTCTCCAACTCTCCGGCCATCCAATGGCGAGGATTCAATCTCAATCTCTGGTGATGATTGCACGGATCACGAGGTACAGTCAAATGACGACAGCCCCAGGTCTTTGCATGGAATGAACGGATTTCCTCACAACCAGCACTGGCACCGGAATGAGAATCAGAATCCAAATCATAGTTCTGGTGTGGAAAGGGGGAGTGAGAGAAGGAGCTCAATCCTGATGGATTCTTCAGTCGCATTTGGATCAGATGATTGGGATGAGTTCATGCTGGAGAGAGGAGACGGGAGTGGTGAATCTGCTCCTGCCTATCTCTTTGAAATGGAATCTATACGTTCCAAAGAACAACCTAAGCTTTCAAGTGCTGAGCCTGGGTGCAACAAGGAAGAAACGAATCAGGAACAAGTGCAGTTGTCTGATGTTAAGCAAAAGGAGCCCAACCATTCTGCTGAGCATCCTCCGACAGGGAGTTCAGGTGGCAATTCAGGGTCCCATGCTGGTGAAAAGAATCAGCTTACCGTTGCTAAAGATAATGAAAGCAATGGAAATAGCTCTTGCGAAAGTTTAGAGAAGAAAGATGAGGGAATAAAAGTATGTGAGCATTTGGAATCTTTGAATGGAAAATGTGAAGGGAAGGAGATTGAAGACAGACATGATATCATGATGGCTGGTGATACATATGCAGAATTTGAGATGGAACCAAAAGGAATTGATCAGGTATTTGTTATCTATACCAGAACAGATAAGTTAATTTATTAGATTACATGAGTGTCAGATGAAAGCTCTAATCAAGATCCATTGTCTAGATCCTCATTTTGAGCACCAAAATCTGTAGAATAAATTCCAACCCTACAAAGTATTGGCACCAAAATAAATGAATTACCTGTTGGATTTGAAAACAGAATAGAAGTTCTTTTGAGAAATGACAAAACAGGACATAAAGAGGAGGCAGTATATGAGATGCAGTCACCACCCTAGATTTACCTGTTATCTTTTCAAAAAGTAGTCTGACTAATGTTAGTATTCATATGAACACATCAATTATAGCAGAATTAACTTGCAAATGAACATCTTTTCACAAGTGAGCTCTATAGTAACAGTAGTGGTACTCTGCATTAAACATCCTATAATGCTGTGTTCCTTTTACTTCGTTTTCTTGCAAATAGTTGAAAGGTCTGACATTTTTAGCTATTATTGAAGGTGAACAAGAATGGTGGGACTGACAATTCATTGGATGACATGGTCCTAGAGATGGAAGAGATCTTGCTTGACTCAGAATCTCACTCACCTAGATCAAATACTGACAATCGGTACAAATCCCATGCAGCCACCATTTTGGTCCACCACTCCCGAGGAGAAAGCTCCTCGGCCTCCACTTCGGGTACTGATGATTCGTACCAGCTCAGAAGAAACCCTAAGAGTATCGACTCGGTTGAGTTAATAGGAGCAAAACAAAAGAAAGGAAATGTATCCTTTGGTGAAAGACTTGTTGGCGTGAAGGAATACACTGTATATATATTCAAGGTACGGAGTGGTTCAAACATCTGGGAAGTAGAGAGAAGATATCGTGACTTTTACTCACTTTACCGGCAGTTGAAAGCCCTCTTTACTGCGCATGGGTTAACTCTCCCTCTACCATGGTCCCATGTAGAGAGTGAGTCAAAGAAGGTATTTGGTAATTCATCTCCAACAGTAATAGCTGATAGAAGTGTTTTTTTACAAGAATGCCTAAGTTCAATTTTAACCTCGAGTTATCCTTTTGGGATCCCCACCCCTCTTCTCACCTTTTTATCCCCAGGTAAAACTCTAACTTCCTCCTCAGTTCCTTCCAATTCACCAAGTAAAAACCTAATTCCATCTGACTTCATGGGGAAGAAAATATCTCTCATGGTGGATGTGCGGGCCCACAAGTCAGTGAGGCAGCTGCTGGAGTTGCAACACCACACTTGTGCAGGCTGCCACCGACCGATGGACTCAGAGAGCACATTTCTAAGGGAGCTGGCACAAACAGTCGGGTGGAGCCGAAATTTCAGATTTTGTGAATACACTGGGCAGTTGTTCTGTACTGTCTGCCATGTGAATGATACTGCAGTTATACCGGGTCGGGTCCTGCATGGGTGGGACTTCACCTTGTACCCAGTTTCTCAACTGGCAAATGCATATCTAGAATCTATCAATGATCAGCCGATGCTGTGTGTTAGTGCAGTTAATCCTTTTTTATTTTCAAAAGTGCCAGCATTGCTTCACATAATGGGGTTGCGCAAGAAAATAGCTGCCATGCTTCCATACATCACATGCCCCTTTAGAAAGTCTGTGGAGAAGGGCCTCAGGACACGTAGGTATTTGTTAGAGTGCAATGACTTTTTTGCCCTTAGAGACCTTGTTGACCTCTCCAAGGGGGTCTTTGCTGGCTTTCCTGTGATGGTTGAGAGATTACACAAAAAGATAGAAGAGCACATCACACAACAATGTTTGGTATGCTATGATGCAGGGGTACCTTGTGCAGCGAGAAGTTCTTGTCATGACCCCTTCTCTCTTATCTTCCCTTTCCAGGTTCCCACCTATCCTGCTCCCACACTTGTGTCATGCTCTATACACTGGAGCAGACACACACAGTTGTGTTGTGTCCATCTATCAATGGTAAATAGTTATACCAGAGTAACCAGACTCAAATGGCTTTACGACCAGTCGGCCATACCCAGTATTTATTATCTAAGCTCTGAAGAAAACTTGGTATGGCTCCTGAGATAGAAGGAATTGTTTATTTTATTAAATACAAGACCACATTTCAATTTTGATCAGGGAGCCCCTTCACACTTATGAGATGAGAAATTTCACCTGTACAGAATGTCATAATAAGTATATCCTGCAAGATATGAATATCAATTATACTATTAAGGAAAAAAGAACTTGTAAATAACTGAATATCCTTATTTTTGCCAAAGTTTCTTTATCTTATTATTATAAATGCAGCTGGATGACATTCAAGTCAGGCTTTTTTGAAAGAAATTATGTATGTAATACATTTATCTAACTGCTTCTTCTTCCTTTTAAAAAAAAAATTATGATTAAACAGGAAACAGAAGCACAGAAATGCTCTTTATGTGGGTCCATCTACCATGCCAATTGTTTCGTGGTGCTTGGTGGTTGTTCTTGCAAAAATGGTGTTGTCTCCAACACTGGCAAAAGAACGGGTCCAGCTCATCAGTCCAATGGGCTGTTAAACAGTTTATCACTTTCAAGTTCTCATTCGACGTCTGGATTTTTCTCTGACATAATTTCGAAGGCAAGACCTGATAAAATTTGGAAACCGAGAAACAAGAGCCCGATTATTCTCATGGGTTCTTTGCCAGGAGGCACTTCTTTATAGCAAAGTATTGTCTGTACATATATTTTTGTTGATATAATTTCTGCAAATTGTACCTTAATTGTAATTTAGACTTTTTGAAAAAGAAAATTAATTCATATTTGTTTCTTTTTTTTCCTTATGGTTCGGGTTTGTGGTTTTGTCGGTGCCATTATATTTTTTTTGAGGGATAAGTCAGAAAGAGTTTATCTAGCATGTTTTCGTTAGCATTTTAATCTGAAATGCTAACGAATCAGATTTTGATTTTTTAAACTCAAAATTTTAATTTAAGTACAATAAAATTTTTGTATCGTAATTTTATAGTATACTAATTTTTATCGTATTTAGAATTAGTTTACTATACTTAATGATTTTTAGAATTTTTTTTTACATATAATTTTTATTATTTTTCTATTATTTCAGGGTTATCTTTCAAAAATCATTAAGCATAGTAAATTAATTTCAAACACGATAAAAATTAGTATTCTATAAGATTATGATATAAATATTTTATTGACCCACTTAAATTAAAATTTTGAGCCTGAAAAATTAAAATTTGACTCGTTAATATTTTGGTTAAAATATTAGACAAATTCTATATATATAAGAAGTTTAAAATACACGTGTTGCCGGATGCATTCATATATTATGTCAAAATCTCAAATTTTAAGTTAAAATAATTTATTTAAGCCGTTCAATTTATTCTCCATATTAAACTCTTGTAAAAAAATCAAATTTTAATTTTTCTTTTTATTTTTTTGCTATTTTCTTGGACTAAGAGAAAATACTTGATTTAAGGATTTTGGATAGTCTAATAATGATAAATTTTTTTTTACTCAAAAAAATTGAAAAAAAAATATAAAATTTAATTTTCTACCAAGAATTTCATTATTAAGCTGTGAATTGTCTGAACGGGGTTAGGAGCTGATTATTAAGACTTGAAAACTCTCAGAATTTCTCTAGCAACTATACAACCATGTAAGCTCATGCGCTGATTATCACGACTTGCAAGTTATGGAGAGAATAAACGCACAGGTTCACAGAGCTTTCCAGCAATGTGACCGAAACAACGGTTGCCACTTGTCAATCCATCACACAGAGACTGTAGACACTCTAAGAAACAACTTGCTAAGAGAAGAAGAGCTGTTCGGTGCCCTTGACAAATAATTCAGCTGCAAATATATTAAAATAGTAATAAAATGATGATGTGATGATGATGATATTAATATTTGCAGCTGAATTGTTCAGAACTGTTCTCCTCCAAACAAATATAATTAAATCAACAATCAAAAAAATAGAACAACAAGCACAACGAGACAAATGTTCGTGTACCAGTATGGTCATAACACATACTAGTACATCTGCAAATAACCAAACACCTCACCTGTGTGGTTTCTCCATTGTACATCCTTGAAAAGTAACCAAAAACCTCATTTTCTCAGCAAATATACAGGTCAAACCAATTAACAACTGACAGTAAACTAATGCAAGGTGCTTTGATGTCCATCTCCATCCGACTTCACCTTTATCAACCAATTTGCAACTGGTACCTGAAGTACTGATCATTTTCTTAGCGTTGACAGTTCTGACCTTACACCCGGTCCACAATTGACTTGCAGAAGCATACATGGAAAGAACCATCCCGCCTACTATTACTTCATCATCACAATAAATAGATCTGGCTAACTATTCAGCTACAGATGAGATCGTGCTGTCAAACCCTCAGTTCATACAATGGCTACCAATCCGATGTCAGAGAGACTGTAGGTCCCTTGAGAGAGCTTCAGTAGAAAAGGCAAGCTGTTTGGTGCTCTTGCAAAGCTGCCATGCTGGATGTAATCAGACAAGTTGCTCTCCTACTCCATCAACGATATTCAGTTGTGAATGTAATTAGAACAAATATATTACAATAGCTCCCATAACAAACTAACGGAATAACATAGTAAGAAGTTCACAAGGAAAGGACGCAGTCATCTAACTTGCTGTTGAGCATTGCAAGGATGGAAACATTCCCAAGCAAGTGCTGAACAGTTATGTGAACCCAATTTGAGCTATTAAAACAATCATTGTACTTCAAATTACCCTTAATCAGCCCAATTTTTTATTCAATTAGCCTGCAAATGTGCAATTATACATGCATGCAAAACAAACAGGTGCAAACAATCTTCAATTTCATCAAACTCGCCTTTTATTTGGCACGATGTTAATAAATACCAAATACGCCAGGAAGGAAAAAAATGTGTTAAGCAAGCCATTAGGCCATGCCCAGTAACACACAGGCACATGACAAGCAGCTACCACTTCCAACTGATATGATCTACAACATAGTAATAACTAAAATAAACAGACCTACCAGAACCTGAAATCCAAAACTACTAATCTCTCAACTACCTTTCAAGGTGCGATTGCTTTGCCTTTTCAATTTCATCCTTCTTGCACAGCCCATCCATAAAAGCGTATAAGTTACCACATCTGGTTCGAGCCCTTTGGAAATCATGTCAGTTAGCAATTCCTTTGCCTTCTCAGTTTCCTTTCTTGCAAAACCCATCTATAAGAACAGTATAAGCCACCACATCCAGTTTGTGCCCTTTGGAAATCGTGTCATGCAGCAATTCCTTTCCCTTCTCAATCTCACATTTCTTGCACATCCCATCTATAAGAGTGTTGTAAGTCACTACATTGGGCTCCTGCCCTTCAGAAATCATGTCATGGAACAAAGTTTTTGCCTTCTCAATTTCACCCTTCTTGCACAACCCATCAAGAAGAGTATTTTAAGTCACTACATCAGGTTGGTGCTGTTTGGAAATCATGTCATGCAGAGATTGTGTTACCTTCTTAATTTCACCTTTCTTGAACAGCCCATGTATAAGAATGTTGTAAGTCACTACATTGGGCTCCTGCCCGTTGGAAATCATGTCATGGAACAATGTTTTTGCCTTCTCAATTTCACCCTTCTTGCACAACCCATCAATAAGAGTATTGCAAGTCACTGCATCAGGTTGGTGCTGTTTGAAAATCATGTCATGCAGCAATTCTTTTGCCTTCTCAATTTTACCTTTCTTGCACATCCCATCTATAAGAATGTTATAAGTTCTCACACCAGGCTCCCATCCCATGGAAATAGTGTCGCCCAACAATTCCATTGCCCTGTTAATTTCACCTTCCTTGCACATCCCATCTATAAGAATGTTATGAGTTCTCACACCAGGCTCCCATCCCATGGAAATAGTGTCGCCCAACAATTCCATTGCCCTGTTAATTTCACCTTCCTTGCACATCCCATCTATAAGAAGGTTGTAAGTCATAATATCAAGCTCCTGCCCTTTGAAAATCATGTCATGCAGAAACTCCTTTGTTGCCTCAATTTCACCATTTTTGTAAGAGCAGTATAAGTCACGACATCCGATTTCTGCCCTTTGGAAATCATGCCATGAAGCAATTCCTTTGCCTTATCAATTTCACCTTTCTTGCACAAGCCATCTATAAGAGTAGTGTAAGTCACAGCATCAGGGTTGTGCCCTTTGAACATCATGTCATGCAGCAACTCCTTTGCCTTATCAATTTCACCTTTCTTGCACAGCCCACCAATAAGAGTGCTGTAAGTCATAACATCGGGCTCACAACCTTCAGAAATCATGCTATGTAGCAACTCGTCTGCCTTGTCTGATGCCCCCTTCTTGTATAAACCATAAATCAACGAGCTGTATGTCACAATATCAGGTAATACCCCATAAGAGTACATCTGTCTGTACAAACCAAATGTCATAGTAAGTTCACCCTCCTTGCATAACCCATCTACAAGTGTGTTGTATGTGCTGACATTGGGTTCCCACTTGCCACCTATTTTAACCATTTTAAAAAGCAACTGAAGAGCTAAGCGAGTCTTGCCCATGGAGCAAAGTCCCTTGATAAGAATATTATATGAGACCACATCAGGTATACATCCAAGCTGAGGCGTTGTGTAGGTCACTGTTGCCACAGCCTCCTCATTCCTATTCACAGAACAAAGGCCCTGGAGTAATGGATTGAAGGTCATCAGCTCTGAGACCCTCTCTAAGAAGCCGTCCGAGAAAGCCAAAAGCGAGGCTGAGCCGATTCGTATGGGCACAGAAGTTAATCATGATATTATAGGTATACAGATCAGGACTAATTCCTTCGGTTCGGATTAATCGGCTGAAGAAGGAAAAGATGGAGGGGTAAGGGTCATTTGATTGTCTGTTGCGAGCCAAGACAGCAAGAAGCTTATTGTAGGGAAGGATGGAGGTTGGATAGAGAACCACTAGAGCGTGCAATCTGTGAAGCTCCTCTTGGATAGAAGCGGTACCTGTTGTCTTCCAGTGTCTCCTTCTCAGTACCTCCTTCTGCAGCTTCTCCTTCCCCTTGCAATGCATCTGTTGTGGTTTCCTCCAAATCTTTCCATGACTGCTACTAGCACTGGGTTCTCCAGGGAAATTAGTTGTAAAGGGCAGTCGCCTTTGTTTGTCGGTGATTCTGTGGGATTGAGATTTGGATTGGGGAACGACACAACAAAAAAGGCAGAGACCATGACAAGGAGCTGATGTGGATGGGGTTTGGGATGCCCATAGAGATTGAGACTGGAACTGGAATAGGGATGGTAAAGGTGAATGTGAAGAGAAGGGAGCAAGAGACAACTCATGCGCCATGTTATTCTAATTTATCTAGTTTTTAATCAACACGGTCGAGCTTCTCTTTCTTCCAAGTGACAAGAACGCTTGTTTAGTTACTTCGACTGCATTCAAAAAAAGTACATCAGTAATACAGATTACGGACAACAATGCAATTTTGGTTGAATGACAATCTATCTCTTCCATTTTGGTATGTTTTACATAGCAGAAAGAGCTATAGATGACATAGCATGAAACTATGCAAATCCATTTAGGAATTAGGATGCTAATAACAAGTCAGGCTAATTGAAAACTTCAGAATCAATATGACATGACGTACCTTAACTGTGGGGTTAGGAGATGGTCAACAGGTCAGGCAAGGCACTGTTCTTCTCTCTAGTTTTCTTCAGAGATTACTTCAGCTTCAGAGCTAAATGGGCATTTCGACAAGCACCTGGTGTACATCTGAAGCGAAATAAAGACTCAATTGAACAGATGGACAAAGTTGAGATTGTTGTTTTAGAAGTAACATATTGAAATTGACTGTACTGTGTCAATAAACTAGGAGAGGAGAGGGATCAAAGTGGTACTCAAAATCAAAGCCAAACAGGAAGAGAGCGTACAAGCGGCTGAGGTTTTTTCTTTATCTTTTCCCTCCTCTGACGCCTTGGCGCTTGCTCTCAGCACTTGAGCTAGACTGCTGCTATGCTGGAGCGAGTCTGAGCCTCAGAATCAAAACCAGCCGAGAAGGGAGAGAGATTCGACCAAAATTAGATCGAACGGTTTTGAATGAAAAGCAAAGCAAACGACACTGAGTGAACTATGAATTGATTAATTCGCAGTTTGGCACATGGGCAGGATCTCAGGCTCCAGTTCTTCTCCTGCAGTTTCAAAAGACAAGGCCAAAAAATAAAATAAAATAATCTTGATGCGGCCCCAAATTTAGTCGACCAAAAAATACCCCTGCTGTTCTTAAGAGTGGTTCTTATTGACTTGCACTGTAACGCATAATAGTGTACTTCATTTTACAGTTTATAATTCTTAGATCATACTTTAGTTTAGTCCAACCTTGGCTGTTGTTGGCAAGTAACATACTACAACTGTGACTCGAGCTTCGCCCCGATAATAGAGTTCTCAAATAAATAATCAGGCAAGCTGTTAGGTGTCCTTGCCAAGCTGGAACAAAGAAGATAATCAGGTAAGTACTGAATGCATAGCCAAGGACCCAAGCTGCAGCACCTGTTCCAGCAAAGAAATTCAGATGTAAAGGTATTAAAATTATAATATTACAATAACTCCTAAAAACTAGCTAACAAGTATAATAACGAATTAATTACCTCCCTAGTTCAGTTCATCGAGGAAAAGACAACAGTCATATAACTTGCACCGGCTTTTGCTACCAATGAGAACAGTCCCAAACAATTGCCAATCATAAGCTCAAAACACTAGGCAAAGTAGAGAGTTATTTCCAAAAGATAAAAAAAAAAAGAACACTTAGCATAAGCTAACTATGGCAAGTCCGCAAGTTGTGCCCCCAGAATCTCCATTTATGATTAGTTTACTGATGCCCTTTTCCGTTTATACTATACGGCCAAAAGAAAAAAAAAATCAAAACATACCCCCAAACAAACATTTACAACAAGAAGTTACATTATTGTTCACATACATAAAAATTTCAACAAAAAAAAAGTATATCAGCCAAGAAGAAATTTGCATACCGACAACAAAACAACACTTGCAACTTCAAGCAACATTGCAAAAAAATAATAATAATCAATTTCAAAACATTACAATTCATGCATCAGACTAGAGCTACATACCATTACATCTCAACAAAACACAGTGGCACCATCAAAAACACTGAAGAAGCTTGAAAAGGAACATTTTATATTCATGAAAAGCATCTTAAGAATTAAAAGAAGCAACTCTTTTTGCTGCCTTAGATTCACCTTTCTATCAAGACCTGTTGGAAATCATTTAATGCAACTCTTTGCCATCTCAATTTCACCCTCATTGCACAGCCCATCTATAAGAGTGTTGTAGATCACTAGATTGGCTGTTGCCCTTGATAAATCATATCATGCAACAACTCACTGTTGCCATCTCAATTTCACCATTCTTGCACAGTACATCTATAAGAGTGTTGTAAGTTAACAACATCAAGCTCCTGCCCTTCGGAAATCATGCAAAGCAGAAACACTTCTGCTGCCTCGGTCTCACCATTCTTGTACAACCCATCAACAAGGGCGGTGTAAGCCACAACATTGTGCTCCTGCTTAGGAAATCATGTCATTCAGCAATTCCTTTGCCTTCTCAGTTTTACCATTCTTGCACAGCCCATCAATAAAAGTGTTGTAAGTCGCTATATCAGGGTGATACTTATTTGAAATCATGCCATGCAGCAACTCCTTCACCTAATCAATTTCACCTTTCTTGCGCAGTCCATCTATAAGAGTGTTGTAAGTCACTACATTGGGCTCCTGCCCTTTGGAAATCATGTCATGCCTCATTTTTTTTGCCTTCTCAATTTCACCATTCTTGCACAACCCGTCTGAAGACTGCTATAAGTCCTCACATCAGGCTCCCGTCCTTCAGAAATCATGTCGCCCAGCAACTCTTTTGCCTTGTTTATTTCACCTTTCTTGCACAGCCCATCTATAAGAGTGTTGTAAGTCACAACATCAGGCTCCTGCCCTTTGGAAATCATGTCATGCAGCAACTCTTCCACCTTATCAATTTCACCATTCTTACACAGCCCATCTATAATAGTGTTGTAAGTCACTACATTCGGCTCCTGCCCATTGGAAATCATGTCATGCAGCAATTCCTTTGCCTTCTCAGTTTCACCTTTCTTACACAGCCCATCAATAAGAGTGGTGTAAGTCACAACATCAGGCTTCTGCCCTTTGGAAACCATGTCATGCAGCAATGCCTTTGCTTTCTCAATCTCACCTCTCTTACACAGCCCATCTAAAAGAGTGTTGTAAGTAATGACATCGGGCTCCAGCCCTTTGGAGACCACATACTGCACCAAATCCTCCGCCTTATCAATTTCACCTGTCTTGCACAGCCCACCTATAAGGGTGTTGTAAATAACTAGATTAGGCTCCTGCCCATTGTTAATCATGTCGCTCAACAACTCTTTTGCCATCTCAATTTCACCTTTCTTGCACATTGCATATATAAGAGTGTTGTAAGTCACAACATTAAGCTCATGTCCTTTGGAAATCACGTTATGCAGAAACTCCTTTGCCGCCTCAATTTCACCTTTCTTGCACAACCCATTTATAAGAGCGGTGTAAGTCACAACATTGGGCTCCAGACCTTTGGAAATCATGTCATATAGCAATTCATTTGCTTTCTCAGTTTCACCATTCTTGCACAGCCCATCAATAAGAGTGTTGTAAGTCACTGTATCAGGGTGATACTTTTTTGAAATCATGTCATGCAGCAACTCCTCCACCTTATCAATTTCACCTTTCTTGCACAGTCCATCCATAAGAGTGTTGTAAGTCACTACATTGGGCTCCTGCCCTTTGGAAATCATGTCATACATCATTTTTTTTGCCTTCTCAATTTCACCGTTCTTGCACAACCCGTCTATAAGACTGCTATAAGTCCTCACATCAGGCTCCCGTCCTTTGGAAATCATGTCGCCCAGCAACTCTTTTGCCTTGTTTATTTCACCTTTCTTGCACAGCCCATCTATAAGAGTGTTGTAAGTCACAACATCAGGCTCCTGCCCTTTGGAAATCATGTCATGCAGCAACTCCTCCACCTTATCAATTTCACCTTTCTTACACAGCCCATCTATAATAGTGTTGTAAGTCACTACATTCGGATCCCGCCCATTAGAAATCATATCATGCAGCAATTCCTTTGCCTTCTCAGTTTCACCTTTCTTGCACAGCCCATCAATAAGAGTGGTGTAAGTCACGACATCAGGCTCCTGCCCTTTGGAAATCATGTCATGCAGCAATTCCTTTCCCCTATCAATCTCACCTTTCTTGCACATCCCATGTATAAAAATGTTGTAAGTCACTACATTGGGCTCCTGCCCGTTGGAAATCATGTCATGGAACAATGTTTTTGCCTTTTCAATTTCACCCTTCTTGCACAGCCCATCTATAAGACTGCTGTAAGTCACTACATTGGGCTCCTGCCCTTTGGAAATCATGTCATGCAACAACTCGTTTGCGCTATCAATTTCACCTTTCTTACACATACCACTTATAAGATTGGTGTAAGTCACAACATTGGGTTTGAACCCTTCGGATATCATGTCATGGAGCAACTTCTTTGCCTTCTCAATTTCACCTCTATTGCACAGCCCGTATACAAGACTGTTATATGTCACGACATGGGGCTCCAGCCCTTTGAAAACCATGTCATGAAGCAATTTCTTTGCCTTCACAATTTTACCATTCTTGCATAGCCCATCTATTAGACTGTTGTAAGTAACTGCATCGGGCTCACAACCATTAGAAATCATGGTCTGTAGCAACTCCTCTGCCTTGTCCAATGTCCCCTTCTTGCATAAACCATAAATCAACAAGTTGTATGTCAAAGTATCAGGTATTATCCCAGCTGAATTCATATGTTTGCACAAAGCAAATGCCTTAGTGAGTTCACCCTCCTTGCAGAGCCCATTTACAACTGTGTTATATGTGATCATATTGGGTTCACACTCACCACCACGTTTAACCATTTTAAAAAGCAACTGGAGGATTATGCAAGCCTTTCCCATGGAGCAAAGTCCCTTAATGAGAACAGTATACGAGACCACGTTGGGTATACAACCCATCTTAGGCATTTTGTAGAGCATAATAGCTGCAGCCTGGTCAATTCTATTCTCAGAACAAAGGCACTCAAGTAATGGACTGAAGGTCACAGTATTAGCTCTGATGCCCTCATTGAGAAGCCGTCTAAGAAAACCAAAAGCGAGGCTGAGCCGATTCGTATGGGCACAGAAGTTAATCATGATATTATAGGTATACAGATCAGGACTAATTCCTTCGGTTCGGATTAATCGGCTGAAGAAGGAAAAGATGGAGGGGTAAGGGTCATTTGACTGTCTGTTGCGAGCCAAGACAGCAAGAAGCTTATTGTAGGGAAGGATGGAGGTTGGATAGAGAGCCACCAGAGAATGCAATCTGTGAAGCTCCTCTTGGATAGAAGCGGTACCTGTTGTCTTCCAGTGTCTCCTTCTCAGTACCTCCTTCTGCAGCTTCTCCTTCCCCTTGCAATGCTTCTGTTGTGGTTTCCTCCAAATCTTCCCATGACTGCTACTAGCACTGGTGTCTCTAGGGAAATTAGTTGTAGAGGGCGGTCGCCTTTGTTTGTTGGTGATTCTGTGGGATTGAGATTCAGATTGGGGAATGGCACAACAAAAAACGCAGAGACCATGACAAGGAACTGATGTGGATGGGGTTTGGGATGCCCGTAGAGATTGAGACTGGGATTGGAATAGAGATGCTAAAGGTGAATGTGAAGAGAAGGGAGCAAGGGACAACACATGCGCCATGTTATTCTTATTTATTTATTTTATAATCAACAAGGTCGAGCTTCTCTTTCTTCCAAGTGACAAGAACGCTTGTTTAATTACTTCGACTGCATTCAAAAGAAGTACATCAGTAATACAGATTATGAACATTAATGCAATTTTGGTTGAATGAGAATCTATCTCTTTCATTTTAGTTAAACAGGCATTTCAATTTTGGTGTACATCTGAAATGAAATAAAGACTCATTTGAACAGCTGGACAGAGTTGAGATTGCCGTTTTAGAAGTAACATATTGAAATTGACTGTACTGTGTCAATAAACTACGGAACGATCGACGAGAGGAGAGGAGAGGGGAGGAGAGAGATCAAAGTGGTACCTAAAACTCAATCAAGCCAAAGAGGAAGAGGAAGACGGAGGAGGAAGAGAGACGTACCAGCAGCAGAGGTTTGTTCTTTATCTCTTCCCTTCCCTTCTCTGACGCCTTGGCACTTGCACTCGGCACTTGAGCTAGACTGCTGCTATGCTGGAGCGAGTCTGAGCCTCAGAACCAAAACCAGCCGAGAGGAGAGAGGAGAGAGAGATTCGACCAAAATTAGATCGAACGGCTTCGAACGAAGAGCAAAGCAAACCACACTGAGTGAATTCTGAATTGGTTCATTACCAGTTTGGCACATGGGTCCTCTCCTGCAGTTTCAAAATAAAAAAAAAAAATCTTTATGCGGCCCCACACCCATGTCCACATCAACATGTAAATATTTTATTTTTATTTTTAAAGAAAAATAAAATAAAATAATTAGTTGACTTAAAAATGCCCTGCTGTTCATAATAGTGTGCTTCATTTTAAAGTTTATAATTCGTAGACCATACTTTATTTTGATTCAACCTTGGTAATTGTTGGCAAGTACCACTGATAGTATGTATTAGTACCTGACGACATCAACTATAAATAGAAATTTAATTCCACTGGGTGATGTTCGCGCTCTGCTGCGAAATTATTATTGTTGTGAAAAAAATGATTAATTGATAATTAGATGTTTATAATTTCAGATGAAATTTTTTATATATAAATTTGGTTATCATGTTGGTATTGGTACAACAAAAATAATTATATGATTTTTGTGGTTATCATGTTTGAGTGCATGTTGGTATTGGTACAACAAAAATAATTATATGATTTTTGTGGAGTGTATGCAATGAGCTATTAGTTGTAATCATGATAGTAACATGTTTCATGAATAATTTATTTTTCACCTTTATTTAGATGTTACATGAACAATTTGTCAATTTAATATACAGTGCGTTTTTTGATCAAAAAATATTTTATTCATGAATTATTTGACAAAAAAATATATTATATATTATTTTAAATGGGATTTCATATTTTTTTAATATATTCTTAATATTTAATCATTATAATATATATTTTATTTATATTATATGAAACGAATTATTCCTGAATTATATCCGTATTATACCCGAACGTTAATTTTTTTACCTCGTTGAACGTTTCCGAATCACAAATTTGTCACTATAGTAATGATAATATATACAAAAGAAAAAGATGGAAATACAAATGATTACTGAATAAGATATTCATAGTTTTAAGACAAATATATAGTCATGATACATAATGTGGAATAGTTCACAAAAAGAGGACTTAAAATATAAACAAAATTTGCCCTCATTTTGTCGATCAGTATGCTGTATGCAGTACTATTGTAAGCTATCATATTTCTAGCGTAGAAATTATAACAAAAGAATGCACAATACATAGTGTGAATGTTTGTTTCATAGAGATGCTCTGGAGGATTATGAGTCGGAAATTGCTAGAAAAGAAAATCGAAATCAGTCGGAGATTGCTTGGAGAGGTGGAGTTGAGTGTGAGAGAGACAAGAAAGGAAAAAGATACTATTTAGAATGGTCCAGAAATATCTACATCGTTGTGTAGTTGAAGCTCAAGTATTGAAGGCTTCAGATTTAGTAATGTTATCAACATTTCTCTGTCAACCATATAAAAGCATGGCCATTTCTCCATTTATGATATAAATAAGATAACCAAACACCTTTGGCCAACATATAGGTCAAGCCTTTGGCTTTGAGCAAATTTGCATGTAGCTCGTACCAGCCAATTTGCAACTGATAGTAACTGAAGGAGCTCTGGACATAACCCCTGAGGTACCACTTATTTCTAGAGTCTTAACAGTTCTGACCTTACTCCCTTTTTGTCAGCTGAAATAGTTTGGTATAATTTCTATGTCATGCGAGAGTTAGGTAAGTAGGCTAAGCTTATAATTGATTTTGCATCCTAAAATTATTGAAGGTACTCGTGACTTCTTGTCAGCTGCTTTAGCTTCTTACAATGTTGGCAAGTCCGCCTGTTTTGTCAACTAAACTCTGAGTTGGGCAACTAGCATCAATCCACCAAAATTTTGCATGCTCAATCAATGATAAGTATGTAATTTAGGCTGTATTAGATGTCACTCAACCAAACTATTAATTGAGAAATGAAGTGCAAAGGAGGTTAACTCTTATACCAGCAACAATAGCACTACAAAAGTACAAACTGGTTCAAGAGGTTATAATAAAGTCATCATCAGGTGCAGGGGCGGAAGGAAGGAGGGGCAAGGTGGGCAAAGTTGCCCTCAAGATTTTGAAATTTTTGTATAAAATAAATAAATTTTTTAATATTTTAAAAATTATAAGTATATTGATCCCCTATCAAATTAGATTTATAGACTCATCTTAATCGTCCAAGAAATCTCAAATAATTTATCACCTCTAATAATTTTACTTGTTCAAATTTGAATGAATAAATTTAAATACTTATATAATATTTTTTTAACCGTAATTCAAAGTTTTAAGACAAATATTATCACAAGGATAAGCTCGCAGAAAGTTAAGGTTTTTTCATTTCTTACCATGGTTGCAGGTCAGAATTTTAGTATAGGAGATATTGAGATATCAGGATTTTAGTATAGGAGAGGTCAAGATGCATGTATATGTGTATGTATATAATACTAAGTAATGAAATTGATAAATTAGGAGAGTCAATACATTGTACGAAATAAAAATATATGATAAAACTAAATTTCGACGTATAACTCCTGTGAGATTGGGAGGAGGCCGGACCCTCCCCAACCCCTCTTAAATCCGTCCCTGCATGATTATCTAAGAGATGAGGAGAGAACACCGGCACGAATTCTATTAGAATAAAATTTAATAGTTTGAGTCTAGTAACAAAGTTATAAACTTCAGTGAACATAACAATAGTGCCCACTAAAGAATAGCCGCCAATACAATGTTAGAGAGACTAGACATCTTTAAAACCCTTACCAAGCTAAAATAAAGGAGATAATCAGACAAGCATTGAATGCATAGGTCAAGGACTCAAGCTGCAGCACATGTTCCATCAAAGAAATTAAGATGTAAAGGTATTAAAAAATAAATATTACAATAATTCAGTTTCTCAAGTAAAAGGCAACAATCATCTAACTTGCTGCCGACCTTTGCTACCAATGAGAACAGTCTCAAACAACTGTCAATTATAAATTAACACTAGACAAAGTATATGGTTACTTCCAAAAGAAGACCTAGCCTAAGCTAACGATGGCAAGTCTGAAAGTTGTGCCCCCAGAATTTCCATTTATGATTAGTTTATTGATGCCCTTTCCGTGTATACTATACGGTCAAAAGAGAAAAATCAAACATACCCCCAAACAGACATTTACAATAAAAAGTCACATTGTTGTTCACATTCATAAAATTTTCAAACAAAAAAAGTATATCAGACAAGAAGATATTTACATACCGCCAACAAAACAACACTTGCATCTTCAAGCAACATTACAAAATAAATAAATAAATAAATAATCAATTTCAAAACATTACAATTCATGCATCAAACTAGAGCCAAATACCATTACATCTCAACAAGATACTATAGCACCATTGAAAACACACAAGAAGCTCGAAAAGGAACATTTTATATTCATGAAAAGTGTCTTAAGAATTAAAAGAATCAACTCTTTTTGCTTCCTTAAATTCACATTTCTATCAAGATCTGTTGGAAATCATCTAATGCAATTCTTTGCCATCTCAATTTTCATCTTCATCACAGCTTATAAATAAGTGTTGTAGATCACTAAATTGGCTTTTGCCCTTTACAAATCATGTCATGTAATAACTCATGTTTCCATCTCAATTTCATCATTCATGCATAGTGCATCTATAAGAGTACTTGCTCATTGGAAATCATGCAAAGAAAAAACTCTTCTGCTGCCTCAATTTCATCATTTTTGTATAACCCATCAATAAGGGCAATGTAAGTCATAACATTGTGCTCCTGCTTTCAAAATCATGTCATTCAGCAATTTATTTGCCTTCTCAGTTTCGTCATTCTTGCACCCAGCCCATCAATAAGAGTGTTGTAAGTAACTACATCAGGGTGATGCTTTTTGAAATCATGTCATGCGGCAACTCCTCCACCTTATTAATTTCACCTTTCTTGCACAACCCATCTATAATAGTGTTGTAACACACTATGGTAAAGAAGAGATTATGTGAATAAAATTAGAGTTAACCTCTAATTGAGAGGTTGTCTCTTTATATATTAACTATGATAAAATTATAATTATGAACTATTAATTAGAGAATCACTAATTGATTTCTCTAATTAATACTAATTGATAATTTCTATATCCAACACTTCCTCTCAAGATGGGCGATAGATATCGATCATCTCCATCTTGTTACAGAAAATTTCATACTCTTTAGAACCCAACTTTTTTATTAGATAATCTGCTAATTACTCTTTAGATTTTACATAGTTTAAATTTAAAGCTCCTGAATTTAATTTCTCCTTGATGAAGAACCGATCAATCTCTACATGCTTGGTACGATCATGTTTGACTGGATTGTTTGCAATATTTATTGTAAATTTACTATCACACCATAATTATAACGATTCTTCTCTAAACAAACGCAACTCAAATAACAAACTCTTCACCCACATCATCTCACATAGACTCAATGTCATAGCCCTGTATGTTGGGTTTTGGAATGCCCAAATCCCATTAATGCTCAAGCTGCGGAAAGACCGTAGAACAAAAATTTTACTTCTACTTAAGTTAGGGATTAAAGTATGTCAGATAATTACCGAGAGATACAGACATGTAATCCTTTACAAAAGACGATAAAATATTATTTTACTTCTAACTTAAGCTTAGGGTTAAAGTGGTATGTCGGATGATTACTGAGAGATACACACCTCTTTAAACCTTTATTGATCTACTCCATGATTAATTTCTAAAATATTAATCTACTTAACAATTAAATAAATTAATATAAGATGTTATATCTCGCTTCCAAATTTCAATTGGAATGAAAATCACCAAACGTCTGATGCCTCTGTAGGTTATCCACCAGGACTGACCAGGGAGCGGCTTATTTCTTTTGCCAGAAATACCATAAACCGTGGTTTCTCGCAAAAACACTATTCACCCGAGAAAAAGATGAAATGTTACTATTCACGACTCGCAGTAATTCTATTTCACAAATGTGCAGAAATACCATAACTTTCATAAAAACACTATTCACCGATCCCGTGAATTCTGAAACAACCGTATACCGAGAGAGAGAAAGTAGAACTGATTTGGTGTAGCTTTCTCTCCCACCCCACCCCTCTATTTATAAAAAATGTGAAATTGCCAAATTACCAAAATGGCCTCATGAATAGTACGGAGGTTCCAAAGTGAAAAGACCAAAATACCCTTAAAGTTCATCCAATTTACCAAAATTCCATTGGGCTTTTGGCCAAATTACCGAAATACCCTTGGGCTTTTGGTCAAATTACCAAAATACCCTTTTGAGGTCGGCATGGGCCTTTTTGGCTTTTTTGGGCTTTTCAGATTTTGGGATTTTAATTATTAATTAAGGCTTTAATTATAAATGGGCTTTTGGCCCATAATTCAAATCCATAATTAACATTTAAAATCCAAATCAAATATATATAATTATCATGTACAATTATATTTTTCTCGATTGTTGTTTCGGTGAATTTATACGACATGTCCAACACGTTATAAATTCAATCTGATTTTTGCTTCTTGTCATCTCTATGATAAATATAATTATATCATATATAATTAATTATAACCATCTTATTATTAATTATAAATAATTTATAATTAATCAATAAGATTCTCCAATTAACTCCTATACGGTGTGACCCGACAGATCCGTGTTATGTTGGTAAATAGAGTTAAAATTGTTTTAACTTCTATAATCATATGAGGCATCCGCGAAATGCACTATGACCATCCAATTACACGATGATGATGTATCTTGTATAATATCATGATCCAAGAAACTATTTACTTGTGTTTAATTCTTTTGTCTCATAGCTATCGATGTTTCAAGGTAGGTATGTGTCATCCTTGCAAACTTAATCTTTTCTTGATCCCGAGTAAATTATCAAATATAATTACTCTTGTAATTATACTGCTAGCAGATAATCTTACTCTATCAAGGGGCCCAGTGATGCTATAATTCGTATAGAAATACGAAGGACAATAGTACTTTTGGCAAACTATCTCTTCCTCCACATAAGTTATGTATACCGAAGAGCTACCTTTATAGTCACCTTTTACGGATAACGTTTGGTAGAAATCACACACATACATATCTTATGTGGGAAAGATGAATACCTCATACTTTAGAATTTAACACTGAACAAAAATATTAATGACACGAACACAATTCCATTTAATGTTTCATTCAGGGTCTGTCAAATACGATGTTCCTAAAATATCTATCTATGTGATTAAAATGACAACTCTTTGTCTATGGTCTCAATCTAAAAAATAACAGACTCACACATAAACCGTGCGCGCACACGCGATCATGGCCTTCACCATTTATCGACACAATAAAAACCAAAATGAACACGAAAATGTGATATACTCAACATATTCTTTTCTTCCCCTTTTTTAGAACAACCCCAAGAAAGAAAAAAAAAGAACAAAAAAAATAATATTGTAGCATGCGGTATTATAGCAGCGCGGTGCATCAGACAAGGGAGCCATCAGCGGCCCGAGAAGAGCAAGCCGTCGGTGGCTCTATACCATGTAAAGAAGAGATGATGTGAATAAAATTAGGATTAGCCTCTAATTGAGAGGTTATCCCTTTATATATTAACTATGATAGAATTACAATTAGAGAACTATTAATTAGAGAATCACTAATTAATTTTTTTAATTGATACTAATTGATACTTTCTATATCCAACAACTACATTGGGCTCCTGCCCATTGGAAATCATGTCATTTAGCATTTTTTTTTTGCCTTCTCAATTTCACATTCTTGCACAACCCATCAATAAGAATGGTGTCACATCAGGGTGGTGCTTTCTGAAAATCATGTCATGCGGCAACTCCTCCTTATCAATTTCACATTTCTTATACAAACCCATCTATAATAGTGTTGTAAGTCATGACAACGGCTCTCCCTTTTGAAATCATGTCATGCAGTAATTCCTTTGTTTTCTCACTTTCACCTTTCTTGCATAACCCATCTATAAGAATAGTGTAAGTCACGACATCAAACTCCAGCCCTTTAAAAATCATGTCATGCATCATTTTTTTTTGCCTTCTCAATTTCATCGTTCTTGCACAACCTATCTATGAAAATACTATAAGTCCTCACATCAGGCTCCTGTCCTTGTAAATCATGTCGCCCAGTAACTCTTTTACCTTGTTACTTTCGGCTTTCTTGCACAACTCATTCATAAGAGTGTTGTAAGTCACAACATCGAGGTCAAGACCTTCAGAAATCATGGTTTGTAGCAACTTCTCTGCTCTCTTCTTACATAAACCATTTATCAACGAGTGGTATGTCATAGTATCAGGTATTACCCCATAAAATACATATGTTTGCACAAAATAAAAGCCTCAGTGAGTTTACACCCTTGCAGAGCCCATATATAACTATATTATATGTGATCACATTGGATTCACACTCACCACCATGTTTAATCATTTTAAAAAACAACTGAACCAAGAAATGAGTCTTGCACTTAGAGATAATCCCTTGATGAGAACGTTATATGAGAATATGTTAGATATACATCTCAGCTTAGGCATTTTGTAGATCACTATGACTACAATCTCCTCAATCCTAATCTCTGAACAAAGGCCTTGGAGTAATGAAGTGCAATTCACTTTATCATCTCTGAGACCCTCTTTGAGAAGTCATTCAAGAAAAATAAAAGTTAGGATGAGCCGATTTTTATGGGAACAAAAGTAAATCATGATATTATAGGTGCGTATATCAGGATTGATTCTTTCAGTTATGATTAATCGGTTGAAGAAGGAAAAATGGCAAGGCAAGGCTCTCTCGAGGTATGGTTGCGAACCAACGCAGACAGGAGCTTATTGTAGGGACAAATTGAGGTTGGATGGAAATCCAACAGAGAGTGCAAATTGTTAAGCTCCTCCTGGATAGAAATGGGATCTGCCTTCCATTGTCTTCTATTCACCAATCACCACCACCTCCATCTGCAGCTTTTTCTTTCTCTTGCACCAATGCTGCCATGGCCTATTTGAAATCTTCCCATGAATCTAACCAGCATTGGTATTATTGGGGAAATTAGCTGTAGAATGTGGTTGTTTTTGTTTGTTGGTGATTCTGTGGGGTTGAGGTTTAAATTGAGTGACAACAAAGCAAAAAAGGCGCGACCACGATAAGAAACCGATGTGGAATGAGTTAGGGATGTCCATGGGGATTGAAATTGGGATCAAGGAAGCTAAAGATGAATGAGAAGAGAAAGGGGTAAGCAACAATACATGCACCATGTTATTTGTATTAGTCCCCCTCCAGTCTCTCTTTAAGTTTTGAAGCAACGAGATCTTTTTCTCTCTCTTACAGGTGACAAGCAAACATTTGTCCAGTTATTTTGACTGGATTAAAAAAGATGTGCAAAAGAATCGGTTTAATTAATTTTAAATTGAACCAATTAAAATTTGGGTTATTTGATTCGGTTTTTCGATTTAAAATTTTCAGTTCAGTTGAAAATTTTAACTAATTCGATTTTTATTCTTTGATTCGATTTTGATTTTTCTAAATCAAATAAACCAAATAGTCTAAAATTTATCAATTTTTTTGTTACTTGATATGAATAAGGATTATATCAAAGATAATCTGAATATATTTATTTTCTATAAATTTTATTTAGTTATTTTTTTATCTTTTAAATTATTTATTTATTCTATCAATATTTATAATTTTTATATTTTTATTTCTCTTTAAATAATATAATTTTAGCTTAACTAAATAAATTAAAAAAAAATTGATTTATTTGGTTTTTATTTTTAATTTATTTGGTTGATATTTTTAAAAGTTTGGTTTGATTTATAATTTGACAAATCGAAAAATTTTCAAATACATATAATTATTTCAATTTGAACCGAATCAACCATTTGTACACCCCTACTGGTTGAGGAATATTGAACCCTGACCAAGAGAGTAGAGAGCCTTATCACCCGGGCGACTATCACTAGGTCCATGTGAACTTCATGTTATCTTCCTTTTATGTTCTATATATCATGAATTAAATGATCGTTTGACTCCTAATTTTATTTTTATATTTTTATATATATAATGTATATTAGATTTTTAAAGATTTCTATATCATATCCGCACCGTATGGAAATATCCTCATTTGTATACATATATCATATATGGTTCACACATACCAACTTGATCAATATAGTATAGATATATTGATATTGAGACGAGAGATTTTTTTTTAGTAAATGAAAAAAAAAACGCTGAAATTGGCCAAAATCCCGCGCATTTTGCACCAATAGCCTGGCTCGAGTTTTGAACAAGGGTTTGAGGCATGAGACCGAGTTCAAAACTTAGTTTCAGTCTATATTTTTTTGTTGTTGTTAAGTTAGTTAGTTAGTTATTATATTATATGAAATTATGTTATGTAAATAATATTATATTATATTATATGAAATGATTATATTTATAAATAATTATTATTTTGTTTTTAATGATTTTAAAATTGTTATGTTATATGAAGATTTTATAATAAGTTAATGTAAAAATATAAATAAAGAAAATTAAATTTGAAATCATAAATGAGAAAAAAAAACATCAACGCTTATGAAACATCCTCCGAATGAAAGACTGAATGTATGTGTCTCTCGGCCAAATTTCACGACAAAGGCGCTCGTGTCTTGTCTCCGACGGTGCTTGTGTCTCGAGCACTCTGGTGGACGAACCAGGAGTATCATACGATGACCCGTGCGATAACTCATCGAGTGTGAATGTGAATGTGATACGTACGATAACTCAGCCACAGGCTCCTCGGGGTACGGTAACGGTTGTCTCAATTACTCGTCAGTGTTCATGCCGTATGATAAGCCTCAATTATATATTATATTCGATTAGGGTTTTATCTCAAAAACTGTGCATTTATGTTAATTGTTAAGAATTTATTCAATTTGTATATCGAGTTCGAGATACTGCTGCATTTCTTATTGTTTTGTAGGTTATGGAATGAAAATAAGGATGTTAACATGAGAAATGAGGTTTGGAACGAGATGGATCGAATCTACACGAAGAAATCAAGTGAAAAGCACTTCTGGACAAAAATTGCGGACCGCAATTATGAGATTTGCTCTCTGATTCGCTCTGGTAAGAAATGCAAAAATTACGGACCGTAATTTCAGAATGTCAGACCGCAATTTTGGGACTGGAAGTGCGAATTTGTAGTTTTAAATCGGTTTTTTTATTGGAAAAAGAGATTCTTAACTTTCTTTCGTCCAGGACATCTCTCAACAGACTGGAGAGGAGATCTCAAGCAAGAAAGAAGAGGAAGAACACCATTGGAGAGAGATTTGAAGGATAACTCAAGAACCGGACGAGAAATCATAGATCTTCTTGGTGTATTCTTTTCTTTACTCTTTTCTCATGTTCTGTTGTTGTTTAAACATGAATCTTTGTGCAATCCTTGACATGATTTGTGGCTAGACACCCTTCTAGGGGTCTAAGTGTAAACTCGATAACTCGAATGGTTTAATTTACTCGTGTGTTGATCTTTTAGTTCTTGTTATTTGTGATTGTTGTTTTGTCTAAATTGAATGCTTAGTTTTAATCAACTGCATGTTACCCTAGAAGTGAAAGCGGAAACCGAAAGGTGGAATTGAATCTTCTGACCCAAAACAATGATTTAGGTCGTAGGCCAAGTACTTAATCGTGAAACTTATTACCTAAGGGAAAACCGAGGAAACCCTAGAAATTGTGTGAGGTACCGAAAGACGAAGTACAAAATCTAGGTTATGCCAAAGTGATTCACTGATATTAATGGGCTTAGACTTGTAATGTGAGGTACTTAATCGTGAAACTCGAATTATTTAGGTACGGTATCAAGCCACGAAAGTGTAAATTTGGTACTAAAATCTGAGATTAAATCCCCGACAAATACTAGAACATATTAAAAGATCAAATAGAGTGATTGACCCAACGAGTGAGAGTGAAGCCGAAAACCCCTAGAATCCTCTATTTGATAAACTTTTCAGTCGTTGTTGTTAGATTTATGCAATCTTAGTCTAATACAAAACTCTCGTTCGATTGTCTAGATTAGTGAAACTTGCGAGAACCGGTAATTCACACTTGTCCTTGTGGTTCGATACCCCGACTACTACTTGACTAGGCCATGCGCTTGCGGCTGAAATTGAGTATAAATTAGGATTTTTTTAGCGCCGTTGCCGGGGACAACGGTGTGAATATTGATTCAACCTTTAGTAACTGAGACTAGATTTTTTTTTATTTTTTATTTTTATTTTCTCTTATTTTCTTATTTTCTTTTATTTTCTGTAATCAGGTCTCTTGGTGTACAGACGTAGAGCCAAGGAGACAACTTCTCTGCTTGAACAGATGATTATTCATCTCACCGCCGAAGAAGCAACCCAAATGGTAGAGAATGATGAGAACCGTCCCTTGAAGGACTTTGCTGCCCCAAAGGCAATTAGGATTCAACTAGGCTACACGGTGCCTAATGCAGCAATAAACAACTTCGAGCTGAAACCCGCTCTCTTGAACACGCTCTCTCAACACATGTTTCAATGGTCTAGCTCATGAAGACCCGAACCAATATTTGGCCTTGTTTGAAGAATTGTGTAACACGGTTAAAATTAATGGTGTTGAACCCGAGGCCATTAAACTTAGAGCATTTCCTTTTTTTTAGGAGATAAGGCTAAAAATTAGCTAAGGTCATTAGATACCGGTACAATAAGAACATGGGATCAAATGTATGATGTTTTTCTTTCTAAGTATTTTCCTCCATCTAAAACTTCTGCCCTTCGTGCTCAAATTATAAATTTCAGGCAAAGAGGAGGAGAATCTCTCAGCGAGGCATGGGATAGATACCAAGAGTTATTACGTCTTTGCCCACACCACGGACTCGAGGAGTGGTTCATACTTCAGATTTTCTCTGAAGGACTTGAGCAGTTCTCTAAACTGACCATTGATGCAGCAGCTGGAGGTAATTTGATGAACATGAGTGTTCGAGATGCCTATAAATTGATTGATGAGATGACATTAGGGCAGCAACAATGGAGCTTGGTGAGAGGACCCGTTCGAGGTGCACCGGGTGTGATTGAGACAGACATCTCAACTAAATTGGCAGCACAATTGGAGGCGATGTAAAAGAGCGTAGACCGCTTGACCAACCAAAATATTTCAGCGGTACATCAATCACCTACTTGTGTTGTTTGTGGTGGAGGCGATCATTTGGCCATCAACTGCAATTAGGGTGGATTTGCTGAGGGGGATGCAAAGCAAGTGAATGTACTCAACAATAATTACCGACCGCAAAACAAACCCTTACTCCAATTCTTACAACCAAAGATGGAGAAATCACCCAAATTTCTCTTAGAGAAATAACCAAGATAATCAGCCCCAAAATCAGAATCAAAGTCCCAATCAGAACCGATCGAATCAGAGATACGAGCAGAGGCAATTTGACCAAGGAGCTCCGCAAAAATCTAATTTGGAACAAATGATGAAAAAAATGATGCAAGAACAAGCGGAGTTCAGGCATTACCAAAAGAGGGTCAACCAACAAGTGGCCGACCAAATTAGGGATCTTGACATGAAGGTTGACCTACTAGCGACTCAAGGGAAATTTTTGGAAACGCAAGTGGCGCAGCAAGCATCGTCATCTTCACGCCAGCACGGTCAGCTCCCGCCTAAACCGGATTGCAACCCCAATGCATCGGTCAAGGCCATCACTTTGAGGAGTGGAACCGCATATGATGGACCTGAGGTGCCCCAAGATGTCGGAGTTCAGGCACACCAGAAACAAACCGACTTTCAGTCGAAAAATCATGATGAAATGAAGCAAGAGGGTGACAAATAAGATACCAATGCGCCAACGCCAAATCAAGTAAAGGGGGACATACCGAGGTATGTAACCCCGCAGGTTTATCCCTTACCCTCAAAGACTTACTAACACGAATTGGATAAACAATATGCTAGGTTCGTTGGATTGTTAAAAAAATTGAATGTTAACATTTAATTCGCCGATGTTGTCACTCAAATGCCGATCTATGCAAAGTTTTTAAAAGATATATTATCCAATAGGAGGAAATTAGATGATGAAACGGTAATCTTGACTGAAAAAGTGAGCGCAATAGTGATGAATGAGTTACCCCCTAAGTTGCAAGACCCGGGTAGTTTTACCATACCTTGTTCTATAGGTAGCACCAAATTCAATCGTGTTTTGTGTGACCTTGGGACAAGTGTAAGTCTAATGCCAAAATCTATTTTTGATAGAATTGGGGTTGGTAAATTAGTGCTAACCAGAATTTCTTTGCAATTGGCAGATAGATCAGTAAAATATCCGGTGGGACAAGTTGAGGACTTACCGCTTCAAGTGGGGAAATTTTACATTTCCATAGATTTTATCATAATTGAAATGGATGAGGACCCCGATACACCTTTAATTCTTGGCCGGCCATTCTTGAATATGGCCGGCACCTAAATAGATGTTAGAGGGGGAAAACTCACATTTGAAATCGAAAAAGGAAAAGTCAAATTCGATATGTTTAAAGCTTTGAAATACTCTGCTAATGATGGTAACTTTTGCAGGGTGGACATGATTGACGTGATTGTAAAAGAAGAATTTGAAAAACTATCAGTCGATGATCCGATTAATCACGTATCCCGCTGACAAGTAATTTGAAAGATTTTTCAAACAAATGGAGTTGAAAATCTCAAAATATGAAGGGAAGGGGCAAGAAACGGAAGAAACAGCAGAAAACTCACAAAATTACGGACCGAAAAACATAATTGCGGACCGCAATAATTGCATAAACGGAGGCAAAGAATTCCAGAGCCAAAATTGCGGTCCACAATTTTGCCCGGCTATCACATTTTTAGCTCCAGAAGGTTCAGACTCGACCCAAAACTCTCCAAGCTCACCCAAGGTCGAGTTAAAACATCTACCATCCACTCTAAGGGTTGAAGTTTTTAATCCCCTGACAGAGGAGAAACATAATGAGATTATGAAGGACAAATCAAGAAAAATAGTGATAAAGCACGATGACTCAGTGAGCACTGGTAGGGCAAAAGATAAGGGCTTTCAGAGAGCGCATAAAAAATTACAAATGATATGTGAAACTGACTGGCTGAGTGCTATCAAAGTGAAGAAGAAGTGGGCTTGTTATCGACGAAAAAGACCGAGTGATGAGGGATTGAGCCCTTCTCTCTCTCTCTCCAAACCTCAGCCCCTGCCTAGCGATTGAGGCACCCGCCTCAACCCCGCTCACCTCCATTGTCTTCTTCCATCGTAAGTTCTTTATACCTTTCTTTTCTTTCACGCATTGAGGACAATGCTTGATTTAAGTTTGGGGGGTATTTGAAACTTACTTGTATATGTATGACATGTAGTTGTTATTGTTGTTAATTGAGATTGTTGCAATTTTTTTTAGAAATTCAATTTTTAGTGGGTAATTTTGCAAAAAGTTTTGAAAAACCTTGAGGGAAATTTTGGCAAAGGAGTAGTATTGTTGGAAATTTTGGGAAATTGATACGGGAATATACAAACTTTTCTAAAATAACATGTGGTGAATGAAAAGGGTTCTCGGGTCCAAAAAATCAGAAAAGAATATGCCCTAGAAAGTCTCTAGAATGATGAGTTTTAAGAATTGACGTTCTCCCAAAAAATTTTATAACCTTGGAAATCCAATTTGTTTGTTTATTTTAAATGAAAAAACTTAATTAAGAAAGAGTGTTTATGCCAAGTGTCGATCGGTGCTTCTGGAAAAAAAATCAATCAAAAGGACCTGAAAATTAATATGCAAATCTTTATAAGGTCCAAATTATCGAGGCACTATGGTTAAGAGTACACATGCCGTGACATTCGCAAATAAATTAAAAGAAAATTTCTGATTCAAATAAGATCAAATTAAGCCTTAAATGTGCTAGGGCGGTATTATGGAACTCCCTAACCCCCAACACGGCACGAGACAGTCTCATGTGCGCGATTAGGGTTTCTTAATAAAGCTTCTAGCTACGCAAAAACAACCAGCGCGAGGTTCAGGATTAACACTCTAGTTTTTCTTCTTTTATGGATTTTCTTGGTTTCATTTCATAGTTGAGGGGAATGAATGACTTTAGTATTCATCATTTTTAGAAAGATTCTAAGACATTACATTGAAAGTAGGAGTCTGAGGTAAAATCCTCGAGTAAAACACCACGTGTGAAGTCAGAAATAACGAACAATTCCCAAAGATTTTCCCAAAACTCCAATTAATGGCTGAACAAATTTGAAATGATTTGTCTTAGGGTTAGTCATCTCTTTTTCAAACAACCCACGATCTTTTGCATATAGATTAGATTTCCTTGGAACTTGGCTTAGTTTAGAGATGTACCCTAAGTCTCCGACTGAATCTTACTTAGGGACAAGCAAGGTTTAAGTTTGGTGGAATTTGATAAGCCTCAATTATATATTATATTCGATTAGGATTTTATCTCAAAAACTGTGCATTTTATGTTAATTGTTAAGAATTTATTCAGTTTTTATGTCGAGTTCGAGATACTGCTGCATTTCTTATTATTTTGCATGTTATGAAATGAAAACAAGGATGTTAACATGAGAAATGAGGCTTGGAACGAGATGGATCGAATCTACATAAAGAAATCAAGTGAAAAGCGCTTCTAGACAAAAATTGCGGACCACAATTATGGGATTTGCTCTTTGGTTCGCTCTGGTAAGAAATGCAAAAATTATGGACCGTAATTTCAGAATGTCGGACCGCAATTTTGGGGCTGAAAGCGCGAATTTGCAGTTTGAAAGCGGTTTTTTTATTGGAAAAAGGGATTCTTAACTTCCTTTCGTCCAGGACATCTTTTGTTAAACCATGAAAAAAAAAATAATAATAATAATATATATTTATATATATATGTGCTTTACAATAACAAAATATCCAAATTTTGTCTAAATTTATTAATCAAGAATGAATAAAATCCATTTTTGCCACACCAAAGACCACAGATCTCTCCACAGAAAATCCATCTTTCCCTCTCTCCCCATTATTCTCTCTCTACCCCCACTCTCTCTCTTCTTGAATGGCATTTAATGCCCTGCCCTCTCTCTTCCCCGTTCCGTCACTTCTTTTCCCCCCGTCCTTTCCACTTCCGCTCTCTGTCACTCTGGCGACGCTCTCTTCCTCGTTTCCTCCGCTCTCACTCTCTGTGTATCTGGCGATAAAACGCCCGCCTCTTCCTCTCTCTCTCTCGGGCGACTCGTCACCTAACCGTGACTTTCTTCCCTATCTGTCACCTCGGCGTGGCCGACCGCCCCTTATGCCCGCTCCCCATCGTGGTTTGTCGGATGGTACGGATTTCCTTTTCTAACCGAAGACTTGCTTTTCTCCGCCCTTTTTATAGGCTCGGCTCGCTCCTCGCTTCCCCTTTTTGCTCATTCATTCTCATGTGTTGAGGCTTTCCAAAGATTAAACTGATAAGAACAGAACTTAATTTGAGTAAGGGATTTGTAGGGGAAGGGGAAGACGGGAAGGCCGGCGCTTGGAGAAATTCAGCCCTGACCCCTCCTTGCTGTTTTTCTGACACCGCTGTTGCTTGTTCTCTCATTTACTGGTAAAAACCCTAACTGATTTTGTTGCCTGTTCCTATGGTGGTTTCTGGTGGTTGATTCTTGCTGTGGTTGGTTCTGGTTGCCAGTATTCTAACTAGAGCTAGACTGGGTGTACCTTGGTACACTGGTACCACTGGTACCAGTGAGGTGAGGCCCCATCTGGTTTTCGATCTACCCTTTTGCCATCTATGCTTTGGTTTTGCTTGTTGCCCTGATTTGGTTGACTGGTTTAGTTGTTGCTTGTAAATGCTTGTCGAATTGAGTTGATTGTTCTTTGTGGAATGGGTTCCCGAGTGCATGTTTAACCTTTCTTTGTTTCGGTTGTGGGTTTCGATTTTGTGATATGATCGTATGCATTTGGTTGTTCCTATCGGTTGTTGTGTGAATTCTCTTGGGTCGCTTGTGGTTGTCCTGTCTTGGTATTCCCGTTACCACTCCTATGCTGTATGTGTGTATTTGTACCCTTGTTGCCTATACCATGATGGCGGTATGGCTGTACCAGTTACTGGTACAGCCTTGACCTTGCTCTGTTGTTGTTGTTTGTGATCTGTTGCTTGGCTTGTGCTTGATCTGTCGAATGGAAATTTTGTGGTTTGGGCTGTACAAATGCGGCCCACTTTAATGTCTTTGGGTCATTAGGTTAAAATGGGTCGAAAGGACTTATGGGCTTGGGAGGGGGGAATAAATGGACTAATACGGACTAATGAAATGTGTAGTTAATGGGTTAGGTTCATTTCTATCCATCAAATTTAATCTTACTTATTGGGCCAACAAATCAACCAAATCAACTCAAAGTATAAAATAGGATTGGTGTTAACTAAATAAGGCCCAATAACTAAAAGTCCCAAAATAATAAAGTGATTAAATTTAAATGTGACTAAAGAATTGGCAGCCGCCCCGAAAGGTTGGCGGTACCCATTATTAAAACGTAAACTTAAAGAACGGGAAATGATTATATTCCCTGACTGCCCCCGATTTCGGGATATCGGTGCATTGGCACCAATGATTTGGTAGTCAGCGTATGATCCCGAACATTAAAACACCAACACATTTAAATAGATAAAAATATGTAACTTAAATTTTAGTTTAAATTATTTTTCTTCCTTTAATTGCCATTTTTATTTTTAATTTTATTTTCTTTTAAATTCTAGTTTTATATAATATATATTCTAATTAATGAAAATAACATTAACCTATAAAATAAAATATAATTAAAGAAAATAATATAAGTAATTAGGGATTTTAAGTAATAAATAAAGTATAATAAAAATTTATCATATAGAATATATATTAATCAATTCTCTATTTTAATAATCGAATAACATTAATTAATATATATATATATATAAATATCTATTAATTAATTTCTCTATTTTAATTGATTTATAATATATATATATATATTAATAAATTTATCTAAATTAAATTAATAAGGATAATACTAAATATATTACATATTAATCAATTTCTCTATTTCAAATAAATTAATGTAATAATTAAATCCATAACCTCGAAATGTAAAATAAGGGATGAACGTATAAAAGCGATCAAGAAACGATAAACATAACTTAATGGATCGATACGCGAGCAACTAAAATTCCCGACACCGCGTAAATACAGCAGAAATGTTGCCGAAATTTTCAAGGAAAGACGACAAACCCGAACAAACGCTTAATTTAATTATCAATCAAATTTAATTATTAACTATAAAGTAAATCAAAATTAAAACTAATAAATATCTAATTTAAATTAAATTAGGTGATACAGTCGACTCGGATCCTCTCGCGGAGTACGAGGTCATTCCCGACCAGACGTACGCGGACACGACCCCGAGGCGGTGTTCTACCTCCGGAGTAGAGCGACTCCGCGATCCTCACCAGCACTTCCAGGTACGGTTTCCTGGGATTTGATTTTCTCTCTTTAGAATTAGGAATCCAAACCGAAAATAAAACTGTTTTTAAAATAAATCTGAATTGCGGTACTTTTGACCAAACTTTGATTAGAGACCAAAATTGACTTGTCATCTCGCATCCCAAATTGACCAAAGATATTCGAGACATACCGCATTCGCATGTCATATCATGTCACATTGCACGTAGACAGGATAGGAGTAGGATTCGGGAAATAGTCCCGAGATAGGATCAGATAGAATTAAATAATTCAAGTTGTAGATTATATTTATTAGGAAAATATTATTACTATTACTAATTATTATTTAAGCTAAGTAGTTAATCATGCATTAAATGCATGGGAGTGCTGAGAGGCGGACCGGGTAATTCCCAGTCTAAGTTGCCTTGCATAACCAGACCGTTGTGGTTACGTACGGTGACCCATAGGCCCGTGGGACCCACCGGTCTGTATATGTACTGCGCATCTGTACCTGCCGGATTATCCACCGATTCCGTCATTTGGCGGGTTCGGCTGTGTCAGAGTGTTTTCTTTTGATCTTTATTATATTTTATTATTATTCTTAATATGATTAAATTTTTAGTCCAAATTTGAGGGATTAGGATACCGTGTACTTCAGTGATTAGTGTGGGCGGCCATATTCGAGACTGGAATCTATTTCGTGATATTATATTATTATACTTATCCGGCTTATTTAGGATCCTAATATTGTCCGAAGGGCTTTCTCCTTTGGCCCCTGGTTGGTACAGAGAAAGTCGGGATGCGGTCCGCTGACCTTAGTGGGTACAGTGTAGGCTCCCATTTGTTTATATTTCGTTTTGATATTTTTACGGGATGCGGTCCTCTGGCCCTTGGTTGGTACAGTGTAGGATCCCATTTGATTTCGATTTGTTAATTCACGAATAGTTATCTCCTTTGGCGATATGGCAACTGAAGACATAATTATCCACTTGCTTTTATTTTGTAAGGTGAATTACCACATTTAGCAGACCGAGTACGTGCTTATGCACGCTCACTCTCCTAGGGCGTTATCGCCTCGGGAGCCGATTGCGTTTATGCGGCATTGGCGCCGCATAAACATAAAGTCCTAAGTTCGTAAGTTGGGTCGCCGGTGGCGCCCGCTTAAACAGCAAGGCCTAAGTTCGTAAGTTGGGACGCTGGTGGCGCCCGCTTGGGATAAATCTGGTGATTTGCAAATTGGGATATTTATTTCGGGTGTTTGTTTTCTCGTATCTTATATTCTATACTATATTGCTATTTCCACAGATTTTATATTTCAAGGTTAATTGTCATTTCATGTCATTCATGTAGAGGTGTTCTCGAAATGTATAAAATAATAATACATTAACATATATTAAAATATTTCATTGCATATAAATTCGGTATCGGTATTTTGGTCCAGTCTAGGAAAGAAGATCAAATCTTAAGGCTGGATCTAAATCCGTACTGAGTAATTTTTAAAATTACTCATGTTTCCACGGTGGTTGTGGGATCCAGGTTTACAGGTATGGGCTCGAGTTTTGATGAGAGTGCTAGGTGCGACGATCTGCGTGATATCAGAGGTGCTTCGCCGCATCAGCACAGTTAGGCGGGTAGTTGATTAGGACTTATCGGGCATCGGGTTTTTGATTTCTTTCTTTGGGCTTTATTTGAGAGATTTTGCTACCCATTCCGATGGTGTTAGCTACGCCGGTGTCTGGCGTTGTATTATCTGTATATTCTGGACTGTTTTGTTTTGTATTATTATTATTATTTTATTTATTCTGGGATTTTCTTTATTTTTATTCACTTAGCCTTTCGTACGCACGTCTCTTCGTGCGTACGTGGCGGGATTAAGCACCCCTAATTCGATTTAATTATTCTGGGGTGTGACATCTTTCAACTGACTGGAGAGGAGATCCCAAGCAAGAAAGAAGAGGAAGAACACCATTCGAGAGAGATTTGAAGGATAACTCATGAACCGGGCGAGAAATCGTAGATCTTCTTGGTGTATTATTTTCTTTACTCTTTTCTCATATTCTGTTGTTGTTTAAACATGAATCTTTGTGCAATCCTTGACATGATTTGTGGCTAGACACCCTTCTAGGGGTCTAAGTGTAAACTCGATAACTCGAATGGTTTAATTTACTCGTGTGTTGATCTTTTAATTCTTGTTGTTTGTGATTGTTGTTTTGTCTAAATTGAATACTTATTTTTAATCAACTGCATGTTACCCTAGAAGTGAAAGCGGAAACCGAAAGGTGGAACTGAATCTTCTGACCCAAAATAGTGATTTAGGTCGTAGGCTAAGCACTTAATCGTGAAACTTATTACCTAAGGAAAAACTGAGGAAACCCTAAAAATTGTGTGAGGTACCGAAAGACGAAGTACAAAATCTAGGTTATGCCAAAGTGATTCACTTATCTTAATGGGCTTAGACTTGTAAGGTAAGGTACTTAATCGTGAAACTCAAATTGTTTAGGTACGGTATCAAGCCACGAAAGTGTAAATTTGGTACTAAAATCTGAGATTGAATCCCCGACAAACACTAGAACATATTAAAAGATCAAATAGAGTGAATTGACCCAACGAGTGAGAGTGAAGCCGAAAACCCCTAGAATCCTCTCTCCACTAAAAAATCTTGATTTGTATTTTGCTAAGCTAATAAATACCCTAATTTATACTCAATTTCAGCCGCAAGCACACGTCCTAGTCAAGTAGTAGTCGGGGTGTCGAACCACAAGGACAAGGGTGAATTACCGATTCTCGCAAGTTTCACTAATCTAGACAATCGAACGAGAGTTTTGTATTAGACTAAGATTGCATAAATCTAACAACAATGACTGAAAAGTTTATCACCGTACGTATAGTGCTGGGCATAATCATACGATCGCGACTCCGTGATAGGCAGCTCAGGCTCATCCTGTGCCCACCACGCGCAATATCTGCGCTCAATCGACATTTTGCCCTTCACCGCCTCCTGATGTGTGCTTGTTATTATAGTAAGTCGGCACCTGCTGATAATCGATCAGCGCTGGTGGAGAAACCTGCTGAAAAAGACCGAACTGCCGCATGACTCTATCTGGATAGTGATTCTCAATCATCCAGAAGTGAATCATCCACATACGACACTTTCACCTGCATAAGTTACAGTTAGCAAATGAAATTCATGTATCAATTGAACTACATAAATTTTATTGATTTTAGAAACTTACAGATTGAAATACGCGTAGTACACCGAAGGCAAGTCGTCGTGGTAGGCATTGTACGGTGTCCAATTGATGCTCTCATCTTGTAAATTTTCGAACTGATCCTGAAAGTGTCAGGGTCCTCCATGTCGTGATGTGTACTTGAATAAGTGTCGGGTCGCCCGTTTGACACCATATGAAGGTCATAATTGAGGCTCGAGACCGCCAAGTGGAGGTTCCTCAATTTTGCACCTGCACCGCCAATAAAATATGAACAAAATATGGTTTTTTCAATTGAAGTGAATAAGAATGATTTACCTCGGTCTCCCCATCGGGAATCACGTCCACGACCACATCTGAAGCAAAAGCAGTGGGCTAGCTATGCAATCGAGCGGCTCGAGACATGACCATTCAAGTACAAACAAGAGAGTATTGTCTGCCCCCAATCATAGCTCTCCTCGAGTACGTTGAGCATGTCATCAAGGAATGACAAATAAACACTACCGGCACTGAGTCTGCACTATTGTTCGAGAACATCACGGACCCGAACAAATCCAAGCAAAATGCTCGTACGTACCTACAAAAAAAATTAGTACTCATGTGTATGTAAATAAATTCATGGACTGAGTAAAATTTGTACCATCGGACGATCTCGTTATCTGAATAAGGGGGTAACTCTTTAAAACGCTTTCGCAAACACGCGAACCGATACTGAATGTACTTGTTCTATTTCCCCTTGTTCCTTATCTTAAATGGCCACGGGTTATCGATGATGTCATCGTAACTGTATGGATCGATATCCAACCCAAATAGCATCTCGACCGTCCCGCTCCATTCGTCGTCGGTCACCCTTGTTATTGGTTTTCCTGTATTTTTTGAATTTGCAAAATTAAATTATTATACTTCAAAAAAATAACATACTACAATTTTAAAATACCTCTGATATACAATCCCCATAGACAACACACATCCTCTAGTGTCACTATCAGCTTGTCAACTGGTAGATGAAATGTCGATATCTCTAGTTGCCACCTCTCGACAAGCGTTGTCGGAGCGATTTATCTAACTGATAATCACCCATAATCGTCATTTGGTACAGACCCAAACGATGCACATATGGATCCATCTGCGCGTTGTATGGTATCTTTGGATGATGTGCGTTCAAATGGAGAGTGCTATGAGGCTACAAAAATTATTTTGTTACATACGACATGCTAAAATTAATTATAAAGTATTTTTTTCATATTATACGATAAAGAATACTTACATCGGTTTTGACTCTCTGTGATCTATGTTCATTTTGGGGCACGACAAGTAGTTGCGGATACTCTATTTTTTCACTATAATTATTTAAAAAAATTATAAATTTGGTACAATTTTAGTAGAATTAAATTAATTATACATTTGATAAAATTTGGTTTAATTTGATGTAATTTGATACAATCTGGTAAATTTTGGTATCATTTCATGCAATTAGAATTTGGTGCAATAATTGGTTTAATTTTTTGCACCAAATAAACAATTCGGTACGATTCGGTACAATTCGGTATAATTTGGTATAATTAAAAATTTTCACATAATTAATCAATGTACATATAATTAACAGTATTTGACCTAATTTAATGTAATAAATTTAAAATAATTAGTCTCATTAGTGCTAATACATAATTAAGCTAATTATAACAATATATTTCAATATTAAAACTAAAAATCAACACAAATCAACACAATCGAACTATATTTCAATTATCACTATAATTATACTAACTAAATCTAATAAAATTACTAATTTTCATAAATTCGGATTTAAATGTAAAATCAAAATTACCTTTGAAATGACGACGAAATCGACGGATCGACTAGTTTTTCCGACTCTCCTTCTAACGATAAGAAGTTTCACGCAAACGGTCTATAAATTGAAGTAAAAATGAGATAGATCTAAAAAATTGGGAAAAAATCGGTTAAAAAGAGGAAGAAGACAGAGGGAGAGAGTGAGCTCGGGGGGAGAGATTTTGTACGCACCGATCGGATCCGAGTTTTGAACTCGGTTTCAGATCTCGGACTCGAGTTTTAAATTCGGTTCAAATCTCGGATCCGAGTTCAAAATTCAGACCAGACTATTGGTGCAAAATGCCCGGGATTTTGACCAATTTGAGCGTTTTTTTTTTCATTTAGGGTCTGTTCGTTTAGCGTTAAAACAGTCTCAGAAAATTATTTTCCGTGAATTTTAATTTTTCATCCGTTCGGTTGATATTAAATATAAAATCTGCGAAACCTCCTTTCCGAATACCACTGAAAACAACCATTTTCGTTTTCCGCTTTTTTTCGACGGAAAACGAAAATGAAAAATCGACGAAGCACTCGATCTCCTCTCCTGCGCGCTTCCTTCCTCCGTAACCCCCATTCCCGCGGTTCCTCCCTCGTAACCTCTATTCCTGCGCGCGCGCTTCATCCCTCGTATTTGAGCTTGCAAATTAGTTGTTGTCTTAAAACCTCAAGTTATCGACCCTAAAGATTCGATCGGAGAGGAACGAAAGAAAGAAAGAGAAAGGAAAGCAAAAAAACTTCGCTTGCAAATTCGCCGGAGCGGCTTTGCTCTCTTCCGTCATCCGCTCCGACAAGTCCAAATCCAAGCATCACAAGCACTCCGCCGGTGTCCAAATCAAAGTATATAATCAATTTTGCATATGTATGTGTTTGTTTTAATTTTTTTTTAGATGCACTTGTCACTAATTAAGTTGAATTTTTATACCAAAAGTATAATCAAAAGCAAAAATCATCAAATATTGCATATTTAGTAGGAATTAAATTGGATTGGTTGATGATATTGCGCAAATGATTTCGTCCTCGATTTCACGATGAAGCCATATATCACTATCCATTGATATCTTATAATAATTTATTACTAAAAGGGACCTTGATATTTTACATGAAGAACTGTTGTTATTTACCAGGAGGAAAGTCAACTAATTAACAAATTGAAAGCACCAAAGAGCTCTATGCATCATCCTACTACCACTACATTTATCCAAGCAAGAGTTGGAAGTGGAGAGGCTTTTGGCTCGCCTCTTTCCTCCTAATGAGAGTTGACAATTCGTCATGGTTCTTTAAACTATTTTCTTCAAAAGCCAAGTTGTTTTTCTTTCATAACGTAACAATGACTAATTGAATGTTGTGATCTAGCTCTAATGCTCCTATTAAGTATCATAGGTTCGCTTTCCAACTATTGCATAGTTGCATATAATATCTCAATAAAAGGTTCGTGCCACTCCTCTAGTGAAGACAAATGGTCAAAATGACATGGAGTATGGCTATCGACTTATTGTAGTCATGGAAGGTAAGCCCTTCATTTGCAAATTAAATTTTTACAATTAGCGGTAAGTTGTCAATCAACAAACATGGACTTCAAATCATCTTATTTCTACAATCGAGTAAGAGTATTTCAGCTTTCAAATTTCATATGAAATGCTACTTGCAATTTAATACTAATGGTCGAAAAACCAAGGGTACAATTAAAACCACAATCAAGGTCGAGATGATTAGCTCATCCAACCAAGACAGTAGTAGTAATAAATCCGATACTATTTCATAATCAATAGACTCATCACCTAGAAAGGTGAGCAAGAAGCCATCAATCAACAGACATGGTATTGATCTTCTTCTTAGAACTGAAATAAGGGTATTCTAGTCTCAGCCCATATAAAATGCTATTTGATACTAGTAATCAGAAAACCAGGACAACTAAAATCAAAATCAAGATCAAAAAATGATCAGCACATCCAAACAATGGTAAGTACTAATGACTCGGGAACTGTTTGCAACATCAGTAGCATAACAAAAACTGATTATCAGTATCTTCACAAAAACTGATTTTATGTATATAAAAATGCATGTGGGGTACAGGTGCACTAATTTCACACTCTTTTTAATTTAGACAAGATGTAAATTTAGTAAATATAAGCATTTACTGCAAAATGAGACCGAAGCATATTTGTTCTTAGCACGTAGCGAAGAGTCGAAACAAAATTGGTTATATAATTTTATGCTTTGAGACTATATTTCATTAGTTTTGTCTGTTTTTTATACAATTTGTTTTTTTGGTTTATTTCTAATAATATTTATATTTTAATTATATTTTATTCATTTGATGATAGAAGTGATGATGAATAAGTAAATTTAGAAGAAGAGGAAAATTATGAAAATTAAGGGACAAAGATTTTTTTTTCCTTTCAACTAAATAAGTGGAATTTTTTTTTTTCAACTAAACGAATGGAAAGAAAATGATATTTTCTTTTCTGTACAAATGAACACAAAAAAATTATATATCTTTCCTTCAGATTTTTGTTTTCTGATGAAAATAATTTTCTGAATATTTTCCGCACAAATGAACAGACCCTTATTAAAAAAAAACTTTCAGACGAGACGAGTACGACGAAAGAAAGAGAATATTCCTGTCTAGTGCGATCCTGTCGTTGGATTGTGATCCGTGGGGTGCGATCTCAGAAATCAGAGGTAATGCTACTGAGTCTGACAAATAGCCAAATAGGAGACGATTTGTTTTCCTATAATCTCGGACACTCGGTAAATCCAGTTTCGAGAGAGGGAGCGAGGAAGAGCTTTGTAATGGCGGGGCGAGTGGGAATGAGACACGTGGCGAGGAGGTTCTTCTCGTCCGGGGGCAAGGTGCTCAGCGAAGAGGAGAAGGCTGCGGAGAATGTCTACATCAAGGTCTTGTTCGATTTTCTCTTCTTTTCCTTTGATTGCTGATTGGGGTCGATCGTGGATACCTCGAGTAGATCTTCGTAGCTTTTACGATTAGGTATATGCTGACATGCTGTGTAGTTATCGATCCTTGGATATTTGCTAGGGTTTTTTTTTTATGTAGTTTGTTCATTTAGGGAATTTAAACTAAATTCATTGATAAAGTAAATGCTATTCTACTGTTAAAGATATCCTAAGATAATTAAATTAGTACGATTGGGTGCCTTGGCGGTAAAGAATTTTACCAGTAGAATTTTTTTCAGAGAAGTCTGGTATTATTCACAAAAATGTTATTATGTTTTAATAAGAAAATTGCATCTATCTCAAAAGGAATTTGGTCTTTGCATAAGTTTTATGCTATGTTTTTTCCTGTCTTTTGTTCATACCATACAATTGCTTATTGCTAGATTGTTTCCTACAATTGGACTTCAATTTAAGTACTATTTTGCATATAATAATATCTCAGACAATTCCTAATTATCATAAAATAAAAAAATAATGTCTTAGCTCTATATATGCAGGGCTTATGCACACTTAGGTTCAGTGATATTATTTTTCAGTAATTGTTGATTTTGATGCGTGAATAGTTGCATAATGCTTCTTTCATTTCGGAATGATTATCAACTTGATGTATTTTGAAGTTTTCTGTAAACAAGCACTCATGAGTCATGCTGGGGATGAGCAATGCCAATATAGAGTGCTTGTTTAAGTTTAGCTACGTAAACTTTTTGTATTGATTTTCAATTACATTTCAGAAGATATAATCTCCACTTCAGTTCCTTCTATTTAATTGCAGAAAATGGAGCAAGATAAACTAGAGAAGGCTGCTCGTAAGGTGATCCATATATGAAATATTTTTTTTCCTTGAAAATAAGTCTTTTTTTTTTTAAATAGAAGAACTAAACCTTCAACTTCTATGGTCTAGGGGAATTTCAGAAGCACCATAAGTCCTGAAGAAACTTTTACCTGCAAATATTCTTTGATGCTTAATAACTATTTTCACTTTTTAAATTCCCTTGGAGATATTTATACAAATATCTTGCATTGTTGCTGAATTGTGCTAATATAGTATATTAATATACGAGGTGTTACCATATCAGCCAGCTTTCTTGGGACAACTGATGCAGTCCTTTAATAAGTGATGCGGCAATTGGCATCACTTCACCCATTTTACTAGGTCATTAGTCATTATACCTTACTAAGGTGTTCTTACAGAGACTAAATGTGATGAGTACTGTACAAACTATAATCATAATCACTAGTCTGTACTGTACTAATGTGGTATTCATACAGGGACCTCAAGCAGCAGAACCTGCCCCCGCAACTCCAACTGGCTCGGGTGGTGATGCAAAGGTAGGTGCCTCAGTGCATGAGTCTTCAACTGACAAGAACCGCAATTATGGTGTGTTAGCTGGAACAATAGCTTTTGCTGGTGCTGTTGGTTGGTATCTACTCTCCAAGCCCAAAAAATCCAAAGAGGAAGTCTCTGATTAACAGCAACTTTGGATCCATGCAATTGAATTGCTCACTATTTTTAGCGCCTTCGTATGGTTTTTATAAAGCAAACATGGATTATTGAGTATGTCAGTTTTGTAATTTGTTACTTCATTTGGTTACCTTTTGTGAACGCCATGAAATAATTTGCAACGGTGAAGTTGGATACGTTTTCTGCTGTATCTGTTTCTATAATAATATAGTTAGATAAAGCTCTTTTATCTTGGTTCTTTTGTGCTATCTTTGCTTTCGCCTCATCACTCTCTTCTTCTTTTTTCCTCCTCAAATAGTTTTCTGGACAAATGGAACTTGCTTGCTTAGTTTCTGGATTCGTTCATACTTCATACACGTTTGTACATGGAAATTTATTTAACCGTCAAAAATTATTTTTGTTTGAAATACCTATTGAGGTTTCAACCACTTTCTCATTAAAGAAAAATTCTAAGATCTCAAAATAGGTTACTCTTTTGTGCCCCAATGGCACTAAAGAAGGCACTATCCATGTTATCAATGGGCCAATGGCACGTTATGATACTACTTGATTTGGATTAGTAATTCTGGCATCTAGTGAACTTGTGCTGAAACAGTTTAGATCTAGTCCAATTATTATTAAAAGGAAGAATGCAAAAGCAGCTTCTGGATGCTGATCTTTTCTGTCAGATCAGGCATATGAAAGGCAACACTAATCCAAGCGCATAGTGCCATTGCACATGACAAAAATCTAGATCAGGCATATGAAAGGCAACACTTTTTAGTCTAGTCTTGACAGCAAAGAACAACTCTCAAAACATGCATTTATACATCACAAGATGACAAAGAAAGCTGCAACACTATGAAAACAAAAGAATACCAGAGCTTGGTGTTGTAATTCATGTCAAAGACATGCAAGATGTGGTTCTCATTACAGCCACATAACACAATTATTTCTTTTCCTAATTCAAAGCAAAGACATGAAAAAAGATAAACGAATATAATGCATCATTCTTTCTTGGAGCCATCAGGAGTCTGTAACAAGATTGACATGAAATAACAGTTTAAAGAAACAATCATATTTCTAAGTAAATTTTGCACAATTCTTTAAGCATTTGATACAATTTTGTGCAGCTATAGCATGTTTTAAGTTAAAGCCGGGATATTATGGCAGAGATTAATAGCCATGATTTAGGGCTGGATAACCCTCAGCAATAACTGGTCTCTGTTTTAGTGAAAAAAGCTGATAGGGCAATCACCATACAACTATACAAATCATAACGCATGCTGAAGATACCAGAACAATATCAATAACCCTGGTACCAATGACAAATATGCATCATCAGCAACTATTTGTGCCTTTTGATGTAGATATAACTAGTATTTTATCAAGTGCATGGCATGAGTTTTATTCTATGTAATGAAGATCATAAAAGACAAAAGTGAATAGAAAAGTGCAAAACCCGGTAAGTTACATGAAAATAGAAAGGATCCAACCTTCTCAGAATTTTCCTTCTCCACTTCAGCCTTCTTTTTCTGCTTCTCCAACCTCTCCTTCTCCCATTTCTACATTGACCAGAAACAAAGCAATTAAGATCAAGAACAATGCTAACCACTTGTGGCATTTTTAAAAATTGCATAGTAAAAATGCCCAACTGGCAAATTTGATCAATGCGCTATACTAATCAATTTTCAAATGCCATTTTACATGTATTGATTTAACATATCTACATCTGGTGATTTTAACAAGACAAAAGTTGATTAAACACCATACAGATGAATTTCCTTTAATCAAATTTAAAACATTGGATAGTATGATTTTTCATGAGGTTATGGATCATCTCCCATAGGAGCACAAAATATGTATTTGCGGCTGTGAGCCTTCTTCATCCAATACTAAGCTATTAAAAAATTATCAATAGTACTCAACAGAGAGATTATTTGATAGTTTATATTTAAGTAGCAGGTTTCTCCCTATTGGTTAAACTGAACTACAGAAAACATAATAGAAAATAGTGAATTAGTCAGTGTGGATTCAGGTTTTTAGGGGTGTTGTCACTATGCCTACAGTGAACTAATCATAATCAAAGCTTAAACTTGACAGAATGTTTTGACGACTGCAAATCCAAGTACTAAATAGTTGTTTAAGCTCCAACAAACTGGGGGACTGCATGTTAATCCTTAAAAACATTATACGGTCCATATCTGATCTGGCACAGATCAAAGACAGGAAATAACAGTCAGTAAAACCATTAAACTTTAGAGCATAGATTTTAAGTCGGCATATGCTAGTGGCACATAGGCTCTTTAAATCGCGCTCCAAAATAATCATCAAATCGTATTAACTAAAGAAACTTCTTGCATCGGAACAATGTAATTTAATAGAAATTAGAGGGACCTTGATGAAAACGTTCTCTTTGGCCCTTTCTTCCTCGCTCAGCACCTTTCCCTTGTCATCGCTGAAAAGCCTCACGGACGCACGTGAGCCACCTGTGATCTCAGCCTGAGATCCGCCGAGGCGCCTTATCCTCCGATCAACGATCTCGTCGTCATTCTCTCTCCTTTTAATTTTTTTTCTCCCTCTCCTGAAACACTTGTTTTCGTTCAGCTTATGATTGAATTATTAGTGGAGCAACTCGGACAGCGACCGGTCTAGTAGAACCGGGGGTTAATTTAAAATAAAAGAACCGGCACTCTAATATTAAATTATATATAATTTTGATCACTGAATTTTTATTTATTTATTTTTAGTTAATGAAATTTAATGTTTATTCATATTTAATCACTCAAAAATAATTAAAATAAAATTATATTTTTGTCAAAATTAATTAGAATAAAAATAGATAAATAAAATAAAAATATTTACTTTTTAATTATTTTTGAGTGAAAAATTAATTGAAGTGATCAAATATGGATAAATATTAAAGTTTAGTGATTAAAAATGGATAAATGAAAGTTCAATTATCAAATATGAATAAACATCAAAGTTCGGTGACATGTCAGAAAATTAACCCTAGAACCGGATATAACTTCACTTCTAGGTTACCAAGATTCGGATCAAAATCTATTCTATCAAAAAAAAATCTTAAAAAATTAGAGATATATTATTTTAGATAGTTTATAAAATTTCATATAATTTCATTAATATTTAATATTCTATCAAAGATTATTAAATTTAACGATTTTTCACTAATGCTTATAATAATTTTAAATTAACGGTCTTTGATGGACTACCAAACGTTAATGAAATTATATGAAATTTAGCGGGTCTATCGATCTATAAGTAAAAAAAATATGTATAAAATTTTTTTAATTTAAATTCTTTTTATATTTTTTTTAGATAGAATAATAGAACCCTCTTATTCTTCAAGAATAATAACATATTTTGATCCCCAGATTCGTCCAAGACACCTCATATTCCATATCAGAAAGATATTTGATACGGATTTGTGTGTAATTCACATGTGATTCGTATTTTTCTCGAAGTATCTTGACATGATTGACTGACAAATACGGTCAAGAAAACGCTCCAATACATCCCTGACACGCCCTAATTTGTCGATGTTATTTTTTCAGTGTATTATGAGGAGCTGCACGCATTGCCACAACAAATCATGTAAAGTCACTGAAATATATTCTGAAAATTCAAAATCTGAAGTGGGATTCGAACTTGAGCTTCATTGTTGCCTCAATGCTCCAACTTAGATTGCACGGGTGCAGTGGCAGAGCCACGTATTTGTAGCGGGTAGTGTTATAAAAACGGGACGGGACGAAAACGGGACGGGTCGGGATGGGATGTATTATGGTGGGTCGGCGAGTTTTGACGGGACGGATCAACGGGTTTTGACGGGGCGGGTTAGGACGAGTTTATTTTGGAGGGTTTGATCGCGATCCGTCCTAGTCCCGTCGGGTCGGACGGGTCGGCGAGGCGGAATGGGGCGGGTCGACGGGTCAAAATTTTTTTCCTAAAATTAAAAAATAATCCAATTAAATTCTCAAATAAATTTCAAAAAATTCAAAAATTCAAAAAAATATTAAAAATATTTTAAATTTTTTTGTCATTTTTTTCAAAATTCAAAAGTATACAAAAAAAATTATGAAAATCCAAAAATAATTATTTAAAAATTAAATAAATTTTTAAATGATATGACTTAAAATAAATTTAAATAAAATTTTAAATGATATAACTTAAGTAAAAATTAAATAAAATCTTAAAGAATTCAAATAAAATGATATAACTTTAAAAATTGAGAAAAAAATTAAAATATTATAAATATTAAAATAAATGGGTTATAAATAAAGTTACCCTCCTCTTTTATTTCGGGTTTGGGACCGGCTATATAATACATAGGCGGAGTTCTAAATTTTTTTTTAGTAAAATTTATTGAAAAAAAATAAATAAACCCAATGTAAATGCTAGAAAAATATTAAAAATAGGAAAAAAATAAATAATATAAGTGTTTAGAAATACCATCTAAAAATTAAAGTTCATATCATAGATCATTTTCTGGTATACCATCTGAGTCTCCATCCGCTTCTATCATAAATTTATCGAATGATTGTTCTACGGATGCATATTGATTACGTTGTTCTGCATCAAACCAATCTTTCAAGAATACGAGTCGTTACTCAATCTGTCGTGTTTATCTGTTAGTATCATATTTGCTGAACTAAAATATGATTCATAAGGAACGGTTGACACGGGCACGACAAATATATCACGGGTCATCATGGCAAGAGTTGGATATGCAGTTTCATTCCTCTTTCAATAACCGAGGATGTCAATACCGTCGGGTTCCATACTTCCTAAACAATAGATAACTAACTCATTCATATTTGTTTACATTTGCGAGTCGTCATCTTCCTCCAAGTCTCGTAATAATGCAGACCGACTATTGCTCCTGATATATTCAAAAATAAAAATATATGTCTCACAATATTACAATAAATATAACGAGTTCTAATATAGTAAATATGTTATATTTTAGTACCTAATGTTACGAGGATTCAAAGAAAATAGTTAATTCATTTGGTTCGTATGAAATTGGGTGTTGTATAGGTTGAACATTTCTTCCAATGCGGAGATCACACGGTGTTCCTCCCAGATATGTGGTAAATTTAGATTCTTCTTATATCGTTCAAGCAATCTTATGGTATACTTCTTCTTGAATGAAAGATGAAGACAATTGGCAAGAATTATAATGAGAGGGACTTTGTCCCAATATTTCAGGAATTTGTCTCTCATGACTTCTATAATCGGTGACAAAGAGAGTCACTGTGCATATCCTTTGCGATTTGACGAAGATCTATATCCTCAAATCAAGATATACCTTGAAAAAAAAATTAGTAATGAAATAATTTGAAATTTGTAACTAAATAAATATAAAGATGAAAAGAAAACAAAATCTTGGATATCAAATAAAGATGTTGAAGTAATTGATATGTGGATAGTGTGTACGAGCATGATAATTGGACGGTTACGTTGAAGAAAACTTCTAAAAATGTGTGAAGTTGTTCAAGTTGGTTTCATTCTTCCGTGGAGCATAATAAGGATAATCTCTCGGGTGAGTTACGTAGGATCTCACTTATAGCATGTTTGTATGGAAAAACACGGTGTAACATTGTATATGTTAAATTCCAACGTGTATCTATGTCCCAGGTACTTTTAACTTGCTCAAATTTAATCGTCCCCACAAGACATGAAAATCTTATTTTCTTATATTGTTAGAATAAATATGATGAAGACCATCTTTAAATTTACAAATTAAATTATTGACGGAAATTATCTTCAAACCCGTCTTAACAATTAAACTAAGAATATGACATGCACATTTTTTATGAAACATTATACCATCCATAATTGGGTTTAGTGCACGTATAAAATAATCAATAGATTTAATATTATTGCTTGCATTATAAAAAAAAAAAAATTTGTTCTCTAAATCTCTTTTCAAATTATACTCATGTAATACATTTATAATGGCTTAATAAATAATTTGTGCGGTGTGCGGATAATTCATGGTTTGAAAACTTAATATTTTTTTTGCAAAATCCAATCATGATCAATATAATGGGCGGTAACACAACTATAACTAAGATCATATTTACCGGTGGTCCATATATCGGATATAATTGATATTTTATTTGTTACAACTATAAATATGGCCAATAATTTACTTTTTCGTTCAACATATTATTTTTTTAACTCATATACCATTTTGTTATGATGAAATATTTTATATAATGGTTGACCACAACATTTAATTACCAATCGGGCAAAATCGGTACAATATGCCATACTTATTGATTGTTCTTTTCTCGCTTTGTATCGAGAAAACTAACTTAACATTTTTTCGTCATATTTGGCAAGTGTTCTAGTATCGTCCGAGTTCAAACAACTTTGTACCGTATGAGTGTCGGGTCTTTCTTGGGGTTCTTCATTTTTTGCTATGTGTTTATCGGCATATTTTTAAAATTGACTTAAACCATTTTTTATTACATAATTATATGAAATTTTGCAATTACTTACCTTACATCGTACATTGATTAAAACACCATCGGGACCTAAAGTTTGTTTGAAATAGCGCCACCAAGGTGCATCATAAGTTGAGAGAGCTATCTTCCTTCTCTTGTCAGCTCCGGATTCGACCGGGGATTTCGGGACGCTTTAGTCAGGTGTTGGTGTGGAACATCCCGCACTCGTTGGATGTAGCGATGGAAGTCCAACACTAATTGTTGTATCGGTATTATATTGGGAACTTGACGAATATTGAGAACTTGACACTTATTGATTAGAACTTGACGAATATTAGAACTTGACAAATATGAGGTCGAACATTGTCCGATACTAAAGAAAGTGATTTGCGGGTTGTAATTAAGATCCACATACAATTATAATGGATAATATTATTGTGAAAAAATTTGTTGATAATAAGGATGAAGAGGGTTATAATTTTGTTGATAGTATGAGTTTGAAGGGTTAGAACGTGGCATTTCTTCACCAAAAAATTCAACGCTCAACCGATGTGTCATTTCTTCGGCATGAGAGATTGAGAGATGCTATTTGATATTGCTAAAAAATTAATTTTTTTTTTAATGAAATGGGGTGGTATAAAAAAATAATTATTACAAATTAAAAATACAACTAATAAAATAAAGAATGTAATAAAAAATAAAAAATATAATAAAAAACTAATTAAAAGAAACTAAAGATAAAAAAATAAAGAATATAAATATTATTTAAAAAATCAATTATTAAAGAATGTTCTATAAAAAAAACTAACTATTATAAATTCAAAATATAACTAATTATAAAAAATAAAGAATCTAATAAAAACTAATTAAAAGAAATTAATGGCAAAAAAAAATGCAAATATATATTTCACGAACTAATTAAAAGAAACTAATGATAAAAAAAATAAAGAATGTTCTATAAAAAAGAACTTATTATTATAAATTAAAAATATAACTAATTACAAAAAAATAAAGAATCTAATAAAAACTAATTAAAAGAAATGAATGGCAAAAAAAAGAATGTAAATATATATTTAAAAAAATTAATTACTAAAAAAATATAAACTAATCATAAAATATAATATACACTAATATCTAACTTTTTTTTTTGTCGGAATCGAAAGATTGACGAAAATCCGAAACTTTATTACAAATTAACGAGAGATAATATAATGAATGCTAAATTGAAAATAATAACTAAATAACACAAATATAAATATTTTTTATTTTTTCTGGATAATATAATAAAATTACTATAATAATATAATTAGGGGATTGTTAATATCTAACGATTAACGAATTAACGAGAGATGGTTTGTTTTGGAGAATTGAGAAGAGAGATAGAATGAAGTTGTTTATGTGAGGATATGAGATGAAATGAGACGATATTTATAGAAAAAAAATTTGAATTATGATTTTGATTTTTTTTTTGATTTTTTTTAATTCCAGCCGATTCTCGAGTCGGGTCGGACGGGTTGGATTCTCGGGTTTCCCAGGTCGGATTGGGGTGGGGCGGGCACGGGTTATCACGGGTTGGGCGGGCGAGTCGGGTCGGGTCTAGCAGAGGTTTTTTTCAATTTTTTTCGCCCGCGCCCGTGCTAGACCCGTCGGTTCTAACAGGTCACGGGTCTGACGGGTTTGGCCACGGGTCGGGTCGGGTCACGGCCATGAGTTACGAAGGTCGGGTCTGACCCGGATGGGTTATTTTACAACTCTAGTAGGGGGTCATCGCCACTTGGCCGAATTTTTTTTTTCAAAATCACTCTTATAATTATGTATATTTTCATAAAAATATATTTATATTGAAAAAAATAATAATTTTGCTCCCCTAGAATTTTTTTTATTTTGTCCCCCCCCTCAGACAAGAAGTCCAGCTCCGTCCTACACGGATGTAGGTACGAGTATCATATGTGATACGGTGCGGATGCGGCAATATAAAAATTTATAAAAAATGAAGATACGACTATATATAACAAATCTTATATAATGTTATAATAATATTATATTTTTATATAAAACAAAAAAGTATGATAAAAAATAAAAACAAAAAGTAAATAAGATCTTAATATAGTAGAAAACGATTAAAATCATAAAAGCGTGTTTGGTATAGTGGTCGGTTGGAACATTGAGCCTTGAGGCAATGATGAAGCTTAAGTTCGAATTCCAATTTATATTTTGAATTTTCAGAATATATTCCTGTGACTTTATAGGATTTGTTGTGGTGAAATCTTTGTGGCAACGCATGCAGCTCTCCAAAATACACTGAAAAAATAGCAGCGATGTATCATGGCGTGTCAATGATGTATCTGGAGTGTTTTCTTATTAGAATATTCTGATATGTATCTGATACGGAATACGGAGCATCTTATTGAATAATTTGATGAAGAGAGTAATTTATTTTAAAATTTTAAAGAAAGGGTAATATCTTATGATATGAGCTATTTGATTAAGATCAATGAAAGGAGAAAAATAAATGACATGATATAACTAAAAAAATGACCATCCATTTTTCTTGATATAGAATTCGTGCAAAAGATTTGTATGAGTGTTTTGATAATCATGTGAGTATAAGAATTAAGGATCCGATGATTATAATCACTCATTGGATGAAGTTTTGGATTCGATAGGCATTGGACCTCCCCTGCTCCCATCATTTTTTGCAATTTTGACCTTTTTATCTATAAATAAATCGTAAATGAATGGACATGGTGCAATCCTGTAATTTTATACACAATTGGAGAGGAGTCGAACCAGTGATATGTGGTAAATTATCGTTCAAAGATTAGCATATTAGCATATTGAATACAATTTTTATTTTTATAACATTAGCATATTGGATTGGATGTTATTACAAGAATCATGAATTATGTATACAAAAAAATTGAGAGGAAGGATATTTTATATAATTATTTTTTGTGATACGTGTTTAAAAGTTAAGATAAAGGGTTTGAATTAATAGGAGAAAAGAGAGTAGAGTAAATGATGGCCTATAAATACAATTTGAGAGGAATGATATTTTGCTTTAATTTTTAGGAGAGAGGCAAATCATAAAATTGACCATTTATTTTCGTATATATGCACATCTAAATGACTAAATGTTTTCCTTCTTACATGACTTCTTCTTTGTATTGAGATGACTAGCCAATTTACAGTTATCAAGTCATATACTTGGCATGATCATCTATCTATTTTATAAGTAAGAAAATCAGTATAAAGAAGCGCCAAATCCATTATCACTATTTTGGTGTCTATTTATATATAAATTTAAAAATATGAACCGTTAGATGTATTCTACATCATCTCAATTATATTTATATGAAAAACCATAAAATTTTAACTTCATTTGAATAGCTATTAAGTAACGTATCTAAATTATAAAATTTGGTTTGTTGATTTTATTCACGCTTGATGTCTATATAAATAATATCGAAATGATATAATTTTTTGTATACATATATAAAATGATATTTATAAAATTTTCTTTCAATTAATTTTGTTATTTAAGAATTTAAATAATAATTATTTAATATTTAATTTTAATGGCACCAAAATGATGATAATTGAACCCTTCTCTTAATAAAAACCATATTTTGGGAACAGTTTTGGCAGAAAGGAAGGCATTGAAATATGCTGGAGGGATCGAATCCATTGATCGAGCCGGTCATTGCAAAATTGGGGGCTTGGGGGTTGGGGATAGCTTTGCTTTTCTTGCTTTTCTTGATCAATGTTACACAATGGAAAACGCAGAAACGCCACATGAGATCTGCGACCAAACATCGACCCCTCTCCCAAAGCTCGATCCACGTCATCGATCCGCAATACAATCCCAAACAAATATCCTCCGTTGATTTTAGAATCCAAGGGTTCTTAATCGCAGACCACGGATCGACCCCCTATCCAAATTTCATATATAAGAAACCTCTCCCCAAAGGAGCGAGCATTCATCTTTCGATTCGAGTCCCTCTAATTTAAATCCCGTCGAATCGAATCATCGAGTCGCGGTTCTAGATTCAAGATCGATCGACGATGTCAGGCCGAGGCAAGGGAGGCAAGGGGCTGGGAAAGGGAGGCGCCAAGCGTCACAGGAAGGTGCTCAGAGACAATATCCAGGGCATCACCAAGCCAGCCATCCGGCGTTTGGCGAGGCGTGGCGGTGTCAAGCGTATCAGCGGCTTGATTTACGAGGAGACACGTGGCGTGCTCAAGATTTTCCTGGAGAATGTGATCAGAGATGCCGTGACCTACACCGAGCACGCCAGGAGGAAGACCGTCACTGCCATGGACGTGGTCTACGCGCTCAAGCGCCAGGGCAGAACCTTGTACGGGTTCGGGGGTTAGATTGTGTTTGCCTGATTTGGGGTTTGCTGCTTGTCCTGGGGTTTTTCTGTTCTCTTTCGGGTTTTGGATTTGGGAATTGGGGTATTGACTATTGAGTGTCGACAGGGAATGTGTTTTTCTTTTATTTTGTAGTACTTTTTCTTTTTCTCTTTAGGGTTTAGTGTTAGACGTTTGTGAAATGTCAATGTAAAGAATGTTGCGCGATTAGTGAAGAATTGAATGATTTGATCCTTCATGTTTCTTTCTTCTTCTTGATTTTCTTGTGGCTTATCTTGTGTTTGAGTAATTTGCTTATAGGTTTTATATGTAATCCTATTCTACTTTGTCAGATTTGTTTAGTCAACTGGCATTAATTATCTTTTGTATTCGGTTGAATGTGCCAATTTACAAAATTTCACTGTTTTTTTATCTGAAATTCCATCAATCCCTGAAACTTATATTATTTATGAAGTAATAAATATTTGTAGCAGAAGCCTGAATAATCAAATATTAGATAATAAATATTTGTCAGGAATTAAAAGTTGGATTGCCGATCTGGTTACATTCTTCTTTCATCACAAAGAGGTGATCAGTGTGTTGTACTTGCCAGTAAAAATACTTGCACAAAATAGCAAATTAGCAAGAAATAATTAACCACATACATGAAAGGCATGGAATTTTCGATTTTTGAAGGAATTTACCCATTATAAATTCGAGGAAGCGCCAGTGACCAGTCTCAGTCTGGTCATTCGATTGCCTGGAAAGCAAAATAAAAATGAGAGGAAGAATTAAGAATAGTTGAATACTAACAACGGATCAAATGCCTCAACAGCATTTCGGCACTTAATACAAAACCCCATGAAATTATCATTCAACTGCCGTTCCAATTCAACAACAGGTCAAATGTCTCAACGACCTTTCCATTTTCCACCTCAGCATTCCCTTTCTTGGATTTTCATTTCACCAATTCACTTTCTGTGAGTGCACGTGGAAGTGGAGCGCAACTCTTGTGCACCGATTATGTAATTTAAGTTGCTTTCCAAACGCACGCACGGCGTAAGAAACCAGTTCCAATCAAGCATTTAATATGTCATCAACTAAACTAATGTAGTAGCTCTTGACTCTTGAGAGGTACTTCGCAACGAAGCAAGCAACAAAAATAAAATAAAATAAAAATAATACAATATTATGTTATATTCAATAGATCACATCAGTATAAACTACATACAGAAATTAAAAATTACAAGTAATAAACTGAAAATATTTGTAACTTTTTTCCAATATTCATCATTCGTTATGGAGTAATTATTCGAGTAAATCAAACAATTATAGCACATTTTTAATTTTATCCTGTTTAACCCTGCAACATTTCAAACTTATTCTTATAGAAAATTTGTGAGGGATTAAAAACGGAAAATAAAGATAAAAAATAAATGATCAATAAAAACAAACGAAAATTAAGTAATAGCTGTACCACAAAGCTCAGCTCTATAAATCAACGGCCCCAAAATAAATTGCTATTTTCCATGTTAGCTTTTCGTAACCGTCAGATCCCACCCGAGTCAGACCCATCCAATCTTCTTCCTCCTAAATCTTACTCCACGCCATCTCAAATCTTGCTTTCGAAATCCGAATTCTGATCTACCTTTTGGAGAAATTGGTAACAAAATCAAATCTGAAGAAATAGCGTCTCGAGCGAACTGGAAGGAAGGAGAACGGCGTAACTCGTACATATAAGGTGAGTGTCCTCCGATTTCAAGCGTACTTTCCCCAAAACAAAAACGAGGCCAGTTGGTTTGGGAAATCTCCAAATAATCCGATCGTACGCTGCCGATAGGATAGGTAGATTTTCTAAACCAATGGTAGCAATAAGTAAGATACTTCTCTCGCAGTTTTTGACCTGATTGCTTTGCCTCCTTATTTACAGATCAATTGAGAGTATTGGAAACAGAAAGAGATAAAGATAATGAACAAGCAACCACTCATTTATAGCTTTGTGGCCAAGGGAACTGTGGTGTTAGCTGAGCACACCTCTTTTTCTGGCAATTTCAGTACAGTAGCGATTCAGTGTTTGCACAAGTTGCCTCCAAATAGCAACAAATTCACTTATTCATGCGATGGTCACACCTTCAATTTCCTGGTTGACAAGGGTTTCGGTATGTTCTTTACTCATGATAATAAGTAGCGTTCTATATTTGTATGTCAGGGATTACCATTGGTTTGGCTGGGGATTATTGACTCACAAAAATGTTAATCTAACCTTTTAATTGGAGGTTCTTATGGTATTTTATGAATGATTCTTCATGGACTAAGAATTAATTAATCAATAGGCTGTAATTGCTGAATTTAAAGCCAAAGAATTTAGCAAAATGCAGAAGGAGAGGATATTGAATTGGAAGTTATTAAAAATATGGTACTGAGTCACTGACCTCTGCTTTGTAGTACTTCACAACCAATGAATCAACAACAACAAAGCCTTTAATCCCAAATAAATTGGGGTAGGCTTTCACAACCAATGAAACTAGTAGAAAATAATATTTGATAAGGGTACTGTGCTAGTAACTTGACAAGTTATTAAGCTTTTATGTGCATGCTTATCTATTGGTGTAGTGTTTCTTGTGGTGGCCGATGAGGGCGTAGGAAGAAGTGTGCCATTTGTGTTTCTAGAGCGAGTGAAAGAGGACTTCATGCAGCAGTATGGGTCGGCTATAGGAGACGAAGAGGAGGGCCCACACCCATTAGCTGATGAGGATGATGACCTGTTTGAGGATCGGTTCAGTATCGCCTATAGTCTTGACCGTGAATTTGGGTACTATCTGGAATTCAGAGCACCTTTTCTTTTTTTTCTCGAATTACATGCAGGATATCATTTTCATTTGCAAAGGGTGCTTGACTATTTTCATATTTACATTTAGAATACATGTTCTTTAGGTTATTTGCTAACAAATAAAACCTGTAAAATCAAGGTTAAACTCAGGTTAAGACTCTGAGATTTCCCTTAATGTTCCAAATTGCCTCTTCCAGAAGAAGGGGTTATTGAAATTTGGAGGGTATCAACAGCAAGTACAGTAAAATATTTAATGTGACTTTGATAATAGAAAAAATATATTTTTGCTATTTTTTCCTTCTAAGAATAATGGTATTATAAGAAACTGAGAACTTAAAATAATGCATAGGCCACGGCTGAGGGAGCACATGCAGTACTGCATTAACCACCCAGAGGAGATGAGCAAGCTGTCAAAACTTAAAGCTCAAATAACAGAGGTGAAGGGCATTATGATAGATAACATTGAAAAGGTTCTAGATAGAGGTGAGAAGATTGAGCTCTTAGTTGACAAGACCGAAACATTGCAATTTCAGGTACATGATTATTGCAGTTCCTTCTCTCTGTTGATTTCATGTGAACCATATTTAAAAGTTACTTGAAAAGCCAATTGAATTCCATGTGATCAAATAACCCATTGACATGTGACATTTGAGCTGTGCAGCACAGGATTTCTTGTTATTATTCTTGAGAAATATGCAAGTTCTTCCTTAATTCTTAGGAACCTTTTTGAGCCCAACCCTGCCATCCTGATTTTGGGCAGTTTCATTCATCTGTCATTAAAAAAAATAAAAAACAAAAACTTGGTTTAATCTTATCTAAATTGGTTAATTTGGGTACCTTTGGGATAAGTCTCCATGACTCGTTTTTCAGTCAGGTCAACCAATCCTTTCTTGTTAGTCCGCTGAATCAATCCAAACTAAAAGAAAGTTGAATACTAAGAAATTGCTGGTCTTAACAATCAAACAAGTCCCCTGGTCATTCAGCACTTCAGAGCTTTGATCTTTCTAAACATGTTTCATTTGATTATTGATGAGAATTTTAAGTTCTCCTAATGATTCTTGAAAAAATAAGTATCTCAGAAAATATCTTATTTGAAATCCACCCTCATCTGGACCTGTGAGGTCTAATATCAGTACTGATATATTAATCTGCTCTGTTCTTCTTCTTTTTTATTTTTGCCAGGCAGATAGTTTCCAGAGACACGGGAGGCAGCTAAGGAGAAAAATGTGGCTTCAAAACCTTCAATTCAAACTAATGGTTGGTGGGGCCATTTTTGTGTTTATCCTTATTGTTTGGTTGGCTGCTTGCAAAGGTTTCTCCTGCTCAAGCAAATCATGAGATGGATACGGAGGGAAGAATATTCTAGAATCATACAGCTTTGAACTTGTCATAGATAATACTTGGTTTGTGTCTCATGTTCATAGTAGCTATGGGTGTTTCTGAACTTTCTTGTTCTATTGGGTCGTTTGTGAAATGTGAAGAGGTGGTTTGACTGTTTGTAAACCGATGCAGTATTTTGAATTGTCACATTTGATAATCCCCTTGCTCCTTCCCTTTCTTTTTGCATAAATTATACCTTCTTAATGGTCTTTGCAAACACTTGCATGTTTTCTTCAGTTTCATTGGTATGTGAATATTAAGCAGTTTATATTTCAGTTGTCTTTAAGACAAGCTCCCTGCTATTGCTATTTGTGAATTGTGAACATTAAATTACTAGGAGCATGGACGGGGTGTTTATTTATTATCTATATCTATATATATTTTTTTTTTATTATCGATTATCGATTATCGATTACTACAGCACCTGATGGACAATTAGTGTTGCTTGCTTCTGTACGTATACTCAGTATTGCTTTCCTCTAAACCGCTTTGGAAAATATTTGGATAGATTCTGGATCGCCTTGTTGTAAACTGATATTCGTCTCATTTTCACCTGCCTTCTCGTTAGTTGTTACATGCAAGTAGTCCGTCTCTCGAGCATTCTGGATTCATATTGCATTCTCTTCAATTTGGTTTCGTACGGATTGGTGAGGTTGAGTTAATTTATATATTGATTTTTTTTAAAATCTTTGATTGATTTTAATTGTATAGTAAGTCATTTAATTTAATATTAGATTGAATCAGGTTTAAATCAGATCAAGTCAATTTAATTTTTCTAAAGTCGAATTGGTTAAATTTCTCTAAGTAACCAACAAGCTTTATAGAAAGAAAAGAGGTTATTTATTCTGGGAACTTTTATAAACGAGTCTTAATGTAAAATTCGACCATCCCCATCTATTTCAAATTATTTATCAAATTTATTGTAATTATTATTTTAATTTTAACGATGATGAAAGTATGTAAAATTAAATAATTTTAAAATTTAACAATCTCGTCATATGAACAGTGAAGAGGAAAAAAAAGAAAAAAAAAACTGATTCACTCTGAGAATATATTTTATAATTTGAGCGATGCCTTTATTCTTCGTTCTTCGTAATTTTAAGTCGTCTGGTCTATTTTGTACGTTAGAAACTTAATAGCCCGCAAGTAAAAACTATGCTGTTAACGGGCCCCATCGCTTTCATTCCGTGACGGTTTACATATTATTATGTGAACCGGTTGCAGCCTCCTCATCACTCCTGGCACGCTCCACACCTTTTCGGATCTGAAATCGAACGGTTCATATCAGATCAAACACCTCGAGATGCGAATAAAAATTTGAAATCGCGCTCTTCTTTGTTTTTCAATCCCGCTCCTACCCAAAACCTCACCCAAAAATCAATTAAAATATTTTAGCGAGAGAACGAACCGCTGCAAAGTTTTAAAAAGAGAGAGAGAGAGAGAGAGAGAGAGAGAGAGAGAGAGGGAGCCGCTGTCAAGCTTTCAAAAAGAGAGATAGAGAAAGGAAGCTAGCTTAACCTAGCACCAGAACTACAGATCTGGTGCTCGCAACCTTCCTTTTGATTCTGTATTTGATTTTGTTTCTTCAAGGGAACGCAGAAATCTATTCCATCGTTCACACTGAACCAAAGCGTTGAGTAATTGGGACGACATGGGGTCGCGACAAGAGAAGGCTGTGAATGTGCAAGTCATCCTCCGATGCAGGTCATTCTCTTCGAAATTTTAAACTGTGATTTTTCATAGGTTTAGATCTGATTATCGCCAAGTATATTTTCAATTTTGTTCTACGCGCATTGTAAGGTTACTCAGTCAAAAAACATGGCACCTTGAAATTTCAAGATATCTCAAAAATCACCTCACCTCACTGATACTACTACAGTAGTACTACTATTACCATCAAATTTCCGTCGCATTAAAAAGCCTCAGTGAGCATCGATTTGGACTTCCTGTTCTTTCTGTAAATATGTTGAAAATTAAAGTTCCTATGAGATTCTGTAGCTTTCAAAAAGTTTAATTTAGACCATCACCATGCTTATCATTCTGGAAGCATTACATCTTCTATTAATTTTAGTTTTAGAGAAATTCCGTAACTTCAGCTCTCTCTTCAACCTGGGTTTCAAATCTTCTTTTATCTTTTTGCTTTGTTTAGGCCAATAAATGATGATGAGTTGAGAAGCAAAGCGCCACAAGTACTTACATGTGATGAAACCAATAGAGAGGTTTCTGTTACCCAATCAATAGCTGGCAAACCAATGGATAGAGTTTTCACGTTTGACAAGGTATGTGATACTTCAATTCAAGTTTCAGTTCTCCAGCACCAGTCATCCAATATGCCTGTGGGTCTTTGTCTGTCACTAGTTCCATATGACAGTTCTTCTTCTAATTATTCTGCAAAACTGAAAAACCCTTACTTTTGTTGGTTTAAGTTACTCTAGGTATAGGAAGGTTAGTAACTTTGATGTTATGTTATCATTTGTTGCTCGCAAACAATACTTATCTATATTATATCATCTATGTAGGTTTTTGGCCCCAGATCCAAGCAAAAAGACCTGTACAATCAAGCTGTAATACCTATTGTAAATGAAGTTCTTGAAGGATTCAACTGTACCATTTTTGCATATGGGCAGACTGGTACGGGGAAGACATATACCATGGAAGGAGAGTGCCGCAGAACAAAGGTAAGCTCGGTACACTATTTCCTCTTTCTTAGTATAAACATGATGGCATTATATTTGCTAAGTAAACATATTAGTTATTTTGCAGTTAATCACATTACTGATTTTGCAGTTATTGATATTACCCTGAGCTGCTTTCCCTGACATTGTGTATTTTACAATTTCCAGACTAATATATTTACATTTCTTTTACAGGCAGGGCCGCAAGGACAGCTACCATCTGATGCTGGTGTAATACCACGTGCTGTCAAACAAATATTTGACACATTGGAGAGCCAGAATGCAGAGTACAGTGTTAAAGTGACCTTTCTTGAGCTATACAATGAAGAAATAACTGACTTGCTGGCACCTGAAGAACTTTCAAAAGTTGCCATGGAGGACAGGCAGAAAAAACCTCTTCCTTTGATGGAGGATGGGAAAGGAGGTGTTCTTGTCAAGGGCTTGGAGGAAGAGATTGTCACCAGTGCTGATGAGATTTTTACCCTATTAGAAAGGGGGTCAGCTAAGAGACGCACTGCTGAAACCCTGCTTAACAAACAATCTAGGTGTGTTGTCCTCTCTCTATCATGGATTTCCAATCGACATAGTCCAACGCAAATTGAAATTTAACTCTATAATCTGTTCTTTTTGTTCTTGGGAGAAGCTAACTATGTGGGATCCTTTTTATTTCATGGGATAAGCGAGTTATGAGGGGATTAGTATATTTTCAGGTTGTGAGGATTATCATATTTCAGGGATGGGAGTATGGCATGCTACATCACAGAATTTGATGGGTATTTTAATCACATGTAACAGTACATCCAGGGGATGAAATTCTTACATATAATTTTTTTGTGCATCACCTTTGTTAATGGATGTCATCTCCAAATCACATAAAATGTTCCTTGCATATAAAGTACTGATGGACATTTCTTATTGTACCTGTACCATGTGCAGAAGATTGAATGAACAACATAAATTTGATTCAATTATGCTTGCATATTTGTAGTACCTCTACTGGCATATTATGATGAATTCTTACAAAATTTAATAATTGATATTTTGTTAGTAATAATGAGAATTAGTTGAAACCCGATTGGGTTTCATTTCTAGCCTACCCCAATTTATTTGGGATTAAAGGCTTTGTTGTTGTTGTTGTTGTAGTTGTAAGCTTGTAGAAGTTCCTCCCAGAAGCATCTCATGGGACTTGCACAACTGTTCTTTTTCCAGGAGTCTGATTGATATTTCACTACCTTGTTTTTCAGCCGTTCACACTCTCTTTTCTCCATAACAATTCATATCAAAGAGGCTACACCTGAAGGCGAGGAGCTCATTAAATGTGGGAAGTTGAACCTTGTTGACTTAGCAGGCTCTGAAAATATTTCCCGTTCGGGTGCCCGAGATGTAAGAGCATGGTCTAACAATATATGCATTCTTGTTTTACTGACATAGGACATTTTCTGTGTTGAAACAGTATTGGTTTCAAGATTTCTATTGCATCAACCGTGTTTATGCTCATGGTTGATCCATGTAAACAATGTTGTGTGCTTACAAAAGTAATGAGTTGCAATTTAATATTGAAGGGACGTGCAAGGGAGGCAGGGGAAATTAACAAGAGTCTTCTTACTCTTGGACGTGTTATTACTGCTTTAGTCGAGCACCTTGGTCATATTCCTTATAGGTAAAAAAACATTGTTTATCATATTGAAACCATTGTTTGCAGAAAACAGCCTCACAGCATCCTATTTATGTTTATTTGATTCAGCCTGGCTTTGGCTGTTTTTTTTTTTGTTTATACTTATGCCATGTGATCCTTAAAAGAGCCAAACAAGAAGATCATACCCAAGAAAAGAGCAGCTTGATGATTTATTTTTGAATTCGCAGAGATAGTAAGTTGACAAGGTTGTTGAGGGATTCACTTGGTGGCAGAACCAAGACGTGCATTATTGCAACCGTCTCTCCTTCTGTTCATTGCCTAGAAGAAACCTTAAGTACCTTAGATTACGCACACAGGGCTAAGAGTATAAAAAATAGACCTGAGGTAAGTGGATTATAATTTTAGTGCTTATTACTTGTATTGCGAGACTTGTTGGAATATAAACATTCCTTAGAAAATATCATTTTGTTGTCGTTGTTGTTTTACTCTTAATTGGTTTATCAATTCTTCCTTTCAATATCTTTTTGAATTCAACAGGTAAACCAGAAAATGATGAAATCAGCACTCATAAAAGATCTCTACTCCGAAATTGATCGTCTCAAAGCTGGTTAGTTTTTTTATTGTTTGACAGTTCTGATTTTTAAATGCTACCTGTGTAAAAGAAGTTTGTTGAGCTTGTTTCTTTTTGCCATTTAATAGAGGTATATGCTGCAAGGGAAAAAGTTGGCGTCTACATTCCCAAGGACAGATATGATAGGGAAGAAGCTGAAAGAAAGGTACTAATTGTGTTATAGCTTTTCCACAAAGGGGAATTTATTTAATTCTACGTGGATATTGCCTCTAAACTTTAGCATATTATATTGCTAATGTTGTGTAAACTTTTAGGCTATGGCTGAACAGATCGAGCAAATGAATACTACAGTAGAGACACATCAGAAGGCTAGTTTGACTTCTATTTTTTCCCACTTTTTTCATGCTTCCTTTATATGACTATCTCATATACTTTATTTTGTCTCAATCAGGAAATTGAAGATCTGAAAGGGAAATACAATTCTCAGCTTGAACATTGTGGCGAATTGAGCAAGAGACTTGAAGCCACAGAGGTGTTGTTATAGCTTCCTTTTTCCTGATGCATCAGTTTATGACTCTATATGATGAGCTTTAGGGTTGTTATGGATACATATACATTGGTCTCTTTGATGTTTCAGCTTTCAAAGTAAAAGTGACAGCTTTTTATTATCTATATAGTGGCCAACATTTCATGTTATTCTTTTTATGAAAATAGTATAATATTGATTAAAGAGTATCTGATGTTATGCGTTTAGATTGGGTTTCATTTCTAGCCTACCCCAATTTATTTGGGATTAAAGGCTTTGTTGTTGTTGTTGTTGTGTATTGATTAAAGAGTATACATTCTAGTATGAATGTGCAAAACATAAAATGCTTGATTTGATGCAGAAAGTATTGGACCACACAAGCAGATTACTCTCTTCAACAAAGGAGGAATTGAAACAAGCCCATTACAATATCAAAGAAAAGGACTTCATAATTTCTAAGCAAATAAAAGCTGGTAACATTGGTTTCAATATATAAAATTATAGTGACTTTTAGTTATGATAATTGTAAATGCAGACCACAGTGCCATTTGGTGAATCATTGTCCAGTGTCCACTGTCCACATATAAGGAAGTCAAATGGACATATGGACATTTCATCTAATAATTGCGTCTTCACGCTGTACATAGAGAAATTTGAACAATTAAACTAAAGATAAAACATAATTTTCTTTTTTTACTAGACTTTCTAAAGATTTTTGTCTTTTATCATCTAATACAAGTACTTGCAAACAGAAACTGCTCTCACACACCAGGCCTGTGTACTGAGATCAGACCTGGAGAAATCTACTCGTGATAATGCCTCACTGTTTTCCAAAATAGGTAGATCTGCACTTTTTTTTGTGTGTGAAATACTTCTGGTTATGGAAGTGCTGGCATTGTACTTCAAACTGAAGGCTGACTTTGTTCTTGCATTTTTTTTTACAGCTCGGGAAGATAAAGTTATTACAACAAACCGATCCATTGTTGACTCCTATCAAACTGACCTAAATACAAAGCTGGGTGTTCTCTCGAAAACACTTGCTGATTCTGTTGATCAGCAAAACAAGCACCTTCAGTCCATCGAGGCCATATGCCATTCTTGCTTAAATTTCCATGACAAGGTACTGTTCCTATTTGTAAGATTCTATTTATTTTTATTTTCATTTTCTGAGATGCAGGACATATGCAAGGCAGTGCAAAATACTTGTCTTCATTTAGAAATAGGGAAGTGTACTGTGAATGTAAGATACTATTTTTCTGCTCGATGTAGGCTGTATCAAACCTGAGAAAGAAGGTTCTGGATTCAAAGACCCTGTGCATGTCACATGTTGAAGGAATTGAAAATGTGGTTAGGTTGCATAAGTCTACCACCAATGCCGTCTTGGAGGAATTGGCGTCAGTCGACTCAGATAACCATTCTTCAATGAATCAGGTTACTTTCTTTGTGCCAGATTTCTCTTTGCATAAAGCCCATCCTGGTGTAAGATATGCCTTGGACTGAATGCTGATTTTTCTGTTCACAATGGATGATAATTTATTAGATTGTATTATTACTAGAAGTGAATAATTGAGGTAGTTTTTTCCCACTTAGGCCCCGTTCGGCACTAGTAATTTATGTGGGCATGAATTCCCTTCTGCGTGGGTTCCACAGATGTGATTTGGTGGGTTCCCATATGGATAAATTTAAGAAATGGTAGATCAAAAGAGGTGTTCGGATGGCAACTCATAAGGAATTGATGGGTTACTATGATTGCACTGATATCAACACAAAAGCATCCAAAAATTATTTTTTAATATTCATTTAATGAAGAAACGTATCAACTGCACAAACAAATAGACAATCCCATCTCCTGGGAAGAAAAAAGTTAGTATGATCAAATAATTTTTTTTCAGTGAAGTGTGAAGAAAAATAGAAGAGATGAGATTTATTTTACAAAACCATCTTATTCATAAATGGATGCCAAACGGATTCGGAAAATATTTCATTTTTGCACTATAAAACCCATCAAATCCCAAAGGACGAGCTACAAATTGTTATTTTTAACTACTTGTTTCTTTTGAACTATCTCGAAATATATCACAAAACCCTTTGAACTTGAAATACTATCATGAGGTTTGGTAACATGTTTCACTACAACTCAAGAATAGGCGATGAACAGAGTTACAATGAGAATATAACAAGTTACTAGATATGAGAGAAGAAAAAGAGTGCTTTGAAATCTTTTTTCTTTTTAACTTAATAGTGTTTACAAAGTGTTTTCTTTTTATTCTCTTTTTATTTTTATTTTTACACTACATTATTCCTCTATTTATAGTGTTTTGTGACATTAATACACATGCAAATCTATATAATCAATCTAATCTTAACTATTCTAGCTATATATCGGCATTAATGTTTAGCCACACTTTTGTCCCATTGTTGCTTACATCAACGGTTTTTGACATATGCGGTAGATGTTAGAAGTGTTTTGTTCATCATCAAGACAAAGACTTCATTCCAAGCTCCCTGATGTTCCTTAGCTATTAGGCTCTGGTTTATCTCGAGTTTTGCCTTTGGCATGTGCTCTTCCTTGGTGTTGCTTCTTCTTCGGGTTTGGACATGGGATTTCTTGAGGTGGTCGGGTTCCTAAGATCTCGATCCTTCGAGATCGAGACTTGGAGTTTACTACTCCCAATGAATGGGGCCTTAGTTTTTTCCGTGAGTGGAATAGCCAATACTCATGAAATTTTCTAGAAAACACAAATTTAGAGTGTTATTTATGTTTCTTTTACAAAGAAGATATAGTATAGAGCACTTAATGTTGCTTTTAATTATAATTATTCTAATAAATGAAAAAATGCACAGATGGTTGCTGATGGTTTGAAGGTTGCAAGCAATATATTGGTCGACTTGGACACAAGTTTATCAAGCCACCGAGGCGAAATTACTAGTTTCATGAAGGAGCTGCGTGAGGTTTGTTTATTTATCTTAAAATTTTCCTGGGTCAGCTTCAGCTGTTGAACTTTCTCTGTGCAAACAGAAACACCAACAATGGAAACAAAGCCCTGTAAAAGTTAATTCTAATAAACTTGTAGAAGGAATTGTTCTCTACAAATTGCTTTGTAAACTCATTTAGTCAAATCAATTTCCTCGGTTCTCACACTGTGCAGAGATTCAACACAATTGTTACCAGAACAAAGGAGTCATCAACTCTGATGGCTGACCTAATTGACAAGCTTCTAGAGGAGAAAAACTTGCTCCAATTGCATTCAAGTGAGGATCATGACACACATGTCAAAAACCTTGCTGATTTCCAAAAGGCTTATGAGGTACTAAGACACTCACTGCCATTTTTTATTTAAAACAAACTGCAATTTAAATGCAGTGCTCAGTGGTTTATCCAGCTAAAATTTTGATTTAAATTTTTCAGGATCAATCAAAAGAAGAGGAAGAGAAGATTTTAGCAAATATCACGAACCTAGTATCTGGGCTCATCCGTCGTCAGAGAGAACTGGTAGCTTCTCACTTTAAAGCTATAGAACTTTAATCATGTAATTTCAATTAATTAGATTGATACAGTTCCTTCAGCTTTTCTCTTTACTTGTTTACTTATGTGATATGTGTATCATAATTTTGAAGTTGGATGAAAATAAAGCTAATAGATGGAGTTGGATGTAGGTGGATGTAAGGCTCAATGGTTTAGGGGAGGCTGCTTTAGAGAAGAAGCTGTTTGTAGAAAAGCACTGTGAGAGGGTGGAGGGAGTCACTAATGAAGCCAAGAGAAAATGGGAGGAGTTCGCCACACAAACACAACATGATTCAATTGATGGCTCAGATTTCTCAGCAGCCAAGCACTGTCGCTTGGAATCATTCCTTCAAGAATGGTATTAATTTTTTTTTATCAAAGCCCTCAGTTGTACTGTATGTTTTCCTACTTGAGTTTCATTTTATTCTTTGTCTCAGTGAGAAGACAGTAGAATCAGCATCAGAACAGTTGAAGCAGATGGAAGCATCCGTCAATGTATTGAGTGCTAAACAGGTTTCCCAAATGGAGGAGCTAGCGAGGTACTTGTTAATTTCTTTAATTTTCAAACTTGACACATGCTATATATATTTTGACCTGAGCAAGCTGATACCTTTGGGCCCTTATATTATGTAACTTAGAAATGCAATGGTATGCAACGAGCACCACAATGCGGAGGTCACTTCTGCACGAGAAGTTGCTGATGAAGAAGTGGCAAATAACACCGCTGATATTCTTGCACAAATTCAGAGTGAGTTTACTATTTGCTCTACTAGTTGTCCCCTCTACCTCTCCAGAATGCATGTGCACTTGAGGGATTGGAATTTCAAGTAGAAGAATTCTGAAATCCTTGTTGATTTATCAAATGCTGCTAATTTCATAGAAGATCACACAATTTGATCATTTGTTATTTTGAAAGCACTGCATTTTGAAAAAGTGAAGACCGTCTTATCAATGGTAAAAAAATACCGTGTTTGCTTGGACGGAAACACCGTATGATATAATACTACAAGAAAACCATAATGAAACATGCTGTGTCATGTATAGGTCTAAAGGAACATGAGAATTGCTCGATTTCTGGGCTGATGGCAGCATCTGGGGCCCATGCCGAGACTATCCAAGGGCTGCAAAAGGAGCACTCAACCCAGACAAAGGGTATCATTTACCACACAGAAGAGACATTCCAAAGCTGTTACAAGGTAGTTTTATCTTGCCTTTCTTATAATACAAAAATGCTATCTTTGGATTCTCCTGTAAAAAGCTGACTGAAATGTTCAAAAAAAATATTAGGGTTATGAGGCTACTGGGGAGACACCTGTGCGGTCAGAACCGGAGATACCTAGCAAAATGTCAATTGAGTCCCTACGTGCCTTGCCAATGGATGCTTTGGTAGATGAGTTCAGAGAGAACCATCCGTATGAGTTCTCTAAAGAGCCTAAACCGACAATGATTCCTCGATCACCTCTAATCCAGCTTAATGGAAGCAAGTGAAAGACATATTTGTGTTAATTGTTTATCTGTGTTGCCTTTTGCCCCTTGGGAGAATGGTGCTTTTTTTTGTAATAAATTTTGCAGTTTTTATTAGCAGGAGCTAGTGAGCTATCTCAGCTCCTTTTGTACCTTGGTTTGTAATATTTACAAAGTTCAACATTGGATATGTATGATGGAGATAGACTGGATGTGATTTCATGTTATTTCAAATTATCCATTGGTGCCACTGTGAATGATTCCTACAGATTTTGCAAAAGAGCGAAAAGATTGCCATCTATAATTTAGTGCGTTTTGTTTGCTTTTAAGACTACGATACTAATCTACCATTTATGATGAATCGCTGTATTCAGGGAATTGCAATCAATTGAAATATGTGCTTATATATATTCGCTTTTGAGACTACGATACTGATGTACCATTTTGAGACTAGGATAGTAATTGCACGGTTTATGCTTTAACAAGCACCACTTTCCCTAGAAAAATATGCGTTTATAAACTTTATATATTTTCGATAACAAAAATTGAAAGTTAATTTCATCGCCCATTCACCCCCATTGACGGATTTATAATAGCACAGATCAAAATGACTACATAATTAATTTAATAATTTCTTGATGGAAAAAATGTCCTTGCAAATTTTAATTTTATGTTTTTTTTTTCTATTTCATAAATTTTTTTTGATATTAGAAATATTATTATCCTTCAACATTTAAAAATAGCTGAACAAAATTAATTTATAGTGATAAAAATGTGATGGATTCGTAAATTTTTGCTTATTCGGTAGCCGTCTCTTTTTTTTCTCCTTGAGTTTTGTAATTCTTCTTGTTTCATTTTTCTTTATTAATTCCAGGCTTTAATTATAAAGAAAGGCCAGATTTAACACCGCGAAATGCAAGGTTTCAACTCTTGTTTTAGCAATTTATCCTACAATAAATTTCATATCAGCTTCATTGATATTACTAATTGTTAAATTATTCCACTTTAGACAATATTTTTTTAAATTTACATCTATAGATAACTTTGTAGCAGCTGCGTTGCGAGTGAAAAGAAAAGATACTCTCTTAAGTACCATCGTTGGCTTCAATTAAAAGACTCATTAATTTTAAATTTCTAATAAAATTTCTGGCGCAGTCGTTACATACTTACATGTAAGTTGAGTAATTAAATTAATATATGTGTAGTCCATCTAACTGACAGCTGTGCCCACAATTCTTCTTGCAGCAATTAGTGGCCCTGAGATGCAAACAAGCACAGCGTGAAAAATAGAAAGAAAAAGAAATAAGCAAAAGATAATCTCAAAACTGAAAAGGCAATTTAATAAAATGAAAGGGTAAAATTGTAAGATAGAAATAGAAAAGGACCCTTCCGGATGTTGCAATCAACGTGTACCCATTTTAAAAATAATAATATTAATCAGATTATTCACATCAGATAACTTATCAACAAATCGAGTTTTGTTTGATTGAGGTCATGAGAAAATCAGAGTATGAAGAAATAAAAAACATATGAAAAAGCTATCTGAAACTCAATAAAAAATAAAACAGAACAAAATCAGAGGCATTATGTAGGCAGTCAAGCACCTCTGCAAATTCAAAAAAATGCACATGAACTTAACAAAGAGAAACAAAAAAATTATAAGAAGCAAATGTTTATATACCTCTGCAAATTAAAAGGGGAATTTTAATGCATTTATTTATTTTTCGTATAATATAACTTAAAGAATAATTCAACAGCTGAAATATGTCAAAGACAAAAGTTGAAGACCTGAACAGCCAAAAATTCTGTTTATTTGGGTAGCGAGTTTAATTATGTTCACTTCCCAATTTTTTTTTAATTGTCTATTTCAAGCCTGCGCCGAGTGGGCGCATGATTGTTTGGTTCGCAAGTTCCATATCGAAAATTATAGTGTTCACAAAATAGCTGTCACAGGTTCATCATAAGTCTGGGAAATAAAATCCTTATATATATATATATATATATATATATATATATATATATATATATAAGCTATTATCTCCATATATATATAGTAAGACTACGTGCTCATAAGAGCATAGAGTCTCTATTCGTGTTTCTTACTAAAAAGTATATATCAAATAATCTTCAAATTTTGATTTATCACTCTCATATTAAATTCTTCATATTGAAATCTTATGGAGTTCAAAAATTTGAGTTTCGAGTTTCTAAGTCGTTCTTTTTAATTTTTGAAAATAATATACAAATATTGAATATTTTATTATTATTTTTAGAGTTGATTTTCATAAATTGAAAAGAATAACTTAAAAAACTTAAAACATCCTAAATTTTTGTACCCTATAACTATAAGATTTCAATATGAAGAATTTAATGAGAGTGATAAATTAAAATTTGAAGATCATTTAATATATTTTTTGAGTTAGAATCACGAAAAAACTCCGTACTTCTCGGAGCATATTAGTTTTACTATATATATATATATTCAATTTTTTTATAAACGTAAAAATTATTCGAAGGCAACAATGCAAATAATTTACTCTCAAAATGGTTCAACCCTGCTGTTTAGGCTACTTTTGTAATTATGAACGTATATTTTTCTCGAAAATCAAGTTAAGATATGCCTCGTGCGTATTGTCAAGGGTCTTTTACTTTGCAAAAATATTTGAAGTTATTATATTATTTCTACAAAAAAAATGAAATATGTGGCATAATTACATTTCCATATATATATATTAAATCCAAACACATGAACTTCAAACTTCCTCGAATTACATATTCCTTTTTGGGCCACTTCTCCACACAAATTGGGTCTCTTGTGGCTCAGATTGTAATGGATCCTTGGATTAACAACACAGAGCCAGAGAAATCAATCTCATGTTCATATTTGGATTAATAAAGTTGTAGGGTATTGCAATATGTTTCTTTTTGAAGTATCCGATTGATATTGGGATTTGAGATATTTCGTCCTTGTCTAATTTCCAGTGAATTCTGATTCTCTGAACCAACAAAAAGGGACGTTTCATTTTCATCACACAGATTAATCATAACAAATCCACATAAACCAAATAACTAGAACATTAATTGTAAGAGAAATTTAACAAAACTAAGGGGCTAATTAATTGTAAGATGCAACAGGAATTAATATTTATCCTTCTGGATGTTGTAATCAGCTACGGTGCAACTATTGTCAAGACTTCTACAACACCCAATACCATTAACAACCAATTAAATAATTTGTATTGAACGATATAAGGTGTTATATTAATTGTCAATTTTTAGATCTGTGGAACTAAGTACAGTATGTGTGTAATCAGGAGAAAAAAAATCAGAGGATGGAAATGTCCTGAAGAAGTCACAAGTAGTCCAGACGCTCATATAGAACTCAAGAAATTTAGGTTTCTCTCTTAATTATATATTATATTTATGAGACTATTACTATCTCTCAAGAAATAGTGCTAATTTCATGAAAGAACACAAGAAGTCAATCAGGATTTTATAAACCTCCATTTGATAAAAAAAAAGATGATAGTTCCAACAGAGAAAAATCAAAAGCAATCAATGAGCACTTTGTAAATGTAAAATTAACTGGGGAAAAAACAGAGATCGAAGAGAAATTAATGTACCTTCCTTGTCCTGGATCTTAGCCTTGACATTATGGGCAGAATCAGAAATGATCTAACGTTTATTTTTTAGTGAATCAAGAAATTGTCTGAATGCTGGCTGACGTCTGACGCGCCTACCTTGATTTCGCCCATTGTTTAGGGTTTTCACAAAGATTTGCATTTTTCCTCTCCTACTTTGCGCTTCTTAATTCTCTCCCCTCTGAGAATTATGGAGTTGAGCAATTAATTGGGTTTATATAGACGGGAACATAACTGCCTCATCCAATAGGGTTTCATTTTTTTTGGAGGCTGATAATAATTCCTAAGTGTTTGTCCCCATAAAATATCCCAAGCGTTTGACCGCACCTATTCAACATTTGTCGATCGAATTCAGTAGTTATCGCTAATTCTTCAAGCGTGAAAAGTCACAAATAATTGGAAAAAGTTAGCGATGCCAATTGACGGCTTGCTAAAGCGCTTTGTTAAAAATTTCCGATTCTATTTACAACTGCTATTTGTGCTACTTACATTTATTGACTTGGTTATTTTATGTTGACTATCGGAAAACTACGTACATAATTCAAATGTTAATTATACCAACGATTTTGTATTATTTACATCTATATAGCTTACGGAAGACCTCCGTGAGGTTAGCATAAAAAATATATTAAATGATTTTTAAATTTTAATTTTTCAATCTCATTAAATTTTTCATATTGAAATCTTATGGGTACAAAAATTTGGGATGTTTCGAGTTTTTTAAGTCGCTCTTTTCAATTTTCTTAAAATAATTTACAAACATTGAATATTTTATTATTATTTTTGGAGCTGATTTTCAAAAATTGAAAAGAGCGACTTAGAAAATTCAAAACATTCCAAATTTTTGTATCCCACAAGATTTCAATATGAAGAATTTAATGAGATTGAAAAATCAAAATTTGGAGATCATTTGATATATTTTTTGAGCTAAACTCACGGTAGATTTACTTGCTCTATATATATATATATATATATATTAATTGTTAGAGCATTTCGTTAAAAATGCTTGTGCACAATAGACTCACATTCTGCATTAACTACTGAAGGGTGTGAGTTCTTCGTTGTAACACTATTTGTACTAATCATTTTTGTGATATTTGACAATTTACACCTATATGTGATTGTATTAAACAAAAAGAAAAACAGAAAATATTTGGTGTTATCACGAAACTTTGCTCAATGCTATTTATATCAAATAATTTAGTTATTGACAATTATTTTTGTAGCTGTTTGTATTAATTGTTAGAGCACCTCATTATAAGCAAAGTAGACCCACGTTCTGTGCTAATGGCTGAAGCACGTGAGTTTTTCATTTTAATACTATTTATACTAATCATCTTTACAATATATAGGTAATTGGGTTGTAATTTGTTTATCAGATGACGCAAGAACCTTTTGTATAAGACACTATTTATATTTAGCTTTCTGATAATTTATATTTATACTAATAATCTTTGTAATATTTGGATGAGAGACTATTTATTTTTGGCCTTTTGACAATTTACACATATTTATGACTTTATTAAACAAAGAGAAAAACATGCAAACATTTGGTGTTATCACGAAACTTTGCTTTAGTACTATTTATATCAAATAATTAAGTTATTTACAATCATTTTGGTAGTTGTTTGTGTTAATTGTTATAGCACCTCGATCATTATAAGCAAAATAGACCCACATTCAGCGCTAACCGCCGAAGTGCGTGAGTTTTCACTCCAATACTATTTATACTAATTATCTTGATAATATACAGGTAACTGGGTTGTAGTTTATTTATTAGACGACGCAAGGACATTTTGTCTAAGACACTATTTATATTTGTACTAATCATCTTTGTAATATTTGGCCTTTTGACATTTTACACATATGTGTGACTCTATTAACCATTACTAGACGGACTAGAAGCTCATTTTTTGGTGGTTTTCTTGGTTTAGCACTCACATGTCTTTCATCTACAAACTTTCAAAAAAGAAAAAAGAAAAAAATCTCAAAAGTGCAGTTGCCATTTCATAGATGATGTTACTTGAGTTGCTGGTATTGTGATATTGCATTCTTGGGGCTGGTATTTGTCAACATTTAATATATATAGAACTCCCAATTGCCATTATAAAAATTAGTCTGACAAAAAATAGTTTGCTTTTATATCAACAATTTATGAGTTAATTCATCGGTTGCTAACATACACTTCATAATCCAATTCAATCTGTTTACCTTTAATTTATCCCCATTTTTTTCCCATTTTAATCCAAATTAGATGACTGCTCTTCTGGTATAAATTCCACACTGGTCAGGCTCGATTCAGTGCCAGTGTACCTGTACCATTGTAGGGTTCTTGGCAATTTGACCAATCATACAAACTAGTTTATATTTCACATGAATTGAAAAAGAATTCAAAATTTTAAGATAACACAAAATCAGTCTAACTGATATCCAATACATATATACAAACATAATAGCTAAAAAAAAAGAATGAATTGGTGTTTTCCTACTTGAAGTTGCTATTGTAAAGAACTTGACTTACCCAACTGTTGCTTCAATTCATTATTCCGATGTAGCATCCTTAGGAAGACCAGAGCGATACACAACAAATCATCGTACCACCCCTAAATGGTTTGACCCAAGAATCCACCGCATTTCCAGTACGGAATCCCACTGTGGTAGGAAGACACGAAGCGATTAGTCCGATTGATTCTCGCTATGAAAATGGAAGCCTTGTCCAGAAATTAGATCGCGAAAGGGACATAGAGGAGAAGCGACTGAAGTGCACCATGTGGTTGTTGAGAGGAAGAGGGAAGAAAGCGAAATGGAAGACGATATGGACGGTAAAAAAAATAAGGAATATTATATCCCTCCCCAATCATTTATCCCCATTTTTTCTCCCCAGCGAAATTTTTCCTTTTTTGATCGGTTTTAGTTTTACTTATTTTCGTTTTTGATATTAACGCTCCTTAATTATTCGCTAGCGAAAGAATTAATAATTCAAATTTTTTTAGCGAGCACCGCTCCTCACCATCTGCAATTATACATAACTCAAATCTACATATTTCACATCTAGTTTCTCTTCACCGAATTTTTTATTAATATATATAACTTTAGAGATAAATATAAATAGTATCAATAAATCACTAACTCTAGTTATGAGAAGATCGTAAAATGATAATGAATATTTTTATCCAAATAAACAAAATAAATTATGACTATAAATAGTTTAATTTAATTAGTTAGTTTGTTATATGTAAATAACCCAATATTTTGATATAAATAACATGAAAAAATAAATTCTAAAATTTCAAATTATTTTGAATTAGGAACAATTAGGACTCTAATCTCTATCTCTAACGCTAAAAAATAAATAAATAGAAAGTCAACATATACCGAAAATGTAAGATTTTTTGGGGATGGAGAGTGTGGACAGAACAATGGGGAGTGATATAATATTCCTTTTTGTTTATTATTGTGAAATTATAACATTGCCCCTATTACTAGTGGTTATTTTTCCCTGGTTCAATTAAAATTTACTTTGTTGAGATAGCTTTTTCTTCCGTAAAATAAAATGATTAAAAAAATGTAATTAGTGGTGTCATTATTTTTATAAAATTAACTAATTGAATATGATCGGATAGTTCCCAAATATTATCATATATTGGTGTCATTTATTTTATAAATTTGTTCTAGGATTAAAATCAACAATTTGCAGTTCTACAGAAATAATTAATGTCCTATATTATTAGATTTAAATATATCTTCAGGTGTGATGTTCCTTAATTTATGCGGACTTTTAATATAGCTAGATTATTTTACAATGTTGGTTAAACGATAATTTTTTGGATTTATTATTTGAATGTACATAGCTTCCGGAATCATCAAAAGGAAAATACTGTTTATTTTGTGAGCATATTTCCTGCTTATATCTTGCTTCCTTGGAATACAAGTTCCATATATAATCTTTAAGGAAAAATCGAAATAGTCTCTGGCTATGCACAACACGTGATTATTTTTTAGTACTAAATACTAATATGCTTTGGAGGCCAAGTTTTTTACAGCTATTATTTTAAGAAAACTGAGCAATTTTATTATTTCAATGTACACTAAGAAAATTAGAAATTAGGTTGAGATCTCTTCTTTTAAATAATTGTTAGGAAAAAAATTCCTTCCACCCTTCGTCTTTATATCATGATGAGAATTTCCCAATATTTTGTGCCTTTTTAAAAATAAAGTGAGGGTCGGTTGATCATAGTTCATCTCAACCATCAAGAAAAATATTTAGCAAATTATAACAATCTGTATTACAAAATAGGAAAAAATATTATAGAAACAGGAAAACAAAATTATAGACATTTTTCCCTGAACAATAAATTTCATGTGGTAGTTTAAATTAATATTTCATTAGGTGGTGTTGAATATAGAATATTATAAATTTCATACGAATTATAAGGTTACATTCTACCCATCCCAACGCCAAGGAAGACCCCAATTACATTATTTATATCTATTAAAAACCCAGATTGTTATATTAATTAATTTATTTGTAAACAAAGATCCATTCGGCGGAGAGAAGGCCCTGAGCAGCTGTGGGGCCCTAACCAGCGAACAGAAAGGTTTAATTGCGACCGTTGGATCTACCGCCTAAGACTTCAGAAGCATTTTTTTTCGTCCGATCACACCAAATACAAACAAAGATTTAAATGTTTAATATTTTCCGATACTTTAAAGGTGGCAGTCTGAACCTGAGCATACGGGACGTCGCCAGGTATCTCATCTGGTTTTGTGTGAACAGATCTTTGCTATACTTTATGTTGCTGAAACATTTTGATACTTGCTTGATGCAGCAGCAATGCTTCTCAATTCTCATCCCATCTGATTAATTAATTTATGCTTGATTTGCAGGGGCTATTCATTCACACATGTGAGAAAACTAATTTCAACAACATGAACAAAATAATTAAGGAAAACGATAAATTACTAATCAGGCATTAATTATCGACTGAACCAAAAAAAAAGGAAGCACTTCATATATCCTAATTTGACAATGCTTTTAACTGGACTCTTTCAAGTCGTATGTAATAAACATGTCAGATACTAAATGAAATAAAAACTCCGAAAATTAAATAAAAAAGAAATGGCAGCAATACAGTACCACGCTAAATAAAGGGAAACGATAATTAACATGACGAACGTGTTTACCAATCAAACAAGCATTTGTCCACTGAACAAAAAGATGCAAGATTTGTCAATTAATACAACCTAGTAGCAAGCATAACAAACTTTGACATTTTAACTAGACTCAAAACAACTACGCAAAACTCTGGAATTAAAAGAAAAAGAGGTAATCCTGCTTTGACATTTTATAGACTCTAATTAACCAAACAACCAGAACGTAACCCACCCCCCTCAAGCTTTAATCGAAAGGCTTCTTCTTCCTCAACTGTTCAATCAACAAAAAGAAAAGAAAAGAGGAACTTAGTAGCCACATTATCTCAAGTTAATATAAACATATCAGTACCAAATGATATAAGAATAGATCAACAAATTGAAGAAATAAAATGGCAGCAACCATGTACCTGATTGCTGTGGCCACATTGTTTCTTGCGGCAGTTGACAGCCCTTGGATGCAGACGGGCGTAGCAACTGCAATTTGGTACCCAAAAATAAAAGAAAAACAAAGTAAGAAACAGACATCATACCATTATACCACCCCTCCAGTATACAACAACTGCCCCAATTCAAAATAAGGAAAATATTGGGTACCCCTCTGTTTTGCCTCCAAATTCAAAATAGGGAAAGAAAAATCGGATGCCCTTGTTTGGAACTTGTATACTCTTTAATTTAGTTGATGTTATGGATGCACTAATTAATCTCTACACAACATACGGTTCTTCTGGCAAACTAGGGTTGTATAAGACCAGAATCATATAAGAGGAATACACAATTCAGAAATTTAAAGGAAAGAAAAGATAATTAAGTTAAAGATGCATACATGCGGCAGATCATTTTGTGTGAATTGCAACTCTGAGCAATCTTGAGCAGAGAGGGAGCCACCTTAGGCAGACCGCCACGACCACCTCCACGCAGCCTCAGCACCAGGTGTAGTGTCGACTCTGCAATTTTACATTTCATTTATTTTTGCTTGCTCAAGAGAAATTTTACAAATTGAAGGACTATGTTGTAAGATTGAAGAGGAATATTACCCTTCTGGATGTTGTAATCAGCAAGTGTGCGACCATCTTCAAGCTGCTTCCCGGCGAAGATGAGGCGCTGCTGATTCGGTGGGATCCCTACAACACGCAGCACCATAACAAGCCTATCAGATTATTTTATATTGATGGAAATCAGAGTATTTTATTCATGTATCATTAATACACAATTAATAACATCAAATGAACGATTGTTCATTAGATGTGAGATCGATCTGACACAAAAGAACCTTAAATTAATGTATTTATTCATTACTCTCTGAAAGTAGGAATTGCAACTATCGTCCAATTTTGAAGAAAACAGCAGGTTTATAAACAATTGTTAACAAACCGAGAGAAAAGTTGAACACTAAATTATTTCCTTGGCGACGAGAAAAATCAAAAGGCAAGAAATATCTAAAAATAATCTTAAGAGATGTAATAAGTGCTAGCTGATTAGCACAAAGCAAAGAATACAAGTTGATACTCAGGATTTTGTTAAACATCCGTAAAATTTAGACAAACATTTCAATAGATCAACATTAGATGCAATAAATAAACACCTTGCAAATGCAAATTAACTGAACAAAGAGTATTTTATTTATCAATATATAACACACCGTAAACTATATTTATCAATATTCCCACTACTGTAGTTAATCCTTGAAGAAAAGAATCATCAGCAGAGCACCTTCACTAGTGAACACAAAAATCAAGAACATAACGAAAAACTAGCTAATTGTATCCCCGAGATATGGTAAGTGCTAATCAGCACAAAACAAAGCATATAAGAAGTTAATTAGGATTTCACAAACTTACGTTGAATAAAAACAATCAGACTATAATTTCAAAAAAGCGGCATCAGATGAAATCAATGAACAAATTCTGGCAAATGCAAATTAACTGAAAAGAAAACAGAGAAGAGAAATAAATCTATCCAAGAAACAGATCAGGCACTGCTCTCAACTTAGACTTGGATCTTAGAAACACAAATCTACCTTCCTTGTCTTGGATCTTAGTCTTGACATTGTCGATCGTATCACTGCTCTCAACTTCGAGCGTGATCGTCTTGCCGGTTAGGGTTTTCACAAAGATCTGCATTTTGCTCTCTTTCTTTGTTTTTTTTCTCCCAAAATTGTGAAGTGGTGCAAGCAATTAAGTGAGTGGATTTATATAGAAGGGACTGTTAACCTCCTCAACTACTAGGGTTTGTTTTGTTGTTGTTGTGAAATTACAATATTGCCCTAGTACTGGCAGTTATTTTTTTTCCTTTTTCAATTAAAAATTGATTCTGTTAAGATATTTTTTCCTTGGTAAAAAAATTGAATGGATAACTTTAAGTTTTAATTCCTCGGTAAATTTGAATGGATAACATCAAGTTTTTAACTGTTTAAATTTTGAAAGGACGGTTCAGAAATGTAAATTTTATAATGGTCCCTTTATTTTATTTTTTTTATAAATTTCAATTACCTAAGTTCATATGTACATTCAGATGGATTGATTCTATAACTTGTTAGAGTATCCGCATTGGTGTCGACTGTCAAAATTAAATTTTTATGCCATGTCATCAATTGATAATTTATTTTAAGAGTGGCATCTCTGAATATAACGAAATTGTCGAATGACACTTTCTTTAATTTTTTTAGCAGTTTCTTTTCAACAATTTATCTGAGATTTGATGATCAATTTGACAATGGGATGCGGATGCTCGTAGCAGTCAACAATTTATCTGTATGAAATAATGCCTTATTTTGTTGGATGTAGATTCGTTTTCACGGGCGAAGTTACATTTCTTTATCCAAGGAAATTACCGTTTGTTAATTGGCGTAAATTTATCCATCGGAAATCACCGTTTGTGAATTGGCGTATATAATCCAAGGAATTATATTACCGTTTGTGAATTGGCGTAAATTATCCAAGGAATTATATTACCGTTTGTTTGGGGGTCAAGTTTCCTGCTTTAAGTGCTTATATTTCATCATGCTTGCTTGGAGTCCAAGTTCCCTGCTCTGTTAATTGAAGGAAATACCTAAATAGCCCCTAGCTCCGTACATGCATGCATGCTTTGGAGACTAAGTTTTCTGATTGTGGTAATTCCAAGAAAATTAAACGATTTCAATGTACAAAAAAAATTATACTACGTTAAAAATATTAAATAATAAAGTGGGATCCCTTCTTTTAAATAATTAAAAAAATCTTTCCTAAGCTGTTAATATCGTCCTTCTTAATTCTTATCTTGTCAAACTTCTATATTTTTTTTGAAATAAAGTGAGGCTGTATTGAAAATGAAATATATTATGAAATGATAACAGAAATGATCATAGATTAAAAAAGTATGTAGATATTTTTCTCTAAAGATCCATTTACGTATTATTTTTTTCCTAAAAATATCATTTAATATTTCATCAAATATTATTAAATGAGATTATCATAACTTTTATATCAATCGATAAACGGTATAAAATTTACAATCTTCTTCACTCTCCATGTATAAGCTTTATATAAAAAAATATATAGAGGCACATTTTACTTGTCTCAACTCGGAAGAAAATTATTTATAAAAACCGTCAGATATTTATTTATTATTTACTTTTGGGAAGAAAAGTTGCATGCGCCTGACGATGTAGAAATAAAGGACAAATTGCTGACGAGTCTGGGTACATGAAGGGGTCCACATATCCGTACCAGCAGTGTCGACCGTCCGATCTTCCTCACTAGACAGCGGGACTTATTTCTATCCGTCCGATCAAGCGGGATACAAACAAAAAGTTACCCTTTTTGAATATTTTCTTTCAAACGTGGCATCATCCTGGATATGCTCTTTGAGCATTTTTTTTTATTTTCATTTTAGTAAATAAAATAACAAAAATAAGAAATTGATAAGGACACTCTAAAATTGTACTTAAATAGTCTGAATTTAGTTTGAAACTTTAGGTGTATGTATCGAATTTTAAAATCGGTTCTAATTTTTTTTTACGTTTGTGTTCCAAAAATATTTGAGACTGATTTTGAAATTCAGTCCACAACTTAAAGGTGTTCTTACTAATTTTTTATTTTTTATTTTATTTAATAGAATAAAAAAATATCTGCTCTTTGAGCTTAAGGAGTTCCATGTGTTTGCTATTTTGTTTGAACCGAACTTTGTTACACTTTATGTTGCATGCTACGATTCGAATTTCCATTTGGATGCTTCTTATCCATCTTATTAGAACCAAATGACGCACAATCTTCCATTGAGAAATTAAAGTATTTTTCTTGTTGGGGTTTTAAGGAAAATGTATTCAATCTCCCATTTCCCATCCATCTGATTAAAAAGCAAATGCTGCTAAATGTTAACCTTCTCCATATGTAGAAATCATTCCACTCTTTTTTTTTTTGAGTTTTTGTAAAAGTGAATATTTCAACCTATAACGCGCATAATTTTAACGGTTTTTAACAACACAGTTAATATTTACATATATGAAAATTCATGAAATTTGATGGGCTTTTTTTAATTTCATCTTATAGCCAGAAAATATATTGGTATTCCACGATCATTAAATTGATTAAGCAGTAAATACGTGTTTTTACCCCACACGAGAAAAAAAAAGAGAAAGAACAATGGATCTTCAATAAGCTGGTCAAAAATATTTGTAAAAGAAAAAAAACAATAAAATATTGCAGGAATGCAGTGGACTAAATATGTGTCCATTTTCTTCTTTGTTTAATGATGTCATTAAATTTGACTTCAGACATTATCAGTTTAAAACGAGGAAGCATTTTTTTTAATGAAAAACGACAAAGCAGGGTATTTATTATCATCAAACAAGATGAAACGTTCGATGGAAAAACTGGTGCTGCTAATTAATTAATTAATTAATTAATTAAAGCATTGATGAAACACTTTGAAACCCCAAATTGTTTGATGAATGATGCTTCTATAAATACCGATGCCCATCTTTCCTACATCTCATCAAAAAAAAAAAGTTTCTCAACTACAGTAGTACAATATATATAACTAATTAATCCATAATTTTATAAATTCATTCAAGGATAGATGGTGAAATTATCCCTCTACATCCTCCTTACTGTCTTGCTTACAACTGCTACTGCTTACGATTGTCGCTGCAACAGCCGATGCACCTGTAAAGGCACCGTCCAAAGGACTGTCAACAGTACCAGCGAACGACTCGTCGTGTCCGTTCCTGTTCAACTTTACCAAATGCTGGGTATCAATTGTGAAAGTGGAAGGATGCGCGGCTGAACTCATCAAATCCATAACCAACTTCAAAGTCAGCATAAGCACGCGCTGCTGCAACGCAATTACTGATGTGAGCACTGAGTGCTTCTCTATTTTCGGCGGTGTATTTGCCCCAATGTTGAGGAGTCGCTGCGTTGCGACTCCTCCAAGTTAAACACTTCAGTCTCCAGCTTGAATGGCAATGGGGGAGCAACATGAGTGCACATAACACCTATGGCATGTGTATGCATGTATGTATTCATAGAATAAGAGATTATTCTTGAAATATAATAACTAATAAGATTGTATCAATGGATAAATAAAATTGATTATGAACTTGGTTACTATCTTTAATTCTCTGAAACTTATGTAGGTATCGTAAGAACATCAGTGAGCTGAGCATCTTGATTCTTGAATTAGAATTCCTACGTCTCTTCATTATTCTCGTCCAATTATAAATGTACTTCGCCCAAAAAATGTGAAAATGGGAGGAGCAGAGGTATTTCATCTGGGATCTGGTTGAATGGTTCTCTGTCAACGCTTTAGAGTCGAATAACCTAAATTATCTTTCTCATTTATCACTTTAGTCCGTTCATATTTCATAAATAATCAGCAAAATCAATTGGTGTATAACAAGAAAAACTGATACTGGCAGGGCAGCAGGTTCAGAATTGTGTACATGCCTCACAAGTCTGAAAAATGATACTGACAGGGCTCCTCTCCTAACTACTATAATAGCTTAGAGCATCTAATTGATTCATCATTCCTGATTCTTGTTTTATATACAAAAAATAATCGACTAACTAAAAAAATGACTTCGATTCTCAAAATAAACTGAAAAATGCGGAGTATCATGTAAGTACAATGTAGATTGACTTACAACCATGAAGAAACCAATCAAATAACATCAAAGTGGAAAGAAAAAAAGAAGGATCATGATTCATGTCAGAGTATCCATTTGGAAGAATCATGTCTTCACAACCCCATTAAAATGTAAAATGGCATTACAAATAAAATTATATGTGCAAGCCAAGCATTGTAAAAAATATCAGAGTAACAGTTAGAACAAGAAAATGAGCATTGGCAGGTTCAGATTTGTGTAAATGCCTCACAAGTTTGAGCTCATAAGCTATATAATATAGCTTAGCACATCTAATTGATTCATCATTCCTGCATTTTAAAACCTACTATGAAAATGACAAAAAGCAAAATAAATCAGCTGGAACTGTTCGACTGACACAAAATAAGTGAAAGAAAGACGGATCAGAGCAGATCAGAATTTGTGTAAAATGCCTCAATAGTTCACGCTCATAAGTGACATTGAAATGTAACTTCGCACATCTAATTGATTCATCACGCCTGCAAAATAGGTATTAAAAATTCCCAAAAGTTGTCAAAATACCAGTAAGAATTCCTCCAGAATATAACACGATGTAACCATTCGAAATTTACCACCGGTGAAAATCAACTGCTAGAGAAAAAAAAATGAAAGCAGCTGACAAAGTTATAGGTGGACTTGGTCTATGGCACAACATTTACGCCCAATAACATGTTAGGAGGCCAAGGGCTAACGCAAGGTGTTGCGCCAATTCTTACCAATTCGTCCATAGTTCACAAAAGAGAACTAAATTCCTCATCTCACGACGAGCAGTCGATAAAAAAGAAAAAAAAAAAAACAATAACAAATCTCTGTGTAGTGGTATGAAAGCTAGAGAAGTTGCCTCCAGCGAGTGGAGCTGGCGAGTAATAGAGAGAGAGAGAGAGAGAGAGAGAGAGAGTTCCAGATTGGGATTGAATCAACTGATGGGGAAAGAGAAGAGACATTAGAGCGGCTAGGTTAGTCTCAGTATTTCTAGTTCGAAAAACTAGGGTTTGGGTTTGGGGTTTCTTTCTTCAGCGTTTAACAAGAGAAGGCTCAAATACTGGTTCCATATAGATATAGTACGATTCTTGCGGCCCAAAATTCAGATCAAAATTTCAAGAGCTTCTACTTTCTGTTTGGGCTTTTTCTTGTGCTCTCCACAGCCTCTATTTCTCAAATGACCAAATTAACCCCAACAGAAGTCCTTCATAGAGTCCTGATCCTCCCACATTTTCATGACGGCCCAATTTAATCTTTGTATAAACTTTCATTCATTTGTATCAAATTGAACTTTTGAAAATGCACGGCGTCAGATACAGTATGTTCGTTTGTGGCATCTGTTGGTTATTAAAATTTTCAAACAGAACAAAACCCTACTTATCTCAAAAAATAATCAAAGTGGTTATATATTTTGGTATACTCCAATTCTGGTTTGATTTGATTGGAGTGTCAAACTATTATGTGATTCGCTTTTAAAAAGAAATGAAGGTGGGTTACTTCTTAAAAAAAATTGATGCAGGCGATTGAGAACCTGTGTAAAAGAAATTATACCATCAAACAATATAAAGATAAATAAATAAATAAATAATTGACACCAAAGTTATACAAAAGACTGGAAACCAAACAGTTTATACCAACATAAGCATCTAATTGTCACGTAACTGCGTATGTAAGCAATCAGTTTATAATGTTATACACACAAGCATCCAAATGACACCAAACTATTTCAAAAGAGACCGCACAACCACATAAAATAACTCTCTGTATCAAAATACAAATCAGGACTTGCATGTACTAAGAAGCCTATAATGCCAAAAGGCTGAATGACGAAGTTGACAAAAAAAAAATCAGGACTTGTGTCGATTGGGGTGGTACCTCACCCAATCTCACCTAGACAAGCCTTGCGTTACCTAAACAGTGACATGGCAGAGAAACTCACCCAACCAAATAACATGGACTAATAACCTAAGTAGGTGTGTTTGTTTGTTTTCCAATCAATCAAATATCAGAATCTTTCTTTTTCCTTTTGTTTCTTTTATAGAGGAAATAGAACATCTTGAAATATCTACCAAGTGGGGCAGGTACATACCACACAGAAACATTTCAGTGCAGATTACCAAGCACTTGGTAATATTCAACAAATGCAAATCTATCCATGTTTTCCTTTCAAGACATGATGACGTGTGCTAAGTCATCATAAAAATTTAGAGATGTGATCTAATACAGATTTAGGCAATTTTGAGACAATATAACGACCTAATAATTTAACCTGAACAAAACCAGTCGTGGTTAGCATGTCTATTTCATGTTCACACTGCTCGTATATTATGAAACCGCTGAATGCACACACCAGACCTGCGTTATTAAAACCAATTGCTCAGAATGCTTTCATTATTTTGTTTCATTATTTTTTGTGCCCATGCACTTACTATCAGAATCTTTATTTAGTTTGCAATTAGCTATTTCTTGTTTCAATTCTTTAATAACTTGCATATATCATTCTTTTAGTTTTTTTGACTTTTTCCACCTTATTTTTGTCAAACCCATGTTTATCCTTTCTTTCAATACATGATACTGTAAAATTAGAATGCACCAAAAACAGACAAGACAAGAAAAAAGGAAAGCGCTTACCAAGGCCAACCAAAATGGGCAGTGAGAGCTGGAAAAGTAGCCTTAAGCAGTACAATGATAATACAGCCTAAAAATATGCATAAAATATATTATCCAATATGCTTGTTCTATTCTCCAAGAAAATATTGTGCCGATATTGTAAAGAAAAATAACAGGCCCTTGAACACAACATAACCATACTGTACCAGAATCAACTTAGTCTTCCATATTTGCAACTAGCAACCCAACTTCTGGTTGCAAGAACACCTTTCATGAAGTAAGGTTTATGTCAAAATAAAAGCTGAAAAGGATAAAGACAATGAACTTTGCCAACGGATGTTTTGCATAAAAATTTGCAATATTCAAAAATATATTAAATGGATTCATATTTAACATTGAACATTGAACATGCTATTTACAAACTTGGCAAAAGATTGGTCCAAGTTTCATAAAGAAAAAAATGTTTGCTAAAAAAGGAGAAATAGTAACCTTGACAAGAAGGTTCCAGTCACGACCTTCAGCCAATCGCAACAAAGTATGAACACCTCTGTTCCACACTGAAGCACAAAGTCGAAACAAGTCTTTCATAGTGACCTCTGATGCATGAAAGCAATCTGGAGATAACTTCTCTATCTTGAACCCATACCTGTACACAAACAAACAATCTCTCATCTATTCCCTATCGTTTCCTTTGATCCAGTGATGCGTGTTAAGCTAAAAAGTATATGATTTCATCTGAATGTTGGTAATCCTAAGAGGATGTTACTTTTTAACAAGAAAAAATGTATCATTATATTTGAAATAAAACAGTGAAACATCACATACACTTGCAATACAAGGACATCCCATTTGCCCATCTGTCAGAAACTCCCCCGTTTAACTTCTTTTACAGATGGACCAATTAACCCCTATTCTTCCTCATTTGTGTAGAAATGAACAGTTAATAGCAAGGAAAAGTTTTTTTTCATGCAGCGAATGGGCAATGGAGAAATAAAACATTTTGTGTTCTTCAAAAGTAACGTTTAAAATTCATGTCTTTCACAGGCATATTTGATTTTTAATATTCACATGCACTATACATGCTGGAAATTATAGAATAAATTGTTTCTTACATGGAATGAGGTAGATAACCGTGCCCAAAGAGAGAGATTGATATTACTAGAAGTATGTTTGCAAGCGCAGAAAGGAAAGTACTACCAGAAAGTAGAAACATGTAGTAGAAAAGAAATGAGAACATAACAAATAAAAATGTTCTCCTGTCATCCCTCCATAGCAATATCTCTGCCACTGTATTCATCAAAAATATATATAAAAAAAAATTAATGCCTTAATTGCATATCACTTAGGTGATTTATAATCTTTTGAGAAAAAGAGGAGATGCAAGTATCACCTAATCCAGTGCCTAAAAACTTGTGAGCTTTTGATGGTTTGCTGAATTCCCATCTTCCATCAAAGCTTGAACTACTTGCTAATAAAGATTTAACAGTTCGCGCAACACCATCCTGAAATAAAAAAATTGTCAATCAAATAAAGTAAATGGCAGTCCAAGTACATCAATGAACAACTTGAGGAGAGATTCTTAACCTCTAATCTAACAAGAGAAGAAAATCCGAGTATCATTTTGGCATTAGAACAGTTGAATGTTCTTGTGCATGACAAGGAGTAGATTACAGGAGGAGAAAGGAATGGAGTCGAAAGCATAACAAAACCAATTTTCTGACAAACTAGCTCAGTAACTGAAGCAGCTGTCAGAAGAATCTTGGAAGGCAAACAAATCAGGGGCCTGAAAAATAATTCAAAACTTATGACTTAACATATATAATATCAGAATGGTTACTTTATGACACAAGTACCGCTAATTACAAGTTGCCAAATTTTGATGTCTAAGCATAAACATCAATTGATCCTAAATTACCCTCACCTGCCACGCATGCAGAACATAAAAAAACAAAAGAAACAAGCTAAAGTCAGAACTTAATTCTGCCACACTCAGGTTAGATTAATTTACGGTCTGTAATAGTCTGTAAATGGACTTTAAGAATGGGCATATATCTTATACTTCCCCATAATATATGATGTGCTGCAACAGAGACACATTATACCTTTGATATCCCAACCCTTCTAGAATGCAAGAAATGAACTCCCACGTCTCAACTGGTTCTTCATTAGTGACAAAATATGGCTGCATTATACCAGAAAAATCACAAATTTCACTATTTGCATTAAAAAAATAACATACATTTTCGAAAACAATAAAGCGCGCTACCATGACAAGTCAACATAAACATTCTTCGCTCAGTTTGACCAGAAGGATCCCGTGCAAAGAATTTTGGAAGAACAGGAAAAGATCTATATAAAAAGATGTACTAGATAGCTCCTGTGCAACTCCAAGGGTATATATGAAAGTTTTAGTGGGAATGAAGTACCTTTCCGGAAACAAAAAAGGGGTCTAAAGAAAGAGCTTTGTCAGCACAAATGCTAGCATGTGCCACATTCTCCACATAGGTGAAGTCACACTTATTTTTTCCGTTTCCTATTATAAACTGAAAAGAAGAATTAAAAAAAGGAGTCATGCTCTTAATCAAACAAGGACAGAATACAGGATTCCAAATTTAGCATCATGGATAGAGGATTCTAATTTTCCAAGTTTAGCATCAACATGTCAAAAGCCCAGCAAAACAAGAACATATTGTATACCCTTTGGAGACAAATACAGGATGACACACATGCCACCCTTGTTTCTTCAAAAATACTTGGATTTTCCTCATTTCAGTTGAGAAGGCAGTGGATTGTTCATAATGTTAAGTAAATGAACAAGCCAAGGATGCAGATGATATTCTCATTCTACATATTTTGTTGTATAACTTTGACATTTTTTTAAAGTATTTGCAGAGTTACTCCCCAATCCTAATGTTATAGGGGCATTTATGACATTCTGACAGACATGAGTATATAAGATATGATGCATACCTTAGAGAAGAAAGACCTAGCAAAGGATAAAAGAAATGGTATTAGACTTTCCTCTCCAGGACCAAACATAAAGCTAGGTCGTAGTACACAAGTATGCAATCCATTTTTGCCGTTTGCACTTAGAACTCTCATCTCTACTTGTGCTCTCAACTCACTCAGTGCATCATCATACTACATAATTGTCAGAAACAAAAATCATAAATAAATAAACATAAAGGTTCAAGCACAATATTAATATTCAACAAAGCATTTACATTGGAGATGCTATGGAGTTGAATTTAAAAAGTTTATTGGCACCAGACACGCGAGCCATACAAAACTGACAATGTGTTCATTAGTTCATATTCTTTTTTAACACAGGCTAGACTTTTGAAATATTTGACTGAATGGACACAAGCAACATAAAACCTCCATGAACAGAGTTTATGTCAGGCTCCCATTCAAAACAAACTGATGGGAGATTGGCTTAAATTTGAACCTCTACAGTCTACATTGTTCTACTGCTTTTCAATTTTGTAAGATGTTACATGCAGTATAAAAAATAACTAGGAAGTAGAAAAAGAACCTTATCAGGGTAAGCAAGAGACTCATCAGCATTGCAAATATCCCCACCTCCACCGATCACCACGTCACTAGACCCAGTGTACACCAAACGCCGTACGCCGGCCTCAGTGCAAGCGGAGATTAATGCCTTAGTGAACTCCACTGCCAGTGAATGGATCCGACCAAAGCTCTCACTCTGAACACGCCTGGTGGGGTCCACATGGAAGACGACAGATGAACCGGACAGGAACCGATCAGCTGGGTCCGATCGGAGAAATCTGCTCGGTGGAAGGAAATCCGGTCGGAGAACACTGGAGCGGGGCCAGGCGGTTCGGTCGGTTCGAGCGGGTCGAGAATGCGAATAAGGGAGTGTTGGGAAGAGGAGAAGAGTGCGGAGACGAGAGCACGGCCCAGAGAGGTCGACCGGCCGAAGGTGATAGAGTAAGTGATTCGACCGGATTCATCGGTCGCCATTACAGTCAGAACAGAGAGATGGGAGATCGCAATTCCAAAGAGGAGAAACCAAAGTAGAAAAGGGACCCTAGTGATTTCCCAATTTGTTTTTTACTCCTTTCATTGGTTTTAAAAAGGAAGGGATCCATGGTTTGATAATTTTGACAGCGGATCTTTAAATAAATACTACAAAAATTTAAAAATAATTTTTTATAGATACATTTTTTTACTTATTGATGGTAATTCAAATTTCGTGCAATTTCATTATAGTTTGTTAGTTTATCAAAGATCATCAAAATATTATATAATTTATAATGTTTGATAAACTATTAAATGATAATGAAATTATATAAAATTTAAATCACTGTCAATCTATAAGTAGAATAACACATTTATAAATTTTTTTCTATTTTTAAGATAATATTTTTATCAAAAATGTCAAGATAACCATTGTCAAATGATTCCTTCTTTCTAAAAATTTTCTTTTCTTTTCTGAAAGCAATTACAGTCTACAGATATTCAGATAACAGTCGCAAAAATACAAGGGGTAAAAAGTAAATTAAGGGAAGGAAAAAAATGGCGAGACGGAGAAGCCAAGCATGAAGCATGGTTGGTGAAACCATTCTTTGCTTCATCTATCTGCATTATAACGAATTTGTTTTATTATTTTAAAAGAGTATCGCAAAAAGGAGAGACTTTTTTTTAGTCCGCTAAAAGCCTAAAACCATGTACTAATTATGTTTCACCACTTACTACTGCAACATTCTTTTTGTGGTGGGTTAAGATAATAACCACTTACTACCATTTAAGACAACATTCTTTTGTGGTAGGTTAAGATGATAACAAATTTCTTTGACTATGTTTAGGCACTTTAGGTGAACGGTTGCACTTGCACTAGTGAAGTTAATGTAATCAGATTATTGTATTTTCTCAATTTAACCTCTAATTTAATGACGTTATCTCTTGTGCAACTTCAGAAATGATACACATTGAGGTGAAACTAAAAAGTACACCCGTACTTGTCGATTACTACATGCTGAGTGAAATATTATCATTGACTGAATTTGAATAAAAACTGTAACCAAAGAACGATTACACAAAACGTTTGCCCATATCATACAAATGATCATGCCAGTGTTTTGACAGAATCAGATCATTCATCAGTTTTTAGGTGGTGATATTATATATACTGATATACACATCACATCAGTGAGAAACAAAATACATGATACAAAAAGGTTTCTAATCCAGAACACTAGGTTCCACCGCACGAAGACTGATGAACTGGAGTACAAGACCAATTGTTAGTTGAATATTTGCTGAACAGCTTACATAACTTGCTTCTACTTGGAACATTTGGTGAAAAATGAACAAATCTAATCTACAACTAACAGGAACTGAAGAAATATGCCAAGTACCCATATTTGATCCCTAAACTACAAGAAAAACAAATAAAAAAACGCTTTCGCTGGTAATACCCATTTAATTCCACGGCTTTTATCTACATTAATACAACATTATTAACAGCCTGTATCAATACAACAAACCAACCATGCCTTCTTTTTTCCCAAAAAACAGAAATAAGTTCCTAGACTGTCAAAACCTATCTTTGGCTTGACGGATCATACCTAATGCTTTTGCATCACTAGCATTTTCAGTAATTTTCAAATTTCTTCGAATCTCTGGGCTTGAGGTGCGCAAGAAAGGATTGCATTCCTTTTCCCTCTTGAGTGTTGTCGGTATCTATCAGAAATGAACCATTACAAAATTTAGAAATGGTTGAAGTATGCAAAACTTATAAGAACACAATTTCATTTTTCAATAGGATATGATAGAAGTCTTAAACAAGGGTTGAATCGCAAATGACTCTATCAGTCCAGGTCGTACAGATCATCCAATTGCAAATGACTCTACCAGTACAGGTCCATGCATCAAAAGCATTGCGCTCAACATTTCTTTCTTTGCTATTAATATATTTTTTTCATTGTTTTTTGTTGCATATTTAGATATTATTACTGACTACAAACTATCAGTTAGTGCCAAACTGCCAGCATCATTCTTTACCATCTAGGCACCTCCTAAATTACCTGTATAACTGAACCTATAAGTCGGTAGCTCCCATCCACAATTAATAAATCATGAACTCTCTAAAAATCAGATAGTTACATTTAAAATTTTAGAAAAAAATTGTAAGGATTTGAAATATTACAGTAGGCACTTTCTTATTACGAAGATTGGCAACATGTGCTGCATACTCTTTCAACGCTTCATTTTGTGGTTCTATGGATAAAGCAAACTTCGAATTACTCTGCAATTATTTAAGAAAGAGATTTAACTAATATGACATAACCAACACACACACACACACACACACACAGAGGACAGAATGTATCTTTAAAGAGAGAGAGAACCTAAAAGTAAAATTACAATACCAGTGTATATTCATGGCCACAGTAGACTTTTGTATCCTCTGGTAAAGACATTAGCTTTTCAAGAGAAGACAGCATCTGCATTTAGTACTCTTCAAGTTAATACCAGCTTCCAGGGGTATATATCAAAGATAAAACAAACAAGCAAAATAAATTAATAAACTATTTGTGTTGTATAAGGAAATTAAGAAATAGAAATAAAACCTGATCAGGGGATCCTTCAAAAAGCTTTCCACATGATAAACTGAACAATGTATCTCCTGTAAATACAACTCTACTGTCGGGGAAATAATAACTCACATGTCCTGTTTTACAGACAGTCATAACATTAGACAGAAGTCCAGAAAAGAGGTAAAATCACAAACCAACCACATGAAGATGATAGTGTATAAGAACCTTTGGTGTGACCAGGAGTTTCTATGACAATTACACGGTGACCAGCAAACATCCAAGTCTCTCCATCACCTAATTCTATGTCTATGCCTGGTATTCTCTCTCTATCCTTCTTCGATCCTATAACCTATTGAGATAGAGAGAGATTAGAGATGTAAAGGACATATGTTTATAAGAGAAATCATTGTATGCAACCAAAGGATCACCTCAATCAAGAATCAATCGGTAATAGTATGCTGCACTATAACAGCACATGACCAGTTCTGTTGTCCTTATGGTAGCATGTGGAGGCATTTTTTAATCTATTGATGTCAATACTATATTTATTTCTGCATTTATAACCTCAAGCTTTTTCTAGTTTGGTTTGACAAGGAGGAAAATAATATCACATACCTTGGCACCATAGCTTGCTTTTAATTCAAGATTTCCACCAGTATGGTCATAATGATGATGTGTGTTCAGTACATAAGTTAAATTCTGATTCTTCTTTTGTAATGCATTTATGACAGGCCCAGCTTCAGAGGGGTCAACAACTCCTACAGTACCAGTATCTGAATCATGCAAAATATATGCATAGTTATCTTGGAGGCATGGTACCTTCAGCAACCAAACAATAGAAAAATCAGCATCAGAAATAATATTGTGGGTATGGCCGCTTCAACAACCAAACAATAGGAAACATCATTATCAGAAATAATATAATTACTAAATGATGGTAATCATCAGCATGATGCTGCTGATGGAGATGATGGATAATAGTTTGGCTAGTTTTCAATTGAATATACATCACAGATTAAAGTTTGGATCAAAAAATACAATAATTATTAGAAATTAGAAAATAACTTACAAGTTCAATCTGTAAAGATGATGAAGCATTAGTGATACTACAGAAAAGCCGGCTGGAACCAAGTAATTGACTGGCGCCGTATAAAGTTCGAATTGGCCGAACTAAAAGTGTGTCTATACCATACATAACAGACCTCCCAAGCCAGTGCTTTCTCAAATTCGGCCACATTTGTTGCCTTCTCATCTGCAAATTACAAATTGCTCAGGGTTCAGGTTGTAAATTACAAAATTCAACTAAATCACAAAGATTAAGCTCAAATTATGACAAATTCGTTTTTTTAAGTTCCGCGAGCTAAGTGTCCAACTGACAATTGTATAAAATAGAAAAAAAAAATTAAACAAAAAGGTTCATTTAATTACAATAGACGATAAAATTTACCATCCGGACAGTATAAATTTTGCATTGATGGAAGCAGCAAAAAAGACCATCAAACGCAAAAAGAATCCTACAAAAAGATCTTAATATTTTACAGTAATTACTCCTCGACCTTAAATACTAGATGTTTAAGACATACTTGCTTTTCTTAGATTCAATTCTTGAATTAATTGCTTAAACATGTCAAGAGGCGGTCATGCAACAATTACAAAACAGAGATCATAAATGAAAAGGATGCAAACTAACCAGAACATCTGGATAATCATAACTACGAAGAAAGTAATTACTAAAATCGTGGGGGAAAAGAAGAAACCCTAGATGCAGAGCAGGAGGGGAAAGAGACCATGAGAGAAGAGCACGCCTTTGAGAAAAGCATTTGGAGTTCAGACTCGAAGCCCCCTTCTAGTCTTCCCTCCTTATATTTATTTTTTCTTCTCTCTGTGTAAGGAGTCTCCGACTCTCTACTGCGCAACTACTTGTATTCCCTTTCTTTAATTATTTTTAGCTATCCTTTATTTAATGCACCATCGCAACCTGGCGAGTGGAGTTGGATTGACGTTTATGCAATTATGCCCAGCTAAAACCTATATTCTTCACAAAAATTAAATAAATGGATAGATACATAGATAGATACATAGATAGATAAATAGATAGATAGATAAATAGATAGATAAATAGATAGATAAATAGATAGATAGACAAATAGATAGATAGACAAATAGATAGATAAATAGATAGATAGACAAATAGATAGATGAATAAATATATAGATGAATAAATAGATAGATAGATGAATAAATAAATAGATAAATAAATAGGCAACGGGGACATTTCTGATCAAGTTAGGTAGACACGGTGCATTGGAAGTTATCAATTGTTACTTCGTGATTTCATGAAGTTTATTGGTGTATTTTAGATTCTGATTTCATGAAGTATATTATTAATTTTAGATTGATATCTATGGGAAGAGAAATTCAGCTTAACTAATGAACTGAAGTAACTTTGACGGTGTGTTTCTTATGACAATTTGTTAAGATGCTCTTTTCTATTTAAAAAAAATAAATAGGATTTCCATTGTTTTTCTCATAACTTGAACACTCACCGCTACTCCATAGAGATGTGGGGCTCATTATCATATGTTTTAAACAACGGTTCATTATATGGTTTGCATATGAATATAGTATGTCAATGATGTATTAAAAATGTATATTATATATTTTATTATTTCTTATATAATGTGATGGTTCATGAGATATATTTTATAACTTAAATGAATCCGTAGATAAGTTCTATTAAATTGATCGCTAAATAAATTAGTGGTGTGTGTTCAACCCGTTAAATCAACTAAAGCGTTCATCCAACCGAAAATATTCAGAATAAAACTTAATTGGTTACATATGTATTCAATTTTGAAAAACAAATAATAAAAGTTTGGATACATATTTTGTGAAAAGATGTTGAGAAGAACCCAATCGGCCATTATATGCTTTATTCTTTTACATAATTATTTTGTTCAAAATCTAATGACAATACTGTTATGAAATTAATATGATAGTTTGTTAACATTGGTTCTTTTAATTAAATTTTCTTATTTTATTTTCATTTAGTGTATATTGATTTCTTATTTGTATTTATCATCATGGCCTAGTATTACTAAAATTCCTCAAGAAATCCGAAAGACTTTTTTATCATCTAATTGATTTAAAAATGCCTATGGTAAATCGAATGGACAACATCCGATCGCCCCTTAATATTAATCTTAGTGATTTAATTATTTAACTTGTATAAAGAAGGTTCAAAATCCAGTTAAGAGGTTCTTTATAAATAAGCTACCGTTTTTACTAAAAAAAAATTATAAAAAGAAAAACAAAACTTAATAAAAGTCTAAAATTCAGTACAACCATAATTTAAGTATTTAACTGAGTTCACATCTTGTATAATATTGTAAATTATACAGTTATCCGGATTTAAATAGTAAATGAAGGAACAGCGTTAAGATATTCGTTAATGCAAATAGCATGACAGTGTACCTACGGATTATTTTCCAAAAATAAAAAAAATAGCATGACAATGACATACGACATTACCCATCGTCCCGGAAAAATAATGATAAATAAATAAAATAAAATAATTTTGTTCTTGTGTTTTGGGACCAAGCATTCATGTGAATTATGTAAATAACGAGTTCTTCAAAATTAGTTAGTTTGACCCATAGGAAAAGTGCTAGTTCATGTTGGCAAGAAAGCATATTATATATTTTTGAAGTGCACATTCGTATATTTTGGCAGGGCAGTTTGTATGAGTTCGTATCCGCTACGATTTAAATCCGATCTTAGAACTTTGAGATCCGATTAGAACAATCTGATCGAAATTTGAGTTGTATCAGATGGTTCTAATTGGAGAATTAACATTGGATCTAGTGACAAAATATAACATTTTTTATATGGAATGTAATAAATTCGAAATTTAAATAAGAATTTTTATAAATAATTATAAAATTGAAAACTTGACTCTCATCAATCTAATTGAAAACAAATGATTCTAATTGGGATCTCATAACTCTGAGATAGGATTTATATCTTAGACGATTTTATCTTGACTTTGTATCAGTAAATAGACGGCTTACTTAAAATATCATTTTTTTTCAATCCGGACCTACAAATTTACGTCAGCATTGTCAGAATTGTCAAGTACGTCAAATACTATATGAACTATACATGAACATGATCTACAATGGACATTTGATCTTTCTGAAAAATATTTATTTGCCGTTTGATATCTTGCACTATTTCAAGCCAACATTATCTTGAAAAAATCTATTCGAAACTTATTTTAACAAAGATGGATCACTAGTTAATATATAAAAATTTGTTTGCTCTTTTATTTTCTCTAGGATCTTGAAACTTGATATACAATAAGAACCCACAAACTTAAAACAGATTTGGATGTTAGTTTCAGAATTTAGAACTTCTATTATTTTTCTTGCATTGAAATTTTGGAGGAGAGATAATTGAAAGAGAGAGGTACTTATATTCCTAGATTTCGCTGTTTTGGAGCGACCACGGCGACAACAATAATAAAGTCTTTAATCTCAAATAAATTGAGATAAGCTAAAAATGAAACATAATTTGAAAGTATAGAGTTTTCAGATGTAAGAAAAATGATAATAATAGTGACAATGATATTGATAATAATGATGATGATATGAAAATAATAATAGTATTAATAATATATATATTCATAATAATAATAATAATAATAATAGTAATAGTATTAATAATAATATAAATATTATCTAATAATAATATTTATAATAATAAACTCTAATATTTTAGTGGGAAAAAATAAAGGTCAAATTTGGAAGTTGCGGTTGAGATAATTTTCTGACATTTTATGGACAGAATGGAAGAGATTGAAGTGCCAGGTCTAATACAGTTATCTTTCGTACTGTGTTATTTGTTATCCCAATAAATGCAGTATATATTAGGTCCATATCACTTATATGATGCATTGTAAGTTTGTAACCGTGCGAGTCTAGAATTGCTGGACCAATCATTAATGATTAATCGCACTCAAGCAATATGAATTCAGTGGCACTTATTCGATGCTTGACCATTTTGCACCTTTCGGCGAAAGCTTAGAAGCAAGCCAACCTTCTTTTGTTTAGGTATTATTCGTCCACCACCTTAGAAATCAATAACAACCACCTAAGTCCACCAACTTCATACCATCTTATTTTCTCCTAGAAAACAAATAAAACCAACCATACTTTTGCATTTGACGACCTCATTCTGATGGTTTCTGGTAAAGCACATCATGATCATCGCAATCAGACCTAATAATTTACCAGAAAAAAACAATGTTGAGTAAAGCATGGGGATTGGTACTTGATTCCATACTCAAAAACTGAAACATACTTTTCGGGCTCCACAAACAATACAAAATTGCTGAAATGACAAGGAATTATGGTGCAAGATAAGTAAACGTGAATGCAGCCTATTTGTGTCTGCCTTAGGGATCTTTTATATTAGAATGAAACGCAGGATGGGCAATTGAGACTGACATTTGTGGTTATTTTTCATCGTCAGTAAAATTAATGGTACTGGTACACGGCTTCAGATTTGACTAGAGATTTAAGAGGCACGTGTACAGCCAAAAATATTACTTGTCACTTGTAGCACAATATGCTCCAAAACCATAGCTGGTCACTTGAAGCACACTTGTGTTGTGGTTGTGAGACATCAAAACAGAAATTCAGCACGGATTAGACATTTGACAAACATGTTAAATCTTTCCCTTTGGTTTTGTTAAATCGTTCTAGTCAGTGTTCGTATACACCCTTCATTTTCGAAAAAGGAACAAGACCATATACCCACCTTTTGCTTCATTCACCAAAAAAGCAAAAGAAGTCAAAAAAGAACCAAAAATGGGAACAAAAGTCTTTCCATCACTCAACATGAGCAAGCAAGTAATCATAAATCTTCCTCCTAAGCCTTTCAATAGTCTGGGCTACCTCCATCTTTGCCTCCATCTGCCCCAACCAGTTATCGACCCGTTTCAGCTGTGGCAACATGCCAGCTGCACGTTCCCTATCAGAGGGTCCCTGCACTTCTACATCAGCATCCAAAAATCTCTCAATAAAATCCAAGAACCACTTTTGCACTTCAGTCCCCATCAACTTGGCAAGCTCAACCTTTTCCTGAGCTCCCATCCCAGGTTGCCAGTCTGGCAAAGGAACAGCTGGCAGAGTTGTGTCCTCAACAGAAACAATTTTCCGCTTCACCTTAGCTTTTGATTTTGACTGTGGGGATGGCTTTGATTTGGAGCCGTCATTTAAAACTACAGCTAGAGGAGGGGTGACAGATGAAGAGCGGTGAGAGTAAAGAGAGAATGGGGAGAGATCGGTGGAAAGTGCAGCAGAGACCCAGGCAGCTGATTGGTGTCGGTGGTCAGTTAATACTTTCAGGTTTTCTTCAAGTGGCAGGGATGGGGTATCAGAGTCTGCTGAGGCTGCTGAGGTGGCAGCAATAGACTCAGCAACACGAGAGGCGAGGCAGAGGGATGAGTGCAGAGAGAGAAATTGCTCCACTGCTGGCTGTGGGTCCTCTTCCTTTGCTATTGTGTTCACGTCAGCATATGTACTGTCATAAAGACAACCCTTAAAATTTGCAGTTTAGAAATTATGTGGTAAAGATTTGCAGGTTAAAATACCTCAAGCAACGAATTAAGCTCTCTGCAGCTGAGGCATCTTGTATGGCCTCTACGGCCGCTGTTTGTGCTGCATCCCTATATCTGATCATCTCCTACCAAAATGTCAAGGGGAAATGGTAAAGATGAATAAAATCCAAGAGCATTGAAAAATTAAACTCATGTACTGGTTGCCAATAAGGACATTTATAATGAAAATCAATTTTGTACCACTTTATTCCATACCAATAATAGCAGCTATGCATATAAAATTACCTTTCCTAACTTGGCAAGAGATGGAGGAAGAGATGACCATGGGATACTTCGTTCTGTCAGTCGCTTGTTAGCGAATTTAATCTTGACTAAGTTGTCGGGATTTGCATGTGGACTGCTCGAAAAAATATAACTTCTCTTAGTATCATTAGATTGCTTCTTGCTTGGTGTTTCATCAGAAGGTACAGGTGTTGTGCTTGTACTTTTCTTGGAAGAATTTGGAGTTCTGGTATCTTCCTTTTTCAGTACAGGTGTAGATTTATCATCCAATGGCATTTTTCGCCTAGGGGTCTGCTTAGACAGCAATCACAATTGTAAGTCATACAACTCATAACAGAACTAAAAGTAGTTTAATGCTTGAATTGCAAAGATCTCTTAAAATATTAAAATCACTTCATGAATAGATAATAATTTCCAGTTGTACAATACATGTTTTTATATTCTTTTCCATTTTACCCCATGGTTAAAAACTTCTCACTTGACAGACCAACAAAATTCATGTTTAATAGTTAGTTTGATAATTTAGAAACTCAAATACAAATAGCTACAAGAGGTTCATCACTCACCGTTGCCTTTCCATTTTCAGCTGTTTTGTTAACTTTCACTGGCTTCAAATCCAATCCAGCTTTCCCTTTACTCCTTGATTCCACATTACCCCCTTCCCAGCTCTTTCTCAGAGTCTTTGATTCAGATCCAAAACCCGGAATGACCCGAATGCCTGGTACCTCGCCAGAAAATGACTTTCTCCCCCTCATTATAGTTCCCTTCGGTGCTATACATGAACCATCATCTCGACTTTTCCCTTTTGTTGCATGTTGTTTCACCGCTTTAGAGAATTTCCCAAAAGTAGCCGGTAAAGAATATACACTTGTAGGAGATGATGGTATGGCTGAATAATCTTTTACACTTCCAGCGGATTTTTTCTTAATGGTAACACGGGCATCTCCCTTAGAGAGACTACTTGACTTACTTAGTGTTCCCTTTCCCTTCTTGTTACCAGCACCCCCTAACCCTAAAGAATTTGTTGCTACCAGATCCTCAGGTGTGCCAATACAGGCATGGCGACCGGGTACCGGTCTAACACCTCTGATAACTGGTACAGGTGTAGCAGCCTCAAGTCGATCCAGATGTATAAACTGGCCGAGTTGGAGCTTGTTGCTTTGAATTAGGTCATTCTGCTCAGCAGGAAGTGACACATATGTAGCATGGGATGAATCAGAGACCTTTAAATAAAAGCCCTGGTGTGCTCCAAACGGGTCGCCACCAGCTAAGGCAGGTAAAATGCTGATTACTTGGAGAAGGGATGATCGGTGTTCACCGGCTACTTTAACATCAGTGTTCATATGTTGGAGGAGTTTTAGAAGAATCCCAGGGATTAGCGAGGCCATTTTGTTTGTTTCTCTTCAATTGCATCACTGGAGAGACAAGGAGAGAGTTAATGGGAGGAATAAAGTAATATTTCATGGCACTAAAATTCCCTGATCCAATTTCAAGAAAATTTCCAAATATTCACATATATGAAAATAGTAACATTCTCTACAAAAAAAAAAGAAATCTATTCCAATTTCAAATCATGAAAAATGTCCATTGCATTCCTCTTCAATATTGAAATTGAATATGCCAAAGTGCCATTGTTCCATTTTTTTATCTAAATGTATAAATATTAGAAGCAGCGAGGGTATATAATATGTTTCACATCTTGAAGAGCTATGCTGTGATTCTGTTGCAGGCGTATTTTGAATAACTCTGAAGAAAAAAAGGGAAGAATGCAGATAACTCATCTGTGGGATAAATTGAGTGATTTGCCTATAATGAGTATGAGACATGTTCCTAGTACCTACATCTTTAACTGCACCACAGACATGATAGGAGATATAATATGAGCAAATGTAGAGGTGCAGAGGGAAGGAAAATAGTATACACTATATACTATACAGTACTGGTACACATCGATGAACAAAGAAGCAGGTTACTGAACAGTGGGACCCGCCATAAGAAAATTAACCTTGCAATACAGCACAGCACCAAAACCCAAAACAGACGCTTCTGAAGTTAGCAGCATTTCAGCTGCTTATTCTGAATCCCAATTTTAACTGCAGCCAAGTTATATAACTGTGCATTTGCAAGACTATTTACTCGTCAAGATTCATGCAGGTTTACTATGTCATGACAGTGCAGTATACGCCAAATGAAGCTAACACAGCTCAACCAGTCCCCAATCCCACCTCGTGCTAATTATAGTTTCCGTTCCTAATTATTCGAGCTCCTCATAGAAGACACGGATACTGTGCTGTTGTTTTCCTTTCCCCCCTTTCTAATTTGGATTCATGTGACATGAGGTAATACTCGTGAACTATTTAATTCAATTGGAATTTTCTTCATCGCCATGTACTTTCCTAAAATCCAAAAAAAAATAGGACCGGACATAACCAAAAACCACATTTTTATTATAACAAATTATGGGACCCAAACAGAGAAGCAAGTAAACTGAGAAAAAAACAAGAACGATTAGCTTCTTTCATTTTGAATATGAGTGTCTGAACAAGCTATAGCTTACAGCAAAAGCAACATAAATTGATTCTACGAAAGAGGAGTCTTAAACAATCAGAAAAGACAACTTGATAAAATTAAAGAAAGCTTAGAAAGACAACGATGTCTAACCTTGTGATAAATAAAGCCTTCGTTGATCTCTAATCAAAGTTCTGAACTCTCTCAATCTGCACTCCACGGCGCCAAAATAACACCAGCGAATTCCAAAGAGGAGAAGAGAAAGTTGCCGAAATATTGAAAAAAATAAATAAAACCAAGCCGCGAATTGCACAAATTTGAACTCCACTATGTACGGTGACGGTGCCGCTATCCCCGATGGGATGGAGAGAGAGAGAGACTAGAGAGAGCAAAAGTCTCACTCTCTAGGTTAGCTCTAGTCTGTGAAGCTACTTTCTCTCTCTAGGACTCGGAGGGAAGGGATACAGTGAGTGGTGATCAAAGCTGTAACTGAAGAACTGACACACGCAGAATAGTATCTGACAATCCTACCCCTATTCGCTTTTCTCTCTCCCTCCTCCTCGCTCGGCGCTCGCATCTCCTCTCTCTCTCTCTCACTGCGTGCGTGACAGAGTGTGTTAAGGGAAAGATGTCGCTTTCGGTTTCATCGGGGAGACCACACCACTGAGAGAGAGAGAGAGAGAGGGGACGCATGACAAGATAATTGACCATTTGTCTTCTGCAGTTTTTTTAATAAATGGATACATCACGGGGACAAGAGAACCGTAATTTTAGTATACACAGGAATCTTAGTTTATAATGCAAATGGAGGGGCACTGTGTGTTGCAGGAGGGAACTAGGGAAGTGCCGAATTGGTCAATGGAGAATTGGATTTGGATTGTATAGAAATACACGTATACATCCCCTTTAAAAATGTGTTGGTTCGCTGGCCATTATCGTGGGCCGTGGGGTCCCTGGCTCTACCTTCTCTTTCTCTACAATTATTACAACATTCTTCCCTTTCAAATATGTAAATCGGTTGTTAATTTGATTACATCCCAAGCCGTCGATATTCAACAACAACAAAAATCAAACAATTAATTTCAGAAAAAAAGAAACAAAATTGTCCGAATGATGATATATACTGATATACAGAATATCCGGAATTAAAAATGAATTGACAAATCATGTAGTTAGGCGAGTGATGAAAATCTAATTATTGGTGAGTGATACCTAACTTTGATAGCTCCATATCATGTACAAAGTACGACCCAAGCACATTCCCCTTGTTGCACTTGCACCCTTGTCAAATTAAATTGCCTCATGTGTATTAACATATTCTTGGGTTGGGTTTCTTTTTGCTCCTTAAATACTGCCTTATGTGGGTAATGAGAATTTTATTAAATTTTTTGTGGCAAATTTAAACCGTTAAATTTTAAATCCAAGATTTAATTAATTAATTAATTAAATCTAACGTTAATATACTAGGATTTGTGGGGAACTGAAATTCGTTTAGCAAGAGGAGACCAATTGTAGTTGTAGCAGTGCAGCGCCAATGGACTAATGGAGTCAGAAAGAAAGGAACAAATGGAACTTTTTAGTTCACTTGGACCATCAGATTTTTTTAATTAATTATTTGAATAATTATTATTTTTAATAATAAGAGTGACTAAATTTAAATTTTAAAAATATGAATGACAACACGTCACTATCAATGGTGTTTTACAAACACAGCACTGATAATGATGTCTTTAATTTTTTTAATTTTTAGTTATTTTATATAAAAAAATACAATCGCGCTAGTGGGAGTGGCGCGTTTTCCCACCGGCGCATCTCCCATATAAAACTTGTTTTAATCAATTTGGATGAAAATATTAAAAAAATGAAAAATATCACTTCAATGGCATCTTTGCTCAAACGCACTAGTCTGACTGGCGTGTTTGCACAGCGCCACCGACAATGATGTGCCACCATTCATATTTTTAAAATTTTAATTTAATTACTCTTATTATTAAAAATAAAAAATTTCTTATAAATAATTTAAAAACAAATTTTTGTTGGACTATGTCTCTTAAGTCTTGGTAGGCACTAGGCAGTAGCGGTGTTTGCTATCATTATAGGATTTTAGGTGCCTATTTTACCTAAAAGGATGGAATTTCTTTTATTAAGAAAAATAGAATGGTATTTCTTTATTGAGAAAAATAAAATAGCATGAACAATTTTGCACTAATTTTTAAATGTAATAATTAGATTAATTATATTATTAATAATAATATCAGAAAAAAAATTAATACTAAGAATGACAGGATGCGCTTTTACTAGCACTAGTGCATAAGATATGCGGCAATAAGAATGACGTATTTGAAAAGAGATCACTCCCAATAGCGTTTTTTTTCCTATATTAAAACTAAGATTAAAACTTTTTATAATATAGCTACTTTTAGGAGTTGGTTTTCAACCGGTGGGAGTGGTGGTTCTTTTTTTTATATAAAGATATGAAAAAAATATAAAAAAAGACGTCACTGTCAGTGACGTATTTTTAAAGCCTCATTAACAACGACACGTTGCCATTTCTACTATTAGAAATTTATTTTTATCATTAATTCATTATTATTAATAATAATTAGATTATTCATATTATTGGATAGAATAATCGGTGAGAATTTTGCAAACCCTGCCGCTTCTTCTTGTTTTTTTTTTTGTTTTGTTTCGAAGGTCTAGTACATTTACGTTGAAATAAATGTTGATGAAAATACTGTTTTTTCAGTTCAAGAATTATTTGACCCATGATGCTTGTGGTTGATGTGATCTGAGCGTGTGCGTTTGAAAAGTGAAAAAAAAAACGATTTTCAAGAGTATATATTAGTAAGTTACTACTTACTAACTTCCAAATAGAACATAGATCTCCCGTGGCCGTGCAAAGTGTTGTAAAATGTGCTAAAATAGGCAATTGGACGATAGCCTAATTCAATCTAGAAATAAGAGAATATATTTATAATTTTTTTATTTTTAAGATTTTTAAATTTATTTAAGAGTTTATTGTTAAGATTGTCAAAATAGCCCATTGTCAAGGGATCCTCACCCATATATAATTTGTGCATTTAAAGTTGAGTTTCAAATTTAGTCTTTATTTTTTATTAACGAATGATCTCTTTATTTCTTATCATCAAATAGGAGTGTCAATGAAATTAGATCGAATCGAGATTGAGCCGTAACCGATCTAATCCATAACAAATTACTTTTTTTATTCATACACGATCTATTTATTCTCCAGTCATTTTGAATCGGATTTAGATGGTTCGAATCGGATCAAGTTTTGACACTCTATCATCAAATGATACTCTTCACTCTATAGAAAAAATAAGTTATAAACTAAATTTGTTGATCTATTAGAAACATTTTGCATATGAACTTTATAAAAAAGGTCGAGTAGCCTAATCCGGTAAAATACATTACATAAATTTGTTTATAAAACAATATGATGATAATATTTGTACAAATATAATTTGTTATTATTATTTTATTTATAACTTCATTTAAATTATTTGTAGGTGAATTGTGATATCTTCTGTACTTCTATAATAATTTATGCTGCTTGAGTTTTTAATTTTTAATATCAAATTTTAGCTCGCAAAAAGAACTTCTATATTTCATTGGTTTGATGGAAATTAAACATATGATAAGTTTAATACTGTGAATAGGGTGACAGTCTAGACAAAATCAATTATTTTTTTACCATTCGATTTTTTTATCCACTAATTTTGATTTCTGAACTATCAGTTTTTGCCTTTTTGGCAAAATCGATTTTCTGAATGACCCGCTACATGAGACACAAAACTTCACTAAAAATAAGATTAATTATTTGCCCAAAACCTTTTCTTCTTGAGAGAATGAGAGTTACGAACTTGACAGTTTATTGCACCGAGAATCCGAGATGATAGTTGTAAAATATAACATATATAGGTAAGTAGGGAATATTTGTTGGATGCTACATTTTTTGAGATCTGCTCCTTTAAACCAGAATATATATAAATATGATGTCGTTGATACAGCACGACGTTCATGGCACACAACGTAGCAATTTGCTGTTATTTTCCAAACTAAAATATATCTTTTGATTGAAAAAACTAGGTCTAAGATGGATGTATCCGAGTAATGCAGAGATATTATAACAAAAAAAATCATGTCGTGTATGATTCTGGAATTTTTTTTTATGGATCAAAGAAAAGTTTTGTTAACAGCTTAAATTTTTTATTTATTTAAAAAAAATATTAATCATATTTTAACATCATAAATTTATATTTTATTATTATTCATTCATTATTGTATATTTATTTTCCAATATATTTTATACTTGTTATCTATAATTTTAGCAACAATCATAAGTCATCACAAGATAGTTCTAAAAATAATATTATCAAAATATGACAACCAAAAAAATAAATATTAATCATATTTAACATCATAACTTATAATTTATTTTTTTTTTCATTCATTGTTGTATATTCATTTTCCAATAAATTTTATACTTGTTATCTATAATTTCAGAAACCGTCATGACTTATCACAAGACAATCCTAAAAAGTATTAATTGGCAACATTATTAAAATATGACAACCAACAAAATTGCAAACCCAAGTTGAGCTAATTTATATTATTATAATTTTTAGTTATTAAAAATAACTAAGCTTATTTCTAAAAAAAATCTCGACTTCTAATAAGTAAGAGGTTGAAATTTTAATATTTTAATTGCCTCTAAATCTTTAATGAGATATTAGACGTACAAATCAAGAATATATTACCAAAATATGCAAAATTAAGTCAGTAATATTTATAACCATGACACGTGCTGATATTAGCAAGTATCTCTTAATCATGATTTTTGAGAGAGCACAATATTAATTTAGATATATTTTTTTTTAACGTTAACCTTAAACAACGGGATATTTTGACATTGGCTATATTTGTGGAACAAAGTTGGGAGCAACGAATTAGTAACCTGTTCTGCTTTTTTCGTTTTTACCTTGCCACAGTAATATTTTTGTCTTACATACATGGCGCATTGGAATCCTTAGAATCTAGCTCAACTATTATACACTAACAGTACTTACAAAGAGAATATAAAATAATTTTCTCGAAAAAAAGAAAAGAATATAAAAAAATAAAAAAAACAGATTCTCTGTTAATTTTTTAACAAAAGGCCTTGTACCTTGTCTTTAGTAAAGAAAGAACAGAAGCGACCTTGAAGTATCAACTAAATCTGATGTTAGAAAACAAGTATTAACTAATGTGGGCCCCCAAATATAAAAAACAGTTCTCATATGTTATTTTTTTTTATTTGTGTGACTCTAATGTTGGCACTTGGCAATCATCAGGAAATACAAAAGGTGTGCAAAATTTTTTTCACAAAAGCGTTCATTAATTATAATTTATAAAAGGATTGAAAACTAAGCAACGTTACAAACATTCCGATAAATAATAAATGAAGCTTCCGTATTTTCTTTGTTCAATTTTTTATTCCTATAAATATATTTTTTTTATATTTTTCCCAAAGTCTGCCACTAGGCTCCTGTACCATTCTGACATAAATTTAATACAAATGCATTAATTGATTTCAGATGTCAGGAAAAAAAAAAACAGTTGCTCCGACACATTTTTTTTTTCAAAATAGGAAAGGACGATTATTTATACAACTCGAGATTATTTACATAATCGAAATTATTTATACTTTTTTTACACTACTCAAAATGCAAAAAATAAGAAAATGTTTTTCGCCTCTCGATTATAAAAATAATATTATAGATTTTAAGAGCTTCCCACTGTAGATGAATGGTACCGAAGACAGTAGTTAAGGATTTAGGAAGTGTTTTATAAGAGATAATCATTCATTAACTCTAGGGAGAAGAAATCTAAACACTTAAATTGCATTTTATGTTTTTTTTTTATTTAGTTGGCTAGGTGGATTTAATACTCTTGTGCTCTGGCTGATGGAATTGATTTTGTAAAATGAAATTATCCTATGGAATTTGAATTAAAAAAAAAACAGTTAACCCATCCTGACCTATTTTTTTTTTTTTTTTGCATATCTATTCACATAACATCCCTGACAAAAAAGTGGAAAAAATATTCACATATTCAGAAAAAGAGAGATTTGAAAATAAAAATAAAAAAACAAAGGTCCCAATATGAATTGTGTCTTCTGACGAATGATCATGCACACATGAACTCCTAGTTGGAGTTGAGTAGGTGACAGATAAAATATATCCTCACTTAAATAGAATAAATTAAATTTCTACCATAAATTAAGCTTCCTGAATCGACGAAATACCACAACATTAACATCCGCGTTATATCGATTATGAATATGCACGGGTCATAATTTAATAAATTAAAAAAAAAATGCAGCCTCCATTGATTATGGATATGCTACAGTTGTGTATTATGTGTATCAAAATCCACACTAAACGAGTTTTAATACCATGTTAAGGTAAGCAGTAAGACAGTAAGACAGTCAGACAGACATGCAACCTGATCAGTGATCACACACATGCAACTGCAACCTGGCTCAATAATAATCCCATGATCTAAACATGCATATTAATCAGGTGCATGAGCAGGAGACACATTTTTTACTTGCATTTATTATTTTAGTATTATATATAGTAGCTTAGTTTGATATTGATTTCTCATCTTATGATTGCAAACAGTTTTGCAAATTCTAGAAGAATTTAATTATTGATATTAGATTATTAGTATGTCACTAGATTCAGAATCAGAGGATAAATTGAACGTGTAAGGTTTTGAATTTCTATTATGCTCTTTTTTTTTTGACAGATTATGTATATAACAAGCTAGAATTAATTAATTTTGAGTTCCTCATCAGTTGTGTCATATCATATATTTATATCTTAATGTATGTTACTAAATTATATCTCTCATTTTTATTATGATTGGTTGGCTTATCGACTTATACTCTCATTTAAGAATATATATTAATTTTGTCAGCAATGCGAACATTTTTTTAGGATTATTATTATATATAATACCAACCCCGTCCGCTTTTTTTTCCTCTCCTTGTCAAATTTCCTAATTCTATCTAGGTCAAAATATTTTTTAATTGCATCATCATTTCGTTGAAAAACGTGATTTAATTTTATTAAATTCAAATCTCTCTTCTATAAATTCATTGTTACAGTGTTTGACATGCAAACAATTTCGTGAAAATTTACAAACCTTTAATGTTAATCTACTGAAATTCTCGCATGATCCTTTTTTTTTCTGACGCACACATTTTTCACGTTTCAGAAAACATATTTTTTTTTAAAATTAACTGTTCACAATGGAGTGGAGCCAGATTCTCAAACAGGGGTGGCAAAAATATTTTATGATAAGTATACTATTATAATTATTCTAAAAGTTAAGCATATTTTCTAGAATATTTAATAGTAATGTATAAGTTTGAAGGCATATTTTGAAAATTTTCCAGAAAATAATATAATCATTTTTTTGAAAATCAGGTATATTTTGATAAGTCTTTTGAACTTCAAGCATATATTAAAAAAAAAATTGCCAGCTCCCCCTCTGCCAAAGGGTGGCTCCACCTTGGTTCACACTTCACAATTTCCATTAAGAATTTAGAATTTGATTCAGTAATGTCAAATAAAAAGAGAGGACATAATTGGACAGCAACAATTACTAATTAGTCAAGGCTCCATGGTCCATGCCAAATAATTAGACAAGGCCAGTTCCAATATGGGTAGCAATAGTTAAGGGTTCGAATGATCCTCTTTAATGACACCCATCACTTCTAGAGTATAGATTCTAGTCTAATTCTAGAGTATAGATTCTAGAGTATAGATTCTATTGATCTAGAGTATAGATTCTAGAGTATAGATTCTAGAGTATAGATTCTAGAGTCTAGATTCTAGAGTCTAGATTCTAGAGTCTAGATTCTAGAGTCTAGATTCTAGAGTATAGATTCTCTCAGAAATTCTCAAATTCACCATGCATACATAAAAAAAACTCCATCTAAACAATTTAGAGACTATATATATCTTTCTGGTATACTGGGAGGATACCAACTGGCCACTGCCAATTACACAAACAAGTCAAAAGCTTGCTCTTTGCAAACTACATTACAATTTAAATCCAAAACACATCACAATAATCAACACTTGCTCTGAAACAACAAAAAGAAAGACTCGTGACTAACCAACAATAATAAGCACTTGCTTTGAAACAACAAAATGAAAGACACGTAACTAACCAACAATAATACGCACTTGCTTTGCAAAAACATGGTCTCAGGGTTTGGCAGAATAGTAGGTTTGAATGAAAGTTAGGATCAGTGCAATTGCTCCAGTGACAACTGAGATCAAGGTCCATGGATTGGTTGAGAAATCCTGAAACAAGCGCTCTCTATACTTGTTCCAAGTCGAGTTGGTAAACCGTTTTAGGTTTATCAATAAGTCAAAATAATAATGGTTATCACAGTTGAATTGAAGAGATGCACCAAGCTCATTGAAGAATTTTGCTGCTTCGTAGTCGTTCTCTAGCATGTTCTTGAAGACTCCGCTTTGCTCAAGTACAGAAACATCCTTTTCTGTGTTTATTAATACATCTAACAGTGCTACATAGCTTGTGGAGATTCTCTTCTCCAAACTGATCAGTTTGATTTCCTCAAATGCAATCATATTGACCAGCATGATTTTGGTAGCCACAGATAACTTAAAAAAGGGCATCTCCAAAATGCCGTTATGGAAGCATACATCGAAAAGATGCTGAGCATCGGCCTTCCTCTTGAATTTAACCCCTGATTTCTGGAGCCCAGTAGCAGATGGCATCATAATTGTCCATATATTTGCTCCTGTGTGTATCTCATCTCCTAAACCATTAAAGAAGGATGTCCCACGAGCCAAGTCTGGTTTTCCAATTGAGTGGTATCGGATGGGCAGCTTTGCCCTGTAAAACAGGTCACACAAATGGTGGATTCTGTTTCCGATGGTTGGACGCGAAAGCAGTAGTCTGTTGTCATAGTTGAATGGATCAGGCAATTCCAAAATTAGTTTCAGCAGGGGACAAGTAACTTCGTAGGAACAATTAGCTACGGGACAGCCACAAAAAATGTGATAAAGCTTGTGAATAACAAAAAAGGGAACTTGATTTTCTAACAAGTAAAGATCAGACAGTATAACGTTTGTATCCCAACGGGCATTAAGATCTCCATTAGCAGCCTTCATAAAGAACTCAAGTATGAAGCAACCATCGAGCAACAGCATTATAACAAACTCACCACGATAAAGATTCATATTATCACTGTAGCAGTAACGTGCTGCTGATTCCAGGCGTTGCATTTCTTTCACACAGACTTCAATCTCAACCCTAGGACTCAGTTCAAGTAAGTGCCGAAGAGAATGCAACTTCTCCTTCTCCATGGCCTTGAGATGGCTATTGTGATAATGGTAAGGACCAATCGAAAGCATTCTCGGCTTATAAAGTTCCTCGTTGCCTTTTTTCAGCCAAGCTGGTACTTCAGGAATTGTGGCATGATGGTCACCAGGGAGATCCATCCGCAATTCATCTAGTCTCATTCTCAAAAATCTAACCCATTCTTCTTCTTCTGCATAAACCGAAGAATTAATGCTGAATTAACTGAATATTTGATGACACATTAATTGAGAAAACACAACTATAAATTAACTGTACGCACGTAGTTAATTGCTTAATTCGTGGTTGGAATTAAAGGCATACCAATATTTAAATCCATAGCGGGCTCAACGTCGATTGGTATTGCCACTTCTTGAGCGATCTCCTCCATTTGTTGGTGCCAGCAAATACACACTTTTAATTGCAGTCCTCTTTATCAATTCGGTTGTTCCAAGCTCAAGATTTCTCTTGCACACTCACAGATCGATGAGACTACGGCGTTGCTTCTCTTGCTATATATCTGATTTTTGTACCCTGCATATCCAATACTCCAAGAGTTGACTGTTTATATATTAGTCATATTTCTGTCCTTTCCCTCCTTGAATTTGTCAATTTGCTATATATTTGATTTTTGTACCACATGCTGACATGCATATTTGATACTAAAGGAGTTGGCCATTTATATATTATTCATATTTTTGTCCTTTCACTCCTTTGATTTGCCAATTTGCTATTATAAATTGACTTATGGTTTGTTCGTGAATCATGTGAAATCCCAATTGCTATAAAATATTGACTAATCAATCCAAATAAAAAATGATCATTTCTTCTATTGTCACAAGGATTGTAGAGCTATAAAAGATTCTTCCTGAAAATTTTCCTTATATTAGTTAATTAAATATGTTTTCAGCGGGACCATCTGTCACGTTCGTTCTAATTTCATTTTCTTTTAGTTTGCATTAAGTGCTTACATGAACCCCAAATTCCTTGTTTTTTTAAAATAGAACTGTCATTAACTTCGATATAAAGTTACTTTTTATATGCCTTTTTTCAAAACTTGTATCTAAACCACTTCACAGAGAAGTGATTGGTTCCAACATCAAATACAATAATTTAAAAGAAAATTTATTTTCTTTTATAAAACCGTGGTTCCAACTTTAAATCTTTTGATTTTTATATAACAATTTAAAATAATTTGCTTCAAATCATTACCATTTGTGATGAGTACATCGTCGTCAATTGACAATGGTTCGACGGCTGGTTTCTTACTTAGCTGAAGTCTGTCCTCTACAGTTTAGAACCCATGTTGAAGGCTCTTTTTTTGCCATTCAGAATTTTGCTAACGACCATGCTTCTCAATTATCATATCTTTTCGTTTGAACTCGGACTTCAGTGAAATTCGATTCATGAGAAAACCATTAAAAATGTCCGATTGTTGGTTCCTTTGCTTGGCCAAAGTCGCTCCTCTACAGTGCAGAACTGGCTTCGAACCCGGGTTGCTTAGGATCAAGTACTTACTGATGAGAAATTCATCATATGTGCAGTTCCTCCTTTATCCCCATTTTGGGAAATTGATGAGACCAACAATTCATCATATGTGCAGTTCCTTCTTCGGGGTTCCGTTGGAGCAGGAGAAGCCGAGAAGGAGACCAAGCTGTAGGAGCTGTGTAAGAGAGATCAATCCAAAGATGGCGTGCATCAACTCTAAGTCTTATTTTTTTTCCTGCTACACTCAATAGATGTATTTTTAAGTAATGAGCGGCGGTGCATCTCTGCCCCCATGCACCAGTCCCTCATCACTTCAGCTGTTGTTTTGTCCTGGGATGAAACAAGCAGAGCAATGTATCTCATCATGTTTGATTCACCTTACCATGAAATTAAATTGACGAGTAATTGTAACTCAATTTTTCTGAAAACTGAAAATTAGAGGGAGAGATCAAAGATACAGCATTTGTGATTAAAAAACACAACTGATCTGTTCTGGAAATGGTTACCAGCAATAGAACGTATTAACATTATAACAAGATAGAAGCCATAATAAAAATGATTTAATATCAACCGCTTTTCTTCATTCTATGACATGTACTACGTGGTTTTACAAAATCTTCGCTTTATAAATTCTTCATTCTATGACCTGCACTACATGGTTTTACATAATCTTCGCTTTATAAATTTATAACTTCTTGTGCCATGATCATTTTTTTTAAACCATCCATACTTTTGAAAAAGAACAAACCTAATAGCTACAACCCAGAACTGTTAGTAAGGCTGATCAAAGATATGCAGTTGAGAAGGGAAAAGGCTACAACAAATCAAACTGAGCAGCAAAGATATAAAATTACCAACTACAAAACTCATAATTAGTAAAATACAACAAAACTCTTTTTCCAAAACATCGATGAAGTTTCATAAAATAATTGCAACTAAAGCTCAAAAAGATAGTAATGGTGCTCTAAATAACTCTCGAATCAAACACAGCTCTGCACAAGCAGCTTTAGATCTCCTGGACGCTGAGACCTGCCAAAATAAAATAACTTCATAAATTCCAACTTCACAATACTCAAAACTTGTTATGGTGTACCGTGTACGATATTCACCATTAAGATAACTACAAACTCTCCATGTTATAGACTATTTTCTGAAAAGTATTCATATTTCAAAACATTGCCATAAAAGAAAAAAATTCTTCTTAACAAAAACAAAAAAAATACAAATAAATACAACATGAAAGGTAAACAAAAGAAAAAAAATAATATTAGGCTCAACAATTCTAACTTGCAAACAACAGGAGAGGAAGAAAGCAGTCAAGATAACACCAATAAGAAAGATTCAATTCATATACCATGATTATTATTCCTCAGTTTCTGCTAAATTCCATATCCACATCAGACCACAAATGTTCATCAATGTTGTTCCAAATTTAAAAACTTAAAAATACAGGCAAAATTAAATAATGAAACAAAAGAACATGAAGACAAAATTACAAGGCCCCTCAGATCTCATAGCTATAAGGCCATCATAGATGACATCAAACAATGGTTTCAGCAACAAGCCACGGCCTCATCTAATTAAAATCCACACAAATGGAGATGAAGCAGAATGGCTTAAAGCTAAATTCACTGACGTGTCTTCTCTGGTCCATGTATTCATCTTCATTGGGGGCAAATTAAACATCCATTTAATGCATTTCAGCATCAAATACAGAGTCAGTTTCAGAAAATGACAACACAATTTCAATTGAAGGAAAGAACAGAAACCAACAGTATTTATCTATCAAAGTTCCAGCTAGGCCAACCCAAATATTACTTATAACTAGACACAATGTAATGGACAAACCGACCTGGGGGGAGGGATTGCTTGAGCTTGTCGGCCTTCTCTGAATCAAATACACAGAGCGTGTAAAGGTACTTGGCACACCGCACCTTAAACTTGACTACGTCCTTGCTTCTCTTGATCTTCACTGATCTGGCATCTTTCCTCCTGGCTGTCAGGAGGAAATCCTTGATCTCATGGATTTGCTTCGGCTGTTCAAAATTTTCACAGACAATGACAATAGTGCAAGTTCAACTCGATCATATAAAATTCATCAAAAAAAAAGGAAATGATAATCTAAGAGAGATCTCTATATGAACTAGTAAGGTGGATTCTTGTGGTTGATCTAAAAAGCAAATTCATAGAATGTAGCAACTAGGTTAGTTTTTTTCTGAACTCATTCAAGAATGTAACCAGACTCAAAACATCAAGAAAAAGAATGTTAGATTAACAAAATTACAGACAGCTATCAATTCTGGTACCAACTCAATTTAGCAGAGACAGCTATCAATTCTAGTGTAACTCCCGTACAACATAAAACAAGTATGAAAACCAAGGGAACTGTATTTCCATGGGGAACCGTATCCTCTAAACTAGAATCTCGTTTGATAATCTCGTTTGATGATACTAATGAGTACCAGTCAACGATACTAAAACCAGAGCATAAAACGAAAACTGCATATTAATTCCTAAATGAAACCTAGATCTAGCTAACAGATAACGATCTCCTATTCAAAACAATCGTCAAATCAAATGGTAAGCAGTACAAAAGCTACCGATCAATCAACCAATTTTCACGAATTCAACTAAAACTACAGGGAAATTATGAATCAGCGAATAATATTCAAAAGAAATTAGTTACCATCTTGTAGGGTTTCTTCGACAACTCCCGCCGCCAGTGGACTCAGAAAAACCCTAACAGGAAGAAGGAGATGTAGGCGCGATGGCCTTATATAAGAGGAGAAATCCCTAGGTTACGGGTTATCGTATATTACCAAAACTACCCTTCTGATTATGGATGGTACGGTTCGCTAAGGCAAGGACAAGATGGTCAATAAGTAAAGTGGGTCGGGTCTATAGTAAAAGAGACCCGAACAAATTTGAACTTATCTGGCCTGCTCGAGCCCGTTTTGGTTGGAAGTGTTGTGGGCTTGTTGCAAATAAAAAAAAAAAATCAATATGGAAATCAGAAAAATCTAATGCGTTCTATTCCTTGGAAAATTAGAATTGCTTTTAGTTTATAAATGATCCCATAATTGAGCTCATATCCTCTTTTGTAATAGAGTGGAATGTAAATACAGTTCAGATGGAACGGTGTTACTGTCATTTATTTATTTCCTTGTTGCTAAGTTCGTTATTTTTTTTTACCGAAAATTAAATAATTTTTTTTTAAAATTTGCACTTATAATCAGCAACAAGATGTTTTGCTTTAATTTTCTTTCTAACAGACTTAACATCTTAGCAACTAGTATTTAGAAAATGTGACGTAACATAAAATGATACGACGTGTCTCGATCACATTATGTGTCACAACATGATCAATTTTTTTTTTTACATGGATGTGTCATAAAAGTGATCGAAATATTTTCCTTCATATTACATGTAATGTAATCCGATGTGTCAAACAAATTAATATAGGAAAGATAAGTCACAAAAGAACTTGGGAGCATATACGAGAAATAAAAGGGGGGAACCAAACATGGACAAAATAATTCAATTGACGTTTTGATGACCAGAAAGATATAGATTGAAAGAATTGCAGAGATTTTGTATGTGATTTGTTATGTTAAAATTTAAATATATTTATTAAAATTTTATATTAAAAAATATTTAGATATAATATTTTTAAATGCTAAATAATAATGATAATCTATACTATTATATAAAGCATATAAGAATTGGAGAGTCCATTTTTTGTCATGGTAATTTTTTTATACCCATTTTATCCCTCAATTAGACGGCTAATATTTATTTTTGGTTGATCGAACGTATGTGATCGCGTCCATTGATCCCATCTTTCTCTCCATTTCTTTCCCTTAAATAATATTATTATTTTTATTTAGCAACCTTGTGCATATTTGATAAGAAATTAATGGTGATAATATATGTTAGAATAATTTACTTTTCTTGCCATAAAAATCATGAATCATTAACTCATATTGTGCAAAAATCTCATCCAAGATTAAATATAGTCTTTATTATAGGTTTTCACTATAATTTGGTGAATTTATAATTTAATATTAGATAAATGTGAATTTTTTTATTTTATAATATTTTAATGTTTAAATAAAAGAGTCTGCTGCAACGCGCGGGTATATAGCTAGTTATAAGAATAAATAATATAATTAAATACATAATAATCTAAAAATAATCATACAAAAGATTAAATTATCTTAAAAGTAAAATTTCACCTTAAATACATTATACACATTATTTTAAATGAAGAGACGGAAACTATTTTATATAAGCCTTTGAATTGAAGATGAAAATATTTAAATAAAATCAATGATGGAAAAAAATGATGATGTGATATATTTGAAAAACTTAAAAAAATAATACTAATACACGAAGGAACTCTACAAAAGACTAACATGTATTGCATTTAGGGGTGTCAATGGGTCAGATCGGGTCGGGTCATATTATTTTATTATTATTTTTGATCCGACCCGATTAAATTCGGGTCAAAAAAATTTTAACCCAGATCTGACCCGATCGGGTCACGGTCGACCCGACCCAATCCGTGTAAAATAATTAAATTTTTATTAATTATTTTATATAATTTGAAGCAATTAAATATTGATTTATTTATAATTAATCTTAATTAGTATAGCTTTAAGCTTTAATTAGTAATAAATCATAAAATTGCTTCAAAAATCATAATTAATCGGGTCGGGTCGGGTTGACCTGAACCCGACCCGATCCGATTTTGGATAAAAAAAATTAAATTTATACCCGACCCATTTATTTTCGGGTCATGTCGGGTCGAGTCAGGTCGATAATTGATACCCCTAATTGCATTGGTGTACAAATGTGTATAATTAAATAAACATCATATTTATACTGATCTATACTATACTTGAGCTAGGGAGGGTTGTGTGTTCGTCGCAGATGTGGCGTTTTGGAGATATTCACGCGCAATCCGTAACATCCGATCAACTTCTACCTTGTACTGAAAGATAATTCAAATAAATTTTATTTAGAACGAGACTTCCAGTTAATAAAATTTTGAAGTAGGCAATAGTGCTTAGGAATGGTACACAGTGTTTAGCATTTTTTTTTATTTTCAATTCTACTTTTGAACCGTTTTGTTGAGGTAAAAATTGTGTCTGTGCCACAATGATTTTTCCAAATAAAAAAAATAAAATATTTAATTCTAAATAAATTAGGATAGACTAAAAATGGAATCGAACCCGGAAATATAGTGATCATAGATTTCAAATAAAAAAATAAAAAAATAATGATGAGTAATGACAGTAATGATGATAATGATACTAATGAAAATAATAATGATGATGATAGTACTAAAAATAATATAGGTTTTTCCAAATAAAAGGTTGCAATATAAATGTTAAGTGAACTAGTCTGACACAAAATGAACTTAATTTTGCATCTTTTAGGGGAATTAAAATGTAATACTCTACATATCAAGGTGTGCGATCTTAGGAGCGATCCCTTCCTCTTGAGTGAGCGACTCACTGGACGAAAATAGAAGCAACCCGAACACTCCAAACCCTAGGCGGGGAGGTCTCCTGCCTCCCCCGCCCCTCCGCCCTTCTTCTCCTTCCTTCCCTTCTTCTTTATTCTCTTGACTGTGAAATACAAGTAAAACCTAATCCAATTTTTTTCTCCTTTGAAGCTACACCTCAGCACAAAACGAACGCTGACGGCGATGATAACTCAACCTACTCTTCTGCCCCCTATGTGATTTTCGTTGATATGATCTGGTATGCTCTCTCTACCTCTCTCTCCTTCCCTCTCTCGGGTATCTGTATTGGGTTATTGTTGGGTTATCAAACGACTGATCTGTTGATCGATATGTCGTCTGTGTTGGGTTGTCATTGTCAATTCTCTCGGGTTATCTATCGACAGTTATGGTTGGGCACTCAAATCTGATTCCGATTGTATTGGGTTGCTGACATATCTGATATGGATCTTCTCTCTCTCTCTCGGGTTATTTGTCGACAGATAGGATTTTGTCATTGTGCTTGAGGTGTATGGGCGGTGGTAAGTGCACTGGGATGCTATCGACAGGTCTAATATGCTCTGTTTGGATGACAATTGATCAGTTCGGGGACCTAAAAATGGGATACATGATTAAGATGCTTCCGGTGGAGAGTATACCCACCCCCTCTTGTCCTCCTCTTGTCTACTCTAATTCTCTGATGCGATGAGCTACAACGAGTTGCTAATCAACGAGGCATATCAAATCTACTTTCTTTTAATTTCCTTTTATTTCATTTCATTTTATCTTCTTTTCACTTGTCTTATATTCAATATGTAATTCTTTTTTAATTTAATTTAATAAAATTATATAATAGGCTATTCAACTACTGATAAGGCCTCCTACTCGACACCATGAATGTCTATGCACGACATAACGTGCCACAAATACACATACACGACATTAAGTGTCATAATGTCTCGTTCCGAATATGATGACTGAAACCGTCCAACGGTCATGTGACGCGAAAAGGAGCCTATATAAGATCAGATCATGACATATCGGGGACAAGTTTTTAGACTCGGACATTGACACATACATACACAGACAATCTATAAGGAAGAGTAAAAGCCTGTTGAACCCTCTTTCGGTGATCGGTAAACAACTCGTATCACGAACTTATCAAATATTTTGAACCATAATTTTTGAAAACTCATAAAATGATCTTCTTGTTGTTTGTGAGAGAGAAAAATTATAATTGGAAATATTATAACCAATTAGTAGAGTTGTACCATTCAACAAGTATACGATAAAAGGGGTGCCAGAATTAAGCTGATCCAGACCTTAATTCTACCCTGCCCAGTTCCAAGACTAAACTTCTTTTCTCCCTTTAGAAATATAAATGTTGTTTCTGTAATTATGTGCATTTTGTGTGTCTTGACTTTTGAACTAACATAGTTGCGTTTCTTATGTGAATTTACAGTTGACTCGTGCTTATAGTTGTTAACCTAAATAAACCTTCGTTATTACTTCGTTGTCTCTATATATTCCCGTCCAGCTATTTGTCTATGAAAACAAAAAAATCTACCAAAATATATACAAAATATTTTTTAATAATATTGTTCATGTTTTAATCAATTTACATCACAATTGCAAACATGTTATTAACTTAACTCTATAAAACGTTTCAATATGACTTTTAAATCTTTTTAGATTTATTTTATACAAATTAAACAGATACAATACGTTTTATGCATACATTCTACTACAATGCATTTAAAATAGGTTTTTAACAGTTTTTTTTTCATTCTTTTTAATAAAAAATTAGACCTCATTTGTAATCATAACTTCAACCAAACTAAAAAAAAGTCCGATAATTTATTTTTTATAAGATTACCCGAGAATGTAAATTATGCTATAATTCATTTAAAATTCAATCTCAAGATTTTTTCAATTAAAACACATTTGAATCTTGTTCACGTTTGTAATTAATTTAAGGATGATTTCTAATCATGAATCGATGAACTCACGGAAAAAAATTAAACGAAATGTTTTACAAGAAAAAAAATCCAAGCTAAAATAAAATAGGTTTAACATTTTAGACACAAAATATACGAACAATTCATTTATGCTATTAAAAATTTATTAGAGCTTAAATAAAATAGATATGGGACATGGCATAATCCGATTCGATCCGATAAATCCGCTCGATCTGTTCGGACCAAAATCCGACCCGATTTGATTTAATAAAAAAGTCAAACTGATCCGATCCGACCGAGATCAAATGACTTGCAATCAAATCGAAATCTATCAAAGATCTAAAATAACACAACATGTAAATTGACCTGACTGAACCCGACCTGACCCGATCCGATTTCTTTCAGAAAATCAAACAGAAGCTGACTCGCCCGATCCGAACTCGAACCCGGAACTGACCCGACCCACCCGATTGCCACCTCTACATTTTACATACAAAAAACAACAACAATGCAATATGAAGAATTTAAATTATTTTGATAACATTTTTTTAATCAATTGACACCTCATTTTCAATTGTAAATTGACCAAAACTTCTAGAAATATTCCAAATAATATCTTTTATGAGTTTAAAATTTTATCTTAGCTAAATAAAATAGATAAGAGATAATACTCATACGAATATTCAAGTACAATGCATTTAAATGATTTTATTCACGTTTTTAAGCAATTTATGTTTGTTTTGTGATTGTCAAATCAGCAACATCATAGTGGTATAGGGGGTATCTGGGCTGCGAAGTGTAAACTATTTAAAATGGATCTTGGGCCGAAAACAAGCCTATACACGGCATTTATAATTAGATGGAGATCAGATCCACATACCCGGTAAATAATATTATATTATCCGAATCCGAGTTATAAGAACCACCACTAGGTACAGGAAAATTTGTAGTTTATAGATCGTTCATCACTCATTTGCTCATTAAATTTGTTAAATTAATAAGCCAATTCGTTAGATATATTAAACTATTAATATTTATTAGCACGAAACCCGCTTGTTGTGCGAACCCTTTTAATTTTAAAACTATTTGTACCCAACACTAATTTTATTATAAATAAATTATATATTTTACTTGCATATGATTTATGTCTAAATCAAATTATAAAGACTCTTAAAATTTTAAATAAAATCAATTAATTATTTAATAAAAAATGATGTATAAAATATACATTTTTTAGTATGTTTGTACTATGCATAGTTTCCTTTTTTACAATAAAATATAATAATAATTGTTACTTAATTTATTTGATATATAATTTTTTTAGACCTCCTATAAATGCATGGTAAAAAATAACAAATGAAATGAAGAGGAAAATAAATTTGATTGAAATATGAACCATTACTTTTATAAATCAATTAATCTCAATCGTAAATTGAAGTATGGGTATTTCAATCATTTTACATTATCTGATAACATTATCTGATAACACCTCCAATACATATGCTCTTTATAATATAGTATAGATAATTTATATTATTTTATTATGAATTTAGTTTATTATATAAGTTATAATTTATTATTGTATGAAGTATATATAAAATTTTATTATTATTGATCTTGTTAATTTTTTTTAATATAAATATTTATATAAAATATTATTAATTATTAAACAAGTTATTAAAGAATCAGTTCGGTTTGATCGTTAATTTAATTTTAAGTTAGCATTTTTACTTTATTAAATGAATGAATTGATCTCAAATTTGACGTAAACAATTCGACTCGACTTACTACCACAGCCTCCCATCTCTCCATGCGGTATTTTACTGACAAACTGGCTGCATAAGAAATTCGAGAAATCCATCCACGTTAAGGTGCCCCACCAAACTTGCTGCACCAATTAACATTTTGTCTGCCACGTAGGATCCGAACGCCTCAAACTAGAGAGCGAAAACCCTAGAAACCTGAGTACGGCTCCTGCTAGCGCGCTCTCTCTCTCTCTGGACCCTAAACCTAAACCTGCCGATCGAGAGGCTCCTGTTAGCGGCGCTAGAGAGACGCAAGGTTTGAGGTTTTCTTTCCTTTCCCTTTTCGCGATTGTTTATGTAAATCAAAGCTATTTGTTGCAATTGCGTTTCCTGTTTGTTCTGAATTTTTTTATTGCTTTCGCCCAGAAAATCAATGGTCGAAGAGGAGCAAACTCAGCTTAATTACGTCGTGGAGACGGTCTTAAAGAAGAGAAAAGCGAGAGAAGATTGGTCTATCAAGAAAAAAGAGATATTAGATGCTAAAAAGAAGAGGAATGATGACTACAAGTCTACCATTAAAAGGCCTGAGCAGTTTGTGAAAGAGTACCGTGATAAGGTAGCTGAAGCATCTGATTTAATTTCTCTTTTGCCTTTTTTGTGGAGATTAATCTACGTGTTGCACGTGATTTTTCTAGTTCGGGATTTTGTGGGTCAGATATTACTCCATCAAAGGTAAAACACGAGGATAGTCAGTTTAAAAGTGGTTTATATTCAGTACATTGGGCCTGACTGGTACAATACTAATGGGGTATGAAACTTCCTCAAATTTGGAAGAATTTGAAAAGTACTGGCAGCATTAATTTAAATCGTATTTTGTTTTAGTTATTACATCTTATATTATAATTTCTTAGCTGTATTTTACTGGTTTGGCTTTTTCCTGTACTAGTAACTTGTTGTTCCCCCGATCTATCCTTTGAGGCCCTCACTAGAATCGAACAAGGAAATAATGAAAATAGTAAGGAAATATAGTATGATAGACTTGTGGGTATAGCTGGTAAAGTACCAAGATGTTACTTGATAGTATTGTATTTCACAACAGCAGATTGCATTTGGTTTAGTTAAAAAGCTATAGCAATTTGTGTTGCCAATATTTTCCTCTTTTTAAGTACTGCACAGATTGAATATATGTTTTCTCTATCAACAGGAAGTGGATTTCCTCCGAATGAGGAATAGGTTAAAATTGAGGAAAATCTCGGTGGATGATGTTAAATCTAAGTTGCTCTTTGTTATTCGACTTCGTGGGTAAGTATTCAATTTAAAGTCTTCTTTTATTGTTGACTTCTGATTCAGTTTCCTTACTAATAAATTATGGTCTTGTGCTTTGGTTTGCTATCTTCATAAATTGTTGAAATTATGTCAATGACACCCTTCTCTTTTTGAGCCTGTCAATTTATTATATAACCATTAATTGTGTTCTCGGTTTCAATTTGTTTTGGTTTAATTTCAGAAAAAGAGATCTGCATCCAAAGTCCAAGAAAATCTTAAAAAAGTTAAGGTTGCCACATATTCTCTGTGGTGCATTCTTGAAGGCAACTGAATCAAATTTGAAGATGTTACTCATGGTAGAACCGTTTGTTGCCTACGGGTAAATATACTTGATTCTATTTTGATCATGTTGCTGTATGATTTTTCTGGTTATTGGCATTGAACAAAACCTCATTGAATGATAGGTATCCAAATTTAAAGAGCGTGAAGGAGCTTATATATAAGAAGGGTCGTGGAAAGATTGAAAAAGAAATCGTTCCTCTAACTAACAATGAAGTGGTTGAGCAGGTATGCCTTTTTTTCCTCTCTTTTCCAATTTAATGCATAGCTAAATATTTTGAGGACTTCTAATCAGTCAGAATTAGTGATGTGCCTTCGGGATCTGTGCATCTGTTGTTTGCAGATGTAGGGCTTTTGTGTCTTGTGCTAGATCTTCTGTTGTTGCTATAACCGTTTGCCGCTTTACAGATAGCTATTGTTCTCTTTTCTTTTTTGATCCATATGTATTTTTCAATAATAAATTGACAGGCGCTTGGTCAATATGGTATGATCTGCTTAGAAGATATTGTGCATGAGATTGCAAATGTGGGTCCACATTTCAGAGAGGCAAATTACTTTCTGCAGCCTTTCAAACTGAAATGCCCTGAGAGGCGGTTGTCCGTCTCTCAACGACTCTTCAAAGATGGAGGGAACACTGGAAACCATGAAGACCATATCAACGATCTCATTTCCAAGTTTAACTAAATTATATAGATCATTTATTTGTTTTCCCCTTTGTGTGATGTAACATGTATTGAGCACTGGTACCATTGGGTTACTTCCAGTTTTGTTCTCTTTATTGCTACAAGTTGGAAAGTATTGTCAATCTATGAATGAAATTCTCATCTTCCATCCTGCAGGACTGCAGGGTGCCTCTTTGTTATGTTTTCTTTGTCTAAAAAACTGCCTTATAAATTAATTTACATCCACTGCTGTACTTTTTCTATGACAGCAAGGCGCTATAGTTTCCATTTTAGTCATGATAAAGGGGACCACAAAAAGCAACATCCTAATTTAAAATCTGGACCGTACAAATGAAATCTAATGGGTTGAAAATTATGGTTGCTTGCTGCTATTGAAAAAGTATGACACCACATACGGATCCTATCGCATTATTTTGCTACAATGATGTTTTCCTGTTCTGTTTTCTGTGATACGTCTGCATAAGGTAACTAACTAATGCTTGAGATTTCATGCAACGAGGCAGATGAATGGGTAAGTTCAGTTTATAAACAATGGAATTTATCGGAAAATAACATAGAAAATGTTGAAGTCCGGTTCAAGTGAACCTTACTAAACCAAGGATATGCTTCAGTGCTTGTGGTAGCGATACTATCATCTGGTATATGCTCATCTCTTTTGGGACACCTTATCCATGCACTAGCCAATAGCCTTCAACCGAATTTAACACGTGGACCACACCTCTATCATCCAAGTTCAATAGTCACATCTCAATGATCTCAATAACGACACCAAACAAAGGCATAGACGCATAGTAAATCAATATTTGGCATTGTTGGATTGGAACAAAACGAGCAACATTAAGAAAATCAATCGTTTTCGGCCATCTCCATGGCGCATTCATTGGTGCCTCCAACTATTTCGTTGCCTACATCAACACCCAAGAGTGCTCATTTGATTCCCAGGGCTGATGCACAGCGCCAACAACTTTACTCCAAGAGGTGCTTAAACTGTAAACAACCCAATTTTGCTGTTTTCCATGGCAGCATGCATCTCTGTTTTCCTTTGTGATAAAACATCTAATTGCTTTGCATATTTCTTATCTCAGGTCAATTTTGTATGGCTTGAGCACCGTAGCAATAGGTTCACTGGTGTCTCCTGACAATGCTTCAGCCGCAAAGAGACGGCCGCCTCCACCATCTCCAGAGGAGAAGAAAGACCCGAATTTGAGTGGTTTACAAGCCAAATTGATAGCAAATAAGAAGAGGAAGGAAGCAATGAAGGAAACCGTGGCTAAACTCAGAGAAAGTGGAAAAGCTGCCCAGTGACGAACTTTTTGTTGTCTGGAGAAAACCCCTTTTCTGATTTCAATTTTTTTTATGACAATAAATCACATAGGTATTGAGGAATTTCACAATAATTTCTCATTCATAGTGGAGAAGTCATTATATATAACAAATTATCTCGTAAAATAAGATTGTTTTGATGTGTGTATTTTCCACTTACACTATGATTATCCCCAATATATATGGAGAATTTTTATTTGGAATATGAAGATATTCTCAAAAGAAAAACATGTTAGAGTTTGATTGGATTGTTCATGATTTATATCGAATTCTTAGAACTGGAAAGTGCTAGCTTTTGCAGGCCATTAAGGGTGCTAATGAACCAATCATATAAGGGTGCTAGCTCGTTGTAGAGTCTTTTAAAAGTCATTAACCAATCATATAAGGGTGCTAATGAAATTCTCTCTCTTTTAGAGTACTCTTTAAGTGTAGACGGATCTGGGTAATTTTTTTTTTCATTAATTTAGCAAGTAAAGAAATTACATCAGCCATTATATATCGTACGGTAAATAATATACATGATAATCTTCATTAAATCTATATTTATCATATAATATATAATTATTTTCATAATTATTACATTATTATTAATACTAATTATTATTCATTTTGTTGTTATAACTTATAAGATTGGTTTATACATAATCTTAATTTATATTCTTCTATAGATAATAAAATCAATAATTATAATTTATATACTTTATTATATTATGTATATATTCTATTTAAGTAACATATATTTATTATTTTTTATGAAATTGAAAATTTAGCATATATTATTTTTCATATACTTTCTCCATATTTGAATCTACATCACTTAACATACCACACCGTAGATAGACGAGATATTTTTTTTTTGTACTGAACCTGCTGTTCATATGAATTAATCTCAACGGCTAAAAAGAATAAAAGTATATAAAACCTAAAGTAAGGACGAGTAAGATCAATATTAACACTGATGTTATAATATCCCCGATCAGTAATTCAATACAATAGAACATAGTACCGATCATATTCGATCTCATCTTTTATAAAATGGTGCAGATTTAAATTTTAGAGAGATATATAAAATATAATATATCGATTATTGGGAGTTCTATTTAAAAATAAAAAGAAAAAAATAATTCAGTACAATTTCTATTTACGCCTCGCCTCAGTTTCGTTGACCACTCGTCTTCTCGCCAAGAGCGGAAAAAGAAAAAAAAATATTTAAAAAGGGGAAGAAATGAGAGCGCTCTCCTTCTCCCACTTCTCTTCTTCCTCTCCTTCCTCTCTCCGATCAAAAATCAGAACCCCACGTTTCTACTACACCTCCCCTGTAACTCCCTGTAGCTTTCTCTCCGTTTCAAGCATCACAGGTCGCTCTCGTTCCTATCCTTCTCTCTTCTTCGTCACGAGCAAGACCATGTCCAGACAGTGCTCCGTATCGCGGGAAATCACTACTCGTGAAAGTGGAGAGCCTTCTCGTGCTTTCCAGTGCTTGGATGGGATCCGTACTCTTGCTGAATCCGGACGATTTAAGGCAAGATTCGATCTCTTTAAATTTATAATTGCTTTCATTTGTGCGAGTACTCAGTTCCATTAAGAGACTGTTGTGATTATTTTTGGGAGAAATCTGGAGGACAGAAAAGGAAAATTTGTGAAAATAAATAGCCCAAATATATGATAACCTTCCGCATTAAGTCTATTTTTTTCAGACATTTGTTTAAATTGTATATGCACCGCTGGGATAGAATGAAGCACTAGTGTCACATTATAAAATATATGCTCAATTTGAAAACTTTGTGGTGAGAATTTGACTATAAATGTTGGCTGACAGCATTCATTATTAATTCCCCTGTTAACTTTCTGATCTGTTTTGTTTCCTCTCATGACAGACATGGTTCTTAGATCAGTTTGGGGTACTTCATGATGGGAAGAAACCATATCCTGGTGCCATTTCTACATGTATGTTAATTTAATTCATTATGCCTTTCTTTTTAGGTAATTTCTGTAATACCCAACAAAAACAACAAGGACTTCTTTTATTCAAAGATCAATTTTTGTATATACTGAAGTGCTAACCTGCCATTTCAGTTTTTACCCAACAAAAGATCATGATTTTTTTTTAAAAAAAATTAGGCATCAGTTTCTTTTTCTTCACTTTAAATATTGTTGCTGAGTGAACTGATTAATGCTTTCTGAAATTTTGCCCCTAACATTTACATGATAATCCTGCATGCTGATGTTGCCATGTTAGTAGAGAAGCTAGCAGCAACTGGGGCAAAAATGGTAATTATAAGCAACTCATCTAGAAGAGCAGTTGTTACCTATGATAAGCTTAAGACTCTTGGGTTCGACCCATCTCTCTTCCTTGGAGCTGTTACCAGTGGAGAACTAACACATCAATATCTTTTGAGGTATAGCTTTTTTGTTCCATAGAGTTCCATAAGAAAATTTCTTTTTGTTAGATATAGCTGTAACTATAATTATAATATTAAAAATATAGGAGAGATGATCCCTGGTTTTCTGATCTAGGAAGAAGATGCATCCACATGACATGGAATGATCGAGGGGCGATCTCTCTTGAGGTACACTTTCTTCCTTATCCAAAACCTTTTCTTTAAAATAAAAGGGCCAATCCAGATCTCTCTAATTTGGATTCTATCTTCCATGTTAGCTTAACATATGTGATAATGTGAATTATTGCAAATACTTCAATTTGTTATTTAGGGATTAGGTTTAAAGGTGGTGAGTAGAGTGGATGATGCTGATTTTATACTGGCACATGGCACTGAAGCTCTTGGTTTACCATCCGGTGGCTCACAATTAATGGATTTAGAGGGTCTTGAGCAGATTTTAGAGCTCTGCGCAAAGAGAATAAAACCAATACCTATGGTTGTGGCTAATCCTGACTATGTCACTGTTGAAGCACGTGACTTGCGTGTCATGCCTGGTATTAACCATTATTTTATCATTAGTTTGATTTTTCACTATGTCATGTAAAACAGTATAATACTAATTAGTTGGTACATGTCAGGCACTTTAGGGGCTAAGTATGAGAAACTGGGAGGAGATGTGAGATGGATGGGAAAGCCTGATAAGGTGGTTAAATTACTGTTATCTGTTTTGATTTGAATTCCTATACATACATTTGATATCTCTAAATGATACGTGCATACATTGTATGATTTCCAGGTGATATATGAATCAGCAATAGGTTTAACAGATATTAACCCAAAAGAATGCATAACAGTAGGAGACTCTCTGCACCATGATATAAAAGGTGCAAATACAGCTGGTATTCAATCAGCGTTTATCACTGGAGGCATACATGCTGATGAATTAAATCTTAGTTCTTTTGGTGAAACGGCCACACCTGATGCTGTCCATTCTCTGTGTACCAAGTTTGATGCATACCCTGATTTTGTTTTACCTGCTTTTATATGGTAAGAATGATGAAATGAATTTCTTTTGATTAGAGAGCATATTGGATTTGTAATTTGCTTTTTTTTTCCTTTGTACTGAAAACTAATGACATTATGCAAAATATTTTGAAAAGTTTTTTTGTATTCTGATTAAGTGTCTTTTTGATTAATCCCATTTCCTGTCTTTTGAAACAGAATTCCTGATTTATCTCTCTCTAACACAGCCATTAGAGATACCTGATAGGAAATGAAAGCTGCAAATGTGTGGTTGCCTGTAACTTAAATCAGGCTTAGATAACTGCAATTAATCAAGTTACGACAAAACTGCAGTGTCCTGGAGTCTAGCCACAACAAAGAAAAAAAGACAATAGGTAACTTAAACACTTTTTGATTGAAATATATGCTTGACATATATTTGAGAAATGCTGATTTGTCATTGGTCATCTCCCTCACAAACGCTGAATTTTTTTATTAAGCACCGTATTGGATGAGATAAAAACATGAAACACCAATTTAAAATTTCTGGAGTAAATTGAGCATCACACCATGTCTCCATACATGTAGATACCATAGTATATTATGTACACATTATAATGTAATATCAATTGGCCCTGTACTTAGCCACAAATTCCACAATATTCCTATAGGAGCTTCCACCTTTCGTTGCCTCTTGAGCCTTCTTTCTCCACTTATTTGCATTGCTCCTATACTCCTCTGTCCTCTCTCTTTCCATCACCTCAGTAATGCACCTCATAATCTCCCATCTCTTCACCAAGCCACTCGTCCAACTTGCTTTTCCTTTTCGGAATTAGTGTTTGAACAAGGATAGCGAAGATACTAATAAAAAAATGCAAAAAAAAAAAATTCAGGGAGGAGTACCATTAATTTATTAATTAATAGAAATTCATATATTAATTAATGAGAATAATTTTATTCATTGACTCCTTTTCTCTAATCACATCAAAAAAATTATTTTAACATTTGATACTTAAAATTAATTTTGATCCATAACATAATCTCTCTAAAAATATTAATCAAGAAATCATGCAACACAGTGCCATCAACTCGGACTAATTATACTCTATACTCCATTAAGAAGGTTAAGTCCTCTAACATCTCACACTTGTTACATCATCAAGACGTCTTCATCATTAATTTTATTTAATTTTTTTCATCTATTTGAATTCAATGACTCATATATAATTTTCTCTCCTTATTTAAAATAATGTATGTGATGTATTTAAGATGAAATCTAACTCTTAAAATGATCTGATTTTTTATGAGCCGTTATAAATTATTATGTGTTTAATTATATTATATATATTTAGCATTTAAAAAGTTATGTTTAAATTTTCCTTTAATATGAAAATTTATTAAATATATTTAAATTTTATATTTTTAATTATTTATTTTAGAACTATATTATCGAGACCAAACCCGAATTACAAACTTAGTATTGTAATATACATAAAGATAAATGCATTTATAAACGATCAACGAAAATGTCTTGGAAACAGCTAAAATTCCCTTTGCTATGGGCTACCATGGGTTTGCATTTAGAAAAAAACAACTCTGGACTTGACTCGATTATTATCAATTATAAATTTTAATTTTTCTTAAATTATGAATGTCAATTTTCCTCTTAATTCTACATTTATTTTACATTAATTATGTATTTATGATTGAAATTTACACTAATTACTAAATTATCTTTATTTTTATTTTCTTTATTTTCTTTCTTTTCATATGAAGATGTAAATTTTTATATTTTTAGAAGATATCACCGTAATAACGCACAGACAAGATACTAATTTAACTACGAATTGCTTTTCTACGAATCACAATTTTTAATATTAATTTGAACATAAACTACTTTATTTATTTTATTTCAATGAATCACAAGAGTTATGTTCTCTCTAACCAATGAAGTAGACTGAAATTGAGCATCATACCCACATTACACGCAGCCATGTAGATTATTCTATTAAGTATGATACCATATCGTCAGTACTTGTTAAATAATAATTTGGTTGCCAGCATGACAGGACCTTATAACCAACAATGGAACTCAGTATGTAATTATATGCTCCGGAAAATATGATTACACACTGCCTGAATACTTAAAATATATTATGGAGAAAGCATGCTATTATTTTGAGAAACTATTTGCACTGTAAAATTATAACAAAAATCTTAGGTCTCGTTTGGCATCATTTCTATTTTTTTGTTTTCTGTTTTGTAAAATAAGAAACATGTTTTCGTTTTCCTTGTTTTCATTTTTGAAAATTATGTTTTTGTTTTAACTGTTACTGTTGTACAGTGGCATCAATGCACTGCTGATTATTTTCTTGTTCTTATAGTTATATATAGCTTCTAACACTTTTTTTAATGATCTTAATTATTTATTTTCAGATACACCAAAATATAAATGAAACCTGTATTCCTAGTTAGTCACTACCACTTGTTATGATTTATAAGAGCATTTCATCGGTTTAGACAATTTAATTAAAATCTCATCATCACTGCAACTCATTTTAATGTAATAACTGCCATTTCATCAGTTTAAAGCAGAAATTCTTTGAATTTCTAATAACTGTCACTTCATCAGTTTAGACAATTTAATTAAAATCTCATCATTGCTGTAACTCATTTTAATTTTAGAAATGAGGTCCACCATGTATTAAAATTTAGCGTTCTCAATTGCTAAAATAAAAATGTATCTTCTCCAATGCTAAAATTAGCATTCTCAACGAAGTTGTTAATCTGACCTGACGTTTAAAAATGATTTTTCATTTTAACAACTATTTTCAACAGTTTCTAAATTAAAAACCCTTATTCAATCCAAAAACTGAAATGCCAACTGACATATAAAATTTAGCAACTTATTGCAACTTCTAAATTAGTCCATTTCCGTTCAATCCATAAAGGCATAAACTTAAACTACAATAGTAAAATTGGATCGAAAATAACATAGCATTCGTTATGAGGGAGTAATACTGAGTATATAGTGTACTGCCACAGTGACACTATAACACAGTACAGCATTAGTTGATAGTGTTATTGAAGTAATGTAAGCTAGTAAGCATTATTTGATAGTGCTCTGAGTTATCTTATTATCAAATACAAATCTGAATGTCTTTAATTATATGAACGAGCTAAATTGTATCCATAAACCTCGTGATTGACTCTCTCGATCAGCAAGTCAGGAAAAGAAAACAAAATAAACAATATTATAATCCATACAAATCAACAACTTTATGCAATATTTGTTGAAGGGTAGGTATCCCTTGACAATGAGTTATCTTGATAATTTCGATAATGAATCTTTAAATAAATATAAATAAATATTAAAAAAATCTTATAAATATATTTCTCTATTTATAGATTGATGATGATTGTTTCACTATTATTTGCTAATCCATCAAATATCATAAAAATATTATGTACTTTACAACGGTATCAATTGCATGAAATTTGAATCACCGTAGAAGAATATATTTATAAGATTTTTTCAGATTTATTTAAAGATTTATTGACAAAATAACCATTGTCAAGTAATCTCTTTCTTTGTTGAAACATGCCAACTAATTTCTACCTCAATTCATTGAAAAATCTTAAACGCTGAGCATAATTTGGTACAAAGGTAGTACCAGCCCAAGTATGGGGACATTAATATTTAGGGATAATGTTCAAATACCCTCTAAACTATTGGTTTGTAATAAATTGTCCTCAGAACTTTTAACTTGATCAAACACCCTCCTAAACTTTATGACAAATATCCCCCAACGCTTAATTTGTTGTTTAATGCTCAATTATAATTTATGAATAACCAAAATACCTTTATATACATACAGTAATATTCAAAATATTTATGTCCTATGGAGATATAATTTGTGAAATTTATTAATTATTATATAAATAATTTGCACTTAATAAAATATTTTAAATAAGAAATATTTTTATCATTTATTTTTTAATTTGCTTTTATATACTTTATATTTTATAATTTATACAAAAGACATAATAATTTAAATAATTTAAATTAATGAATTTGTGTATACTTAAAAATGAAAAGTGACAAATGTTATGAAGTAAAATTCATTTACTAATTTAAATTTGATGTAGAAAATCACAAAACATTATACAAGTAAAATATAAATCTACTGAATCAATTTTAACTATTATGTAACTACATATTTTTCATAAAAAAAAATAAAACTTATTGAAAATTTGCAAACATAAATTTATCGTGATTATATTATTAAGTGTGCATAATTTTAAACAAAACATAATTAATAAATTTCTATAACATAAATATTTTGAATATTACACTATATATATATGGAGATCTTACGGTGCTTCATGAAGCAAAGAGGATTTTACTTCGGCCTAATTTTTTTATAAAATCAAAGTTTAAATTGCCAATCTAATTCACCCAACACAAACTACATAAAATTTGATTACATTTGGAGCTTTATAACTATTTTTTTCAAAATTTTAAAAATACCTCAAAAATAATAATAAAATAATGATAGGTATTCCTAAAAAATTATCATCTTTCAAATTTTGAAAAAAATAGTTACAAAGCGCCAAAACTAGTAAAATTTGATATTCAATAAGTTTTCAATATCTAAATTATTGTTGACTAATTAGATTGATATTTCGAGCTCTCGGTATATGAGATTTGAAACTGAAACAAAATATTTTTTTACTTCGCGAAGCACCGTATGATATATATATATATATATGAGGTGTGCTAATGTACTTTATAAAGCACAAAATACGTTGATCTGACATCTTCTAAAACATTCAATATTAACGATTTTTTATCCCTTTAAATAAATAACAAAAAAATTCCAAAAAATATAAAATTTGATCACCAATGAGATTTTGATATGAAGATCATATCTAAAAGTTTGGATCGTCCATTTGAATTTTGAAACATGAGATATAAGCGTGAAGTACAAAATATTTGTGCTTTATAAAGCACATTAGCATACCTCATATATATATATATATATATAAGGGTATAGGAGTGTTTGGTCAAGTTAAAAGTTCAGGACAACTTTCCCCAAACTAATAATTTAGGATGTTGGAACATTATCCTAATATAAAGCACGGAAACACCCCCACGTCTTTTCTTAATTTTTGTTTTGCTTCGGCACGCTCGGATGAGGAAAAAAAATACTGCGACGAACCAAACACCTTTCCATTTATCTACCTTCTGTTCTCTGCATTTCAGCAAGGAATGAAAAATAAATACAAGTTCCATTATTATTGGCTACCATCATATAATTTCTCAGCATCCATGCGCTCTAGAATCCGACGGGCCTCCTCTTCTGTGGCTGGAACCACATTGCGTAATTTCAAGCTGTTTTTCAATGCATCTTTTTTGACAGTGAATGTGAAATAAAATGTGTTTGACACCTGCCCATGTTCATAAAAAGGAAATTTTGGATCAAGATACATTGGTAAATGTGGATAAAACTGACATATGAACAGTTTTTTTTTGTCTGTGTTCTAAAGAATTCTCATTTTCAGTCCCTCTTTTTTATTTATATATTATTTGGCAGCTCTTTATGTATTCAAGAAACAATATGACTTTTAGAAATTAGTACAATACCTCACTGGTACGGAGCTCGGGCCTGGTAACATGGGCCACGACTTCTACATTAATCTCAGGTTGATCTGGATTATCCAATTGTGTGTACAGTACACAGGATTTGAAGCGAAGAAAGTCTCCTACATCAACCTGACCACAGAAAAAAAATAATAAAATTGGTTCAGAGTACTAATAAGAATTGAAAATAGATAAGATTCAAAATAATCGGAAATCCTGAGAAATAAAAGTATAATAATTGCACTACTGAAATTATGGAAGAAAATGATTTTAATGCAATTTTGGTTTGCTAATATAAAATGATGCACTTACAGGCTTCAAAAAGTCAACATGGTCTACTTCAAGAAAAGACGGCATATGACCAACAAAAGCATAGGCTGTAGAAAATGCCAGCTCAAAGGCTCGCTGCATCAAAAACCCTCCAAAAATACGGCCATACAAGTTCCTCTGCTGAGGCTGACAAATAAGGGCATTCTCCAGTCTTGTGTCCTGCAATAAAATGCTGTTCCGATCGGCTAGTGCAGGGAGATCACAGAATACCCGCCCCTCGGCCAATAAGTTCCTCAGCCTCTCAGCCTCCTCTCCTTGGAAAAAGTGTGTAAAACCATTTTCTAGACCATTCTTCTGTTCCTCTCTCTTTCTCTTTCTAATCTTGTCTCGCGCCTCCCTTTCGTTAAAGAGCTGCTTTTCCTTCTCGGTTTCAGGTACAAGTCGGTTTACAGGAGCTGATTTTCCTGTCTTTGAGTCACGAGCCACAAATGTGAAGTTGGCAGTCAAGGCGATTGGATCTGAAGGTTCAGAGTTATCTACAGTAAACAAAACATAACAGTTTAATTGACAGCATCGAATTTCTTTACAAAAATAGAATATTTTACATGTAGTTCCAATAATATAAAAGAATTGGTTTAGTAGAAAGTACAAAAAAAAATAACGAAACAAGAACAAAGATTTTAAGTGAAGTATTACTAGCTAAATAGCTATTTTAAATATTAACTATCTGTGGAAGAAAGGAGGATAATTCACACTGATCCTCTGACCCTCAGTGTTTTATCTGCTGATCATCATCATCTTTTTTTGTTTGTTGCTATGGTCTCAAAACTGTGTTTTTGGATGTTCTGGTATGTTCATCTGATTTGCTGCTTTTTTACTATGATAACATGCCATGTCAGATGACAAGTAGGAATATTTGTAATAGGTACTTAGTTTAGTTTTTATATTTTTTGGACATATGCTGTGATGTACCAGTCGTTCGGTGCATTCTAACAAGACCTTGTATTTTCTGTTCAATTTCAATGAAACTGGTGGAGTACTCCACTTTATCAAAAATATATATATACCAATGATAAATACATACAGTAATTTCATATTCTCACAATCAAATTTACATGCTAACTGATGAAAAATAATATAAACATAATAATAAGAATATACTTATGATAGGATTAGACTTGTAAGTACCAGGTGGGGACTGGGTAACCTCAATTTGAATGTCAATGGAAGAATGACCAACATAAGTAACAGCACCAGCTATTTTGAGGTCGATATCAACCCGAAGTGGTTTCTTCAAGACCATTTTATCGACAGAGGCTGTTACTACAAATAACGGCCTAGTGGTGCTATCCTCATCAGAACAGTGCTGTCACCCAATAAATTGAAACATTAACAGCTTGTAAGCATGAAATCAAGGTAAACTATTCGGTCTCAATAGTTGAAGGATCAGACTGGGCAATCTATAGTGAACATACTTTTCATGGATAACCTTTGTTTATTTGGATTGGAGCTGTACTGATCTGTATGTACCAGTTTGCAGCTTAATTTGACACGTTATTTCTATATTCGAAGGACATATGCAATTTTACATTAGTTGGTGGTTTCCGGCATGAAGATTCTGACAACTGCTTTTAAAAATAATGGGCTAATTTTAAACTGACTGTAAACCCTGATTGAAGGAATTAGATAGCACAGGCATACTAGGAACCGAACAAAAATAATGGGGCATACAAGCAAATAAACAACTATTATTCTGGGTTTCTGTTTCTTAATGGAAACAATCAATACTGATATACCAGTGAATATAACTGTTCTTCCAAAAGAACAATATAATAATCTGAGAACTTCACCTTGACGGCAATGGCCCCAGCAAGTGCGTCGAGATCTTCCAACAATTTCCCAATTCTAACCTCATTCCATGGATCCCTATACTGCTCCCTCAGAATATAATCGCCGGAGAACTTGTAAATTATGCTGGTACGGCTCTGGGAAGGCGATTTAGTCAACAATTCGCCTTGCGGAGGTCCATCTTTAGCTGGTGGATCGAGCAATCTCTCGAAAATACTTGATCTCGCTTCCCACAAAGCATTTGTCACAGGCGAGTGGTACATACCAGGCCATAGGCTGATCGGTTTGCGCCCAGAGGAGCCCGCGCCGATCGCCACGTGGATAGGGGAGGTTGGTGGGTCCATCTGCGAATCCAGGTCAGGTGACCTCGGGTCAATTGGGGAAACAGAAGAGATGGATCAGGATAAAGTTGTGAAGAGGAAGGGTCCTGAAGTGAGGTTTTGAGTGGAGAGGAGAGGAGAGGAGAGGAGAGGAGGGAAGAGAGGGATTTAGAGATATGGTAGATGGATGATCTCGTGGTGCGTTTACTCGTAAGTTGGAATCATTTATTAAAGAAGTGGCCAGTCCACGAGAGCGGGGGTAGTTGGAGAATTCGTGAATGTTGGAACGGCGGACCAGTTGGAAACGGTTTATTTATTTATTTATTTTGGTTGTTGTGGACCGGCAGATGTTTTGATTTAATAATAATAAATAATTCTGTATATTAAATTTTTTGTTTAAATTTTTCACAGCAGTCAAATTAAAATGAGTCTTTCAAATTTCTCCGTAAATATTTTCACACTAAAAAAACTCTCAAGAGGTTGCATGCCTAGATTTGTTGAACATTAGACTGACTAGTCAAGTTCTACAGGACGGTGACCGTGATGATGTATGGTGCAAAATGTTGGGCTATAAAAAGATAACATATTCAGAAAATGAGTGTAGTTGAAATAAAAATGTTGCGTTGGATATGCGGTCACACAAGGAGAGATCAAATCAGAAACTATGATATACGGAACAAACTTGGGATAGTACCAATTCAAGATAAACTGATACAACATCGTTTTGTGATAGTTTAGTCATATCTAACGAAAGCTTCTGAGACATCAGTACAGTGGTATTCAAGGTATTCAAAGTCGTCTTTAAAACACAAAAAGAGAAAAAAATCGACCGAGACTGACATAGAAGAAAGTAATAAAAAGAGATTTGAAATAATGAAATATATCCAAATAACTTGCTTTGGATGAGAGGATTTGGAGGATAGCGATTCATGTATTATAACTATAATTTAAGAGTTAGATTCTAACAGTAAAATTATAAATTTCAGGTCCTTACTTTTTCAGTTTCTAAATTTTAAGTTTTAAAATTTAGAAGTAAAGATTTAAAAATATATTTTATAATGTAGATTTATCATACTATATTATTATTAGCATTATTATTATTATTATATTGTCATTATCATTATAATTTTTTATTATATATATATTTTTTATTATTATTATTATTATTATTATTATTTTCTATCATCATCATTATCATTGATAGTTGAGATTTCTATCTTATATTTTCAAAACAAGCTTCATTTCTAGTCTATCCCATTTAGTTGGTTTACGTGGGAAAGAAATTTTATTTCACTCTGGCACTGTAAAAATCAGTTATTTTTTTAATTTTATTTTCGTTCTCTTAGGTTACGGTAAATTCACTGTTCTCACGGAGAAAAACAAATTCATTAATAGTGGATTTACCCATATCATGGAGAGAGACCGAACACATCTTTTAGTGTGTGTTCGATTTATTTTTATGTGTGTGAGAAAAAAAAATTGAGTCTGAATAATTTTTTTCTCCATAAGCCGGTAAAAGTTAGTTTAAAATCTCAACCATTTCTGTTTCCATGTTATAGCCGACAGGCTCTTATAGAATTAGTTTTTCATACAAAAACTTATGTTGTTTCCTACTATCGCTATAAATAGTGTCAATGGGTTGGGTTGGGTTCGAGTCGGGTCATATTATTTTATTATTATTTTTTATTCAATTCAATCCGATCCGATTAAATTTGGGTTAAAAATTTTTGACCCATACCCGATCCGACGGGTCACGGATCGATCCGACACGACCTGTATAAATAAACAATTAATTATTAATTATTTTTATATAATTGTAAGTAATAAAATATTAATTAATTTATAATTAATCTTAATTAATGTATATTTAAACTTAAATTAGTACTAAATCATAAAATTTCTTCGTAAAATATAATTAATCGGGTCAGTTGACCCCAACCCGACCCGAACCGATTTGGGTCAAAAAACTTAAAGTCATAATCGACCAATTTATTTTCGGATCGGATTAATCCGTCGGGTCGGATCAATAATTGTCACCCCTACCTATAATCATTTTTTTTTCTAATTTATCTCTCAACTTGTAAATTAATTTCTTATTATCCTTCATATCATTAAATTATATTTATCTTAATTTATTAATAGAGAATCTTTCTATTTACCTCTATTAGAAAAGAAAAAGACAATTAATCGTGGATTCTATTTAGAAGGCACATTTCAGTTCATCTCTTGAAAGTTGAAACCCACTTTTCAACCCAAAATTTTTATTTTCAAGTAAAAATAAAAATAAAATAAAATATTAAAATAAATGAAATGATAATTAGAAATTTACGTTCCGTATTTGCCATTTGCGTGGCATGCCCACTCCACGGGACATCCAAATGCGAGGATTTTTTTAATTTTTTAAAGTGAATTGCTAGTTGAACAGTGCTATTCTAATAAGTTCAAGACACGCCACGTGGTAATTCTACGGACTGCTCTTATTCGACGCACGTGTTAACTATTTGGATTGATTTGATTCCACCTGATTTCGTCGAATATAATCTCTAATTATTCATCTTATTTATTTTAATATAAATTTTATTTTTATTTAAATATAAAAGTTTGAGCTTTTCAACTCTCAATCGCGAGACCGCTCTTATTAGTCAATCGATTAATTAATTTTAGTATAAATTATTTATTTCATAAAGAATAATTATTAGTTTGTTAGTTGACTGTATTCATTCGCACTAGAAAAGTATCAGTAGTAACAATGAAGCCCCAGAGCTACACCTTGAGACTTAGATCCCTCCTTTGTCGGTGTCATCTTCTTCCTCTCTTGCGAACGTGACTGCCTCTGCTCTCCGTGTCAGCTTCCTCTTCTCCCATCCCCACCACCCCTCGGCTCGTCCCCCAATCTTCATTTGTTCGCTTCATCCCACCTCGGCTTCTGCAACTCCCCCGTCTCAACTATATTTGAAAGCACAGATATACATTATGTCATGTGCCTTGAAATTATTGCATATAGAAGCAAGTGCTCTGCATCGAAGAGGTAAAGTGGCAAAGGATATGGGAGGGATTTATATCAAGTGAATTTTTCTTAGATTATACACAACTCATCTGATTGAGAATTATTGTCTTATTGATAGAGAGATGGGCACGAAGAGAAGAGGGAAGTGAGATAACACGATCTGAAGAGGAAGGGTTGACATGTGCTTCAAAATAAAATTGAAGAAAATTTTCATCCTTTTCTTTCTAATTAGTGGTAAATTAAGATTCTTTATGAAATTAATTAGGATTAACTAAAGACTAATGACGTGAAAGGTAAATAAGAAACTAATTTACAAGTTGAGAGGTAAATATCAGAAATATAAAAATCACAATCCAAGAAGGAAAACGAGAACAAACAGAACTGGTAACAGAATGCAATTGCAAGCCTTGGGGAAATAGTTAAATTTCATCAAGATCGTAAATTGAAACCACATTTCCTACATTTACCAGCAACTTACAACCGCAAGTTGTAGCAACCTCCTCTATTCTAGTCGAATCAAACCCAATATATATCTAAAATCAACCCCAGAATCCCAATCACCATTTCCACTAACCCCAAAATCCATCAAAGAAATCAAGAAAAAAAAAGATAAACAAACCTAAACAACAACTAATCACATAAATTCATCGATCCCAACCCGACTCTAAGCACTGGTGAACTTCGTAACAGCCTTGGTGCCTTCAGAGACAGCGTGCTTGGCCAACTCGCCAGGGAGCACAAGCCTAACCGATGTCTGGATCTCACGAGAGGTGATAGTAGGCTTCTTGTTGTACCTTGCCAGCCTAGACGCCTCCGTGGCGAGTTTCTCAAAGATGTCGTTGATGAAGGAGTTCATGATCGACATGGCCTTGCTGGAGATACCGATGTCGGGATGCACCTGCTTGAGCACCTTGAAAATGTAGATCTTGTAAGTCTCAGTACTCTTCGCCTTCTTCTTCTTCTTCGACTTGTCTCCTCCAGCACCGTCCTTGGAAGGAATGCGCTTCTCCGCCTTGGGCTTCTTGTCGGTTGGCTTCTTCTCCGCCTTCTCCTCTGCGGGTTTCTTCTCAGCTGGCTTCTTCTCGGCCTTGGGTGCCATTGTTATCTATTGAGAGATTGATTAGGTTTAGAAAGGAGAGAGAGGGGGGGATAGAAATGAAAGGATCGAATAATTGTGCGAGGAAAAGGTTGGATCAGGTGTTCTTTAAAAGGGATAGAATTGATTCGCCTTTTGACTGAGGTAGTGCGGTGGGTGCGGATCGATGAGGTGGATGACATCTGATCCGTTGGTTACTAGGCAGATTAGACGGTGGAGATGAGTGAGAGCGGACGCATTGACAAATGTGGATTCAGGATCGCTAATTATTTTCGGCATTTTGAATTGGCGGTAAAAAATGTTATGGAAAATGATTTTACCAAGGAAAATATAAAGAAAATTCTCTTGTTCATTTTAAGGAAAAGAAAATACATTTACATTTTCTTTTCGACTCGTTCACTTTGATAGAAAGAGAAAATATAAAATAACGTGTAGTATTTCTTTTACCTTAGAATTTTTATGCAGCTATATTTTTCATAGGTTGGAGATCACTTGACATTTGACAATGAATTATTTTGAAAATTTTAACAATGAATTTTTAAATAAATACTAAAAAAATTAAAAATAAAAAAAATCTTATGAATATCTTTTTCTATTTATAAATTGATGGTCATTCAAATTTCATGCAATTTCATTATCATTTGATACTCTATCAAAGACTATCAAAATTTTATACAATTTGTAACGGATTCAATTTGACGTTCTTTGATGGACTATCAAATGATAATGAAATTGCATGAAATTTGAATCACCATCAATCTATAAGTAGAAGAATATATCCATAAGATTTTTTTTTCTATTTTTTTCTATTTTTCGTATTTATTTAAAAATCTATTGTTAAGATTGTCAAAATAACCATTGTCTGATAATCACTTCCCTTTTTCATATTAGATTATTGTTATTTACACATAAAAAGTTGTTAATATGGAAAATGATCTGATTAGACAATCATGTAAAATGTGTCAGTTAGCTTGTATAACTTATATCAAATAAAACAATCAATTCAGATCCTTGTCCACTTAGCGCATATTGCTGCTATATAGAAATGGGCGGGGATCCCTTAGACAACCAATTATTTTGACAATCAACCTCTATAAATTTATTAAAAAAATCTTAAAAATGCAAAAACTTTATAAACATATTCTTAAGTTTATGGATTGATTATTTTTAAATTTTATGTAAATTTGGCTGTCATTTGATATTCCATCAAAGACCATCAAAATTATGTGATAATTTTAACGGTCTAAATTTAATGCTCTTTGATGAAATATGAAATGAATTCAAATTGTATGAAATCTGAAACACAATCAATTTATAAACTTAAGAAATATTTATAATTTTTTTAAGTACAAATATATGATTGGTTGTTAAAATTTTCAAAATAATTGATTATCAAGAGATCCCACCCATATAAAATTATATACATCATAATCAAGTTTTTTTATTTTATTCGCTCCTGTCAACCATTTGGAAAAAAAGGTTTATTTTATTCAAGTATAACTTCTATTGCATTAAAAAGAACATCCAAATTCCTGTAGAATCAGATAGGTAACGTGTCTTACATGTTGATTTTAGTTTTTTGTACAATGTGATTCAATTATTCAAACAAAGGTTTATTCGGATGCAAAAAAAAAAAAAATGTTGCTAATTCCTCGAGATGTATATTTGTGGATTTTGGCCTGATAATTGATAGGTAATGTTTTAGCCCGTATACTAAGCCCAAATTCAAGTAAAATGCCATCAATTATCATTAATTATATTTTCAAGTCCGCTGCTTTACAAATTTGAGAAGACTATTTTTTTAACATTAAAGATCCATAGTATATAAAACTAAATAATTTCATTCAATGGAGATGATAATAACATTCATAAGAAAATAAAAAAAAAAGGTAATCAGGGAAATTATCGTGTGGTTTTATCACACTTATATATAGGCCGATAGTTACCAATTATTGCAGCACCCTCCTCCTTCTATATGAGTGTTATGGCTGATTAATTAAGGCATGTCATGGGATGTCTATGTTTTAATGTTTATCCCTGATGAAGGAGATGATGAGGTGCATAAATTTAACCACATTATAAAATACAGATGAAGAAAAGATGCATCCATGGCGCATAAATTTGACCACATTATAAAATCAGGATTGCTAATATAAACAGGCCCAGTGGGCTTTTGAATAGGCTGAGTTAGGGACACACAGGCCTTGCAAACTTTGATATGGGCTTTTTCTTTGACTAAAATATTGATTGTATGAGGTTGATCATACTTTTGGACTCCATGAGCTGAGCTAAATCAAATTCGAGCTAAATTGAGTCGGGTTAAACCGAGTCGAGCTGAAATTGAACCTCTTTTGGTCGTCTTTGTCTGCTTTTCATTCTTCTTCAAATTTTTTTCATTAGGTGTTAGAAAAATATTGAAGGAAAAATAAAACCGAGTTGCTCAATTTTGCTAAGTCATCTCTTTTCCACAACTATATTTTCTCAATTAAAAACTTACCAATTCTTTTGTATTGCTTTCTCTCTCTGTTTTTTTTCCAATTCAATCTCTCTCATTTTTCAATTCTAAAATTTCTTCTAAAAGAGAACCTCATACCTCCAATGCTTTTCTAGAGTACATCAGATTCGTAATTCTTTAATAATTAAATACCTTTGTCAGTATAAATCCGTTTTGTTTATCTGTGGTGATTTTTTTTATCCATGATCTAAACATTTTAAATGTTCTTTATATGTATATACGTATTTCCATGCATCGAAAAACTTATGGTTCCTTAATTAACTAATGATATTATGGTTGTTCTATGCACAAAATACAAGGTCATGACCCATGAATACGCAGTTCAAGACTTGCACCAACATGCTTCGAAGAAATTCCAAACATAATTAATATTTTTTTCAAGCAATCTATTTATAATGAGGGTTAATTAATTCCTTGTATGCCCTTAATACTCATTCATTTTCTTATTCCTCCCTTTACATTTCAAAATATCTTATTGGTGCGTTTGGTTCGCTTCATTAACAGATGATTCCTTGCCATTAAATTAGAAAAATATTTCATTACCGTGTTTGGTAAAATTAGCAAGGAATCAATATGACAAATCATTGATTACATTGAAATTGCGATTCCCTTGTTTTATGGGTATCACACATCCCATGAATATAGATGGTTTCTTTTTTCTATAAAAATGTTTGGAGTCTGCCCCTCAAGTGTTCACCTCTTTATCCACCCTTTATTTGTTAAGTATAATTATCTATTTAACAAATAGAACACATAATTGTTAAGAAATAAAGTTAACATATCTGTTAAATCTAAAATATATTTGTTAAAAAAATTAAATTTTATAATTAATAATTATATATTCCGTTTAAAAATATATAATTACGTTTAAAATTTTATAATTAATAATTTCATATGCTGTAATTCCCTTATTTTATGGCTATCCTATCACACATAATTACGTTTATTTATTAATTTTTACAATTAGTAATTATATCGTGTCCTGTCCGAACTCTTTTTTTTTTTTCTGTTCCTGCGTGACAGGCATCGCATCCCTACCTATTTGGCCCTAGGCGTGAACTCTTCTAGTCTTTTCTCAAAAAAAAAAAATATATCTTCTAGTCTTCTCTTCTCAATAAATTTGAAGCATGTGCCTTCTGTTCAAGATGAGAAATGTTTCTTAAAATTGAAGTCTCTACCAGGACCATCACGTGTCCTTACTGATGCTGGTAGAGACTTGACTTGAATTTCTCTTTCTCATTGTCTTTATTCTCTGCTTTATCTTTTTTTTTTTAATATTTTGCGTTAGTTTCATTAAATATTTTTATTTATTTATTCTTCCTAAAAGTTGAGATACATTCGCGGAGTAAATCTTTGTCAGTGGGGTCAACTGACCCTGGATAATTTTTTTTTGTTCTCAAAAATATGCTTGATGTTAAAAGAATTTTAAAAATATATTTGAATTAAAAAAATATGATAATATATCTTATTCTAGAAAATATTTTAAATATACACCTTCAAGACTTACTTCTACTATAAAAAAAATAAAAAAATATACATACTAAACTGTAAAAATAATTATAACTTTGTGTCTATCTTAAAATACTTAATTTTGCCACCCTGTGTTGGGAACATGGCCCCGCCTTTGTTGAGACGGACAATTAAAAAGTCTTAAAACTTTAATTAATTAATTTAGTTGTGCACGTCAAGTAGAAATGTATCTCGGTTTTATAAGACTAACTGGAAATAAATGATATTTGTGAAGCGGAAAGAATAGAATTTTCATGACTTTGAATACCACAAAAATTGATAAAGGATAATATTAGAATATCTATTGGATCTCTTTTTCTCTGATATAGTTGTATTTTGATAGATTCCAAGGAATGAAAATGGCAACCAAATGTGGTAATCCTAAATATGCTGGATATTGCTAAAAGGAACAGTCCTTCGGAACCAAACATGACGATAGCATGTAACCAGAAATTAACTTCCTTAATTTTACATTCCTTGGAATTCAAGTATCCCATGAAATTAATTATAGTATAAACCACCCCCCCCCCTGTAATTGTATCTTATTTTCACATATGGTTACAAGTGCAAACTTATTGGTAAAAACCTCTTGAAACATGATAAGGGCATGTCGCCACATCTGATTAAAAGTGTAAATTTATGTATATAACAACCCAAAGAAACCTCTTAAAACCTCACTTTTTTAATTTTATTCGTTAAGAGGGTAATAATAAGAATAAGTCTAATAATAAATAAGATAAAAAAAATCAAATCACTTTCTGATTCATTCATGTGGCTCTTCGTTCGCAGAAAAGAGAAATAAAAAGCGCTGAACACCGTGCCAAAACTTAATTTATGATACATGAAACAAAATAGAAAAGAGAAACTTCCGTGTAGAATGTGGCCACAAAGTTTGTTTCTTCAGCAAAAAGTTCCTTTTCTCTCAGCTAAAAAGGGCAGTTTGTTTGTCCAAGTTTTGCATTGGGATGTTAATGGGTATCCAGTACAAATTGGATGGAATTATTTTCGTTATCTTATTTATATAAAATTACTTTTATTTATACTATATAAAATTATTTTTATTTATACCTTACACTTATTCATTAAAATAGATGTGTCTGTATTATACTCTTAACCATGTGAAAAACCACAGTTATTGGTCAATTGTTATTATTAGATAATGTGGCGAGAATAAAAAGTGGCTCTAAAATATTATCTATATTATATTATAAAGAGTATAATGACCAAAATAGTTATTATTTTTATTTTTGAAGTTCTAATTATGCACATATGAGAAAAATAAATATCAATTTTTTTTAAAAAACTGTAAGGGTCCGTTTGGCAAATCAAGGAATAATTTTGGAAGAATGGTAATTTTGGAAGAGTGATAGAATAGTATTTTTTTTGGAAGAGTGGTAGAAAAGTGGTATTCATGATTATTCGGAAGAGCGAAAATATCGTTTGACAATTGTTACTCAGAATAGTTAAAATATGAATAATTATGATACTAATAATGATGATGATAATAATAATAATAGTAAAATCATAATCATAATAGTAAGATAATAATATTAATAAAGTAATAAAAATAATCATAATAAATAATAATATTATAATAGTAATATAATAAAAATATAAACATAATCATAATATAGTAATATAATAATAAAAAATATAATTACAATCATAATTATAATAATATAATAATAATAAGTAATCATAATTTTAATAATATAATCATAATATAATAATCATAATCATGATAATAATAATTCTAATCATAATCATAATAATATAACCATAATCATAATGATAATAATATAATAATAAAAATATAATCATAATAAAAAAAATAATTATAAATAATTATAATTATAATAATATAATGATAAATTAATCATAACTATAATCAACATATAATAATATAATACAACATAATAAAATAATAATAAAGTAATAAAAAATAATCATAATAAATAATAATATTATGATAGTAATATAATAAAAATATAAACATAATCATAATATAGTAATATAATAATAAAAAATTATAATTACAATCATAATTATAATAATATAATAATAATAATTAATCATAATTTTCATAATATAATCATAATATAATAATCATAATCATAATCATGATAATAATAATTATAGTCATATTCATAATAATATAACCATAATCATAATCATAATAATATAATAATAAAAATATAATCATAATCATAAAAATAATTAAAAATAATTATAATTATAATAATATAATAATAAATTAATCATCACTATAATCAACATATAATAATATAATAATAAATAATCTTGATCATAATAATATAATAATAAAATAATTATATTTATATTCATAATATAATAATATAATATTATTATTATATTTATAATAATAATAAATAATATAATAATACTAATGGTAACGATAATATAATAACAATAATGATAATTATAATAATAAATAATAATCATAATATTAATATAATAATAAATTATAATCATAAATATAATATAATAATATAATAATACTAAATCTTAATCATAATCATAATATAATAATATAATATAATATAATCAAACAATAATCGCTATTCCGACGAGAGCTAATCCGGTATTCCACCTATAAGTTGGTATACCAGATTAGCACTATTCCGCACTCTTCTACTTAGTCTAAAATTCGTTTGGCAAATTAATTCGTCGGAATAGCTATTCTATTCTAACTTTTTGCTATTCTATTGAGTGCCAAACACTCCCTAAATGTGTTTGATATGAACTTATCTTTCACATAATATTTATTTATTTTTTTCTGCAACAAAGTAAAATTAATTAAGCAATAAAAGAATGATGACTAAATAAAGCACAATATATATATATATATATATACTATCTAATTGTATAATATTTATCATGTCAAAAGTTAAAATAGTTCTCGTGGATAATACAGGTTCTTTGCTAGAGTTATAATAATGATTGTATGGTTCCATAATTCATTTCCTTCAAAATAAGATTGGGACCTATGGAAATAACAAAGAGGAGGAAACGCAGAATGGAGATACATTACATGCGGATGAGAAATCAGATCCTTTTAACCGCTGTTAAGTGTTAAGAGATGGGATCCGATGCCATTAGCTTTAATGGTATCCGATATCATCAGATTTAGTGGTATCTGATATTATCAAATTATTTTTTAATTTATATTTTAAAATTTAATATTTAAATTTTGAATTCAAATCGTTGATATTGTTTATTTTTTATGGTAGATATATACTCATAAAATATTAAATGAAAAAAGACACTTGTATCCGATATCTACGATTTGAATTCAAATTTACACTAAAGCTGATGGTACCGAATCTCTTCTTGTTGCTAATTATTTGAAATTGTAACAACATACTTTATTCTATAATATTTTTCAATGCCTTTGAAAAAAAGATCATTTACATTTTTCATTGATTTCTAAATAAAAAGAACATTTACATTTGTAAAAAACACTTGTATAATGTGTCCAACACTAAAGTTATTACATTTTTAATAATACATAATTTATATTAACATTATTTATCATAGTTCTAAATTAATAATCTTTTTCAAATATTTTAATATTTTAAAAATATTAAAGTATTAAAATGAATTTTTTAAATTGTAATCTAATTACGTAGCATAATCATTTCCGAACCATTGATTTGTTACCACGAGGGGAATATAAATGCTCCGCGATAGAAGAAAGAAAAGTATCATGATGCAGGATCAGAATGACTTGATTTACAACTGCAATGCCATAAGTGCTGAAACACTCTGCCACAACAAATTGCAGTTTTTAGTAATAATAATTATTATTAAACTAATATTATTAAAAATAAGAGTGAGAACCGTAAAATTTCAAATATACGAATGGCGGCGCGCACACATCTAGCTGAGTGAAGCGACGAAACGCACCACTGCCAGTGGCGCGTTTCGTTCAAATCCCGCGCAAATGAGATGAAGAGGCGCCACTATCAGTGATGCGTTTCGTAAAAATAATGAAACACGCCACTGGCAGTGGCGCGCTGCCATTCATATATTTGAAATTTTACGTTTCTCACTCTTATAATTTTAAAAATACGAATAACAACGCGTCACTAACAGTGACGCATTTATTTATTTTTTAATTTTCAGTTATTTTATATAAAAAATACAGTCACGCGAGTGAGAGTGACATATTCTCCCATTAACGCACCTCTCATGTTTGTATAAGTTTAAAGTTGGATGAAAATATTTAAAAAAAAAATGAAAGACGTCATTTCCAATAACATTTTTGCTCAAACACGTCAGTCCAAGTAGTGCAGTTGCATAGTGACACTGACAATAGCGTGCTGTCATTTGTATTTTAAAATTTTAATTTAATAACTCTTATTATTAAAAATATAATTATTTAAATAATTAATTAAAAAATCTGTTAATTATGTGCTCCCCTCCTCACCTATCTAATTTCAACCATGAAAGCACAGTTGTAGTCACTGTTGGAAAGTGACTACAACCATGATTCTTTGGAAAGTGTGTGGGAGGTGGGGGTACGCACACGACGAGACAGTGCTGGATTGGTGAATAGGGAGGAGGTAGAGAGGTGTGTGAAAGAGGTGATACTGGGAAAGAGAAATGAGGAGTATAGAAGGAATGCACAGAAATGGAGCGACAAGGCGCGAGTGGCGATGAGAGAAGACAGTAGTTCTTACAGAAATATTGTGGACCTTGTTGCAAAATTCAGCAAAAATTGAACCTTTGATGTTTTTTTTTCTTTCTTATTTAATTTTTTTGCTGTTTAAATGTTGTTTTGATTTTGGGTATAATCAAGTACACTGCATGATTTCTTGGAAGGAAAAAAGGGAAGGTTTGAGGACAAAAGAACTGGAGATTGACATAATTATATAACAAATAATATATTTTTTAAGGTAGTAGGTGAATTATCTACTATTAATGAATCATTAATAAAATTAAGAAGAGTTTACAGCAATGAAGAAATACAGAAAAATTCCTACTGAACTATTATGTCTGAATCTGTTGAGTTCGTTACAGCACTGCCAGCAACTTTACCCTAATGCTATCTAAAGTGACCCTATACGCTATATGCCAGCTTCCATTTGTTGATGTTGCCCATGATCAGGTTGTGTAGTCTGTATGTCCATACCCTTTGCCTGTTAAGTGTGCGTGCTGCCTCCCAAGCGTCCTGCAGCGAATTCGGTTGCCGTCCCCAGTGCCCTGTTAATCTGGAAAGATATAACAAATAATATTAAAGTGAACTGAAATGGACTAAATCCAAATTTTAACAACGCTTAAGTGACTGGTTGTAAGCTCTCTAAGCAAGTCATGATAAACATTTGAAAATATGGCGAGTCAAACGGTATTGATGATCAATACTTTTTTATTCACATTATTCTTCAAATGTTTAAAAAAAAAAGTTACACGACCGTGAATAAATGCTCGTCTGGAGGTTTTCAATGGATGCGTATTAATATGACATAATTTCAGTTTATGATCGATAATGTATCTCGGATACTGCAAAACACAGTTTCCTATTCTAGTTGTAAAAAATAACTCGGGAGTAAGAACATGTTTGTAGACAAATCACAACATGAATTGAAGTCTATACAAGATATTTCTGCCTTCTAAATCAAATTTATTGGAGTAACCGAAGTCACACTATACACAAAAAAAGATATATGCACGTAAAAGATTTGTCTAAGTTTGTGGTCACTAGGATTTTTGCAAATGCTGCTGACACAAAAGGGTCCTGAAGTAACTCCCAGTCTTCTGTTTTCATTCCACACATCATCAAAAACAACAAGTACCCTTTTGTGTCTTATCACCTATGTAATTTCCTCCTGCAAAGCACTCAAATTTGTAAGACCACATGTCTTCCGTGTAATGGACTCTCACTCAACCATCTCTCTTGTGAGCCTTTCTACATTATAATCCTCTGATACACAAACCCACCCAAAGATACTCGATGCATCTATAACATGGCTTGTTGGAGCTATTTGCAATTCACTATTGAAACACCTGGGGCCATCTTCCTCTAACAATCGAAGTGCTACCCGATCTTTCTCAATCTCAGCAAATTTGTTCCTAATTTCCTGGATATGATCAAGCATGCCATCTGGAACCTGAGAATTATAATTCCTTTTGCGAGAATCTGGCAAAGAAGACTCTGCAGCCTCCACTTGTGCCCGTAAGACTTCATAGTGATACTCGTCAAGCACATCCTTGAGCCAGAGCTTGACTGCCATGTCTCTGACCTCTCTCTGCTCTGCATCGTACAGAGTAGCCTTGATGCGCTTCAGCAGCCCCATCAATTTCTTTAGTTCAGCCTCAATTTGATGGTTTTGATCTCCAGGAGACGAGGAAGAAGACGAGTAAGACTGAAGTATTTCAGTTTTCTCTGGGACCGAGAGCCACTTTCGATCAAACGTTTGTTCACATTGTTTCAACTTGTAACAAAATTCCAAAGAAACCCCTACAATATACAAGCGACAATTCGAAACTTTCAGATTATTAGTTGCATAAATAAATACATGTTTATCAGTATTATATAATCTTCGTTCAGTACATCAGTACAATTATTAAGAAATCGAAAAATAACTCATTATTTATAATTTACGTATTAATTTACTCGGAGGTATCAGTCCTAACACGAGAAATAAACAGGAAAAGAGAAGACTAATTTGCTTGAGAAGTGTAATTTGTTTTGTTGTTAATATGTATGAATTTTATTGCGTATAAGATTTTTAATACCTCTCCTTCATGATGTAAATATTAAACTGGAAGGATTCGGCTTTGCTAAAAGCAATTTCGCATGAGACCACTGTATTTTCTACGTAAAGGCTTGTTAAGATTTCTATATTATCATAGAAAGCACTGTATACAAGAGACCTCTTTGGAAATTTATTGCTTAACATATAAAAGACATGTTAGTAAATAATAATAATAAATGAAATTTAAGTTTATAATACAGAAACTATGAGTTACCATTTGTTATTCTCATATCAAATTTAGTGTTTGCAGTTTTTATTATTGATTAGATACTTCCATAGTAATTCAGGGTGAAAATTTAGTACAAGTGTACAACACAATTTGGCTCCTATGTGGATGCTGACATTTTGTTGCGTTGCACGCATAATTTTGAAATCACTCAAAGTTCATTATGTCCTACAATAAATTTATTACACTAAATAAACTGGAATTTTCATAAAATGGCCTGAATACACAGATACTAAAAGCCCCAGAGGAGAAAAGCACAAGCTAGGAAAATAAGCAAATATGATGGACAAGCAAGCATATTTGCTTGGTCAAAGTAGTCACTGTATTCATCTGGCTCATGAGGTTCAGCAACATTGAAGTCTCCTGTTATCATAAAATATGAAAAAAAAAAATATATTACTCCGTGCGTTTGCAACGAATAAAAAAAAATCTAAATATGGTAAGAATAAAATAATTGTAGTCGTTCACCAACATACGCACTTTTATAGTAATGCGGTCGTTGAGACCAAAACAATATTATAATTTTTCAATAATTTTATTTTATATTTACGCTTTTAATCGTGATTTCTTTGGTGATAAATTGCTAGAATTAAATATTTTTTGTGTGACATAAATCTTTTTTTTTTGAAATAAATACTAAAGGAAATCAGATATGTACGTACATGTTCCCCTATATGAAATATGGTGCCCATTACGCCTGATATAAAATTTAAAAAACATTTTGAATATAATTATTTGTTAAAGAAAGGCAAATACCTCTCTTTTCGGTGTTACTACAACCTCTCTGGAGCGCATACCGCAGATCAGAAACCATTGCACCATCTTGAAATTTGAATGTATTCACTTCATCTTCTACACAACTGAGCACAAGCTGGGTCTCTGACAAGCAGGGCCCATCACAGAACTCATCGGCTGCATGAGGCGGTACGTTTAGGATCCCTTGTATTCCCAACCGGTACTCATCTTGGCAACATGTGTAAACCTTTGACAATAACAATTAGAATCATTGGTTGACATTCTTTATTATAAGCACCAACCAGAAAATTTCTCATACATCCCTACAAAACTCAGAAGTAACCTAAAGGCTAAAAAAAAACTCAAATTTACCATCATTTATTTAAAAGGAAACAAAAGAAAATTGGAGAGCATATGTGACCCATTCTTACAGTACAAATTATTAAGTAGGGTTTTTTTTTCTTGTATGTATGGTACTTTCCTTCAGGAGTAGACCCAGATTATATATATTTAAGCTTTACAAGGTTAAAATTGAAAATTGCCCTTATGTTTTATCCTTACACGGCCATCATCGAAACATTGCTCGGCTTCTCCAATAACATCAAGAGGATCTGGAATTAATGCAACATAAATTTAATAGAGATATCGGATCACTGTGCTTGCTCAGTTAGATGCAGCATATACCAGTTGCAGCAAATGTCAGCATTGTTTCAGGTACTAAAAAGGTATCAGTTAGAACCAAAAAACATGTACATATTTCAAGATTTCATTGAATTGGAAAGGAAAAGTAAGGACTTCATTTACTGCATAATGTTGGTCATGGATTGATAATAACAGTGTAAATCTCCGATTGGTACCAAAAAAATAAAGCAAAAGCTTGACAAAGAAAAAGCAAACCTGAATTGCAAAATGCAGCTAAGAGGCAAATAATAACAAGAAGAAAGCACAATGTTTTCAAGGAATTAAAGAGAGCCATCATAAAACGGTCCAGATCTTGTCAATTCAACAAGAGAAAGATATAAGAGAAATAAAATCAACATACTAAAATGTGACAACATTTCTTTTACCCTTGAATAAGTAAAGATGCAAATATCAGACCAACCTAACCTACCAATGCATATTTCTTTTCATTATTCTTGCCTGTTTCCTTTCTTTGGTTATCAGTTATCACTTATCAAACCGACAATTCCTTTTGTAATGACCAAACTGCCCTAATTTTTATAATTCCTATATACTGGATGTAGTTGGGCAGTGCATCATGACAATTTTTATCTGGTTTCAACATCAACTTCTAAAATGAATCAAACAGAAATGTCAAATTTGTTTGTAGAAATGTGTAAAAGTAACTTGTCTTAATAACAGTAACAAGTCCTCTCATTTCATTGCAATCATGCATGGATGGTGACTGGACCAGAGCAGTGGGTAGGAAATGCTACCTATTCTTCTGCTTTCCTCATCTAGTCATCTAACGACTATTTTTTTTTAACAAAATTACTAATCTTACCAAAACAATTCAGCCTAAATAGGTTTACTTATTGATGCTATGAACTACACATTTCCTGATTTACAGACCGAGATCATTTTTCAATTTTTCATTTCAGTTTCTCACATCTTGTGCTAGTCAGACAGGTAAAAAGTATGGGCTAAATTAATAACATATACTGATCGAGAGTACTTTATATGGAATGCCATTGTTGATCTATTCTATAGTAAATACGCGAAACTGTAGAACTAATTGCACTTCTAAGTGAAACCTTGATCATGGCAGCTAAGTAAGATCAGAGGATATTCAATTTTAATGATCATCAGTGAAAACCAAGAATTCTTGCACACATGCAAAAAATATTTTTTTTTCCTTTATAAATTTTTAACTGGATCTCCATGGACCTGGATAAATTATCAAGCAATGGCAAAAAAAAATTAACTGAATTTAAGGTGCATTACATTACACGTACATAGAAGCGCCAAAAAGAAACTAAAGATTGTGGTCCTAATTGATTCCAAACAAAATAGTATATGCAATTCATAATTTGGCTAAGTAGTATGAATCCAAGCAAATATGATTACTCGAGTCTTTTATTTTGTGCTTCAACATTTGATTGAGTACTTCATAATTTTAGTTTCATTGCTGGTATCATGATAGTTGCCTCAGACTTGGACCCATGTCAATGGCTTTTTCATCTCCAGATGCAGACCAAAAGATATTTGCGGTTTCTTCATACCACACCCACAAAAGCATGTCACACGCGATCTACGTTCATAAAACTTGTGCCGTTCTTTGGATAACTTCACCATGTGCAAAAATTCTGAGAATGGCTTTGCATTATCACTTGCGTTGGGGTTACGTACGGGTGATTTAGCGGAGTCTCGGAGGGCAATCGCTGTTGTTGATCCATGAACTGTAGTCTGAACTCTTGACTCCTCTGATACAATGACAACATTTGCTGGGGATAAATTTGACATTGGAGAAGCACAGGGGCCATTTTGTTCAGCATTTGATGATGAATTGTTTATTTTCCTTGAAAAAAAAACCCGCCTGATTCAATAAAATATAAATATATGCATTTACATAATGGAACAATACTCTATCGAACTGATTTGAATAAACAGAGTGTTTACTGCATGTGACTGAAATTGATTTTTCTAAACCTTAAAAGTTCATTTTTTTTTCAAGCAAAAATTTTCCTTTAATCCATTAGATTTTGATTGAAGTTCCCCAAGTTTGTAAAATAGGAGAGGCTTATTTGTAATATATATATATAGCACGGATATAATTTGTGGCTTTGTGCAAATATTTCTATCTTTATCTTTCTATCATATTTATTTTCAATTTTGCCTATTATTTATATTTAATACATTATTTATTCGAATCATGATTTTTTTTTTATCTTGCTAAGTGATTTCCGAATCATTAAGTTTGTTACACGTATTGCTGTCCGATGATAGATACAAATTATTTTCTCCAATTTATTTACCAAAAAAAAAAGCTCTTTCCAATTTGTCGCTCACACTCAGGAGTCAGGACGGGTCTACTTGAAGTCAGAGGAGTCAACTGATCCCTGTTAGAAAATTTTTAAAATATTTTATAATTATGTATATTTTAAAAATATATATAATTATAATAAATAAAATTTTCCAATTGACCCTAAAAAAACTTTAATATTTAAACCCCGCACCAAAGCCAAAATCTGGCTCAGCCGCTCCTCACACTCCCTTCTCAAACGGCATCCCCCAAATTGTCTTTACCCTCTCTTTTTTTTTATTTTTTTCTTTTTTCCAAAAATCTTGGCAGAAATTGATCCACCTCCTCTCTCTCGTTTGGTGCTCCTTTCTCTCTTGCTCTCTTTTCACAAATAACGTATCTTTTGGGGAGAAGTATGGTGTTTTTGTGTTTTCGTTTTTGAACATTCTACCCAATTCTGAAACTTAATTTTGTTCATTTCTCTCAAACAAAGTACCTGCATTTTCCTTGGAAAATGATGAACATTTTCAATAAAAAAAATGAAATAGATCTTGTACTTGGGAAAATTAGATAAATGCCGCCACAAAGTTATGGAATTAAAAAAAGCGTCACTTCAAAATTAAGAACTAAATTTATGAAATCCCAAACTCAATTAATTTAGATATTTATCATTATAACTGTACAAATATACAATTTTAAAATAAAAGTGCACTTATTTGTGGTTACATCTCCTTCATGTGTGCAGTTGGGGTCTTCAATAGCGCTGCAAACGAGTTGAGTTTGAGCGAGTCGGGTTAACTCAAACTCGGCTCATGAAAATTCGAGTTAAGGTTAGTCGAGCTCGTGAAACGTTTCGAGCTGAAAAGTCTAGTTCAATCTCGATTCGTTACTATTCGAGCTAGCTCACGAGCCAATGCATGTACGTTGATTAGGTTTGACATATATATTTAATATATCTAAAAAAATGACATATGAGTTAGTACAAAATTGTTATATCAGCAATCTATATTTTCAATAAAATTTTTGCTGCACTAATTTGAATGGATTGACCAATAAAAAAACTATCGAGTCAGATATATAAGTCGGGTCATGAGTAAGTACAAAAAATCATTAATTGCTGAGATTGTGAGATCATGAGAAATAATGAGAGATGAATTATCGAATTAGAGTTTAGCAGAAAAAAATATATAAACTATTACTATTCGAGCCGAGCCAATCTCAACTTAAACTCAAGCTCATTTAACTATCGAATCAGATTAGTTTGAGTCAAATTAGCTCGAATCATATTAGCTCGAGCCAAATTAGCTTGAACCCGAGTGGAATCATGAGACCTAACTTTTTTGTGCAGCCCTAATCTTTAAGCTTGCCCTTGATCACTATCAACGTTGCCACATATTCATAATAGTGTACATTTCAGAAAAGCCACTGAGCAAAAGGATAACTGCAAATTGTAGCTGCAGCAGCAAGCAGCGAGCATTAGCAACTGTTCACTCCCATCTCATGATCCAACCGAACCGATCTGCTTGGTCATAGACTCATAGTCTCATCCCATATGGGAAGCGTTCACGCTTTCTTGCACATGCTCTTTGGGCCTGGGAAGTGGGAAGCTTAATTTTGTTGTGAAGTAGGTTCATTTCGGTGTGGGCTTCTCCTGTTTATGCTTTGTTGAGCCTCTTTAGTTCTTCAAATATTTTAGTATCTACAAATTTCTCCGAAATATTGTTGGTTGAAGTCGAATAGTCGATCGTGCCTCAAGCCAACCGCTTAATCGCTTAGCACCAGCTTTTAATTCATCGCTTGGTAAGAGAATTTATATTAGATGTCAAGTCTGACATTTATTTTTTATGGTGTTAATGTACTTTCTCAATGTTCGTTCGGATTTGAACCCACAATCTTAATGGTAGCAGCGGTGTAAGTACTCCTTCGACATAAATTATTGTCATGCTTGATATCAGTTGTTGCATGTGTTTTCTTTTGTACTAGAGGGAGAGGGAGAGGAAGAGGAAGAGGAAGAGGGAGAGGGAGAGAGAGGGAGAGAGCGATAGATAGAGATTAGAGAGTGAGTAAGATCTTTTGTTTCATTTTTTTTTTTTGAGTTGAGCATCTCGATTTGTTTTGAGAGCTTGTGATTTAACATATAGCTTCATATTTTACGAAGGCCAATTTAAGCCATGCCATAACTCTTTTAAACGATAAAAATATAAATGTCCAATAACATCAGTGGAGAATGCAACTATGCAAAGTTTTTACCAAAAACAAAGAAATTCCTAGAAAACATCTCTCAAACCTTGTGTAGTTCCTATACAATTGATATTGCAAAAGTGCATCGTACAATTGCACCTTCAATCATGACTTGCCCTGGAGATTATAACAGTGGCATATTCTGAAATTACTGGGTCAGGCGACTGCTTAAGGCTAGAGAGAGAACTGAATAGGTCAGAAGAGCGAATGCAGTGTCTACAGAGGGAATGATCACACATTTTTCGCAAAACAATGAGCACAATTTTCAGAGGTGACTCATTTATCACGTCCTTTCTGGTTGGACTCAGCGCAAGAGTTGAATAAGTGCTGACAATCTTTAAAAGAGCCTGAAGGAACATACAGTAAGATATGAAATGCCAATCAGATACAGAACTAACCCTCATTTATTTTTCTTTCTTAAACTAGTATACTTTCACTATGTTCAGATCAAAGATAATGCAAGTATACCAGGCCATACAAGATAAGGAACTAACCAAGTTTAACTACATTTATGCAAAACCCAAAAGATATGTTTCGCAATACCTGGATGGCTCCGGAAGAGACAACAGGATCACAAAGACGATTTGAATTCCGCAAGAGGTTGCTTAGAGCTCCAGCAGCATTTGCTTTGGTCTTGTCCTCCTCTGAAGCCAGCAGAAGCTTTGTCAGCTGAGGTATTGACCTTCTCAAAATTTCATACAGCTTATCATTGTGGTATGCTGCATTTCCGACCTATGACATTGAAACCAAAATACAATCGAGTTGGATCAGATGGTTCTGCATTACATTACACACCGTGTTTGTACATAAAGGCCGGTTTTGGAGTTCAGCTATTTGGGTGTTGCTATTTAATAAACTGCAACTGTTACACAGGATGAACACAATGCAGCTACCATTCACAATAGTCATGCAGGCATTGTCTTCACCTGTTGTCATTTCAGACAAAACACATGCTAAAAAAATGTTATGGGAGAAGTTCACATTTAGATAACATGAGAGTAGAATTCTCACAGCAAAGCATGCAAATTTGCGAGTGCGTTTGTCAGAATCTTCACATCTATCTATCATGAGATCAACAATTCCATCCCTCGCCTGGAATAAGAAATTAGTATCATTTTTATGAAACTATTTAGTTAGTCTTGTAACATGGACTTTGGTGGTCAAAATATGGAATATGAAAAAAGTGGTGCTCTTTGCTTCATTTACAACTTAAGCTTAAATTTACATAAACACATGACACAACCTAAGATGGATACATGCGCATTATGCTTACAAACAACATAATTATAAACAGTTATGGTTATTTCAAAATTTGGAAATTTTGAAATAGCCATAACAGAAATATCAGGGAAAATTTGTCTTACTAGAGATTCATAAAAAAAGGAGCTGTGCCTGCACATATTTCCGATGGCACTACATGCTTTTGCTCTAATTTCATGGTCTTCACTGCTTAAGCACTCCTTGAGAAACCCTAATAACCCAGCATTGTCAATAGGCTCATAAAAATCCTACAGATAAAGACCAAATTTTAGTAACTCGCCTTCTCAGTAGAAGGTCGACAATAAAAGAAAAGAACATCTAATCAATCATTTTTGAAAGATGGGAAATCCTTCATACACATACAAGAAAATAGAATGGAACCCTATAATTTTCAAAGCAAACTCCTGAGCCCTAGTAAACATAAAGAATATCATCACTTTCACCTGTCATCTTTTACTTAGGAACCTGATTGTGTTTCTGTCACTGCACAAAAACTAAATGTATATTTGACAAATTTGTTCAGCACTGTGATAACTGCATCAGAACTCTTTCAAATTGAAAAAGGTGAAATTGTAGATATGTACTATATTGCAAAGGCTGTGTATCACATATAATGTAAGTAGAACATTGCTTGGTCATCGACCAAAAGCAGATAAACTGATTCATCAAATGTACAAATCATTCAATGGATGATGGTTGCAATTTTTACCAAATCTGATACAGAGAATATCCAATTTCTGGGAATATGTCAGTAATAATAAGCGCCTTGGATTTTAAGACATTGGTTATCATAATCAAAGCAAGAACATGTTGGTGCATCTCATCCCTTCTAAACATTCCTGTTCCAATCACAAGGGTACAAATCAAAACATTCCTGTTATATTTGAGTACCTTTGACATTCTGGCAAGATCAGAAACTATCATGAGAAAATCAAGCAAGGAACCCCTGGGAAGAGAGTTGCCAAGGAAACCCCTAACTCGATTAGGGTTCAAAAGACCTTCTCGGATGAGTTGCAAAGCCAAGGGACGATAGCCAACCATTTTTGCTACAAAAGCAATAGTCTTTGACTTATCGACTGAACTCATGTAGTCGATACACCTCAAAATTAGACCTGGAGCACCAACCTGTGGTATAAAGAGCAAAGGAAAGCTATAATAAGGATATGTACTTCAAAATAATCATATTTATATATTTTTGTTAAAGCTTCTGAACTTGGTAATCCTTTACTTTTCTATTGAAAATGAATGCATTATATGCCTTCAAAAGAAGCTATAGCATAATTTTTTTTTGGCGGGGTTCTGGAGCTTCACAAAGGACAAATCCTCTTGTTCTTTGGCTCCAACTTTCAACTTTTTATATATGGGCATTTGATCCAAGCTGCCCAAATGTTATCTACCTACCCATAGAAGACCAAGTATGAATGGTTTTCTACCTATCCATAGAGGAAAATATATAAGAATGGTATAACTTTGTTTTTAAGAATGTTTTAATGTTTATATATCATTGGAGCCAGATCTTCCAATCAAGCCTGCAGAGTCAAGATTTGGAGCAGAACAAAAGGCGAATTGAGTGTGCTGCAGAACATTTTGCCATTACCATACGTTCAAGTGCCCTTATAAGTAAAGAAACCAGCACTGGTAGATATTTGCACAAATATTGAATGGCACTGTCATGTATAAATCAATTGTAAGGCAAGCTGGTAATATACACTATGATCTGTATTTTCATTTAGTCACATTTTGAGTTGTACGTTTAGAAAAAGAGTTTACTTCACAGGTACCTCCAAGAGATTCTGAACATAATTAGGCAAGCCAGTCTCAATGGTCCTCAACATCTCACGATTCTCAGACCCAATTCTTCCCCCGGGTGATTGTGCATTCAACAAGGAGCCACTGTTTATTGAAGCAGATGTGAGGGGTACACCAGGCGAGCTCTGTACCGCCACAAAAGGGAAAGCCAACAAATCAACCACTGAATTTATCAAATATCTAACCCCACTTTTCCCACCACCAAGCCCAACCCATGCAGTCAATGCCTTCAAGTGCTCTTCAAATACCAACTCCACAATCATCTTCAGGTTCTCCCTCTTGAACAAAACTTCACGATATACACCACCTGATAGGCACTGACTCAGAGAGGTGAGTGTATGTACTACACCAACTGGAGACAACCCGCACCTGTTTTCTTTGGTCACATCACCCAACAAACTCAGTAGAAGTTTATATATACCATTAGAACAAGCTTGTTCAATAGCTAGCGGCCCGCCCCATTTTAGTCGTGTCTCAACTAGCCCTATACAACCATCTCTTAAACAAAACCAGTTCAATAAACCACCATTGTAGGTACATAAAGCTTCGCTCTCCTCAGACAGCCAAAGGTTCAGCAAAGCGCGCAATGTCCCCATTGGAGGGAATAGCGCGAGCGCTGCTTCACAGATGGAAGATTTTGTATTCAACTCATTTTCTAGTGACACAATAGATGAAAGTGCCAGCATGGCAGCCGCGCAGTGGGGTTGGAGGGATCCAGTTATAGTGTCATCACTAGAAGAGAGGTGCACGAGCACAGAAAGCCGTGACCTTTGTTTCTTTTGGGAACTCGTGAGTATCACCACAGCTGAATGTTTATTTTCAGAGTTTGAATTCAGACAACTTGAGATTGTGGCAAGTGCAGTGCAACAGTGTACTGCAAGTGAGCGAGGATTGGAGAGTTTGCACTGTGCGTTGTTGGTGGGGCCACCATCCTTTGATTCCTTCTTTATGTAAGAGGCACAAGAAGCAAGAACTGAGAACAAACCAGAAATTATTGTCCCATCTCCACCAAGCTCAAGTTCATCGGAGTTCAAAGGGAGGTATGGTTGGAGAAAGATAAAAGCATATTCGGGTGTCTTCGATAAGCAGATTCTTGATACAAGCTGAAATATGAAACCTTTATCACACAATACTAGAGTTGAAAGTAGGATGAACAATATTAACCACACATTGACAAGACTGGATCCATTAGGCAAAGCACACAGGTCAGCAGGTAGTCCATTTCACCAAGTACATCTTTTTGTTGCCCTTTGTCAAAGTATAAACAACCAAAGTGCACCTATCGTGACATCAGTTCTATTCATTAATTTTGCTCTTGAAAATAAAAGTAAAATGAAAACTTGGTGGTACAAATGTTAAACCCACTTTCAAGTGCCAATATTGATATTTGAAATGACAGGCTGCACCATTGATCCCAACTTGACAAATCCTTGAAAATACTAGTGGGCAAATAAGATCTTTTGACTAATTGCAGCCCAGTTCATATTACTCTGGCCCTACTGATTATTAGCCTTAAATAACATCCAATCACATTATAAAAAGGTAAACAGGAAAACACTAACCTGGAGAATGGCATTGACACATGACTCTAAACCATTATGCAAACAATAGTAAAGTGCAATCTGCAACTGCCTAGAGTCCAGCAGAGCTCTTGAAACAACATCCACCAGCTTAGCAGATCTCAGATCCTTTAATGGGTCCTGATCAGGTCTCCTCCAGCATGCCAGTGGGAACAAAATATGACCATTATTCAAGGACATGATCTCCAAAGCATATACCAAGTACCAGATCACCTTGCATGATTCGCATGCAGCTGGAATCAAGTTGGATGGCTCGGTGTGGGTAGGGGATCCACAAGCTGCTAAGCACTGGAATAACAGCTCAAGAAATTGGGGGCTGTTACAAGCGTGGTCGAGTATTTGAAGGAGAGAGTTGTCAACTTGCTTTTGTCCCTTAGTTGATATGTTATTTTTCAGACCTAGGGTTACTCGATACAACATAACAGCTAAGCATGCTGTTGCTTCATATGCTAGTCTTCCAGACTTGTCATTTGATGAGGTAATAACCTGCATTTTCAAAATATAACTTGAACTAAATGTTTCACCTTGAAAAAAGAATGATAATTTAATAGAAATTCGAAAATAAGGATGTGATCACAAAAGATTGTAAATATAACTAGGAATAATAGTATTTCCAAACAAATAGTGGTTACCTCTGAATAGAGCTCATTAAGAGCTATCCAGTGTTTGTAGTATGAATCTGCCGGTGCACCTCCATTAGCATCTAATAGCTTCTTCAGAATTGCAAAAGGCTGAAGTAAATCAAGTTCACATTGTCACGTAACATTAAATAATAAAAATATGCACTATTCTGATCTATCTAACTAGCATTACTACATCAAAAAATGAACTATCATAAAAAGAGACTAGAAAAACATCATGGTGATCCTAGGTTTATAATGAAGATATTACTACAAGTTACTTTAGTCTCCAAGCCACAAGCATCAGGAAGCCTCAGTTTGAGAATTGTGTTAGCAAACTCGAGGAGCAGAACTATCACATCATCAACCCAGGTACAAGAATGATGCAAACCCGCAGCAATCAGGTTTGTTAAAATTCGGAATGACTGATTCACAGAATCAACCTGCAAATCCCTGGTCAGAAATGTACCAAACAACTTCATTAAACTATAAAATGAAGATACGAGTAATCTCTTTGAAGTAATAAATCTGAAGTTGGTATGAGATGGCGCTTACCTAATAGAACATGAGGAGGTGCTCAACCAACTTTTAATAGGATACAAGACAGTTGATAGTGCTTTCTCATCTTGAGATAAGAAGCTAGCACCTTTAACAGTTCGTGAAGCCTTTTCTAGCTTAACCAAAACTGTAGCATCTGAATGCAAACAAACATGATAAAACAGGTAATCTACGATTGCCAAACTGCTTATAATGAAAACAATATTAAATACATGGCAAATAACCTGAAGGGACAGCACAGTCAGAAACAGGACTTGGCAAAACCACTTCAGAGCTCCCAGTGCTAGATCCATGGTTATTGTTCTCTTTGTTACATGTTGAGATTGTGTCTGCAAGTTCATGCAAACAAGCATAAACTTTTACCTTTGCTTTTTGAGAAAGAAAAAAAAAACTTGTTATATACAAGAAGTTTCGATCAACCTTCAGGACTTGTAGGTTTAGAGGATTGAGTTGTTGATGCAGTTTTTGTCTGAATCTGATTTACTTGTTGCACCATTCCATTTCCTCTTATTTGATCAGATATGGTTTGCGCACCCTACATTATTTATAACAAATATATTTCTGTCAGCGCCGGCCATGGTGGATATAGTACTGATAACTGATTTTCTACTACAATTAACAATTCTCTAGGCACCACTCCATGCTCAAGAAACCTGAGGTTCCATTAACTTCAGAATTACAAGAACATCACATATCAATGGAATAATTGTAACTAAAACAATTAACTATTCAGATAATACTTACCACATAATCTGGAAGCACTGAATCATCCTTCACAAATGGGTGCTCAAGAAGTTTTGGCCATGACAGTCTTTGTTGTGGATTCTGTTTCAATATATTAATAAGACCAAAACATTAGAAAAATTGAACGATTAACAATATAGAAAATTGCAGGAAAGATATTGTAACCTTGTTAAGCAAGCCCTTTAGGAAGTTTTTGAAATCAGTGCTCATTGTGTCAGGATACTTTACTGGATCCTGTAAGAAATCCATAGAAGTAAAAATATAGAATAAATTGAGTTAAATTTTAATATATCATATTCCAAATGTAAACAAAAATACCTTTACAATGTGCCTTATAAGTGCATAGACCGAATTTGTATAAAATGGCGGTTGTCCGACAAACAATTCGTATCTAGTAATGATTCAGAAAATAAAATATTTACAGGATATCTTATGCATAAAGTGACAGACATAAAATAAAAATAAAAAATCTTCTATTGCTTCTGCCTCAGAAATAAACCAGAAAATCAAGAACTTACAAAATAACACCAAGGGACCACAAATCAGCTGTATGGTTATAAGGTTGTTCTTGGACCAATTCTGGGGCCATATACAAAGGTGTACCTGAATGAGTAATCAATGTACTTGTAAGATCCAAGGCGATAAATGCAAAGCTTAAACCAACATATAGAACAGGAAATTAATTTGGTTGCTACATACTGTGCAACAAGCAAGTCTGTTATGTCATATTCATATAGTAAAAAAAAGATACTCTTTTACCTTTTATAGAACGCAAGACAACAGTGTTAACTGACATTGCGCGTGCAAATCCAAAGTCACAAAGCTGTAAAAACAATATTCCTCATCACCTTTGCCTCATTGCAAGCACTACATAGATCACTTTTTTTACTAAAAGAGGAATACCTTGACAACAGAACCAGAGCTGATGAGAATGTTTTGAGGCTTCATGTCCCGATGGATGATGCGATTGGAGTGCAAATAATACAACGCTTTTACCTGGAAGCAGCATGCATTTCATAAGAAAAATTAATGCTACAGCAGGCACAAGTAAATGACAACATAGACTAATCGGGTACAGTTATCAGAAAAGGAAAACCACAATTGCGGCAGAACTCACTATGTTAGTGCACAGAACACAGAAAAGAAAAAGAAAATACCAGCTGCTTAGCAATTGCCTGAACTTGCTCTTCCGGGAGGCATTTATCATCTTCAAGTACTTCAAATAGTTCTCCCTACATGAAAAAATTGTACAACAGCTAAAGTTGCATTATAGTTATATTATATTATATTATATAATAGTCAGATGAACAGATCAAGTACCTGAGCAAATTCTGTGACAACACAGAATTCTTGTGGAGTCTCAAAAGCATCTAGCATTTCAATCACATTCTCATGCTTGAGCTTTCTTAGAATCTAGAATGGTACACCAGAAAGTTAGAAAGATTATTAAGCACTCCAACTGATTGTATCGATGTGAATAAGGAACAAAAGATGTATTTTGTTATTTTTCAAGAAAAATAAATTCTAAGGTTCACGATCATGTTTACAGGGCTTAAGAAGACAATATTCTATGTTTCTATTTTTTTTTTCTTTCAAGTAGCAGGCAAAAAGATATATTTCTGTCTACAAGTTATAAGAGAATATCTAACAGGAACTTCAGAAAATAGTAATACACCCCATATAAACAACTTACCTCGATTTCCTGCCTCAAATTATGCAGGTCCTTCTCTGTCTTTCCATGCTTGAGGATAAATTTCATTGCAACAGTCTGAAACCAGATTTTAGTCCAACAAAAGTAAACAATCACAATCAGCCTTTTCACCCAAACAATTGCAAATCCATCACAGAAAATATATATATAGGTTAAGCTTATTGTGTAGAAACCTGGAAAGAGCTCTTTTTTCTTCCTTTATAGACTTTGCCAAAAGAACCTTCGCCAACCAAACCTAAAACATGGTAATCTTCTATACCCATTCTCGAACTGATGGAATCTCACAACTTCTGTTCAGATTATATGCATATACTTAGGAAGATTTCCTAGCAGCCAATCAACAAATGTAAGAAAACTTGACTACAAATACCATTACTATTTAGAATCTTCAACTAAGACTGTAATACTACTATACTGTGCTTCTTGGACTAGAAATCCATGCTCAAGAATCAGCCAAAAATACATTAGAAGAAGAACCCAAAAGAAGCACAAAATTAAGATAATGCTGGAAACAGATCAATCCAATATCGGCAAGGTGCATTTTTGACCAATATATACCAGTAGCCTGATCTGCACAATAAAACCATAAAGATTCTCTAACTTCAATGACAATGTAATTAATTGACGATTAATTTAGCTAAAATTTAACCAGACAAGCCAATAGTTACCATAATTACTAGCCCCCTATGAACCAAGCCCTAGATTGTTCAAACAAAATGACACTCATCAGCACGCCAACCAATCATTAGACGTAGCTTACAAGGAGGAAACAGTTCCTTGCTTGCAACGAAAAGTACCAACCAAAATGGAAAGGGAGGGGAGCTGCCACCTCAAATTGAAAACCATCAAGCAATGATCTTTTCAACAAATCACAGCAGGGCAATTGCCCGCTGTTTCAAAAAAAATGATCTTTTCAACAGAGAGAAGAGATTAAAGTCGAGAGTGAAATTTGACAGATTTGAGAGCAATTGAAAATTAATCAGCTTGGAGACAGTGGGGAGGCACACACAAGGAGGTGAGAGCCACGAAAAAATCATGCAAGTAATTGATAAGCAAGCACAAATGAGAGTACCGTTGAGTGTCCTCCCACTGATTGAAAGAGAATACTCAAAAGAGGAGACAGCGTTGCTGCCGAAGGGCTGCAAACGAGCCATCAGAGGTACTTCCTATCTAAAATCCCAGCTCTTACTCAACTCACCACTGGCTCCAGCTGGCCGTGGCTGGCGATATCAACTCATTTTATACAAATCAAAGAAAAACATATACCACAACCACAGTCCAGTTGAGATGGAATTAGGTACCTGATTAGTGCCGATTAGATCTATCTTCCTTAAGTAATCACTTCTAGGCGAGAGAACTTGAGAGATGGGAAAAATGCAACGAAGCAGATCTAAGGTCGATTGTAAGAACGGGGAAGGCCGATCAGGTGGTCACTTGGCCGGAGTTCGAGACGGATATACCGATAATATCACGAGAGATGAGGTGTGAGAGTTGGAGGTGAAATGAAAGCGGGGGTGGTGCGAGCGAGGGTCTGGAAATGGACTGGAGAGGAAGGAGCGTGGCAAGAGGATACAAGTCGGAGGAGAGGGGAAATGGAGCGGGGGTGAAGGTTCGTGAATTCAAAAAAGTTAGAGCGGTATTTCTGAAAGGACGAATTTTCTCCAAAAACCAAAATTGTCCCGTTTCGTCGGTTCCGAATTTCCGATCAGACAATGGAAAGGAAGATGTGAGAGATAGACTTGGGCCGTGACACCCAGTGTAGTCAAAATCGCACGATTCGTATCAAGATTCGGGCCGTGATCTCACTACTACACCTATGACCTATCTGTGGTCGGTGTGACTGTGTCAGTCCCGGTAAAGCGTGAGATCTCTTAAAATATCATGGGATCTACAAGCTGTGCGGATAGACCGTGTTTATCCTCTCCTGAGCTGAATGACTAACATGTGTAAAAAAATGGGCCGGGTTATATCGTATCATTTGATCAGACTTTATAAACATATTTTTAGACATTTCTTGTTTCAAATTCTTGTAATCTGGATATACATTTGATATATCATTTGATATTTTGTCAAAAAAACATCACAACTATAGTAATTTTAACGGTTTGAATTTAATCATCTTTGATATATTTATAAAAAAAAATCATTTTTAAGATTTTTATGTATTCTTAATGCATAAAAAAGACTAATTTACAAGTTTTTTTAGATATAACACATCATTATTATTATCCACCATCAATTTTATTTAAATATCTTTTATCTACTTGAATTTAATGGTTCATATATAATTTTTTTCTCTCTCATTTAAAATAGATGAGTGTGATGTACTTGAAATGAAATTTAACTCTTAATAAGATCTATTTTTTAGTATTATTCTTTAAAAATTATCACGTTTAATTATATTATTTTTATATTTTTTATGTATTTAAAGAAATTATGTTTAAAATATTTTTAATGTGGAATTTTTGTTGAATATATTTAAAAATTTTAGGTTTTTAATTATTTATTTAAAAACTATTTAGTTAGGGTTACAGCTCTAGTTTAAATAAAAATGCATCAAAATAATAATATGAACAATAAAAGATATTATTTAAAACTACTTGTATTAATGATATTATATGCACAATGTGACAAAAAAAAAACTTAAATGGAGTAATTGAAATGTCGTTTTGATGCATTTTTATTCAATACAAATGTCACTTTTTGAGAACACGGTATTCCGGTCTACGCTGACCTGACTTGTATCACTCTTAACTTTTTTGTTGTTTCTCAGAATTTGATATTAATTCTTATATTTTCTGAAAAGCTCTCGAAATTTTCTATAACATTATAAATTTTCATAAATTTTAGAGTTGTCGACAAAAAAAAATTGGTCCAAAAAAACAAAAATGCTCAAATTTTAGAATTTTGAGAGATGATATTTGCTATTTTTTTACTGTCATGACTTATGCGTGTCCAATTAACAAGTTATTGTACTTTCCGGAAAACTTAAAATTATGAAGAATGTCAAATCATTTGATATATATAGAGAGAAGAGTTAGATTATTGTAAAAACGTTTGCATTTCGAGCCTAAGTGTATACGGCTCAAATTTTATCGTAACACATCCGAAATTTAAAATTATCATTCTCATTAAATCGTTCATATCAAAATACCGAGGGATACAAAAATTTGGGGTATTTTGAGTTTTTAAGTATTTATTTTGAATTTTTGAAAATCAGCATTAAAATAATAATAAAATATTAATAATTTTGAATTTGGGTAAAAAATAACCCGACTTTTTCCCAACTAGCCTTGATTGAATTACAAACTCGATTCCAGGTGCCGGGATCGAATTTGAAACTCGGTCCCAGATTTTTTTTACGTTTGTGTGTATTTAAAAATTATAGGAATCTGAGACCGAGTTTAAAACTCGGTCCAGCTTTCATGGATCGAGTTTTAAACTCGGTCCCAGCTTCCTGCTAATATATAGCAACACCTAGCCCCTTTCTTCTTCATCTTTTTTCAGCCAACCATTTCTTCAAAAACGTTATTGTTACTGTTGCAAGAGCTTCCAACTAAAATTTTATTTTTCGACGAATCCAGAGTCGATCCATATTCATCACTCTTGTCTCACTAACATTGTTGTAAAATTAAAATACAGTAACAGTAGGATTTATTGTTCATATTGTAGAGACAAAAATGTTGCTGATCAATGTGTATCTCGGAGGTCAAATCCTGAACACTTCAACTGGCGTGGGTTACGACATTCGTGTCGCGTGCACATTTTCTGCCGACGAGACAATAAATCTTCGTGACTTGAAGAGGCGGATTCATGCTGGTTTGGAGCTGCTCCTTAGCCGATTCAGCATCGCATTAACGCACGAATCAACATTGCACAGCAGGTTCATGTGGTTTTTTTATAGCTTATTTGGAGTTATTTATGATGAAATTTGGGGAATAATTAAAACAACAGCTCCGTACCAATATCCCAGTATAAAACACTGGAGCTAGTAGTTGAATATGAACTAATATCCGGATCTGACAACTATGATCCGACCAGTATTCCTGAAAGTAGTAATCTAGTTATGGTTGAGGAAAAAAAAACCACTCCCGAGCTCGGGAGCAACGATCATCCCGTGCTCCGGTACAAAATGTGAATGAGGATGACGAAGAGGAAGAGTGACACCTGGATGTCGAGGATGATATTATTCATGATGAAATAGATATGGATGAAATTGAGGATGCGATGGAGCATCCGTGTACACAATTTGCTACTTTTATTAATTGAGTGGCAAATATTTATTACTTTTATTAATCGGGGTATGAAGCACCCGTGTACACAATTTGCTGATAATACGTCTATGTCATATGCAGACTAGTCTTTTTTTGCAAACCACCTAGAATTGATGAATAATTTGGTGTCGGTCAGCAGTTTAGTACAAAATGAGAGTTGAAAGTGAAAATCACTTATTTTCATGTTCAAAGGAATATAGAATTGGAGGTAACAAATAGCAGCAAATTAAAGTTAGTGATGAAATATAAAGATTCTAACTGTCCATGGAGGATGTATGTCACACCCAATATAACGGGTATTGGTGAGATCAGAACAAATCCGCTCGAGCACTCTTATTTTGACAGTGCTACTAGGGCGGACCACGGTCAGTTGACTTCTAGAATGATAGCATATATTGTTAAGAATCAGTTGAGAGAGAACTTAAAAATGACAGTTAAAAAAGCAAGGGGATTGGTAAAATAAAAGTTCCCCACAGTACAATCGAGTTATAATAAATTATGGAGAGGAAGGGAACTGGCAATTGCAGACATCTTTGGTAGTTGGGAGAGATCATACGAGATGCTTCCATCTTTGCTAGCGGTCATATAAAATTTCACATATGACACAAAATACATTATAGAGACATCGCCCTTAACAAACTTCGGTGTTAAATTTTTCGATCATGTTGCATGGACATTTGGTCAATGTATTGCAGCATGACCTTACTTACGGCCATTATTAACTATAGATGGTTAATTTTTATTGGGTCGTTATGCCGGTAACTATTTATGGCATGTGGTTATGATGCAGAACAATAACTACTACCACTTGCATTTGTTGTCGTAGCGGGTGAGGAAAGTGTGATAAATTGGGGTTGGTTTATGTAGTGGGTACGTAAAGAGCTTGTTGGTCCTGATAAAATTACTGTTATCTCATATCAACATCTAGGTATAAGGGCAGTATTTGAGAGACCATATTTTGGATGACAGAAATCAACAAGTGAGGCTATTCACCGTTATTGCACTCAACCTATTGCACAAAATGTGTATAACGACTGCCATATGAAAAAATAAAAGTTTTTTTCAAACAAGCTGCAAGACATAACAAGTCATGAAGGTGCGAGAAATATATGAAAAAAAATTAAAAACATTAGACCGACATCATATAAATTCGTCAGAAAAGTATGAATCATGTAAAAAAAAATCTCCCAACGAAATAAGTGTCTAACAGAAGGATGCGAGATTATATCTGATATAGTATGTGTAATTGATCTTGTATCTATTAATCTTTTTTATATTAGAATGATGTATATATTATCATGTGATATTTTTTATATCTAAATAAAAAAAATCGCTGCAACGCACGAATACACAGCTAGTTTTAATAGTGCTTATAAGCAAAGTGCTAAACTAATTAGGGTCATTCTAATAATATTAACGAGCCCTAATAAAAGTAATGCTGCCTGATATTGTAAAGAAGTACGTTGAACATACTAGATATATATACAATGCAAGAAGCTTCATAAAAAAAACAGTGAAACTGAAGTTCACTGGCCCAAAAAATACAAGCTAATTATAATACAAGTCTAATCTTCATTTTTTTCTACAATTGCATTCCTTCAATGAAAGCTAATTTAAGCCATTACGTAGCTCTTTTAAATGATAAAAATTTAAAGGTACAACAACACCGGTAGAGAATGCAACTATGGAATGTTCTTACCAAAAAGAAGGAAACTTTAAGAAAACATCTCCCAAACATTGTGTAGAATATTCTTACACAATTAATATTGCAAAAGTTCATTGGACAATGGCACCTTCAATAATGAGTTGCCTTGTTTGTTTTATATAATAAAAATTTAGTATGTTGTTAATTGGTTTGTAAAAAACAAGGTGTTCTTGGCCTGATTGCCATAGGACCTAGAGATTATAGTGCTTATAGCATTTTTATATGATCAGAAAATAAGTCAAGAACTCACGATGTTCCTAACTAATATATGGGGTAATATATGGGGCTGCTATATACCCATCTTGTCAGCCTAGCTAGCTTCATCTCAAGGCAACGTTGAATTTTGCGACGCTGTAGTAGAACTAAGGGTGTTAATGGGTCGGGTCGGGTTCAGATCGGGTTATATTATTTTATTATTTTTTTTGATCCGATCCGATTAAATTTGGGTCAAATTTTTTTAACATATACCCGACCCGACGGGTCACGGATAAAATAATTAAATATTTATTAATTATTTTTATATAATTTTAAGCAATAAAATATTAAATAATTTATAATTAATATTAATTAGTGTATATTTAAGATTTAATTAGTACAAAATCAAAAAATTACTTCAAAAAATGTAATTAATCGGGTCGGATCGGGTTGACCCGAACCCAACCGACTCGATTCGGGTCAAAAAAATTAAATTTATACCCGACTCATTTATTTTCGGATCGAGTCAGATTAGCCCGTCGGGTTGGGACAATAATTGACACCTAAGTAGAACTATAAAATGAGGGATAAATAATACAAATAAAGTGATTTTTAAGGGAGACGAAATATCTTGGAAAAGAAATACTAAGTCGAGAATAAACTTTCAATTTAGTTACAAAGGCAATATTTTGTGTGCGGACTGGAAATCGCATGTTCAAAATTCGAATAAAATTATTTATAAACATTTAAGATTAAATAATTTAAATTCTTATCTTTATTTAAAAACTTATAAGTCGAACAATTATATTCAGTAAAAATATATAAGTTTGTCGGTATGTTTGATTAATACCATTTTTATCTTCTCATATCAAAAAGGATTTAACTTTTGGTCTTTTAAACTACGTTCAAAAGATCAGATTCAGATATTTTCTTTAACTAAGTCAAGTGCCCAAGCTGCCCAGATTAACCTAGCATTTAACTTCTCCCGACAGTCCTTACAAAAATTCTTACCAAACTAAAACTAAAATATAATGAAGAAAATGACATTATTAAAATTTTCGTACTTTTCGAAAAATTAAAATGGAGTCCATTATATCTATATAAAAAAGCCGGGTCAAATGTTAATGTGTCGACATAAAAGCTGATATAATGACGAAAATGACAATTGAAACGCCACGACATATTAAAAATTGGGTCGAATAATGAAGATTTTTTTGAGTAAAAAATAATGAAGAATTTACAGTTAAAATTTCTCGTCCAAGTGCTAACGCCAAATTTTAATTTCCTAACGTCTAAAATGGTTTCAATTGTCACGTTCAATTAGTCTCAAAACACATTAAAAATAAATAAATAAATATAAGTTTCAATCTGGTAAACATAAAGTTTGTTATCTCACCAATCCTTCTTCGGTGAGATTAACTAAAAATATATTTTATTATATCTAAAATTTTGATTTATATTTTTCAATAAATCCTTACATCAAAATTTTCTACTTTTAATGGTTCTTGAACTATTTTTTATGGTTTTTGAACTCTAAATAATAACAAAATAATAAATATTAAGATCATTATATAAATTTTGAAATAAATACTTACTAAATTGTGATAAAATTATTGAGAAATATAAAATTGTATATCCCACAAAATTGATTTTGGTATAAAGAATTTATTGAGATAAATAAATAATAATTTATGTGATAAAAATTTTGTTTCCTAAGAAGATACTTAATAAAAATCATATTATGAAATTTGGAATTAAAAATGATTAAATAACATAAATCGAAATATCGAAGGCGATGAATAAATATTTTACTTAAGTTCACCGGAGAGTTAGTGAGCTTAAACTCATAATAGATCTACCTTAATTCTCTCCTCTCATAGTCCACAATCTCATGTTTCATTCTAACTTTCTAAGTCAAATTATCTCATTTTTTCATTCCAAGTCAAATTCAAAGATACTAAATTAATTATATTCTGTAAAAGAAATACTAAATTGTAAAATTAACTTGCATTTAGGTAATTATATCACTAAATTAGTTTATCATTAGTGTTAATTAATTATGTCAACTCAAGTAATGATAATATTTTTCCTTGTTTCTCCCTCTCATGTGACGTTCAAGAATTTTTTTTAAAATAAATTGAAAGGTCTATACGAAGTCAAATTTGCAGGGTACTGTCTCGAGCTAAATTAGGCTTGAATTTACGTTAGATAACAATTGGTTAAAGTTTTCGAGACAACAAGCCGAGTCCATTGCCATCTTCGTCCAATATCTCATCAAAATACCACGTTATATATAATATCTTTTTATATTTGAAATAATCAGCATAACGTTGCGTAGTTTTTATTAGGGAAAAAACATTTTTTTTTCAAAAGTCAAATGATAAACAATAAATTCATTGTTTTGGTAGTAAAAAAGATAAATTTTCTAGAGGTCACTAAATTATGCCACAAATTTATATTTAGTCATTAAATTTTTTTTATTTAGTTTTATTCATTAAACTTTGACATTTGTTCAAATTTATTTACTCTGTTAATTTTTTCATCTAAATTTAATTTAGTATAATCTCTATATTAATATTTATACGTACATATTTTCATATAAATATTAAACTTTGTGTAGAGAAGATTGTTTGTATAACAGTTACATTCTTAAAAGTAACATTTACCAACTACTCATCAGCCTGGTAATAAAAAAAACTAGTACCTTCATAAAATTTGTTTTTTTTTCTGGGTTTTACTTTTCCGAAATGGCACGGAAATAAAAATAAAGATGGTAAAAAAGAAAGGATAATATAATATTTGACTGCTAAAAATAGGCTTTGACTGCTCTGTCATTTACCACCGTCAAAGAAATCCCAAATTTCGACCAAACATGCCAAACAACCCTCGCTACATTTAAATCCCTTTTTTAAATTTGTTTAATTCCTATTCCCTTTTCTGTAGTCCTATCTAGGTAAATTTTTTGTGTTATTATCAATATCGTCCCCCATTTGGTTAAAAATACATAATTTTAGAATTTTGTAGTGTCAGAGTAAAAGAAATCCATTCGGAATAAAAATAAGAAAAGAAAACCCCGAAGGACCGTTTCCATTCCTCTGATCTCTCGTAGAATACTAGAATATAGAATAGAATACAAACCACCATTACCCACGTTCTCTCTCTCGTGGAAAAACCCGATGTTTCTCTCTCTTTTCCTGATCATTTATGAGCTATGATCAATTTCATGGCGGTCTGATGGAGATTGATGCAATGCTTCGCTAGGATTAGAAGCTTCGGGTATCCATCAATGGAGGTAAACACGATCATTCATCTCTCTATTCTCCATCCCCCGATGTTCTCGAGCCGTCGCCACGATCGAGTCTCGCAGAATTGGTGTATGACTGAATGCCTAACCGGAGGAAATAGGGAATGAGACGCATAACCACATGACCTGATCCATTTTCACTTATTGATTTTTGAGATTATATTCATACTGTTCATTATCTATTCTTCAATCTAAAATTTTGTGTATTCTCCCACAGGTGCAATGAACAAACGCCTGATTTGTTCATCTGCATTTTTTTGGAAAAGAAGTTAAATAAATTAGCCTTAATCAGCAATCGATGAACTCTCAAATTCCCCCATTCAATTGATTTTTAATAGTAACGGAAGTGTGTTTGATGAAATGCCAGAAACAGGAAAAAGGAGGGAACCGGCGTGTGAGCTTTGACCCAGGAAAGGAGTTAGAGTCACCGCGGTTCAGAGCCATAATTCGAGCAACAAGTGGACGGAAGAAGAGAGGTGATGTAAAGAGCTTCTCTCATGAGTTGAATTGCAAGGGGCACCACCAAATTCCCATTCGCAAGCTTCGAGGCGTCACCAGCCTTGACGTAACATTCTCCCTCCCTCCCTCCCTCTCTCTCTCTCATCGTTCCATACAAATTTGATGCATTTCCACTCATAACACTGGTTGCATAAGTTAAGTTTTAATTATATATAGGAACTAATAGATGTCATCAGAGTGAAGTTCAGTCGGTTAAAGGAAGAGGTTAACTCAGAGTTGTGTGTATACGGGGGAGATTTGATAAGCACCATCGAGCATATCCCCGAGGAACACCCAGATCGAATCCAGTTTGAAGACCTCCTAGTGATTGCGCAAAAATGTGAAGCAATGCCATCGGATGAGTTCTGGGTGAAATGTGAGGGGATTGTGCAGAGCCTAGATGACCGGCGTCAGGAGCTTCCAATGGGTACACTCAAACAAGCCCATACACGTATCCTCTTCATCCTGACCCGTTGCACACGTTTGCTTCAGTTCCAAAAGGAGGGTGCATTTGGGGAGGAAGAGCATGCACTTGTCTTGCATCAGCTGAGCGATCTAGGGGTATATTCATCCGCTGAAGGAAATTCAGGCAATTTAGGAAAGAAAAAGGTGCTCACAGCCAATGATATAAAGGAAAGGCTAATAAGACGAAGGATAATAGAGAACAGGCACCAGAGTTTAGATTTTTTGGGAAGGCCACTGGGTCCGTACGTGCCAGAGAAAGAAGGTCTCTCACCATGGAGCAGAGATAGGATCTCTTCGTGGAAGAAACTGCCATCAGTTGCTGAGAAAAAGCAGAGAAAAGACGAGCAAAGCCCCACCAAGAAGGTTTTAGATTCCATTGCAAATCTGAACAGGATAAAAATAAGTCGGGCAGAGATTGCAGAAAGAATTGTTGGAGGAGAAGCTTTAGTGGGATATGCAGATGAGCAGAAAATGGGGATCGTTCGAGAGAGGCAAAGGATGATCTGTAGGATATGTGAGTTTGAGATACCAACCGAGCATGCAGCAAACCACAATAAGGTGTGCACCATAGCATACAGGTGCGATGCGCAAGGACTGAGCCTTGACAAGCGGTTGCACAAGGTGGCTGATATTCTTGAGAAAATACTTGCTGCATTTAGGACTCACAAAGGTTTGGATGCTATTTCAGAAGAGAATGAGGAGATCTCGTCCCCTGAAATTGTTAGTTAGTTTTCTATTTTTCCAATTATTCTTATTCTTATCACTGTTTCTTCTCTTTAGTGAAATATTGACGGCAGATGGCATGGACAATTTACAGGGAACTCCAAAGCGGGTATCAGGGAGTATGACACCTCCATCTCCAATAATGACACCGACTACTGCACAGGCAAACCAGCTACTAGATATGGATAGGGCCTTCACAGAGCTCGAAAACTTCCAACAGGTTAATAAATTTTCATTTTCAGTCGGCTTGTTAGTTTACTAGGGGTATATCACTCGAGTAATAGTATTTGTACCTTTGGATGACATATTGTGTTGTCAACTCTCCAGATTGATAGTCTATTAAATATAACTCAAGGAATAGAAAGCATACAGTCAAATGACTACAACTCTCTTGAGGACCTGAGTTCCTACCTTGAGGATCTAAATGCAGTGATTGACACAAGAAAGGTTGATGCACTTGTTGTGGATACTTTTGGCAAACGAATAGCAAAACTCCTTCAGTGAGCTCCATAATCTCTTACCATTTTTCTCTCTTTCTTTCTTTTCAAGATACTTGGCAGCAGCTGCTAAGGTTCTTTTTTTTTCTTAAGAACTTGGCAGAGGCTGCGAAGGCTTTAACATTCGCTAATCCTTTCTATCTTTCTCTATGTGTTCACTCTCTTTTGTGAAGTATGTAAATTTTATGCACACTATGTAAACAATTCCTTCTAAGTCACCTTTTCTTACTGTAAACATTGCAGAGAGAAATTTATACAGCTTTGTGGAGATATGGATGAGTCACAGAAAGATCCGTCATATCCGAATGGAGATGATGACAGTTTTTCAGACAATAGTGCGGGCCATAGCGCCAGAGCAACAAATATCAATGCAAAATTCAAGGACAGAACTACAATAGAGGATTTTGAAATCTTAAAGCCCATCAGCAGAGGTGCTTTTGGTCGTGTTTTTCTCGCAAAAAAAAGAGTTACTGGGGATCTCTTCGCCATCAAGGTGATTCTTTATTGTTTGTTTGTTTGTTTCAAGTTACATATAGACAAAGAAGCAGGAAAAGACTAAAGAGTATACGTATATTACATAACTGAATAGGTTCTAAAAAAGGCAGATATGATTAGGAAGAATGCAGTTGAGAGCATACTGGCAGAGCGCAATATTTTAATATCAGTGCGCAATCCTTTTGTGGTCAGTGTTATTTACTTTTTATTAAAGTTTGCTTTGTATCTGAAATATCCATCAACTAAAATATTAGCCCTCATTTGTTTGCTCTTCTATTTAGGTTAGGTTCTTCTATTCCTTCACATGTAGAGAAAATCTGTATCTGGTCATGGAGTACTTGAATGGAGGTGATCTATATTCCCTTTTGAGAAACTTAGGTTGCTTGGATGAAGATATGGCACGGACATACATAGCTGAAGTGGTACACATCTGCTTTGTAGAAATCTGAATTTTTGATACCAATTATGGCATTGTTTGTTAGCTCAAAGAGAACAAATATATGATTTTTTTCTTTGTTTTGTTTTCCCTTAAGGTTCTTGCATTGGAATATCTCCATTCATTGAATGTCATCCACCGAGATCTGAAGCCTGATAACCTCTTGATTTCTCGAGATGGTCATATCAAGGTTTTCTTAAGCCTGTCTTTTTTCTTTTCTTTTTTGTTTGTTCATTCGGTTGTTATGATCTATTACATCATTGCACGTCTCCGCTATACTTTCCAGAAAATGTATACGGAGAGAAAATAAAATAATCTAACAATGAATTTTTATTGATGTAGTTGACTGATTTTGGGCTATCAAAAGTTGGTTTGATAAACAGCACAGACGACTTATCAGGTCCTGATGTCACCAATGCATTGATGGAGGAGGAGGATCAGGAGGATGCAGGGCCCGAAGTTGCAGCCCAATGGGCAGAGAAGAGAGAACAAAGGAGAAAACAATCAGCTGTTGGTACCCCTGATTATCTCGCTCCTGAAATTCTTTTGGGGATGCCTCATGGTTGGTTGACTTGATTCCTTAAACCGCCTTATTCTATTTATGACACATTATACTGTAACTATGGTGATAGTTCTTTTTTATTTTGAAACAGGTCCAGCAGCAGATTGGTGGTCGGTGGGAATTATCTTATTTGAATTGCTTGTTGGTATCCCCCCTTTCAACGCAGAGCATCCACAGGTTCGTTGTGGACACATATTCTCTTATAATTATTATTTACTTTTATGATTTTGATTTTCCTTTATACAAAGTTGGTCTTATCATATTTATTGTTACCTTTCAACATTTGTTTTTGAAGTTCTTCCATTTGATAGAGCAATCCTCCTTTTTCTATATAATAATAGTTGTTTCAAAGTTGGAATATGTCTCTTTAGGATAGTCACTATCAGTGCTGTTATCTGGTTTTGGAAAACTAGGGTTTGGTGCTTAATATGATTGACTTGGAAAGATACCTTCCTTTTCATCTGAAGATCATGAAATATTAAAATAGTTCTGATATCGTTCGCTGCATTTATTGCCGTCTAATAATTGGGCATAGTAGGCAGTTTGGCCCCGTTATGTCAGGTCATGTTGACCAAAATAACTTTTGCCATCTCTACATAAAAGCTATTGCTAATTAATTGCCGGTTCCAATTCAAGATCCCATTAAGGCTCTCAGTTGGTCAAAGATATGAAAGACTACATGGACTTCTTAGTAAAAAGATCTGATTCAACTCCTAGTACCCATGTTTTTCTTTTTCTTTGTCTTTTCTCAACTAATTTGTACCAGAAACCAGAAAAATAAGAGTTCTAACAAGCTAATGTACTTACCAAATGCAGAGAATATTTGATAATATTATGAATAGAGATATACCATGGCCACATGTGCCAGAAGAAATGAGTATCAATGCTTATGACTTGATTGACAAGTAAGACAGTAAGAGGACAAAATTTTCTCTCTCCATTTAAATTGAGTTGGGTTTGATGACGTAAAAGGAATGGTACCAGTCAGCACCTGTTATGTCCCTATGTTAAAATTGAGTTCTTTGATATTCCCAAACAAGTTGACGTAAGCTAGAAATGGAACCCGACCGAAGTCACAAAAATCAAAGTAGATGGTAATAGTCACGAAAACAAGTTGAGTTCTTTGATTAAAAAAATAGTTATCCTCTGATGATATATATATATATATATATATATATATATATATATAGTTAGGCTACAGTGCTACACGTAGCACGGATGACCCGTGTGCTACGGATCATTTCTCCGTTTTTAAATTCAGATGGTCGATCTGACCGGTCAAAATGTTTTTTATATGAAAATCTAGTCGGAAACCAAATTTTGAACGTTTTAGGATTTTTTTACTATTTTTTAAAATAGCTAGATGAACTTTTTGTTAATGATGAACGTATATAACCAAATTCAGTTTTCTAAGTATCTTTTAATTGTTTCTTAACATGAAAGCAGGTTGCTAATTGAGAACCCACTTCAACGGCTAGGAGCTACTGGGGCTGCAGAGGTAAGCTTGCCCTTCTTTTTATTGTCCTAATTGTACTTTAGTGCACCAATATGATTTTGTGATTAATGCAATAAATTTAACACATAATTATTCGTGAATATAACAGGTGAAAGCACATCCCTTTTTCAAGAACATCAATTGGGACATGCTTGCTAGGCAAAAGGTTTGCCTTATTTTTGACAAACTCTAATTAGCTGATCAACTGTTTACTAAATCAATTACTTTGTATAATTAGGCTACATTTATACCAACAACAGAAGATGAGTATGACACAAGTTATTTTGAGTGCCGTCACCCATGGGGAGCCAGTGGCGGCGGTCCTGCTGAACAGACCTGTGCAGCCAGTAATAACTATGATGACATGAGCCAATCTAGCAGCTGCTGCAGTAGTCCTATCAGTGAAAATGATGAAGAGGTTAACTCTTCTTTGTATATTGTTTTTTTTTTTTTCTTATTTATTAATTAATATTCATCATTATCATCATCGTCATCACCATCATCATCATTTATCATTATCATTATTTTTGCAATGGAGAGCTAGTACTGTATAGCCAGTAACATTCAACTCTTTCAGGTGTTTACCTTTAACACCTGCACTTTGCTGGCCTCTGAGAGATTTGTACAATGGAAAGTTTAATCCTGCAAAGTTCTGACAACCCCTGGTCCTGACAAATTTCCTGGTATAGAAGTCCAAAATATACTAATATCAAGTTCTAATGTCAAATGTCTTGCTTAAACGAACACGTTTAGTTAATATCGGTGATTCACCCTATAGATCTTGCATAAATGGAAAAAAGTCAACTAGGCTGAGTGATATGAAAAGAGTCAGAGGTGATCTACTGAGTGTCATATTGATATGCAAATGCAATGATCAAGATGTAAATTGAAATAGACTGTTTTTTTGTGTTCATCATTTATAAGGCTTCACATACTTTTAGCTAACTCATGTTCTGTTTATAACAGGTGGATGAATGTGGAAGCCTGGAGGATTTCAGCTCTCGGACCATAACTGTTAAGTATTCCTTCAGTAATTTCTCTTTCAAGGTATAATGTCTTTTGTCTTTCTAATTCTGACAAGTTCTTTGATTCTTTTTTTGGGTGTGTTTGGTACTTGCCAGTATTCCATAAGAGCACATTTGATACCTGTTGGTACTTGTTGGCATTTTTTATTTCTCAAAGTGAACAAAAATGACATATTTTGTCTTTCTTTTGCGAGCAGAATATCTCTCAGCTAGCTTCAATGAACTATGATCTGATGAATCAAAATGTGAACAAGGGAAGTGCTTCCACTTCTTGATTCATGGAAAAATGCAAAAATAAATAAAATAAATCAAGAAACAGGAACCATATCTGTTGCACCTAGATGCTTTCTGAGTTGGTGCAACTATAAGAGAAGTCGTAAGTGTACTGAAATAACAAAAGAACTCCATCCGATGTTATAGGAGTATACAAAGATATACCCACAACATGCACAGTATTTTCATTTTGGAGTTTTTTTCATTGTTGGAGTTGTACATATTCAGCATTCTTTTTCTTTTTTCGGGTGGTATTTCTGGCATCTTTTATGCTTAGTTTATGCAATGGCCCAAAAAGCGTCTTTCAAAGAGTTGCATCTTTTTCATTCTTTTTTCTGTTAAATGAACTTGTGTGCCACATTTTTGTGTTTCCTTGATTTGGCCATTCGAGTCCCGAATGACAAGTTTAACAATGTATATATCTAAAGGAATTAAAAGATTTTGAGAATAATTTTCTTTTAGATTGAGAATTCTTTTTGCATGAAGAAAGGTGTAAAGAGTGAAGACTATGTATATAATATATTTTCAGGGAATAAAGTAGGACAACCAAACCGTGGTTGCACGTGGACGCCTCGAAGAGAAAAAGGTAAATCAGTAAATGGTAAATATTTTGATATTAGAAGACAAAGGAAAGAAAACTAAAGAGTCGTGCTTCGACCTTCGACCTATTTCATTCAAATAACGATTTTGTTGACTCTGAGATATTCGTTGGATTTGCCACTTGTTGCTTGCACTCTCCGGTTGTCATTTTTCTATTTAATAATCACACATCGTTACCACTTATATGCAAGTTGTAACCATATATATAACAAGTCAAATTATAATCTTTCTGTCGCTTTTCTCCAAAAACAAAAAGAAACCTTTCTTCAGATGCTCATCACTTCTCATCCTTTCAGTACATAATAACATATGCAGTCATTAGCTAAGGGTAGACCTTTAATATTTTTGCTTAAAATTTTAATGGTATATGTTGAAAAATATTTGAAATACACTCAATCTATAGTTGAAAAATATTTCCATAAAGTTTTTCTATTTTATTTTTTATTTATGTAAAATTCCATTGTCAAGACTATAATGAGCTAATTCAACTAATCACTTCCCTTAGCTAATTTTTTTTTTCTGGAAGTACTTTATTCTAGAAAAGAAACATAGTCTAAGTTAATTGAAAAAAATAATCGTTTTTGTAAGCTGAAATAATGAAAAAAAAAGAAGAAAAAGAAGAAGATGAAGTCATGGCATAATGATTGACAATAATGTTTGATTTTGTCATAATTAATTAATTATTTTAGAAGAAATCGATTGATAGCAAATTCCTTCAAGACCAACATTATATTATATGTGATTAAAATTAATAGTTGACTAAGACCAGGGGCGAATTCATATACAGTCAGGGAAGAGGAGGGAGCTGCCCCTGGAAAAAATTTTCTATAAATATTTTTATAATTATGTATATTTTTTCAGAAAAAAAAATAAAAAAAATATTTTTTTGTTTCTCCTAAATTTTTTTATTATATGTCCCTCCTGCATCAAAATCTGGATCTAACAGGTGGAAAATTTAGCTATTTCCTAATGCAGGGCCTTGACCAATAAAAGTCCGATACTAAACGGTCAAATATGGTGAGCAGTCTCTTTAAACGACATTAATTCGTTGTGTTCACACATGTGCCTAAAAGCTGCACCATCAGTTCAGTTTCTACTCGGTTCACTTTTTAAGAGCAACTTGCAACGGATAATTCATAATTCCCTGTATATTATCGAGTTTATTTAAATAAATCTCTCTTTAAGCAAAGCAGGTAGATATTTTTTTTTCTTTTTTGAGAGATAAGATCGATAATATTTTATTTATGATTATATGAATGTATTATTAGATAAATAACAATATATAATCATCATAATTATATCTAAATTCATTTGTTCAATCTTTGAAGAAAAATAAATTTGGAAAATTTTCTGGCACTGTATTATCAGTTTCGTATCCATTTTTAGTTCCTTCATTGATTGAGTTTCAGTTCGCTGCTGTCATTAGGATAATCTTGGACTGGAAATCTTATCTAAGAAAAATAGGCAATGAAAACTAGCAAATTATTTATGTGCGGATCCATTTTTAGTTCCTTCATTGATTGAATTTCAGTTCGCTGCTGTAATTGTAAGTTATTCCAAGCAAGGAAAAATCCCAATAACAAATTATTTATGTGCGGATCCATATTTGTTGTCATAAAATGATTATGGTAACATCATGTCATAGTTTTTGAATGGATGAAATTTATAACTAAAGTGGAGCAAAGTTTTTGTATAAAATGATTATGGTAACATCATGTCATAGTTTTTGAATGGATGAAATTTATAACTAAAGTGGAGCAAAGTTTTTGTGAAAGTCTCAATGTCATAAGAGGAAAAAAAAGTATGATACTCCCTTCCATATAAAAGATATGACTGATGTAATTATTTATGTAAGTTTTTTTAATAATAATAAATATTAAATTAATATTATCAAAAATAAGAGTGAGGACTGTAAATTTTCAAATATACGAATGGCAGCGCGCCACTACCAGTGGCGTTGAGACCAAACGCGCCACAGCAAATGACGTGTTCCATATGAAACGCGCCACTGGCAGTGGTGCACTTGCCTATTATATAAACCAAACGCGTAGATGCTCATCAGTTTGTGTTTATAACGATTAAACCTGTAACCCTTGATTACCACTAATAATACTAATTTGGTCAATTAGTAAAAAGTACAAGAGTTAAATTGCAATTTTAACAAGTTCTACAACAATCAAACACAAATAATTTCTAAACCAAAGATATGAAATAAAGTAAAGAGAAAAAGTTTAGAAATGCTAAATCGAAGGATTGAGTTGACACGTGATGTAACGAGGTTCGGCGTTATGCGCCTACTCCTCGGGTCCCGGCTTCCGTCTAATCTAACGGTAACAAAGCCGGTCCGATCTATTCAACCAAATACGAGTCTTGTATAAGGTCGAACTTTGTCCTCTTATACACAAAGGATGAGAGACAAAGCCTAAAGTTAATGGAGTAGCAAAATCTAGGAGTAGATTTAGCAATGGAGCAAATCACTCAAATCTCACAAGTGTTTAGAACAAGTTTAGATCAAAGATCTTGAGCTTTAGCTAAGTTTAGCAAGGTTTTCTCAAACCTCTTTAATGGTGGCTGTAAGAATGTATTTTGCAAAGTGTATTCAACAATAGGAGGAGAAGGGAGATGGTCTCCCTTTTATAAAGAGCTGAAAACCATGCATAACTCACTTTTTCGTCCTGAACCGTTATAACTGTTTACAAATCGTTATAACGGTTTACAAAATCGTTATAACGGTTTACAAAATCGTTACAATGGTTTACAAATCGTTATAACGATTAAGATTAAACGGTAGGATTGTCAGAGAAATTTGCCCGTTGTTTTGTCGTATAGCCGTTGGATCAACTGAGCTGAAACGTTATAACGATTTATCAAATCGTTATACGTTTCATGAAACGTATAATGATTACGTTCGTTATACGATCTCACAAATCGTTGTAATTACGAATCGTTACATAATGATTCACTCGGTTTCTTTGAGAATGTTTCTGCTTAGAATATTTTTGAGTATCGAGATGAACCGTTATAACGATTCCATTATAACGATTGATTCAAGCAAAAACACTTTTCTTGTTGTTTAAGCTCAATTTCTCTTGACCAATTCAACCCAGGTTTGAGTTTTATTAAATCTAAGCCTAATGCGATCTTGATTAAGCTCTTGTATCCTAGTACTAGTCTTGGTTCTTGTGCACTAGTCCATTTGCATGTTAATCCTTGCACAAAACTCAAACAAGGCAAATTGTAAGATTCAAGATTGTTTTGCAAATCGACAAATCAAAGAAGATGTTAAGTGTAACAAAACCCGCCATTGACAGTGGCACGTTGGATCCGCGCCACTGGCAGTGGCGCGCTGTCATTCGTATATTTAAAATTTTACAGTTCTCACTCTTATTTTTAATAATATTAATTTAATAATAATAATTATTAAAAAAACTATATTTATGTGCATCTCTAAAAGATAATATTTTTTGACTATTTCAAGGGATAAATTGGTAATACCACACCGGGTTGGCTTTTGGCACTTCCATGTAGTGTGTTAAAAAAATTCGTCCCCGTGACCCGCCCCGACCCGACCCGATCCGTGCTCAAACCCGTCAGACCCGTGACCCGTTAGAACCGGCGGGTCTAGCACGGATGCGGGCAAAAAAATTGAAAAAAACCCGTGCTAGACCCGACCCGTTTTAGACCCGACCCGACTCGTCCAACCCGCCCTAACCCGTGCCCGACTCGTCCAACCCGCCCTAACCCGTGCCCGACCCGACCCGGGAAACCCGGAATCAAACCCGTTCGACCCGTCCCAAACCCGCAGAAATTCAAAAAAATCGAAAAAAATCAAAAATAAAAAAAAAATAATTCAAATTTTTTTTCTTATAAAACTTTACTAACTTTACCCGTCCGACCCGACCCACTCTACCCATCCGACCCGTCCCAAACCCGCATTTACAATACTTATTTGATTTTTTTCAATAAACTTTACTAACCAAAAAAAAAGTTAGAACTCCGCTTATGTATTACATAGCCGGTCCCAAACCCGGAATAAAGGAGGAGGGTAACTTTATTTTTAACCCATTTATTTTAATTTTTATAATATTTAAAAAAATTCTCACTTTTTTTAAAGTTCTATCATTTTATTCCAATTCTTTAAGATTTTATTTAATTTTTTACTTAAATTATTTCATTTAAAATTTTATTTCAATTTATTTTGAGTCATATCAGTGCTTGAACCGTTATAACGGTTTGGGAATCGTTATAACGGTTTGCTGAAACGTTATAACGTTTCAAAAATCGTTATAACATTTTATAAATCGTTATAACGTTTTATAAATCGTTATAACGTTTCATAAATCGTTGCAATGATTTATTGAACCGTTGCAATGATTTACTGAACCGTTATAACAATTTTTGAAATTTTCAGAATTTTAGAAAACAAATTTGACCCACCGACCCGTCCCGTTCCCAACCCGACCCGCCCCACCCTTGGACCCGACCCGTCCCGACCCTTGGACCCGTCCAACCCGACGGGTCGAACGGGTCGCGGCCAAACCCCCAAAATGGACCCGTCCTAACCCGTCCCGTGTAAACCCGTTGACCCGTCCCGCCAAAACCCGCCGACCCGTCATAACCCGTCCCGACCCGACCCGACCCGACCCAACCCGTCCCGATTTTAATACACTACTGCTATGCTGTACAACAGTACAAGTGTACCTCATTATTTTAATTCAAACACGTGGAATTTAAAGCATAATTGCATCAACCCAAATGGCCCTGTCAATTTATCTGCATCTTTTCGGTATCTTATTACATAAATACATAATCTAGGAGGCACTTGAGAAAAATAGACCAAGGGAGATGGATGTTAGAATGAGGAGACATCACCACATGCAAAGCAAAAGATTATTCTGCTATTTTTTTACTTCTGAATTTTGCTCCTACTCCCATGGCTTTAATTATTCTGCTACCTAGACCCTTCAACTCTTTTATGCTTTTTTCATCTTAAGAAAATAAAGCAAAAGATTTTTTTATACATCCACGATTTAATAGAAACCAGAAAATTAATGATAGTTCAAACAATTAAGTAATTTGACCTCAAAAATCTGTATGTACGAAATCTATATCATGCATATAAAATGTAGTGATTTATTTATTTATCATTTTAGTTGTCGATCGTTTGCAACATAATCAGCATTTACATGCCAGTACTATGAGGTTTGCACTTTTTAATCGTTAAATTTTTAATTATTTACGTTCAATTCACGATTCATGTTAAATATTTTTTAATTATTTATAATTGCCACATGTAACGGTACCATGTGGATTGTTCATGTGCCTTGCCGGGCTATGCACGGACAACAAATTTATGATTCTTATCTATTTGGCATTCAAACTCTGTTCCACTAATAATATCTGAAATTAAATTTGCTCCATGTTCGGAATTCAATTAATGTTTGTTAGATATGATCTGAATTATTTTATGGTCCGTTGAGTTTGTATTTTTGTTTATTTATATTGGTTCTATGTAATATGAAAACATCAAGACAAAGAAATAGCAGTATATTCTAGATAGTTTGTCTCTTCTCGTTGCCTTTTGCTTTCTCCATAAAAAAATCTAGATCTGTCGGGGAGATCGTGTGGCCTCCCTCGGCCACCGCCTCATCATTTTATCCTAACAAATTGATATCAAAGCACTGATTTGTGCTTCTATTTCTTCAGCCAAGTTTTATTGTCGTCGTTGTTATTGTTCATTCAGTATGATTTGTTTCATTGTTGTGCATTTGCTCAACCATCATCCGACGATTTTGTTTTGGTGATCATAAAGATTATGTTCCCAATTGAGCCGACTTTGTATAAATTTTTTGTGTGTGTAATAATCATCTTTGAGGTCGATGTTAGCATGATTATAGTTATGGTGTATGACAAATATTCTTTATCTGACAAGAGAGGGGCACCTCTTGTATTTGATGAAGAACTTGATTTGTATTTCGGTGCTTTTGGATGTATCCATATTTGTGTTTGAAACAAGGGTTATGTCATTTAACAATCTCATTTATTATTAGTGATTTCATCTCTGATTATGCATTATGTTGTTTCCTTTTAAACTGCTATACATTACTTAGCTCGCCTCGAGGTTTATTGCACCATGTGAATATACTCTCACTTATGATTTGAATGGTTAGTGTTAATATTATTTGTTTATATATTTCTAATCATTTATTGTGATTTGTATGATTTCAGTATTTTCGAATTGGTTGTAGGGGTTTGTTGGATTAATAATTAATGAATTAGATATTGGTTTGTTGTGCTACTAGAGGTATGAGATGACATTTGTGATTTGAAGATTATTTTATTTTTTAGATGGACCTTAATATAAGATTTCATAATCCATTAGAATCTTATTTATGTGTATGCCTCGGTTGGTCCCAACTTTATGCTTTCTTATGAAATCAAACATTTATCATCTTAGGGATTGAGTGTTTAGGATCAACATTTGTTGAGTTGATGGTTAAGACATGAGATTGTGCATTACAATCGACCATTAAGGAGTAGAGATGACCATAAAAAAATAAAATTGTGTTGCTTTGACATGTGTATTATGTGAGCTTAACATTTTTTATTTTTTTGTGATTTAGGTACTTGAATGTTGGTTGTAACATCCATTTTATTTTTGAAGGAGTGATGTTTGGTATGAGCCGAATGTTCCGACTTGACATAGTCTTTGTTAGTGTGATGGATGATATTTTTGTTGTCTCAATTTTGAAATGTTGATGTTCCATGAGATTTGAAGATTTTGATTAGTATCATTATTGTCTCGAATTTAGAGATGTGTGTGCTTCATGTGATTTGACTTTTTTTTTCATCTAATAGGATATATGGATGCGGGTATTGCATCTTAAGACTATATTATTATTACTCGGGAGGTTATATAATTTGAATTTTAACTATTTACTCATCATTAGTCATTCATCGAATTTGAGTTTGTAACAATCATTTGAGGCTATGATAGTGTTGAGTCTCATTCGAATTGCATGAAAGTACTACTCATTTATCAGTGTTTGTATTCATTTGTATTTGGTATAACAATTTTGCTTGGAGTATAATTTCGACTAATACGAGTGTGGTTGGATTACTTGTTATGTTTATGCTAGCTTTTTTTGTGCTAAATTTTATTGCTAGTTTTATGTTAGTTTATCTTTATATTTTTAATATTTTATTTAGGTTAGATTTTTATTTAGTTTTTACACATAATTCGGACCAAGAAAAGATTGTTAGATATGGACCGAATTATTTTATAGTACGTTTGGTTTGTATCTTCATTTCTTTATATTTTCTAGAGAGTTTCTATCTCTTTCCGTTATCTTTTGTTTTCTCCACACAAAAGCCATAGATCGATCGGGGAGGTCGTACCGGACGGATGATTGACGGTGTTAAGGAGGCCTCCGCCTCAAGAGTGAGCAAACCAAACAAGGCTAATGCCATTTGAGCAGCAGACACAGCTAGAATATTGAGGGATCACATCTAGTAGTTCATGTTGGTTCATGTGCATCCGTATTATAAAAAAACGTTCCTAAGTAGTCGTCCTTCGGTCTTACTCTATCGTACTTTGCCCAAGGAAACCAGAGACAAGATAAGATACTTATAATGTGCACTTTCTTACAGCGGGCGGGTGTGATGGCCTCCCATGACATTGTTGAAAATAACTTATAAAAAAGAGTTATGATTTTCTAATATAAAAAATGCCTTAAATGCAATTTCAAAATAGTACATTTAATTATTATCTATTAGAGCTGGTGTGCAATTTCGAACGAATTGATGCTTAGGTGTGTTTGTGGTGTAGGTGAAATTAATTAAAGAGGTTATCATGTTAATTTAGCGAGTTAGAATAGTAGCTAAAAATTAATTTTTAGGTGAAATAACATCACAACATTGTTATGAACTATTTTCAAATAATTTCTCACTCATTCGAATGTTGAGCAATGTCCGAAGTAAATGTGACCATCGGACGAGTTGGATTAGATCATATCAGTTTGATTTTTTAAAAAAATTGAGTCAAGTTAAATTAAATCATTTTTTTTTTAAATTTTGATTGAGTTGGCTTTAGATTCAAACAGAGAGAACAAATTTTGACACCTCTAATCTAAAATAACTTAACTTGTTAGTTTAACTTTTAATAAATATTGATCTTTGCCATCCTAACATGAACGCAAAAAATACCCCCTTTGAGAATTCACATCTGCTGTCGTTGTCTCTGTGTGGTGGGTTTCATCAACAAAAAAAAAACCATCATATAAACTAAATCTCAGTCGTTTAAATAAAATCGGACCGTCTAGATAGTATGGTAGCGAGTTGCCACCAACTAGGATAGCAAATACGGATCCTTAGTACTTTTTGCATGCATTATTCGTGTCAATTAACATGTTAATGAAAACATACAAACATGAATTGTTCCTTCTGAATGCTTGCTAAAATCCAGAAGAGCAAGAGAATATCACAAGTCCATTTGACATTTTCTCTTTGTATTTGTACATACTTTCTCTTCCAATTGGAATTCATATTTGCTTCTCTATTTTCCTTAAACTCACTTATCTTTATATTTCCCCTACAATCCAGATCCTCTGTTACAGAGTCCGTGGAGTACGAACCCATTTAAAAACCACTAAACTGACAAAAGGATCAATATGCCAACAAAAGCTTAATGGGCGTGGGGCCCGGGAGCTAATGGCATGTTACATAATATGTTACAGAAAATAGCAAGAGGAAATCTGGGTGTCTCCTCTATTATTGATATATTTACATGGAATCTTGTCGCTATTCAATTATTTGGAGGCATCTGTCTGCGCGTTGTCCCCACACTTTCTCTGGTTTCTCTCTCTAGACTGCGATGGCACCATGGAGGCCGCCTTCATCTCTATCCTACAAGCCAAAAAAGGTACACAAAACCACCACTTGCACTAAACTATTCCTTCTAGAGAGAGAGAGAGGGGGAGAGAGGGTATAAGAGTGAACACAAACCAATTACAGGTAGTGGGGTTAGTGCCTTAGTTAGTGGTGCTTCAACTGTTCTCTTAATTTGTGTTCCAACCAGAGGGAATAAGATTGATGTGAGATACACACTAGAGAAAATCGGACAACAGTTACCACAAATTGGAAGAGTACTAATACCTTTGGAAAAATCGAGCTGGTGATATCGCTAGATTTCTTTTCTCAGGTACCTATCCTACATAGATTCGTATTTTTTTTTGTTTAATTTTGCTGAATTTGTCGATGCCAGAAGTTTTTCCTTCGATTTTTTAATCTGAAAAGGGAATATCAGAATTCCTCTTATTTAAGATATTTTTGTTTTCGGGGAGATAGGTGGGTATCAAGTGAGTATTGGTAAGAGGAAAGGACCAAGACAAGTAGCGTGTCTTTTACTCTTTTTAAGGAATTTTATTGATTTTAAAAGGAGATACAAAACCCGAGTTGTCGATCAAGTTGCATTCACTTTCTATCTGAACATGATTTCTGTAGCCATTTAGTAAGAACCTGATCTTCCTCTAGGAATCTTCTTTCTCTAACTTTCTGTTATTGAGCTTATTCAATTTCCTTTTTTTTTATCAGAAAGAGTTATCTCTTCTAAGAACTAGATCTCTTATCTTTGCTAGTTAAGAAGACCTTTCATGCTTTTAGTCATAACAAGGATTTTTTTTCTACTTTTTAGTTTATTCCAACTAATCTATTTATTATTATTATTTTTTTTTTGCAGAACGCGGCCTAGAAAATTGAGAAGAAAAAGGAGAAACTAGACTGATAGTTGTTGATTTCACCTCGTTTTATCTCAAATCATCACTGAGATTTTTGGAAATAATTTGATCAAGGACTTGGGATCAAACTGTTTTTTCTGAGCTATATTAGCATTCCAATCTACAACAAGTAAAGAGGAAAAGCAGAGTAGCTAGCTCCTTCCATATTGCCACAAAAAGAGAAAAATATGCAGCAAATGAAGATGCTCTCTCCACCGATATTTGTTTAATTTAATAAAATCTAGAGTGATCAGAATATTCCCCATATCTCCAGAGTAGAAAGGGGAATAGGAACTTTTGTAGCAATGGAGAAGCAGCCAAGCATCCGGCTTGGTCCCTTGGAGAAATTGCGCAGCTTCAAAATGGAAAAGCAAAAGAGCTTCAAATTGGCTGGTTCAGCAAGTTTCAAGGAGAAAAAGTACAAGGATAGCCCCGGTAAGAGAGGTGATACGGTGCTCCACCTAGCTGCCCGTGCTGGAAATGTCCCGCACGTGCAGAAGATCTTGGCTGAAGTCGGTGAGGAGGGTGCCAAGGAATTGGTATCCAAACAAAATTTGGATGGTGAGACAGCTCTTTATGTTGCAGCAGAGAAAGGTCATGTTGAGGTTGTCAGAGAGATCCTGAGAGTTTCAGATTTGCAATCGGCTGGTATAAAGGCAAACAGTACTTTTGATGCATTTCATATCGCCGCAAAACAAGGCTACTTGGGTTAGTTCTTTTCCTGCCCTTTTTTTTGTCAGTTCCATGTGTGGAAAGAAAACATAAAAAGGCAATCGCTGGATTAATAATAATCCCTCTAATATTTCTCTTTTCCTGACAATAATAACAGATGTATTGAAGGAACTCTTAAATTCATTTCCGGCCCTGGCCATAACCACAAATTCTGTAAATGCCACTGCACTGGATACAGCAGCCACTCAAGGGCACGTTGACATAGTGAACCTCCTTCTAGAAACTGATGCTAGCCTGGCAAGAATTGCCAGAAACAATGGAAAAACTGCACTACACTCAGCTGCCAGAATGGGGCATGTGGAGGTGGTGAAGGCTTTGTTGAACAAGGATCCAGGTATCGGTTTGAGAACTGATAAGAAGGGTCAGACTGCACTCCACATGGCCGTTAAGGGTCAAAACATTGAAATTGTGCTGGAATTGCTGAGGCCTAATGTATTGGTTATCAATACAGGAGATAACAAGGGGAACAGGCCCCTTCATGTTGCCACCAGAAAGGGGAATATCAATGTGAGTCCCCCACAATTTTCTGAATTTATTTTATCACCTTTGTACTTTTTTTTTTGCTTGAATTCTCTTGTTCAATAATCAATAGGAGCAAAGAGAGGAAATTGGTCAAGAAAGAAGTGTTTGTTGATGAGAGTTTTTATCACTTTCTTTTCTTGTTACATGCAAAATTATGAATTTAATGTAAAGGTTTTCGGTAGAGTGACAATGACCAGCGAGCAAAAAAGAAAGAGCTGGAGAAGTTGACAGGAAATATGGAATAATAGAACTTGGATAGCACATGAGAAATTAACCCTTTCCTTATGCCGTGTATTCTAATTCCTTTTTTTTTTAATTCACAAACAGATGATAAGAACTCTTCTGACAGTTGAGGAGTTAGAAGTGAATGCAGTGAACAAGGCTGGTGAAACAGCTCTAGCCATCTCAGAGAAATCAGAAACTGAGGAAATATCGGCTGTTCTACGCAGTGCCGGTGCAGTTACTGCCATAGAACAACAGCAACCATCCCCACACCCTCCCAATTCTGCAAAACAACTTAAACAAACTGTTAGTGACATCAAACATGGTGTGCAATCCCAACTTAAGCAGACACGTCAGACTGAGATGCGGGTTGAGAAAATAAAGAAACGGCTTCAGAAGCTTCACATAGGTGGCCTCAACAATGCCATAAATTCAAACACAGTCGTGGCTGTTCTCATTGCCACAGTTGCATTTGCTGCAATCTTCACTGTACCTGGGCAGTTTGTAGAGCAACCTACAGAGGGGTTAACATTAGGTCAGGCTTTCGTGGCCGACAATGCCGCTTTCATCGTGTTTCTCGTGTTCGATTCCCTGGCTCTCTTCATCTCTTTGGCAGTTGTGGTGGTACAGACATCTCTGATAGTGGTTGAGCAGAAAGCAAAGAAGCGCATGGTATTTGTCATCAACAAGCTGATGTGGCTTGCGTGCCTGTTTATTTCGGTGTCATTTATCTCGCTGACATATGTAGTGGTGGGACGTGACGATTGGTGGTTGGCATGGTGCACAATGGCAATTGGTGCGGTTATCATGCTGACTACTCTGGGTTCGATGTGTTATTGCATTATCATGCATCGGATGGAGGAGAAGAGCATGAGGAACTTGAGGCGCACATCTACTAGCCAGTCCAGGTCCATGTCTATCTCGGTGCCATCTGATTCAGAGCTATTGAATAACGAATACAAGAAAATATATGCGCTTTGAAATTCATAAACAATACAATACCTCTATGTTGGCCTGTATTATACCTGGGTGCCCATAGAGGAAATGTACACTGGTGTTGGTGGGTTGTTGGGGGATTGATGTCTATAGGAATAAGCTAGGTTTTTTAGCTGCTGCTACGGGCTGCAAAAGATGTAGGCATTTCGGATGCCGAAAACTTGAAAGACTAGTCGATCTATCTATAAAATTTTGGTCACTCTGACAGCTGAGTAAGATTGAGTCTACAATCATGTCTCAGTATGTTTTTTCTTTGACGCAATAGAAATACTATCGACAGCCCCTTCTTGGTTTTTACATGACTAGATCAGTCTTGTCTCGTGCTAGCTATACAAAGGACAACAATTGTTACCAGATAAGAGCATTACCAAATGCGGTCCAGCATGTACTTATTTCTTTTTAATTGTATATTCTTCCCTTCTTTACTTGTCCATAGTTTGTGTTATAGTGCGCCTTTTGGTGCTCTCTCTGTCTCTGGTCCTGTGAGGAAGAATGCACTATTGAGTGGGGCTATATGATTAGGAAATATCCATTTCTGGGTAGGATAACATGGATAATCTCCGGCGCTTTAGACCCATTGGTTCAAGAGTTTATAGCCGTTAAATTAAAGCTTATAGTTGAGTTTCTTTTTTGCGTTCTCAACTTCTTTTACATATTGCTTTTGAAAAGCAATGAAACTGGGTGACAAAATCACAATTTAAAAAAAAAAATTCTTTTACATTAGTCTGTACATGGATGACGATATATAAACTGCTCAATGATTCATATGACACATATTGAGAAGTCCAAAAACGTGTGCGTTTAGAAGGCGAGTCAATTTAGTTGACTTGAAAGCAAGCCAAGCGTAACGTTATCATGATTCATGATTGCGATTTGGTATATAGTGCTAGTGGTACTTGTGGGGCTTCAGATTTCTCTCGTACACTTCAAGTTTTGGTTCCTTCTCTCTTTTGATTCCGTACGGCCCAAATTAAGCGTTGATGGTAAATCAGGACAAAAATCGCAGGTTCATGCAAACAAGCACACTGCATGAACCTAAAACTATCCGTCATATATATATAGCTAAAACTAATTGGATGTACTTTCGTCACACATTTTCATAAATGGTGTGTATATAAATATATAGAGAGCATAAATGATGTACTTTCGTCACACATTTTCATAAAATGGTGTGTATATAAATATATAGAGAGCATAACTGGTGTGTGTATATAAATATATAGAGAGCATAAATGGTGTGTGTATATAAATATATAGACAGAGTAAGACTACGATGTTTTATGAAGCATAAAAATTTTCGTATTTTATGTTTATATTTAAAATTTAAAAATCTAAATAGTTAATTCAAACCGTTAAAATTGATATCTATGTTGAATTATCATTGGAAATCAATTATATATATATTTTTTTAAAATAATAATTATTTTTTTAGATAGATACAAAATTTATTGATATATCATTTAATACTAGTGATTTTTCATTCATCTAAAAATAACAAAAAAAAAAAAATATATATATATAATTGAATCTTCAATGATATTTTAATGTGAAAATCATATTCAATGAGTTAGATCAATCGTTTGGACTCAAAAATCTGAAATATAGACATGAAACACTAAAGATTTCTCGATCAATATATATATATATATATATATATATATATATATATAGTTCGCACAGGAGCCCCCATAAAGACCTATTATATCAAATGATCTTCAAATTTTGATTTTTCAATCTCATTAAATTCTTCTTATTGAAATCTTATCCTCAAAAATTTGGGATGTTTCGAGTTTTTTAAGTCTCTCTTTTCAATTTTTAAAAATAATGTACAAATATTGAATATTTTATTATTATTTTTGGAGTTGATTTTAAAAAATTAAAAATAATAACTTAGAAAACTCGGAACATCTCAAATTTTTATACCCTGCAAGATTTTAATATGAAGAATTTAATGAAAGTGAAAAATCAAAATTTGAAGATCATTTGATATATTTTTTTGAGCTAAACTCGCGGAGATCTTCTATGTGCTTAAACTCACCATAGATTTATATCTATATATATATATATATCTTAACAACAGACTCTCTTGGTCCGAAGATGTCCTTCTTTCCCTTAACTCTTGATAGTTTACTATTATTATATTATTCGGTGAGGAAATCATCAGGATACATTTGATTTGGGGTTGCAGGGTTATCATTACACGCCATAACCTAATTAAGGCCATTACTCATGTACCAGCAAGCAATACTGTCGATTTTGAAAAAAAAAGAAAATAATATAACAATAATTGCAAAATTAGAGTAAAGAGCCTTCTTTTTATTTTTTTTTTTTTTTTAACTTATTCCCAGTTTTACATACAAAAGTTAAAGATGCATAACTTTAAACCATTCCTCACTACATTTTTTGCTAGAAAAAGGTAATCAACTCTAAGTTACTAATCAGCAGCCTTCTTTACCTCATAAATGCTCCTAATTGCTTCCCAAAATGCAGAGATAGCATGCTCACCAGTGACTTCTTTAAAAGAAGGGAGGTAGTTCAAATCTACTATTACATGGTCTCCGCTGTTTTCTTGAATCTGTACATGTAATTTAAACAATAATAGACTTTAAGAATTTTGATTCACAAAAAAAGCCTGTAATTTTAGCAATTGAGGTTCAAAGTACAGTGCAAGCTTGTTAAAGCAATATCTGAATAAGAAGTGAGCAGAACTTACAACAACATCAAACCCAAAAATAGTCAGGCCAAGCCGTTGCCTCAGCCAATGTGCGGCGGTCTCAACCAACTCCATGTCCACAGATTGCTTATTTTTATTTAAACCATCATCCACTGATGCCTCAGCTTGATTGGCAACTGGGAGGTTCTTCAAGCTACAAAAGAACAAGTGATACAAGTTCAAACAGTTTAGCAACACGCATACAGGCTCTCGGACAAAAAAATATAATATAGACAGTTCTTTTCTCTAATCAATGCAGAAGAGTATCTATAGGTCATTAAATGTTATTTACACATAAGACCAATAATGCTAATAGTTGTAAAGATAGTTACTTTCACCATTTGCAGAACCATCTTACTTATAGCAATTTGCAAATAAAATCAGTCACATATATAAATATTTTCTAAAGGCTCTTACTTATAGCAATTTACCAAAAAAAAAAATCTTAAAATATCACCAAAGTTCAAAAAGGACAGCATCACAACAATATTAAGTAGACGAGTAGATGACATATCAAAGGATTGCTAATTTTTTCACTAGAAAACTAAGTCTCATAGTAGAGACAAAAGAAACACTGGAATAAAAAAAGATACCTGTTGAAGGTTATAGGTGAAATGCCAGAACCTTGAGATAAGGCTATGAGAGAGGCGGAATTGGGCAAAGACTTTCTTACAGCATGAAACACCTTATTCCCTATGGAGTACACCTTGTATATACTTGCTCCATGATCGACATATTCCTGTTCATCACTCGAGTATTATATATAACATACAAGTTTTTAAGTTTTAATATACGTAAAGTTTTTAAATTTTTTAGGTTTTATCTTCCCAATTTTTTCAATGTCATATTCAGATAACTTTATAGTTTTTACCTGAATTATAGCAGGGAGTGGTACAGAAAGTTCCCTAAATTCTTCTGCTTTGAACACGATTGCCTGGGTCACACATTAAAAATATGAAAAAAAAATAACATGGGAAATAGGAATATACAGTACTTTACAGCCAGACAAATAAGAATTAAGAAACCCAAAGAATGAATTACCATGTTATGTGCATCAGCAACCCCACAAGCAACCTGTGGTTTAACAAGAACTGGAAAAGTGAGTTTGGCTTCATCTAGCTTTTGGCCCAGATCAGGATCACTGAATGTTTCAACCTACAACCAAGAAATGTATACATATTTTTCTTTTTAGAAACTAAGAACAAAACCATAGTCAGACAAATAAAAATTGAATCTTATCATTTTATGAAAACAAAATTATTATGTCATTTATCATCAGAAGAGAAGAGACCCTCAAAAAATGTGGGGCACGAAGCCCAGAGCAGCCTTTAATCTCTTGCAATCCAACAAGAATATTTTGGATTCGAAGGCGATCCAACAAGGGATAAATATTTTTAAAGGGGTCAACCACACAATAACAGGGATTTTCTTCTATAAACCTGTTTAAACAGAAAATAAGAATTGATATAACAGTGGCAATATAACTATTAGAAAGATTTTCCACAAACAAACAATCAGTAATAACATGGGCATGCATCAGTTACACTACAAAACGTCAACCAGTTTATTACTTCTAAAGGAAAAAAAAAACATATTAAAGAGATCCCAAAAATGACCCTCTAATCAGTTATATCACTGAAAATCTTTTTCATATAAAGGGCCTATTGCCTATTTTATAATGCAAAAACACAGGTAACAACATCTGAAACCGTTTTCTATATTCTATTATTCATTATCAATTAAAATTTTATATTTTTGGTTCTTTCAACAAAACTTAGTAATCTATAATAAGAACATATCTGTCATTATTGTAAAACTAAATGACAGTGTTTAAGCAGATTTCATAACTGCTGATGAGTGTACCTCATGAGTTGAGACATTCCACTGGAGAAATTAATCCCATTTGGAAAATCAAATGACGAGCTTGCATCAATACTAACAATTTCATCTGTTACTTTATGAAGAATAATATCTATCCCTTCCAATTGAGAGATCAAAGGGAGATCAAAGGAGATTGGGATGAAAATAAGTGTGCTTTTACATGGACACAAAGGGAGCGCTCCTCTCTGTCAAAATATAAGACCCAAATATTTTTCAAAATTTCATAGGAATCAAATAAAAAGTTAACATTTTCTTCTCGATTGAAGCTTACCTTGAGGAAATCCAATTCCCGTGAAGGTTTCATCAAATAGCCAACTTTGAGAGGATGCACTGAAGAAAATTTCTAATTATGATAAAAAGAGAATGGTAAAAAGAAATTAGAGAAGATGAAAATATAATATTTGAAGAAAAAAACTGATTAAAAAGATAATTTACCGTTTTGATGACTGAGCTCATAGTAATAATCAACTCATGCATTTTATCAATAAACACAATTCCCTGCAAAGTTGTCTCAATTTCGCTACCTGGACAAACAAGAAAAGAAAAAGTTTATTTTTATCATTGTAAATACAAGTACTGGATTGAGAGAAACAAGAAATTGAGATAATTATCAAATATTCACTAAATTAAAAAGAGTAGATAGAAACCTATATAGATAGTGTTGAATTTAAAAGACTGAAGCTTAGTAAGAAAAGTCTCATCTAGTACAGAAGTGGCATAAAAGCAAATATCAGCATTTTTCTCAGATTGGGATGGGTCATTAATAGACATCAGCTCATCTAGACTATGTACTGAAATGGCACCACATACACCAAGCGGGTCCCGCACTTCTTTCCGACCCAGCACCTCTTTAATAAAACGAGCCTAAAATTAAAAAAAAAGGAGGATAAACAGTATATATAGATATGCTAGGATTAATTCTTTTGCTGGTACATATAATTCAGCAAACAATGGTTATGTATGAAAGAAAATATTTACTATTGATATTTTAGCGATATCAAAGATTAAAAAGTGTAAGATTAGCCTTTCAAAGGGAAGAAAATTTTGTGAGAATAAATTTCAGATTACCTTTTTGCTTGAGGGCTCCTCTTGGTGGACAAATGTCTGGAAAAAAAAAATATCCTCGAATTAAAAAAAAATGAAAATGCAGTATCTTACTACTACAAAATATTACATCTTTTCGTAACTGTGATCGCTCAACTCTTCGCCTGTCTGATTTAGTGCTTTGCATGCACGCGATTCTCTCACCGATCATTTTTTTCCAACTCGGAATGAAGCAATCAAGCTTTTTGAGAGTTCATCCATTAAGAAAAGAAATATAATTCGTGCAAATGAAAACAGAGAAAAAGAAGTGCTACAAGATATATATTAGCGTAGCGCAGTCGGTCGAGCAAAATGTCGGAGCCTGGTCGGAGACACCAGTCGCCACTCTGATCGGAGGTGACCACAGCCGATTCATGTATCAGTAGCCTCACCGCCATCTCTATTTCCCCCAGGCAAAGATCGGAGAGCGGAGAGAAAGAGAATTGGACGGAGAGGGAGAGAGAATCCTTTCCAGTTCCACGAGAGAGAGAGAGGAAGAAGAGTGGGAGAGAACTGGACTACCGGAGAGAGAGATGCTGCCACGCGGGGCCCAACCAAGTTAAATTCTTAATCTAAGCGCTGGTTCTAGACGATGAATAATTTTCATTAAATAGATAAAAAGTAACTATAAATTTATAAATAAAAAATAAACAGTGAAATGCAGGTTGCATTGCGATTTGCGACACGAGCCACGAATCACGACACGGCGGCACAATTGAAATTGAGCTGAACAGTGCGACGAGAAATTGGGAAAGTGAAAATGATCATGAGCTGGAAGGAACCAAACGAGAGAAAGGTGAACGGGAGTAAACACAGAGAAATACTTTTGGGCTGCGAAGAGATAACAGGTCTAGGAAAACTCCGAGTTAAGGAAGCAAGGCCCAGTTGGGATGCATCAGCAATTAGAGGTGTTAGCAGCCCAAATGGAGGCAGTGAGTAGGTGCAGAATGGAGGCTAAGAATGGAGTTGGGACCAATGGAAGCGCAGAAGCCGTTAGACCGTTATTACTCCAGTAGCTGATAGAATCTTTTCATTTTAACCAATATATTTTGTCTTTTCTTTCTGCATTAGCCTTATCCTTATTTTATTACAATTTACTTATGTAATTTCCTTACATATAAAAAGGAGGATTTTTATCTTTTGAGGGAACTGGAAAATTTAATAGAAAATCGTTGCTGTGTTGCAACAAATAGGCTGTTCTTCTCTTTCTCACATTCATTACCAATCCAATCCAAATTATACAGAACTAATAAATAAAAAATCGTAGCAATTGTGGTATCAAAGCAGTCGATCCTCCTATTTTCTCTTCGTCTTAAATTCTTCCATGCCTCCAACACGTTCTCACATCGCCGATGTACCCCCAGATCTTCAAATCCTGACAGAAAAAGTAGATCTTTTGGCTCGAGAAATGCAAGCAAGGGATGAAAGTTTCTCCCGTGAGTTGCAAAATCAGAATGAAAGGCTTAACACAACCAACCGCATCCAGGATGATCGATTTGAACAATTGATGACCTTGATGAATAAACTCCATACGGTTGTTACTGGTAAAACTATGGAAGCGAGTCAGCACAGTAACACAACAGCTGTAAATGGTGATGGCTATAGTTCTGATCAGGCTGAAGAAAAAGGGCATGACAACTCACCTTCTCAAAGGGGTTTTCTCCCAAAACTTGATCTTCCTTCTTTTGATGGCACTAAACCTGCAATCTGGCTTGAAAACTGTAATTTCTACTTTGAATATTATCAAACCCCTGAAAAATATAAAGTGCAGTTATCATCACTGAACTTTATTGTTGATGCTGAAGAATGGAAATGCTGTTATAGGCTTGAAAACCCTGATCCACCTTGGAACACATTTGTTGAGGCCATTTTTGATAGATTTCAGGAGAGAACCCATTTGAATCCAGTGGTTCAGTTTAAGCATGTTAATCAAACAGCTGGGGTGACTGAATACATTAGAGAATTCCAAAAAGCTAAGTCTAGATTATTAATCCAAACTGGCATAAGGAATGAATACCATTATGTGTGGAATTTCATTGGGGGGTTAAGAGAGGATATTCAAAGATCAATTAACCTGTTCAAGCCAAAATCTCTTAATGAAGCATTTAATTTTGCATTAGAAATTGAGGAGGCTATTAACCCAGGGGAAAAAAAGGTGGAGTTGAGTAGGCAAATATCTGTTGTGCCAACTAAATCCCCCTTATATTTGACCTATAAGCACTCCAAACTAATGGAAAGCCCTAATAGACCAAGTAAAGAGCCTGTTCAAGCTTTACAGCCAACTAAGGTAAATCTCAACCCCAGAACCTAACTTCCAATACAATAAACCTTTCCCAAATTATACTAGTGAACAAAAGAAGGCTTTGGGTCTCAGTTACAAGTGTAGTGAAAAATGGAGTCAGGGACACAGATGTGCAAGAGGTTTGCACACCATTGAAGGGGAAGGTGAGCTGAATGAAGATCAGAACCTGGAGGAGGAGGAAATCTATAATGAGGAAGGACATGAAGATGAACTTAAAGAAGAACAGTTAGTAACTCTCAGTAGCTCAACTACTGGTAGCACTAGTAAATCTTTAAAATACAAAGGGCAATTGGGTCAAATTCCTATTTGTGTTTTGATTGATACTGGAGCAACTCATTCTTTTATCAATCCAGTGTTAGTCAAAGAATTAAAAATGAAAATGGAGCATCAACCTGCTAAGGTATTTAGGAGTGCAGGAGGAGAAAGATTGGTTACTGACAAATATTGTGCCCAAGTGAAATTTTCTTTACAAAACCAAAATTTTGTGGCTGATTTAAAAGTGCTCCCTGTACCTGGATATGATATCATATTGGGATGTGACTGGATTGCAAGTATGGGAAATGTAACTATGAATCTGGGAAAAGGGTTTATGTTGGTGGAAATTGAAGGGAAGAAGGTTAAGCTTTGTACCGAACCAGTAAAGGCTGGAGTAAGGGTTCTAGATGAAGTTATGGATGTGGCTAAGGAGCAGAAAAAGGGCAGCCAAATTTTCTTTGCTCAGCTATTTCATATGGAGGAAGAGAAGGAAGTAATTCAATCCAAAATGGACCCTCAATTGAAAATGGTACTGGATTCCTACCCTGAAGTTTTTGCTGAACCCAAAACATTACCACCCAAGAGGGCTGTAGATCATCAAATAAACCTGAAATCTGATGCTAAAGCAATCAATTTAAGACCCTATAGATTCTCCTATTTTCAGAAGTTGGAGATTGAAAAGATTACACATGAATTATTACAACAGTCTTTCATTCAGCCTAGTATCAGTTCATATTCCTCTCCAGTACTTCTAGTAAAAAAGAAAGATGGTTCATGGAGAATGTGTGTTGATTATAGAAGGTTGAATGGGGAAACAATCAAGAACAAATATCCCATACCTTTAGTGGATGATCTGCTGGATGAACTGGAAGGAATGCATTACTTCTCAAAATTGGATTTGAGGTCTGGGTATCACCAGATCAGGATGGCTGAAGCTGATATTCCAAAGACAGCTTTTCAAACTCATGAAGGGCTGTTTGAATTCCTAGTAATGCCCTTTGGACTTACTAATGCTCCTGCAACATTCCAGTCACTTATGAACACCGTGTTTAAATCATATCTTAGAAAATTTGTGATTGTGTTCTTTGATGATATTCTGGTTTATAGCAAGTGTTTAGATACCCATAAAGTACACCTGAATCAGGTTCTTCAAATTCTCTCTGAAAATCAGTTATTTGTAAAGGAATCCAAGTGTGCTTTTGGGGTTAATGAAATAGAATACCTGGGACATATCATATCCAGAAATGGAGTAGCAACAGATCCTCAAAAGGTAGCTGCAATGCTGAAATGGCCAAAACCTAGAAATATCAAGGAGTTGAGGGGATTCTTAGGGCTGACAGGTTATTATAGAAGGTTTGTAAGGCATTATGGCATTATTGCCAGACCTTTAACTGACATTTTGAAGAAGAATAATTTCAAATGGGGTGAAGAGGCACAACAAGCTTTTGAAACATTAAAGACAGCTCTGAGTACTACCCCAGTCTTGAAACTTCCCAACTTCCAACAAGCTTTTGTAGTGGAGACTGATGCCTGTCATGATGGCATAGGTGCTGTGTTGATGCAAGAGCATAGGCCCATTGCTTACCTCGGTAAGAAACTAGGGGTAAAGAACCAATCTCTTTCTACCTATGAAAAGGAATTATTAGCTTTGTATACAGCTGTGACCAAATGGAGACATTATCTTTTGGGGGCAGAGTTTATCATCAAAACAGATCAAATTAGTCTCAAATACCTTCTGGAGCAAAGAATTAATACTCCCATGCAACATAGAGGGTTGAGTAAGCTAATGGGGTTAAACTACAAGATTGAATACAAAAAAGGTGTGGAAAACAAAGTAGCAGATGCATTATCAAGGGTGGTGAACCCTTCAGTAGCAGTTGAGCATGAATTACAAGTAGTAAGTGAAATCATACCTCAGTGGGTCTCAGACATTCAAGGGAGTTATGTTGAGGATAAGTGGATTACCAGTTTAAGAGAGAAAATTCAAAACCATCATGATACCACTCCTTGCAAGATCACTGAACACATGGGATTGCTAAGATATAAGGGTAAGGTATGTGTGGGAAATACTGGTGATTGGAGACTGAAGATTATCTCTGAATTGCATGCTTCACAGCTTGGAGGGCATTCTGGAATAACAGCTACCTATCAAAGAATCAAGAGAAATTTTTACTGGCCATTACTCAAGGAGGATGTTCATAAATTTGTTCAGAACTGCCCAAACTGTCAGATTAATAAGGGGGAGCATACTGCAAGTCCAGGTCTACTACAACCCTTACCAATTCCAGAGGAAGCTTGGAACAATATAGGTATGGACTTTATAACTGGATTGCCCAAGTCCAGGGGATATGAGGTAATTTTAGTGGTGGTGGACAGACTTACAAAGTATAGTCACTTTATTGCCCTAACACATCCATATACAGCCACTACAGTTGCTCAATCATTCATTGATCATGTTTATAAGTTGCATGGATTACCAGTTAATATTGTTTCTGATAGAGACCCCATTTTTACTAGTAGGTTTTGGAGGGAGTTAATGGGAAAATTAGGGGTACAGTTGAATATGAGTACAGCATTTCATCCTCAGAGTGATGGTCAAACAGAAAAGGTCAATCAATGCCTAGAGCAGTATCTGAGGGCTATGGTTTATGACAAAAATCATAAGTGGTCAAATTACCTGTCCCTGGCTGAATGGTGGTACAACACCAGTTGGCACAGTGCTCTTAAAACTTCCCCATTTGAAGCACTCTATGGATACCAACCACCCCTATTGGCCCTTGGTAGTGTTCCTAAAAGCCAGGTTGAAGATGTCAATATCCTGTTGAGGGATAGACAGACCACTTTACTCCAATTAAAAAACAATCTAAAGAAAGCTCAGGAGAGAATGAAAAAGAATGAAGATAAACATAGGATGGAGAGAAAATTTTCAGTAGGTGATTGGGTATACCTGAAAATTCAACCTTATAGACAGATATCTATTGGAGGTGTAAGAAACCAAAAGCTGAGTCAGAAGTTTTATGGTCCTTTTGAGGTTATACAATGTATTGGTCAGGTTGCATACAAACTCAATTTGCCGGTGGGCTCTCAGATACATTCGGTCTTTCATGTATCTCAATTGAAGGCTAAGATCGGCCATACACATATACCTTCCCCCACCATTCCTGTGCAGGGGCCCTTCTTACCTGAGAAGCCTCAACCGTTCCTGGTCATTGGTAGGCGGATTATACCAAGGCGAAATGCTGCTCAACCTCAATTGCTTATTCAGTGGACTAATCAATCACCTGAAGACGCAACTTGGGAAGATTATGAAGAATTCGCTCAGAGGTATCCTGAATTCATTCGTGAGGGCACGAATTTCTTAGAGGAGGGGGCAATGCGACGAGAAATTGGGAAAGTGAAAATGATCATGAGCTGGAAGGAACCAAACGAGAGAAAGGTGAACGGGAGTAAACACAGAGAAGAAGAAATACTTTTGGGCCGCGAAGAGATAACAGGCCTAGGAAAACTCCGAGTTAAGGAAGCAAGGCCCAGTTGGGATGCATCAGCAATTAGAGGTGTTAGCGACCCAAATGGAGGCGATGAGTAGGTGCGAGAATGGAGGCTAAGAATGGAGTTGGGACCAATGGAAGCGCGAAGCCGTTAGACCGTTATTACTCCAAAGATAGAATCTTTTCATTTTAACCAATATATTTTGTCTTTTCTTTACGCATTAGCCTTATCCTTATTTTATTACAATTTACTTATGTAATTTCCTTACATATAAAAAGGAGGATTTTTATCTTTTGAGGGAACTGGAAAATTTAATAGAAAATCGTTGCTGTGTTGCAACAAATAGGCTGTTCTTCTCTTTCTCACATTCATTACCAATCCAATCCAAATTATACAGAACTAATAAATAAAAAATCGTAGCAAACAGTTAAAGTAAATACTACCTGCGCGGCCCCTTGAAATCCAATGAGAAAGAGGGCACAGGACCTACGGGTTATTGTTCAGAAAAACAAAAGAGGGCACAGCGCACAAACAATCATAATCATTTTGATATTTTTTATTACATAATAATATATATTAAATTATTAATATTTTTATTTAGTATCCAATTAGTTAATGAATTCAAATCTGATAAATTATTATAATCAAATAATTATCTCCTCGAAAATTTTCATCCGTCAATGACTATATCTATATATATCTATTTGTTGCATGATGTTTCTATACGCGCCACGTGTCGTGTTATTCTGTGTTGTGCAATGAAAATTCAACATGACATAACACGTGTGACACAACACGTACTTAGCACGCATGGTCATATTGTATTCGTGCGTTGTATCGTGTTTTTACGAGAATTCAAAAACTTTATATTTGATTTAGATATTTATATGCATTTGAAAAACATTTTGAAAAACCTCCATAGTAGAATGGCCTACAAGATTCGCTTTAATTCCGAATGATCCATCCATCTTCGACCAAAAAAAAAAATACTCTATTTATTTATTTATTTCATTTGGAAAACTAAGAAGACAGTATTATGGCTCATGCTGTTGGATGTTGGAACCCATGAAAACGTATATATCTAGGTCAACGATAACTAGACTAAGATTACATAGCTAAAGGACACTCATATTGGTTAAATTATTATCCATATCCATGAAAAAATTTCATATGTAACGGCTTTATTATTCGATGGGGTGACCTAATTGAACTAGATTAAAATTCGGTCGACATGGATGCAAACCGATTGGGGTTGCAAACTGATCGGATACAGACAGATAATGCTTTTAACGTATCTATATCCGTTATAATTTTTTGGATACGGATCGAATATCAGACAAATATATATATAAATACGGATATATTTCGGATATTAAGTAAAAATATTAAAAAATAATTGTATATTATTTTTAATAGAATTATTAATTATAAAAATTAAATATTCATTATAGTTCAAATATTCAATGAATTATTAAAAATATAATACATTAGCACAAATTATATATATAATTAATTAGATTTGTAGTGTATGCAAAAAAAAATATAATTAAAAATACATAATGAGATTTTTTTCGGATATGTATTCAGATAAAATCGGATAATATCGGATCAGATACTTTCGGATAATGTCAGATATTGACGGATAATAGCTAAACGGACGGTTACGGATAAATAATAGCCAAATCGTATCCATATTCGTTAATATTTTTCAGATACAGATACGAATACGGATTTCTTCAGATATAAATATAAATCAGATATTTTTTATTATTTTTCAGATCAAATTAAGAATAAAATCGAATATTTTAATATGCGTTTGCAACCCTAAAACCGATTCAGTGCCAATTGAAGCCAAATGAGATTTAATTGCAGACACATACAATAGACAAGTATTTCAGAGTATTCCGTCCCCAGTATCTCTCCCTGCGCTTCTTCCTTCCATCTAAAGACGCTTCTTCGCTCTCTCTCTCTCTCTTCCTCGACAAATCCATGGCGCCGAAATCGAAAGAGAAACCCAAATCAACTCCCGCGAGTAGCACCCAGTCCCCTCCTCTAGAGGATCTTTTCGCGACTCTCAATCGCCATGTCCAGAACGAAGAGCTCGCTAAAGTCGTCAAGGTCGCCGACCAAGGTTGTCGGAATTGCAATCCTTTTTTTCATTTCTCCTCTTATTTTTAATTTGTGCACTCTTTATAGTTGGGATCTAGTTTAGTCTAAATCTAGATCCGATCTGATTTCTTATCCAAATTACTTGTGTAACTTATTGTGAGCCAAGGGGCTCTGGGGTGGTAAGGGATTGAAATTTGAAGGCTCGAGGAGAGTAAAGAGTTTGCGAAGAGTAAACTTATTGCTCCTCTGGTATATTTTCAAATGTAAAGTGCGACAGTTGTTAAATTTTGAAGCAATGAAGTTTTACATTACCGTCCTTTTCAAATTTTATTGCTCGCAATTTCTTTTTTGATAACATGATGTATCCCGAGTATATATTGTCGGGCGTCAATTGAAATCATATGGGAAGGTGAAGGTCTTTCATATCGCTCAATTTTTAGATAATGAATATACTGGTAGTGAACTAAAGTATATCTCAACAATTCATTTCTTTTCTTATTTTACTTTTAGCCTTGTTTGGTTGGACTGATATTCCTTTTTGGTTCCTAGTATTGGCTGCTGCCCCTGGAGATGAGGATGCAATTAAATGCAAGGTAATTGCTTTGATCAGATCTGAGGCACCCAACAGGGCTCTTGATGTAATCAAAACAGCCTCTTCCCTTTCAAGCGATCTCAGTTTTTGCAAGGTTTGTTACCCCTCTCTATTTTGCAATACTGTTATATCCTTCTAAACATTGCATTTAGCAAACATAATTTCAAAGAATGATTTGCATGACCTGTCTGAATTTTCATTGGGCGAGTGTCAGTTATCATAGGATATGATGCTGTTATTAACATGAAAGTAACATTCTTTTTGGATTTGTAATCTCTAATCAGAGTATCTCATAACTTAAGTAAGTACGGCTTGTATGTATGTAGGCATATTGCTATTATAGGCAAAACGAACTTGACAAGGCACTTGAATCGATACGAGGCCTGGAGAAAACCCCTATGGTACTCCAACTGGAATCCCAAATCTTCTATCGGCTGGGGAAGTTCGAATCATGCATTGAAGGCTATGAAAAGCTTAAGAAATTTGGTAACAATTCAGACGATCTTAAAGCAAACATCATAGGTGCTTTGGTGGCAGGGGGAAGGTCGGGAGAGGTTGATGCATCTATGAGGGCTCTAAGGGCTAATTCCTCAGACAATTTTGAAATTGTGTATAATGCTGCTTGTGCATTAATTGAGAATAAGAAGTATGCAGAGGCTGAGGAACTCCTTCTCAATGCTTGGAGGTATGGTAGTCTCTGGTTCCTTACTGGTTATTACTGACAGCGGTGCTAATTGTCAACTCCCAAAATTTTACAGAATTGGTCAAGAGTATTTCATGGAGGACGGAATCTCCAAGGATGAGATTGAAGCCGAGCTAGCTCCCATAACTGTTCAGCTTGCTTATGTTCGACAGGTCAGCAGAATTCTCAACTATAATTTAAAGAAAGAAAAAAGAAAAAAAGAGAAGGAGAAAATTGAGTTCAAGACTATCCATAAATCGCAAAAACTCCTGTATATTTTTTCAAGAGGCTAATAAAATAACAGCTGCCTCTACTATGTTCTTGCATCATTAGGCAAGCATTACCGGAGAGCTTATTACAATGTTGCATTGACGAAATTATAATGAAAGAGCTCACTCAAAAAATTAAGGAAATAAAAAAGCGTAAACATTATATTGGACCTTTCAGCAACAAAAATATTTTAGATAATTTCTATATTTTTCTTTTCAGATGATGGGACATGCACAAGAATTGGTTGATGAGTACAGCAAAGTAATAAGCCGAAATCTGGCAGATGCTTCGTCTTTGGCAGTTGCGACCAACAACCTGATTGCATTGAGAAATGGAAAGGAGGTGGCTGATAGTCTAAGAAAACTGGACAAGCTTATGTCAAAAGGAAACAGCGAAAGGCCCTTTGAACTTTCAAATGATCTTGATTTTCAGCTAAACTCTAAACAGAAGGAGGCATTATACTCCAACCGAGTTCTTCTCCTTCTTCAGGCTAACAAGATTGATCAGGTTTGGAGTTTTTTTCCATTTGTTGTTTTTTCACAAATATATGTAATAAATTAGAGGATTGTACTAAGATTTGTACCATGATTTGCAGACCATAAATCTTTACTATCTTTTTCACCACGTCACATTTGCAGAAGCATTCTGATAATAGTATCAAAATTGTGCTTTTCTAAATGCTATAAGGGTATTATGTCAATACTTGCCTGATAAAATGTCCTTGTGAATAATTTGTTACAGGCCCAAGAGCTAGTCTCAGCACTCCAAGAAATGTACCCAAAGAGCATAACACCTATGCTGCTTCAAGCAGCAGTGTTTGTCAGAGAGAAGAAGGTCCCAAAAGCTGAAGAAATACTAACCCTGTACACCAACAAGAACCCCAAAAATTGCATGCCTGTGCTTCTTGCTCTAGCCCAAATTGCAGCTACTGCAGGCCACTTCCAAATCTCCTCAGAAGCTCTCTCAAAAGTTGCTGAAATACAGCATATGCCAGCCACGGTGGCAACACTGGTCTCCTTGTGGGAGCGTTTGGGTGACATCGGAAATGCAGCCTCAGTGCTTGATGCATCAATCGAATGGTGGAAACATGCTATGAATGGAGAGAGAAACCTCTCGATTTTGATGTCAGAGGCAGCTTCTTTTAAGTTGAAGCATGGCAAGGAAGGAGAAGCAGCCAGGTTATATGAGGAACTTGTAAAGAGTCAAGGAAGCGTTGAAGCATTGGTGGGGCTGGTACAGACGGCCGCGATGTCAGATCTGGAAAAAGCAGAACAATATGAGAAGAAGCTGAAACCATTACCTGGATTAAAGGGGGTTGATGTGGAGGCATTGGAGAAGACTTCTGGTGCAAAGCATGTTGAAGGCGGGACCCATGTGGCCAAAATGGAGATCTCAGATGAGGTAATTATTTTCAATTTGTAGTTTCTATTTCATATTGTATCAGTATTTACTAATAAATTGGGAATGAAACGTTGTTATTATTATTATGTAACTAGCTGATTCTCAGTTCTCTTACAGCTGAAATTTATATAGTTTTAAGATATTTGCTGAAAACACAGCTGCTAGATCAAGTGATGCAAAAGAAGTGACTTTCATTCTCTTATCAGTAATTTGTACTTTCTTTGTTGACGGACTCTCTGGCACACAGAAAAAGAGAAAAACAAACCACAAACTACTTTAATAATCCCGATTAAAATAAATGAAGCCTAGAGGCTTTATGTCTTGAGATCGGAGTGTGTATGAACTGGATAAAACATCCTGCTTAATTAAAAAAATGAAATGTCAATTTGGCTAGAGACAATTATCTTTACTTTGTTACTCCTGTTTTCTGAACAGGTCTTGTTTGTATATATATGTCAGCTTTTGGCTTTTAACATGAGAAGTATAATATCCTGGCTTAATATCTGAACACAAATTCAATGTCCTGCTTTTTTCTTATTTGTGGAGGTTTAGAACATTATTAGATAAAATTCATTCATCTCATAGGTCAAAAAAGCAAAGGCGAAGAAGAGAAAGAGAAAACCGAAGTATCCAAAGGGATTTGACCCAGCAAACCCAGGTCCGCCACCCGACCCAGAGAGATGGCTGCCCAAAAGAGAGAGATCTACTTACAGACCTAAAAGGAAGGATAAGAGAGCTCAGATCAGGGGGGCCCAGGGTGCAGTGTCTAGAGATAAACATGACACATCTGCTGCTACATCTGGTACAGGTGCTGGTACTAGTGTTGCTGCACCTAGTAAAGCAGGACAAGCTGGCGCAGGTTCTTCAAAAGGTGGGTCCCAGAATGCAGCTGTTGGAAATGCTGAACAGAAGGTTTCTAGCAAATCCAGGAAGAAGAAGTCTAGGAATTAGGGGATCCCTTCTTTTATTTTATTTTATTTCTTTCTATGGCAATTGGTTTTACAAATGCTTTGTAGACGTTTCGTTATTATTACTGTATGTGGTCTGCTAGAGCTCGAGTTATTTGGCAATTTTAGTTGAAATTTTCTTGTTGAAAAAGCGAGTTCATTTTTGCAAAGGGAATTTACCCAATGGTTGATTAGTTGAGCAAATTGATCTCATTAAAGTATTTTTTTTTTTTTTCCTTCCAATTTTTGAATTCGTTTGTATGGATGGTGTCCGAGCTAGAAATGGAGCCTAATATAATTGGAGTATCTGTGGACATGTAGGTGAAGAAAAAAAATTGAACTTGTATGAGGAAGGACACGTGTCCTGCATTAGTACTTGGATTACAAATTGTCTTAAATAATTCTTACAACAGGAATTCATGTATGCTTCTAGTACATGTGCTGCAAAGGATTTTCCGCAATTTTCTCAGTAGAAAGAAGTTCGAAAAATTTAGGAGTCAAAAGTTTGCAAATAATTAGGAAAATTACTCATGAGTTAATGTCAGAATTTTTTTACTTCACATCCATTGAAAAATATTTGCTTGACAAAAATTCAAGCAATCAAGTCAAATTTCTGTTCATAATTGTACATGCAACCTATCATATGATATAATATAAGGTAATTAGATATTTTAATTGATTTGTGTCAACTGAGAGATCTGGTAAAAGCTGGTACCAATTTTGCTTTAAGAACAAGGCCTATGGGCCCAAGATAGGTACTAAAATGGGCCGAAAGCGTAGAGGGCCTTTGTTTTAAGTTGATCGCTTTCTCCTTCTCCTATAAGATCAAAGCCCAGATGTTATTCTTTTGACTCTCTATTCTCTCTCTCCTCACACTCGGTTGATTTCTCAGTTTCAATGGCGAAGTCGTGCAAGGGTTTAGCGATGGAGCTCGTGAAGTGCCTGAGCGAGACGGATTGTATTAAGGTACCATCTCTTTCATCTCTCTCTTGCTTCTTCACTGTTACTGATCAGTATCACTATCATTACCTAGTTATCCGCTCTGCTTTTACTGCATGTTACCCTGTAGGTAATGATACTTCCTTTACTCTTTTTTTTGATTGATCCTCTAAAGTGTAAATCATTCGTGGAGAAATGAAGTTGATTCAGGATGCCAATAATGAGATCCAAATATTTAAATTAGAGCATCAGACACAAGTGCACAACATCTATATGTGAAAATGGCAAATTTGGTACCTTTTTGATAAGCAATTACTTTTTATTCTTCAATTAGCGAAGATGTGAGTTAGTACTGAAACGTGAACTAGAGAAATCTGATGAAGGATTGTACAATTTTCCAAGTCTTCAGTTCTGTCATATGCTACTTGGATCTAAGTGCAATCCCTAGCTAGTTTGGGTTTTATCCGGCACCAATTAATTAAGCTAGATTTAGTTTATTCCTGAATTAGAGATGCAAACACTTTTGGAAGAAGGGAGAATCAATTGGAAATGAAACCTAAAACTTGGAATTTAATTAAACCCTGCCCGCAGCAGGCAGCAACAACTAATTTGATGCCAGATTTAGTGAAAGCTTTTTCAAAGTCAGTGTTTTTCTTTTTGCGTATTTTACCATGCACCATCTCAAAATTCAGGGAATAAAATGAAATGTTAAAGAGATTGTGCAATTTTGGAATTAACTTGTGTTGCTAACTGGGTCCTTAATGTACTAATTAGTTTGATGGGTTTGAAGTACACAGGTACAGAATAAGAGTTATAGGGACTGTGCAGGAGAGAAGGAACCTAACATAACTAGTGAATGTGTTGGCTTGAGGGAAACCTACTTCAACTGCAAGCGTGGCCAGGCACCTCTCTCTCTCTCTCTCACACACACACACACACACACACCCATGAACACAAGTTTGGGGCAAATATAAAATTTTTAGAAAGTTCCAATATGCTGTCTATTTGTGCTTTTGGGTGGGATGGGGTGGGGTTGTGGAAGAAGTTTTTGCTTTGTGATATATCTAGGTTGTTTAGTTCTCTCAAGCTTGCAATAATAAGGTGGTCCATTGTAAGTTTGTTCATAGAGATGTAGTATTTGAATATATAACACGAGTAATATTACAAGACATGAAAAGATAGTGTGATACAAGGCAGCGGCTGAAAAGTCAATTATCCTCTGAAGGGCAGAGTAGGAATTATCTTGAGTACGGTAGTGATAAAATACAAATAGTGAACTAAAAAATATTCTAGAAATAAATTTTGCTACTAAATAACCGTTTTTTAGGGGGCTGAACCAATGTGTGGTAGGTAAGCATCGGATCCCCATCCCCTGACTGAAGAGAGTTGAAAAAAGTGCTTACATTTGCTATGTTTTTTTTGAAGAACAAATTTAGAAAACGTTTTTGATTCAGAGAAAATTGTTAGATTATGCCCCACTATGGTATTTGCCTGCTCTGCCCCTGCCCTTCTATTTGACAAATATTTAGCATTCAAATTCTGTTCATGACATGTTTAGTAGTGATAAATGTATTGCAGAAGTCACATCCATGCAATTTATAGTCACAGATAGGAAACTGAATGGAGGTTAATGCGAGTGTATGCATCTATGACGGCCTTGAATTTATTATGAAAGAGGCTCTACCAACTATATTTTTGCCCAGATAATCAGATTCCTGATTGAGATATCAATTTAGTGTTAAGAATTATATCAAAACAACAGGGAACATATAAATAATAAAAATATTCTTGGATAATTACCAAGAGGAGATAATAAATTGTGTTAAGCTTGAATGATTTTGCCTTGTTTTGCCATTTAGATCAATGGATGGTTTTGTTTTATTTTTGGTCAAGTTGGTTTGAAAATTTCCCAACTTCAATGAAATTGATTATGCTTTCGGACAAGTTGTGATATTCTTGGAAATATCAAGCCATCTAGTTAGTTGTTTATTTCCATCAAAATGAGAGCATTTAGATGAATGTGATAGGAGATATTAAGATGTATCACTTCAGAGAGGAAATCAATAAGTGCCAATGAAAAATTCTATTTGGAAACCCCAAAGCCATATTGTAGGTAAAAATTTTTATTGGTGTTACTGGAGTAAAATCTATTTGAATCTTTAAAGTCTATTTGATAATATATTTGTAAGTCGATTTATTGTTGGACAAAGTAAATAAGATCTGATCCTTTGTATGACAGGTTGACATGAGGGCTAGGATCCGTGGGAACAAAGGATACTAGGCTTCAAATTGTGCGAGCACCTTTTAGATTTTCGTTGCTCAAATTAGATTTATGCACCAATTAACTCGATGTTTTCTTCTCTCTTTCTTCATTTTTCAAGTTCTGATAAGTTTTTTTTTTAATAAAATTCTGCACGTACTTGAAGAGTATTTCGTAAACGGAAAAAAAAAAGGAATAGTTGATGCCGAAAGTATAGTTGTACTGGGGTTTATCAAATTTTGTCTACATATGCTGGTTAATAATTGGGGGTTATTTCAATCTTTATTTGAAATCTTGTGTCATGAAGCAGGTTTCTCTAGGATCAGGTAACCATATTGCATATAACAAAGCAGTTATTAGATGTGTTTTAAAAACATAGTATTTGTTGCAAATCAATATCATACGCTGCAATTTTAAAGGATGTATTTTTTAGCATCTGGCGAGTACTTTTATTTAGATGAAAAACTTTGCTTTGCTTTTAAAGTTTGGTTTTGGAAATATCTCGCTATAGAATAGTAAATTTTATTAGGTATAGCATAATCATGTCAACATAAAATCTTTTATTAGATTCATTTAAAAATTATAGTCAAGAAGTCAACATAAGCCATTATCAATTGATTGCTTCTTTTTTCAAAGTATACATTATTCTTCTACTTGTAGCAGTTTGCTAATGCGGGTGGATCTTGTTTTTCTTCTCTATTTTTTTTAATGCAAATTGTATTGTTGGTGGTGGGGACTATTTTTCACTCTTAAATTTTGTATGATTTGGACTCGGTTACCTGCATTTCCTCTCGTTCACTCTTAAATTTTGTATGATTAGTTGGTATAAAGATGGAAGGAAAAAAACCATGAGAAGTTGTAGTTGGTATTTACTTCTACACAGAAAGCTGGAAACGTTGACTGTCAAGAATTTTGGGTTAAAACACAAATCACAGTATCACACACCTGAGCTGTTTGATGAAAGTCGGACACGAATCTAGATGCAACCTTAAGAGTTCTTGCAAGCATGAACTATTGTTTCCAAGGAAATGAAGGCACCAAGGCATGTAATATCTGCCCTCACATTTTGGGGGAAAACACAATTTCTCGCACATTTTTACTAAAAGAAAAAGGTAAACAGCAAGTAATGTTGTTTGGAATTATAGAAATCACCTGAAATACATTTTAAATTTTCATTTTCTTTTAGAAAAAAATGAAACAGAATGTTACAACTAAAAGTTGGAGTTTTGGACTTTTGTGCAAAACTCAAGTTTCATTTATTTTTCAAATAAGTTCAATTTAAAAAGGAGAGGTGGTTTCCGGTTTCCTGCTCTCAGGTGTTGGCAAAACCGGAGACAATAGTGGGATAAAAATTCAAAAGGTATCAGATCAGATAGCATGTGATGTTATTGGGTTCAATCTGTGGCTGTCAAGCGGGGATCGTGTCTCATTTCCAGCCACTTAGGATTCACATTAAATGGACATTGCTCCAAGACCTTTTTAGCAACAAAAAACCGAAACTTCATTATCAGAAAAGCATCGTGTTAATTGCTATACTTATCCTTCCTTTGTTTTTTTTGAGGAATCCTTCCTTTGTTAAGAAAATTAGAATTAATTTAAAAATGTAAAGTAAATCCTCATATTAATTAGCACACCAAATAATACTTAAGTGGATGAAATGTATGTAGCCTTTGGTCATTTACCCATCTCAACTCAGCCAGAAACGTATGAAATATTAATGAATATTAAAGGTCATTTACCCATCTCAACTCCTTTGCAAGACATAATCATCATTTAATTCATATATTATTCTTTTACTGATAATTAATACTTCATGTTAATTGTTTCGATTTGAGATTTTTAGAATATTTATTATTATCTCCCAAGTATAAATATGTGCAATTTCAAATCATTAACTCCAATGATCTATAAGTAATTAAAAAATATTAAAAAATAGTAATTTATTAATCATCAAATTCGTGAACTTAAATATATAAGATTCAATCATTAAATGATTGGCTCTTAGATCACACTCCTTAACAATTTATTATGTTGCAAGCCTCCCGATCATTCAATTGATGTCAATAATCAGTGTTCCTATTATTACAGACTTTTAGAGCATTTATTATTATCTATCAAATACTTAGGAAACAAAATAATTTACTAATCATCTGATCTATAAAAATAAAATATAAAATTCAATTATTGAATGATGACTCTTATATCACAACATAACAATTTATTATGTTGAACGCTTCCTGATCATACAATTGTTTGTTCAATTTTTTCTTATTTCACGTTCTCTGAATTCCAACAAATATTATATATGCTTCAGTTTCCATAATATTTATTTTTAACGTGGATGTGGTTTCTATCATATAGAAAGTTTCTTCAGATTTATTCAGTACAAGATCAACTTATTATATATTTCCAGTTAAAAACGTAAATTATATATGTCCGAAAAATGAATCTTACATAACTTCTTTCTTAAAAAAAGAATGAACTAAACATTTATCGTTGGCACCATCTATTTTTGAAGGTAATTACAAATTAGTTCTTGAAGGTAATAACAAATTAGTTAGAACCGCAGATTTAGTAGTCTTTTTTTTTATCGGAAAGATGAGAGTCAAACTCTCAAATTTCATAATTGTCCATAAGGACCCCCCATCTGGATTTTGAACTCACGATTTCTCACTCAGAGGGTGTTGTCTTTGACTACTAGATCAAAGGCTTTGGTTCTCTTTTTTAGTAGTCTTGTATTATAATAATCTGCTTGTTTCCATTTTTTCTCGGAGGCATCATCCCATCAGTTCTTTACAAAGCAACATAGTCAACTAAAATAAACATAAAAGATAAACCTTAAACAAAATCAGACAAATCTAATGATCACAGACAAAATTAACATGCAACAAATAATCCACCAGTTAATATATAACCAAAATGTTTAAAATCGTAAAGTTTAGGAATCTACTAAATCGAGCAACTGTATTTCTGAATATCGGTCAAATCCAGAAGCATGCCATCAGTACGGTACATCGACTCCAAATCACTATTCAAATTTGTATAGAATTTAAATTGAGAAACAACATTAAAATAAAAAGAACGAAATAAAGTAATCACAGACCCTTGAAAATTTATAGAATTTCACAATTTACAAACATTCCAGCCATAAATGCATAATAGAGATTGAACAAATAAACGATTATCAGAGGATAAATGTATGTAATGTAGAATCCCACATTCTCGAAAAGAAATCTAAAAAAAAAAGAAAAATTAGGCAAAATTATAATAACTTAGTTTTTTCTCTTCTAAGTCCCAAACTAGCACCCCTGATGAGAGGAATGTGAATATTATCATAATTTCATATTTGAGCTAAAGTAATACTATAATCAAATTTAGCCTTTTGAAACAAGAGAGGAAATTGAATAGAAATTGCATAATGCTGATATCAATTATCATGCCAAAATAAAATTTCATGCCCATCACCAACCACCTTTTTCATAGATAAACACATAAAAAAAAGTAAATGACAAACTTGTTGCCAGAAGAATGACATGTTTTCAGTAAATCTGCCTTTATATTTAATTTTAATGACCAATTTTCATAATTAAAAATAATCAGCATAAAAGTAATTTCAAATCCATTTAGAAAGAAGAACAATATTCATTTGATCCAAGTCCAACACCCCCAAACCCCCATGTTCTTTATGTAAACAAACAACCCCAGCTAATGAGTGCATATTTTCTAGTGTGTACCACCTCCATCTCAGCTCATAAAAAATATCTTTTTAACTGATCAGTTTTTTTTTCAACAACCACCTTGAAATACGGTAAATTGATAAAAAAATATAATGGCAATGCCGATAAAACAAAATTCAACATAATTAGTCGACCATCCATAGAAAAAAAATTTACCTTTCAATGAAGCTAATCTTTTCTGAAAAGTAGAAATCAATCCTAACTAAACTTCCTCATTTGGTTTGTTCCAATGTAATCAAACCTCAAATATTTGATAGGCAATTTGCCCAATTTACATTGTAAAAAAAGTACAATAAAAATAACATCCTCATGAAATAAGTTAAGTGGTATAAGTTCTGTTTTAGAAAAATTAATTTGTAACTCAGAAATACATTGAAAGGTATAAAATATTCATTTAATTTTCTCAACCATGATCCTATCAACTTTAAGAAAAATAATGGTATCATCAGTATATTATAATTAATAACTTGATAACTAGAAGGTAAAACATGTCCCATAACTTGAATATGATGATCCATAATGGTCTTTTGAATTAATTTATTAAGTCCCTCAGCAGCCTCGATAAACAACAGATGAGAGAGAGGGTCCCTTGACGGAGCCCTCTATGACATTCAAAAAATAATTAGAAACTCTATTAATAATAACATTAACTCTTTCTCTCCATAATAATTTTGAAATCGAAGAAATTGATTTCTCAGAAAATCCTCTTCGTATAAAACAAGAAAGTAAGTAATTCTAATTAACAAAATCGAATGCCTCTTGAAAATTCAGTTTAAGTAATAAATTAGGCTACTTAGAAGAATTAACACTATATAAAATTTTATATACCAAAACCATCCCTTCCTAAATAAAACTCCCCTTTAAAAAGCTAATTGCGTAGGGTCTATTATTTTGGAGAAAACAAATTAAAGACATGTAGCTAGGACTTTTAAAAAGAGTTTATAACTACAATTTAAAAAATTAATAGGACGATATTCAGTTACTAAATTAGATTTTTAACTTTAGATATCAAACAAACCGAGGCTCTGTTTAACTTAGAAATGTCTAAATCATCATTATAAAAAACTTCAAAAAGTAAAAATAAATCATACTTAATCAGTTCTCAAAAATGCTGATAAAATCTTATGAAAACCCATCAGACCTAGCTGCTTTATCAGATACCATACTAAAGTAGTCTTGCATTTTACATTTTTAGTGGGAAGTTCAAATTCTAAAAAAAATATAATATACACTGAATTATTAATAGCTCAATTTAAAAAACAAATAATAAGTTAGTTAACTATTGAAAATTTGCAGATTTTAGTAATAATAAGTTTTAGTAAATTAATATTATTAAAAATAAGAGTGAGAAACGTTAAATTTCAAATATACTAATGGTAGCGCGCCACTGACAGTGGCGCGCTCATTACTCGTTTAAAACGTGCCACTGGCAGTGGCGTGTTTCATTATTTTTAGCAAACGCGCCACTGCCAGTGGCGCGTTTTCTTTTTTTTATGAAACGTGCCACTACCAGTGGCGCGTTTGCTTCTTATATATACAAAATGCGCGATCACTTGCGCGGGGTTTGATTTAAACGCGCACCTCAGCGTGACGCGTTTCCTAAAAATAATGAAACGCGCCATCCAGCGTGATGCGCGTTTAAATCAGCGCTCATAAAGTGTCGTGACGCTTGCTTTCCATATATTTGAAATTTTACGTTTCTCACTCTTATTTTTAATAATATTAATTTAATAAAACTTATTATTACTAAAATCTGGAAAATTTGAGTTTTATTGCCGACGATTTACTCTCGTACAATGCATTGGTACATGACATAACACAGCCAGTGGCAGAGCAGTGATAGTACCTGTGAATTTGTCTACGACCATTGCTTAAGAGTTAAGACATTGACACAAAAATAACTGTGCCTAGCTGCCCTGCCATCGAAAAATAATAAAATAATAAAGTCACGTTATTAAAATATCATAAAGGCTTTCCCTAAAAAAAAACATTAAGGCCTTCAAACTTCGGTGAGAAATATTTACTCCTCGTGCAATAATTTTAACTTTTAATCGGTTTTCCGTGATATATGGATATTGGTATTTTAAGGTGGTTTACACCTCACAAAAAAAAAAAAAGACGGTGGTTTATGTGCTCTTAAAAAGAAAAAGATTTTTATGGTCGCAGATTTATAAACGAATAGATGAGTTATGAGAAGAGGATTTTTTTTGCACGAATTTTAATGAAATTAGACGAACTACAACAGAATACAAATTCGATTTTTTTTTAGATTTCTTTGATAAATTTTTGACGCGTGAGTGATATTGATGGGGGCACGTGCGTAATTTTTGTCATTTTTTGAGGTCGTGCAAACGAAAATGATGGCGCAAAGGGGATATGTATGGAAAAAGATGAAATCATATAAAATTGATAATTGCTTGCTTCGTATAATGCATTATATGAAATTAAATCGCGTACATAAAAATTCACGGCAAAGAATTGGACGCAAAATCAGATAAAATTAATATGATGAGATAATAATAGTGAAACATATATTTTATTTCGAAGCGGCAGTAAAAGAAACTAAAATTTTATTTAATTTGTCTATCAAATGAGTTCTCAGTTAGTATTCACGGGCGCCATTTTGAAAAAAATTTCATTATTAACCCATAAAGAATCTGCCAGTTTTTAGTAATAATAATTTTTATTAAATTAATATTATTAAAAATAAGAGTGAGAAACGTAAAATTTTAAATATACGAATGGTAGCGCGCCATTCATTATTTTTACGAAACGTGCCACTGTCAGTGGCGCGTTTGCTTCTTATATATACAAAACGCGCAGCGTCTCTCCATCTCACTTGCACGGGGTTTGGACGAAACGCACCACTAGCAGTGGCGCATTTCGTCGCGCCACTGACAGTGACGCTCTGCCATTCGTATATTTGAAATTTTACGTTTCTCACTCTTATTTTTAATAATATTAATTTAATAAAACTTATTATTACTGAGAATCTGCATTTGAAGTTGCTCTGTAGAGACAGATAATGAGAAAGTATAATAGTATATATTCCGACTTTATTCGAGGAACTCGAGTATATTCCCCACCCGGTAATTCATATATCCTCAATAAATATTAGATATCGGGTACAGAAATATATTGAATATGATATGAATACACCACATGATATATCTAATTATTTTAATTGATTTGACCGATTAATTTGAATTTTTCTAAACAAAAAAATATACTCATTAATGTATGAGACCTTATGTTACTAGTGAATTCAATGTTTTTAAATACGGCCACATGACCCGTATATGCGGCTATTTATGTCTATGCAGTGGGTTTCCGCATGAAAAATCTTTATGCAGTTATTTTCATGCGGTTTAATCGTATAAACAATGATATAATACGTCAAAGATAATTAATATGAAGAAGTCTTAAAATAAATTTAATGGATGAAATTGTGCGTTACAACTTTGCAGCGTGACATATGATACAGATTCTACATGGCACACCCACAATGAATTAAACAACATATAACGCCTATGGTATATTTTCGAGAAGGTTGATATATTTAAGTAGGTGATACGTCTAGGTTTAGAGGGTTTGGGCGTGTCATAGAAGATGATGATGGATGCTAGTGTTTCAGGGTGAAAGTGTGTGTAAGAGGGCACGAGATCTACTATAACTTATAAACTATGTGCGTGTAAGTGAGACTATATCTTTTTTCTAGTTCTAAACCATATCTTATATAGAGAAAGCTATTATAGGGATCGTAACTAGTTCATGATTCATGACACGATCTCAGTAAAAAAATTGATCCTAAAAATGATAATTATTCATAATGACAAGTCGATGTGCTTGATCGCGTGTTATTGTCACGCTTAGCTGCACTATTTTGGGTTATGACCAGTCATAACCTCTGTTCATAATAGTAAACGGTTAAAAAGACAATTATACTCAAGATGAGTAGTGAAATGATCTCGAATTTGAGGATATCGAGCTCAAAATATATTTATCCGAGACATATGATGAGTGAAAGAGATCACATAAAATCCATTAATTAGTATGCTAAAGCTATATATTTGAACTGACCATAAATGAGCCTTTTAAAACATACCCCTATGAGGAGAATCCAAGCCTGGATGGATCATCATGGCAGTTATAATTTAAAATTATGTGTGTTATTCGCAGGACCATATATAACTCCCATCTGCTCTGGGAACAGTTGCAAAATTAAAAACCACATGCTGTCACTGTGGGCTTGTTTTTCATTTTCTTTTTGTTTCTTTTTAAGAAAAATGCATCATAACAAACCGAACACCTGAAATTACAAATACCAATACAATTGACAAAAAAATATGTATCCCAAACTGAAAGTGTTGCTATATATATTATACTCTATTACATACGGTGCCCATCATAATTTGAACCCTTATTTTATTGATGGAGAAAGTAAGAAGTTTATTATGAATAATTTTCTCAAAATAATAAAAGATAATAATCTTATCACTCATCCAATTCATTCATTTGTTTCTTTTAACAAACATGAATTAGGGCATGTTCGGATGTTAGCATTCTCACAGGAATTGGATAGATTTTGAGCCCAGTCAAAATATTTTCTCATGACTTGTTCAGGTCTAACCCATACTTCTTAGATTTTTATTTCTCATTAATCTTCCCAAATCAGCATGTTTTACAGGGCAACAAATAATGAGTTTGACTCAATTATTTTTTTCTCTCACGGAGCTACGTGCGCTGATGCCTCTCTTATAAACTTTAGAACAATAATTTATCTTAGAAAATGAATTTAATAATCTTATTTATCTCGGTTCCTACCTAGTTTCAAAAAGTTGATAGTATTTCTGATTTTTATTTAATTAAAAGATATATAGTATTATTGAAAAACACAATTAGTTTTTAATGCTGAACAAATGATTTTATAATTGTTATACTGTTGTGGTTGTGGTTGTTATTTTATAAAAAATCTTAATGATTTTATTTAACAAAAAACATACAGTGTTATTTTTATAATTGTAACAGTTTATAATTTTTTATTAAACATTAAAAGTATTTACATGAAAATTATATTAGTGCCATATATTTAAAAATAAGAATAAAATTTCACATAATTATTCTCACGATACAACTGAACACTAATTTATATACATTCACATCTTATTCCATCTGAGTGAGTTTCCACAAATCAATTTTTGGGTTCCTACAATATACTTATGACAATCAAACACGTTTTTAATGGTTAGTTTTGACACTAAGATAGGTGTTAGCCTGTATCCGGGCACTCTTTTGGTTCGCTAAAAAATAAATTTCGTGTAATAAAAAAATAATTTTTTTTACTCAAACATTTTATTTCTTGATCGGACACCCTTTATCGATCATTTCTGATTCCATCCCTGAATCAATATATACAGGTTTGATTATATCACACGCCCACAGGAACCACACAATATAATAATTTTTGGTGAAAATGGATAGGAGGGTTCTGCACAGGTTCAGATTTAAGTGAGTCAGATCGAGTCAGTTTAATTTTTTTTTAAAAGTAGGTTGAATCAATTTGAATTTATGAAATAAATCAAATTGAATCAGGTCAATTTTTAAATTTTAGATTAATTTTGATTAGATTGTAGGTTATTTAATCTCGTACCGGATCAGATCAGGTTAGATTTAGATCGGATCAGTTTAATTTAAAAAAAATCAAATTGAATTGAATTCAAATTCGAATGAATCAATCATATTTCTCATATCGGATGGGTTATCAATATGGCATCAACACATAGTTGGATAGGTTAACCTCCGATCCATGTGGTGTAAGATTAGATCAGATTTTTTTAGTAATTGAAATAAAATAACAGAAAAAATAATATGATTGTACTTGATATTTATACATTATAGTTGAGACCGAATTTTAAATTCGATCTCAGTAATTAAATTTCAATTTTAATGAACATATATGGACTGCAAGCTGCGTGAACAAATTTATTGAAAATGCACTTGACATTTACAAAACTCGTCTGAAGCCTCTAAACAGAATAATTATTCTTTTGTAATTTTAAATTGCATATTATTATTTGACACGCAAAGATATTATATTTAATAAATTATTATTTTAATTATATATTTCTAAAATATTGAACAAATAATTAAATATAATAAATAACTAAAATTTTTATTAAAAGTAATAAATAATTAATCAAAACAGAAAAAATTATAAAAAAATAAGATCGAATTTATAATGTGTAAAAAATAGGGTTTTCTCATTTGTACCTATAGTTATTTATAACATATGCTAAAGTTAGATAAAATTATTCTAAAAATTAAAATATATTATTCTAAATTTAAACTAATTCAGTACTACAATTGAACAAATTTATAACTAATTTAACTTATATACTACTACATTTTTTCTAATTAAACTAAATTAATATTTATAATTAAACTAAATTACTAATAATTAAAATAAATTACATATAATTATAACTAAATTAAACATATATGATTAAACTCAATTACTAAAATAAATTAACATATCTATAACTAAATTAAACTTATCTAATTAAATTAAATTACTACTAATTAAATAAAATTACACCTAATGGTAGTATAATAAATCTAATTATAATTATCTATACTAAATTAACTAATTATAACTAACAAAATAATATTTTTTTAATTTTTAGATTTTAAATGAGGAAAAAAATTATCCTTTAAGGTTTGGCCAAATGAACAGATTTAGGGATTTTTTTCAATTCTCCTTTAAAAAATATGAAACTTGGTGCAATTTGATTTTGACTTGAAGTTGAAATGAGATAGTATAATTTAAAAAAAAATGAAAAAAACTCGTTAATTGAGAAAGAGGTAGAAGAGAAGAAGCGGGGAGAAAAGAGGTGAGAGAGAAGGGGTTCAGATGTAATATAAATATTTAGGGCTGGAACTAAATTTGAAATTCGGTCTCATATTATTTTTTAAAATTTAAATAAAAAGAAATAAAAGAAATCAAGGCCAAAAAAACTCAGATCCAATTTCAAAATGCAGAGTAATCTTACTGTATCTTAATTTTTTAATTATTTTAATAAAAAAACGCACCCAGTTTTTAGTTTCGGCGATGATATTTACGAGGCAACCATCACACAAGCTAATTACTAAAAGCTAGGACGTATCATACATCGGAGAGATGCATGATCATGACCCTCAAGAGTAAGAGATGTAAACGGGAGAATATGAATTTGCTTTTCACAAACTAATTTGTTTTTTCATTTATTCCTGTCATTTCTTGCACAAATTGATTCAATGTTTGCACAACTTGTTTGTTTTTTCATTTATCGAATTTAAATTTATTAATTAATTTGATACTAAATAATAATATCAGTAATTTAATATATATTTTATCTAATAAAAAATATCAAAATAATATCTTTTATATATTAAAAATAATAAATAAATAGAACTCAAAATAATGAATAATTAAGTTGATGAAAAAACTTTCCTTTACGAAACTAGCTAAGCTTCATGACTCCCACATCATAAGACTCATATTGTTTGTTCTCATTCAGAACACTTTCATTCGATGTAAGCCATCAGAAAATGTGCTCTATAATTGCCACGACCTTTCTTCTTAATAAATTCATTACGACTCGAGAAAAATACTTGAGAGATATTCTTTAACACAAAACACCTCAGAGAACCTCACAAAAAACCTCACCAAACATCATAGGATGGTTATTGAACATGTTACTTCTTGAAAATTATGAACATATAATATGGATAAGTTGATTGAGAGGCTCTGCCCGTGGAATTTCTTTTCGAAGGAAATTGATATTTTAGAATTTTATATAATTCTTTTATTATTTATGATATTAAATATTTTTCTCAATGAAAATAATTAAATAATTTAGAGAGATTTAAAAATTAATCATCAGTTAATTGTTTTTATTTTTGGCGGGCACGGATGTACACTTCAGTCGGCAGGTTAGGTTATTTGACTTCATAATTTTTTTCAATGAAAATAATTAAATAATTTAGAGAGAGTAAAAAATTAATTTTAAAAATTAAATTAATAAAAATTTAACCTTAAAATATTATTTTATAAAATCTATGGAGTCAAATAACCTGACCGAAGTGTGCATCCGCGCCCGCCAAAAATAGAAACAGTTAGCTGACGCATGAGAAAAGTGCTTGGTTCACAGAGAAACAAGTCCAGCCAACGAATTTTATCAAAGATGCAAAACCGCCCAAGTTGTGTCCAATTTCGTCCTCTTGATAGAAACCAAAGAAAAATGCACTGCATCTGGAGCCAAAATGCCAAATACACTGCATTTGCTTTCTTTCCTTAATTTTCCCTTTTATTTTTATTTTTCTACAAGTTGACAAGTTGATAGAAAAAGAAAGGAAGATTTTCCTAGGATGATTATTCTCTTAAGGTATTTTTCTGTAAATAGTTTTTAAAAGTTAATTTAAATAGTTTATTTTAATCATAATAATTATGAAAAAGTCTAAATACAAATTTCAATGCATGAAATTTATTATTATTAAATTAAAATCGTTAATCTTTGACTAAATAAATCAAATGAAAAAAATACTCCATGTGGCAGTTTTTTATTTTTTTTTTTGGCTTTTTTTGCTCTTTGAAGTATGTCGTTCGATTTCCCTGCCCCCTCGTTTCTCAAAGAGGCACCAACTGCATATACAGTGTAACAGCAGTAACAGTAAAATACAAATGCAAATCTCAGGCTCTCAGCGTCAGCCTTGGATAGTAGAGCCCCATTTATTTTCTAAACCGAATGCATTGTCTCGTCTCATCTCCTCTCTTCAACACGATAATAAATATACCAGTACATCTTCACTTTTCGCACCAACCTTAGTACTACCTTACCAATCTTTCTTGCTTTCTCCTTGTTCTTGTTTTTCTCTTGTTTCTCTCTCACTCTGCTTTCCCTTTTCTCTCCCCCTCTCTCTGATATTGGAACTTCAAGCTTAAGATCTTTGGGTGAGTCTTCATTTTCTTTATTTAAGTGATTTATGATTGTTCCTTTTTGTTCATTAGAAATTATGATGATTTGGCGCTAACCAAAACGCCATTGATGCCAAAAAGAGAAAAAAAATGAAATGCTCTAGTTCATCAGAGCCTTCCGTTTTGTTTGTTTGTTACTAGATATAATTAGGAGATCCATGTTATATTATAACATATATACGCTTTCTACTTTGGGCTTTTATACCTTGTTTACCCTATTCTTTTTTTTTAAAGTGAGATCTCAGATGCATAGCAATTATAAAATTATACATTGGAGTATGCATAGGTAGCATTTCTTTAAGAAAGTTATATTCTTTATGATTGCTTTGGCCCTTGGTATCACTAAAGAGACATTTCGTTGGTGATGTATGTTCATCCCAAAAAATCTCAGAATCAACTCCTAATTAATATTTCCACTTTTTCCTCTTTTGCAGAATAGACAGTACTGGACCCATATCCTCTCAAATTTTAAATGTGTTTGGCAAAAATCGATTCTGAATTAGCATTTCTACAAGACATAATTGCAATGCCATCTAACAACACCTACAACACAATGTACAATGGAGCAATGAGAAGAAGGAATAACACCAATGGTATCATCATCAGCAATGGATCTTACATGGCTGCTTTGAAGCGGCCGCAACGACGGCATCACAAGTCCGAGTACTTCACGGCTGAGTGGGCGTGTGCAGTGGCATTCCTCACGGCTTCTCTGCTGCTGCTTCCTCTGTTTCTTCCTCCGTTGCCACCGCCGCCTTTTCTCCTGTTGATCGTACCAGTAGTGATTATGGTTTTGTTGGTTTTCTTAGCTTTTACGCCTTCTGATGTTAGAAATATTACTTGCTCCTACTTGTGAAAGAATGAACTCATTAAAGAGAGTAATTAGCGATGTTGTATTTGGAAAAAGAAAATTGTTTTTTTTTGTTTCAATGAAGAGATTGAATCCGCAATTTTTTCTTCCCTTGCAACACTTTCATTGATTCTTAATTCAGCATCCGGGTAAGGGATATCTCAGTATCCCATGCAAAAGTGAAGAGCTTATGAAATTGATGTTTAAGAAAACAAAAACCCCAATTATAATGTCAGAAACTGATGTTCTGTCCCAATCTGATTAGATGCAATGTTCTATTCATATTCGATAATTTAAGTAATCTCTCCAAAGTTTCAATCTAAAACTATTATCCCATTTTCATTTTGTTATATGCAATGCCTCGTTCATCTCACTTCAAGGATTTCGCTCATTTTTGACCCAATTCCACAACCACTTTACAAAAACTCATAGGCCGAATGTATTTGGTTGGCGCTGGGTTAGTGTTAATTCGAGAATAGCAACTACTCGGAACAATAGTGTTATTCAAATACAAAATTACTATTCAGGACAGTTGAAGTTAGTTGCTATTCTAACCCAATGAAAATTTCACTAACCCATCCAAACAATGTTTTACTAATCTAAAATAGTAATTATTATCTCAATTCTTATATTTCCTGAGATATCACTAATTTTATATTATTCTCAATCACTAACTCAAAAAACACTATTCTTATTCTTACACTAATCATGTCATCATCCAAACACGCCAAATTAATATTCAGACTCTCGAAATATGCTGTTATCCCAAATTGGATAGGACTGTTATTCCAATTCTGACCACGAGATGAAAAATGAACAGTTTGGATTGAATTTTCTCTCTTTGGTCTCTCTTCAAGCAAATCGAGATCGTCGATTTTAGATTCAACGATCCCGATCGAGATAATAGGATTTTTTATCCATGAGAATAACAACAAATTCAAAATCCCAAACTCCCAACTGACGTTGGTTTTCACAGTATACTCCAACTCACCAAGTGTATTTTCTCTCTTTTCAACTTGTGGCCCATGTCAGAAAAAGACCCTTCTTATTTTATTTATTTTATCAAGTTTTTTTATTGCCCTTGATGATAACTTAAAAACTGATATATTGTAAACTGGCAATGTAGTAAGTACTGCATTTGACATCACCATTCGAGAGACAAGTGATAGTAAAATTGTTTCCCAGCCTGTCTACCTGCCATTATAATTATCAAACAGTGCCAAATAATTATATAGATAGGTTTTTGAATGATAATGGGAGACCAAGACATTTCATGGGAAATGTTGTCACCATATAATTCAAGATTTCAGCCCACTTTGCAATATTATCACAGTAACTGATTTTCTCAATTTTCTTAACTGTCAGGCTTGAGATTATTCCCAAAAATTTCAATAATATTTTGAGAACTTGTACGTTTTGCACCGTTGGTTTAAGATGCAATGCTTGACTCCAATAAAAGGATAAATAGATAGACAGATAATGGATCTCCCTATCAAACACCTCATTTTAACACTATTTTCCTGTCAAGCATCCCATTAATAATTACTTAAGAGCAGCCACTAAAAACCGAATCTCTTATCCAGTTTGCCAATTATGCAAAGGTGTCCTCTGAAAATAGTAAGTTTATATTTTCATACAGGCCTTTGCAATGTCTTAAACAGAGTCAACTGACAGCATGGCTAAAAAAAGAAGTGCTGAAATACAAAAAAAACACACCTAAACAGATTATTACATCTCCATTAGATATCTCTGGTATAATCCAAAATTCACACAAAAATGTATCTAGTTCCGTGCTCAATTGACAGCATGGATATAATATTGTTCAATCATCCAGCTCCAAAATTTTTACCACCAAAGCATCTCCAATCTTTTGGCAAACAACGATACGATCGTGTGTGCTAACGATGCCGGCCTTCTTACAGTAATCTATAGCAAGCTGCAAAATTGGCTCACTACTTCGACGGCTTGTAGAGTCAGCCTAATTAAGCATATGATTCGAACTGATTAGAACTAATAAAACATAAAAATTAACTAATGAGGACATCTATCATGTGTTTGTTTATGTTCAGCAAACTTACTGCGCTTGTAAGACTAGCAAGGAAAGGAAAGAGGCCCCGAACAAGTAGCGATTGGCGAGTCTGTGATTTATTTCACAAAGTGATGCTGTAGTTAGCTTTCAGTAAATATATATATAGTATTAATATTCAAACAGATTAATGCAACAAAATTAAGATAAACACATGAAATGTACCTCAAAAACACCAGTAAGTGTCCACTTAATGGAGTTAGATTTCACTTGAGGAATCACCACGTTTAGCACCGGCATCGTCGGGCGATACTTTGCAATGAGCCTTATAACATTTTCATCCAAGTTTATTTAGTTTGATAATTTTATTTATGCACATCTAAACAAAACACAAAATAGAGAAGACTCATGCACCTTGCTGTTCTTCCTGTTGATGTGAAAACAATTATGATAGCAGCATTCACTTTGATTGCGGCGCGAACCTGCAATTACAAAATAATAATAAATAATTGAATGAATAGTTAATAATATCAATATTTACTGACGACAACAACAACAACAACAACTGATTAAGAAGCTGTGGAACTGACAACAAGAATAAAGTAAAGAAGTATATGGATAAAGAAATAGATAGATAATGCTAGAAAAAGTGGAAACATACAGCAGAGATCGCAAGTGACTCCATATGGGGCATTGGATCTGCAACATATTTCACAGCTTTTTTGAAGTACCGAGCTTGGTCGTACACTTTCTCTGCCTATAAAGACAGCAACCATTTACAAGTTCCCACAGATCCAACTAAAAATCTTAAAAAAACACACCATATTTATGGGCAAGATAACCGTTTGATGGTCATTATACCAAATTTTATTTCCAAATTCCAATGGGTCGAACAATCGTCAGATCTGATACAAGATATGTGCAAGACTTCCAGAGAGACACTTCCATAATTGTATAAAATATTATATTTGACAATCCAATGGACAGTACCGCCCGTTTGGTCCGATGGATATCGGACCTCCTCCAGTTTCCACATTTATATAAATTCCAAAATGATGTGGCTTGTGATTCTGTAATAATGTTAAGGCTACATACCAATACAGAAATCAGCAAAAGGGTAGCTAGTTTAGAAAATATACCTCAGCACAAATTTTACAGACCATAGAAATAGCTTCCACGGGGTAAGATCCTCTCTGTGTTTCAGCACCAAGAAGTATAGCATCACATCCTGTATTTTCAGGTATGATAATTACAGTGAGTGGAATAATTACCATCATTAATTAAGGAAAAACAGTTATTTTTACATGTATATTACAGTCCAAGGGACGAAGAGGTTTTGAACTGCATGCCATCCAAAAATGTTCTTATATGAAATTATGAACACAACCATACGGGCATATGACAGAGATGCAGGTGCCAAAAAGAAAGGTGCTGAAGTTAGGAGAATTCATGTGATTAAACATCCATAAGTACCATCAAGAACTGCATTAGCAACATCAGTAGCTTCAGCACGAGTTGGTCGGAGATTATCTGTCATTGTATCGACGACACGTGTAACAATTACCAGCTTCCCTTCCATGTTACACCTGTATATTGCTGCCTTTTGAAACAGAAACGCCTACACCACATGTGCAATACCAAATTCAATACACAGTCATAATTTTTTTTGAAGCAGAAATAAACAGTCATAATTAAACATTTAAATGTAAACATATCTTATAAGGATGGAGTTCAGTTAAGCTACTGTTGCAATAATGTCTTCCATTTTTTTCTATTTATTTTGCTTAGATCTAACGATACTTGGACCATGCCATGTACCATGTGCATGTCTGACCTTTTCAGCAGAGAGGTCCATGCCTAAGTTGCCTCTTGACAGCAAAATACCATCTGCTTCTTTTAAGATCTCATCAAAGTGAATCAGGCCCTAAAATAAAAAAAAATTGCTCTGAGCATATCACAAATGGTCACTATCCTAATTATCAGATATAGACATGCTAAATCCATTTTAAAATTAGTACCTCAATATTATCAATCTTTGCAATTATTTGGGTCTGGTCGAGGCCTACTTCCGATAGAAACTCCCGGGCCTAAAATTTGCAAAATTAGTAAAGAAAAATGTAACAAGAACAGGCACGAAAAAGAAAAAAAAATAATTTGGAAAAGAAATACACATAACTAATCATGTCTAATTGTACCAATTATGTAAAAACAATGAATCAATTTACTCACAAGACGAACATCATCAGCATGCCTAGTGTAAGAAAGAGCAAGGAAGTCAATTTTATTTTCAACACCCCACTTGCTAATGACATCCTTGTCGCTGTCAGAAAGGGTCGGTAGATTGAGATGGATGTGAGAGACATGTAGAGTGAAGGGAGATCCCTTTAGAGAAGCCGAGCTTTTTATCAGGCACACCACCTCTTCCCCTCTCAATTCTGACACCTCCAGCCAAACCGATGTTGTTTCGCTACCAGTAAAAAGATACTGACCTATGTAAATTTTGTCTCCTGGACTCACTGACTGCAATTTGAGCAACAAAATTCATTTTCATTGTGTTATCATTAAAATATATAATATATGATGACTTATTTCTAAATGTGCTTAGTTTAATTTAATGCCTGAGCTAAGCCATGGAAGTTGATCGGAAGAAGCGAAGCAGAGGCCTCCTTATCCTGGTCCGGCGTGAGAACTACTGTTGCGTCGGCCTCTAGCAATATCTCTTTGTCACCCTTGTTCACCACCTGCAACTCTGGGCCCACTGTATCCAGCATCACCTGCGCCCACCAACCATGTACCCATAAGAGGAAATGAGAATAATTTAAAAACTTTTGTGAGATAAAGCAATTGAAAAAGAAATTTAATCAGATGAATTAAAAAACATCGTGCATACAGAGCAGAGCTTATTGGTAGACTTCATTGCTTGCTTTAGGTTATCCAATGTAGCCTGGTGGTAAGCTAGATCTCCATGGGAGAAATCAAAACGCGCCACTGGAATATGTAAAGGTTTATTTAATATGGCGGGTTTTCATAAATTCAGAACAAATTCCTGCTATACTTAGAATTAGTTCATAAAATGTCAAAAAGGGGACAAATTAAAAAGAACACATTTGTTGGACAAATTAAAAAGAACACATTTGTTAGAGAAAGGGATACCTGACATGCCAGCCTTGAGAGATTCGGAGAGTACCTTCACGCTACTCGATGTCTCGCCGAGTGTTGCTATTATCTTTGTCAATGCTGGGAAGAAGTTCTGCATTTAGTTTCACACACACAAATATAGGCACATTACACATATGAACATCATATCAGGAAAAATGAATATCATAATAAAAGTATAATAATCAATGCAAGTTTTGTATGGTTCAAGTTATTCAAACAATAAAATTGACATGATTGATTTTCTAAAATGGAATTTCAAATGAATAAAATGAATTCAGAGGAAGAACAAGAACTAGATCTCTTCTTTCCCCTTTAATTTACTTTGAATTTTGAAATGAAGGTACTTACAGTTTTTGAGGGTTCTAAAATGGATGCCATTCTAATTGGTTGCTCCAGTAATAAGTTTGGAGAAGGCATGTTGACCACCTTTGCCCCCTTTTAATTACAAAACACTAATCAAGGATGTGATGGAGAGAAAGAATGCAAGGAGTTTCATATCATATGACATACTTATATATGTCTCTATGTATCAAATTTATGAAATATATTGTTGGCGCCACGACTATGGTCAGAATGTGAGAGTATCCGGTTTTGTCTTTTACACGAGACCGCAGTATTGAGAATAATTATTTTTGATGTACCAAAAGAAAATAATTTTTTTGAAGGTATTGTTTGAACGCACCAAAACATTTTCACTAGTATTCACTAAACGCCAACATGCCATTTCTCTTTAGGAAGCAGACAGTGAATTACACACGCTTTAGTTTTTTAGAGTCTTCATCTTTCTTTCATGATAGAAGAATTGATAGAAATTTGATTGAGATATTTTTATATTTTTCCTTCTCTTTATTAGCCGAAATTTTCTATTACTTTCGTAATAGACTTCTACACTTTATCTATGAAAATTCTAGTTTATAAATAACTAACTTATTTTAAAATCTGATGCAATATCCAATGAACATATCATTAATAAATATTTTTTTAATAAAATCAAAGACAATTAAGGAGTAAGGAGGGTAGTTATTTTTTTCTTCAAATTCATAACTTGCATATACTTATTTGTACAAGTATAAAAAAAATGTGAAATGAAACAAAACTAATTTGTTTTCATTGTCTTAGATCTCACTGAAGTATATGGAATACTCGTCGTTTTTTTCTTTAACAAAGTACTCTTGTCATTACTATTGTAAAGTCTCACATTACTTAAAAAAAATGCAAACAAATAAAATAAAAAATAACAGATAGAGGGTGAAAGGAGCATTACGTGTAAGCACACGCTGTCACTGCGTAGGAAGTCGTAATTACTTAACGTGGAGAATTATAATGGTTTTGCATGTTGATGTTCCTCTGTGCAGCGCCGCACACTGTTTCCTTATCTGGGGGATTAATTTGTTACTTTTCATACTTTGCAAGCTACGAAGTCCCTACTTCAAACATTTTTTTTTATATATTATTTCTTTTCCTCAAAGAAAATAATTAGGAGATCCAGAGGTATCTATTCTAGAATCTAACATCCTTCTTGGGGCCATATATTTTAAAAAATAAAGAATTGTAGTTAACTATTAGGAACATGTTTTCTTTTGTTTTTTCTTCTTTAATTAATTAGTTTTGTTGTCATGAGATGATGATAAACAATACAATTATAAGTTGAATTGAATTCGGACCGAACCGACATGGTCAAATACGAAATAAAAATGATTTTATCTTCTGTGTCAGGACTTTACTAGGCCATGAAATAATTGTCTCTAATCAACTCTCTTGAAAAATTATTTTTCTTGACAATGTGGCCCATGATATGTATCAAGGAGGATCATAGAACAGCCTCCCATTGTGGTCCTTTTTTTGTTTTAAAAATAATTTTGGGCCTATTAAGTGGGTCCTTTTAGGAGGACTATAGAGTAGTTTTGGGCTTTGATTAGGCTTGCCTGCATATGTATTTTCAATCTCATTCTTTATCTTTTGTTAATGATTTTCTTAATGTTTTCTTTTACATGATTTTATATTCCGTTCTCTTTTACTGTGTTTCTTTTCTCAGTCCTTTTCTTCTTTTAAAAAGAATAAATAAAATTATGCCTCCTCCTTAATAAGTTGCAAAACTCTACATGAAAACAAAAATTATATAAACATATAATTAGGTTCTATTCACAACAGTCGCATCATCGAAAAATTACAAAAATTAAGAAGTAACATAATTTTGTTAATAACCCATCTTAATTTTTTTAGTGGTTTAGGTCCACTGTACTTGACCAGTAGAATGATATCATTATGCTAATGATGGCTACCAACCTTTCTACGTAATCATATTTTATGTGCACGTTTATCTATGTATTTTTGTACTCTGAGACTTAATTAAATTTAAAAAGAAAAAAAAGGAAAAATAATCAGAAGCTCGCATTCTTTAACGTTTTTGTGCTAAATAAGTTATCTTCTCTTTTATAAAAATCACAGTCTACTAGTTTATATTACTTAAAATAAATTGAGAGGAATACATTGATGCCTTTTTCTGGTAGCAAAACATGACAACCATGGACCGGCAATCTCATTCAATGTTATAAGCAAATTATATGCATACAAAGTATTATATAATTTATTTTGTACAAAATCAAGACAGAAAAAAACTAAATAGTTGATCACAGAAATTTAATACATTTACCCTTTAATGTTCTATTAGTTGAATTCCATGTTTTATGACATTCAGGGAATAAAAGTGTTTGAGTGCATGATTTGGTCTGATGATTAAGCGTTTGGGTTGTTTTCTAAAGTTGACTGATTAACTTTTCAGCCTACATACTGCTATACATCTAAATCATATAAATTTCATTTCAATCTAATTTTAATAATTAAAGATTTTATATAAATTAGGCTTAATTAATTTTAACTTGATTTTAATTTTTTATTTAATTGAATATTAATGAAAAAAAATATTTAAAATGAATGAAAAGACCATGAATTCGATAATTTAATGTCTATTTATAATTTTTAAAATAAAATTAATAAACAAAATATTATCAAGTGTGTAAGTAATTGGTTTCTATTGAAATTATTAATATTTTATAATATTAAAATATAAACGTCAGATTGTCCATGAAAGTTTGATTAATCTACCATATAATGATTAATTGTTACCCAAGAACGAAAATTTGGCCATTAGATTCAGATGAGCTGCAACAGGGATAGGATTCAAGCAACTGTCCTTTGCAAGAGAGGTTTCCCCAATAAAAATATCCACCCTTCTGCTGCATTCTTTTTCTTAGGTAGTGCAAGACACATTTAGGCAAGCCTTGGTGTGTACGTGTTTAATTATTGGATATAGTTGTTGGAAGTGTCATATGTTATTTTTAGACTTGAAATATGTACTCTAATTATAATTGTGCCCAGATTTTCTTCCTGGGATTTAACTTAGTCTATGAAGTAGGACTGTGGGAAGAAAATAGGCCATAGGAAAAAAAATATATCTTGCTTCCTTTTATATGATTCAAAACTCAAGACTATGAATGTTGGCCTATAGCCTTTTCCTAGAAAGAAAAACTATGAGTGTTGTGTTTTGGGGAAAAAAAAACTACCAATCTGAACAACTTGAAAAGAAGGTCCATAATTTCTCTTTTTGAAAATAAAAATATTTTTTAGATTTTTCCTTTCGATTATTACTTGTTAGGTCCGTATCTTTATTTTTAAAACAATTAACTTTATAACCCGATGTAAGGACATAAACACATTTCATAGAATTTGTCAATATAAAGAGTTAATTAAATAAAATGCATATTAAAAAATATTATTTATTAAAAGCATAAAAGATAAATTCCTTTATATTATATACTATAAAAGCGCCTCAATTAACTAAGGCTAAAGAAATGTTATGCTTTGTATTTTTCACGGTAATTTTCTTACCTTAAACTTTGTTAATTTATTTTTTTATTGAATTATAAAATGACAAAAATATGACTAATAATAATAATAATTAATATTATTATTACTACTCTATCATGAATTGCCTGGGTTTGGATAATTTTCTGAATCCTTGTCCCATAATCCCATCCATTGATTAAGCACATTTCGTTATTTACAACGTGGCCGCATTAGAAGCGCTACACGTCGGCACACGTTGGCCAAGTTGGAGTCGCAAGAGGCGAGTTGCAACTTGCAACTTGCAACCACCAACCACGGCCATATGAAAATCAAATCAGCATCGCCTACCTCCTCTCTTCTCAGCTTGGAATTCTCAATCTTTCTTTCTTCTCAACTCTCTAATTCGAAGAAAATAATTGAGAGCTAACCGAATTGAAGTGGCGCACTGTTCTCTACCTCACCACTTCTCTTTCCCCAATCCATTTTTTAACACGTTTCAGAAGAAGAAGCTTAAGAAGAAGATCACTCCAAATCGAATACTAGACTTGAAGGAAGAGTCTCTCGTTGTATTTGAATCTCAGCGATGGCTACCACAATGCTCTCACCTAAACCTAATCCGAATCTGTACCACGGCTCTCTGATTCGCACCCCCAAAATGCACCCAGCCTCTACCCTCCGATCCTCCGTCCGATCCGTGTACCGTCCTGACTCCTCCTCCTTCCCTGGTCCCACCAGCTTCGACCGGGCTAACTGGCAGTCCTCCTGTGCCATCCTCTCTGGTAAATCGCTCTCCTCTCAGTACCAACCTCACAACCACAAAGAAGGGAACAGAAACAGTACAAGCAGTGCTGACTCTGATTCTTCGCTCCCGAGCAGTGACCCCAGCAACCGCTTAAACACCCCGTCTGGGATAAATGGAAGCAACAGCTCAACTGCCTCTCTAGATCTGGTTCCCATGTCCAATCTGCCGAGGCCGCTCAGCATAGCCGATCTATCTCCGGCTCCGATGCATGGTGCGCAGTTACGTGTTGCGTACCAGGGTGTACCGGGAGCGTACAGTGAGGCGGCTGCGGCAAAGGCATACCCGAATTGCGAAGCAATACCGTGCGACCAATTCGAAGTCGCTTTTCAAGCTGTGGAGCTGTGGATTGCAGACCGGGCAGTGCTTCCAGTTGAAAACTCACTGGGAGGAAGCATCCATAGGAATTATGATCTGCTTCTCCGGCACAGGCTACACATAGTAGGGGAGGTGCAGCTGCCGGTGCACCACTGTCTGCTTGCATTGCCTGGAGTGAGGAAGGAGTACCTGACAAGGGTGATTAGCCACCCTCAGGCACTGGCCCAGTGTGAACTCACGCTTAATTCCATGGTGCTTAATGTGGCGCGAGAGTCGTTTGATGATACAGCTGCTGCGGCCGAGTATATTGCCACTAATGGCTTGCGCGATACTGCAGCAATTGCATCATCACGAGCTGCAGAGCTCTATGGGTTGCAGGTATGGTTAATTGTTGAAGTATTTTCTGTTGTTGCTAATATTTAATTATAGATTATAGATTTACTATTATCGGGCAATCTTTTTTCCCTAATTCTTGGGAGCTTTTATGTATGGTGTGTTAAGCAAGGGAAATATGAGTTCTAGATTGAGCTAATTGAGTTATGAATTGATCAATTTGATAATTTGAGCTTGCATCAAGAACTAATGTCTTAATTGATTAATTTGTTCACAAAAAATAATCTGGTAGGATGCATCTTCAATTTCCTCTCAGTAGGAATCTGTGTTTGGTTCGTGCATGCATCTATCTAGCTATACTTGCTCAATATAGTATTGTAACCTTGATATCCAAGAAATAGTTGGTTGCATGTATGAACAGTGATGAGTCATATACTCGCTAAACAGAAATGATTTGGGTTTGTATATATAGAACAAGTATATTCCTGTGAGATTGAAATTCAAAGCTCAGAACAAAAAGGTTGCAGATACTTTTGTAACTTGAAACAGTTCCAATTTTGCTTATTTTCTTCCAAGTAAATCGATGCTTAGTTTGCTCATTGGTATAGCTAATGCCATAAACTACTAAATTACCATTGCAACAGATCTTGGCAGATGGCATTCAAGATGATGCAGGAAATGTGACCCGGTTCGTTATGCTGGCACGGGAACCGATCATACCACGTACTGACCGACCATTCAAGACAAGCATAGTGTTTGCCCATGACTGTGAGGGCACATCAGTGCTTTTTAAAGTCTTATCAGCATTTGCATTTCGGGACATCAGCCTGACAAAAATTGAGAGTCGGCCCCACCGTCACCGTCCAATCCGCCTGGTCGATGACGCAAATGTAGGTACCGCTAAGCACTTTGAGTACATGTTTTATGTGGATTTTCAGGCTTCGATGGCAGATGTGCGTGCCCAAAATGCACTGTCTGAGATACAAGAGTTCACTTCATTTTTGCGTGTGCTTGGTAGTTATCCTATGGACATGACACCCTGGAATTCTGTGCCTTCTTCATCATCATCAACTTCTTCAGATAATAACAGTAGTGATAAAAACAATAATAACACCAGCAGTAGTAATAATAGTAAGCCTTCATCATCCCCTTCCTTATAGTATACCGATATTATTTTAGGAAGTGACATTGAGGGCTAGCCAGTAGCCACACAAAAGAAGCCTCTTTTTCTGGTCCATAATTTTTATATTCTTTTGAGAAAATAATAGATTTGAATGCTAGTTTTGTGAGGTCAGTGTGTGAATTTATAGATGAGTAATAAATTGTTTGATTCTATTTATTGCAATTGGACTGCTTGATACTGGGAATGAACAAGGAGTAGCGCCAAGTTGCACCATCTTCCCTGTATGTTGGTTTTCTTGTGTTTGCTTTCTGAAATTGTTGCATACAATTTATAAGGTAGCTTATTTTTATGATGTTGCTTTGAAGATGAGTTTAACACGGGAGGATGGGTTTGTGCAAAAGAAAATGTAAAAGCAGAAAAGAAATAATTATTTGCCGGATCATGCCAGCGTGTTTTTGGTTTTCTCAGGCGCAATTTTGGGTAGTTGAACTATTAGGTCTGAGATTCTTGTTAGAGGTGGATTTTTTTTTTCAAAAGATATAAGAGAAATTAAGGAAAGTTGATACGGAGGGGGTGGGAATTAGGAACCGGTTAATTTTTTAAGAGTTTGGGATTAAAATTTATCCCAAATTTTATTTCAACCATTGGATCAATTTTTTTTCATCAATTTTGATGCAACACATTTTTCATTTCATATTTTTTCAATCTCAATGCAAATTCAATGGTTGAAATAAGATTTAGAATAAATTTTGGTCTCAACCCGTGAGAAATTAACTGATTCCTGGCAATTAAGGTGGATAGAGAAGTGTTGTAGGTGTGGTGGTTTGAACTGGGATCCCTGTTTGTTTGTTGCTTGTATGTTGAAAATACCCTTAAAATAATGATTGCGTCAATTCCTATTTTTAAACATATATTATTCAAAATATCAAGTATCAACAGAATTGAAAGTAACACTTGGACTTAGCATCGGCCCTTTGTTTTTTTTTTTTGTGCAATCCTTTTTTAGTTTCCTCTTTTTTCTTTACTGGTACCCACCCTAGAGTGCTTTGTACTGTTAGCTAGTTAGCTATTTGCCTTAATTGTTTTTTCACTCTCCTTCTGTATCATGACGACCATGTAAATATCTTTTGTTTATGATCAATAAAAATATGGTAGACCTTTCGCCTAACACTTCAAAAAAAGAATAGTGGGAGACTGAGGGTAAATTGTCCTTTTTTTTATTATTCTGACAGTACTAAAAGTAGAAATTTGAAATTTGAATGCTGTGCAAGATGTATATCTATTATCTAAGAAGATACCTAGAAATAATATATTTATTTATCTCAAAAGTTCATTATCAAAATCGTGATATCAAAGTGATTCCTTTTGATGTCGTTATAATACTGAACTTTTACAAGACGAAAGTAATAATGGTGCTAATCAAGTAATTAATTAAAGATAAGTGTCTTGGTGACATGTAAAGAAGCATAGGTGAACACTTCAAAGAAACCAAAGGTAGTGGGTGTGGCTTTGACGATTCAGCTTTGGAGCTTTGTAGAATTGTAGTAGGTTAGGTTTCAATTAGATGTGCTGTATGAACTAAGTATTCATTATTTTATTTGAGCTATCCAATTCGTGGTCCAAGCCTTTCTGTATCTGATATTGAGACCTCAATGGAGATTTCACAATTTCACAGTGAAATTAATTGTTTGATACTTAGAGATGTGAACTGTATTTTGACGACTGGAATGATGATGAACTGATAATTTTGTCTATACGCTATTATTGAGTTACAATTATATCGCTCTATTATATGACTCTGGTTTTCGTGCAGTCACAGACAGATGCGGATCCAGATTTTGAGTCAGGAGAAAAAAGTAGATTTTTCTTTCAGGAAGCAAAATAAGTATAATTTTTATTTTTTTTTAAAAAAATATACATAATTATAAAAATATTTATAAAAAAAATTCAGAAAGGAACAGCTGTCTCTCTTCCCCTCCCATGTAGATCCACCCCTGCTCACAGCCTCACAGCGTGTGTAACCGCTCTCTATGCAGACATCGTCTCCTCTGATTTTACATGGTCTAAATAAAAATGAATCTGAAGAGTTTTCAGTGGTTATACATTTACAATTTTAGGGTATATGTTTTGTTTGAAGTTTTTTTCATAGGGCTCTTGATAACTTGTTAAAACAAGAATCGTGATATATAGTTAGAGAAATTTTGGTTCTCATGTTACATCACATTCTGTGAGTTGTTTATGACATTTCGGCCTCATTCAGCAAAACACAACCATCCCTAACCCCCATTAGTATTTAGTGGGCAACAACAAAGCAAAAGAAGAAAAGCTGACACAGACACACCATGGGCATTGTGGGAAAGAGAGGCATCTTGGACCATATATATTTGCTGGCGCACGCTCAGTTTGGTGTCAACAAAATTCTGAATTTTGGACTTGACATCTAATCTGATCTGATGATGGCAATTGGTAGCAGCGTCAGCGTGCCACAAGTTTGATCCATGCCGTTTAATTTGGTCAAGGGCTGAGATTCACCTGGTTTCTGATTCTCTCTTGTGCTGCCTGGCACCGTCTTATTTAGCTTCATCTAGTCTTCTTTAGTTTAATCTTTCCGAAAACATGCTCCTTATCTTAGATTAAAATTTCGTCCACTTATGTGCAATTGCTGTATATGGTAACAATAATAATTAATAATAATTATAATGATGTATATAATAATAATAATATTTATTAATTATATAATTAAAAATAAAGTTAAAAATTATGATGTGTACACAATAGTTCTTATCATATTATTTATATATAGAGTAAAGATATCGTGAACTTAAGCTTACGGAGGCCTTCCGTGAGTTTAACTCAAAAAGTATATCAAATCATCTCAAAATTTTAATTTATCATTCTTATTAAATTCTTTATATGAAAATCTATTGAGATGCAAAAATTTGGAGTGTTTTGAGTTTTTTAAGTCATGGTTTTTAATTTTTAAAAATCAGCTCTAATAATAATAATAATAATATATTAATATTTGATTTTAAAAACGATGACTTAAAAAGTTAAAAACACTCCAAATTTTTGCATCCCATGAGATTTTCATATAAAGAATTTAATGAAGATGATAAATTAAAATTTCGAGATGATTTGATATACTTTTTGAGTTAAGTTCACGGAAGGCCTCCGTGAACTTAAGCTCACGATATCTTTACTCTATAAATATATATTAATAAAATTTCTCTTATTCATATTCATATCCATTAAATTAACGGAAAAAAAACTTTTACCGGCCCTAAAATAAATTATCCATACACAAGTTACTCACCTTATCAGAAACGATATAAATAGAGTAAATAAGTAGAAGGATTAATTTGGGAGAATCCAGTTTGAGTCATTCAAGCCTAATTATGCTTCTCCATTCAACTAATCAATCTCAATTATTTTCTTGCTTATTATTTTGTTACAGATAGAATTAGTTTGTACACCAAAAAAAAAAACAAATACACCTGATCAGATGGGATTAATTGGAGTGTCAAACGCCAATTAAGAAAAAACGACATTGCATATGACGCTGCATTTACATTTCAGATGAGAACCATGAGTTCATATCACGTTTCATCCTTTACCAAGTAATCCGTTACAAGTACAACACTCCAATATTGGAAACCACATATATAATCTTGGAAGTAACATGTGCTTTCTGATTTATACTCTTTTGCATCCAATTTGTCGCCAATTGGATATTGATAAAATTAATCCTTTTGACTATATATAATTGTCCGAACAATGCCAAAATGAAGTTCTTATATTATATTAAATTAAATATAAGATATTCTACTCCGTTCGAAACAATGGCAAAATTAATTTCCCTCATCCTCGTTCTTTGAAGGACCAACAAAAAGGAAGAGGTGGGGGTGTAATTATGATCTTCTCTGAAAAACAAAAGTCAACACTGACATTAGACGTGTTAACTGAATTTGTAATAGAAATTATGGTGGATTTTTTATCTATATGGAAAAAATGCATATTTGATTTTCATAAGAATGCCTAAAAAAACAAATGCCAAAACTATGAATTTCATTTGAAAAAAATATGCGAATACAAATCAATATTTATTTTTGATGCACCATTTCTTTTCCAAATAAAATCTGACGTAATTAGAAAATAATTTGCCCCTAATTGAATATTGATAAAGCTAACCTTTGATCATAATTATTCAATCAATGCCAAATTTAACTTCTTATATGATATTGATATTAAATAAATATAAGATCTATTCTAATCATAGAGGATATAATTGTTCGATCTTGACGTAATTTAAAAATAATTTTGTCCCCAATTTAATATTAATAAAGTTTAATTTTTCATTATAATTGTTCGATCAATGCCAAAATTAATGTTTTATATTATATTAAATTAAATATTAAGTTTATCTTAATCATAGAGGATATATATTAACCATATAACAAATTTGACGTTATTTATAAATGATTTTGTCCCCAATTAAATATTAATAAAGTTAAAAATTGATTATAATTGTTCGATCAATTGCAAAATTAATTTCTTATTATTAAATTAAGATATCTTAAATTAAATATAAAATCTATTCTAGTAAAAAAAAGAGATACACATTCTTTCAGCAGATTATTTTGGAATAAGTGTGGTAAAAATTTAGCCTTTTTTTTTAACGCAGGGTTATTTTCACTACTTCCAAATTAGAGTAACAGAACCAACATTAGCAGTAGCACTGTTAAATAAGATCCTGCTTTTAATAACTTTTCAATTTTCATCCAATGTTTTACCTTACAAAAACAGTTGCTAAAAGCTTCAAAATTAATATATATAGAGGCGCAGAGAATCCCATTTCCTGTCATATTTGCACACCTAAAATGGAACTAAAGCAAAAATAAGAAGTACAAAAAAAATAATTGATGGCTACCCAATAAACAAACATCTAATTATAGTTGTCATGAAATTCTATAAATTCTCAGCATTATGCTCTCTGGTCCATACCTGCCTTCAATTGTCTTTACTCTCTAAGGGTCTAAAACATCTCTTCTCTCTTTCCCTTAAACCTCTCAAAATCTTGTTTTCATTGAGTTTGTTATGGACACCATGAATATTGATCTCACCCCAAAGGTCCCGAAGAAATCCTATGGTGGTGAAGGAGGCTCGTACGTTGCATGGAGCCCCGATAACCTTCCGATGCTAAGCATGGCGAGCATCGGCGCGGCTAAACTCCTCTTGCACAGTTGCGGTTTTGCTGCACCCAGTTATTCTGACTCCTCCAAGGTCGCTTATGTCCTCCAAGGTAATTAATTAATTATTAACTTTCTTTATTGATGCTTTGGTAATCAGTTCCAAATATTGCAATTCAGTAATTGGGAAATTCTGATGCTGTGCTAACTATCAAGAGTAATAACAACTAATGCAAGCAAATATTCGTGAATAACAATGTGCTCTGTGCAATTTTTTTCTTTATATCTTTTAGGTCCCTTATTTTGTAAAAGTATTAGAAGTACATGTAACCATCTTTAGGCCCACATTGTTGAAAAATTATACAAAAGATTGACGCTTATCCTTTTACAATATGATACGATAATGATGCAATGCCAGAATAATCTTCTAGAACACATTGACACTTAATCTTTTGTGATTTAAATTTCTTTCTTAATGAAATCTTACATTTTCGTTGCAAACTTACAGTACAATTTTTTTAATGTCCAAAAAAGAAAATATTCCTTCATTTCTCTCATGAATCATGTAGCCTACTCCTAAAACTATTAGCAGATCACTACTAATTTTCCATCATATCTCTTGTGATGAGACCTATTACTAAGCTCTTTAACACCTTAATTAATTATAACAAACATATCAGTCAGTGAGTCTTCAATTGAGTAATAATTAAAATATATATATGTTTAGGTACTGGAGTTTGTGGACTAACTGTTCCAGAGGCTGAAAAAGAGAAAATTATTCCGATAAAGGAGGGTGACGCTCTCGCAATTCCTTTTGGACATGTTACATGGTGGTTCAACCCCAATGAATCTGATCTTACAGTTCTCTTTCTCGGCGACACCTCGAAAGGCCACCGACCTGGTCAATTCACTGATTTCCACCTCACAGGTCCCACTGGCATTTTCACCGGATTCACTCCTGAATTTGTTTCTCGTGCATGGGACCTCTCTGAAAATGATGTTGCCAAGTTGGTCTACAACCAATCTAGTGCCGGTATTGTCAAGCTCAAAGACAATCAGAAAATGCCAGAGCCATCGGAAAATGATAGAGATGGATTGGTGGTGAACTGCCATGAGGCGCCGCTAGATGTCGACATAAAGGGAGGTGGTTGTGTGGTGGTGTTGAACAGCAAGAATCTGCCAACTGTGGAGTTGGTTGGTTTGGGAGCTGATCTAGTGAGACTGCATGGTGGGGCCATGTGCTCTCCTGGATTTTCTTGCGACTCTGCTTATCAGGCAAGGATTTTATCTGCACTTAATTCCACCTTTATATAAACTGATTTGCTTATCAGGCAAGGATTTTAACTGCTTGACAAGGAAATACTTGGGGTGGTATTTTACTGGTAAATTGACACTTCTTTAAATTTTAATTCCTCATCTTTTAACTGAAATTGGAACGTTGTGGTGATTTCAGGTGACATATGTAGTGAAAGGAAGCGGGAGAGTGCAAGTGGTGGGGATAGATGGAAAGCGGGTGCTTGAGACAAAGGTGTCGGGAGGACAGCTGTTTATCGTGCCGAGGTTCTTTGTGGTCTCAAAAATTGCTGACCCAGAAGGCATGGAGTGGTTCTCTATCATCACTACTCCAAAGTAAATCATATGAACTCCAATATATACATTTTGTCTATTTTTTGGTGACTGATTGACATGCTAGAATTTATGTATCTATAATTATTGTTGTTCTGAAATTGCAGCCCTGTATTTAGTCACCTTGCTGGCAGAACATCAGTTTGGAAAGCAATTTCTGCTCAAGTGCTGGAGGCATCATTTGACACCACAACAGAGTTAGAGCAGCTGTTTCGCTCCAAGCGCACCTCTGACGAGATCTTCTTCCCTCCTAAGTGATGTAACATATATGAGATATGATTATATCTCAAATAAATGTGTATGTTTATGTTACTGAGAGAGGAACTCATGTAACTTCTGTTGCCATGAAGTTATATAATGGATATGAAATAATGCAACTTTTTATGATAAGGAGCTCTTGATTTTTAATGTTTGTGTTTATTGGAACTAGGTGTCTTCGAAAAGTTAATTCTCTTTTCCTTTCTCTTGGCATAATATTTTATCCATATTACGCATGCTTCGAAAAATTATGCTACTAATAACGTCTTGCAAGACGCATATAATAAAAAGGGGAAGTGCATGATTATATAACTTGAATATTTGAATATTTGGGATATCAAGATTACGTCCGGAATAGTCAATAAATTAAATTAAATAATTAATTTTAGAATAGAGCTGTCAAAAAAACTCTTAACTTGTGAATAGCTCATGACTCATTTGGAACGACTCAAATTTGACTCGCTCATTAAGTTAAAAAGCTGAGTTTGAGCTAGGCTTAACCCGGCTTACTAAGTTCGTTAGGCTCATTAAACTATTAATATATATTATTTATATTTTTATTATAAATTTTTAGTGTGTTATATAAGTTATAATTCAATATATATGAAATTATTGTATGAAATATGCATAAAACTTTCGTTATTATTGATTCTTTTATTTTTATTTTAATATAAATATTTATATAAAATATTATTAATAATGTTACTCAAAATAGATATTACTTCCTGACCTTTGCCTATCTCAGGCACACGTAGTTACTAGCAATTTGGGCCTGATTAGTCATATCATGTATTGTTGTGTATGTATTATGGCCCGAACCAATTTATGTGTATTGTTGTGTATGTATTCCCGCTAGCTAAATTAATGACTTGATATCAAGCCTAGTTTGACTCTAATTTATTCTAAACGACTCTAGAATTATTCTAAAAGTAATTTCAGTATTGGAAGGAAATATTTTCAAGAAACAAAATAAACTATTAGAATTAAATAATTCAATGAATCATTCATTTTAAGTTTCACATGATCTAGTTAATTAAAAATCAACTATTTGATCAAATATATTATATAAATAAAATGAAGTTACTGATTTACCATGATTGAGATTATGTAATTAATTAAATCTCGTATTACAATTTATCAATCAACTGTACTTTAACAACGCTGCATTTGCATTTGAGATGAGAATCATGAGTTCAATTCAGAGTCTATCCTTTTAACAAGAAGAAGCCCGTCACAACATTCAAATATAACAAATTCCTTGGAAAGTTTGAAAAATGCAAAGAGAACAAGAAAAGCAAGCTTGGGGATATCGTTAAAAGAAACTTCGTCATCATATCAACGTGTTTGGAAGCAAGTACTTGTTTTTATTTTTATTTATTTTTTTTTTTTTTGGGGGGGGGGGATGGTGGGTGAACATCTCTCATCTCTCTGCCTGTACCAACTCATGTGGGATCTGTTGCTTGTTTTTTTAAGGGGAAGGCAAAATAGCCTATTCATTTTTTTTATTAAAAAAGAAGAAAAACTTTACAAAATATAAAAGAAAATGAAAGATAAAGAAAGAAAGAATTTACATGAAGAAACGACAAAGGTAATTTCCAAAAGAAAGAGAATTAGAAATAAAAAAAATGAAACTGATATTGTTGTGCGCCAGTTGGTGTAATGGTAGATTGTCATCGCTGAATGGTGAGGTGGTCGTCGCCGTCATTGTATATCTGATCCGGAGACGGATGTCAGATATAGAGATTGTCGGAGGCGGAGGCGTGGAGGGGCAGGTGAGACCGTTGTATAAGTGGGGATGCGCAGATGTCATCGTCGATGTACAGTAGGGAGACGCGAAGACGCAAGCGGAGGCACTGGTGGTGGAGTCTCAAGTCGTCGTCGTTGCTAAACAAAGTGGTTGTAGAAGAGAGGAGGTATTGGGGGAGGAGAGGAGTAGGGGGAAGGGGACGGAGGGAACCATATCATCTGTGAAGATGAATAAACTCTGCAGGTGCGATTTTTTTATTTGTGTGGTCTAATTATTTATCAATGATTCTGATTTAACAGTAATAAATAATTTCGTGTATCAAAATTTGTATTTAGATTTTTCTATAGCCATTGTGATTTTCTTGAGTCATTGTGATTTTCATGTAGAGATTTCCGCACACAAAATATCCATAGAGATACCTTTCCGGGGCAGAGGCGGGAAGGCGGCTAGGTTTTCTATTTATTTGCTAACCCTGTCGCTCTTTTCTTTCCCCTTTCGCTCTTTGGGATGTGTTGCTTGTTAACAAGGCTTCACCTTCTTATGTCCTTTTTGATCTAATTTATACTCGCTTCTACATCAAACTGAGGAGGTGCCAATGTGCCATCATGCATGCTGGTTCTTTGATTCATAATAAATGCATATTTGATTTTCATAAGAATTTCTAGAAAAAAAATAAATGTCAAAATCTATAAAAAAAAGATTCATTTACAAAGAATGTGAATACAAATCAGTATTATTGGTGAGTTTATCTTTGGAAATCTCTCATTTAACACATTTGGAAATTCAATCATATATGAGCTGAGTTAATAGAGACTACAGAGTACAGCTAGGGTGAGCCTAAACTCATCAATTTTATTGGCGAGTTTAATTCAAAAATCTATCTAATAGATTGAAATTCATCAAATAACATTACAGATGCGCTTATAAAAAGATTATAAACCATATATCAAACATGAAGTACGTGATCTAAAATTGAATTTGTTCCGAACTGTATATATATCGATAAAGTTATACCTTTGAATATGATAAAATTATGGATGCTAAATATGCAATTATTTTAAGTTATAAACTAGAATTACACTAAATTTAATTATTCTATTTTATTTCATGTCATTGGATATATAACACAGTTCATAAGAAAAGCTGAGACAAAAAAAAAAAGAAAATCCATGCACACATTTGATGAAAAAGAGGCATTCAAGATAAACTGAACTTGTAGATTTGTTCCATTAGGAGTACAAACTTATAAGAACTACTAAACCAAGTCAACCAATCTGCACTCACAACACATCACACAAAAAACTAAAACAGATTATGGAACAAACAACAAGAACTAAAGAGTTGTAATCACATAACAATTAAACACATATATATTCAGATCCTTCGTGGCATTGACTTGTGGGGAGGCTTATGCATTGTCTCTGATAGTACTGAGAGCTGGGGATAAATTTTGGTTTCCGTCCTTTGTTGCGCCTCCTGTTGTATTTTTGCTCGATGTGTGTAGCATGTCATTTGGTGAGAAGGATCGTACTGTCTTGTTCTGGACAATCTGATTCCTGTAAACCAAGGAAGAAATTAAAGAGCATGTAATGTAAGACAAATTTGGTGGTCCAAGAACTACTTTCACGTCTAATTTATTTTCAAACGCCTTAATTTGTGTTAGATTTAATTACAATTGCTAACATATTTCCCAAAATTTTGTACTTTGTTGACTGTCTGAGTTGGGGCAATTAGCCTCCGTATTGGACACTGTACTAAAAAAAAATCTCCTTTGATAACAGTAAACAATCAAATATGTTGGTGATCCTAATCTTTGATTAGTTTGAAGGAATTACTTCAAATCTGATAAAAGGAGTTATTAGTATATATAAAATGAGTTGGTATCTTGATCTATTAATTCAAATAGGTTCAATTCTCTAGTTATCAGACTTTTTCAAAATATAACGATGATTTGGTTGTTGAAGTTAATTAACACCGTTAAATTGTGAAAATTACCATTATCTTCTCTGCTCATGTTAGAATAGAGTGAAGATTAATGACAAATACTTACATAATCGCAAAAGCTCGGAGGAGAAGAGATTTGAACTTCATCCAAGGAACCAACCGACAATTGAGGGCAGTGAGCCAATTCATCTGTATCCATTGTGATCTGGGATTGCGAACACGCTTCATCTAGGAGGTCGAAAATGTTGCGTAATGTAGAAATGAACTCATCCAATAATTCTTCTGTATCCATTGTGTTCTGAGGTTGTGAACACGCTTCATCTAGGAGATCGAAAATGTCACGTAATGTAGAAATGAACTCATCCCGTAATTCCATAGCCATTAGAGAAATTGATACTGATAAAGCAAAGCATACAAGTAAGTGAAGAACATATTGAAGGTTGAGAATATATAGAGAATAACTTCTAAAATAAATCGTTTATATTTAGATGTGTCCTAGATTAGTGTCTAAATTTATAGAAGATGAAGCAATTGAGGAAACAATGAAAATATACATTTAGAATTGCATATCATAAACCTGGAAATTGCAAAAACCAGAAATAGAAAGGAAAATATCACAGTATATCCAGTTTCATATCTAATTTTAGTACTCTAGTCATATCAATTTAAAATGTGTTGTAAAGATATAAAATTATAAACGTATAGTCAAATCTAATTTTTGTGGCCAAAGTAATGTATACATAGTACTTGTTAATAAATTGTAAAATACTAGAAAAAACTCTTTATAACATAGTATAGATACTATTGTGAATTTCCAGATGGCAAATTTAATATGAAAAAAATGAAGTAGAAGATTGAACTATGAACTCAACCCAGCTTACAGTATCTTCATTTAAAACAACAGTAAATTAAAACAGATTTTGATTGTTAGAACCGGTTCATGCTAACAGCCCACACTTTAAAAAGGGAAAAACAGTAAACTATTCCTTGAAAAATCCAATTAATTCAACATCCAAATTGGAAGAGCTAATGATTTTAGTTAGATAACTTTCATTGATAAACAAGATTAATATACCAAATGACAATCTATGTAGTCTCATAAACTTTTTTGACAAAAATTAATATATTAATTTGTAATATCTAGCTACTGGTAAAGCATCGTGTAACTAAATTTTCAATTTTATTTTATAGCATTCACAAGATAATATAGGAGTGTGGTATATGTCCATTCATTCTTTCAATTGCTTCAGTCTCGCCTCTCTTCTTGGCCTTATCGCTTTGCCTCGCTTCACAGCTGCAGTACCCTCGGCCATTCTCTTTTTATTTTCTCTCTGGTAAAGGTCCTCTCCCTCTCTCTTTGGACTGATCAATCGCTTGATCTTGCCTCTTCTATTTTTTTGTTTCAAACCTTCTTTATTGACCATTAGAGCTCTTGATTAGTGATAACTGATAACTGGTCATATTGTATCACTGATCTGATCATTTGTACAGACAATAAAAGACTGCTTGATTAACAATTGAACTTCTGTTCATCCGTAAACTGGTAAGATTATGAACATTAATCTTTGGTTTATTGGTGTTTATGCTTGCGTTCCAGGGTTATTTTCAAGCCGTTCCTATAGGCTATAAGTGATCTGCTATACAATTCGTTTAATTGGTGGAACTTTGGTTTGTTACTTTGTTGTCTTTTGTTCTACTTGAATCAAAACAATAATTTTGTTTTCAACGGATCAGAGCTTTCTCTTTTTTTTTTTAACCAGATCTTGACTAATATAACTTTCTATATATTTAGATGAACTAATTGCACATGTGGTGGAAGGAGATGCAGAGGATATCAACCGCGTCGTCAATGTTGTTGCAAGTCATTCGATACAAGATCAAGGCCTAAAATAATTGCTTATGTATATCTCATTCTTTGAATTTAACCTTGGCTTATTTATTATTTCTTTGATTTGACAGGACAACAAGTGTGATTTCAATTTATTTCCTCCACACCAAACTACTATGCCTTGCTCCGCCTCCCTATCTTACTGGTATAAATGTTCTTGTTATTTCCTAATCTTTTGTATTCAATTAAGTTTACTTGTCATTTTTAATAATTTTGATAGTTTCCAAAATTTTCTGTGTTCTATTTTTGTTTTCGGCCTGCAGAGGGGAACTATAGTAAATCTATGAGAGCATTGTTATTAATTCTAGAATTATGTAATTCGCTTTTTCAGTTGGCATAGATTATGTAACAATTTCATATAATTTTTAAGAATGAGTTAGAGTTGATTTTACCAGTATTTGTAATCAGCTACAGTTGTCTGATATAAATTTTGTGATGCGGGGACAGTTTCAGCATGTATGTTAAATTATAACATTATCATGACACATTTGGGATTGCAATAATTGAAAAAAAATACTATGGGACAGTTGTAGCAAGATAGGACAACCAAAGTTAGTTTGTATCTAATAGATCATGTATAATTCTTTTATGTCGCGGATACCTGGTGCTGCAAATTATTATCTCAGGGTCCGTTTGACAAATCAAGGAATAGCTTTGGAAGAGTGATAGAATAGTAATTTTTTTAGAAGAGTGATATTCTTGACTATTCGGAAGAGCGAAAATATCGTTTGGCAGTTGTTACTCAGAATAGTTAAAATAATCATAATAATATAATCATAATCATAATCATAATAATATAATAATAAAAATATAATCATAATCATAAAAATAATTATAAATAATTATAATTATAATAATATAATAATAAATTAATCATCACTATAATCAACATATAATAATATAATACAACATAATAAAATAATAATAACTAATAATAATCATAATCATCATAATATAATAATATAATAATAAATAATCTTGATCATAATAATATAATAATAAAATAATTATTTTAATATTCATAATATAATAATATAATATTAAAATTATATTTATAATAATAATAAATAATATAATAATACTAATGGTAACGATAATATAATAACAATAATGATAATAATAATTTAATAATAATAATATAATGATAATAATAATAATAATAAATAATAATCATAATATTAATATAATAATAAATTATAATCATAAATATAATATAATAACATAATAATACTAAAATCTTAATCATAATCATAATATAATATAATAATATAATATAATCAAACAATAATCGCTATTCCGACGAGAGCTAATCCGGTATTCCACCTATAAGTTGGTATACCGGATTAGCACTATTCCGCACTCTTCTACTTAGTCTAAAATTCGTTTGGCAAATTAATTCGTCGGAATAGCTATTCTATTCCATTGAGTGCCAAACACTCCCTGAGAAGATATTTTTCTTCTAGTTGTTGATTTATCTTCTTTTTGTTAAATATTGTCCCAATTTTGAGAGTCTGAACAATATTTGATGCTTGATATTGCAAATTATTCTTTCATAAAAGTTATTTTTCTTCAATTGTTCCTTTCTATTTTTTAAATAAAAAATTATCTGTCAATAATTAACACTTGACGTTGTGAACTATTATTTCGAAGAAGCTGTTTCTATCTTTTGTTTAATTACTAAAAATTACTCATAGATGTCTACAGCATCCAAAAAGAACTTACACGTTGAAAAAGAATCCGCGCGTAAGAGTGGGTACATTTACCAGTTCTTGAAAATCCAATTAATGTAACATTCAAATTGGAAGAGCTAATGATTTTGTTTCATAATTAATTGATAAAAGCGACACAGGTGTATCGAAATTCACCATTACAGATCAAAATTATGATAATACCGATCTCTGCTACAATTTTATTGACTTGAAAAATAGAAGTAGAAAGAAACATAAAAGAGAAGGAGAGAATATAACCTGAGGTTTTGGTGTGAAAATGGAAGCGGAGCAGTGATTTTAAAGAGATGCGAAGAGAGAATACAGAAAGAGAGATTAATGTGATCGAAACAAAGATTGAAGGGTGCTTAAATACCATTCCCTTAAATTCTTAAAATAACAATTCCCCAAATTAAACCAGGGAGATTAAAATAGTTTTCCGAATTTAACCACCAATCTTAATTTTGTCTTTGTATACTTTTTTTGTTTTATCTGAATCGAAAACCGACCTATCTAACGGAAAGTTAATTTTGACTACTTCGAAATTAGAGTAACAGAACCATCATTAGCACTGTTAATTAAGATCCTGCTTTTAATAACTCCCAACTTTCCTTTCATAAAAAAAAACTCTTAACTTTCCTTATTTGCACCCCAAAAAAGGAACTAAAAGCAAAAAATAAAGGTGCCAAGAATATTTTTGGCAGCTACCCAATTAAATGCGCATCTAATTATAGTAGTTAAGAAAATTTATAAATTCTCAACCTTCTACTCTCCTGTCCATCCCTTTTTCAATTGATTTTACTCTCACGTCTAAAACGTCTCCTGTCTCTCTTAAACCGAGGATCAGGTTATATGGAGAGAGGCCTACATGGATTTACTGTTAAATCATTTTACAGCTTCTTACAGAATACACCAGTGATTAAGTCACAAGTCTCAAATATATGGAGATTAAAATTGCCACCGAGGGTTCTACTATTCACATGGTTGAGACTTAAAAACTCCATTCTGACAACGGATAATTTGAGGAAGAGGGGGTGGCAAATTCCGAGCCTATGCTACATGTGCTATTAGAATGAAGAAAGTGTGTATCATTTATCTACTGAGCGTGACATAATAAAAGAGATTAAAGAGCATATACATGATGTAGCACAAGTAAATCAACCACCATGTGCAAAATACCGAAGAGGAGAACACCAACTGGTAACTGAAAAGAATGAAAACTTACACTGGAGGAAAATGGAAGCAGTGACATGTTTTGTTATATGGAGAGAGATGCAAGCGAATTTTCAGAGATCAAAACAAAAGCAACATAATATTGATCAGAGAAATACTATCAGAATGCCAAGAATGGAGTACAACATAATCAGTTTAAGAATGGAAGCCAAGGAGAAAACAGGAATAAGGTTAAGAAAAAACTGATGGCTCTTTTTTTGTAGTTGCTATTGATTTCGGTTATGTTCTTGATTTTTTATTTTTATTTTTTACTTTTTACTTTTGATTCTAATCTGTATTTAAAGATCATCTACTTGTGATCTATGTAATTACAGATTAATGAAAATTTGAAAGCTTAGACCTCCATCTTTTTGATAAAAAAAAAAGAATATTTGAATACAAATCAGTACTATCGGTGAGCTTAACTATGTGAAATTCTCATTGAAGACATTTTGAATTTCAATCATATATGAGCTGAGTTAATACAGACTACAGAGCACAAGTAGGGTGAGCCTAAACTCATCAAGTTTATTGACGAGTTTAAAATCTATCTAATTGATTTCAAACCATAAATTAAAACCATTGAAATCGATCAACTTCGTTTGTGATGAGTTTACATAACAAGTTCATAAATTTTTTAATTTAATTTTAGTGTAAAATAAGCGGTCAAAAAATGATAAAAATTAAATGTACAACGAAAATAATTCATACACGTTCAATTTCTTTACCATTTGTCTTCATAGTAATCGAATTCAAATTTTTTTTTATGAATTTGATATATAAATTTAGAGCTCATGATGTAGATTGGATTTATCAGTTGAAATTAGTATTATTGATTTTAATTAGGTACATATGTAAATATTATATTATAAAGAGCATATGTATTGAATTTATTTATTATTTCAACACTTTTTAATGACCGAAATGTCTCTAATTTAATGATGCAAATTAATATTTTATAAATTAATGTCATTTTTTTCTTTGTTTTATTTTTTTTTTTATCTTTTTATCATGCATTAATTGAAGGTCTATAAAAAGAATTTATCCATCCAATAAATTAATAATCAACTACTTTTAAGTTTTAAAAAGAAAACTATCTACTATAAAGTTTTATTTAAAAAATTATTATGTTTTATAAATAGTACCTATACTATATCGTAAAGAGCATGTAAACTGAATTTATCCATTAGTTTTATCAGACATATAAAATGATGGAAATACTCATATTTCATTTTACGATTAATATTGATTGATTTTATAAAAGTGATAATTCATATTTCAGTTAAACTCATTTTTTTATATTTTGTTTATTATTTTTTACCATGCATTTATAGGGAGGTCTAAAAAAATTATATATCAAATAAATTAAATATCAACTATTAATAAATTTTATTGTAAAAAAAATAAAACTATGCATTTACAACCTTACTCAGAAAAGCAAATTTATTATATTTTATACATCTTTTCATTAAATAATAAATTAATTTTATTTAAAAATTTAAGAAAAAATAATGCTAAATATAATTATTTTGTAAAAAGATGTTGTATATCAAATAAATTAAATACCAATTATTATTAAGTTTTATTGTAAAAAAAACTAAGCATTGTACAATCATACCCGGAAAAAAAATTATTACATTTATACATTACCTTTTATTAAATAATGAATCAATTTTATTTAAAATTTTAAGAGTTATTATGATTTATTTAGATATAAATTATATTTAAGTAAAATATATCATTTATTTATATTAAAATAAGTTTTAGATACAAATATTTTTAAAATTAAAAGAGTCTACACAATGGAAGAGTTCATGGCTAGTATCATCAGTATTGGTAAATTTAAGAAGAGTTATGTCATGATGAGTTGTGAAGTATAAAATACTTTTGTGCTTCACGATATATCTCTCATTTTAAATCCAAAACATTCATCCAACCGTTTAAAGTTTTTTCATATTAAAATATATGTTAGCTTTACTTGGATTATATACGATTAGTTGATAACTAATTTATTTTGATAACTGTAAAACAGATTGAAATTCATCAAATAATATTACAGATGCATTGGTAAAAGATAATAAACCATATATCAAAATGTGACGTACGTGATCTAAAATTGAATTAGTTCTCAACTACAGATGCTAAAAATATAATTATTTTAAGTTATAAACCATATATCAATTTCGACGTAATTTAAAAAAAAACTAGAATTACACTTTAATTTAATTATTCCATTTTATTCATGAAATTATATAACATAGTTCTTAACAAAAGCATGAACAAACAACAAAAAACAATTAGAGTTGTAATCACATAACGATTAAACACATAAAGCTTCAGTCTTCAGATCCTCCGTGGCATCGACTTGCGAGGAGGCTTATGCAGTGTCTGATAGTATCGAGAGCTAGGGATGGATTTTGGTTTCCCTCCTTTGTTGCGCCTCCTGTTGTATTTTTGCTCGAGGTGTGTAGCATGTCGTTTGGTGAGAACGATTGTATTGTCCTGTTCTGGGTAATCTGATTCCTGTGCCATGGAAGAAATTAAAGAACATGCAATGTAAGACGGATTATGTGGTCCAAGAATTTCAAATGCCTTAGTTTGTGTTAGATTTAGTCACAATTGCTAACAGATTTCTCAGAATTGTGTTGTCTGAGTCGGGGTAATTGGTTTCCTTATCGAGCACTGTATTCAAAACAAAATCTCTTTTCATAACAATAATAAACAATCAAATATGATGATGATGTTAATCTATAATTATTTTGAAGGAATTACTCCAAGTCTGATAAAAGGGTTTATTAATATATATAAAAGAGTACCATTATCTACGTCATCTTAATCTATTATCAAACTTCTTCAAAATATAATGATGATTTTGGTTGTTGAAGTTAATTAACACCGTTAAATTATGAAAATTACCATTATCTTCTCTGCTCATGTCAGAATAGAGTGAAGCTTATTGACAAATACTTACATAATCCCAAAAGCTTGGAGGAGAAGATATTTGAACTTCATCCAAGGAACCAACCGGCAATCGAGGGCCGTGAATCATTTCTTCTGCATCCGTTGTGATGACCTGAGATTGTGAACACGCTTCATCTAGAAGATCGAAAATGTTGTGTAATGTAGAAATGAACTCATCCCGTAATTCTTCTGCATCTACTGTGGTCTGAGACTGTGAACATGCTTCATCTAGGATATCATAAATATCGCGTAATGTAGAAACGAATTCATCCCGGAATTCCATAGTTATTAGAGGAACTGGTACTGGTAAAGCAAAGCATACAGGTAAGTGAAGAACGTGTTGAAGGTTGAGAATACATAGAAAATGACAAGACTTCACAATCGGCAACTTCTAAAATAATTCATTTATATTTAGACGTGTCTTAGTTTAGTGACTAAATTTGTAGAACATGAAGCAATTGAGGAAACAACAAGAAATACACAAGTAGAATTGTATGTCATAAAACAGGAAATTACAAAAATCAAAAATAGAAAGGAAAATATCATGGTGTATCCAGTTTTATATCAAATTTTAGTGCTCTAGTCATATCAATTTGAAATGTGTAGTGAAGATTTACAATTATAAACGTAAATAGTAAGTTCTAATTTGAGTGGTCAAAGAAATGTATTCGTAGTACTTTTAACAAAATTGCAAAATACTAGAAAAAAATTCGACCGTTGTAAATATTGGAAAATTAATTAGAAAATTGAAACTATGAACTCAACCCAGCTGACAATATTTTCATTAAAAATAACAGTAAATTAAAACAGAATATTATTGTTAGAACTGAGTTCGTGCCACTTTCAAAAGGGAAAAAACAATAAACTATTTCTTAAAAATCCAATTAATACAACATCCAAATTTGAAGAGCTAACGATTTTGTTTCAAAATTAATTGATAAAAGCAGCACAGGTGAATCAAAACCCGCCATTACAGATCAAAGTTGTGATAATATCAATCTCTACTACAATTTCATTTCAGCTGGTAAAATAGATAGAAAGAAACATAAAAGAAAGGAGAAAATATAACCTGAAGTGTTGGCAAGAAAATGGAAGCGAGCAGAGATTTTAAAGAGCTGCGAGGAGAGAGTATGAGAATGAGAAGAGAGATTAGAGTGAAATGTTTTGATCGAAACAAAGATTGAAGGGTGGTTATATACAATTCCCTTAAACACTTGAAAATAACAAGTCCCAAATTAAACCAGGGAGATTAAAATAGCTTTCCGAATTAAACCACCAATTTTATTTTTGTCTTTGTTGTATTTTTTAATCTGAATCGAAAACCGACCTACCCGGTCAACAATTTTATTTTTGCCTTCTATCTAACGCATGGTTCATTTTCACTACTTCCAAATTAGCACTGTTAAATATGATCCTACTTTTAATAACTCCCAACTTTCCTTATATGCACCCTGACAAATAGAGGTGGCAATCGGGCGGATCGGGTCGGGTTCGGTTCGGTCGGATCAATTTGACTTTTTAGAAGAAATCAGGTTGGGCCGGGTCGGGTTAGGGTCGGGTCGGGTCAATTTATATGTTGTGATTTTCAGATCGTTGATAGATTTCGATTGGATTAAAACCATTTAATCTCGGGTCGGGTTAGATCGGATCGGGTTGGATCGGATCGGATCAGATCAGTTGACTTTCTTAAAAAATTGAATCGGATCAGATTCAAATCGGATTCAGATCCGGACGGGTCGGGTGAGTTTCTCGGATCGGGTCGGATTCTCACCTTAGTTTGATAGAAGAACCAAAAACCCTGAAGAACGCGTAAAGTGGTGAAGGAGCCGTTAGAAGTAACGGTAAATAAACTAACAATTAGAAGGAAAGATTGTATATAAGCCTCATCGCACTAAATGTAAAATTGAAACAAAGTTAATAAATAAATTTCTATCTATCATCTCAAAGATTTTCAATTCTTAATATGATATCAGAGCATGTTTAACCTGACTGAAATATTAAATTCCCACAAAACTGTATATAACTAAAAACTGCAGCACGTTCTTAGATTGTTCTTTTCAGCACAAAGGGGTTGAAAATCAAAAGCAAGAGCAAGACCAGCAACGTGCTCAAGTTTAAATAGAGCTAATACCAGTCAAAAAGGAAGGCAACAAAAACCAAAAGCGTCTATGCACATCAGTGTCCATAAGCCAATTTATCCTGAAAAGCTGGTAAATTTACCAGAACCAGCAGCAATTGCATAGCCACCAAAATACTAACAAAATCAACTTGCAGAACCAATAAAGATCAATCTAGCAAAGTCACAAGTCCATGATTGCGTATCGATAAGCAAAACTTTTAATGTATAAAAATCCATTTCTTAAAACCCACATCGGAAGAGAGCAATTATTAGAGAACAAGCACCACCTACAGCTAAAAAGAACACAACTCCAATCCAGTCTTTCGCCCCATGATCCCAACTTCCTACAACTATAATCCTCCGTTCAAGCGAAAACCTAGAAATGGCGCATTGGAGGAAAGATGCTCCAATTGCAAGAAATTGGGGCATAATCGAGAAGGTTGGTGGTGGTTACATCCTCGCCTTCGGCCGAGCTTTTGGAAACCAATTGAGAAAAGTGGTGATGGTACATATGTATCTGTCGAAGATAGAAGAAACAGGGAGCACAGCGACAGTTACGTGGAGGTTTTTTTCCATAGAAAAAAAAAGGTGACTTTGCCGGGGGAAGCGGCATCGAGAGCAAAAAAAAAAAAAAAAAAAAAAGTCCAGATAGAGTGTTTTATTAATGATTTTGATTTAACAATAATAAATTATCGTATATTAAAATTTGTATTTGGACTTTTTCACTATCATTGTGATTAATCTTTGAAAACTCTCTACAAAAATAACTCTACGGAGGATGCATGGCCCTTTGCCGGGGAGGGGGAATGAAGTCATGTGTGGAACGAGATTGACATTTTCTGGAAAACAAAAAAGCTGCTTAGAATGGAGCATTTTTATCGATTCGATCAACTATTAATGATCTTAATTTAATAATAATAAATTATGTGCATCAAAATTTATTTTTGAACTTCTCTATAATCGTTCAGATTAACTTGCATTATCCAAATTAACTTTTAAAATCCCTCCGGAGAAAAAATCGCATCAGAGAATACTCACTCGTGTGGAACGGATCAGCAACCTACTTACTCGAATCTAATTAGGTTGGGTATTACTCTCTCAATTTAATATTGGAAAAAATGTCTGGTATAATAGCTGACAAGTTCTTTGAAAATAAAATGGATCGTAGATTCTAGAGTAACAGATCACACAATGGGTAATAATAAATTATACTTTTAAAACTTATGAGACCAATCAATTTGTGACCGTTGCAAATAATAAAAAATTTTTTTAGCATGGTTCAATTAATATCTTCTCTCATAAAATATCAAATGTCTTCGTCCAAAATTATACATCTAATTTATTATTCATTAATAAAATTACACATGAGCTAAATTTTGTAGTTATATTTTCATCCAAAAAAATATGATTTTTCAAGAGATGAAAAAAAGTGATTGGTGAAAGTTTTTTTTAGAATGAACTTTATTTTTTGAATGGAAAAAATATAATTTTAATACAAAAAAAAATTGACCACTCTTCGACATAAAAAAATTGGGATTCCATCCGATATAATTCTAAAATTTATAAGTTAGAAAACATACTAAACTACCTTTTGATTCTTGAAATAAAAAAGTGAAAACCCTTTTGAGTTAATACATTCGGATGTTTGGGGTCCCGCTCCAATTGAATCATTAATTATTATAGATCTTTTATTATATTTAATAATATTTTTTTAAAAACTACTTAGTTGTATGTAATAAAAAATAAAATAAAAACTTTTCTCTATTTCAAAAATTCTATAATTTTATAAAAAAATAATTTAATGTAAAAAATAGAATTTTTAGATTGGAGAAAATTTTTAACCAAAAAGTTTTCAATTTTCTTCTAATTTTACATCAGACAACTTGTGTTTATACACCCCGAACAAAATGGATTTCCAAAGGAAAAAATCGATATCTTTTGAAAATAACATAGATACTTTTATTTTGAAATGACGTTCTAAAAATTTATTGGTTGGATATAATTCTCATCACTACATATTTGTTAAATAGATTGCCAATTGCTAATTTAGATTATAAGAGTCCACTAAAAAATATTTATCAAAAGAAACTCAATAATAATCATTTAAAAGTGTTTGAATGTACATATTATGTACGCAATAATAACAAACAAGATAAATTGAACTACACATCGATTAAGATCATTTTCTTAAGATATTCATCACAAAATGATCATAAATGTTATGATCCAATCAACAAAAAAAATATATATATATTTGAAGAGACGTAACATTTCAAGAACTTATTATAAAAGAATGGAGAATAAGATTAATGCACAAGAAAAGTTATTTTCATTTTCGCATTTTTATTTTTCCAAGATAACAAAACATCTTAAATGAAAATTAAAATAAAATTGAAAATGAGAATAAGGAAGAGGATGTAACCATCAATAAGATCATCATCATTATCATCCCAAGTGGATGTAGTACAAGGTACTACTTGATTATGTAATTAAAATTCTCAATAAGATTATCATCACTATCATCTCAAGTGGCTTCTTTGAAAACTTTTATGTCTTAAAATATTTTTGAGTATTGAGATGAACCATTATAACGATTTACTGGGCAAAAATATTTTCTTTATTGTTGATAGGCCTCAATTGTATACACTTTTTATTTCTGCCCAGTAAATCATTATAACGGTTCAGTAAATCGTTATAATGTAAGTAAAATGACTAAATTTTCTTTCTCTAGTACTATGTGCTCTTTTATTGTTTTGAATTTCTATTATTTAGTCGTGAACATGTGTGGCTAATCATCCTTCTAGGGGTGATGACTTGTAGTACTTGAATCTTTTTAGTTAAACTGCTTAGTATTCGATCTTTTTAGCAATTTTTTGTGTGATTTATCCTTTGAATTGATTGTTTACATTCTTGAACTGTACCAAATGCTTGTTATGTGATTTATCTTAGGAATTATAGTAGATTATGAAAATATATTGCTAGAATTCCCGATCTCGAAGGGTAAAACCTATGTTTGCACTCAAGGCCTAGCGATAAGTTTGCAACTTAGGTGATTATACATAGAACTGAATCAAATACCAATTATTGACTCATAATTGTGTAGCATTGGGCTTTGGTAAGGTTTTAATAGAAAAGAACACAAAGGGTTTGAACTCCTAGGGCGATATACGTAACTGTGAAGTCTAAATAGTTTGAATACGATATTGACACGCGAAAGCGCTTGTCAATATTAAACTTGAATTGCTAATATCACACTATTAAATTATCTAAAAAGTGAAGAGACTGAGTATGTTAATTAAGGAGTGAAGAGGAAAAGCCAGAACCTCTAGTATTCATCTTTTAATTTAAAACATTATTTTATTAGTTGATATTTAGTATAATTTTAGTTTAGTTAAAATCAACTTTCGTTTGTCTAGATTAATGAACTAGTAAGAACCAGCACTTTCACCCTTGTCCTTGTAGATTCAACACCCCAATTACTACCCGACAAGGTCATACGCTTGTGATCGAAATTAGATACAAATTAGGATAATTATTAGCTGTTGCATAGCTTTTTGGCGCCGTTGTCGGGGACAACGGTGTGAATATTGGTTTAAGCTTTAGTAATTGAGACTAGACATTTTTCTTTTCATTTATTTACTTTTATTTTCTTTATATGCAATTTACTTTTTTTATTTTCTCGAGTAAAAATCGATCTGGGCGGAAAGAGCACACGCTTAGTCTACAAGCGCAAGGTTACTTTCAAGAAGGCTAAGAAAACCACCCCAATTGCAGAGTTAGTGCTGCGAAGATTGAATTTTAGAGGAGAACCCATAATGGCCCAGAACGATGATAATCGGCCACTCAAGGGAGTTTGTCGCCCCCAAAGCAAATGACATTCAATTGGGCTACATTGTGCCCACTGTTGGGGCTAATAATTTTAAATTAAAACCGGCACTTTTGAACATGTTATCTCAACACATATTCCATGGTCCAGCACACTAAGACCCGAACCAGCATTTGGTTATGTTTGAAGAATTATGTAATATTGTTAATATTAATGGTGTTGAGCACGAAGCTATAAAACTTAGGGCATTTTCATTTTTCCTAGGTGATAGGGCTAGAAGTTGGTTAATGTCACTAGATGTCGGTACCATTGTGACTTAGTCATAAATATCTGATACATCTCACTAAATTATTTCCGCCCTCTAAGACTTCTGCTTTGTGATAAGCCTCATTTATATACTATATTCAATTAGGGTTTTATCTCAAAAACTATACATTTTATATTAATTGTTAAGAATTTATTTAGTTTTTATGTCGAGTTCGAGATACTGCTGCATTTCTTGTTATTTTGCAGGTCATTGAGTGTAAACAAAGATATTAACATGAGAAATAATGCTCGGAACGAGATGGGTCAGATTTACACGAAGAAATCAAGTTAAAAGCATTCACATACCAAAATTGCGGACCGCAAATGCTCTCTGGTTCGTTCTGGAAAAAAATGCAAAAATTGCGGACCGCAATTTTAAAATGTCGGACCGCAATTTTTGGGCTGGCAGCGCGAATTGGCAGTTTTAAAGCGGTTTTCTCATTGGAATTAATAGATTTTGATACCCCTTCGTCCCAGACATCTCTCAACTGTCTGGAGAGGAGTTCTAAGGCAAGAAAGAAGAGGAAGAACACCATGAGAGGGAGAATTTGAAGGAGAACTCAAGAACCGGGCGAGAAATCGTAGATCTTCTTGGTTTATTCTTTTCTTTACTCTTTTCTCATGTTGTACTGTTGTTTAAACATGAATCTTGATACAATCTTTGACATGATTTGTGGCTAGACACCCTTCTAGGGGTCTAGGTGTAAACTTGATAACTCGGATGGTTTAATTTACTCGTTTGTTGATCTTTTAGTTCTTGTTGTTTGTGATTGCTGTTTTGTCTAAATTGAATGCCTAGTTTAATCAACTGCATGTTATCCTAGAAGTGAAAGCGGAAACCGAAAGGTGGGCCGAATCTTCGACCCAAAATAGTGATCTAGGTTGTAGGCCAAGTACTTAACCGTGAAACTTATTACCTAAGGGAAAGCCGAGGAAACCTTAGAAATTGTGTGAGGTACCGAAAGGCGAAGTACAAAATCTAGGTTATGCCAAAGTGACTCATTGATCTTAATGGGCTTAGACTTGTAAGGTGAAGTACTTAATCGTGAAACCCGAATTGTTTAGGTACGGTACCAAGCCACGAAAGTGTAAATTTGGTACTAAAATCTGAGATTGAATCCCTGACAAACACTAGAACATATTAAAAGATCAAATTGAGTGAATTGACCAAACGAGTGAGAGTGAAGCCGAAAGCTCCTAGAATCCTCAATTTGATAAACTTTCCAGTCGTTGTTGTTAGATTAATGCACTTTTAGTTTGAAACAAAAACTCTCGATCGATTGTCTAGATTAGTGAAACTTGTTAGAACCAGTAATTCATCCTTGTCCTTGTGGTTCGACACCCCAACTACTACTTGACTAGGTCGTGCGCTTGCCGCTGAAATTAAGTATAAATTAGGGTATTTATTAGCTTAGCAAAATACACATCACTTTGCGGACGCAAATTACTAATTTTAGACAGAGGGATGGCGAGTTATTTAGTGAGTCTTGGGATCGGTACCAAGAATTAATCCGCCTGTGCCCGCATCATGGACTTAAAAATGGTTCATTTTATAAATATTTTATCAAGGTTTAGAACAATCTTCTAAAATGACTATTAATGCAGCTGCAAGTGGAAATCTGATGAACATGGGTGCCCGGGATGCATATAAGCTCATTGATGACATGACGCTCAGTCAGCAACAGTGGAGCTCAGTGAGAGGCAATACCCGAGTTGTACTTGGAATCTTGGAGACAGGTCTAGGCGCGAAGGTAGCGGCACAAGTTGAAGCCAAGTTTGTAGCCCAGTTCAAAACCTTGTAGAAGAGTTTAGACCACATGTCTGACTTTAATGTCTCAGCGGTGAATCTCCCGAGCTCATGTGCCATCTGTGGTGCCAATGATCATCTGACCATCAACTGCAATTGGGGAGGAACAAGTGAAGGGGAAGTTAAACATGTCAATGCCCTGAACAAGAACAACTTTCGACCTAACAATATGTTGGGTTTTGGTCCAACCAAATCCCGTTAAGACTTAAGCTGCGGAAAGACCGTAAAATAAAATTTTTATTTCTACTTAAGTTAGGGATTAAAATATACCGGATGATTACCGAGAGATACACACATTTTAATCATTTATAAAAGACAGTAAAATATTATTTTACTTCTAACTTAAGCGAAGGATTAAAGTGGTATGTCGGATGATTACCGAGAGATAAACACCTCTTTAAACCTGTATAGATCTACTCCATGATTGATTTCTAAAATATTAATCTACTTAATAATTAAATAGATTAATATAAGATTTTATACCTTATTTCTAAATTTTAATTGGAATGAAAATCGGCTTGTCTCGGAGTATCACACGTGTGATACCTCTGTAGGTTATCCACCAGGACTGACCAGAGAGCGATTTATTTCTTTTACCAAAAATACCGTAAATTATAGTTTCTCACAAAAAATACTATTCACTAAGAAAAAGATGAAATAATATTATTCATGACTCGCAGTTATTCTATTTCACAAATGTGCAGAAATACCGCAAATTTCGCAAAAATACTATTCACTGATCCCGTGATTTTTGAAACAACCGTATACCGAGAAAGAGAGAATATAGAACTGAATTTTGTGTTTTTCTCTCTCATCCCACCCTTCAATTTATAACCTTTCAAAAAATTTGCCAAAATTATCAAAATGCCATTAAAGTTTGGCCAAATTATCAAAATATCATTATTTATTTTGCAAGAATATAAAGTTGGCCAAAATTACCAAAATGAATATAAAGTTGGCCAAATTTACAAGTTTGTCATTTGGCTATTTTAGGTCTTTTTGATTTTGGGCTTTTTGGGCCTTTTTTATTTTGGGATTTTAATTATTAATTAAGGTTTTAATTATTAATGGGTTTCAACCCAAAATTTAAATCCATAATTAACATTTAAAATCCAAATCATATAAATATATATATATATATATATATATATATATATATAGAGAGAGAGAGAGAGTAAATCTACGGTGAGCTTAAGTTCACGGAAGACCTCCGTGAGTTTAGCTCAAAAAATATAACAAATGATCTCTAAATTTTAATTTTTTAATCTCATTAAATTCTTCATATTGAAATCTTATGGGATACAAAAATTTGGGATGTTTTGAATTTTCTAAGTTGCTCTTTTCAATTTTTTAAAATAATGTACAAACATTGAATATTTTATTATTATTATTTTTAGAGCTGATTTTCAAAAATTGAAAAGAATGACTTAGAAAATTCGAAACATTCCAAATTTTTGTACCCCATAATATTTCAATATGAAGATTTTAATGAGATTGAAAAATCAAAATTTAGTGATCATTTGATATATTTTTTGAGCTAAGTTCACGGAGGTCTTCCGTGAGCTTAAGCTCACCGTAGATTTACTCTCTCTCTCTCTCTCTCTCTATATATATATATATATATATATATATATATATATATATAATTATCATGTACAATTATATTTGTCTCGGTTGTTATTTCGGTAAATTTATACGACGTGTCCAACACGTTATAAATTCAATCTGGTATTTACTTCTTGTCATCTCTATGATAAATATAATTTAATTATATCATATATAATTAATTATAACATCTTATTATTAATTATAAATAATTTATAATTAATCAATAAGATTCTCCGATCAACTCATATACGGTGTGACCCGACAAGATCCGTGTTATGTTGGTAAATATAATTAAAACCATTTTAACCTCTATAATCATAGAAGACATCTGGTAAAATGCACTATAATCATTCAATTACACAGATGATGTTGTACTATACAATATCATGATTCAGTAAACTATTTACTTGTGTTTAATTCTTTTGTCTCATAGTTATCAGATCAGTTTCAAGGTAGGTATGTGTCATCCTTGCAAATTTATTTTTTTCTTGATCCTGAGTAAATTATCAAATATAATTACTCTTATAATTATACTGCTAGCAGATAATCTTACTCTATCAAGGGGCCCAGTGATACCGTACCTAAACAATTCGGATTTCACGATTAAGTACTTCACCTTACAAGTCTAAGCCCATTAAGATCGGTGAGTCACTTTGGCATAACCTAGATTTTGTACTTCGCCTTTCGGTACCTCACACAATTTCTAAGGTTTCCTCGGTTTTCCCTTAGGTAATAAGTTTCACGGTTAAGTACTTGGCCTACAACCTAGATCACTATTTTGGGTCGAAGATTCAGGTTCCACCTTTCGTTCCGCTTTCACTTCTAGGATAACATGCATTGATTAAACTAGGCATTCAATTTAGACAAAACAAAGAATCACAAACAACAAGAACTAAAAGATCAACAAACGAGTAAATTAAACCATCCGAGTTATCGAGTTTACACCTAGACCCCTAGAAGAGTGTCTAGCCACAAATCATGTCAAAAATTATATCAAGATTCATGTTTAAACAACAGTACAACATGAGAAAAGAGTAAAGAAAAGAATAAACCAAGAAGATCTACGATTTCTCGCCCCTAGCTTCTTGAGTTCTCCTTCAAATTCTCCCTCTCATGGTGTTCTTCCTCTTCTTTCTTGCTTTAGAACTCCTCTCCAGACAGAGAGATGTCCGGGATGAAGGGGTATCAAAATCTATTAATTCCAATGAGAAAACCGTTTTAAAACGCTAATTACAATGTTTACAAATTTCAAAATTGCGGTCCGCAATTTTTGTCATTTTTTCCAGAATGAACCAGAGAGCATTTGCGGTCCGCAATTGATAATTACGGTCCGCAATTTTGGTATGAGAATGCTTTTAACTTGATTTCTTCGTGTAAATCTGACCCATCTCGTTCCAAACATTATTTCTCATGTTAACATCTTTGTTTACACTCAATGACCTGCAAAATAACAAAAAATGCAGCAGTATCTCGAACTCGACATAAAAACTAAATAAATTCTTAACAATTAACATAAAATACATAGTTTTTGAGATAAAACCCTAATTGAATATAGTATATAAATGAGGCTTATCAAATTCCCCCAAACTTTAACCTTGCTTGTCCCTAAGTAAGATTCAGTCGGAGACCTAGGGTGCATCTCTAAACTAAGCAAAGTTCCAAGGAAATCTAACCTACATGCAAAAGGTCGTGAGTTGTTTGAAAAAGAGGTGACTAACCCTAAGACAAATCCTTTCAAATTTGTTCGGTCATTAATTGGAGTTTTTGGGAAAAGATTTGGGAATTGTTCGTTATTTCCGACTTCACACGTGGTGTTTTACTCGAGGAGTTTTACCTCAGACTCCTACTTTCAATGTAATGCCCTAGAATCTTTCCAAAAATGATGAATACTTAAGTTTTTCCTTCCCCTCAACTATGAAATGAAACCAAGAAAATCCATAAAAGAAAAAAAAATGATAATGTTAATCCTGAAGCTCGCGCGGGTTATTTTTGTGTAGCTCAAAGCTTTATTAAGAAACCCTAATTGCACACATGAGGCTACCTCGTGCCGTGTTGGGGGTTAAGGAGTTCCATAATACCACCCTAGCACAATTGAGGCTTAATTTGATCTTATTTGAATCAGAATTTTTCTTTTTATTTGTTTGCGAATGTCATGGCATGTGTACTCTTAACCATGGTGCCTCGATAATTTGGACCTTCTAAAGATTTACATATTGATTTTCAGGTCCTTTTGATTGATTTTTTTTAGAAGCACCGGTCGACACTTGCCATAAGCACTCTTTCTTAATTAAGTTTTTTCATTTAAAATAAACAAACAAATTGGATTTCCAAGGTTTGATAAAAAATTTTGGGAGGACGTCAATTCTCAAACACTCATCATTCTAGAAACTTCCTAGGTCATATTTTTTTTTTGATTTTTCGGACCCAAGAACCCTTTTCATTCACCACCTGTTATTTTAGAAAAGTTTGTATATTCCCGTATCAATTTCCCAAAATTTTCAACAAGACTACTCCTTTGCCAAAATTTCCCTTAGGGTTTTTCAAAACTTTTTGCAAAATTACCCACTAAAATTTGAATTTCTAAAAAAAAATTACAACAATAATAACAACTACATGCTATGCAGATACAAGTAAGTTCCAAATACTCCCCCAAACTTAAATCAAGCATTGTCCTCAATGCGTGAAAGAAAAAAGAAAGGTATAAAGAACTTACAATGGAAGAAGACAATGGAGGCGGACGGGGTTGAGGCGGTGCCTCAATCGCTAGGCGGGGGCTGAGGTTTGTAGAGAGAGAGAGAAAGGCTCAATCCCTCATCACTCGGTCTTTTTCGTCCACAATAAACCCACTTCTTCTTCACTTGGAGAGCACTCAGCCAGTCAGTTTCACATATCATTTGTAATCTCTTATGCGATGTCTGAAAGCCCTTATCTTTTGCCCTATCAGTGCTCACTGAGTCATCGTGCTTTATCATTGTTTTTCTTGATTTTTCCTTCATAATCTCATTATGTTTCTCCTTTGTCAGTGGATTAAAGACTTCAACCCTTAGAGTGAATGGTAGAGGTTGTAGCTCGACCTTGGGTGAGATTGGAGGGTTTTGGGTCGAGTCTGAACCTTCTGAAGTTGAAAATGTGATAGCTGGGCAAAATTGCGGACCGCAAATTTCGGACTTCGGACCGTAATTTTGGAAATTTTCTCATTGTCTTGTTTTTCGTGTCTCCTTTCTTCAGATTTTGAGATTTCCAACTCCATTTGTTCGAGAAAACTTTCGAATTCCTTGTCAGCGGGATACGTGATCAATCGGTCAATCGGATCATTGACTGATAGTTTTTCAAATTCTTCTTTTACAATCACATCAATCTTGTCCACCCTGCAAAAATTACCATCATTAGCGGGGTATTTCAAAGGTTTAAACATATCGAATTTGACTTTTTCTTTTTCGATCTCAAATGTGAGTTTTCCCCCTCTAACATCTATTTGGGTGCCGGCCGTATTCAAGAATGGCCGGCCAAGAATTAAAGGTGTATTGGGGTCCTCATCCATTTCAATTATGACAAAATCTATGGGAATGTAAAATTTTCCCACTTGAAGCGGTAAATCCTCAACTTGCCCTATCGGATATTTTAATGATCCGTCTGCCAATTGTAAAGAAATTTTTGTTGGCACTAACTCACCAACCCCAATCCTATCAAAAATAGATTTTGGCATTAGACTTACACTTGCCCCAAGGTCACACAAAGCACGGTCGAATTTGGTGCTGCCTATAGAACAAGGTATGGTAAAACTACCCGGGTCTTGCAACTTAGGGGGTAACTTATTCATCACTATTGCGCTCACTTTTTCAGTCAAGGTTACCGTTTCATCGTCTAATTTTCTCCTATTGGACAAGATATCTTTCAAAAACTTTGCATAGGTCGGCATTTTAGTGACAACATCGGTGAATGGGATGTTGACATTCAATTTCTTTAACAATTCAACAAACCTAGCATATTACTTATCCAATTTCGTGTTAACAAGTCTTTGAGGGTAAGGGATAAACTCACATGTGGGGGTACATACCTCGGTATGTCCCCCTTTACCCGATTCGGCGTTGGCGCATTGGTGTTTCCCTTATCGCCTTCTTGCTCCATCTCAAATTGATTTTCCGTCGGTTGAAGGTCGGGTTGTTTACGGTGCACATGAACTCCGGCATCTTGAGGCACCTCGGATCCATCATATGCGCTTCCACTCCTCGGAGTGATGGCCTTAACAGTTGCATTGAGATTGCAATCCGGTTTAGGCGGTAGCTGACCATGTTGGCGTGAAGACGACGATGTCAGTTGCGCCACTTGCGTTTCCAAAAGTTTCCCATGAGTCGCTAGTAGGTCAACTTTCATGCTTAGATCCCTAATTTGGTCGGCCACTTGTTGGTTGACCATCTTTTGGTCCTGTCTGAACTCCGCTTGTTCTTGCATCATTTTTTCCATCATTTGTTCCAAATTAGATTTCTGCGGAGCGCCTTGGTCAAATTGCCTCTGCCCGTATCCCTGATTCGATCGGTTCTGATTGGGATTTTGGTTCTGGTTTTGGGGTTGGTCGTCTTGGTTGTTTCTCCTCCAGAAATTTGGGTGATTTCTCCATCCCGGGTTGTAAGAATTAGAGTAAGGGTTGTTTTGCGGCGTCGTAATTGTTGTTGAGTACATTCACTTGATCCGCATCCCCCTCATAAGCGGATCTTCCCAATTATAAGCGCTTATGGCTAAGTGATCGCCTCCACCACAAATAGCACAAGTAGGTGATTGATGTACCGCTGAAATATTTTGGTTGGTCAAGCGGTCTATGCTCTTTTGCATTGCCTCCAATTGTGCTGCCAATTTGGTTGAGACGTCCATCTCAATCACACCCGGTGCACCTCGAACGGGTCCTCTCACCGAGCTCCATTGTTGCTGCCCTAATGCCATCTCATCAATCAATTTGTAGGCATCCCGGGCGCTCATGTTCATCAAATTACCTCCATCTGCTGCATCAATGGTTAGTTTAGAGGACTGCTCGAGTCCTTCATAGAAAATCTGAAGTATGAACCACTTCTCGAGTCCGTGGTGCGGACAAATACGCAGCAGTTCTTGGTATCTATCCCATGCCTCGCTGAGAGATTCTCCTCCTCTTTGCCTGAAATTTGTAATTTGAGCACGAAGGGCAGAAGTTTTAGATGGAGGAAAATACTTAGAAAGAAAAGCATCAGACATTTGGGCCCATGTTCTCATTGTACCGGTATCTAATGACCTTAACCAATTTCTAGCCTTATCTCCTAAAGAAAAAGGAAATGCTCTAAGTTTAATGGCTTCGGGTTCAACACCATTAATTTTAACCGTGTTACACAATTCTTCGAACATGGCCAAGTGTTGGTTCGGGTCTTCATGAGCTAGACCATTGAACATGTGTTGAGAGAGCATGTTCAAGAGAGCGGGTTTCAGCTCGAAGTTGTTTGCCGCAACATTAGGCACAGTATAGCCTAGTTGAATTTCAATTGCCTTTGGGCCAGCAAAGTCCTTCAAGGGACGGTTCTCATCATTCTCTGCCATTTGGGTCGCTTCTTCGGTGGCGGGATGAATAAGTGGATGTTCAAGCAGAGAAGTTGTCTCCTTGGTTCTACGTCTGTACACCAAGAGACCTGATTGCCCGGCCAGATCGAGTCCTGAGAGAGCAATCAAACAAGTAGATCACAGAAAATAAAAGAAAATAAGAGAAATAAAAATTAAAAAGAAATATCTAGTCTCAGTTACTAAAGGTTGAACCGATATTCACACCGTTGTCCCCGGCAACGGCGCCAAAAAGCTTGATGTAGATTTTGCTAAGCTAATAAATACCCTAATTTATACTTAATTTCAGCCGCAAGCGCACGGCCTAGTCAAGTAGTAGTTGGGGTGTCGAACCACAAGGACAAAGATGAATTATCGGTTCTAATAAGTTTCACTAATCTAGACAATCAAAAGTGAGCTTTGGTTTTAAACTAAAAGTAAACAAATCTAACAACAACGACTGAAAAGTTTATCAGATTGAGGATTCTAGGGGTTTTCGGCTTCACTCTCACTCGTTTGGTCAATTCACTCAATTTGATCTTTTAATATGTTCTAGTGTTTGTCGGGGATTCAATCTCAGATTTTAGTACCAAATTTACACTTTCGTGGCTTGATACCGTACCTAAACAATTCGGATTTCACGATTAAGTACTTCACCTTACAAGTCTAAGCCCATTAAGATCAGTGAGTCACTTTGGCATAACCTAGATTTTGTACTTCGTCTTTCGGTACCTCACACAATTTCTAAGGTTTCCTCGGTTTTCCCTTAGGTAATAAGTTTCACGGTTAAGTACTTGGCCTACAACCTAGATCACTATTTTGGGTCAGAAGATTCAGTTCCATCTTTCGGTTTCCGCTTTCACTTCTAGGATAACATGCAGTTGATTAAACTAGGCATTCAATTTAGACAAAACAGCAATCACAAACAACAAGAACTAAAAGATCAACAAACGAGTAAATTAAACCATTCGAGTTATCGAGTTTACACCTAGACCCCTAGAAGGGTGTCTAGCCACAAATCATGTCAAAGATTGTATCAAGATTCATGTTTAAACAACAGTACAACATGAGAAAAGAGTAAAGAAAAGAATAAACCAAGAAAATCTACGATTTCTCGCCCGGTTCTTGAGTTCTCCTTCAAATTCTCCCTCTCATGGTGTTCTTCCTCTTCTTTCTTGCTTTAGAACTCCTCTCCGGACGGTTGAGAGATGTCAGGACGAAGGGGTATCAAAATCTATTAATTCCAATGAGAAAACCGCTTTAAAATCGCGCAATTACATACATTTTGCCGGCCAAAAAATTACGGTCCGACATTTTAAAATTGCGGTCCGCAATTTTTGACATTTTTTCCAGAATGAACCAGAGAGCATTTGCGGTCCGCAATTGATAATTGCGGTCCGCAATTTTGGTATGAGAATGCTTTTAACTTGATTTCTTCGTGTAAATCTGACCCATCTCGTTCCAAGCATTATTTCTCATGTTAACATCTTTGTTTACACTCAATGACCTGCAAAATAACAAGAAATGCAGCAGTATCTCGAACTCGACATAAAAACTAAATAAATTCTTAACAATTAACATAAAATGCATAGTTTTTGAGATAAAACCCTAATTGAATATAGTATATAAATGAGGCTTATCACCCAGTGATGCTATAACTCATATAGAGATACGAGGGACAATAGTACTTTTGGTAAACCATCTCTTCCTCCGCATAAGTTATGTATAATGAAGAACTACCTTTATAGCCACCTTTTATGGATAATATTTGATAGAAATCACACATATACATATCTTATATAGGAAATATGAATATCTCATAATTTAGAATTTAACACTGAATGAAAGTATTAATGACATAAACACAATTTCATTTAATGTTTCATTCGGTGTCTGTCAAATATGATATTTTTAGAACATCTATCTATGTGATTAAAATGATAATTTTTTGTCTATGGTCTGTAAACTTGACCATCATTTAATTCACATACTAACCTGATAGTTGTTAATTAGTGTTCCTGCTAATTATCTCGGTTAGTGACTTTTAAGAGTATATTATATATTATGAAGTTTCACAATTCCAGTCATGAACTCGGAATGATTCATAAATTCAATAATACTCAAGGAAATAAATATCATTTAAATATTCAATTCATGAACAAATCTTTATATAATAAATTTATCATATTATTGACTTCAAGATTATTATAAACTAACACAACAACTCCTACTCGAACATCTATAACTCAGTCTGGAAAAATCACCTGAATTTCTCATGGAGGAATAATCAGGAGAATCCACAGCAAAACTCGAACCAAAACCCCAATGGACCCAAGCAAGGTTTCGGACAACGAATAGTTGAGCAGAATGCGCCACCAAAGTCAAACTTAGAGCAAATGATGGAGATGATGGTGCGAGAACAGAGAATAACCAATCAGCAAGTTGCCGAGCAATTCAAGGAGATAAATTCAAAAATGATCTCCTCACAACTCATGAAAAGATGCTTGAGAATCAGGCAGCGCAATAAGCGGCATCCTCATCACGCCAACAGGGGTACCTTCCGCCAAAGCCCGATTGCAACCCTAATGCAACGGTCAAGACTATAACTCTCAAGAGTGGTACGCCGTATGACGGGCCCAAGATGCCATATGATGAGATAGTACCCGAACAAGAGAAGAGCACTAAAGCACAACAAGAGTCTCAACCTCATGCAGAAGTAGAGCAATCGGAAGGCAATGATAGTACTAATGCACCTATGCCAAAGCGTCGATTTCTAAAACTTTAGCAATACATAGCTTTAAAATCGGTTGAATAATTAGTGCTAAATCTTTTATATAATTGGTTCCAAAAAAAATTCTCATAGTGATTGATTTCAAAACCATATATTGAAATCATTGAAATCGATCAACTTCATTTGTGATGAGTTTACATAACAAGTTGATAATTTTTTAAATTTATTTTTAGTGTAAACAAAAAATGACAACAATTGAATGTACAACGAAAATAATTTATAGATGTTCAATTTTTTTTTTGCCATTTGAAATCAGTTTGATTGATTTTTAATTAAGCACATATATCATCAGATTCCACCATGAGTTGCAAATTATAAAGTTTTACTCGGATTATATATGATAAATTGATAAATAATTTATTCTGATAATTGTAAAACATATTGAAATCCATCAAATAATATTATAGCTGCCCTTATATAATGATTACAAAAACCATATATCAAATGTGATGCAATTTGTTCCCAATTGAATATCAAATAAAGTTAATTCTTTGAATATGATAAAACTAGGATGCTAAAAATATAATTATTTGAAGTTATAAATCATATATCAATTTTGACATAATTTAAAAATAACTAAATTACACTAATTAATTTAATTATTCCATTTTATTTCATGGCATTGGATATATAACACAGTTCTTTATAAAAGCAGAGACAAAAAGGCAATACATGCACATATTTGAAGAAAAGGAGGCATTCAAGATCAACTGAACTAGTAGACTTGTTACATTAGAAGTAAAATATAAGAACTAGTAAGCCAAATCAACTAATGTGCGCACTCAAGGCATCACACAACACTCTTAAACATTATGGAACAAACAACAATAAACAAAAGAGTTGCAACCACATAAAGATTAAACACATAAAGCTTCAGTCTTCAGATCCTCCGTGGCATTGACTTGCGAGGAGGCTTATTCTGTGTCTGATAGTATCGAGAGCTGGGAATGGATTTTGGTTTCCATCCTTTGTTGCGTCTCCTGTTGTATTTTTGCTCGAGGTGTGTAGCATGTCGTTTGGTGAGAAGAATTGTACTGTCTTGTTCAGGGTAATCTGATTCCTATGGTAAGGAAGAAATTGAGCATGTAATGTAAGATGGATTCAGTGTCCAAGAAATTATTTCATATCTAATTTGTTTTCAAATGTCTTAATTTATTTTAGATTTAGTCACAGTTGCTAACAGATAAATTTTGTATTAATCCAAGGTTTGTCCACTGTCTGAGCTGGGGTAATTGGTTTGTCCACATTGTATTAAAGTCTTTTGATAACAATCAATAAACAATCAAATGATGATGATGTTAATCTTTGATTAATTTGAAGGATTTACTCCAAGTGTGATAAAGGGAGTTATTAATATATATAAAAAGAAATGATATCTTAATCTATTAATTCGAATAGGCTCGGTTCTCTAGTTACCAGACTATTTCAAACTACTGAGATGATTTTGATTGCTTAAGTTTATGAAGGCCGTTAAATTGTAAAAATGACCATTATTTTCTCTGCTCATGTCAGAATAGACTGAAGCTTATTCACAAATACTTACATAATCCCAAAAGCTCGGAGGAGAAGAGATTTGAACTTCATCTAAGGAACCAACTGGCAATGGAGGGCGGTGAGCCAATTCTTCTGTATCCATTGTGATATGAGATTTGAACACGCTTCATCTAGGATATCGTAAATGTTGCGTAATGTAGAAATGAATTCATCCCGTAATTCTTCTGGATCCATTGTGATCTGAGTTTGTGAACACGCTTCATCTAGGATATCGTAAATGTCGCGTAATGTAGAAACAAACTCATCTCGGAATTCCATAGTTATTAGAGAGATTGGTACTGGTAAAGCAAAGCATACTGGTAAGTAAATAACGTACTGAAGGCTGAGAATATATAGAGAATAACAACTCCTAAATCGGCAATTTCTAAAATAATTCATTTATATTTAGACGTGTCCTAATTTAGTGACTAAATTTGTAGAACATGAAGCAATTCAGTAAACAATGAGAAATACACATTTAGAATTGTATGTCATAAATCAGGAAATTGCAAAAATCAGAAATAGAAAGGAAAATATCATGGTGTATCCTGTTTTATATCTAATTTTAGTGCTCTAGTCATATCAATTTGAAATGTGTTGTGAAGATTTAAAATTATTAATGTATATAGTAATTTCTAATTTTAGTGGTCGAAGTAATGTAGTACTTTTGACAAAATTGCAAAATAGTAGAAAAAACTCGACCGTTGTAAAATACTGGAAAATATTTTTTTGTAACATAGTATATATAGTATTGTAAATTTCCAGATGAATTATATAACAAATTTAATATGACAAAAATGAAGTAGAAGATTGAACTATGAACTCAACCCAGCTGACAATATTTTCACTAAAAATAACAGTAAATTAAAACAGAATTTGATTGTTAGAACTGAGTTCGTACCAACAGGTCTCTCTTTCAAAAGGGAAAAAACAACAAACAATTTCTTAAAAATCCAATTAATACAACATCCAAATTGAAAGAACTAATGACTTTGTTTCATAATTAATTTGTGATAATACCAATATCTACTACAATTTGATCACCTGGTAATAGATTGAAAGAAACACAAAAGAGAAGGAGAGAATATAACCTGAGGTGTTGGCGAGAAAATGGAAGCGAAGCAGAGATTTTAAAGAGCTGCGAGGAGAGAATATGAGAAGAGAGATTAAAGTGAAATGTTATGATCGAAACAAAGATTGAAGGGTGGTTATATACAATTTCTTTAAACACTTAAAAACAACAAGTCCCCAAATTAAACCAGGGAGATTAAAATAACTTTCCGAATTTAATCACCAATTTTATTTTTGTCTTTGTATACTTTTTTGTTTTATCTGAATCGGAAACCGACAATTCTAACGCAAAATTAATTTTGACTACTTCCAAATTAGAGTAACAGAACCATCATTAGCACTGTTAATTAAGATCCTGCTTTTAATAACTCCCAACTTTCCTTATTTGCACCCCAAAAATGGAACTAAAGGCAAAAAAAAATAAAAAAGGTGCCAAAAATATTTTTGGCGGCTACCCAATTAAACGGGCATATAATTATAGTAGTTATGAAAATGTATAAATTCTCATCCTTCTACTCTCCTGTCTGTACCTGCTTTCAATTCTCTTAACTCTGACATCTAAAACATCTCCTGTCTCTCTTAAACCTCTACAGCATTTTTCATAAGTTTTTGTTATGGACACCATGAGTATTGATCTTGCGCCAAAAACCGCGAAGAACTCGTACGGTGGTGAAGGTGGCTCATACTCTGCATGGAGCCCTGATAACCTTCCGATGCTACGCATGGCGAGCATCGGTGCTGCCAAGCTCCTCTTGCACAGCCGTGGTTTTGCTGCACCCAGTTACTCTGACTCCTCCAAGGTCGCTTATGTCCTCCAAGGTAATTAATTTACTTTTTTTTTATTGATACTTTGGTAATCAGTTCCAAATTTTGCAATTCATTGACTGGCAAATTTTGATGTTGTACTGATTAACTGTGCATGAGTAACAACTAATATTACAAACAAAAGATTCGTGAATAACAATGTGCTCTGTATTTTTTTTTCTCTTTAATTATATCTTACAAAAAGTATTAGAAGTAAATGTAACCGTCCTCAGGATCATTTTTCTTTTTGGAAGTAACAAGATAATGTTTTTGAAAAAATTCCAATTAAAAAACATACAGCAGATTAACACGTATCCTACAACGTATATAGTAAGATAAACAATGCAATGACAGAATTATTTTTTCCATCAGATTGACACTTATCTTATGTGTTCTTTGTTAATGAAATCTTAAATTTTCAGTAACTCGTTACAGTACAAAAATTTTTACGTCAAAAAAATACTCTCTCATGAATCATGATATGGCCTATTATTAAGCTCTTTCTACACCTTAAATTAAATTTTAATCAAAATATTAGTTAGTGACTCTTTAATTGATGTGAATATATAGGAACCGGAGTTTGTGGATTAACTGTTCCAGAGGCTGAAAAAGAGAAAATTATTGCAATAAAAGAGGGTGATGCACTTGCAATTCCGTTTGGATATGCTACATGGTGGTTCAACACCAATGATTCTGACCTCACTGTTCTCTTTCTTGGTGACACCTCAAAGGGCCACCGATCCGGTCAATTCACTGATTTCCACCTCACTAGTCCCACTGGCATTTTCACTGGATTCACACCTGAATTTGTTTCTCGCGCTTGGGACCTCTATGAAAAGGATGTTACTAAGTTGGTACACAACCAATTGAACATCGGCATTGTCAAGCTCAAAGACGATCAAAAAATACCAGAGCCATCAGAAGCAGATAGAAAAGGATTGGTGGTGAACTGCTATGATGTGCCGCTAGATGTCAACATAAAGGGAGGTGGGTGCGTGGTGGTGTTGAACAGGAATAATCTGCCAACTGTGGAGTTGGTTGGTTTGGGAGCCGATTTAGTGAGACTTCATGGTGGGGCCATGTGCTCTCCCGGATTTTCTTGCGACTCCGCTTATCAAGTAAGGATTTATCAGCACTTAATTTCACTTTTTTATCAACTTATTTGTTATCTTGCTCATGCCCATTTTCACTACTTGAGAAAGAAGCACCTTGGTGGTACAGTACTGGTAAATTGGCATGTCCTTAAATTTTCCTTATCTTCTAACTAAAATTGGAATTGTTATGGTGATTTTAGGTGACCTATATAGTGAAAGGAAGCGGGAGAGTGCAGGTGGTGGGAATAGACGGAAAACGGGTACTTGAGACAAAGGTGTCCGGAGGGCAATTGTTTATCGTGCCGAGATTCTTTGTGGTGTCGAAAATTGCTGATTCAGAGGGCATGGAGTGGTTCTCTATCATCACTACTCCAAAGTAATTCCTACAAACTCCTTTGCATTTTTTTGGCATTTATATAACTATGAATTCAATATTAATCATTTATTTATGTTGATTAATATATAATTGTTTTTTTTTTTAATTCAGCCCGGTGTTTAGCCACCTAGCTGGAAGAACATCAGTATGGAAAGCAATTTCTCCTCAAGTTTTGGAAGCATCATTTAACACCACATCTGAATTAGAGCAGCTGTTTCGCTCCAAGCGCACCTCTGACGAGATTTTCTTCCCTCCCAAATGATGTAGATTGCATGTTATAACGTCTTCTCCGTATCTCTAGGTTCATGTAAGGGGTTCTTGTTGTATCTTTTGTTTTAGTGTTGCAATGTATGTTTATCTTTCTCGAATGAATCAGCCAAAGAAGGCTCTGATATAACTTGCGTTGCTATGATGTTAATGGTATATGAAATAAGCAACATGTTATGAAAAATGAATGATGAGTCATGAGTTCTTAATCTGTAATGTTTGTGTTAATTGGAATTAGATGTCTTCGAAAAATTAACTCCCTTTTCCTTTCTCTTGGCAAAATTCTTTACCCATATTACATGCTTCTTTGGAAAAAATTTCTGCCACTTACAAATAGGAAAAATATAGTTTGTCCGTTTTTTTTTTTTTTTTGCCTATCCGTGATACAAATTAATTTATACTTTAACATATAAGAAAATGTGGATCCGGCGGATCCGTGATATGCATATTGCCATCACTCAACACAATAATTACATTTTCCATCACCGTTTTATTTTGTTGAGTAGCAAATAATTATGTTAATTTAGAGTGGAAGAGAAAATTAGTCAATTACAAGCTTGAAGTTAAAGGGAAAAATGAATATTTAATTTTAATGAAAAGTAGTATTTTAATAGTTTTGATGAAAAATAAAAATAAAATGTTTTTGCCAACTTACATTAAAAAAAGGTTTTAAAATTTGTACGATATATAATAACTTAAAAATGAAAAAAATATAGATATGTTATTCTATCTTTAGATTAATAGTCATTTAAATTTCATGTAATTTAATTATCATTTGATAGTTTATTAAAGACTCTTAAATTGAAATCGTTACAAATTGTATGAAAATTTGATGGTATTTCATGGATCATCAAACGATAATGAAATTATATGAAATTTGAATAACCATCTAGAAGAAAACATTTATAATTTTTTTTCTATTTTTAAATTTTTTTATATTTATTTAAAAATCCATTATTAAAGTTATCAAACTATCCATTGTCAACTGATCCCTTCTCATAATATAAACAATCAGTCCTGTATTGCGTTTAATTTATTCAGACTACGAGACAATTGGTCCGAATTTTGCGATCTAGATAAGTACGTGTCATATCTACAAAGAGAGAGAAATTATAATTGGTCTACATTGTTTAATGGGCCTAAAAATTAATACTTAATACAATTTCCATGGGTCCTGCGTGGCTGGGACGAATAAAGCCTATAGGTTACGTCTCACTACCACGACACACAGACACAGTACCTAAAGAGAGAAATTCATCAAAAAAAAAGAGAGAGAAGAAGAAGAAAAATGGAGGCAGAGGAGGCGGCGGCGGCGGCGGCGGCGAAGAGAGCGAGATCTGACGACGGCGAGGAGGTGACGCCGGAGGTTGTCTCTAATGGAATCTCCGCCGTGATACCCGGCTGGTTCTCCGAGATTAGCCCCATGTGGCCTGGTGTATATTTTTCTCCTTATTTACGTACTAGCTTGATAAAATTTATCGAAAGTTTCTTGCATCTTTGTAGAATCGATACTTTTTTCTCTTGTGTTTTCTTTTGTTTTGTTTTGTTTAATTTGGGTAAAGAGACGACGGTGTATTCTGTTCTGTGGATAAATATTGGACACTTGAGGCTCATTTAGATTAAAGTAATAATATGTGTTTACTTTCAGGAAAAAGTTTTAACTGAATCATAGTCATACCTGTACTGATATTTGTTTAGTATTAAAATCTCTCATAGAGGATGGTGCTATATTTTGTAGGGGAGGCGCACTCCTTGAAAGTTGAGAAGATTTTATTTGAGGGAAAATCGGACTATCAAAATGTTATGGTTTTTCAGGTAAATTTCATTCTACTTTAGATGACATCTCACTCGGGTTTAAAATTTGTTAGGTGCTACTGCTAGAAAGCCAACTTCTGTGTTCATGCCATATTTTAGAACAGTAACAATTTATTGGGGCAAGTTAAATCTTTATTTTTAATTTGTAGCCCCCACAATGTTTCTCGGTTCAAGTTTTAACTGGAAATTATGTTTCTTATATTTATCTATCACTCTTTTTTGTATTTATTTGTTGGGTCATAGTCCTCTACTTATGGTAAAGTTCTGGTACTGGATGGTGTCATTCAATTGACAGAGAGAGACGAGTGCGCCTACCAAGAGATGATAACTCACCTTCCTCTCTGCTCCATCCCAAACCCTAAAAAGGTAATTTTTTTTGTTTTGGTTGCTGGGTCTCAATTAAGAGTAAAGATAGAAAAATGACTACATTTCAAGTAAAAAAGTCTAACTTTAGGGATAATTGTTATTCCCAAATCCCAAACAAACTCTAGTTGCAAGTTTACCTAATTTTTTTTTTTCAATGTGTTCAAGGTTTTGGTAATAGGAGGGGGTGATGGTGGTGTATTGCGTGAAGTATCACGCCACTCATCTGTTGAACAAATTGACATCTGTGAGATCGATAAGATGGTTGTTGATGTAAGTCTCTCTTTGTTCCCCTTTGTTCCACTCAGCCCATGCATGTGTGGAATATTGGTAGTAGGCAATTAGTTTCTAGAATTTTCATTTGTTATTTTTTACAGTAAATTCTTGATAAATGTTGGATATCAAAAACTGTAGAAGTATATTTTGTGTTAATATTATTAGAAGTTAGTAAGTGAGCAGGTTTTGATCCATTAATTGAAATAAATTACTACCAAATACATTAATTAGTTTGCATACTGTCTAAGTAATATGAGTGTGTGCATGTTTTTGTTCAAGTTTTTAAACTTTTTAATATGTGTGAAGATATCAAAGGAGTTTTTCCCTGATGTGGCCGTTGGATATGAAGATCCCCGTGTGACACTACATATTGCAGATGGTTTGTTTTTTTCCCCTTATTACAGAATTTATTCCATGACTTCTATGCTATGACTTGATTTATTTATTTTGGACAACTTATGTTTTGGCCTAAAACCTCTGTGCTTTTTTTGTCCCCGTAATAACAGGAGTTGCCTTCTTGAAAAATGCACCGGAGGGAACATATGATGCCATAATTGTCGATTCCTCAGACCCAATTGGTGAGTTTCTTACTAGCTTTGATTCAAAAACATCTAGTATATTGTGAATGTATCTCAGATGATAACAGACACATGATATCAGTTCATTACGTAATTAATCCCAACTTTATCCTAATGAAGCTTTCTATTGATTAGAAGACAAAGCAACATACTTGGTTATGTTACCTGCTGTTGATTTCTATCATTTCACCACTGATGTTTTATTTTATTTTATGCACAGGTCCTGCCCAAGAGCTATTTAAAAAACCATTTTTTGAGTCGGTAGCAAGGGCTCTTAAGCCGGGTGGGGTGGTATGCACACAAGCTGAGAGCATATGGTTGCACATGCATATCATTGAAGACATCGTCTCTAACTGCCGCCAAATTTTCAAAGGATCTGTCAACTATGCTTGGACCACTGTTCCCACTTACCCTAGGTACAAATTCAATTTTGAACCATGATTCTCTCACTGCTCAATGCTGGACCTGTATATTGAATTTACTAACTTCTGTAACAGCTTTCAAAGTAACTGCTATATTTTTATTTATTCACTGATTAATTAGGCTTGTTTTGTGCATTGGCTCTAATACTGGCAATACATGTTGAAGTACCTTTAGATCTGTTTTTTTACCCTTTTTTAGGTTAGATTGGAAATTTACCTTAAATTCAAAAAAGTACATTATAATTTGGGAAAAGACAATCACCACAGAAGATAAGTTCTGTACCTTATGACCATGCATAGTAAATCATCGAGGTTTGTGATACCACATGACATTTTGGTTGATATATGCTAAGTTAATCTGATTTTATTTTTTTTTCCAGTGGTGTTATTGGGTTCATGTTGTGCTCAACTGAAGGCCCTGCAGTTGATTTTCAGCATCCTGTGTTTAACATAGATGAGGATGAATCCTCCAACAAATCTAAAGGACCTCTAAAATTTTACAACTCTGAGGTAATACTTCCTCTCTGGTTCTTGTTTTCTGAAGTGAGGAGGAATAATGCCCCAATTAAACCTGGTTAGTCCTTAATTATTGTGCAATAGAAAGCGTCATTAGTGACCTAGTTGGCCGAGTTAGGTCTCCGTATGAACTTAATTGGATATCACATGCAAGTCTTGATCTTTCTGCAATTAAATCTCAGATTGACCTTGTTGACCTTAATTGACATTTTTCTTGACCAAATTATACTGATGAAATTAAGAGCTGTAAAATAAGTAATGGGTGCTGTATCACTTATAATTTTTTTAGCTGGTTCAGTGAGAATTTATTTCTTTTTTTTTTTTTAACTCAGATCCATTCTGCTGCATTTTGCCTGCCTGCTTTTGCAAAGAGAGTCATTGAATCAAAGGCAGCAAATTAAACTGGCTTCAATTTTGAGATCTCATTTAGAGAAATAGTAATGGCCTTTATATGCTATTTTTTTTTGGATGATTACAGCTTGTGGCAATGGCCTTTGTTGGGCCTCCACTTGAAAGTTGATTGTTGAATGTTTAAACATTTTGGTTGGAAGCATGGAACTGATTAAGATGCTCTTACTATTTTTGTGTCCTGGTTATTAGATTGTTTCCTACTTTTATATCTCATCTGCTGGTTTAAAATCTGATTCTATCACTAAATTCAGATGAATAAAATGGATCTCAAATTTTTAGTCAACAATATATTTTGTTCTCAAGTTTAAGCAATGGGATTTAAACGATGGGTCTAGTTAGTTCAAATCTCTACCCAGAAGCAATGGGAGTTAAGCAAGGGGTCTAGTTATCAAGCAAAAGCTGGACATGCAATATGGGGGTGTTCATAGGGTTTTATTTGCTATTATTCTTTTTTTTTCTCACTTATTGGTGTAGCATGCAAAACTCTCTAAACTCAACAAATCTATCATTTCAGATGTAAAGGCGGAACTCAACTTTTCTTCTACAACTTATCAAAAATAGTTTTTTCCCCTGTTGTGAGTTACTGGTACGCAGGAACTTTTTACCAAATAATTTGTACAGGAGATGAGAGCTCGGAAATTTTCGATAAATTTCTTTCAACATAAAAAGTGCTCGAGGCCATCTATTAAATGCTTCTTGCTATCCACATTGAAAATGAAAAAAAAAAATGGTTGATAAAAAATATCCTGTTCGAGGCTCTAGCTGAAAGTCACTGCCTATAGTTCGTACTCTAGTCTGGTACCATGGTCCACAGGAGACATCCTTTGTATGAATACTGTTGTCCTTGCGGGTTGCCACATGTAATAAAGACAGGATCAACTCCCTGGTCCTTTCCATGAAACGAAAAATAATGTTTAGATATGCAGACAGTTTTGTTAGATTTACATATCCAAATGAGACGCTATATACGTCTCAAACATATTCCCACATTATTACAAACCACACAAAGCAACCATTTCATATTTCTTTTACATGACCATATGATACCATGAGAGCATGGCACCATCACGGACTGAACTGGTACCAGTGCTTCAGTATAGAAATCTTAAGTATATGCTGTAATAAAATAAATTTTCTGGTATTCAGTTATCAGAAATAATTTCAGAAAACAACCTAACGGCAAATCACACTTGCAGTGTAAGAACTAGTAAATTACAGTGAGATGAGAGAGAGAGAGTAACTATAACTAAAACACGGTGCAAGCAATTAGAGAGAGGAGAGAGTCATAAAACTGCAGTTTGAATGTTTGATTGTATCCTGTCCTAACCCCTCATTACGTTGACACCCAAATACAGCAAAAGTCAGCTATATGGGTACTCACTATCAATAGATTAACAAAAATGAAACGAGTGAAAAATAAAACAAAAAAAAAAAGAATAAACACTGGGAAATGGGCTCGAGACTACTCGATCAAAATTTGATGAATGGTGGCCACACTAATTAATTCTAACCAACCACCAGCTGCAAAATTATCTCAAAAGTGCAGCACATTTCTCATGAACAATTATTCTATCCTCTACACTGCACGCCGCATCCAAGTATGTTGTGTCCCTGTACATCCACTCCTCTCTATCAAAACAATATACATCCCCAAATGGATCCCCACAAAGTGCACAGAGAACCTGCCTTTCATCTGCCGAGACCATAGGCCCAGACCTCTCTTCCTCCAGCCAACCATCATCTTCCAGCAAAGAATCGACTGGTCCAACCTGCTGATCCATTTCAGTCCCAAATGACCCCAAAACCCATCTGTCAGAATCAGAATACCATTTTCTTGAAATGCCAAGGTCGTGTTCATAGCAACTCGTGCATGGTTTGTCTGACTCATGCCATTCAAGGTGTGATTCAAGCTGGTCTTTCAGTTCAAACCGTAGACCGCATTTCTGACATTGATGAGGCATTTCATCAAACAAGCTATTAATCACATTGGGATGGTATTCTCTCATCACCTCTGGTTTGAATTCATAACCAATAAGGTTCACTTCCTCCGTAACAGATTTGAGCTCAAGAGGCTCTTCCTTAACAGGTTCACTATCCTCATTCTGATTAATATTTGGATCTGGAGTCTGTTTGGTTGTACTTGGTGAAGAAATCAGTCCCTTTGCAACCAAAGTACTCAGTAGAGATGAGAGGGGATTGTCTTCACGAACAATGGAAGAGGTAGGTGGGGGTCCAGGTGGCAGTGGAGGGTCCCCTGATGTAGCATTAGCATTTTTGATCCCACTCCGTGCACCAGGTCCAGACAACAAGCTCGAGGTAGGAGGAGGGCCACTTGGAAGGGGACGCAAAGCACCTATCAAGCCAGTTAGATGGTTTGTCATTTGATCGTTGTTTGTTGAATTGCCCTTTCTATAAATTGAAGCTGCTTCTGTTGAGTGGGGTTCATCCTTGCGAGCTGGGTGTGGTAAGGGAACTAAAGGTTTAAAGATGGAAGAAGAAGAGGTGTGTTGCTTTGACCTGGGGATAGACGTGATGCTAGGTTTTAAGTCGGGAAAAGGTTCTGATGAAGTAGAGGAAGAAGAAGGGCTCTGTAGAGGTGGCTTAATGGGTCGACTCACCTGAGATAAAGGATCAACAGAATGTGAGCCATGGAGATGCTTCTGCATACCCAACTCAGGGAGTTGAAAGTAATCATGATCAGACGAAGATGGTGACGGTGGCACATATTGCTGCCTTTGTTCATGCACAAATGGCTCATTTACTGGGTTGCTAGCGACTGTCTTACTATTATGAGTTTCACGTGTAGGGACAGCATTTGAATACCGCAGAGGCCCACGAGCTGTAGGTGCTAGTTTTCCAACTAAGGAACGAGGTGGTGGTACCAGTTGTTTCTCTTCAGCGTGAATTGACGTGCGCAGCAGTGGCAGGGGTGCCTCGTGCGTGGTCCACTGAGAAGAGCTTCCATGTTGCCTTATGCTCTCACGAATCATCTCTAAATCAACACCAGAGGTAGGTTCTTGCTTTGGCCGGAGATGCGTAACATGTTCTTCTGCACCCTGTCATAAAAAATATGCATAAATAACCACACCATGTCCTATTCAGATGTCATCCTTTTTTATTTCTAAATTGTGTGAATGTGGATCCATATGTGCTGCCATACTCTTTCTATGGCAGGAAAGGTGCCATACTTTTAGGATCATTGGATGAGTTTGTACGGCTCAGAATTAGATGGAGGAGTTGTTGCTTTTTTTTGTCCCCACTTACCATACAGACAAGAATCTATGGTATGTTGCTGCCAGGGAAAAAGTATGGTAGCAGATGTGAACTCGTGTGAACGTGCCCAAGGTGGCTCCTTGCAGCAAGCAGTAACAAGCTAAACATACAATAAGGTACCACTTAGTTATTTATAGGGATCTAGTTACACATAAGTCTGTGTTTGTGTGCATATGCTGATGGATGGGGAGATGGAGAGAGAGAGAGAGAAGTACAAACCTTTGAAGAGAGTAGTCTTGGGTCGTGGACACCTTTCTTATTGAGGCGGGGAGCCAGAGAATCATTTTTGTAACTGTTATTAATACTAGGAGCATTATCAGGCCGTGAAATTTTCGCCCTCTGCAAGTTTGCTAACTTAACTTTACCAGCACTCCCATCCTCTCTTTTGATATTATTAATGATGACATTATTATTATTATTATTACTGTTATAATCATCCCAATTATATTCTTCCTCTTCAGAATTCTTCCAGCTTTTAGAAGAGGACCCAGCACCTCCCATCTCTTTTTGGGTATCAAACATTCCATCAGTTGGTCTCCCCAATCTGACTCTCTCAGGTGCTACTCTTCTGGCAGGCCCTATTTCTGGCTTTTTAGAAATACCTAACCCCTCTGATGGAACACGTGGTTGCATCTGCAAAATGTTTTAGAAAGAATCCTTAAATTAAATTTGGTCAAATCAATGTTAGTGAAGTTGGAAGATGTGAAAAAAAAGAAGGATTATCAGAAGTGCATACAGGTCTGGTACTAGCTGTCACTTGGGTCCACTTTAAGCTACTCTTCTCCATTGTTGGCCTTTCTGGTCTCTGGGCACGGTTATTTGGATCAGCAGTTGCATTAAGTTCATCACCACGTTCTCCTTGTACCTGTAGTAGATAAATAACATAATGACAATCGAAAGTAGAATAAAATTAGAATCAGTTGTACTGTAGTAACAAAAACAAAAAACAATTACCCCTTTCATTTGTGGAGGTACACGTTGTTGTTGTTGGTGCCTCGCTTCGAGATACTTGGGATTGACATGGATGCTATGTGGCGGCTCTCCTTTTGCAACTGTACCACCACCACCAGCAGTAGCAGCAGCAGCACTAGAAGATGGAGGATTTGGTTGAAATGCAAGCTCCCTCTCTATTGCCTGAAGCGTGGCAGGTGGAAAAACACATCTCCATGTACCAAATAAATGCCTCATGCTTGAATGCAATGATGGATCCACTTGTTTATATGCCTTGCAAAAGACCTAAAAATAAATTAATTAATATTCATCAACTACAAAGGATAGAAATCGAATCATGTAATTAAGTGGCCCAACATTTGCAACTATTCCTACATGAACCAAAGTACCAAAATATAGTTAAATTTGAAAACAGAATTAAAAGAAAAGGAAATTTTACCTCAGGAAGCCGTAAAGAGAAGTATTTGATGTAATCTCTTCCAATGTTCTTTACAATGCTATCCAGAAGGTATAGTGATGGCAGCTTCTGTTCTCGAGGCACCTTGATTCCATTCAATGTAATTTACATACTTTCAAGTCAGATGGAGTGCTAAATAGATAGAAAAATACTGAAGATACAGGGTACCCATTATCAATTTTCAAGAAAAGAATTCAAGAAAAATAGAAAGATAGTGAAGTGGACTAACCTCAAGTATATTGGCACAGATGGTGTAAGCAATAGACTTGGCAGCATGAAGGTTCTCTCCAGCAATAATCGTCAAATTGGTAATGATCGGTTTCGAATTGAACGTCAGCTCAGCTAGAGCTGTCTTATACTGTCCCACCAGCTCGTTATTCCCGCTATTCACGGTGCTATTCGGTTCGTATGCAGGCACACTAGAAGGGGTATAACCAGGAGTAGATCCTCCTACTATTCCACCTCTCACCCCGGCGAATTGAGTTCTCTCTCGATTCAGATTGAGATTGAGACTGGTGTCGTCCAATCGGGGCTTCTTTGAACCGGGTCCAGGCATCCGGTCTAATCCGGTCGATCTGCGCGAATTGTCCATATCCACTGCTCGCATCCTCCGATTAGGGTTTTAATCGTGCAGGAAATCTTGGCCGATTTGGTCGATCCCAGGCTTTGGAGAAAACACTCGACCGATAAAACAGAGAGATAAACAGGAAGAAAGGGGTCGTCCTGGATACCCTTTGATAAAAGAGAGAAAGAAATCAGCTGGAGATAAGAAGGGGGGAAATGAAATGAAATGGAACCCCGATTGGGAGGGGAGCGAAACCTAGAGAGAGGGAGAGACCGAGAGTAGGGTAAATTGGGTATTTTAATTTTTGTTCGATGATATCGGATTTTTGCTTAAACAGCCCTTATTATTAAACAAATCTACGCTGCCTAATTTACAAGGGAGTGAGTTCCTTTTATACCCTTTAAACCTCAAATTTTATACCCGCTAACTGACCGCACTATACTGAATTTAAAAAACTTTAGTTCAACTCATGCTCTTCAGTTTAAATTTAAATGGCGTGAGTTCCCTTTAATTTAAATTTAAAGGATATGAGTTTAACTCATGATTTTTAATTTGACTATATATACATTTGTGTTATACATGTAGATTTTTTTCACAAAATTTTTGAATTATATTTAAACGTTCAAATCGGAATTTTCTATAAAAAATTATGCTTGTTTGAAATTTAAACTATTATTTAATATTTTTTTCTAAAGTTATATTATATTATTTTATTTTTACTGTATGATTTGAAAAAAAAATCGATACTGATTCACAATATATAAAATTATTAAAATTATTTTTAAAAATTTTAATTATTAAAATTATTTATTAACATATATATAATTAATGTAAATTTATAAAAATTAAATAAATAAATACATAAATATTTTCTAAATCATGTAAAAATGATTAAAAATAAAATAATTTGAGATATCCAATAAATTTAATAACGAATAATTCAAACTTCAAATGAGCATATTTTTATAAGAAATTCAGATTTAGACGATTAAATACAATTCAAAAAGTTAAGATCTATGTGTAAAAGGTGTGAGTTTAACACTTTAGCTCATGCATTTTAAATTTAAACTAAAGAACGTAAGTTGAGCTCACGTCTTTTAAACTTGGTATAGTACGATCAGTTAAGATCTATGTGTAAAGGATGTGAGTTCAACTCATACTCTTTAAATTTAAATTAAAGGGTGTGAGTTGCGTTCACGTCTTTTAAATTTGGTATAGTACGATCAGTTAGCAGACTGAAAAAATAAGATTTAAATTATGTGAGTTCAACTCTCGCTCTTAATTAGATCATCTATGTAAATAATTTGGCTCTTAGGCTATTAGTATATATTTGTTTAATAGTAAGGTTGTTTAAGTAAAAATTCCATGATATCCGACGCATTGTTCTTCTCCAGTTTTTATTTGTAAATGGATTCATCCTGTACTCAGGGCCAGTTCAGTTGCCCCGTACACATGCTAAAGGCATGTATGTTGGTTACAAATTACCAACTATTATTCCATTGTCATCTGGACCGTACGATTTTTACATCTGGACGGCGACGAGGATTGTCTGATATGAAAGAAATGGAATACGTTATTCGTGCGCAGAGCGTGATCTGGAGGGGAGAGTGACCGCCGATTCATTAAATACGAAATTTTCCCTATTTTATGTCGTAGAAATGGGACGAATTTCTTTTATGTGCAACAATGAATCTGTGCATATTGGAACTTAATGAGTTTATAAACAATTTATTCATCTCGTTTCTTTTTTCTCTGGTAATGACGTTGTATCATGGCACTTTGAGTCACTGATGGTAAATTTTAAATTATAACTTTGAACTTTTAAGCGAGGAAAAATCGAATATATACTCTTTTGAAATTTTTTATTGAATACTTATTCTTATAAATTTGAAATTAAATTTTACATATTAATATATTGAATATATATCCTTTGAAATATCTTTAATTGAATATTTATCCTTATAAATTTGAAATTTTAATATTATCCATTAATATATTCAAGTCTTGAATATTTAATCGTCAGACATCTCTAATTGAATATTTACCTTATAAATTTCAAATTTGAATATTTATCCATCAATATATTAAAGTTTTGGATATTTACTAATAACATATCATATCCTCATCAATATGACAAAATTTTTTCGTAATATGACAAATTAAGATTGTAATATGGCAAAAATGTCTTTCGTTCCAATTTCATAGATATACAAGATATAAGCAGGAATTTATGAAGCACTATCAATAATTTAATTAATTGTCGAATTTTTTTTTCAATAACGGAGTATGACCGACTATGATTTGATTCATTTCTCTACATGTTATTTTGTAACTCGACAATCGAGTGAGATCAGATCAGGTTCTTGTCAGATCGGTGCTGTTTTAGCTTGACCAAAAATATCTTTGAGTCAACTAGTATCAGCTATTTTCAGATCCCAAAACAATTTAGATTAGATGGGTTGGTTTAATTTGACTTTTAAAAAAATCATATCAGACGATTTTTGTATAAAGGGGATACCAATCTTGTTCTCATCAAAGCTCTAATCCCGATCTTAAAAAAATCAATTCGAAAGTTGTGTTATGTAGATTCAACGTAAATGATAATAGTAATGGTTTTTTCTTATTGAATGATTTTTTTTATAATAGTAACCTCGATGGGCACCAATGGAGCCATTGAGAAATTATATAAGTTACGAGTCTACAAAAAATCCCATAAAGAGAAAAGTAAAATGTCTCTGAGGGGCATAGTCCAGCGGAGACCAAAAGAGAAAATGAGACAAAGACGAAGATACAGTCAAATGAGAAACGATGATAAAAAGTCTAGTCACTGTCAGAGTCTTCCGATAACACCTGCGGCTCTTCTGGCAAGGCCATGGAACTGGTCACTCTACCACCTATCCAGTAGAGAAACAATGCATAAATGTGAGCCATAAGAGAACGAGTAGACTTAGCTATAGAATCGAATTCAAAAGTTAGTCGATTGTGCTCTCCCCATAGAACCCAGCAAACAGCCCCACAGAATGTAATACTAATACGTTTCTCGCTGCTACTTCCGATCAAGCAACCATCCCAGAGAGCCGCCAGGGAGGAAGTGTCAAAAGACACCCCATCCAGCCCATTAACCCATGCCTAGAGTTGAGAACTGACGAGGCAATGAAGAAAAAGATGATCTGCATCCTCTGAGGCCTCTCCACATAGAATACAATTAGAGGAACATGTCCATCCTTTTTTCAATAGCTGATCTTTGGTCAGAATTTGTTGGTGGAATATCAACCACAAAAAACTCTGATTTTAATGGAATCCTAGCTTTCTAAAGAGATTGATATCGAGGGACTCTGATCCCCCCAAACTCAAGGAATTAATATTATAATTGGACAGAATATACATGGTGTTGAAACCTCCAACACATGATGTCAGATGTTCCCTGATGTGGCGAAAAAGCTGCAATGTGGTGCTGCAATTCCATCCATTCCTGTTGATGCTGGGAGGTTAGAGATTTCTTGAACCTTATCTGGTATCGAAGCTCATCCCCTGCCTCCCACGCTGCCTGTACCGTTATCCCGGGATTGGTGGCTAAAGCTGCTAATTGAGGAAACATATGGGAGAGGGACATCTCACCCACCCAAACATCATACCAGAACTTAGTCAGAGCTCCATCACCCAGGTGCATTTTAGCCCCAAGGTTAATCAGTTCAAATTTCAATTCTATTGCTTTTCAAAATGAGGATTTTCCCTTAACCCCAAGAGAATGTTTAGCCAAAATAATGGATTTCCATGGTTCTGATAATGGGGAATAATGCCAGCACCATTTTCCCAATAAAGCCTTGTTCATCTCATCCAATTTTAAGATTCCCAGCCCTCATTTTGTTTGCCTTTACAAATACTGGACCATCGGACCAGAGGGTATTTGTGTTTACAAATACTGGACCATCAGATATTGGACCTTGCCAAAGGAATTTAGCTCTGATACTGTCCATTTTTTTTCGGGCCCACACTGGAAGTTTATGGATAGAAAGGAGGTACAAAGGTACAGCCGATAAAAACGGATTGCAGTAATATGATTCGCCCTCCCAAAGAGAGGTATCTACATTTCCAGTTGCTCAGTTTTTTCAAATTCTGCTTAATAGGACATGCCATATCTCCTTAGATGGTTTCTTCTAATAAATTAGAATCCCCAAATATGTGAGAGGGAAAGAATCAACCTTACAACCCAATTGAGCCGCCACCCTTCAAAATATTATGCATTAATTGATTTTTATATAAATGATATCTTTTGCCAACTCATTTTATTTAACACTTTTTAATGTATAATATATAAACTCATTTTGTATAATACTGTCAATTTGGAATTAAAATAAATTATTAATAATAAAAATATTATAAAATAAATTATAATAAAATCATTAACATACATAATTAACTCATTTACTGTGCATAATAATGTCCGTATCTACAATAATATAATGATATATTCATAACATTTTCCTATTTAATAAGAGAAAGCCTTATAAGGATATATTCTTATGGTTTTCACTTTGAAATTTCTAGTACAGGTTATGTGCATCCAAAAATCAATGTCGGCCAAATCATTCAAGGGTACATCATGCAAAAAGAAAAAGAAAAAGAAAAATCATTCAAGTGTACATCATGCAAAGGATAAAAATAATTAAAATATTATGATGCGGGATCCGTATCCTCTAGAGTGGACCGAGTGAATTATACTATATAGAGGATGATTCCGTTGCAAGGCGAACGAAGTCTAGACCATACATGATTGATTGATGATTCCAATGTACAAAATCCCCTCGCTGATTGTTCGAAATTCTTGCATACTACTATACTATACACGTGCACTTGTGCGGGTAGTAATTGGAGCAAAAAAGAACAACTTTTTGCCCCAAAAGCCGCACAGCAATTAATACATACAATCGCTTCAGCCTTCCTCGAGGACCTGAGGTCCTGAATCCCTGTTCGTTCCATTCCCAATTTCCCACCGTCATGAGAATTGTTGGATTTTTCATTCGGAAAAAAACTCAGAAAAATAATGAAGAGGACAGGAAGGTATCTACGTACCCGTCAATGTTTTACAGGGGATTTATTCATTGGGATTTAATAAATAAATAAGCATAAGCCACAGTGCATGACATGCAATGGTGTGCCATGTCCTATAATTGGCAGGAACATGTCTGCCAAAGAATAAAGTTGACTCGTACAGCTACCATCTGCAGTTGCTTGTGCAGTTTGAACTTGGAAACCCTGGCAAAACAAACTGGTGCCCTAGACACCTCGAAGGCCTTTCTGTGTTTGCAACAATATTTTCCACCTTTACATCAACAATATTTTCCGTTATATACAAAATTTAATATTTGTAGCTTAAAATTATAGGCATATAGCAGGAAAAATTTGCTTCCACTCATTCCTACTACTTACATGTTCCCGAGCCTCTTCAAACCTTCACACAAACTATTTTCAACAAATATACAGAAGCTATATTTTCTAGATTACATTGGTGGGGGTTCAATAAATGTAACGTACCTAAGACCTCTTAATATACTCATCCACCTTACCTCAGGTACAGGATCATGGACAAGCAAGCACAATTTGAAGATGTTTGGCACTTGGTCCATTTGAATTCTCAGATTCTCTAAGGTATCAATAACTGGATTTGGACTAGCACTAGCAAAATCAATTGCAAACACCACCAGGTCCGAAGCCACAGAAATAATATACATTTGATTATATGTTCGATGGGTGAATGGATTGATGAATAATTTTGAAGATGCAAATGAGGGAAACCAGGACAAAGTCATGTTGAAGGCTCTCTTTGTTTTGGGGAAGGCGGAGACTTGACAAGCAATGGTTTTAACAATTCCATCACGCTTGCAAATGATGGCCTTTTCCATGGTTCACTGCATATCAAATCAGGTTATACATAGTCACATACAAGTCATTATGTCATTCCCAAGGATTTATTTCAACAAGTCATGAAAATGTAGTTTACTTACTTGGCCCAACAAGATTCAATAAGAGAAACCACATGTGGATTCAAATCCTTTGGAATCTCCAACCTTCTTCCTTTAAACCCTACCGCTGCTACCACCTGCAGTCATTATGTGCTTCTTAAAAATAGATCTAAAGGAAACAGTTTCTTTATGTTATGTTATGATTATACCTGTGCAGGATTGAGGTTGCTCCAAGGTTGTTGCAGAGTCATGAGTTCCCATAGAATAATACCAAAGCTATATACATCTGACTTCTCATTTGATGGCTCATCCCTCAGCACTTCTGGCGCCATCCACTCAGGCTGAGGTTTACAAACCATTTGAGTTTTTAAACATAGGAAATAGCAAAGGAAATGGTATGCACTAGTTTGAAGTTATTTCAAAGAGACTTACAGTTCCTGCCAGAGACTTGGAAGATAAATATGTATTTGCCTTTAATCGTGAAAGCCCAAAATCACAAACCTAGCAGAAAATTTTAAATCAAGTGGGTAACTTGGTATGCATGTCAGTATATTACAAAATCATGGAACTACTACACCTGATTCAGTGAGGACCTTGAACAACTTTTTTGTTCAATCGGCACCCTGAACAGACCCCCCCCCCCCTAAACTATTAATATAAATTAAAGCTGGCCTTTCCTACAGTTAACATGTAAGCGTGGTGAAATGACATCAGTCCAGTGCTGATTTGGCGTTGCAGGACATTACATAACTTTTGAAAATGGATGATGAAATTAAAATTTTAACACGTATCCATATGAATACATAGGCTGCAGATAAGAAAAATAGGTTATCAGCGTCCATCCATGTTCATAATAAGATGCCACATCAGCATGGAAAATGTACCATGCCAATACTTCAAAAGATAATAATTTAAGAGAAGGGATCGGTTAACAATGGTTTATTTTGACAACCTTGACAATGAACCTCTAAATAAATACAAAAAAAATCTTAAAAATGAAAAAAAGTTTATAGATGTGTTCTTCTACCTTTAGATTGATGGTCATTCAAATTTCATGCAATTTCATTATCGTTTGATAGTCCATCAAAGACCATCAAATTTTCATGCAATTTGCAATGGTCCAATTTAACGGTCTTTGATGGACTATCAAATGATAATAAAATTGCATGAAATTTGAATTAACATCAATCTAAACATAGAACAACACATCTATAAAAAAATTTCATTTTTAATTTTTTTTTATATTTATTTAGAGGTCCATTGTCAAGGTTGTCAAAATAACCCATTGTCAATGGATCCCCCACTCATAATTTAAATGCAGATGCACTAAGCAAAGGGGATCATATCCAATAAGAGTCCAAGGACAATTATATTATCCAGTAAAGTTGTAAAATAAGGTGAGAATGTGATATACCTTTACAGTATACTTCCTGTCAACCAAAAGATTAGGGGTTTTCAGATCTCTATGAACAATAGGAGGGTTGCGCTTATGTAAATAGTTCATCCCCTTGGCCTGAACAAAACAAGAAAAGACAAAAGATGGTTCATACCTTCCAAAAGCCTACTAACAGGACCATATTTGTGCTTCATAATAGGTATATATGGTTATACTATATATGATGGTGTTGTGTATGTTGTTCTATAATCTAGCATTCAATGACAATTAGTCAATACTCCAATGAGAAAGTTTATACAGAATACCACACCAAAAATTTGCAAAATGTAGAATGAACCATGAGGAACCACACCTCTCAAGTTCTTAACCCATTTGTAATATTATAAATGTATCTTAGGTACTAATATGAAAAGATGAAAAGGATACCACATCAAATGCCATATGTAGTCGGCGCCTCTCATCCAGGTACTCTCTTACTGAAGACTTATGTAGAAGCTTATAAAGGCTTCCTCTGTAATTCATAGTACAATGGAGTAAACTGGCTTTCAGCTTTTAGTGATATCTAAATTTAAAAGATCAGAGATTTACAACAAATTTAAAAGAGGAAAAAAGTATAACCTAGAGAGATACTCAGTGACAATGGCAAGATTACAGGGCTCAGTGACAGCACCCATGTAAAGAACTATATTTGGATGTCTCAGACTTTTCATTATCGCCACCTAGTCAAATATTAGCCAAAGTCTTAGATACAAATAAGCTGAAGATAAGAATTTAGGAAAGAATTCTTACATATGCATACTATGAAAACATTTATAATACCTCACGCATGAACTCTTTGACACGCTCTGGATGGAAATCTTGCTCAATTAGTATTTTTACTGCAACGTCCTGATAATTGTTACACACCATTTTAGATACTAAACCTTTGCCAATATGTCACTTGACACATATTATAACAGTAGTCAAAGAAGAGAGATACTTACTGAACCATGCCAATCAGCACGATGAACGGTTCCAAAAGAACCTGAAAAATAGAACAAAATAAAAATGACTACTCAATGTACTATAAGGAAAGCAAATGTGTTAACAAAAGGTAAATAGGATTTAATACCTGCACCGATCTTTTCCTTCAAAACAAGATCGTTCCAAGGAATGGCAAGATCATCAATAGAAAAACTATATCTTTGTTAGGGCTAGGGTTAGATGTACGGTTAGGATTAATTCTTGCTTGTGACTCATTAATCTTCGTGTCAGGTGGTCTCAGATTTGATAAAGGCAGGGATGGTGCAGCGCCAGGGGCAAAATATGCACCAGCCTGATCAGAACTAACCAAATCAGTTACTGGCTTGGTATCTTTGAAAATGAGATTGAGAGATTGGCACTCTAAGAAATACTGTTTGGCCAAAGATTTGAAATTTGCATTTATTCCGACCGACTTGAATCTTGGGGGGCGCAGAGGCGATGATACGCAAATGGAATGGGGACCATTTAGCCGTGAGTCTGGTTCTGATAGATTACCGGGTTCCCCTATCAGATCGACTAAATATTCCCTGATCAGGAAAATGAGTAATATGATTAAATTCGCATTGCCTGAAGAAAGGATATTAATGCAAATAATGAATGCACAAACACAAACCTTTCATGACCAAAGCGCACAAGGCATGAGGAAGCATCATCTCTATTGCAATACTTACACCCCTTCACAACTCTGCATGGCACGTTCACACTGTCTGCCAACATCTGCATGTTATTTTTAATTGTATTTAAACATGGGTCAAACAAGTTGAACACAGCATGCAATGGTTCAAGCTAAAAAGAAAAGAAAGGAAAAATGATGTACTTTAAAAAGCAAAGAACGGTGGATGCAAAGACCAATGGAGAGTTGACTGAGCAGTACAACAACTGAATGGGTGCTTGTCCTGACAGCCGAGTTACTCCCTCTCCACCTGCTAAGCAAACTCTCTTCATCTTTTGAATTCAAAACCGCACCCCCCATCCTAGTTGAAACAAGCTTTGCAAGTTGTTCCACCATATCTTTAGTACTAGCTGTGGCACTGAAGGAGGAGAAGGTAGATGCAACAGAGGTATGCAACTGCCTTAGAGGAGAATCAATCTTTGTATTGAATAGCACCACTTCAACAGAAGAATCAGTCCAATCAACATTTTTGAGGGAATCAAGGGAGGGAATCCTGCTTTCCTCCTGCACATCTGTGCATAGGCTCCAGACAAAAGGATCCATCCCTCGTATAACATAAAATCCATCCTGGATAGAGTCATTGTAAGACAATGACCCATTTACCTGAAAACAAAGTAGGGATGTTTCAACAAGTCAGTCAGGTTGGTCCAGGCCTTTCAGGATCACGCAAAACTTATTTATTTTCTCTAGATAGGCTGTGTTAACTTGCAATTGCATAACTATGCATATGTTTCGCCTAGTTACAACAGTACCAGTAATTATTAATATGACTGATGTACAATTCAGTACACCTATTGATATGCTTCTGCCTGGGTCAGAATTGGCATGGGTTGCGTTGAAAGGTTGGTAAAATCTAAGCCTGGTTCAGATCATGTCCATAAAACCTGAGTCTGGGAAGAATTAGCAACACTGAAAACCATGTTCCACATACGTTTAATATTATCTCTATTACAATACCAGTACTACTAATGTACTCTATCAATATATTTTACCGAAACTCGGAAGCTATACTTAGTTCTTGGTGTTGTACAATAAGGAGATGTAAAGTAACAAACCCAGAAACGGTGAGAAAGAGTCTCAGCGGACGCACTGGATGTAATTTGTGCAGTAGCCGCATCACCCTCGTCCATTAACCCAGGATCCGAAGCCGATGCGGCCTCAGAACAAAGCCTCAGCGCCAGTGCCTGCTGTAACTGGTATGTCTCCTCGGCTTGTTGGGCCCAGCTCTTAACGGACCCGCTTCCGCTTCCAGTCCCGCCTCCCAACTCGCATCCGCCAGCAATCGGGTCAGATTTGGCTCCCGTAATCGGGTCCACAGGTGGAAGGACGAAGAAGCAGTCGCCGGAGAGGGAGAGCGAGCTGTCGCCATAGCTGCTACCACTGGACTGGCGCTGTAACTGGAGAGGAAGAAGGAGCGGGAGAGGGATGGGGTGAGGCAGAGGAGGCAAGGAGGGATCGTAGTCGTCGGATATCTGATTCAGCACAGAATACGAGTTTGCTCCCCGTTTTGGTAGTTCCATTTTTGCCTCGTCTCCTTCTTCTTCTTTTGTTCCTCTCTCGCTTGGTGCTCCGTGCTTGGGTCTTGCCGTATGATTTTTGGTTGGATCGGGCTGAGCGATCAGAAAGGAAAGCTTACGGTTAAATATTAAAGGGTTAATTTTTCATGTATCTATTTTAATTTTTAAATTAGTCAATTTTCCGTTAAAACAACAAAATAGTTTATTTTTCCGTTGAAAACTCAAAGTTCTTTCTATAATTTCTTTCTCTTTATTTGAATATTTTATAAAAAAATATTGATCAAATTATCTTTTGCTAAGCTCAAATCTAAAATAACTAGCTAATTAACATTAGGTATAACAAATAGAAAGAAGAGTAAAGAAGAATAAAGAAAATTATTTCAATTTTTTTATTATTCTCTTATTCATTGATCTACTGTATTCAATTAAATTGATGTATATATTTCATCAATTTTATTGTTCCAACTGATTATGAATGTCATATTTAACTCTGTTTAATACCAACTATTGTCCTAACTAGATTTATTATTTTATTGCTTATGATATTTTATATTATTTTTACGGCCGAAGCTGCTAATATATTTTATATAATTTTTGTATTGTTGTATTGAGATCAATACTCAACATTCTTGAAATAACTATTTTTTAGTCACTGAGTATAGTGTTCCTTTGTGCTCCATTATTAATTAAATTTCAGAACTTAAAAAAGGTGTTTGCATAAAAGATTTGAGTTTAGAGAGTGATAATTTTGTTAATATTTTTTAATAAAAGGTTCAAATAAAGAGGAGAATTGAAGAAATTTTAAAATTTTGATGAAAAAATAAATTATTTTGTTATTTTAACGAGCAAATTGATTATCTTAAATTTTTGAATGGGTACACCGTACACCTATAATTAATTGGCACTGTTTGTTGCGTACGGTACGATTATACTTATATCAAGGGAGCACGTGCGATGAACGTACTTATTTTATTTGCCTATTTTAGTTTGTTCAACTTATAACACAGTAAAAGGAAAAAGAAAATCCAACAAAGAAAGGCAACCCCCATTCCCCAATAGACAATTGCACGGAGGCATTTCTTACCTACCAAACCCCGCCTCTCACCTACCCGACCGCCTCTCTCTCTCTCTCTCCCCTCCTTCCTCCATTGGCAACTCTGATGGAAGCAACTGAAGATGGAAAGCGGACGAAAAGAGAATACGGCACTGTTGTTATTGGTGGCACTTTTGATAGGCTCCACCAAGGCCACCATCTCTTCCTAAAGGTACTCTCTTTCTCTCTGTACTCGTCTTCTACGCACTTAAGCTCGCAATTAAGGATGATTAACCACGGATAGTTTACTAGGCTTCCAGCCCGGACTGTTGTTTCCAATGTTTAATTGTATTTCTCAAGAACGGTATTTTGCTTTTCAAACCATTGCTCTGCTCCACCTTTTGATTTGCTTGAAATTGAGCCAATCTTCACACGATAATTTGGTATTTGTTTGTTGAGCAATTAAGATCCTAGTCAATTTAACTTTACTCTAAGAGATGATTGCACCTACATAATTTTTCCCACTACTACTGAGGAACTTTCTAAAGTTTAAGAATCCAGTGTTCTTTTATAATGTAGCTGTATGCTTAGTGCTTGATTTGTTATGGGCACCAACGGAGTTATTAGCTGCCTTTGTTCTGGTTAGTTCCATTTAAGTAAAAGGTTACCAAAGCTGGGTTTGTTTTTGCATATAATGGCAATTTCGTCTGAATAATGTAGAACAAGTTTAGCCAATAATTTCTGTGTATTTATTGAGCAGGCAGCTGCTGAGCTGGCAAGGGATCGCATAGTTATTGGTGTTTGTGATGGCCCCATGCTCAGTAAGAAGAAGGTTTGCTTATTTCTTTATTTGTTGGAGATTGCAATATGAATCAGGAACAACGCATACAAGATCTGGACATGGCAGATGATGTCTTAGTTATATAAATTTTTGTTTTGTTTTTTAGTTTGCTTGAGACTCAATTTGATATCTTTGATTGTTTTCTTAATTTATCTTAGGCTCTCAGCTACACAACCAAACCATTTCTTTCACTTTTGAAACTTTTAATAAACAATGTTATTGATCAAATATTAAACTTATGTGACCTATTAATATATATTTTAAAGGAAAATAGAAGCAGGGAAAGGAATTTTGTTCCATAGCATATGTTCATTTAGATGTTTTTTTTTTTGTGTGTGGTTACAGTATGCATATCTAATTGAACCCATTGAGATAAGGATGCAAAATGTGAAGGATTACATAAAGGTATGCATACCAGCTTATCTGTATTACCATTCAAAAGTTTCAAGTTTACTGTTGAAAGTTTTTTTTTAGTAATGCTATTGGGAAATTTTGAAATAGCATTTTTGTCTCTCTAAAATTGGCTAATCAGAAAATGACTTCTTAGGATGTAAACTATGTAAACATACATGATGGTTAGGATGTAATAATTCAGAAGATTCTATTTTGTTGTTTGTCTTGATATTCATAAAGCCTGAATCAGGAAATGATTTGTTAGGATGTAATCTATGTAAACATCTATGGTTCTGTTTGATCTTCATGGACATGGAAAATGGTTTGCTTAAAATCCTATTTTTTTGGTTTGTCTTGATATGCATGCCTACCAAAACAAAACTGCAATGCATTAATCTTTTACTTGAATATAGAGAAAGCACCATTATATTGCCTCCTATGGAGACAGATAGAGCATATGTGTTTGCATTTCGAACCTCTGTCTAATTTCAATTTTTTTTTAACTTCATACCATGCTTTTTTACTTTTTCAGTCAATCAAGCCCCACTTGACAGTAGAAACAGAACCGATCACGGACCCTTTTGGGCCCTCTATTGTGGATGAAAATTTGGAGGCAATTTTAGTCAGGTTAGCTTGTGATATATTTATTTTATCCTTGTATTTATGTAATTTTGCATTTAAATGCTTGTGAAAAGTTAGTTCCATATAAAATTAATTTTGTGTGAGATATTATTTTTTTTAAAACAATTGCTGTTTGAAACAAAGATTTTTTTTTTTTTTTTTGCAGTTCTGAATATATATATATATATTTGTTATTTTGTCAACGGAAACATGACAATTACCTGACTGTGTTAATCAATGTATAGACCTCTATACATGAATCAATGGCAAGCTTTGTAGGCTGCAGCTCAATTTGTAGAAATTTGTCTTTTAGCAAAAGCAAATTCAGCACATATATAGGGGTTTTGTGAAAGAACCCAGAAGAAATTGCTTTAGGACTGAACCATGTTTCTTATTTTGTAGCAGCAAGGAGACATTGCCTGGCGGGTATGCTGTTAATAGGAGAAGAGCTGAGAGGGGTTTATCCCAATTAGAGGTACCATATGTGTTATCTTTTTATTGATACAAGTTTACAATGGCTTTTTGTTCAATGTTTGCATTGTACCTGTCAAAGTCAGAACCTTTAAAAGTAGCTCGTAACAAGTGGAATTGACAATATTGGCAGGTTCATACCAGTTACATTTTGTATTTGCTGTTGGTAGTTTATCACTGAACATCCAGAATCTGATTGCAACTTTTGCTTCCAGTATGTATAATTTTTCTTTTTTACTGTAATAATTGTAGATAGAAGTTGTGGAATTGGTAGAAGAGGAAACCGGGGAAAAGATCAGTTCTAGTGAGTTGCGAAGAAGGGAGGCAGGAGAGGCAAACAAAATACAAGATATAGATCAAAATGGCAATGCAAATGAGGTAGGCATGAAAATACAAGATGGAGAATGATTTTGATATTTAATTAGTTGTTCTATCTATTGGGTTCTGTAGTATTATTTTGTTTCCTTTTTCTCTTCACAAAGAGTAAATAGAGAAACCTCAATCAGATAGAAACAATTATAATGTTGTAAAATGACAACTTTTACTTTTTCTGTCATATTTACTCATAAAGGAACTTTTGACAAGTTTGCAGATCCAATAAATAGTTAGCATTCAGAAATAAATGTCACGAACTTATTTGGAAAATAGGATGCAAGGCTAGTAAATTGAAGCTATAATAAAGGAATTAATATAAATTGATAAGATAATTGCAACTGAATTATGAAGAACACAAAGGAAAAGTGGCTGCACTGGTATTGTTAGCCCCGGATAATTGGTAAGAGTTTAGAGCATATGTGTTTGCATTTCGAACCTCTGTCTAATTTCAATTTTTTTTAACTTCATACCATGCTTTTTTACTTTTTCAGTCAATCAAGCCCCACTTGACAGTAGAAACAGAACCAATCACGGACCCTTTTGGGCCCTCTATTGTGGATGAAAATTTGGAGGCAATTTTAGTCAGGTTAGCTTGTGATATATTTATTTTATCCTTGTATTTATGTAATCTTGCATTTAAATGCTTGTGAAAAGTTAGTTCCATGTAAAATTATTTTTGTGTGAGATATTATTTTTTTTAAAACAATTGCTGTTTGAAACAAAGTTTTTTTTTTTTTTGCAGTCCTGAATATTTTTTTGTTATTTTGTCAACGGAAACACAACAATTACCTGGCCGTGTTAATCAATGTATAGACCTCTATACGTGAATCAATGGCAAGCTTTGTAGGCTGCAGCTCAATTTGTAGAAAATTGTCTTTAGCAAAAGCAAATTCAGCACATATATAGGGGTTTTGTGAAAGAACCCAGAAGAAATTGCTTTAGGACTGAACCACGTTTCTTATTTTGTAGCAGCAAGGAGACATTGCCTGGCGGGTATGCTGTTAATAGGAGAAGAGCTGAGAGGGGTTTATCCCAATTAGAGGTACCATATGTGTTATCTTTTTATTGATACAAGTTTACAATGGATTTTTGTTCAATGTTTGCATTGTACCTGTCAAAGTCAGTACCTTTAAAAGTAGCTCGTAACAAGTGGAATTGACTATATTGGCAGGTTCATACCAGTTACATTTTGTATTTGCTGTTGGTAGTTTATCACTGAACATCCAGAATCTGATTGCAACTTTTACTTCCAGTATGTATAATTTTTCTTTTTTACTGTAATAATTGTAGATAGAAGTTGTGGAATTGGTAGAAGAGGAAACCGGGGAAAAGATCAGTTCTAGTGAGTTGCGAAGAAGGGAGGCAGGAGAGGCAAACAAAATACAAGATATAGATCAAAATGGCAATGCAAATGAGGTAGGCATGAAAATACAAGATGGAGAATGATTTTGGTATTTAATTAGTTGTTCTATCTATTGGGTTCTGTAGTATTTCTTTTGTTTCCTTTTTCTCTTCACAAAGAGTAAATAGAGAAACCTCAATCAGATAGAAACAATTATAATGTTGTAAAATGACAAACTTTTACTTTTTCTATCATATTTACTCATAAAGGAACTTTTGACAAGTTTGCAGATCCAATAAATAGTTAGCATTCAGAAATAAATGTCACGAACTTATTTGGAAAATAGGATGCAACGCCAGTAAATTGAAGCTATAATAAAGGAATTAATATAAATTGATAAGATAATTGCAACTGAATTATGAAGAACACAAAGGAAAAAGTGGCTGCACTGGTATTGTTAGCCCCGGATAATTGGTAAGAGTTTAGGGTTTGATTACATGCCAAAAGATAAAGATAAATCCCTCTCTCTTGCTTATATAATCCCACTAAAGACAAAAATACATAAAACAAAGATGCAGCAGCACTAGCTGCACAATCTGCGTCCCAGTACCGTCCACGATGCTAGCTCATCAATTCTCAGCTCCAGTAACTACATCTATCAGGCTTTTGTGATATTCACTAGACCCATTTCCTTGGTCCATATTCATTTACTGCGTGTTGGAGGTGTTGAGCAAGTCAATTGGCGCAATGGTCACCATTCCATATAGACCTGATACCAAATCTATTAATTGGCTGCTGTTATATTTCTCCCAAACAATCCATGGAAACCACTGCTCACGGTTTGCACTGTTACTGCTACTCACTGCTGCAAAATTCTTTCTTCTCCCTGCTATTTCGATCAGCGACATCCCAAAACTATAGACGTTGCATTTTTCAGTCACGCTTGTTGCCATCCACATCTCTGGTGCAGCATAACCCGGCGTCCCTCTGATCCCAGTCATGCTGGTATGAGTATTGTCTCTGCTCAGCAGCTTGGACAATCCAAAATCAGCAACTTTTGGATTGTACTTGTCGTCTAGAAGTATGTTCCCTGGCTTTATGTCATAGTGAATAATCTTCTGTTGGCACTCCTCATGCAAGTACCTGATCCCTTTCGCGGTACCAACTGCGATCTCATGCAGCATTGGGAAGCTCACACCATCTCCTGCTTTGCCGTTTCCAAACAAAAGGCTATCAACTGCATCGTTCTGCATGTACTCATACATTAATGCCTGAACAGAAGCATCAAAGCAAAAGCCAAAGAGCGTGACAAGATTTATGTGGTATGTCCTGCTTATCGTACTGATTTCAGCTATGAACTGCTCCTCCACTCTCTTATCCAAATGTCCATGTAGTATTTTCACTGCCACCGGCATGCCGTTAGGTAGTATTCCCTTGTACACCGTCCCAAAACCTCCTGACCCAAGTTTGGTTGAATAGTTCTGGGTGAAACCGGCCAGCTGCTCTGCGGAAAACCGAATTGGTTTCTCCCTTGCAATCTCATTCAGGAAATTCTCTATCGTGGACACTTTTATCTGAGAGTCGGTGACTGTCGTGTAGAGAAGTGTAACTGATGGTGCTGGTGGGACAGTACGTGTTGGGTGTGTGCTAATCCTGATTGTGGGTAATACCATGCTCCTTGAAATATTTGTAAATAAAATATGCTATAGCTACTGAGCCAATAACACTAATAATAGCAACAACTGCAAACGAAGGATATATACAAACAGTAAAGTTAAAAATTATTCAATCAATTATGAAGGAAGAAATGCATGCAGTAATAAGATAGTTTTGACATGTCTGAAAAGCTGAAATTCTTCATTTTTCCTTTTTATCACTACCCCGATGTATAGATTAGTCAAGGCTCGCGGCCTGGCACGCTGTAAATCCTTTTTATTCATTTTAGGAAAAATCAGTAGGCTTTTGGCCTGCTCTTCAAAAAAAGATAGTTTTGACATGGACCAGTTGGAGGCGCATGCGCCTTCATATGTATCGGCGAAAATAGCCGCCATAGTGTTGAAAGCATTAGAAGCCCCCTTATTGAATTCACTGGAACTAGGCAAAGGTGGGGTGTTGCCATTAAAGGACATCTTGCTTAATGTACTTGATGAAATGAGATGAATGAAATAAAACATGTGATGAGATGGGAGATGGAGGTGAAATAAGAGGGAATCTTTCGTTGAACGGTTCTGCAGATTTTGTTGAACGCATATACATATAAATAAACGCCGAGGTCAATTAAACTGTCAATTACTTTTAGAGGAATAAACCATTGTATGTTTTAACTTTTCTTTGTTTAGATTATGGGATGATGTAGAAGTGCAGAATATCCTATGTGTTATAATATTAATGATAGATGTTTCACCTCCTCCACCTCCTCTCATTCCTCCACCTCCTCCCATAATAATAGAAGTTTTTCATTCTCTTCACCTTCTCTTTAACTCTAGATTTAATTTTGTATTAATTTTCTCTTTTATTACATGATGTTTCTCTAGCCTATAAATAGAGGCTTGTATGTTGTTGATGGGAATATAAAAAATCTTTAGATGAGATAATATAGAAATAAGATTTTAGCCTCTCACAACTTTTGTCTTCTATCTTTATTTTATAACACGTTATCAGCACGACTTCGCTCTAATCAAGTTGTGACGGAAGTTTATTTTATAGTAGAAGCACAAGATCGACATAATCAGATTATCGTAAGATTGTCTCTAAAAAGAGGTACACTTTATATTAAATTTTATTATTTTACCATTAATTATAATATTTATTTTCTTGATGAAATTGTTCTTATATTGGATGAGACTAATATTTTCATTCCCCGAAGAGAATGATAAAATAAGTAAATACCAGAATTTTTTTATTTATTCAATAACCAGAAGTTATTGATACTTTTAATGGCCAGAAGTCATTGTATTTGATAATTAAAAGTTTTATCAAAATGAGTTACAATTGATAACCCGAAGTTATCGATATACTTAATAACCGGAAGTTATTCAACTAAAATGGTAACCAGAAGTTATCAATTAGATAGATAAATAAATAAATATAATGTCTCTAATTTTTTTTAATGACCTGAAGTTATTAATATTCTTTTTCTTTAGTAATTTTCATAAATAGATGTTCGATTAAATTTATTAATATTAGTAGTATTTTTATTTTGTAGTCCTTATGGCAAATCTTACTAAACTTGAATTCGTTGCCCTTGATATATCGGGCAAGAACTATCTCCCATGGACTCTCGATGCTGAGATTCATCTTACCGCAAATAATCTTGGAGATACAATAAAAGATGAAAATAAGGCATCCCCGCAGAGAAAGCCAAAGCAATGATATTCCTCCGTCATCATCTCCATGAGGATTTAAAAACTGAATATTTAACGGTGAAAGATCCGTTAGAATTATGGAAAAATTTAAAAGAAAGATATGACCATCAAAAACAAGTGCTCCTCCCAAAAGCTCGTTATGAATGGATTCATTTAAGGTTGCAAGATTTTAAATCTGTGGGTGAATATAATTCCGCAATGTTTCGCATAACTTCTGAGTTAAAATTATGCGGAGAAAAGATTACTGATGAAGACATGTTAGAAAAAACATTTTCCACATTTCATGCTTCGAATTTGCTCCTGCAGCAGCAATATCGGGAGCGTGGTTTTAAAAAATATTCAGAATTGATATCATGTCTTCTTGTTGCGGAACAAAATAATGAGCTTCTCATGAAAAATCATCAATCACGGCCCACTGGCTCTAGTCCATTTCCTGAAGCAAATGCGACATCATTCCCTGAAGCGAATGCAACATCATTTAAAGGAAATCGTGGTCGAGGACGTGGTCGCGGCCCCAGAAGAGGTCGTGGACGTGGTCGCAATAATGTTTGGCGACGTGAAGGTCATAATTTCAAATCAAATGACAATAATGCGGGGAGATATGAAAAGGAAAAGAATTCAACATCTTCTAAAAAGTTTGAAAGTAGTTGTTATAGATGTGGTATGACAAACCATTGGTCACGCACATGTCGTACTCCTAAACATTTAGTTGAACTTTATCAAGCATCCATCAAGAAAAAGGGAAAAGAAGTAGAAACAAATTTTATTGAAAATGAGTCAAGTGATTTACTCATAGATACACACCTAGATGTTTCTGATTTCTTTGAGAATGTTGATAAAGAAATAAATATTATGAGCTAAGTTTTTTTTTTATTTTAATTCAGTTTTATGTTGTAAGTTTATGTTTCTCATGAATAAAATTAGTTTCTTTAATTTTGATCTTGTATATTTTTTTTTGTTCAAAGGAAAAAGAATATGATTGAAGGCTCCAGCAGAGCAATGACAAGTATTAGAGATGAATGTCTAGTAGACAGTGGAACAACAAACACAATATTAAAAAGCAAAAAATATTTTTCTCAATTGTCTCCTGTAGAGACACATGTTAATACAATTTCTGGTATTAGTAACTTAATTGAAGGCTCTGGAAGAGCTTGTATTTTGTTATCAAAAGGAACAAAATTAATTATAAATGACGCATTATACTCTAGTAAATCCAAAGAAATTTACTAAGTTTTAAAGATATTCGGTGTAATGGTTATCATATCGAAACCATGACTGAAAATAACATTGAATATCTTCAAATTACAACGATTAAATATGGTCGGAAGATCATATTGGAAAAGATGAAAGCTTTATCATCTGGACTATATTGTATGAACATAAGTTCAATAGAATCAAATATGGTCAGTAACCAGAAGTTGCATGACACAAAAATGTTTACTCTGTGGCATGACAGGTTAGGTCATCCAGGTAACATTATGATGAGGAGAATAATTGAAAGTGCAAATGGGCATCCTCTAAAGGACCTGAAGATCCTATTATCAAAAGATTTATCATGTACAACATGCTCTCTTGGAAAATTGATAATTAGGCCATTTAAAAATAAAATTGAAAATGAATCTCCTTTATTTTTAGAGAGAATTCAAGGAGACATTTGTGGGCCTATTTCTCCTCCATGTGGACCATTTAGATATTTTATGGTTTTAATTGATGCATCAACTCGATGGTCACATGTTTGCCTATTAGCTACAAGAAATGTTGCATTTGCTAGGCTATTAGCACAAATAATCCAATTAAGAGCAAATTTTCCGGATTACCAAATTAAGAGTATCCGGCTTGATAATGCAGGAGAATTTACATCCCAGTCTTTTAATGATTATTGTATGTCAATTGGGATTAAGGTAGAACATCCAGTTGCTCATGTACATACACAAAATGGTTTAGCTGAATCATTAATTAAAAGATTACAACTGATTGCTAGACCGTTACTTATGAAATGTAATCTACCATCTTCTGCATGGGGACATACCATATTACATGCTGCTGCACTTATTAGATTAAGACCAACTGCATCTCATAAATTTTCTCCATTACAATTGGTCTCTGGAAGAGAACCAAACTTGTCCCATCTTAAAATTTTTGGTTGTGCTGTGTATGTTCCAATTTCTCCTCCACAACGCACAAAAATGGGACCACAGAGGAGATTAGGAATTTATATTGGTTTTCACTCTCCATCAATTATTAAATATTTAGAACCATTAACTGGAGATGTTTTTACAGCTCGTTTTGCTGATTGTCAATTTGATGAGACAATATTCCCAATCTTAGGGGGAGAAAAAGAAAAGCTGGAAAAACAAGTAACTTGGAATGCATCATCAATATCTTATCTTGATTCCCGGAGTGGTCAATGTGAACTGGAAGTTCAAAAGATTATACATTTACAAAGAATAGCAAATGAGTTACCAGATGCATTTACAGATACAAAAAGAGTGACTAAATCACATATACCAGCTTTAAATGCACCTGCTCGAATTGAAATAACCCCAGCAGAGGTTACTATACAAAGAAAACGTGGAAGACCAATCGGTTCCAAAGACAAAAATCCACGAAAAATGAAAGAGCGGAATAATACAGTTGGTGTAACTTCAGCAAAAGTTACCGATAAAATCCCAGAAGAGATTGTCAGTAAAATCCCAGAAGAGATTGGAAGTAGAACCCTAGAAGAGGTCGTTGATAAAGTTCCAGAAGAAACTCAGGCACCGAATGATTATGAGATCTCAATAAATTATGTACAGAATGGTATAATATGGAACCGAAATGAAACACGTGTTGATGAAATTTTTGCATATGCTATAGCAATTGAAGTGATAAATGAGGAAGATTATGTGCCAAAAACTCCAGAAGAGTGTATGCACAGAAATGATTGGCCAAAATGGAAAGATGCCATGAAGGCTGAATTAGATTCGCTTGAAAAGCGAAATGTTTTTGGACCTGTAATTCTAACCCCTAAAAATGTTAACCCTGTAGGTTACAAGTGGGTTTTTGCAATAAAAAGAAATGAGAAAAATGAGATTGTGAGATATAAAGCAAGGCTGGTGGCACAAGGTTTTACACAAATACCAGGAGTTGATTATGAAGAAACGTATTCACCTGTAGTGGATGCAATAACTCTTCGATTTTTAATCAGTCTCGCAATCACTGAGAACCTTCAAATGCGTCTCATGGATGTTGTCACAGCTTATTTGTATGGATCACTCGATAATGATATCTATATGAAAGTCCCTGAAGGATTAAAAATGTCTGAAGTATTTACATCAAAATCTCGAGAAATGTATTCTATAAAGTTAAAACGATCATTGTATGGACTAAAACAATCGGGTCGAATGTGGTATAATCGACTCAGTGAATATCTCATAAAAGAAGGATATAAATCTAATATAATTAGTCCATGTGTTTTTATTAAACGATCAATCTCGAGTTTTATAATTATTGCAGTATATGTTGATGACCTGAATATCATTGGGTCTCCTGAAGAGATCGAAAAGACTGCAAAATTATTAAAGAATGAATTTGAAATGAAAGATCTTGGTGTAACAAAGTTGTGTCTCGGCCTGCAGATCGAGCATTTGCATAATGGTATATTTGTCCATCAATCAAACTACATCCAGAAGATGTTGAAACGTTTTAATATGGACAAAGCTCATCCTCTAAGTACACCAATGGTTGTCCGATCACTTGATGTGAAAAAAGATCCTTATCGGCCCCGAGAAAATAATGAAAAAGCTCTTGGTCCTGAAGTACCATACTTAAGTGCAATTGGGGTTTTGATGTATCTTGCTAATAATACGAGACCTGATATTGCTTTTTCTGTAAATGTATTAGCGAGATATAGTTCTGATCCAACACGCCGACATTGGAACGGAATCAAACATGTATTACGTTACCTTTGTGGGACACGTGATATGGGACTATTTTATCGAAAAAATACAAAGTCCAAACTAGTTGGATATGCGATGCGGGATATTTATCGATCCGCATAAAGCTCGGTCACAATCCGGATATGTGTTTACATATGGCGGCACTGCAATTTCATGGCGATCAACAAAGCAAACATTGACAGCAACATCATCAAATCATGCTGAATTAATTGCTCTTTATGATGCTGGACGGGAATGTGTATGGTTAAGATCCATGATCCAACACATCCAAGAGGAATGTGGTCTCGAGACAGTCAGAGAAAACCCGACGGTGATATACGAAGATAATACTGCATGCATTGCTCAAATCAAAGAAGGATATATCAAAGGTGACAGAACCAAACACATCTCGCCGAAGTTCTTCTCAACACATGACTTACAGAAGAATGGTTTGATAAATATTTGTCAAATCAGATCAAGCGATAATTTGGCGGACTTATTCACAAAATCATTGCCAAGAAATATTTTTGAGCAGCTTTCACATAAAATTGGCATTCGTCACTTAAAAGATGTACGTTAAAATGAGGGGGAGTATTATACACGTTGCACTCTTTTTCCCTTCACTAAGTTTTGTCCCATTGGGTTTTTTTAGTAAGGTTTTTAATGAGGCAACATAACTGATCCGTAAGTATCGCTTAAATCAAGTTGGTCCTGAGTACCAAAATTTAATATTTGTCCAAAGTAGTACAATATTAATAGTGTATAATATAAGGCGAAACATCTAAGGGGAGTGTTATAATATTAATGATAGATGTTTCACCTCCTTCACCTCCTCTCATTCCTCCACCTCCTCCCATAATAATAGAAGTTTTTCATTCTCTTCACCTTCTCCTTAACTCTAGATTTAATTTTGTGTTAATTTTCTCTTTTATTACATGATGTTTCTCTAGCCTATAAATAGAGGCTTGTATGTTGTTGATGGGAATATAAAAAATCTTTAGATGAGATAATATAGAAATAAGATTTTAGCCTCTCACAACTTTTGTCTTCTATCTTTATTTTATAACACTATGGGCATTCTCTCAATTTATTTGCAGCTGACTTAATTTTAATGGGTGGGAAACTGTCAATTAATTTCACACAAAGAACACTGATTTATCTTTTTTCCTTAACATATATTTTTTGGATATATCTTTCAACCTTTTCTCCGTCTAATTTACTTATCTTAATTAATTAATTCGGTTATCATGTTTAGTGTTAGCTGTGTTGTGGTGGGCAAAAGAGCAAGTCTCAAACTAACAGTCCGAGGTGGACCAAGAAAATTTGTACAATTCCTTATTTATAATAGTACATTAATTAGTACTTTCGGATGGAGAAAAAGTATATGGAATAAAGAATTAAGAGACTTGGTTGCAAAATCCAATGGAGAGAAATATGAGAAGCAAGTTTAAAGGTCCAGTGAGCTATATGAGCTTGTGATCTCCTAATTTCTTCTCTCCTGCGATGTGTTGTGAGATCATAAAGTAAAGAAAAGAAAAAGAAATATCAAAGAGCATTATTATTACGATAATAACAAAACCCACGACAACATGACTTGTTCTTTACGGGTCCTGCGTTATGGATTTTTTTTTAACATAATAAAGTGGAAACAGTTAATTACCTAATAATCATGTGAGCTTGTGGGTTGTGATTCATCTTCGTTATTTTGCATTTCCATTATTTCATTATCGTGAAGTTGTTATTTGAAAAAAAAAAAACAGTTCGCATAAATTAATCCGTAAGGAAACTCATGCTCTGAAGTTCTGACAGTTTTTAGTAATAATAAGTTTTATTAAATTAATATTATTAAAAATAAGAGCGAGAAACGTAAATTTTCAAATATACGAATGGCAGCGCGCCACTGACAGTGGCGTGTTTCCTTATTTTTACGAAACGCGCCTCTGGCAGTGGCGCGTTTTCTTATTTTTACGAAACGTGCCACGCGTCGGTGGCGCGTTTACTTCTTATATATACAAAACACGCAAGTGAGATGGAGGCGTTGTGCGGGGTTTGACGAAACGCACGCCGCTGGCGCGTTTTCGTCAGCCACAACCGATGTGTGCGCGCCGCCATTCGTATATTTGAAATTTTATGGTTCTCATTCTTATTTTTAATAATATTAATTTAATAATAATTATTAATAATAAAAACTGAAGTTCTGAACAAAGCATTAACCTCTGAGGAGAAATTTGTACTCATCTAATTTTGTGAATGTTACTTTTTTTGTTTATGCAATATCTGTGCAAAATGTTCCTATACAAGTACACTTACATGATAACTTCCTTAAAAAATGAAACATACTATAGAGCATTTCCATGTTGGAGATTTTATTATTTTTTATCACATCGAATAAAACGTATATTAAATTTAATTGCGAAAATTCTTTCTTAAAAAGTCAAAACGATCCCTAAACTTTCATTTATTTTAAGCCGGAACTTAAACTTTTTTTTAAAAAAAACATCAAATTTGTCCTTGAATTTTTTCAAAAGAAAAAAAATCAAATTGATCCTTTAATTTTAAACTACACCAAACAAATCCATCAACGTTTCTCTTAAAAACAAATTTGGCCTCTGAACTTTCAAAAAATAGATATAATCCCGACATATTTTTTTATATATTACTTTTTAAGATTTGAATACATAATTAGAGTTGGATTACGGTGCTATGTGTAGTATGGATGACCCATGTGTTACGGATCGGTTCTCTATTTTCAAAGTTTTAATAGTTGATCCGAGCGCTCAAAATTATTTTCATATGAAAATCAAGTGCAAACCAAATTTTATATTTTTTTAGTTTTTTTCACTATTTTTGATAATTAGAAAATCACTCCTTATGAACATCATGATAATTAAATCAAGTGATTTTCTAACTATTTAAAAAATATAAATTTTAGTTTATAACTAGATTTTTATATAAAAATTATTTTGAACGATCAGTTTAACTATTTAAACTTTAAAAATGAAGAAATAATCCGTGACACACGGAATCATTCATACTACACGTAACATCCAAACTCATATAAGTATATGCCATTATGTAAAAAGACAAGTCCTATTAAATAATTTACTATCGGAAATCTTTATGCTAAATGATTTTCTATTATGTTGGCAGCTTTTCTTTGATTCTTTCCTTTCTTAAAAAAATTTCTTGGATGTTAGATTAGTTGATCTCTCCGATCTCAAAGTACGGGTCAAACCAATGACATTGTTTTTGAACTGTGGTTTTAGCTAAAATAAAATAATTATTTTGATTATGTTAAACAACTTACCTCTTTTAAAAATATTTGTTTTTTTTTCTGACAAAGCAACGGGATTGTAACGTAACAAAAATTTCAAACCGAACAAGGATCATGATTTCTCTGCCTCTACATACTTCCCTTATTTGTGAAGCCACAACTTATCATTTTTAACTTATGGAAGATCTATTTTACCTTAAAAATTTGAGAGCCCCTAAATTCATTTTTTAATGCTTTCGGAAACATCTCTTGACTAGCTTTAATAATTGGCTTTGAGTTGTGAGAAAGTAACCATTTGTCATCTTTTATTTATCAATCTGTGAACGTACCACTAAATTTATGTCAACTTGTTGAAAGGCACAAATCAAAATTGATATTAATCACCCTAATCTATATGCATTTATATTAAGCTAGTGCTACAACGGCTATCTATTAATATGTATTTCTTTTTGGTGGTCCCGATCGACAACCCAAGCCATTATTATGTAAACATTTAAGTTTGACAGAACATAATTCCATAAAAGGTATAATAAATTCTATTTGTTATCTTAAATGGATGGGTAGGATTCGATCTTATAACATTGGAAATTAGACCATCATAAAACTTCTAATCATTGATTATCATGAGATAAAATAAATGTGATTCAACTTCTAATTATTTAATTTTCATCAAAAAAACTTCTAATTATTTAAGTGTTATTTTACTATATATAATTATAAATCATAGAACTTTATGAACGTTCTTATTACATCGATGCAATTAGAAGACATAATGTTAACTATAAGTATAAAGATTGATTTTTGTAAAATTGTGATATTTAAATCTTAGACTGTCCATTGGGCCTCGAAGAGTGGATTAATGCTAAGATTGTTATAGAAAATCAATATCCTGTGTGGATTTGTGGATGAATATCTGGTGGTTTGTAATAACATGTTTGGTGGTTCATAAATATGTTACTAAATTCCTTTATATTTATGTTTCATAGTTTTAAGTATATGATGACAAAATTTTCGAAAGTACAAAAACAAAATACAGTCAAAGTTTAATGGCAAAAATGTTTAATTTATTCTATATGTTAAAAAGTCACACAAAAGATTTCCAATGGAATATACGCACGTGGCATGGAAAGATCAGTTACATAATTTTATAATGAAATTAAGATATAACCTAACCAACCAATTGCGATTGTGACCTTAGTATGATGTGGGTCCCGGAACTAACACTTCTTTCCAATAAACAAACCCATAATGCATATTTTAATTATACATTAGAATATCTTCATTTTATGTAGGAAACAATTTCTCAACAGTTTTTTTTATACACAAAAATATGTTGTAAGCAAAATGATGCAATTAAAAATAAAATAAAAAAGATGCATTTTTTTCTGATTTTTTTTATGTATTTTCCCTGTTTTTTTTTTGTTTACGGATTGTCTTAAATTTTTAAGGTCACTATTTTTTACTGTACCGCAATTTTCTTATGGTATTAATAAGAAAATTGGGCTTTGACCTCTATTTCTTTATTAAAAAATAAAGTATAAGATTGGTTGATGAGTGCTGCTCCGTGAGTATCAGCAGTCATGACACAGCACACGGTTGTATTTTCTAATAAAATAAGGTCTTACAAACTGTTGCATATCTTTATTGAAGTACAATTTGATAAAATCAAATTCCTTTTTCACTATAATACTGAATATTTAGCGGTGCCCTTTTCTGGAACTTAAAAAACTTGAAGGGCGTAAATGAAAGTTCGTTACTAGTTTGAAACTTTGGTAGGTTTTTCACCTACCATCTCAAAAAAAAAGTTGGTTACTACTTTGTCAAATAGACAAAATGACAAATACCCAAAATGTCAATCCAATTTAAATAAACAAAATTTAGGGGTCAACTCAATCCGATTAATTATATTTTTTTAATTAATTTTATGATTTAGTACTAATTAAAGCTTAAATATATACTAATTATACACTAATTAAGATTAATTATAAATTAATTAATATTTTATTATTTAAAATTATATAAAAATATTTAATTATTTTACACATATTGGATCGGGTTGATCCGTGACCCGTGAGTCAAGTATGGATTAAAAAAATTTTAATCCATTTTTAATCTGATCGAGTTCAGATTGAATTAAAAAAAATAATAATATGATCTGAGACATTGAGATCCTTAAAACGAATACAGCCAAGAAGAAGTCTTAGATATTGGTTAATCCCAATAAATATCCATTTTTTCTTTTTCTTTTTCTGTCACGATTTGTTATCACATCAAAAGGTGAATATGGGTGGATAAGATCGAATTTGCACCCAAAAATTTCAAGCAGTACGGTTCGGGTTGGAATCTTCAGACCTGTTAGGTTATCCATTTGCTACTCATCTAAATGTCGTTTAAAATTATTTATTTCCAAATAGTTTCCTTATAAGCAAGCCCAATGAGAAATTTAAAAATATCAGATTAATCTGATAAAAAATATATATTCTTTTAGGAATTATATTTTTAAACAAATTAATAATATTTATTCTTTTAGGAATTATATTTATCACTTATCAATATCTTATTTTTTATAATGAAATTACAAGTTTATACCTAAGAAGATAAGCATATTATATCCTCTTAATTTTTTTATAATTAGTCCAAAGCTTCAAATTAAATAAAATAATTATAAGGATTTTAGGTACTTTAGTGAGTCAACCAAGATGATTTCAAAATGGAATTAAAGTTCTAAAAAAATTATTTGTAAATATCATTATATCAAGGAATTATTTATAATGTGTATTTTAATGTTAAGATCATTTCTAAGTAGATTTGTTTACTCAAATCTGGTGGCCATTTGGGTTAACGTTGACATGGACCCGATCCACTTGTGCGATGTGGATAAGTACAATGCGGGTTGGCATGGAAGATCCATAATTTCTCCCCCACGAAAGAAGATGTATAAATCATCAGAAAATAGAATATACCAAAATAAAGTAAAATACAAAATCCAAAACTGAATAATAAAGAAACACTCCTTCACGTCTCCAATCAATATATATTCTCAATGAATGCTACGTTTTGGACCTTTTCTTTTTTCAACCTTCATGTATTTTCTCTTTGTTCTATCATTTTTTAATGAGTCACGGAATCAACTCTTTTCTTTCTAAAACAGCTGAGTCGTTCCCTAAGAGACAGAGAAAGGAGAAGCAAGAAGAGATATAGTGAGTTCTTTCCTCTATAGTTCCTTTCTGAGGCAATGAAAGACTTCCCTTCTTGCTTCAGTGATAGCTCTGTCAGTTTGTCGGAACCGAGCACCGGTAGCAGTACCTATGCCGGAACCATCACATTTTTGGCAGAGAAATCGCTGCAGGCTGTCCACACATGTGTGTACAAAGCAATCTTGTCAAGCCGGAAAGAGGTCATAATTAAACTAATCTGGTCGAAGAGCAGCCACTCGCACTTTCTGTCGGTCGAGATTGAAGACGGTTCTTCTGCTAATTCTACATTATCATCGACTTCTTCAAGACCACCAAAATCGAGTGTGCATACCGCAACTGGTATGTCTGGTAACACAACAGTACAGGCCAACACACCTATTACACTACAGAAGAAAAGAGGCAGTCGTGCGTTTGTGATAGATAACACAGTCGTCGGGTTGCACTGGGATATAGGATCTGCCAAGTATGGGTCAGGACCTGAACCAGTTAAGGATTTCTTTGTTGCAGTCATAGCTGATGCAGAGTTTAGCCTCCTGATCGGCGATATGAGCCGAGATTTTGTGCAGAAATTTGAAGATATTCCAATGGCAAGGTCCTCTTTCCTGTGCCGAAAGGAGCAGATACGTGGTACAACAGCTTATTCGACCAAATCAAGGTTCAGAGAGGAGGGCAGGGAACATGATATCATGATATATTGCAAAGGAGACGAATGGGATTCGAAGGATGCTGAGTTGACAGTGACTGTAGACAAGAAGAAGGTTGTGAGTGTGAGGCGGCTGAAATGGAACTTTCGAGGGAACCAAACAATATTTATTGATGGAACAGTTATCGACATGATGTGGGACATACATGATTGGTGGTTTTGTAACCTGCCTAACTGTGCGATGTTCATGTTTAAAACAAGGACCTCGGCCGACAGCCGCCTCTGGCTTGAAGAAGAGCAGTCTCAGTCGGGCCAGCTGCTGTCTAATACCAGGGGTGGAGGCAATGGAAGTGGATTTTTTCTCCTAATTCAAGCAATCAAGAAGCAATGATACATGGTGAATTCTTATTCTTGTTAGTATTTGGTTATCTTTGAATTGATATTAGTTTTGTTTCATTTTGCTTCTCACGTTAGGGTATATGACACAAGTGCTGTATATTGTTTTTTCCTCTGTTGATCATACTTTTCTCCTATTTTTCTTTTTGTTGATTTCACTTTCTTTGCAAAGAGTCTCAACAAGATTATAATTAATAAAAATAAGTTTTCAACCGTATGAAATGACAACTGTGATCTTAGCAATTTCACCTGATGTGAATGTATAATGAATTGGATGGGTATATAAAAAGGCCAATCTCTTTGCTTACAATAAAATAAAAACTTACGATATATACATCAAAGAAAATTGCACGTTGACTTGATTCAAAAAAAAAATAATTTGTTTCCTCAGAAAGATATTCCTAGTATAATATACCAAATACCATTAATAATAACGCTAAATCTGGACTACAATGATCAAATATTACTAAGTAAATTTCCAGAATATTATCAAACAATTTAACACAAACCGAAGCTCAAACACTTGAGCGAAATCCAACATTAATTCACGACAACACAAGCCAATTGCAACATAGCAAGTAAATCGAAAAGAAATTTTGATTAATGACCACTGGCACAACCAGTACAACCACAATGCACACATTCAGTCACCTTGTTCTCTTCTCACAGGTGTTTTGGCACTCTGCACATGCATGTTGTCCGAAGTTGTGATCTCTTGTCTGCATGCACCTAAGACAGCATAGCCTCTCATATCCTGGCTGCATGTTCATGTCCACAGAAAATCCATGGTTAGTTGCGTATCTAATTTACATTGCAAGACAGCTAAAGTTGTTCAAAATCATGAACCCACCAAGTAAAGATACCAATCTATGCATTAATTGTTCTATTCAGTGAGAAGAATGTGAGATAAGTTACCAAAGAGACTGTGCTAAACTATTAATGGTAACTGCAATTACTTTAAGTAACAAAAGTTCCACTAATAAACTTCAACCTGACAAAAATAATTAATAAAGCTAACCCCATTGCATAATTCCTGCCCAATTCCCTGACAATAACTGCTGTTCATACATGGATAAGACCAAAAGACTGGTGAAGAGGCCACATCCAGACTTTGTAGTTGAATTGGTCAACAGTCAACTCAATTGAATTTAACAGGAATGTGTCACTATCAGATAGCATTTAATAGGACAATGTAAAAGATTACGGCAAGGAATGAATCCATGACCTCAAGAGTATAAGACTTAGTATTACATCCTTCTCAATAAAAAAAAAAGAAGAAGACTTTGTATATCTTTATGCAATTAGTATCTCTACCATTTGAAACAGTGGTATCATAGTATGTTTAGAAACTCTTTCGCCAGAAACATCAATGAATGGTAAACTCGACAACTGCTATCTAAAAGATCATTTGTGAGATTGACAGTTGCATTAATTTCTTTTCATACAAGATTTTTTATGGTAAAAAGTATGCTACGGTACAATGCTATCATAAAGATCGATTGTTCCTTAAACAAGATTTTTACTATCAATCTTTTTCATCCATTCCCTTCTTTAATGGAAACCGGAAATTTGGAAATTTCATTGAGATACTTTTTATAACCCAAGTTTCTTGTTTTACCCAAAAGATGGCAATTTTGTGTTTTGAAAAAGATAAATTCTTGAATTATGCATAGAAAAGCTACTAAAATGATAAAATTAAGGCCAAAAAAAGATTAAGTTAAGACAACTTTTTCCACTTGGCAATGAGATTGGCATCATCATAGCCCTGCTCAAGGCAGAACTCATATAACTCTCTTGAAATCTCCTGCCTTTTGTAAGACAAGTCATAGATATAACTACTCTTTTGGTGGGTAACATGAAAGATAGGCCACAATGACTCACACTTTCTCTTCCCATCATTCAGGTCATTTTCAGCTGTACCAACAAATATTTACTTTGAAACAAAAGATAGTTACATGAAGAACTAAAATGTGAAAAATGTATAAGGAGTAACACACACAAGGGGGTGAGAGAGAGAAACCTTGTCTCATTTTAGCATCAAGTTCACGAAAGGTAGGCTCAATAAGCTCCCATCCATCAGGATAGTTGACACGGCATGTCTTTATCTTTGGCATATTCTATTCAATAACCACTAATCAAGTTACGTTAATTAACAACTAAGATTCCCATCATGTTCATTGATAACAAAGGAACGCCCCACAGCAGCATAAAACATGCTATACCAAGCAATAAAACCTAACATCCTAAGAAAAGAGAGAGAGAGAGAGAATTACTGGTCTTTATTTTTGCCACTGATAAGTACTTTCCCAGTAGTGTAGTTTGGGACAAAAGCTAGTCATTCAAAAATTGAAGTTTAATGGAAATCAATGTTGCTTGCACTTACAGCAGATGCAATGTAAGTCAGTTCGAACGAGTAAATATTAGACCAGAAAATTGATAACCACAATAAATGGTAACTAGAAAAGAGGAAAACCCACACAAGAATCACAATTCATCTTGTCCCAAGTAGAACTGTACGATCCAGTAATAAATACCATAGAGAAAAATAAACTGTAAGTTCCGAATGAGAACCTTGAACGGAGAGAAGACGAGAAGGAATTCGTCCAAGAGGCACGGAGAAGATACAAAGACCGAAGGAATGGACTCGTCCTGTCGTCCACCTTTCTTTCGAGCGGGCGAAGTAAGAGGGAAAATTTTCATAAGGTCAAAGTACTTAAGTTTTTTTTTCTGATTTTCAGATTTTTTTTTTTCCAACCTTTGTCCCTAAACTTTGCACATCCCTAAACTTATTTCTGAAAAAAAAATATGAAAACACTAATAATTAATAAAATTAATAAAAATAATTATAATAATAATAGTGATTATTATAATTTTTATAATATGAAAAAAAGCATTAAAAAAATAAAATATATATATGAATAAATAATAATAATAATAATAATTATTATTATTATTATTATTATGAAAACACTAATATTAATAAAATTAGTAAAAATAATAAAGAAATAAATAATAATAAGTGTAAATAAAGTAGTATAATATTAATAATATGTTACAATAATATTACTTCAAAATAATTGAGTGTTCTATTAATATTAGAAGATATATAAGTATAATATTTATCTCATATGTTATGAGAAATAACAATGATCTAGCGATAGGGAACCTTATTTCTGCCATTACGATTGGTTAGAACAATTAGTTGGCGGCGAGCATGCAAGTCAAATGGCTAAGGCACCACTGTTTAACCCTCCGTACTCACAGCTATCACATGGCGGTGTATGGGAGACCGGCCAAGGATCGCATGCGGCGGAGGCCGAGGTGGAGTGGACGATTGAGGATGAGGTCGAGCGTGCGGCCGAGTTTGTATTTGGATCTTCTAGCCAAACCGCAAACTATGAGCAAGAGGACGATAATGTTGTGCAATTAAGGTGCACTACTAAACAGGGTAGAGTACCATCGACTTATACTCCATCCGCTTATGATAAACATGGTCACGGTAGGGGTCGTACTCGGTGCCGTAGGGGTAAATGAAATTGTATAATAGGTTGTAGAAGTTAGGTTATTATCTTTGTTGTGTTTGCTCATTTTTAAGAACTTAAGAATTTGTTGTGTTTGCTTGCGAATTCAATATAATTTATTTCAATAACTTATTTGTTGTGATTGATAATTAGTTTTTGTGTTTGGTAGTTATTATTTTTTTTGTAGTTATTAATTTAGCAAAGTGGTATGGTAGTGTAAAAAAAAGGCAAATGTGCCAGATTTCAGAAGCATTTAGGGGCGCAAGTATTACTTGCGCCTCTGAATTTTGGTCTTGCTGACATGTGGGCCGGGTGTTGAGAAAACTCACTCACACAATCAGATATGAAAATAAACTAGGGCCCCTAAATGCATTTACAACCTGGAACTTCTCTGGAGTTTTCAAAATTAAATGTATACTTTAGGGGCACAAGTAATACTTGCACCCCTAAAAAATCAACAAAAAAATGGTCCATTGGGGGGATTCGAACTCACGCCATCCGTCAAGCTCAGCGCCTCAAATCCAATCATCTGGCGCTAGATCATTGTTATTTCTCATAATATATGAGATAAATATTCTACTTATATATCTTCTAGCGCTAGAACACTCAATTATTTTAAAAAGTAATATTATTGTAACATATTATTAATATTATACTACTTTATTTACACTTATTATTATTTTCTTCTTTATTATTTATTTCTTTATTATTTTTACTAATTTTATTAATATTAGTGATTTCATAATTAATATTATTATTATCATAATTTCTTCATATATATTTTTTATTTTTGTAGTGCTTTTTTTTCAAATTATTAATATTATAATCATCACTATTATTATTATTTTACTAATTTTATTAATATTAGTGCTTTCATAATTTTTTTCAGAAATAAATTTAGAGGCGCAAGTATTTACTTGTGTCCCTAAGTTTCAATGACAATTGAGCCTCACACCTACAAAGGTTAGACAAAAAATGCTTGAGAATCAGAGAAAAAGAAAATCTTACTAGAGGCTCAAATATTACTTGCATTTGGCCCTAAAATTTTTAGGGGATCATTAACCCCTCTGTTAAATAAATTGGTTTTTTAACTCTTTGTGAAAATTTTCCAAGTTAGAGCTAAAGAACTAATGGAGCTCTCCATTGATGTTCCACTGGAGGGATATATTTGGGCCTTCTACATGATCCGTTTAACTTGGGACCGATGAGGAGACATTATTTCTCACATTTCCTTCTGAGAAAGTTTCCATTGATTGTTCAGCTTTTTTTTGGGCTTGGGCCTAACATTCAGAAAATAATCCATATCATTAATTTTTACCTCGCAAAGTTATCACTTCAAAGAAAAACAATCCCATCCTGTTTTGTTTTACATTTTAAATTTGTGGGGGTGTTGTTTCCTTGTACAAATTAATGATATCTACTTGGAGTCAAATCCACATGATCAATTCAGTAAACAAACTCTTTGTCCATTCATAGGTTTCTAGCATCATCGCCAACTGCCAAGTAACAACAAAAGTTGAAAAAGAAAAACAGAAAAAAAAAAGACAGCTCTCATAGCAAAATGGAAGATGAATCAATTTCTGAGCAAGGAGTCAGGAGAGTTCTACGTAGAAGCGGAAGTAGGAGCATTCTGTGACTGAACAATACTGTCAAGTAGTGACTCACAGGCATCTTCCAGCAAATCCAATACCTGTATATCCAGCAATTTTAAAATAAAAAGGAAAAAAAAAAGAAGATGAATAAACTAAAATAGATTGTGCAGAACAAGAGAGAGAAGTTGGAGGTTTGGTGAATTACACCTAACATTATCTGCTAACTCGCAATGTTCTTTGTTAAACATTGACAACTTTGTGCTAATGATAAAAAGCATATTTAGTAATGTACTATTTGAACTAAAAGCATAAATGTTGGACTTTTTAAGTCGATTTGTACAATCAGGTCTGAGTTAACCTTGCTTCCAGTGGTCACGTGTTTGCTTTTTTCTTTGAATATATACTTGTTTATGTTCTTGTTTGCTTATTTCTTTGCCTGTTTTTCCCAAGGGCAAAGAGGTTTGGTACTGCAACCTCAGTATGTACAAGCAGCCCTCTGAACAGAAAAAGAATTAAAGAAAGCATAAAAAAATTCCCTAGTTTTAATGAAGAATGAATTTAAAAGCATCAAATGGAAGAAGCAGCAACCTTTTCAAATCCATGAGGGCCTCCATAATATGGATCAGGAACTTCATTTTCTGAGTGCTTCTTACAATAAGAGCACATTAGCTTTACCTATTTTGAACAATTCACCAACCATAAAAAATAATAGCATTGCATCCATAACTACCATCATTATCATTTTCAAAACCTCAAAACTTAAATATATAAATTTGGGGAATGGACTTCAACCATATAAGATATAAGACAGCATGACCTCCAAACAAATGAATAAATGAATAAACGAATAGTTCAATTTATATGCAACATAAACTGAAATAACCTTTTTGGGTGCATCTGGAGGGAGGGGTTCCTTGAATCTCCATCTCTCATATGCATTCAGAATATCCTCTACATGTTCACGGACATGGTCAGCAGTAGATAATAAGCTTTGTTTGTGTGCAGATGGGTTGGGGGTGGGGTAGAACTGGTTAATACAAATAGATACACAAAGGTACCTTTATTTTGCCGATCCATGGCAAGAATGAGATCAAATTCAGTAAAATCAGAGGGCCTGATGGGCCTTGAAATGGAAGTTACTTCAATGGCTCTCCTCTTTGATGCTGCTCTCATCCTACCATCAGCTTTATTCCCCTATTTTTTATATTTTTTTTGTGTGTGCATTTTGGATACATGACACAATCCATCAATCACAAGTACAATAAAAATCCAAATAAGTAAATATTTCAATAAATGGAACTCGTAGAGATATATATACCTCATGATACCCTATGGTACCCGCTGAATCAATCCTGAAATTAGATGCCAATCCTCTCTTCTCAACTAGGTTTCTGAATACCGCTTCTGCTGCTGGGCTTCGACATATATTTCCTATTTAAAACACCGTACGATCAAATTCGAAATGGAGCCCTGTACTAATAGCAAAACAACCAATTTGGTTCATTTGATTGGTTACAGGAACTAGAACTCTTTCATCAGTTTCAATTCCTCCGATTAACTCAAGGCAGTTCAAATTTTCTCGACAAAAGGAGAAACAAAGGAGGAGAGATTACCTAGACAGACGAATAGCACAGAGAAATGTTTGGGTTCCTGGGCAGAAGAAGATGGAGTAGTAGTCGCCATGGATGAAACTCTTCTAAGAACCAGAGCTTCAAAGGATGAAGACAGATGCACTGCGTTGATTACTTGATGATGGTTTAGACTGAGATTGGTAGCAGTACGATTGTTAAACGGGTTACCGGTAATCGGATTGTAAATCCGTATTAGTTTCGGGTTTATGGAGGTGCAAAATCCAACAAGGGCACTCATTTCTCTGGCGGGCGGAGGATAGGCGGGCACGGGTAGATAAAACCGATTACTCATTTCATACAAACACGGTACCACAATAGATACGGGGGTACTCGGGCACGGGTACGAGATTTGTTTTGCTGTTTTTAAAACAATAGATTAAATCAAAAAAATAGATCAAAAATTTAAAATGAACGTTTAAAAATCAATTAATTTAAAATGAACGTTTAAAATATAAATAAAAAACATCTTAAATCAATTAATTTAAAACAGTAAAATATAAATAAAAAATTTATTAAATCAATTACTTTAAAAATAATTTTGAATTATTTTAAAACAATAATTCATGGGCGGGCGGGCACAGGCGGGTACGGGTAGACGGATACGGGTACGGGCGGCGGGTACACGGGTTGTACCCAGCGGGTACGGGTACGACGAGTTTTTTCCGAAAAAATGGTGACCGGCCCATCTCATGCCCGTACCCGCCTATACCCGAACACAGGTAAGGATACCCCGGGTAACGGACAAGGGTAGACGGGTACGGATTGTACCCAGCGGGTATAAACAAACCACTACTAATTTCTCCTCGCTTCTCTCTCGCTCTCCATAGTATGTCAATGAAGTCATTAAACACAATCAGAATTCAGATGCTAATGATCTGAAAAATTGAGTGGTTGTGCTGATACAGAATTTTGAACCGAGAGGTAATTATCAAGATTATAATATATCTGGTTCAAATTTATTAACTAATTAAATATTAAATAAAAAATTAATAATTTAATATATATTATTATCTAACAAAAATTTATCAAAATAATATTTTTTATATATTAAAAATAACACAAAATAAAATTCAAAGTAATAAATAATTAAGTTGATGATGAAAAATTTTCACTATGAAATTTCATATTTTAAAATTTTTATATAATTATTTCATTATGTATGATATTAAATATTTATTCTTAATTAAAATAATTAAATAATTTAAAAAGAGAAAAATAATTTTTAAAATAATAAATTATCAAAAAAATATTATCTAATAATAATAATTTTCAAAATTCAGAGGCAACTGCCTGAATCCCTCTAGATCCTCCTGTTGGTCTAGCTTGAAGCAAGAAAAAAAATGTGGAGGCCGCTAAATAATCCGAACCCGAGTAGAAAATACAAGCATCTACCCGTTTAGAGCTCTCTTTTGGATAAATTACTGGACCTGGAGCACCACTATCTACCCGTCTATCAGCTCCCAATGCAAATATCTGAAACTCAAACACACCGGCACTGGTGTATGTATGAGGTGGCGGTACAAGTGCAAACATAATACACGTTATTAAAAGCCCTAAACCGTCTTCACAGCTCAGTCTCTAGTCTAGTCTCTTCCCCCTTCTCTCTCTTTCTCAACCCAACTCTCCAGTGATTCGTCCGGTCGGAACCGAAAACCGAACCGGAGCGAGCAGCTAATCAAACGAGAACTCACAAATGGAGGGAGATCCGAACGGGGTCTCACCGGCGGACACCACCGGAGAGGAAGACGATGTAATAATTGGACCTGGCCCCGTCGCTCCCAAGGCCCGCAAAAAGCGACCTCTCCAGTTCGAACAAGCCTTCCTCGACGCTCTTCCTTCTGCTCACATGTACTTGAAACTTACCTCTTTTTTTACTATTTCCTTTTGCTTGCTGCCAGTGCAAACCAGTGCGAATTGTTTGGGAATTCCTGCTTAGAAGATTAGAAAAGATGGAGTTTGTATGAAAATATTTACCAATTTTGTTTTGCTAGTACAGGTATGAGAAGAGCTATATGCACAGGGATATCGTCACTCATGTCTCTGTTTCATCAGCTGATTTCTTCATCACTGGTAGCATGGATGGTTCGCTCTCTTGCTCATTCCCTCCCCTGACCTTGTATTAACTATACATTGGTAATACTAGAATTGAAAGTGTGATGTGATTTGATTTCACCAAAATGGTTACTTTAATGATTGAATCAGGTCACTTGAAGTTTTGGAAGAAGAAACCAGCGGGGATTGAATTTGCAAAGCATTTCAGGTCTCACCTTGGCCCAATCGAAGGTCTGGCAGTCAGTGCAGATGGATTACTGTGCTGTACAATATCCAATGACCGATCAGTGAAGATATATGATGTTGTCAATTATGACATGATGGTGATGATACGCCTCTCCTTTGTGGCTGGCTCAGCTGAGTGGGTCTACCGGCAAGGTGACGTCAAGCCAAAACTTGCCATCAGTGACCAAAATACCCCTGCCATTCATATTTTTGACGCCTATTCTGGTTCGAATGAACCCATCATGTCTAAAGAGGTCACACTTTTTACTCTTTTTTTGTCTTAGATCAAGTTCAAGGGCTGGTATTGTGATACTTAAGCGATTTTCTGGTACAATGCAATTCTTAATTTGTGGGCTTTTTGCAGATTCATATAGGACCGGTTAAAACAATGAGATATAATATGGCCTATGATGTGGTAATATCTGCTGATGCTAAAGGTCTTTTGGAATATTGGTCTCCTTCTGACCTGAAATTTCCTGAAGATGTGTAAGTACTTCTTTTATCTTATTTCATAAATTTCTCTTTTTAATATATATGAAAATGATATGCTTGACGCCAATTTTTACACCAATCCTGTCAGCATTGCTGGTACTATCGATATCGATAGTTTTTCGAAATGGTCCAACTATTTATTGCAGTCTTTGTTGTAAATAAACAGATTAGAACTTATAAGAAAGTCCCATGGATGGAAGATTTTCGTAAATTTATTTTTAATTTCATTTATGCAGTGTGAAGTTCAAGTTGAAAACAGATACAAATCTCTTTGAAATTGTGAAATGCAAGACAACTGTCTCTGCGATAGAGGTAATCCTCTTAAACCATTTTAGTCGCTTGTCCCTTCTTATTTTCTCCTACCTTCATATTCTGAAATGAACAAATTGAGTTATTGTTTGTTTATTTTACAAAGCTCTTTCTTCAATTGCAAGTTACATTCTGATAAAGTATCAAAATACTTGAAACTTTTCTGTTGTAGGTGAGTGCTGATGGAAATCAGTTTGCAATAACATCTCCTGACCGTAGGATTCGTGTTTTTTGGTTCAAAACTGGGAAGTTGAGGCGTGTATATGACGAGTCTCTTGAGGTTTGTTACATAAAGAACTATTTTTGTCAACTTCCCGTTCTCTTCTTTTAGCTCTTTTCATTGTGGTAAGATAATAACCATGCATAGTGAAGTTCAGAATCTTAAGTTTCATGGTTCAAATAGTACAACTTGATTTGTTTTACTTGGTCAGCATTTTATGATTCACAATTCACTATTCATGTTAAAATTGTTAAATATCCATTTATATAAAGTTATCTGCTTTCCAAGATCCCTTGTTCACATCATTTATACTTTTCAGTTTTGCTAGCTGAAAAAAGCACGAGGAATGGTGAATCTTGAATAATTTATGCAAGTAACTAATATTTGTATTTGTGATGAGAATTGTGAACTGTTAACTGTCAATTGTGAATGATTTAAGTTCACATAACATCCACCTTAATGTTAGACTATACAGCGATGTTTATAATATTATAATGGCTTTGTGTTGATTAATGTTGGCTACATATTGGTCAAGTTCATTTTGAGAATGTTTTAGCAAACCTTAATGACTCGGTGCAATCATGATTCATGACCCGATTCAAAGCGAAGTAATCTGAATCACAATGTTACAACATTAATCCATGAATGGCAGGTGGCGCAAGATGTGCAAAGAAGTGATGCACCAATGTATCGGCTTGATGCAATTGATTTCGGCAGAAGAATGGCAATTGAGAAGGAAATAGAAAAGACCGAAAGTGCCCCTCAACCCAATGCCATCTTTGATGAGAGCTCCAATTTTCTTATTTATGCCACTCTCTTAGGCATTAAGGTACAATCAACTTTGTACTCCTTTCTATTCTCCTGATAAATGAGCATATTTAAAATCCAGTATAGCTGTATGAAATTCTTTATTTTGTAATTTTGTGGATATCTGCAGATAGTCAATTTGCACACAAATAAAGTAGCAAGGATACTGGGAAAAGTGGAAAACAATGAACGATTTCTAAGGATAGCACTCTACCAAGGGGACAAGTCTAACAAGAAAGTTCGTAAATTACCAACAGTAGCTGCAAATGTGAATGAGATGAAGGAGCCCTTGACGGACCCAACTCTACTCTGTTGTGCTTTTAAGAAACACCGCATCTACCTTTTCAGGTTTCTTGCTTACCTTCTTAATGGTACCTTTTTTTCCAGCTATTTTTGCTAGATAAGTTAGTAACACCCCTAGTTTCTCATCTCTGTTATTTAGACTGAACCTTCTTTAGATTTGTAAAGATAACAATCAACCATTCAGTCAATTTGATTGAATAGGTCAAGTCCACTGATTATTGACACCCACTGTTCTCTAATTTCCAAATGAAACTAATTTCAAACAAAAGATATTGGGTAGCTCTTTTCTGAGTTTGTAATTGGGTCCAAGCAATTGGATGAGTCGAAACACAATATGTGGATGGTTAGCCTTTTTTAATCAAAAGTGGTATACACCACCGGTTTCATTTAAATATGTTGATTATTAGTCAATGTTTAAATTTGGTGGATGTTGTCTTTTAGTTCTTTCCAGAAGTAACTCAAAACATTTTACTAAAGTTGCACATAATATAATTGTTTTCTAACTTCTGCGTTCAGTCAAAAGTTCAATGCAAATTGCCCACCTGGTTCCATATTCGATTTTCCATTCTGAGGTCCATTATATGTAGTCTAAAAGCAATTAATTGCTTTTTCAGTCGAAGAGAGCCAGAGGAACCAGAAGATGCAACAAAAGGAAGAGATGTATTCAATGAGAAGCCACCGGCTGAAGAGATTTTAGCTGTGTCTGAGTTGGGCAAATCCATCTCTTCTTCGCTTCCTGACAACATTGTATGTTTGCTTTCAATGCCCTTTTTCTGTGATATATTTCTTGTTCTTTCTTCTTTTTTTGAGCAATTGATAAATGATAATTATAAATTAACAGATAATGCATACCTCGATGGGAGATATACACCTGAAGCTATACCCAGAAGAGTGCCCAAAAACTGTCGAAAACTTCACAACTCACTGTAAAAATGGGTATTATGACAATCTCATTTTTCACAGAGTTATTAAGGGCTTCATGATCCAGACAGGAGATCCTTTAGGCGACGGCACTGGTGGCCAATCCATTTGGGGAAGGGAATTTGAAGATGAATTTCATAAGAGGTATTGACTCATTTGTTTTATTGAACTCCTCGATGAAATAGTAGCATATAATAATATAATAGTGACAAGGGTGATCAATTGATTTGTTCCTTGATTCACATTGCAGCTTGAGACATGATAGACCATTTACATTGTCGATGGCAAATGCAGGACCCAATACAAATGGGTCCCAGTTTTTCATAACAACAGTAGCTACACCATGGTTGGATAACAAGCATACTGTTTTTGGTCGAGTCGTGAAAGGAATGGATGTTGTTCAGGTATATTCTGTAATAAAGCAAACTTGTGTTGACATTCTTTCTTTTTCTTTTTCCTTATGCTGGCATATTGATATTGACCGAGAACGAATGAAATTCTATTTAACAGGCAATTGAGAAGGTGAAAACTGATAGGAATGACAAACCCCACCAGGACGTGAAGATTCTTAATGTTACCATTCCAAAGGCCTAAATCTCTCTCTGTCTCGACTCTCTGACAGGCTGATAGTGCTATTTGCCAGGTAGGATGATGAAGTTGTTGTGCTTTTTTACAAGACCTTTTAGCAAGAGAATGCAATTACTGACATTTAGGTTGCCGATTCAGGCGGTGTTAATTTATTGTGCAAGTTTGGCTTATTTTTCTAGTTGGATGTCATTGTGAAATTAGAATGTTTGTAATTGAATTATTCTACCTTTGTCACAGTCATAATATGAAGTTAAATTTATTTACAGGTTTCTTTCTCAAAAATAGTAATTTTCTCGTGGTTTAGTTTGTCAACAGCTCAGGTCTTATCCCTCTCTAGTTTTCTGGTTGCGAGAGGGGGGGACAAAATAGAAAGAAAGAAATTTGCAGAATTTAGATTCAACCTTTGTGTGAAACCAGAAAGCAGTTTTCTTGTCAATGAAAATCTTAATGAAACAAATATGAAAGGTCGGGTTGCAACTTATGTGGGTCGGATCTGACCAGTTGACCCAACCTAACCCAGGACTGCCTCCCCTAGCTATTTATCATAAGAGGATTTTAAAATAAGGAATCAATTGTTCGATCTGAACCACTGAGAAATGGATCAGAGCACAAAGCATTATTAATTTATAAATCATGAGGGTGCTTTCGAGATTGTTCCAGAACATTGCCAGAGTACATTTTTTTATTAGTGGGGATATGTTTCGAGATCCAGACATGATGCTGCGCACGTTGAGATTTCTGCCATGTCCCAGCATTTCTGATGCTTTTATTTTATTGATTCAATAGAAAACTTATTCAAAAAATAAAATGAAATATAACTTACAGAAATTAGGTTTCTTGTTTATGACTATTAAAATACGTTGGAATCATATGAACAAGACAAAAAAATAAAAAATATATAGTTCCAATATGTTTAGATCGCTCGCTGTTATAATTTGGTGGTGATAAAGACGAAGTGCAGTTTTCTTTGTCGGTGAAGAAAACAAAAAAGAAAAAAAAATAATTGTTTCAGACCTATCAAACTCGTACCACTTTTATTAAACAAAGAAAATACTCATACCACTTTTATTAAACAAAGAAAATATTCGTACCGGTGGAACACCATCAACACTCGTTTTTCACATTCTTTCTCACGACAATCATTTTTTTCCTTTGTTGCCCTGCTCCTTTTATTTCAAATTGATATTTTTTTAATGATGAACTTGAAACCTTAATCAGTGTCTACAATTATTGGTGGATTTGTAATAGAAACAAAATTAGGATGAATTAATTAAAAAAATGGCACTTCCATGTCATCATATATCTCCTAATTTGCTGCTATTCCTCGCCTTCTTCCAAACCAGAATGCAACAGATTTCAGATTTCAGACTGTCTGAAGTCTGAACCGTTCAATTCCACAATCCAAAAATGAACAAAGAATGAATGTCTAGGAATCGATCAATATCAAAGTTTAAGGCGCATATAAGGAAAGCCGATCAAAGCATAGACGTCATTCTTATTCAAACCTCGATCTTTTGTGGCACTGCAAATAACATCTCTGTGAATAGTGAATATAAATTTTCATCAATCCCCTTTCAAGTTTGAACCTGTGATTTGTAAGAAGAAGTATCTAGGCATTCATCATTTAAGAAATGATATAGTATTATTATATTTTGCTTCTTTATGCGCGCCGATTGGAATTTGGAACCCAGCATTTACCAGTTAGATTGGAGGTTACAGATATATCAACGGGGTAAGCGTCACAGAAGAACAGCTAGTTTTTTTTTACATCTTCACCAAATAGAATGAGATTGTGGAAAAAAATATAGAATCCGGATGCGTTCACATTTGAAGAACTGGAGGCTGGGCCCCACTGAGATGGGAACTGAGAAGATCCGATTCGTTAAACGTGGCCCCGTCATCATCATCTAAATCGACGCTTCAAATTATTCCACGTGTTCAGACTCTTTTTAATCTAATTTAGGCGCTGATGTTGCGTTTTGTCCTTTTTATCTGCAAAAATTCAAAAGAAATTACATCAATGTCCCTTGGTTTTACTTATTTTAAGAACAGTCATAGGTTCACTAAATCTATGACTGGGGGCTTTTATAGTTGGGACTTGGGAGATACTTCTTTTGTGATGTGAACTCGTGTGAAATATTTAGGGGCTGATTCGTAAAAGTTCATCTGACAAACTAATTTATATATATATACAGCCCAATCCATTTGTCCATTATTTTCCATCTGATCTCTCTCTCTCTCTCTGTCTCTCTTCTCACTCATTACACAGCCTAAAAAAGAAAGATCGTTCCTGAGATTTGATCGTGCTTAGATCGATCCATGGCGGAAAGGCATTTCAAGTATGTGATCCTCGGAGGAGGTGTTTCTGCGGTGAGTTCTTATTACTACCTCTTGTTATTCGCTTCCTTTCGTATCATTTTCTTTTGTTTTCCAGGCGAACTTAATCGAGTTGATACACCAACTCGAGAAAAAGTAAATTAAGCGTGTAGATTATTGAGATTTGAGAGATTTTAAGTGATTTGTTAAATCTGTTTAAAAAAGTTCTTTATTTTGAAATTCTGAATTGATCCTTATATTTTAATATTTTGTGATATGTTCTGTGTTTATGTTATTATAGGGATATGCGGCCAGGGAATTTGCCAAGCAAGGGATCAACCCAGGAGAACTTGCTATTATCTCTAAAGAAGCGGTATGAAAATGCACCCCAAAAAAACAAAAAAGAAAACAGACAACTTTTCAAATATTCATAGGGACTAAATGTATATAATCTATGAGCACATTGAACTTTCAGGTGGCTCCTTATGAAAGGCCAGCACTTAGCAAGGGCTATCTTTTCCCTCAGGGTCAGCTTTACTTTTTTTTTTTTAGTTTTATACCATCTCTTCAAAAAAAAAACAATATTTTTTTTATCCCCTTGGTGAAAATTATGTGATTAACAAGATTTTGTGTTATTGGATCAGGTGCTGCTAGACTTCCAGGTTTCCATGTCTGTGTTGGCAGTGGCGGTGAGCGCCTATTGCCTGAGTGGTATGCTGAAAAAGGTATACCTTAGTCTTCATTTTTTTTTATGCCTAATGTACTAGTACATTTTCATTTTGTGCTGATTCTCCATTCTTGTATTTCATAGGAATCGAGCTGATACTGAGCACTGAGATTGTCAAGGCTGATCTTAGTTCTAAATCTCTGACCAGTGCAGACGGTGCAACCTTCACCTATGACATCTTGATCATTGCCACTGGTTCATCAGTATGACGTTATCTATGAAATTTCCATCAGACCTTTGCTTTGAGTTTATTTTCGTCCTATTTGGGTGTTTAGACTAATAAAGTTTCACATAATAATATGTCATTGCCTGTAATGGCAGGTGATTAAATTGACTGATTTTGGCGTACAAGGGGCTGATGCGAACAACATCCTCTACCTAAGGGAGATTGACGATGCAGATAAAATAGTGGCTGCAATTCAGGCAAAGAAGAGTGGCAAGGCCGTAATTGTAGGTGGTGGTTATATCGGCCTTGAAATCAGTGCAGTATTGCGCCTTAACAATTTGGATGTGACTATGGTCTATCCTGAGCCTTGGTGCAGTATGTTTTTTTTTTTTTTAATTCCTTTTATTCTCCTTTTCTAATACCTCTCTTTAATTATTTGTTGACCGATGCTACCTTTGCATCTTAACAATTAATTTGGCTTAATGCTTGCACCATTTCAGTGCCTCGGCTGTTTACTGCTGGACTTGCTGCTTTCTATGAGAGCTACTATGCCAAGAAAGGTGTTAAGATAATCAAGGGCACTGTTGCTGTCGGTTTTGATTCAGACGCCAAAGGGGATGTAAGTACTTGTTAGTTATCATACAATGCCATTATTTAGAAGTCTTAAAAAGTAATGGGATGAATTCCTGATTTAATTTCATGATCAGGTGACAGCAGTTAAGCTGAAAGATGGAAGGGTGCTAGATGCCGACATAGTTGTTGTGGGTGTTGGTGGCAGACCTCTAACCTCTCTCTTCAAGGGTCAAGTTGCTGAGGAGAAAGGTGGAATCAAGGTATGTAACTGCTTTCAATTTCTTTTTTTCCGGTTTACCTAGAAGAAAGCACCTCAGGGATTCAATTTTGGTGTTGCAGACTGATGCATTCTTCAAGACAAGTGTCCCTGGAGTGTATGCAGTTGGTGATGTGGCAACATTTCCTATGAAGCTGTATGGGGACTTGCGTAGAGTTGAGCATGTCGACCATGCTAGGAAATCTGCTGAGCAGGCTGTTAAGGTTTCTTTCTTGTCGTTTCTTTTTTTCAATTCTTTTTTTATTCTTTTTTCCCATTACACTGATCAAGGCACCATATAATCCGTTTATTGGATTCTTTTAGTAGAAAACTAAAATGCATAATTGTTTGTGCTGTGCTGGTATTATTAACAAATTACTATCAGGTAAATGACCAGTTAGCGATATTGGTATAAACACCTTTTTCTATCACTACAAGTTCTTACTATGAATTTTCATATTGGTGGAATCTTTAAGAAATCCTTTCAATTTTTTAAAAAGCTATCTTAGTTTCATTCTTTTTGTAACATTACTCCTTCCATTTAATGACTTTAGGCAATCAAAGCAAGTGAAGAGGGGAGGTCGATCGAAGAATATGACTACCTTCCATACTTCTATTCACGCTCGTTTGATCTCTCATGGCAATTTTACGGGGACAATGTGGGAGAAGAGACGGTTTTTTTCGGGGATGGCGACCCAGCCTCAGCTAAACCCAAGTTTGGTTCTTACTGGATCAAGGATGGAAAAATTTTCGGCGCATTCCTTGAAGGCGGTTCAGCTGATGAAAATAAGGCTATAGCAAAGGTTGCACGGGTCCAGCCAGCAGTGTCAGACTTGAATAAGCTTACAGAGGATGGGCTTCAATTTGCTTGCAATATTTGAAAATAGATTATATAATGGGTTTTTGTACGACGGAACATTTTCTTTCTTGTTTCGTAGTATCGAGTATGCATTGGTTAGTCTGGTGAGCAGTGCTATTTTTCTCGTTGTGGATTTCTACATTTTCATTTCACTTTTTTTAGATCTTAATAAATAAATCGTGTAAATTTTCTGTTCGAACAATAAATAATCTAAGCATTTTGTCAATTTGTGGGTTAAAGTCGTAGTTCAAACCAATTTTGGGGCACCATGGAGATCAATGCAGTCAATCATTGAAAAAAATATATATGATAATAGCTAAATAATGGTGTGCGTGTCCGGGGGCGGATGTACATGGTGTTAGGGGAGCAGTTAATTCTTTGGATTTTAAAAATAGTATTTTTAAATAATACTTTCGATAATTTGTTTCTAAAAAAATTTTGCCCCCTCTTTCTGAATTGTCTGATTATTTTTATTAAGAAAAAATATTTAATATCGTGCATAATAAAATAATTATACAAAAATGTCAAAATATAAAATTTCGTAGAGAAAAATTTTCTTCATCAACTTGATTATTTATTATTTTGAACTTTATTTTGTTGTTATTTTTAATATATAAAATTTTATTATTTTAATAATTTTTTATTCGGTAACAATATATATTAAATTATTATTTTTTTATTTAGTATCCGATTAGTTAATGAATTTGAACCCGATAAACTATTACAATCTGATAATTATCCCATAATCAAAATCCTGCATCCGCCTCTGTGCATATCGCTCAACCATAAACCCTCTGTTATTGAATCTAACCCTCCACGAAAGGTGGGCAATTTAAGGTGAAAAAGAGAGTTGCTTCCTCGTGAAAAAATTGGATATAGTTGAGCTAAAAGATCTCGAATTAGGATAAATTCATGAGGGAGTGGTGAAATTGCTACTTCAACCTTTAGAATTATTTATTCCTTTGTGAATTTTGAAGGGTTTTCAGTTGTGAAAACAAGTTAGCTTTTAAATAACGGTCCGTATCATTTCCGAGTTATGTTATTATTTTGATACTTCTTCAAATTATTATTGAATTGACAAATTATCTTGAATAAAAATTTGCAAACTTTATTTTTTTTCATTTTGTATAAATAATTAAATAGCAATATTGTAGTGCCTTAATTATGTTGAAAATAACAAATTATTTTTACATTGTACAAGTATTATTTTCTTCAAAAAAATTATCAAGTATTATATTTGAAGAGGATAATGAAATTTAGAATTTATCAAATTACTTTAATTTTCTAATTGTCACTGTGAACTCGCCAACCGAGCTTCAAGATTGTGATTTATATGAAAATCATCTCTTATAAACCAAGGTATTAATTTAGTTATGACAGTAAATTGCTGAGCAAAAACCCCGCAAAAAGTGTAAACAACTATTAGGAATAGGAGTAGGTGATATGTTCCCCATCAGCCCATCACCGTCAAATCCACCAACAAAACGAATCCTCATCCTCTATTAGGTAGTACTGCATTATGCAGCATAGTATTATAATTTAAGCTATAATGAATCTCAAAATAATTCAACGGTTTATTTACTGTTCTATGTGATACTGCGCAGCAGAATATTAGAATCTACAACAACGAACTAAGAAAAAAATTAAAAAGAAAAAAGGAGGAGAGAATTTCGCAAATCTTACCACAATTTGCATTTGGGATTGACTAACAGTCCCACGGATAAATCTCTTAAAGAAAATCTCTCTACCTAATTTTTCATTTTTGACAAAAAAAATACATTTTTTTAACTAACTTTTCATTTTTGGCAAAAAGTACGTCCATCTACATAAATGAGTCGGATAAACAAGTTCGATATTTATATAAATGAGTGAAGTATTTATATAAGTAAGCTAGATATTTAGATATGTGACTCAGGTATTTAGATATGTGATTTAGGTATTTAGATATGAGACTCAGGTATTAAATATGAGGTTCAGATAATTAGATATATAACTTAGATATTTAGATTTGAGGTTCGAGTATTTAGATATGTAACTCAGTTATATAGTAAAATAATAGCAAGATAGAGAAAAATAGTCTCGAAAAATAAAGTCACATGGGAGAAATAGATAAATGTCACATGGGTTGTACGGAAAAATGTGCATGACAGATGAGAGAGAAGAAAAATCTCAGAAAATAAAAAGGACTTGAGTATTATAAATATATTTCTCAGGTATTTAGATAGGTGAACTAGATATTTAGATATGTGAATTATGTATTTAGATAGGTGAACTGGGTAATTAGATAGGTGAACTGGATATTTAAATATGTGAACTGGATAATTCCAAAGAGGTATTTAGATATGTGACTTAGGTATTTAGATATGAGATTCGGGTATTTAAATATGAAGTTTAAATAATTAGATATATAACTTAGGTATTTAAATATAAGGTTCAGGTATTTAGATATATAAATTAGGTATTTAGATATGAGATTCGGATATTTAAATATATAACTTAGATATTTAGATATGTAACTCAGTTATATAGTAAAATAATAGCAAGATAGAGAAAAATAGTCTCAGGAAACAAAGTCATATGGGAGAACCGGCAAATATCACATGGGTTGTACGGAAAAACGTACGTGACAGATGAGAGAAAAGAAAAATCTCAGAAAATAAAAAAGAATTTGAATATTATATAAATATTTCTCAGATATTTCGATAGGTGAACTATGTATTTAGATATGTGAATTAAATATTTAGATAGGTGAAGTGGGTAATTAGATAATGAACTGAGTATTTAGATAGGTGAACTGGGTAATTCCAAAAAGGTATTTAGATATGTGACTTAGATATTTAGATATGAGACTCAGGTATTTAGATATGATGTTCAGGTAATTAGATATATAACTTAGGTATTTAGATATGAGATTTATGTATTTAAATATGAGATTTAGGTATTTAGATATGTAATTCAGTTATGTAGTAAAATAATAGTAAGATGGAGAAAAATAATGTTGAAAATAATCACGTGGGGGACAAAAATAACTTAAATATTTATATATATATATCTTAAATTGAATATTTAGATAAAAATAATAATAACATCACATCAGTTATACACAATTCGCGCTGAAAAAAAAATACATCAAGAATTTTCTTGACGAAGGATCTGAGATAAAAAGATTTTCTCTTTGCATGTACGAAAAATCTTAATACTTATCTAATAGGCTACACGCCTAAACTCCGGCCACAAAAAACGAATGCATAACACGCAGTACACAAATGGAAACAGTGATAAAGCCTTAAAACCCATTCAATTCAAATCAAATCTTTGTTCTCTGAATTCTCTCTCTCTCGACTCGACCCGGCGAACTAAGACCATTTGAAGCTTTGAACAATCGACCATGTCTGGTTGCACAAGCACAACTCTCCATCTCCAAATCCATCCGCAAGTGCGCCCGAACCAACTACGGTCCAGGTCTCGAATCGGAAATGGCGGTTCCGGGTGTAGGATCTCAGCACGGCGGCGATTTGGGATTGGTAAGGGAATAGGGAGCCCCAGATGCGCGATAGGCGCAGAGGAAGAGACGATAAAAGCGACTACGGTGGTGAAAAATGGAGAGGATTCTCTGGAGATATGCCGCGTGTTGAATGGCATGTGGCAGACCAGTGGCGGGTGGGGGGCCATTGACAGAGACAACGCCGTCGATGCCATGCTTTACTACGCCGATGCTGGTCTCACCACTTTCGACATGGCTGATCACTGTCTGCTCTCTCTCTCTTTCTTTCTCTTTTTTGAAATCTTTGCAGAGGCTGCAAAGTCATGGGCGGTGGTAGAACAGCCCTAGTATACTTTACTGGCCAACTGAGCTACCACCCGTTTCTCTCTCTCTCTCTTTCTCTCTCCAGCATTAACATCCAATTTATAGCAATGTGTATGAGGATAAGTGTTTAGTAATTTGTTTTTAATTTGGGGGGAAACTGAACAGATGGACCGGCTGAGGATCTGTATGGGATTTTTATAAACAGAGTGCGCAGAGAGCGGCCTCCTGAGTTGCTCCAGCAAGTCAGGGGCCTAACAAAGTGGGTCCCGCCGCCAGTGAAGATGACAAGTGATTTTGTCAAGGATAATATAAACAGGTCGTGCAGAAGGATGGATGTTGCTTGCTTGGACATGTTGCAATTTCACTGGTAATTTATGTTAATTTCTTTATAATTTTATGAATCTGTCACTTCATGTGATTCACTGTTTTTGTAATATTTTTTGTATTCACTATGGACTGTGATATGTTGGAATAGGTGGGATTACTCAAATCCTGGATATCTGGATGCACTGAAGCACATCACTGATCTTAAAGAAGAAGGTTAGAATTGTCCTTTGTTTCTTTTAGAATGATATGAACTTTTGTTGATGGAGTTCTGAGATCATTACATAATCTCATCTGATTCTTTCCTGTGTAAAAAAATACATTACAGGAAAAATAAAAACTGTGGCTTTGACCAATTTTGATACCGAAAGGCTGCATATAATTCTGGAAAATGGCATTCCAGTGGTTAGCAATCAGGTATTATTGATCACTTATTTCACACAGTGGTTTTATGTGTGTCTGTCATGCCTGGTACATTCTGGTACCGTTCAAGCCTTAAGTTTTATCATAATGGTATGAGCTGAATTCTATTACTGACATAATACCAAGACTACCTTGATTTTCTTTCTGGTTTTTTGCCTAGTCTTTTTTCTTATCATCTGATATTTTGCATCCTTCTCTGTTCCCTATATATACGCTGATTATTTGATAGTTCTTTTGGTGACTTTTATCACATTTAAATTATCTAAAAGATGGCATTTGGCAGGTTCAACATTCGATTGTGGACATGCGGCCCCAGCAAAGAATGGCTGAGCTTTGTCAGCTTACTGGAGTAAAACTTATCACGTACTCTCTCTCTCTCTCTCATGCACACACACACATACACACCCACTGAGAATGTTTTCTGAATTTTGGAGATGTAGTAATGACGTGAAATGCAGGTATGGGACAGTGATGGGTGGCTTGCTGTCAGAGAAGTTCCTGGATACAAATATTAACATCCCTTTTGCAGGGCCTCCTCTAAACACTCCCTCATTACAAAAGTATAAACGGGTAGGGCATGCTCCTTCCTACTAGTCAGTTTTTATATAACACAACACATTCAATTACTAAATCACTTTTTACAAAGCAACTGGAGATTGCAAATGGCATGTTGCCTTACAAAAGCCTTTTGTAGCACAGACTCAGAACCCACTCATCAACATCATTTTTTAGTACTTTCTTTTAGCCTAATCCGTGTCACAAGAAATAATTAAATTTGCATAATTTATATGAATGGAAATTAAGATGGTAGATGCGTGGGGAGGATGGAGCTTATTCCAAACATTGCTTCAAACGCTAAAGAAGGTTGCATCTAAGCACATGGTTTCCATTCCTACTGTAGCTGTTAGATATATTCTTGATCAGGTACCTTTCATTTATTCATATTAATACTTGCCTTAGAAACATTCTAGAGTTAATTTGATAATTTTTGCTTGATATGTGCCTCCTGAACTGTAAATATCATAATGCATAATGGATCTAGTTATCGGAGATGGTTTGGCAGATTTACCTTTCAGGCACGAACAACTCAAAACTGTTAGACTACAAATTGAGATACATTTTACCAAGTCCAGTTGGCAAATTTAAAGTAAGATGTCTTCTATGTTGTTGATGTCATTTTTCACTTGTTTTGTTCTGACTTGGTTGATTGGGTGGATTGCGCAAAAACAGCCAGGTGTTGCCGGTTCAATGGTGGGCGTAAGATTGGGTCTATCTCAGCATATAAAGGATACAACTGCAATTTTCTCGCTAAAATTAGATGAAGAAGACTTTGATTGCATTAGCCAAGTCTCAAAGAGAGGGAGAGATCTCATGAACATAATTGGTGACTGCGGTGATGAATATAGAGCCTAAACGGAAACTAATGGAGAGGGAATTTTCTTTATTTTTCTAAATTCTACAAGTCTTCTGTGTTCTGCATAGCCAGAATTTCAATTTTGAGGAATTGCAGCCTGATCTACTATGTAGTTAATGTTTAACGTTCATGATGCTTAAAACGAAAAAAAAAATAGTGCACATATGGAAATTTTACTGTTTAATCTGTTGGCATATTTCAAGAGGGGAAAATGGGTTATTTTTATATTAAAAAAGTGAAAATTTATATATTACAAAAAAAATTACAAAAATCAAATAAACGCACCCTTAGTCTGTGGCAGATTTAGACCGCATATCTGATCTGCTGTCAAGACCATTCCCCCCAAATGCCTTCTTTCTTCTTTTTTTTTTCTTTCTTTTTTTCTTTTTCCTACCCAACCTTGACGCACACCCCCTCCCCCACCTCGTTCCACCCCTTCAAACTGAAAACTAAGTACACAGACGAGACAGCCGGTGCAACTTTCTCCTTCCCTCCCTCTCTAAAATCCGATCATTCTCTCTCCAATCCTCTCTTCTCCCACCTCTTTGGATGAGACAGCCAGTGCAACACAAGGCACCGACGAGGAAGCCGGCGCAACACACTTTCATCGATATTTTTTAACCCGCAAGAAGAGGTACATGCAAGTTCTAATAAAATTTTCATAAATTGTGTGATATGATAAAAAAAATAAGGGTTGAAATGTAGCTAATTTATCCAAATATAGGGGTTCAAATATAAATTTGGGATAATTAAGTTAGAATTGATGTAAATTAGAATAATTATGCAAGAATGTTAATTTTAGTGAAATGTAGGGTATAAATGCAAATAAGGATAATTAAGTTAGAATTGATGAAATTATTTTTTTGTCGAAATATTCTGATATAAATATAAATGATGCAAATTGGGGATAATAAGTGTAAAATAATAAAAATTAGGGATAAAAATTAAGAATAGATGGAAATTATGTAATTTTTTATTTTTATTAAATGTAGGGATATAAATATAAAATGATGGAAATTAAGAATAATTAACTTAAAATTGATGCAAATTATACTAATTAGAGATAATTAATATTGATTTCAATAATTATTTTGAATGATGTGATAATTAAATTAGTATATTTTGTTATAACATTTATCTAATGATAATAATTTAGAATTATTGAAGATGGCCTGAACACGAGGGGATGGTGTTGGTAGCAGTAGGATGGGTGGAGATGCTGTCAGACTATCGTCTAGTACTCCACCTAAGAGTACACGGCCATCGAGTTCTCCTCTCTTACGTGTTTCTAATGTTGATCATCGTATTCATTCAGTTGACATCTCGATAATTATTTTTCAATTTTATAGTTTATATTTTGACCTTTTAGCAAAATATTCTTAATTATTATTGCTATTTTTTTTAAATTACAGGATGTTTAGACATTGACTATGAGAGAAAATACTCGGCGTGTGCCTTATCATCTTGACATGGCCTATATTCTCGTTAATATGGGATTATATCAGGTGTCATAAACGAATAGCATCCAGATTGATCCGGCACTTATCACCGCTTTGATCAAGAGATGGAGACCATAGACACACACATTTACATGCCTACACAAGAGATTATCATTACTTTACAAGATGTGGCGATATTATGGGGTTTGCCCATTTGTAGTGACCCGGTGACTGGATTAAGTGATAAGGATTGGAGTGCAGAGTTAGATGCATCGTTCGGCTTTCCGATGGATAATGCAACCTTCAAGAGCAAGAAAGTGACAAAAAAAAGATGGCACACAAACTAGGAGATCGTCCAATTATAGCTTGAGGTACGAGAATATTATTATTTTAATAATTACTTATTATATTTATTATAATTTATATAATTTACATAACTAATGTAAAAATAAATATTTCAGGTTAAAATGATTGAAAGAAGCATTTCTCGGTTCTGTGTCGGGCAAAAATAAATCTTTCAGGTTAGTTTTTTGAGTCATTTTTAAAAAATGATCGAAGAGTTGGAAGATAAAGACATTGTTTGGGAGCCGTATATCAAGTTTCTGGATTCGGAGATAGACATTGTGCCTCTAGTTATTAAAGTGAATCAAGATCTTTGAATCGCTCGGATATATATGATTCATTTTTGAATGGTTGAGGCTCATTACTCGGATCGAGTCATGCGACAATTAAGTAGATCTCATCAGCATGGCAAGCAATCACATGTAAATTGCCTAGACTGGAATAATGTCATGCATACGGAGATTGAAGCCTGGCAGAATGTAAGTGATTTTTTTTCAATTATATATCAATTATTTTTTTATATTGTTATTTTTTTACAATATAACTAAATATTCATTGAATCAGGTACAATAAGGTGATACACTTATTGAGGAAAGGCATGGATCATTGAGTGCATGGGTGGATGACTTTTGTCATCCGGTTAGTATTAAATATATTTTTTGATAATTCATAATACATGATTATTTATATTCATATTATTCTTGTTTTTTTTTTTGAATTTTTAGCAAACCTGACCTACTGATGCCAGATGACACATGCCACTCCACCGGTTGCACCATAGCCCACACATGTCAATGAGGGTGGTTCATTGAGTTTCACTAAGCTCAAAGGGTAGAGATAAGCATGAAAAGATAGAGACTAGCTGACAGAACGATACACACCACTTTAGTTAGAGACATATTTTATTATTACTTGATAGTTTATTTAGGGACTTTTTATTTAGGTAAGTGTTTATTTTAGAGACTTTTTTATTTAGGTACTTAGGGAGTTTTCATTTAGGTAGTTGTTTATTTTAGAGATTTTTTTTATTTAGGTACTCGTTTATTTTAGAGGTTTTTTATCGACTTGTTTACTTATGCATTTTTTTATTATGTTTATGTTATGATGATCAGACATGTGTCGTATATCTGGTTGCAGTTTTAAGTCTTAGGCTGCATATTTGGTCTGCGATTCAAATATGGGCCGCCGACCAGGTATGCGGTTCATATTGGGCCGCGGATTAGAAGTGCGGTCCTTCATTTTTTGTATTTTTTTTATAATTTATATTTTTTATTTTTTTAATATAAAATAACCCGGGGAAAACGGGAAGCGTTCATAATGAACATTTCACAACTGGATATGTAGAAAAGGAATTTTTATATAACATACTAAAATCTATACAAACTTTATTATATAACAAATGAGTTATTATTTATATTAATGATTTTATTATGCAACTCATTTTCTATTCCATAATATTACCACGATGATTATTATAAACAATATATTATTTCAAAGAGAAATTTCGAATTAGCCGTCAACACAGAATTGCCTGGTGTCGTATTAGATGCTTGTACATGAAACCAATAGTGAGGTTTGCTTATATAATTAGAAGCGTAGGAGTGCTATATCCATTTAAACCCGGGCCCACAGCAATCCAATTGTGATGAAGAAAGCAATCAAGAACATAATTTTCAGTTCTTATACAACTATTAAATGTATCTATTTTGAACCGAAATCTTCTTACATCATACATGCACGAGGTGTGTAGTACGTCATCATAGAAACTAGTATCGTGGACTAGAGAACAAACAAACGCAAGTAAAAAATTGTGCTTTATTCAGATATTATTGCGGATATAAATCACTGCAAGTTTATGTTAGAACAAAATTATGTTAATCGAATGGTCTTACGTCAGATATTGTCGAAGCTCAGCTTGTAGAAGAAGACGATGAATACAACGGTCAAGTGAAAGCTTATAGAACGGGCAGAAGGCGCAGGTGGCGAATTAAAACAACAGAGAGGCTGACCGATGGGACCCGAGCAACAGAAACCGATGGATCTCTCTTTTGTCGCTGATTTAGTTGTAATAAAATCAGTTCATTTTCAGCTCCTTAGTTTATGTCAGTTTCTTGTATCACCATTAACGGTAATCAAATTCCTTCTCAGTGGATTGAATTTCTATTGTTTCTTAGCTAAATTAGTTCCACTAGGCTCTCAATTAAACTTGATAGTGCTACATCCTACTACCACGAAGTTTGTAAGGGGAACATAACTTTCATCTTGCTTCATAAAAACAAAATCCAATAATTTCTTGCTTTACAAAGCATACAACATTTGTATGATAAAGTACCACCCTTGGGTAATTCAACTCTCTAAGACTAACCAAAGAACTTTCCTACAAAGAATGCTCAACCGGCATAATAAAGCCAGCAGGATATAACTTATCCCAAGCCCTATATCACCTACCTATATAATTTTACATATCTAAATCAACCCCCCAAAAAACAAAAATTAAAAAACATTAACACACCAAGCAAAGATGGAGGGAATTATAATAAATAGGCGGCATAAAGAACAAAGTGAACATGTAATAAAAGAAAGAGGAAAAAAAAGAGAGAAGATTTACATGAAGTTGTAAAACCAATGAGGATGAAATGTGTAAAAAAAGTGTGAGGCTTCTCGATCCCTATTCCTGTAAAAACTGGAAGGCAGGAACCTCGAGAAGCTCCTCTGCTGGCTTAACATCCACAAAATCCTTTTCCTGTAGAGAGTTTGATATATCGTCTACTGAGAAGGGGATGCTGCAAGAGTAATTGAAAAACACAAAACAAACATCGGGATGCCAATTAAGCAGTGGTTTGAGCTCTCAAGTAAAAAATATAATTCAAGAATGCTAATTGATTACAATGGTATTCAACTACAGACATAGACATGCAAGGAAATTAAAAGGTAGTGCTACTACTAACAAGCTGGAGTCTATGGTTATTAACAAAATCACTGAAGGGATTCTTTTTCTGGAATATACACTTTAGTGCCACAGAGAAAACAGGATTTTTCAAGTGGTAGTACTGTATCAGTCCTTACTGTATATATATTTTTCTAAATACTACCTTGAGTTGTCATCCAGCAAGAAAGCTGTGCTGTCGGCATTATTCGAGTCCTCTGTCATCAATATCCGCATACTAGCCAGAACCTGCCAGGAGGAAACACCAACAAAATCAGTTAGTTATATTCCTTCTACTAGTTACATTGGAATTGTCACTTTTTTTATCTTTGGATGAAACATAATATGTACTACTTACATTTGAGGAGACACTTTGGGTATTGTACTTGTCATCCCAGTATTGAGTGCAAATTCTATAAAGTTGTTGGACACTCAATATCTGCAACCACAAACCCATAATCATAAGCAATGATAACAGAAGTAACACTAAAAGAGATTAACAGAAAAGATAGTAACAGAACTATTTGCTTACCGGGCATAGATCATTGACTATCTCATCATATGAGATTCTGTACTTCTGGAAAATTACCTGAAATTGCAAAAGACGAGTCAGGAAGATGAATATCTTAAGTTCAATATGAAGGCTCAGCTCCCATTTTTTTCCATTATTGCATATATGATTATCTTAGGAGCATACATAATAGAAATGATGATGCCTAAAGTGGTACATACCAAGAAGCCGACAGCTTGTCTGATATGCTTCAGCTCATCCCATGAAGTACCAGCATACTACAAAAAGAGATCAGGATGTCACCCACAATTGCGAAGGGCCCAAAGGTCTCTAATGGATAAGTTGGTTAATGAAAAGTCAACCACAATGTGTAATAGTCATCTAGTTACCTCAGGTTTTGCTTTGGCACACCATAATTCCATGTCAGCAAGACCAGCTTTAACATATTCTCCATTACTGAAGGAGCAACACTCACGGCGAAGAAGTAGACTGCATATGTAGTAGCAATATCATAATTGTAGATATTACCAATTAGGTGACTGCGATTAACTAGGCCTCATGTTTTTTTTCTCCATTAATCAGAATCTCTCTTAAAGTGTATATTTTGACAAGACTCGTGTTTTTTTTTCTCCATTAATCAGAATCTCTCTTAAAGTGTATATTTTGACAAGACATGCACATTTGAAGTTCACAGGATAAATAAATCAAATTCCAACAATATTTATGAAAAATTATTACCTGTTGAAAAGTTGGACGTTAATGTAGGAGAATATTTGGGTAAAGATCTTCTGGCACAGAACAGGAGGTACCTAGAGTGGAATAATTGTTACATGAAAGATTATTGGGGAAAAATATGATATGGTCAATGGGTTCTGGATACAAGAAATCGAGAATAAAGAAAAACAATCTTTAGGATATATACATGATTATCTTGGAGCATCTTTAAAGTATGATCAAGGGTGTCAATGATGTTCTGCCAATGGTTGGTCTGATGAGGATGATTCCCTGCAGACCGACCTGAAATACGTATCATGCTCGCCTTCATTGTTCTTGGGGCCTTCACACAATAGAAAAAGGGTTTTGTCAGATGCAAAGAAAACTGCATCTTAAGATGATATATCAATGTGGAAGAACACTAAAGCATTTGGATTCAAGAAATATCTGGTGCTCCAATTAAGACTAGTCCAGCCACCAGATATACAAAGTTTAATGAACATTTTGTTCTGCAATCCAATTACTTTCTGTATGCAAATCATTTCCAATTTAAGTAAACTCTCACATTCTAATCACATATGGATAAATTCTGCCTTTTATCAAAAGCTTCTCAGAAAAGGTCTTTTGTAAACAAAGCAAGTTTAAGAGGGGGAAAAAAGCTAGATCAACTTCTAAAAATAAATTAAAAGAAGACCTGAATGCATAATGAAATCAACGGGGAAATCTCCTTTTTAATGTTGTCCCTAATAATCCCATATATTTTCTCAACATAAGCCGTTAGCTGCTGTTTAAAAAGCAAGGCAGGGTACTTGGCCTCCACTACACGCACAAACTCTGTCCCTTCAAAATTGATGTTTGATAGAGAAGGTGACCTAAAGCTCTGGATAACAAACAAAACCAATCATTAAAAAATGAAAATGGAAATATGCAAGAAATGACAATTTTCTTTCCTAAGCAGGGTCATATTCTGAAACAATGATAAAAATTAAGTGAAAACATCAAGGGTGGGGGTAAAAAAACTGATGATGAATTATACATTTAAATACAAAAAGAAGTCTGCAACAATTGCTAAGTAATTATGAACATAAAAATGACATACTTGGGCCATCCTGCCAAATAATGATGTAGGCGGTTGTTTCTTGCGTGGTGGCAACCCCACTGAGCCAGCGGCTTTTAAACTCTTTTGAAGGAGAAAGAGTAGACATGATGTGTTCGACAGCCAGTAGGCAAGATTTTCAGTGTTCTCCTCATTCTGCATATTGCAAATGTCAATGTTCATACCTTAACCTGTTAACCACCAGTTCTACCTTAGTTCTTCACATTAACCCTTCATTCTCTTAAAAATAGAGACTAGATTAGAAGAAAAAAGTTATGAATCCCATTTTGGTATGTCTGTGCTGATACCACACAGTGCCTGAAATCACGTACTTGTAACAAGCTTTTAAAAAACGTTTAACGGCTCTTAACGGTATGATGACCAGTTAACGATTTTACACAACCGTTAAATTAAAAAATGGTCAATCACTTTTTACCTATTAATTCATATTTAAAAAGGCTAAGAAATACATTCTCATATCATTAGTACTTAATAATTAACTAAATTAAGTAATAATTACAATATTAATTAAGTACTTAAAAGTTAAAAATCTTAAATTATACTAAACTATTATATAATAAATTTGCTTCATATTTTTATTAGGGCATTAATTTACATTCAAAAAATAAAAATAAAATAAAAATTTATAGTCACTAACTATTAAGATTTGAAACAAAAAAATTCAGTCATTAAATACGTTTTTTTTAAATAACGGTTTTAACGATTTTAACGGGTTTAACGTGAGATAAAACGGTTAAATCACAGAAAACCCGTTAAATCCGTTTTTTAAATGCTTCACTTGTAGACAATAACAAATAGAAACCATCACCTGAGTATTATTTATTTTTCTAGCGTGTACTTGATAGGTGCTCATTTTATATAATATTTGCATAAGGTTTTATCCAAAACTTCACCTAATTTGTTTGAATCATGTTGATTTTAGTCTTTGTTTAACTTTTAGAACTTGTTACTTTCGTGTTTTTGGGTTTTGTCAATTTTTAGGCTTTTCTGGATAAGTTGGAGGTAAGAAGCAGAATCTAGCTCTGCCAAGACTCTCAGCGAGACTATCAGCAGCGAGCAAACTCAAGCTGCAAATTTAACAAAAAAACGGTTGCGTGCACAAAGGGAAATCTTTTATTTCCAAATAGAGATTTCACCCCTAATTAATTGGTGAATAAATGCATTAATGAAGAGATGCTAAGGAAGAGATGCTAAGGAGAGAAAAAGGAAAGATATCAAGATTTTTTATAAGGGAGAGACAAGCAGCAGAAAAAAGGAAGGAAATTGCAAAATTAGATAGGCAAGAATAGAGGGGGGAGATTATTCCATTCCATATTAGTTTCTCTCTCTGTCTACAGTTTCGAACTCATTCTGGAGAGGATTTTTGGCTTAGCTTGGGGGAGTTGGAAGAAGGGGATGCGCCTAGGGTGAAATGGCAATTCAATTTCAGCAACCCTTTCTTTTACTTTTCTCTTAATCTGTTGTAATGGATTCAAAGTTTATTTCTTATGTTCTTAAAGTCATACTTAGCTAAACTCAATTTCTTAGGATTAGGCATGTGACAAGTTACTATGTTGTTGGTTTAATTTAGTCGGTATTGTTTTTTTATTTGATCTTTGTTTATCTTGTGATTTAGATTGCCAAATTGTTTGTATGGTGTGAGTTGTTTGAATTGCAAATACCTATCAACCAATGGCGTTAAATTGGTAACCAAAAAGAGAATGACTTAATCACACAAACGGTTTTTACTTAGGATTTGAATTAGACATCGAAAAATAATAATTTGAGACCCAACAACACAAGATAACGTAGGGTAGGTGAAGTACCGAAAGGAGAAATCTGTTTCTAAAGGGACACCTAGACTTGTTTGAATAATTTATTAAAGTACTGAAAGGAGAAAATAAATTGCTAAAATACGTTTAGGCTAATCATGAAACCTAATGGACCTAGTTTACGAGAATGCACCGCGAAAGCGGGTGCTTAAATAAATTGGGTACGATACGAAGCCACGAAAGTGGATAAATACTACCATTGGATTAGAAACCCACAAAGAAAATATAAAAGTGAAATATCAATAAAACGAATATCCACGAACCTCTAATAATTTGTATGACGAAATCCTAGGAATACCAAAAATATTTGAATTTTCATCTTTTATTATTTCAATTAGGTTAATTTTAGAGTTTAATTAAGTGTTATTCGAAAACCCAAAACTTGATTGCTTAGATAGTTAAAAGAAATAAATTTGATACTTAAATCTCGTTCCTTGTGGATTCGACACACGATAACATACTAGACGATAAATTATGCGCTTGCAACCGATCTTTTAGCGTTATTTTTAGAGTATTTATTAGCACTCGTGGAAACACGTCAGTACTGGGGTGTATCTAATGTAAAGTACAACAAAAAAATCTACAGTAGTTGTACTGGACAAGCTTATTTATATACAGACTGAATACCTCAATCGAAGAGCCGATTAGCTGGATGAGGCGGTCAAAAACACTTGTTTTCTCTGCCTCAAAAGATTTCCAATTTAGAAGGCACTTGTAAATGGTAGCTGCGGCAACTGGCTTGCCCTGGCTATATCCAAGATTCTTACCCACACAGTTTATAAGTGTGTCAACAGTTTCCTACACGATCAAATTATATTAAAACCAATCAAAATCCTTTATATGAAGTAACTGATGCATTTCCAAATGAAGCTTGGTTCTTATAAAACTAAACATCCAATTAATTGTATATTTCCCTCAAAATAAATAAAAATTCTTTTGTTTTTGGATGTACTATCAAACAGCTGATTACTTGTACTTTACCAGAAAAAAAACGTTTGCTGGGTCTTTTAAATAAAAATACAAAAGGAATAAGGAAGCTGAGTTATACATGCTGCCTCTCTGTGAAACTTCTCTTCAGCTTGGATTCATTGGTTACATGATCCTTCATAACTGGAGGTGCACTCTGAGGCTCCTGTGTATAGAAAGAAAGAATCACCGTTAAGAATAAAATGGAAGGATATAAATTTTCAGGATAACTCAGGGAACTAAATGGCCAAGTATTAGTACCTTTGGTTCCTCAACAGGCTCATGGAAACCATTCACCACTACCTAAGAACAGTGCAAGGAGAAGAAGAAAGGTAAAAATGTATCAGAAAACATACAAATGAATAATCCAAAACACACAAGGGAGAAATAACATTCTTATGTCTGACATCAATATTCTTGCACAACTCAAAAACAAAGACATCTTTTATCCCACAAGGAAAGTACTAAAATGTGTTGATAAATACTCTCTTATATTTTCATTACCTAGTTGTATGAATCTAACTATCCTATCCTAATAGGACCACACCTATCCCAGTCACTAAGCATGTGCTCCAGAGGTGGCGAATGCCAAGGAGAGAAGGGAAAGGGTGGGAGAGATTGTATTTCACCTTGCTCCTTTAAATTTAAGCTATTAATGGAGGTGGATCGAGGGAGACGGGGAGAATCTATCTACTTTTTCCAACATTTTTCACCTTCCATTTTGGGGTGTAATAAATTTCACCTCCCTCTCATTCTCTTCCCTTCCCTTCCCTTCCCCTCCCTTCCCCTCCCCTCCCTCCCCCCTGGAGCACAGCCTAAGGATTACTCTCTTGTGGAAGGTCAACTGTTTGAAATCCAGAAGCTGCACTGTAGGTGATTAGGGGGTTATGCCCCTAATCCCATGCTCAAAAAAAAAAGTAAAGGAAAAAAAAATATATATCCTGCTCTTCAATATGCGCTTGAGCGTTGGATCTACCTAAGAATATACCTTTGTCTAGCTAAAGTTTTGCAATACATCATGTTTTCAATTTCTACTTCATGTAAGTTCTGTCCTAAGATTTCCACAATTAAAATTGCACCGGTATCAAGATTTGATATTTGCTTTTAATCAGAAGATACCAGTAATCCAATATAATAGGGTATACATGCAAGAAAATCAAAATTGTTGAATAATGAGGTTGTTAGTTGGGGTAGAATGGTGGAAGAGTTCGAATTGTTGTGGAATAGTATCCAAATGGGATTGGGATTGGGATTGGGATTGGGATTGGGTAGAATTATGGAAAAGCTGAATAGAGATGGACTTGTGCAACCAAGCCAACTCGGTTCATCTCTTGCACTAAAACCCCTCCTATTTTCAGCCCACTATACATGGGAGGTGGAAGAGTGGATTTTCCATGGTTTGGAATAGGCCCAATTCCATCATTAACACAGCAAAACACTGTGGAATAGAGGCCCATCCTCTTCTCTACACATTTCTATGTAATATGATGAACAAGCCAGTAGGAATACCTGTCGCTCTGGAGTAACTGGAATTGATAGGTGCTCTGACATGCTCTTGACTGGTTGTGGATTCAAGACCTGTTGCCTGAGAATTTTGTCCTCTGTTTCCATAGTTGCTAACCTCTCCTTAAGCCTGAATAAGATCAGACATCAACCAAGTCAAAACAAAATACATGAAATGAGGCCAAATCTTCCCCCTTGAAACAAAATATTTAGATGTGAAGAAAAAACATAAACAACAACCTTTGCATGGTCTTATTGAGGTCATCAATTTTAGACTCAGCATCAATTGCCTTTTTCAGTCTCTCCTCACTGATTCTGCTGGTTTCTTCACACTTCTTCTCTGCTTCGTCTATCTTTTTCTCAAGTGAACCAACCAGAGTCTATCAAACAAGCAGCACAACAAATTATTGGATCTATGACTTAAAAAAGAACAATTAACAATTTCATTACACCAGCAGATACATCTTTGTACCATAAGTGGTAATGGCTGGGTACCGTCTCCTAAAAAAAAATTCCAGTCCAAAATGATATGTTTTGATCAACTTGTTTTTGGACAACTTTTCTAGCAACTATATTAAGTTGATTGCTTTTTTGGTACTATACTAAGGAATTGTGGTGCTTGCATACTAATCTCACACATGCATTACCTATGAGACTGATAAACTTTACAAAGAACATAGATGAGTGTACTAACCTTGAGCTTTTCATTTTCATCTCGGAGTTTATCCATGAGTTCAGTGTCAATAATAGGAACCTCTTTAACAATAGGCACAACCTCAGCAACTTTTTTGGCAGCCACCCGCTCCTTTACCAGCTCTTCTTTAGTTTCTTTGTACTTCTCTTGTACCTCCTCCAATGCTGCTTGTAACTTTGTGGTTTCTTCCTTTTTCTGCTCTGCCAATTTTTCCTACACGACAAAAAAAAGAATGGAGGATAGAACCCGCCTTCTCTGGCATTGTTCCCACGGTGACTGAATTGGTGTAAAACGAAAGATTTATTGTTATTGCTACTTCTTAGTTGGAAGCTTTTAACCAATTCTAATAGAAATTCCATAATATTAGGTGCCTTTTACTTCAGATCAAAGAAAATCTGAATTTTCCTTAGTTGGAAGCTTTTAACCAATTCTATTATAGAACTAAGGAAAATTCAGATTTTCTTTAATCTGAAGGATAAGGCACCTAATATTATTTGTGAGAGCATTTACGCATACAATTAAATGGATACATATTGTACTAGCCATAAACATGCATATTCCATTAGTTTACTTACACGCAGTTGTTTTTCCAGGTTATATTTCCACCTAAGTTCCTCAACTTCTTTCTCCAGTTTGTTTTTGGCAGCTTGCAATGCGCCAGTTTCTCTTGCAGCCTAGTTAATATTGGGGGACAACATAAGGAATTAGATGGAAAATAAATCACAAATCAGGAGAGTTGCTCGTTATGTAAACCGTATATCAAGATACAGCACTAATGCGGCAACGCAACTGCCCTCTTAGTACCCATAGGTTTTACATTGTAGTCAGCAAACAGACTTAGCATGTATCAACTGGGTTACAGTACCATTACGAATGAATCATGTGCTCGCTGGTATTTTACCAAGCCACCTAATCCACACATTTGTAGGGCCATGATCAGATAGTCACAATCCATTTAAGGTATGACTGTTTCTCAATGATTATTATACCACCCGATAGGGTACAATGTGACCTGTATGAGAAACTAATGCAAGAAATCCATGGTGCCACAAGATATATAGAAGGATAACTAGCTATAGAGAGAAAAAAGGAAAGAAAGGAGAACTTACCATTTTAAGTTTGCGTAGCTCTCTCCTCGCAACTCTACCCCTCCAAGCACATTGTGTAGTAATTGTAGCTTTCCTTGTTCTTGAATAGTGCAATCGTGCCAAGTATTGCCTGCAGCAACTCTGTAAGAGAAATCTTTATTAGTATAACCCTCAGAAAAAAAAAAAAAACCTTTATTTTGTCTTTATTCCATTCAGAGGCTGTTAAGATGTAAACATCTGACATAACAGCAGAAATTTATTAATGCTTCAGAATAGTAATGTTTTTGCTTATCACCTCAACTAATGAACTGCTAGAACAAAATATGCATTAGTACAATTCGGGATAGCTCTGTCTCTAAAGCAGCAGTTAGCAGCATGACAGACCAGTAGCATTTATCATTTTGGTAATCAACAACAAACTATTTTCCTTTACAAATAGCTGGCTTTTCTTCCAAAACCATACATATCAAGACCTGCCACAACAATTAGGCTCAGTCTTGCAACAAGCACAACCCTTATTCTTAGTTCCCTCAATTGAGTTGGAATTCTAATGGCCTGTGATAAGCCAGTGGAAGGCCAGGATAACTTTTAATCTTGAATCACCATTCTGCTAAAACCAAATGACCCACTGCGGACATACAAGAGAAGGTTCATCATCAAAGAGAAAGAGATAATGTCTTTCTTGTTCTTTCAAGATACCTGAATGATAATGGAGGCCTTCACCTGGCGCCTGAAAAGGAGCTCCTTATGAGCCACCATACCACGAAGACCAGATTGAACAACAATAGCAGAGGAGACGAGCTTGTTGTAATTTTTCTGAGCATAGTGCATCCTATAGTACATCTGTAACTTGAGAGAAGCTGCCTCTCTCCGCAGGTCTTGGTACACTCTCCTTGCATTTTCCCCTTCAAGAAATAATAATTTTAAACAAGGAAACTGAATTGCCATCAGTGGCAGAGCCACGTGGGGGGGGGGGGGTGCGCTGCCCCCCTGGGCAGAAAAAATTTCAACTACCCTTGTAATTATATATATATATATATTTTTTGTAAGAAAAAAATTAGAAAAGTATGATTATGTTGAAGAAAACTTTCAAAGTTTGCTCCCCTCTGAAAAAAAAAATCCCCCCCCCCAAGACGGAAAGTCTGGCTCCACCCCTGATTGTCATACCATATTAAAGATAGATCATAGAAGTATTTGAAAAAGGTATATATTTTTTTCAGAAGTGCATATACCTCTGCAGATTGTCTGGATCTGAATAGCAGCTTTTTTGATGAAAACAAAACTCTTGCGAGCCAGGTACGACCACACCTTCCTTTGTATTAGGCTAGCGGCTGTTCCTAGAACCTCATTCCTACGTGCATCTAGCTCTGCCATCTGGCCAGCTCGGAGAAAGACTTTTGTTTTTCCAATCTATTTTTTTTTTCAGAGAATTATTAATATTAGAAAGAATGACACAGACGACTATAAATGCAAAAGGTGGAAAATGATTGTAAACATGACTCCATATATTCTCCTCTTTGTTCCTTGAAACATCACATTGCTAGTTGTTGAGGCATTTTTGCAAATGGCTGACAATTTATTTTCTTTTTATTTGCTTTGTTGTTGTTTCTTTGATATAACCTAAAACTCCTAGGTTCTGATGCATTAATTCTTAATTTCCCAGCTAAGTTGAAACAAAAAGATTAAAAATGGTCAAAGTTACTTAAAAAATCTTGCCTGATAGCCTTTAAGACTAGCCTTCTCTAACAATGTTTTTACAGCAGCAACCTCATCCATACTGCAAGAGAGAAATCAAAGAACAATCACTCAAATGCAAGCAAAAAGATTGCAGGTTATTTCATGTTAAATATTGCAGCATTGTTCCATGTGAAACCCTTTCAATGTTAATTTTTGTGCAGCTATTTTTAATTAAACAAACACTATTCTCCAAACAATTCTGAATTAGTCATCACCAGTCTGCATACTAAGAACACACCGTTAGCTTTTCGAGAGATGCATGTTGTAATTCAGCATTCTGGGTTTATTCTGACAAAGGACTTAATTTAATTCAATTAGATAACAAGCTATACCTCCCACTAAAAACATCTGGCGCCAGCAGACCAAAACGATCAATGAATTCGTAAAAGGTTCTTCGAGTTGGATAACCAGCACAGCTGATCCTGATTGCCTCCATAACACCCTTGAAGAACACCAGAACAAATGTGTTACAAATTGGCCGCAAAATGATACCATAAAAGAAGATAATAAATCATGCACTATCAATTTACAAAATTTAGTACCAAAAGATAATCTTTCAATTGATTGTTCTATTATTCTTTTTTTTTTTTTGCTTTTATTGTTCTTACACCACATCTGAGTTGCTGAAGGACATTTTTATTTTCAAAATAGCTGGCTTTAGCAGATTGTTGGGCTTCACACATCTAATGTAGTGCGGTTCAGTCGAGCTCAGCGTTTCCAGAAGAGATTGCAGTTGTTGCTGCCATAAAAGCATACAAATTGTTTAGTTTAAAGGGAAAGTCATGTTCCATCTCAATGAAAGCTGTGCAGAAACAGCTTAGGCCTAACCATCACATACTTTGACATTCAAAAAGTGCAATATCAGATCATTGCCTAAAACAGCATAATGGTTAGCCCATGCAGCTCAAAGCAAGATTGGTGTCACCATAACTAGGTAGATGGTCAAATATTTATTGTGAACTCAGTACAGTTGAAAAGAAATTCCCAAACAAAACCTGCGTTGCACTACACTCATCTTATAAACTATAATTCATTGAAATAATGGAAGAATATGCCCAACCTTAAATCTTGCACCTATAGATGAAAATTTTGAAGATTTTGAGGAGTCCTCAGAAGCAGGAAATAGGCCAGAAACAAAGCTGCATTTAGAGGCATTGAGCAGTGCTTGATGCTCAGCAATTACATAATCCTTGTTCTTATCTAGGAACAAGTCTGTCTGATATGTTACCTGAATTAAGCCAGAAAAGTAATCAATTTTTATTCATTTCCTTCTTAATTACTTAATAAAAAAAGAAAAATGCCATTTTAATCAGCGAATTTCAACAGAGTCATTTAGTATGCTCAACTATTAAGAAGCTAAATGAGGAACTGTTTTAAAAGAAGCCAACTGTGTGGTGGACCACACACTACATTTAGACCTTCCAGAGATAAGAAGGAATATTACAGAAATTTGGTGGCTCTCTAAATATTATTCTACATTTTTAAGATTTCTGGTTCACTCCTTCATAAGTATTTTTCTCAAAATAAAGGTTGGTAGAGGTAGAAAGAGCACTTACATCACCAGCATAGTGACAAATAGTGAAATCTGTACGTGACAACTTTGGTTTGGTGAATCGCTTGTTGTTCTTAAAAGTAGTGTACAACTTCTGTGCAAATGTTTCATGTGTAGACCTTGGAAGCATACTGTATTTATGTTTAAGAAAATAATCCAGTTAACTTACAATATAAACACAATAAAAAGAAAAGAATAGTATTAAGGATTTAATTTCAAGATCTACGCACCAACATTCATCAAGAAGAGCAATAATCCCTCCTGGTTTCTGAAGCCCAACAAAAAAGTCAAAGACGTTAATAGCAGTACTGTAATATACATTATCTTAAACAAAAATAGAGATACACCATCTAAGTCGGCTTGATTTAAAGTGGTTCACTGGTCCATCTACACTAGGCATCTTATTTTTCCATTACAAGAACAAGCACAAGCCAAGATCACAAAAGCATAATCATGCATTCGGGGAGACAAACCTTCTCTATGAGATCTAGGACATCTTGGTTATCAATAAATTCGATATAACTCCAGTTAATTTCCTCTTTAGTATATTCTTCTTGCTCCATCTTGAAAACATGCTGCAAATATAGCAAAAAAATAAATGTTAAATTGAGGATACATTTATTCAAAATTTCTTCCGTTGTTAACATTTAGATAATTGAACCCAATCCAGCTGCTAACGTTTTCCCTTTTCTTGACAAGTTAATGGTAACAAGAGCTGAGAAAACAAACCTGATTGAAGTGCTGCTGTAGCTTCTCATTTGTCAAATTTATACAAAATTGCTCAAAACTATAAGAAAATTGAAGGGATCGTTATTAAACAGAAGAGCATAAGTTCAGAACCTGATTATAACTTTTTGGTAGACAACGAGATAAGGTGCAAATCCACTTCTATTCAATCTAATGTAGAATTATAAAATATAAGGCCTAAAATATTTCACCTTAGGGTCACCAAATGTCTATTAGCCATAAGGGGGTTATCACAATATATGTATTAGTTCTTTCTTTCACCAGAAAAATGAGACCATAGTGGGTAAAACAGGTAAAAATACAGCAGAGAACTTATGGCGCGATAGGCTTTGTGCAGGTTCAGTGTTTCATGACAACACAATAGCATACCAGGGAAGCACCTGTTTGTCTTGAAGCTTTCAAAGCCATATATATCAAGAACGCCGATCAACAATTTTGAGTCGGGATCTTGACCAATTGAGCTGTTTATCTTATTCACAAGCCTGACAAAAGAAAATATTAGCTTTATAATTCCTTTCCCTCATTCTAGTTGTTGCTGGAGGCAAGTTCATGTACTGAGGGATGTTTTCCCTTTTTTTCCTTCTTTTCTACTCTCTCTCTCTCTCTCTCTCTCTGCAGCAAGGGGTCACCTCTACAATGGCAAAGCCTCAAATGTGAAATTATTCTGCATGCAGAACCCTAGAGATAGAATAACCCCTCCCTTCAAATCACCACCACCACAACTACAGAGCCTGAAATATACTATACATACATGATCCTCTCTTTTTTTTCTTTGAAAGAGATCAAAACCTACTCATATTACTTCCCCATCAATGAAAGCTGGGAAGGTATATGTTGGTATTTGCGATGTTTTAGTGTAATATGTAAATCCCAAATAAATCCCCTCCCCCCAATTTATTTGGGACTAAATGCTTTGTTGTTGTTGATGAGATGCTTTGTGTTTTGTATATGCATATGGCATTTGCATGTTGTTTCAAGGCATGTCAAAGGAAATAAGGCTCACCAATCAAATAGGCGACAATAAACAATCTTGGCTAAGGCATCTCTGCTGAGCGCGGCATTTTCAGGGTTCAGGTTTTTAATGATGTTCTCATCACGAGTCACAATAACACGCTTGCACAAGGAGTCTTCAAGTGCCTTGTCATCACACCTGAGTATGTTTGAAAAATATTTTCTTTCTCATTAGGTACTTTTTTTAAGAAAGTTACAGCACACTATTATGATGAGTAACATTTCAAACAGTTAAATAATGGGGAAACACATGTAGTCTTTGAGAAGTTTACATAAAGAGTTCAGCCGCTGTTTTCAAATGAAACAATGATTTCTCATCCTTTGGCTTAGAAGAGTCAGCTTCTCCTGCCTCCACAAAATCAATATTTCCCAAGTGAAGAATAGCTGCCACAACCCGAAAGATTGCTTCCTAACATAGAATAAAGTGCATGAGCTTTCTTTTGGTTCACAGAAGGTACTTCGGGAAATAAATAATTAATATATAGGTTAGATCGCAACCTGCTCTTCTGGGCTGATTCCAACTATGTCCATAGCCTTTCTTGTCTCCAAGTACTCTTTGGTTTCATCTAATCCATCAATTTTGTAGCAGTTTGATTGGTTGAGATAATGAAAACTTTTAGGGTCCTGTAATCTGTATTTCTCTTTATGCTGTCAGAAAATACAATTTCAAAGTTAATGCACATTTATCTTTTATATTTACTCTGTTAATAGTGCCGCGGTAGGTGGTAGAACCATGGAAGCACCGTACCTGTCGTACAGCAACATATTTTGGGATGCAAATGTTGCTTCCGACATGTTACAAAATAGGCTGATAGTAGATAAACAGAGATATCTAAAAACAAAAACAAAAAGTATACCTCGGGTGGGGCTGCGCAAAGCATGTAGAAACAATGGTAATTCCTCTCAGGGTCAGAAATCTGGCAAACCCGAGATCTCTCAAGCAAATAAGTCCTGATTGCTGCACCGGATATTTTATTATTCTTATCAAACTGGATCTCAACAAACTTGCCAAAGCGACTGCAGGAGGAATGGAGAGAGAATTAGATAAAAGATCAAACCTCCACTTCAAGAGGACATAAATGGGAAAAACATATGAAATGGGGGTATATGTCATCTGCTTACCTCGAGTTATTGTTTCTAACAGTCTTTGCATTTCCAAATGCCTCTAAAACTGGATTGGACTGTAATAAGAGACAGAGAAAGAAAAAGGAAATAAGTAAATATCTAAACCAAATGCAATATCCTAGAGAAGAAATAAAGCACAGTCCCAGGACAATTTGCAATACCAATAATTCTCAATAGAGGGAGAGAGAGATCGACTACAAGCTCTCCTCACTATAAATCACAATTATATATCACTCTCACTGCCTAAAAATTTCATCTACAATCAAAAAAGTAAAAAAGAAAGGAAACAAAGGAACTCACTTGCAGGACTTGCTGCTCAACGGTTCGGCCTTCACCACCCGGCTTACCTCCCATGTATGCAAGGTAGCGCATTATCATTTTTGTGCTCTCTGTTTTACCAGCACCACTCTCTCCACTTACTAGAATCGATTGGCTTGTGCCATCATGTATCATAAATCTGCCCAAAGAACCATATTAGTTATGACCAACAACACATTGCTACAACAATACCGTTGTCCCAAGCACTGTTGTTTGACACAAATCTGAAATGAAGGATTCACTACTTGACAGGTGGAAAGAACCTGAAAGGTAGGAGTGAAATACATTACCGGTATCAAACAACATTATCACTAGTATTTCACAAATAACAATATTAGAAAGTCAATTTCATGAGAAAGCGACCATTCATGGATCCAGTATGCTCAACAAAAATGCCAATCAAACCCTGTGAGTACCAGCATGTTACATGTATGAATTCCACAAGTAGACATTTTTGATAGGACTCCTATTATCTCAACATGCTTATAATTGGAGCACATGCATGTAGTAACCAATAATGTGATCATATATTCACTACTACACCAAAAGCATACCTATAAGCAGCATCAGCAACGGCAAAAGGATGAGGACTTAGCTCACCAAAAGTAGCACCTTTGTACTGTTGCATCATGTGAGTGTCATATAAATGTGGTAGCCTCCGGAAAGGGTTCACCGCTATCAATATGTTCCCTGTATATGTCTGGTTTCACAATAATTCTTTTAGTCAGATGTCTGAAAACTATCAAGAATTATGTCAGAACAAACATTAATAGGTCCGTCATAAACCTCACATTTTGCAATCTTTCCAAAAGTATCCCCATACCATAGCCTACAGGATTCTAGTAAGCACCAAACACTGACATTTTGTATTTAATTAGGGAAATATTCTGCTCGGATGACGATGGTTGTAAAAACAGAATGAACTTTTGTCTCGTAAAAACATTAATGTTCAACGTAGAAGTCAAGATAATATGACTCACATAAATTTCATTCATGTCGTATCTAGATTTTAGGTTTTGAAGAACACCTGGCTCATGCAAATATGCAAGCTTTGTCATGTCATCAACCCCACATGGTGATGCCTCAGGATCCTTCGGGTGAACACTAGACATTTTAACAGTGATCTGCATTTATTCAAGAGTACAAAATGCACATTACACTCCACAAGCTTCTCAGGTATATATGTCTAATGGGCAGGCTTAAAAAGGCCATAGCAATGAAGATTCTGTATTTCAATGCATAACTGAAAGCAGGGTCACTTTATGTTTGATTCTTCTGTCAGACTTGGCTCAAATTATGAAGATTTAAAGTAAAAAGAACATCAGTACAAGCAAACAATGACGTACATAAGACTATGTCTTATAATAGCATATGTGGTACAATTAATTAAAGGAGTGATCATGGTATTTTAGAAGGACGCGAGAATTTTAGGCAGGTTCTGCAAATTGCGGGTACAATTAGAACCCATTCCAGTACGAAAATAAAACCGAAGGGAAATAACAAAATGACTAACAGGACATACAATTTCGGAAAGTTTTGGGAGGCCAATTAAAAGCCACTGCGGCTGAGGAAATAAAAATTGAAGGGAAATAACTGACCGTCTTTCCATTGGTGGCTTGGATCTTGATATTATCTCCATTGACCTCTAATACTTCACCGTCAATCCAGGCCTCATCATGATCCTCGGCCCAAACTTGTGACCCCGTCATTATATTGACTTGAGCCGCCTATGCAATTCAATGAATAGCATTACAACAATGAAATAAGTACTTAATGCTTGATGCGACTCAACTGAAAGAACTGTGAAAACCTTTTAGCTTTTGAGATAATCAACTGATAGTAAAATGTGAAATCAGCATGATCAAAATCAGTTGATACCAATTAAGTTAATTAATGCCTGAAGTGACCCCGATTTGAAGGTCATCTATGGGTTCCTTGCCTTTTTAGAATAATAAGAACAAAGAGGGAAAAAGGCACGGAAAGCTTTTCTGAGTCAAAAAACAACATGAGTGTGGTAAAAAGATAAGCAATCAGTAGAAGAGTATCACATGCCAGAGAGAGGAGGAAAATAAAAGAAGTAAAAATAAAATGAAAATGTAAGGCTGACAGCTTTATAATTTTCTACGACGCTAATTCGTGCATGATATCTTCAACGAAATGATTGCCAGAAGCCCAGAACCAATATATGAGAAAATATTTTTCCACATAAACCCCAAATACTAAATCAAAAACTAACTAGCTGTGAGATGCTCGGAAGAAGTTGTAAAATGCAGTACCATTTTTCCTAGATCTCGCGGCGGCTCCGCCTAGAAAGAAGCTGGATATAAGCAATTTCTCGATCAAAAACCCTAGCAAAGATCCGACGAGTAGTCTCCCTCTTAGATCCACTGAGCAACAAAAACCCGAGAGAAAAGAGAATCCTCTCTCCTCCTCTCCAATGCTTCTTCCCCTCCCTTTCTATCCTCTACGCAAGTAATCTCCACGAATTCCGGGCGAGATCGGAGCTGAATTGGAAATGTGGCAAAGATTAGATCTTTTCGTCTACCTTCTCTTCTAGTTTCTCCGCGTTCTTTTCTCTTTCCTTTTTGGTTTGTCCGAATGGAGTTCGTGCAGGGGGGAGAGAGGGAAACTGGGAAAGGGGCAAAACTGAGAAATCGCGAGGCTTCAACAAAATTTCTCCTCACCTCAGCTGCACACCGGCTTCAGTTGTGTTTCTTTGCTTTTATTTTTTATGATTTTATCATATATTTATTTCCTCTTTCTTAATTTAATTTTCTCCTTTCTTTCTCTCTCCCTTTCTGTTTTCTTTTCGCTCTCCCTTTGCTTTCAGAGGAATATAACACACGGCTATCAGCCTATCAACTGTTTTTGTTCTGTTGTTTAATGTTTTTGTTTTACTTAACGAGCGAGGTTTTGTTCCCATAATGGTAATTATTTCGTCGGGTCGGATAGTAGGATCCGGGTCTGTTTTTGAAAGAGGAGATCCTATGTGGATGGTAGGCCGTACGGAGAATCATGTGGCGTAGCAGGTTGTCACTTGTCAGGTCTCAGGATGTGAGGATGCCTACCTGTATTCGACAATACAGTTTTTCATAAAATAAAAAAAAAGACAATACAGTTTTTCATAAAATAAAAAAAAAGACAATACAGTCCGATTTTTTTATTAATAACAAAATAAAATATATATTCCACAAATATAATATAGAAGAACTGGATTTGAGGAAAATAACAAAGACAGAAATTCAATTTCCGTCCCAGGGACAAAAACCCGGTATCTGTCTCGGCCCCACTTCCACGGATCCTCGTACATCTCCTCTCTTCTCTCTCATTTCTCCTCTCTCCATTCCCACTACCTACACTAGTATTATAAAATAACCCGCGCACGTCAGACCCAACCCGCTAGACCCGAGGATGTGACACAACCCGACCCGTCCCGTGGCCCCACCCATTGGACCCATGACTCGTTAGAATCGACGGGTCTAAAACGGTGCGGGCAAATTTCAAAAAAATTCAAAATTCGTCCTATACTGACCCGACCCGTGTTTAAAACACTAGCCTACACGCGTGGTGGTATACAATTTTATATAATATACTCTCATTGCTAAGCAAAAATACAAGATATATAGTTATTGATGTCTAAAAGTTAATCAAATGTGGACCCTACATTCATTAATTAATCTTCCCCGTTCAACTCATTTGCTTCAATTAATACTTCCATTAAACCAGTGTATCAAACGTTGAATTAAACCATTAAAATTATAAGTGGTGTCTTTATATATAAACTTTGTTAATTTTATTATTTGTAAAGTCAAATAGTAAAAAAAGTATTATAAAATAATTTATAAATATTTAACTTTTTGACATCTAATATTATTATCACTATTATTACTCATTATCAATATTATTTTTATTATTAAGTATAAATATTTATATAATCAATTATATCATGAGTATCAAATTATACATCAAGGATATTATACACAATTACATACACATTATATTTTTATTTTAATAAACTATTGTGATAAATACATAAATACATAAATAATAGAATATTATACTAACTTAATTATTTTTAGCAATGAGCAATTATAGACATATCACAAACCCTCTAAGAGATCAAGTTAATCAATTATTACAGTTTGACTTATTTGCTAAAACAATGAAACATTTAATGTACATTTTTTTTTACATTTGGTTGATTTTCAGTGGCATAAAAGTTAAAAATTTATAAATTATTTTATAATATTTTTTCTTTTACTATTTGTCTTTATAAATAGTAAAATTAACAAATTTTATTTATAAAGAGATCAATTGTGATTTTAATGGTTTAATTCAACATTTGAAATCGACTTAATGTAAGTATTAATTGAAGCAAATAATTGTCCGCGCCCGTTTTAGACTTGTCGATTCTAACGGATCACGAGTCCAACAAGTGAGACCACAGGACGGGTTGACGGTCGCGACCTCGGATCCAGCAGGTCGAGTCTGACCCGCACGGGTTATTTTATAACACTAGCGTATGCAATGGGAATGGAGAGAGGAGAGAGGAGGTGCATGGGGATCCGTGGAAGTGGGGCCGGGACGGAAATCGGATTTCTATCCTGAGACGAAAATCTGATTTTTTTTTTTATTATTTTCGTCAAATCCAGTTCTTCTATGTTACATCTGTGAAATATATATTTTTATTTTGTTATTAATAAAAAAAATTGACAATACAGTTGCCGTGCAAGAAAACTAAAAAGCTGTTTCATTTTCATATTGTAAAAACGATAATAATATGTAGGAAACTTTTTTATGAATTAGGTTGTTGGATTTGTTAGAAATGAATTATTCCCGTCGTTTTGTTCAAATTTTAGCCCGAGAAACGTAACAAATATCGATTTAACTCTTATGATTTTTATTTAATTCATTTTGCAAGGTGATAATTCACCGACACGCTACAAAAAATAGGCACGTAAAATGGATCTAAATGAGTGGAGATTTGCATACAAGTGGAATATATTTTTCATCGTAACTATAAAAAAAATAATCAGATAGATAAGAGTAAGCTCTTAAATTTAATAATTATCTATAAGAACTCTTCATTTGGATTTTGAACTCCATGACTTCTCACATAGAGAGTGTTGTCTCTCGCCACTAGACCAGACTGATTCTCATTGTAACTATAAAATTAGAAATGTTCTTTCGAAAAAATAAAAATAAAACAGGAGCCAAGTTACACTATGTTCCATTCTTGTGGCGTTACTTGTAGCATGCATACATGAGCAGATAGATTTAGAGAATTCATGCATACACTATATTTCTCTTTCAAGCTAATTAAGAAAGGCCCTCAGACAAGCTGTTTTATATGTTGTTTTGTGGAAAATAGATCCGTCAAAATTTCTAATTGTTCTATTAATATTATTCCTAAAATTGAAAAGTTACGCTCTAATCCATTCTATTAATATTATTCCTAATTAATTAACTAATTAAGAACATTTAAAGCTATCATTATTATAATAGATATATATAAATATTTCACATTTCAAGTCCAACTCAAAATATATATAAATAATAATTACTCAAGGAATAACTAAAGTATATCATATTTTTATGCAATCATCATATGTTGGCTACTATATCACATTAATACTACATATATGTGCTCACTTACTTTTTTCTACAATATGAGATTATAACATTTAACAGGGTAAGTCTGCAAATATATTTGTCAATTGACAAAATCCGGTAAAATACGGGCCCGTCCGTAGTTACGGGAAGTCTGGAGGGGCAAAAAATTAGTTTGTGTGAGTGCATGTGGTCCCCACCGCCTCCTCTTTTCGGTTAAGCAAAATAATACAAATCATCGGAACAAAATCAACTGATTCAAATTTTCAATTCAATAAAGTACGAGAAATTATATAAAAAAAAAGCAACATAAAATATCTCCGGACATCTGAATCGTTCCCTCCAGCACAAACAAAATCTGCGCCTAAGAGCATCCGCATCGGTGTCGATTGTCAAAATTATTTTTTTATGTCACGTCATCAAATTGACAATTCATTTTAAGAGTGACATCCTTGAATAGAATGAAATTGTCAAAATGACACTTTCGTAATTAATTTTCTGCTCTGTACGACGTGGCTTGTCAAATGGATCTGTCAAATTTAGACAATTGTCTAATTTTGCCTAGTCTCTGCATCCCTGAAATTTAAATGACAATTGTCAAATGAGATTTGACAGTCAATTTGACAATGGGATGCGGATGCTCTAACTAATAATAACTATCTCGTGCGACTCTTTCTTGGTACGAGACGGGGTGCGCGGAGCAATTTTTCTGATGGAATGTATTTGTCATTAAGCTGTTTGTTCGAGAAAACCTTTTTTTTTTCTTTTTGATGAAAGTTTGTTTGAGAAAGTAGGATGCCGCTTCGGATGGTCGCAGCTCACGCGGTTTAGAGCGGTGGGTGGACCCGCTTTGTACAATTTGGGTACACCCGGTTCATGTGTAATGATGAAGTAGGTGCGTACTATTTCAAATATCCCTTTTCTAAGAAAAATATCAAAAAATAAATACCTAAATAACACAGATTCTACAAGAATCCTTGGATTGAGTAAATTGATTACTGAGTAATTTATTTTGAATAAATAGAGATCATTATAATTAAAAATAACCGAAAGATGCTTATCAATCTCCAATGATTTTGGTTAGGACGATGATATTGAATAATTTTACCTCATAATTATTTCACTTATAAAGAAACATATAAAATGAAATAACTACATATAATATAACATAACTACACTCCGTGTCAAAAATAATGACACCATTTCCATTTTTTGCGGTAGATCTAGAAAATTTGCTTGGTTTTATAGGTCACGCGTAAACGAAGAATAAGATAGAAAAATAAGGGAGAAATTATTGTCACGACTATCATTCCACGCCATATTTCTCTATCGAGTATAATTGAAGATTTGCCTTTTATTCATTCATGTACCTGCTCTGTGTTTATGGCCAACACATCATGATTAGCAGCTTGATAAATTCTTAAAAAACTACAAGATGTGTATAAATGCTTGGGGTATATGTTCCTTATAAATCAGAATAAATAAAATAAATATTTATAAATCAACAACAATGATTACTCTTTTCTATGTGAAATATTGTATGTTCAGAATCCGAAAGAACAAAAATTGAAAAATTAGTATCAAATATTTTGACTCTATTTTTATCTAAAATAATATTTAATTCTTAATATATAAAGAGACTTAAACTTTTAGATTTTTTAAGTATGTCACATTATCATTTTTCTTAGTCATTGATTTTATTTATATCTTTTCATCTATTTGAATTCAAGAGTTCATATAAAATAGTTTATTTATTCTCATTTAAAGCAACGTGTGTAATATACTTAAGGTAAAACTTAATTCTTAAATTGATCTAACTTTTTATACGATCCTCTATAGATTATTATGTGTTTCATTATATTATTTATTTTTATCATTGTCATTATTATTTGACATTTAAAAATATTATGTTTAAATTTCTTTAATGTAAAATTTTATTAAATATATTTAAAAAATATATATTTTTAGTTATTTACTTAAAGACCATATGCGGGCAAAGCTCGGCCTTAATAAAGGTATTTCATGGATGCCTGAGAGTACTTGATTTTTTTTATATCTTTTTCTATTCATTATATTGCGTGAACATCCACAGAAGATGAATTAATTCGACAAACATAAAAAAAAACATTTTTTAATTGAATGAAAGAGCTTGTAGAAATATTAGAGGATTTAATTGAGTTTGTATAAAATGTTAACAAATTTAAGTATTAGGTGTCGGATTTAATTCCGAACAATTGTAAATTTTGCAGGTTAACTAATTATCAATAATTCCAAGTACTTTTATTATTAACTCTGAACCTCGTGTTTCAAAATGAGCGATATTTTAAGTTTTAACAGATCCAAATTTGCAAAGTATTACTATCAAATTAAAAAATGAACACTATATTTATGTTTAACAACTTATATCGTCTTTTTTAATTAATTTCCGTATGAGCACTTGCTTTTTATTTTATTTTTTTGTGGGCCTAGAATGATTTAACATGAAGAAATTGGGACCTCTTAATTCTGATTCTCTGCTGCGCAGCACCATGCAGCTTAGCATGTGGAACATAAAATCACTTTGAGATGTGTACTGACCCGATCACGAGGAGATCTAACGATTCAAGTTTTGCGCTGTACCACCAGAGGATATGGATTCCCATGTATTGTAGCGAAAACACCCACATCTTTTGCAGGCATTGATTGATTAGATTTAGCGTTACTTGCGCTATGTGAGCGCGGTCTCGTGAGTAGGGCTGTCAACGAATTCCATTTCGACCGTGTTTCGTTTCGTTTTGTGTAATGAAACGGTTAACGAAACAAATTTCTGTTTCGTTTTATTAAACGAAATGGTTAACAAATTGTTTTTTATTTCGCGCAAAGAACGAAATGGTATTTTTCATTTCGTTAAGAATATTTCAGTGTAAAATACACGAAATTTCATGTTTCGTTCCATTTTGTGATAAATGAAACGGTTAACGAAACGATTTTCTGTTTCATTTATTAAACGAAACTGTTTTTTATTTCATTTATTAAACGAAACGGCATTGTTTCGTCACCGTTTCAGCCGTTTGACAGCCCTACTCGTGAGGGACCCGGGTCGAACAAATATATTGGTCCAATTAATTCCATCAATCCAGAGACAAGGCAAAATCGTACTGCTCATTCACTGCAAGTGGACCCCACAGGAAGGTATACGATGACTACAGCTCTAACCCCCACACCACACGTTCTCTAGTGCTCTGTGCTCTATTACTCAATTAAACGAAGCCCTCAAGTCTCGGAGCAATTTGCTCCCCTCATTTCTTCGCAAATACATATACACAACTTTTACTTGGTGGCTTGTGCTCATCCATTTTAGATTTTTTTATGCTGGATTGGATGACGTCTTATCTCATATATCTCCAATGCTTTTTTTTTTTTTACATTAGTTACTGCCATGATTCTCTTGGGCTTCGATAAAAAAATATTTGCTGAAGAAATATTTTTAGAATATTATTTTTTAAATAAATTGTGTAATTAGCACATGTAGACGTTGATTTTACAACGATATGTTTAATGACAAATAAAGTATTAGTCACGCAATCATTCTTGAATAGATGCACAAAAATAGTAGTATGGTTTTCAACGTTAGAGGCTTGGACCCAACTCGTTTGTCAAAAAAAAAATCAGCAATTAATTTATCTAAAATCATTGTAACTAAAAATATTCTCCTAAACTATTCATACTCTAGTATAACAAATATTATATGAGAATCAGTTTTTGGTCTAGTGGCAATAGATAACAAAATATTCATACTCTAGCTTAACTCTCATCTTTCCGATAAAAAAACAAATATTATATTATTTTTCAAAACTATATTATATGACACGACACAAAATGGAAAATGATAGAAGAAAAGTCTCGCACAAGAAAAAGGAAAAGAAAAAGAGAACTAGAAATAAAATTCTCGCTGTTAAGTCGGAAAGTAATTAAGCTAACAATGAATAAAGGCTTTTTGTTCTTTATCATATTTTTATTTTATTGCGTACACAATTGCTTTCGTCGAGAAAGCATAGAAATTATATGCTTCAAGTGGTGGCATGCATGCCATGATGTCGACCTTTTAATAATGTTTGATACTGCGCATGTATCCCTGTCAAATGATTTGCAGTAACAAATGCATTTCTTCCATCCTTAATTAAGCCTTAATTCTAATCATGTTCCCAACGGCTTTTTTGATAATAAAATTGCAATTATTATGTCGACAAAAAATCAAGTAATTTCGGGAGAATGGCGTACATTTTTTTCATATAATCGGTAAATTTAAATGCTTTTGATCATTAAAACCATGAATAACCAGAAATTATGAAAATAGTTCCGTGTCCTGTCGTTAGACTACATATTTCATTCCCTTCTATTTATTTTTTACCTTTTCAATATATTTAAATCTCATGTTTGATTTGTTGCAAGCTGGTCATTTTAACAAAGACAACAATAGCAAAACTCTTAGGAATACAATTGATAAATATTAAGAATCCATCGTCAATTTTTTTTTGTTCAACCTATAATGCCAAAAAATATTAAATTCATAAATAATCGATTGAGTACGGCGAGCATAAAAATACACCCTCTTTAGTGGATGAAATCCAGTCAAATATTTGAGATCTCTAATCTTTATATTTTGGATTGGATTTTATTTTTAAATTATATAAAAGCTTTGTTGTTATTGTTTATAAATAATCGATTGAATATATCTTATATTCGTACACTACACTACATATTAGTGTTGTACAAAAAATGATCGCCAAATCTGATTAGCTGGCCAATTAATCGTAAGCGATGGATAAACCGTCATATATCATATATCATAGTTGGCCGATTATTTTTTAGCCAGCATATTGTTATACATTTAAATAATATAAATTATAAATTTTATTTGAACTCTAATTTTGATAACTAAAGACTTTATATAAATTAGTCTTCGCTAATTTTAATATGATTTTAATTTTTACTCAATCGGACATTCATGCAATTATATTTTTTTCAAAATAACTAAAAAAAATAATGAATTCGGTAATTTAATTTTTATTTATAATTTTTCAAATAAAACCATCACCAATAACAACAATAACAAAACTTTCAATCTCAAATAAATTAGGGTAGACTAGAAACAAAACTCAATCCAAAAACATGGAGATCATAGATCTCAAATATAAAAAATCAATAATAGTAAAAATGATGATAATAATAATGAGAATAATAATAGTAATAAAAATATAATAATAATAATAATATATATAATAATAATAATAATAATAATAATAATAATAGTCCTAGTAACAATAGTCACAGTAAATCTATACTATAAAACACTTCTAAATCCTAAATTTCAAACTATAAATTCTAGAATCTAAAAAATGAAAAGTCTAAAAACCTTAAATATATAACTTCATACTAGACTATAACTCCTAAATCAAAGTTTTGATACATAGATCGTCATATTTCAACCACTCCTATAAAAAATAAACTCTTTGGACATACTTCATTTCTTCAAATATCTTTTGTTTGCTTCTTCTTATGTCGGTCTCGATCGATCTCTTGTCTCTTTTTGTGTTTTCGAGATGACTTAAAATATCACTACATACTTATATCTCAGGAGTTCTTCGTTGAATATAATCAAACAACCACAAACGGTGTTGGACTATTTTTTTTATAAATTGGTACTATCTAAATTTATTATGTATATCATTGTTTTCGATTCGATCTCTTCTTATCCGGTCACATATCCAATGTAATATTCATACTTTAAAAATTAAATTTTTTTTTTGTGTTCGATAACCAATGCTAAAAAGCAGATAAAAAACTTTTATATTAGTACGATTATTGTTATAATAACGCGCTTATTTATAATAGTTTGCAATTACAATATAAAAACCTCAACAGAAGGTGCACCTGGTCTACCAAATTAGCAATCTATAGAGCAAAACTAAAAATTAAACAAACAGTGACATGACATCACTTTGCTTGTTCAGTTGTCAGACTCAAAACCTCAAAATGACGCAATCCAAAATCCCAAAAGGGGACCAAAACTAAATGTGAGGTCATGAAATAGACCCCGCTAATAAATCCAAAAAATAAATAAATTACAGCCAAGTGTCATGATCCAATTTCATTCAACCACCGACTAATAACTAACTTCATTAATCATATTTGTCACCGTCGCATATTCTTTTTTAAATGTCAAGAATTCCCGGGAAGGCAACATAAGTTAAATAGGTAATTTAAATGCAAAAATAAAAGACAAATTAAGTTTTACCCGAGCCGTGACGTTTAGGTAATTTAAATTCAATTGATAATTATTTAATCAATGTTTCCATAAAATCGGTATCGTGAACTCATTGTGTTTATTTTTAAGGACAGTACGCTCTTAACAAGGTACTGTCGTTTCCCATAAAATCAGTAATTTAAATGCAATTGATAAAATAGCCATAACAAAAAGCGGAGGATCCTTGACAATGAGTTGTTTTGACGATTTTGACAATGGACTTTTAAATACTAAAAAATCTTAAAAAAATCGAAAAAGTGTATAAATATGATATTTTACTTATAGGTTGATAGTGTTTTAAATTTTAGATAATTTTATTATTGTTCAATAGTCTATTAAAAATCATTATATTGAAACCGTTGTAAATTATATAAAATTTTGATGGTTAAAGATGGACTATCAAACAATCATAAAATTACATAAAATATTATCAATCTATAAATAAAAAAATATATCTATATAATTTTTTGTACTTTAAAGATTTTTATTATTTACTTAAAAGTTCATTGTTAAGATTATCAAAATAATCCATTATCAGAGATCCCTCCCTTAACAAAAAAAAAACCTCGAAATTTGGAGGTCATTTGTGAAAAAGTGCGCTTGAGGTGGAGGTGGAAGGCGACCGAGGGACGTGGGGCCCGGATCATGTGTTTGCGGTTGTGTACACAACTGGAGATTCTCTCTTCTCCCGTTACAAAACACGAGCGCGTCGTGGTCCTGGCCTCCTGGGCTCCTGGCGCGTTTATCAGAGACACGCCACGTGGGACTCACCACATCCGTTGATTGAACCTGGGCCGTTCGATGTACCTTCACCCAAATTGAACGAATCGAAGCCACGTGAGGCAATTACTTCCTCCGTACAAACAACAAACTCACGAGCCCAAGACAAAAAAATAAAAAAATTTAAGACCTCGGATCCTGTCAACGAGTTTTTATTTTTAATTTGTGATTATGTTAATTGATGTCAGTTATTTACTGATTTATTTAACGTGGGTCCGCTTGTCAGTCGCTTGCTTGAATAGGCGATCAGAATTTTGGATTAAAAAAGAAAAGAAAGCTCTATCAGTAGATCATTAATTACATGACTTTGGAGATTGGGAATTTGGGATGTTGAAGTTTAACTTATTTTTCCAACAAGACAAGCAAAGCAAGCAGCATCTTTTGTAAATGCTGATATCAAAGTGTGATGTTTTTTCTTTTTTTCTTTTAGTGGACATAATGGGCTAGGATATTTAATTTATAATTTATTGGACTTTTGGATGATTCAGCCCGTTACTGGTAGAACACCCGTTCGGTATGTAAGTTCAGGTCAAAAGGAAACGGTTTTACTTTTGCACATATTAATTAACAGTTACTTTTTATGGAGCAGGGGTGGGTGCCTTTGAGTCAATTGTGTCTACTCAGCTTTTACTTTTTGTTTTGTTTCAGCCTGTCAGGAAATGGAGCTGGAGGGACTTCCTTAGTTCCTGTAGAAATAAATTTTGTTGCAGGATTTCCTTAAAAGTTGGGTATGTATGACTAATCATTTGCTTGTTCAATTTAAGTCCACTGATATGAACATCTTAAAATTGCAGATCCAATTAGGGTTACAAACGAGTCGAGTTCGAGCGAATCGGACTTAGTTCAAGCTCGGATCATAAACATTCGAATCGAGTTGAGTTGAGCTCTGAAACACTTCGAGCTGAAAAATCTAGTTCAAGCTCAGCTCCTTACTATTCGAGTTAGCTCACGAGCTAATACATATGCGTTGATTTAGTTTGACATTTATATTTAATATATCTACAAAATGTAAATTTGGCATATCTGTAAAAATAATACATTATTTAGTACAAAATTGATATATCAACAAACTATATTTTCAATAAAAAATTTCATGCACTAATTTGAATGGATGAACCAACAAAAATACTATCCAGTTAGATATATAAGCCGAGTCACGAACGAGTATGAGAAGTCGTCAAGTTGCTGAGATGGTGAGGTGATGAGAGATAATGAGAAATGAATTATCAAATTAGAGTTTAGCTGAAAAAAAAAACATATAAACTATTATATTTGAGCCAAGTCGAGTCAACCTCAACTCAAACTCAGCTCATTTGACCATCGCCAGATTAGCTCGAGTTCAAATCGAGCCCGAGCTGAGCCATGAGCGCGAGCTTTTTTGTGGAGCCGATCCAATGCAATGAGTGAACTCAAGTTGGCTAAAAGATCTTTAAATCCATCCTTCCATGGCGGCCTCTTTTACTAACCATAGCAGCAAGCCAGTAGCACAAGGCCCGTACCTACGACTGCTATCAATATCAACTCAGTAAAAGCCTAAAAGGCCTCTTCTTGTTAGAATTTGGGCTCAAAAACTAAAAAAATAAAAAGTACCGATCACTGCTCCCCTTCCATGGCGCTACCCCTCAAGCTCAAACCTCATTCCCCCCACTCCCCCCTCTCTTCCCTCCGCCTCCTCTCATCATCCTCCTCCTCCTCCCTTCGTCCCCCTCCCCCTCCCTCCGAGGAATCCCCGCCTGATCCCCAATCCCATCCCTTCGTCTCCTCCGACTTCAGTGACATCAAGCAGCGTCTCGGTTCTCCCTCTTCCCCTCTCCACCGCATCCCCACCGACCCTCCTCCCCCTCCCTCCCTCTACCCTCCCAAATCGCAGAACACATCCGTTTCCTTCGATGACATTAGGAAGCACCTCGCCTCTTACCGCAAGACGTCCCCCTCTACATCCTCCTTTATTTCCTCCACCGCCCCTCCCCGTTTCCAGGAGCTTTTCAAAACCAATCTCCAGAACAATACTCCCGGATCCGCTCCATCTCCTTCCTTCGACTCCATTCGTCAGAACCTTCAACAAACCAAAAGTGCCGATCCATTCTTCAGCCTCAAGTCTCTCCAGCAGAGCATCAGGGGCCAGGAACCCCAACCAGGATTACAGCGTGCACCATCGCTTATTGCATCTGATGGCCCGTTACCAGAATCAATATTTGGGAGAGAAGCAAGGCAGAGGAAGGTAGAGGAAGGAGAAAAGGAGAGCAAGGGGTTGAACACTCAGTTTCTCAAGGAGTACAATTTCCAACATCTTGGAGAGGAGCTGTTGAAACTGAGGCCTGAGGGGGGAGAGAAGAAGAAGGAAGGCTTCTTTTGAATGAGCTCAATGAGAGGCTTGCCAAGCTGAGAAAAATAGAGGATGAGAAGGAGGCATCCAAAATGGTTGGTCCTTTCAGTGCTATCAGAGATACTATTCGCAATATACACAGTGGCAAAGAGAGTAAAAAAAGTTTGTGCTTTTTTCCTTTTCCACTTCTTTACCTGTTAAATCTTCCATGTAGTTTGGGATAGAAATATCTGAGGGTACAATAAATGACATATGATGCCAGCTAGTGAACTTATCTCTCTTGTTATCAACAGAAAATAATCAGGCATTGTGTGCTCAAATTAGCTTCTATTTATCTTTTCTATATGGGATTAATTCCCTTACAAAACTCTGGGTAGAAAACACATTTACATTTTGTTGCTGATAGATCTTTAGAAAACACATTTACATAAAGTGAAGAACCAACTATCAAAGTGCCTCTAACAATGTAAATTGACTCGCCACTTCAATGTGTCCCTTTTTGAGGAGAGGGCTAATGATTTTAAGTGCAATGATTGGTCGTTGTCAGTTGCATACTAACCAGCATGTACCCTATGGGCCTTTTATGTTATCATCAATGGTAAGTGTACAAGATCCATTTTCACTTTATGCTAGGCTGTAACGATTTCTGCAGAAGCATACTTTTATGTTTAGGTAGCTATATAAGGCATTGATTTGAGAGGCTACACCTAACAGAAATGATTGGGATTAATCTAAGACATCACCTAAGTCAGGCAGGGAACAGTGAATATTTTTTATAATTATATCTTGTTATTATTATTTTATGTATAATCAGGACAGCAGAGGATGCCTATCTTGACAGACTTGGGAGGTTTGGCTACACCAACATTTATGCTTAAGCCACCACAGGAGCAATTATTAGAAAAAGTATGCTTGTGTTCTTTTATTATTCATTTTGTATTCTTGTATGTATATCTCTGCATTATTCAATGCCAAATTGAAAATATTATCTGGCACTTGATTTTCCTTTTGTAGTATTTTCATCCTGATCACATGTCCTCAGCTGAGAAGATGAAATTAGAGCTCAAGAAAGTCAGGGATGAGTTCAAGATGTCAGAGTCTGATTGTGGCTCTACACGAGTCCAGGGTAAATTTTCTTTGGGGATTAATTTCATATCTTTCCCTGTGAAACATAAAAAATGTATACGGGTGAAATAAGAGATATCAAGACTATCCTTCCAAGTTCCAAAAAAATATGTTTGGACCTCTTCTCTCTTTTTTCCTGGACATATAACCAGCCACTGCATCTTTGCCATTTATTAATAGAGGCTTGAGCTGGTGAGGAGGGATCTGTTGAATCTCCTTGGGAAAAAATAACAGACTTGAACATTTTTACATTTTTCTTTTCTATTACTTGATGTTGCCATTATCCTTTATAAGTTCCACACCTCATATCTAAATACACCTCGTGTTACTCAAAACTCTGTGCTTTTGTTTTGCAGTCGCTCAGCTCACAACAAAAATTAAGTCTCTCTCCACCGTTCTTCATAAAAAGGTAAACCCTGATCTCCACTAGTATTGATGTGCCACATCAGCGAGTCTTTGATTGAGAAAATTTTAAATTCATTGTTCTTATACAGGATAAACACTCGAGAAAGGGACTACAAGAAATGGTACAGAGGAGAAAGAAGCTCCTCAAGTACCTTAGAAGAATAGATTGGGATTCATACTGCCTTGTACTGTCAAAGCTGGGGCTTCGGGACGTGCCAGAGTACAAGGCACCTGATTATAAGACTAAAATTCAGACAAAGACCAAGTCCAAGTCCAAGTCCAAATCCAAGTCTAAGTCCAAGGCCAAGGCCAAGATGAAGGCATAGACCTTTTTTTTTAATCCTGGTCTATTTTCTCATCGTTGAATTTCGGTTTGTCCTTCAGGCATAGCGCCTTACATCAGGTACTAACTCTAGTAAGATTTCTCTTTTGATCTTGCCTCGGAGACATTCAAACATTGGATGAACTTGTGACCTTTTTGTTCTTTTGAATCAGGTGCTTGGTCTTCTTTCGTTGGAGTTGGCTAATTGGAGTTTTGCATCTTATTCTATCAGATTGTTTGCTTTATTGGATCTAAAACTTTGAGATAGACTTCTCAAAGGAAATAAAATGTTTCCATATTAGAAGTGCAATGCAAGTTTTACTAGATGCTGTTGGTTATATTGTGGATCCCACAATACAGCAAATCAGCCCGTAGGTAATCTGCTATGGAGTTGGCATTACGCACTGAACATAAAACTACGATTTTTTTTTTCGAGAATCTTTTATCTAGTGGCAAAAGTCAACACTCTCTGTGTGGGAGGTCGTGGGTTCGAAACCCGGATGGAGGTCTTTATAGACAATTATAAAATTTGAGAGCTTAACTCTCATCTTTCTGATAAAAAAAAGTATGAATTTTCTGTTTGTAACTTTGTATGATTCACTTAGAGTGAAATTGCAATTCTCATGGATTGCGTTTGATGGCTCCAGATAAATTTGGATTGGCCCATATCAAACCTCGTCGAAGGGAAATGGATAGTCAAATCTGGACAATTGCATCCGTAATGTAGGACTCAAATACGTGTGAAATGGTCCAATAAAAATCCTTTTTAGTACCAGGATTTCAATGATTAATTTCCGTTCATTTGCTATTAAAATATAGACTCCGAAAACTGTTTTCCGTGGAATCTGTTTTTTCATCCGTTCATTTGATCTTAAAACTGTTTTCTGTGGAAACCTGTTTTCCGAATTTCCCTGAAAACCACCACTTTCGTTTTCCGCCTTTTTTTTCCCAAAGGAAAAAGAAAATAAAAATTCTGACGGAGCGCCTCATCTCCATTCCCGCGTATTTGCTGTGTAATATATTTGGTTGCTTGGATTGCAAAGCCATATAGTAGTTATTAGTTTTGTAGGACTTAAATTATAATCTATTGAGCAAATGCTTGTTATTTTTGCCTGCTCCACCAAGTGAAGTATCTGATTATAACTTAGAGCATTCATCTGCCAAGAAACAGTTTCAGAAATCGCACTGTGCCCTTGATACCATTTACCAGTAACTATAATGCTATCTTTCTTTTAATTGAATTTTGGGGATTTTTGCTGCTACCAACCAAGTAATCATTGTATAACTTCATTATATGATACAATAGAATTCTTAGAGAAAACAAAAAGAAGATGAAACCAGTTGAACAGAGACCAACATCATAAACAAAACTGTACACTGTCTCTGGGCAACTGGCATCGTGCTAATTTGTACTCATCCGGCTATAGGCAACAACATGCTAGTTAGTTTGAACAAATGTTAATTCAGGGTTTATCATGTTTAGTAATTTAAGCGGTCTGAGGCTTCAAAGTTCAATCCAGTTCAGATTTGAACTATTGCAATCCCATCATTTTACAAGCAATCCGACAATTTGAAGGCAAAATATAAATCTATTGACACACTTCCCGAACTTTTTTTTTTTTGACGATCTTCCAAAATATACAATCCAGAAAATTAAGGAATATCAAGCTCATATATTTATATGTGCAACTTTTTTTTTTTTTGATCCGAAAGATAAGAGTCAAAGCTCTTAAATTTCATAATTGTCCATAAGGACCCCCATCCGGGTTTCGAACCCATGACCTCCCACACAGAGGATGTTGCCTTTTGCTACTAGACCAAAGGTTGGTTCTCTTTATATGTGCAACTTAATGTCTACTTATATTCGCTACTACAGGTTTACTGGTTTTTAGTTTTCATTTTTTTTTCTTTTCAACTAAACAAATGTAAAGAAAATCGTACTTTCTTTTCTATATAAATGAACGCAAGAAAAAAAAATATTTTTTATTTTTAATTTTTCAATAAAAATAAAAATTCAAATATTTTCTGAACAGACTTTAAAAAAAAAAAAGATATGAAACCAGAGGAGGTTCAAATAGCTTTGAATCCAAAGTTTGGTTTAAAGCCTCTCCAACCTATTGATTTTGCATTGAGATTCATATTTTTTATTTGTTTAAAACTTCTCTTTCACCTCTTTACGAATCTCGATACAAAATCAATAGATGGGAGAGGCTTTGAAGCAAAACTCATTGGTTTAAACCTCCTCTTTCACCTCTTTATTGCATTATTATTTTCTTAATTTTAAACTTTTTATGTATTTTATTTTCCATGCAACTCAATCCTCTTGAGCTGTGGGAGTTTTATTTTTTTGTTCCTTTTGACTTAATGTACCAATGACTTTTGGTATAATAAATAAAAAATAAGGGCATTGACCTTTATTTTTCATCAAAAAAAAATCAATAGATGGGAGAGGCTTTGAACCAAATTTTGTGTTCAAAGCAATTTGAACCTCCCCCGATTCCAAAAAATATGCGGTCTATTTTCTGTTTGTTCTTTTTAGAAATTACATCAACAAGAGATATAATACAACATCAAGCTCAACTACTTATTGGCCTCCATTTTTTTTCTTTGAATTCGCCTCTAACTGTGTTATATTACTTGCACGATATTAGACATAATTTGATTTTTTTAATGGAGATATAAAATAAAATTCTATAAATATTTAAAGCTGGCATATATTTTTTTTTTGCAGGATAACTACTTCAGAATATTATTGAAAAAATCACATGAAAAACGCAACCTTTTCAAGTCAAAATGTTAGGTCGACGTGTTCTTTCGTGGAATTTATTTTAGTTTTTATTATCCCATTTAACTTTTGACTTTATTTTTTTTAAATAACTTTGCAATCCCCTCGTTTGAATTCTCTCGTTTTATACGAATTCATTGGTGGGAAAATAAAATCTTCAAATTGTTTCAAAAAAAAAGTAACGGATAGAGATGGTAAAATCTGACTCGACTTAAAAAAATCTGTCTAATTCGTTCAGATTTGATTTTTTTTTTCAAAAAATTTAAATTGATTTGACTCGATCCGATCTTATCTGATCCGATTTAACATCAAATAACCTATAATCTAATTAAAATTAATTTCAAATATAAAAGAATCATAATTTGATCTATATATAATCTGAATCCGACTCAAACTGACTCGATGTAACCTAACCTCCGAATTACCACCTCTTCAAACAAGATACCCTGCTACAAAAATCCATTTAGAAATTTAACACATACTGATAATTAGATAGGTTATACTGACAAGTGACCAGTGAGCAGAACGCCACCCCCATTGGAAGCAAAAATGAAAATTCCCAATATAATTCCGTGGAGCCCACCTGTCAGTGATCTGCAATAGACACATTTGAGTTTGACGTTTTATTATAAAAAAATTAGTTTTGTGCCATTTCAAAACTTTAAAATTAGTAAAATGTCATTTCAAATCTTTTTCTATCTAATGCCACTCCAAAATCAATTTATTCAGAATTTTGTCACAATTATATACTCAGTATATAATTTTAATTTAAAAATCTGGTATTTGTATTTAACATTTCATATTTCCATTTTTGCCCTTTATCATATGTATAGAAACTATTTCTTTTTTTCCTCCGATCCCAACTGATCTGACAGCCGATATGGCAGCTCCAAATTCATTCTAGTTGGATACTTGACCATTTTTAGAAATTTTTGTTGCATTAGGATCGCCTATATAAAGGCTAACGATTGTATATAACTGATTATGCGATTATGATTAACATAATCTCAATTTTATCCCCTCTTTCTATTTCCTGGTTTGTACCAGTGGTATCTTAATTTTCTAATTTCTTCGACTTACCCGCCAATTGGCCTCTGATTATTCACGAACAACCTTGATTCTAATTAAGGGTGTTGCACTTGCTATCCAGAACCAAAAGGTCGATCGCTGGGTGTTGATTGTTATCTCCGCAATTCCAACACTTCACACAACCATGGCAAGAACTCCCAAGAATAGCAACTACACCGATTTTGATGAACGCCTATATTATGCTGCGACTATGGAGCAGCAATTTTCAAGCTTTGCAGCTGAAATAAGGGATATCAGAACTGAAACAATATACCACTCAATTGTCGATATCAGAACTGAACCAGTATATCTCATAACCAATTGACATTCATTGCCAGCAAGGAGTTGTACCTTAAATTGCCGAATTTCACCCCATCTATAACACTTGATTATGCTAATCTTGTGTTCAATTACGGGGTTACTCAACTAATTTCAATGGTACACCAGAGAGGGTCACCTTCTTACATTCTTCAGTCAGCATCAACCTTGGTGTGGTACAACTAATTCCGATCACTTGGTAACTTCATCAACACGTTTCATATATTCGACGATCTCTCTCAAGCTTCTCGCATGGGTCCCTGATGGCACTTTGCAATGCATGACCCAATTTATTTTTTCATTCATGACGATAGTACAATGAATGGTTGTTGTGTCTCAACTACAGTTGACTATACTAAATTTCATCAGAGGAGTAATAAATTAAAAGTTCCATATTGGAGAGGTCGCTCTCAAACTTAGGTTGCCATCTTTACCATTCGACTGGACGAAGGGATGAGGGAGACGGAAGCGAAGCGAAGAATCGATAAATGAAGTTCGATTCGTTTTTTACCAGTGACTGATGAGGGGTATTTTGGTCAGCATAATTAAAATTTATATTTTCATTAAACAATTACATAATTATACATAATAGATGGCAAAAATCTAAATAAATTGGTTTTAGAATGGTATTAGACAAAGAGAGAGATTTAGAGTGGCATTTTGTTAATTTTGAAGTTTTAGAGTGGCTGAAAGCCAATTTTCCCTTTATTATAATATGAAATTGTAATAATAGACTCAGCGGAGTTGCGAAAACAGTGGTTCTACTTCTACTTCTACCTAATAAATCCTTATTTCATCAAGTAATTGACTTCTCTCCTACCTACCGACTACTGGGTGGTGCTGATGTGGTGGCGCTGGTCGTTGGATATTCATTTTCTCCTTCTTTTTCTCTCTCGTATGATAATTTCATGATATCAGACAATACTGAATCACATCGCACATGAGATTATTCGATTAAGAACAACTAGCTCAGAACCGAAACAAAGCGAGAAACAACCGACAATGCGAGTGTTCTCTTACAAGAACGCCACCATCGCCTTGTGCTTCTTCAACCTCGTCGCAACACTCCTCCTCCTCCTGCATGGCCACGCTTCGCTTTCTCACGGCCGCCTCTCTACCTCCGCCTCCTCCCACCGCCTCAGCTCCGGTTAGATAGATCTCCCTTTCCTCTTGCCTCACCTTTTTATTTTTTGGTCTTATTGATTGCTGGAAGTGCCAATCTAGGAAATATTTCTGGTTAAAATCGAGTATAATTGTTCAATTATAGGATATGACGATATGAGATAAGCTACTACTGATGTAGCCTCTTTCTGGTAGTTAATTACAACGGTCATAATGTTATAGGGGCATTTGCCAAAAAAGAAGTTTTTAGTTGAGCTTTCCATTTTCATCTCTAGGTTGTTTTCAAACTAAGGAAGACTGTTAAACTCATTAAACTTCCTCTGCACCAACATCTCAATTGCAGCCTTTTGGATATGCATCAAAGCTATTTTTAGTTTTGTTATGTTTCCCATCTGATCCAAAAAGAGCATAAGACCCGGTGAAACCTCAAATATGCATAGTACTGTTATTTAACTATAAAATCAGGAAATGTAGTTGAAAGAAATAATTCTATTGGTTTTCAAGCTGAGATTCATTCTGTTATTTATGACTTATGAGATATCATACCCAACTTTACTGGCATCATATTACTTACAGTATCCACTTCTTTATCGTTGTATTTAAATATTAGTTAGCACAAGTCTGCCTGGGAGAAAGCATCTAAATTTGTTTCATTTTTTCATGCAGCACAACTTAAGTATATATGGGAGTCAGAGGAACTACGCCGTGTCATGGAGCCCGTGGATTTAATAAAGCGAGTAAGTCAAACTCTTGAAGATAATTAGATAATGTTGTTATTTGCTAGATATTACTAGTTATATCTCATTATAGAGTTCATCAGAAGTTATTTCTTCTTCCTTTCTTTTTGTCTGATTTCTGCAAAAACTTCATGTTTACTGTTCTATACTCATAAATGAAGTAGATAAAGGAGATTGAGCAAGAAGCTTATGCTGATTCTGGAGCGGAAACAGAGAATACAGAGAAGCAGACAGCTGCCGTTGACCTGTCAAAGCGGTTGCAAGATATGAGAGCAGTGAATGAACCTAATAGCCAAAAAGGTTTACATTTAGATATACTTTTTAGTGCTGAAATCACTAGTAAAGTATTAGTGAAGTATGGTATAGTTTGTGCAATTGATCCCAGATGTCCGTTAACTAACTCCCAGTTTCTGCAATGCACTTTAACTTCGCTTCAAATTGATTTATTTTGTTGGAATCAAGTTGACTCCGTACTGCAATCAAGCAGAATGATTCAAAAATTGCTGCTGAAGTCTAAATGGAATTTTTCTGACATTATCATGCCCATAAGGAACTAAATGAAGTGTACCATACCAGCACTTGTCAATATGTGTTTATTCCCAACCTGACTGGTACAGGGATAAAACCAGAGAGGAAGAGATGTATCCTTCTTCCAATGCCTCACTCCATTTATATTAGTACTATGCAGCTCTCGCCCGTACCAACTTTGACCAGTCCAGCATGGCACTTCCAGACTTCAAAATTACTGTTTTTTTATTTTATTTTATTTTCTGAACTAAATATTAGAGCCTAAATATCCTCTATTGTTCATAATTTTCTTCTGAGAATAAGGAACCAGCACGCTGATTTTGGTCCTATATGCATTTCATTCCTTGCTTATCATTCACTTTTATTTCAGCTCTGGAGGAATGGCGGAAGCGCAAAATTGAGCGGGCCAGGCAGAGAGAAATTGAGAAGAATGGGACAACGGCAGGTTTAAAATCATGAGATACTGAGATTATGTAACAATTATGTAGATTAATTCAAGGATGTAGAGGTCATGTGATGAATTTCCAGAAATTTATTCAACTATTATCGAAACAATGCAGTTCTTCCCCTACTTTTTAGTTCCTTCTTGAAATTTAGCAGATTCCCTTCTCCCTGAAAAGAAGGGTTGACGGAGTCCTTATTTTTGTGGAATTATCATAATTATCCATTTGCATTGATTCACTAAGGGTATGTTTGACACTCAATGGAATAGCAAAAAGTTTGAATATAATTGCTATTCCGACGAATTAATTTGCCAAACGAATTTTAGACTAAGTAGAATAGTGCGGAAGAATGCTAATCCGGTATACCAGGTTATAGGTGGTATACCGGATTAGTTCTCATCGGAATAGCGATTATTGTTTGATTATGTTATATTATATTGTTATATTATAATTATGATTATGGTTATGATTTATTAGTATTATATTATTATATTATATTATATTATGATTATTATTTTTATCATCACGGCTAGTATTATAATAATATTTATTTTACTATTATTTATTATCATTATATTACGATAATATAATTTTAGTATTATATTATTATATTATGAATATAAATATGATTATTTCATTATTATATTATTAGAATTATGATTATTTATTATTATATTATTATGGTTATATTATCATTATATTATTATTATATTATTATAGTGATGATTATATTATTATTATATTATAATGATATTATTATGATTATAATTATAATTTTTTATTATTATATTATTTTAATTACGACTATGATTATGATTATTATTTAATTATATTATATTATATTTATATTTTTTATTATATTATTATATTATAATTATATTAATATTTTTATTATATTATTATGATTATAAATATGAATATTATTATTTATTATGATTATGATTATATTTATATTTTTTTATTATATTATTATATTATAGTTATATTTATATTTTTATTATATTATTATTATTATTATTATTCTACTATTATTTTTTTATCATTATCGTTGTTAGTATCATAATTATTCATATTTTAACTATTCTGATTAATAACTGCCAAACAATATTTTCATTCTTCTGAATAGTCAAGAATACCACTCTTCTACCACTTTTTCAAAAAGACACTATTCTATCACTCTTCCAAAATTATCATTATTAAAATTATTCCTTAATTTACCAAACGAACCATAAAAGAATACAAGTTATTCAAAATCAAAAAGGTAGGAAAAAGAAATATTTTTAACACGTTAGTACCTCGAGCTTTAGATAATTATGCTAGTATGTTTAGCATGTGGCCTTATAGTATTAAAAAAAGCTACCATTTTCTCTATTTGCAAAAGAATATTGGACCCTCTCCAGTTTTTGCATAAAATATGACCGAAGTCTTATAAACTTGTTTGTCCCTTTTATTGGAAACTAGAGCTTCTCAGGATCGGATAAGAGGTTCTTTTATTTCTACAGGCACATAAATAAATCCTTTTCATTTTTCATTTTTCTACAGTATTTGTTTGTTCTAAATTCGAATACAGAAATCTCATGATTTTCCCTTAAAAATCAGCTAGTAATTGAAAAAAAAAAAGAATTCGCAAAGATTCTCCATTTAGATAAGCACTGTGGTTTTGAAAAATCAGTTATTATTAATCTGAAGAAAAATGAAAAAAAAAATATAGCAGATATGATCATGGTTTAGTTTTTAAGTGACTCTCAATTTAACTGTTTACCAAATGAATGCCATATCTGACAATTTTGTTTGTTGACCTGCATTATCTCATAATATATATTTCTCAGAAATGTAAAAAACAAAAATTTGGAAAAAAAAAAGTTCCCGGCGAGGATTGAACTCGCGACCTTTCGCTTACAAAGCAAACGCTACAACCACTGTGCTGTGATAGATCCTAAATCCAAAATGATTTAATCTAGACCGATCTGATAAATTTGTTGACTCAATCTAATTTGATATGACTTGAAATTCAAAATGATCTGATACTCAACCCGATATGATCAAATGCGATCTGAAATCTAAAATGACCCGACGTCAAATGACTCGATAGTTAATACCCAACCCAATCTAATCCGATATGACTTGAAACCCGAAATAACCTTGCTACATACAATCCAAAACCTAATCCAATATAACCTTAGCAAGCTTTTATTTAAATTGTCGCTAAAAAATTGTTTCTTCGTGATTTTCATTAAATTATCACATAAAATTCAATTTAGGGTTTAAAATCTTATAAAATTGGAAAATCATTGGAAATTATAATTTATGAAATATAAATACACATAATCAAATTTAGACTGAAAAATAATTAAGATTTTTTATAAAGAAAAGATATTATTGCACATTATATTTTAAACATCATATTTATACACAATTTTAAATACAAATACTTTTTAAAATTATATTTTTCAGAACTTAAATTAAAGTCTATTTTAAAAAATATTTATATTTAATAATGTGAGTAAAAATGACGTGCATATAAGATCCAATTATCACACATCTTTTCTAAAATGAACAAAAAATTACATGTAATACATTTAAATTTGTTAAATGACAAAATTACTCTGATTATATGAAAGTTGCATTGCTTTCATAGAAAGTTTGTTGGCACCGACCAACGATACTTCATTCGAGCCTCCAACATCGTCGTGCTGATGGTCTACGTCTTTAACTTTTGATTCTTGCAAAACCATTTGCAATTAATTTTTTTTTTTTGATCCAAAGATAAGCAAATGTGTATTAAATTTCTTAATTGTTGAATGAACACAAATGTTTAGCAGTTGAAATTGGAAGGGGCTATCTAGCACACAAATGTTTATTTGCAATTAATTAATTCAAGAGCAAATGTGTATGGCATTTTGTGCTATTTGATCAGACGTTGAGTAATTCAACTGTCATCTTAATTAGAACATTTAGCAGTTGAAATTGGAAGGGGCTATCTAGCACATGAAATTGAAGGCATTTTTTTTTCAGAACTTAAATTAAAAGTCTATTTTAAAAAAATATTTATATTTAATAATGTGAGTAAAAATGAGCTTATTGAATTGATAACTGGAAGTCTCTTCAACTTAATCTTCTTGCTTTGGATAATTTTCATTCTGGATAAAATATATGCCAGAATTCATGCAAAAGAAATAAAATTTAAATCAGAAAGAGATGACAATGATAAATGCAGTTTGAAGGCCGTATCTTCTTGCCAAAAATTCAAAATCTCCGAATGCTGCGTTCATCCATTATAAAAAAAACGAAGCAAATCAATTAAATCATGAGTATTGTTTTAAGATAAGTATTTGTTGCACTTGGTGCGTGCGATGAATCTACACAATTTTCTTTAAAATACTTAAATCTCTGTTTCTTTTTAGAGGTGGACATCACTTGAAGAATGAAGTGAAGCCGGATTATATTCCCAGCAATGGAAGTAACTGTTGGAAAATTGTTTTTTTTCTGGATAAAATAATATTTTCATTTTTCTATATATCTTCCGACTTATAAACAAAATTTTTGAGCTAAGTAGGTCAGAAATCTACTTTAATCTTTTATTAAATAAAAATTTTTACAGACAGAGAAAATAAACGAAGAAATATAATAATATTCCTAAAACTAAAAAATATAGGAAAAAAAATGAGCACGGGAGAAATGGTGAAGAAACTCTTTAAGAAAAGGCTGCGTTTGGGAGAAATCATATTTCTCTCTTCTCTTCTCTCTCTTCTATCGAGAGCTCCTCTCTTTTTTTCATGTCACTAACTTGAAATTGAGTTGTTTTCTTCTTATATATTATGCAGCATTAGCATCAGGGCGGATGTAGAGCGTTTCAAGTTTTTGGTAATATAATATCTGGTCTAATTTCTAACTCTCATAAATTATTTGATTACTTTAGAAAATATTTAATATCATAAATAATGAAATAATTATGTAAAAATTTTAAAATATATAATATCATAGAGAAAACTTTTTTTATCGACTTGATTATTTATCATTTTGGGCTTTATTTTTCTGTTATTTCTAATATGTAAAAGAATATTATTTTGATAATTTTTTATTAGATAAGAATATGTGTTGAATTATTATTATTTTTATTTAGTATCAAATTAGTTAATAAATTTGAACACGATAAACTATTATAATTTAATTATTGATCCCCTGATCAAATTCTACATCCGCCCTTTAACATAATATATAGCTTATAAATGTAGCCTAAAACATGCAACAATAAAAAATTATAATTATTAAATAACAACGAGAACCAAAAGAGAGAATATATTTTTTTAGAGAAAAATGAGAGTCTAATTTTTAAATTTATTTGATTTGTTATGAGTCCATTAACAACAGAAAGGGATTCATTGAGCATCAATTATTTTAACCATAAAATAGTAAGTTGTATATTTAAAACAACCAGTAAAATATACTCTATACTTTACAGTTTACACGTCTTAAACATAAAAAATAAAGAAATTGTACTTCATCACTCATCAATAACAAAAAATAAACACACATTATATTTAACGATATTGATGAAATAAGAAATATATTAAACTCTATAACAATATAATATTTATAATTTTTCGAGCAAAGTAAGGTAAATAAAATAGCGAACGAAATGTGAATGATCTTTTGTCGGGCAATCAAAATTGTCCTCGTGTTAGATCCGGAACCCAAAACCTACCCGCATCCACATTATCCGAACAAAACAATAGATGAGAAAAAGCACACAAGCACTGTACACAAAACCGGGTTAACCCCAAAATCTCCTCCTATCTTCTCTCAAGCTCACAGGAGAACTGGCCAGCCATGGCGACTATCTCTTGCTCTTCCCCTTCTTCTCTCTTTTTCAACCTCGTCAGAAGCTCGAATCGCGCCTCCTCTCCTCCTGCCTCTCTCTCTCTTCCTTCCTTTCACCTCGCTCGCTCTGTCTCTTTGTCGCACCGATGCGGTTCAAAGCCCGTCGAAGCTTCTCGTGTAGTCGTGAAGTCTGTGTCTGAGGAAGAAACTGGTTTAGTCACAGAAGGAGGGGGAGAAGATATTGCGAAAGCCCCGAGTGAAGAGACCGTTGCCGTACCGGTTTCTCCTTCTGACATGCTGCTAATGTACTTCAAGGTACTGCCCTTTTTTATCTAATTTCACTAATTGTGTTCTTATTCTTCTTCTTTTTTGTGATTTTTAAGGATCCGCTTCTGTGCAATTGCTGTTTCTTAGGCAGAAGGAACAATGGACGATTCCGCAATTCCAGCAATTGAAAGGGTTTTAGAGGTAAAAATTTCTTTTTATTATTATTTTTTTATTATGTGTAAAATTTGTTCTCATTTTTGTCTTTTAACCTATCATCTTCAACGGCATTTACCAATCCATTGTTATGTGCATGCTTCGATTCCCTCAACTGAACTATAATACCAAAGAAAGGAAAATAAAAATGTATGTGTAAAACTATAAATAATGCCTATAACACAGATGTTTGCTCTGACTCTATGCTATAACAAATGTATAATTCCTTTTGCACTTATGTTTGCTCTGGTTTTATTCTTCTTGCATGTCAATGGTTGCATATGTGTTATAACAATTTCTCATTCTTATCTTCATTTTCTTCAGGCACAGGATGGCATTTACGATTTGGAGGTCTCTAATGATGAGGGTGTTGGTTCTATTGTGGTAAGACTAATAGTTTATTTTTTTGATATCTCCTTTTATAATACCTTACCAGTTCTGCTGAGCATCTGGTATGGTGCGCTGCTGACCTGAAGAGCACAAAATCATCACTTGCTGGTTGTGTTTTTGAGGGAATTCTTGGCCATTGTTTCTGCCAGCATAGTATAGTAAGCAATGATCATCGATTTAACCAGTTTAAGGATAATATGCAAAGTACATCTTATTGGCCCCAAACATTTCAACATTACTTGACCACAGTGTTTGATATAATGAATTGGAGATCTAACACGCAACTAGCTTAAAACAATAATGTTTGATGGTATTTATCTTATGATTTAAAGGCATTTATAGAGTATAGGCAACTGTACCACTTTATCTTCGCCTATAATATTAACCTAGTAGGACATTTTTACCTTAATAAGGTTTCGTGTTATCTGAAAGTCTGTAAAAATTCTGTTTAATCTGCAAGTTTGGTAAAGAAGAATCAACTCAATTTGCCAAACCTCATTAAATAATGCTTCTTATTTGTGTCCAGTTAACAAAAGAGACAACAGTACAAGCTACAGGAGTGGCATCACTTTTGGTAGAGTTAATACAAGGCGCCGGCTTTAAATTACATACCTTGAGCTTAAGCTTTGAAGATGAAGAAGACGAAATTAACGAGTCTGTGATTGAGCTTGAAGAGGAGGAATAGATTACGCTTTTCTTGTATTTTTTTTTTGTTTGTAGATCAATTACTCTCTGGCTTTTCTTTACTGTAACTTTGAATGTACAAGTATTCTATGAGAACATTAGGTACAAAATCATGAAATAATTTTCTCGTTCAGACTTGGTTGTTGGAGTTGATTTTTTTTTTCATTAATGTAATTTGTCGACATGTTCGTGCAATACAAATGGTTTCCTAAATTACTAGTAGCAGTCTTCTCTTGTAAAGTTGTTTTGTTTTGCATGTTGAATGTTTAGGTCAATACCTTTTATAACGAGGGCATAAAAATTAACATTTAAAAAAAAATCTAAAAACTGAAATAAAATGAAATAATTTAAAAGTAAATAAATAATTAGTGGAAATCGATTTTAAATTTTCCTAGAATGTTGCATAATTATGTCTTTGACTGCCTTTAAAGTATAAATTAACATCCTCATATGCAGATGGAACTTATTTATATCCCAAGTTCGCATCTTGAGCAAGTGATGTCATATTTTCTCTCTGTTGCACTAGGTGTCAATTATTGATCCGATCCGACATAACTCGAAAATAAATGGGTCGGATATGAGTTTGATTTTTAGATCCGAATCGGATCGGGTCGGGTTCGGGTCAATCCGACCCGACCCGATTAATTATATTTTTTGAAATAATTTTATGATTTAGTACTAATTAAAACTTAAATATACACTAATTAAGATTAATTTTAAATTAATTAATATATAATTACTTAAAATTATATAAAAATAATTAATAATTAATTAATTAATTTATACTGATCATATTGGGTATGAGTCAAGATTTTTTGATCCAAATTTAATCGGGTTGGATTCAGATCGGGTCAAAAAAATAATAAACTAATATGACCCGACCCGACCCATTGACACCCTAAGGTTGCACACATCTAGTGATCTAGGATGTAATGAAACAATGCAATAAGTTTTTCAACCAAGTTTGAATTAAATTTTGTATTACCGGGAAGAGAATTTTTATGTGTTCTTCGTTTTGTTCTTTTTCTGAAAACTACGAAGAAAAAATACTAGATATTCTCAGAGAGATGCACGTACAATTATGAAGGAAAAATACAAGATATTCGCCTGTTTTGCCTCAGATCTTTCTCAAAAAGCGCGCGTACAAACTTCAATCAATAGAATAAAGGGAATGGGTTGTTCAAACCGTTGTTGTAAATTATTAAAGGACGATAAAACTTTGCTAAATGAACATGATATAATAAGAGCTATTGCAAGAAGCTAAAAACATTAAAAATCATAATAATAGACCGGTTCATTACACAATTTAAAAGAAATAATATAATGATCTGCCAAAATATCAAAAATATTTATTTATTTCTCTGTCTATATTTCAACCAGACTTTTTCAACTAAGGTATGGAATAAGGTGTGTCAATTCTGGATTGTAGACAAACTTCGAATGCATGGTGGTGAGTAGCATAGTCTTTGTTAAAAATAATAAATGAATCAGTTAATTTGTATCTACATGATTTTCATACAATCGATGATTGGGTGAATCCTTCTGCAATTCAAGAGGCACTTTGTTGCAAGAGCTCTTATCATGACAGTTAACTGCGCATTAATGTTGTAAGTAAGGATCCAAGAATAAGTCTAGAACATAAAGAAATTTGATTTCCCTGAAAGCGCTATGATCATACAAATATTGGTGTGTTTTGGTGTCTTTCTTTTGTAAGAGCACTGCCTTCACTGAATGTACTAATTTTATATAAATACTGGTGGGGTCACTATGTACTAATTTTATATAAATACTGGCGGGGTCGCTTTTTTATATAAGTGCAATGGTATCTACAACTATATATGTTCTGACAACAATATAATTGATATTTGACATAATACTCGTGAAATCAAGCGAGTTGCACCTCATCTACTCTCTCATTACAACAGTTCTTAAAATGTAACAATTAGTTAAATCCAGTCAAGTACCTGTAGAAACTCTCATGATGCGAAGGTTGCTCACAAATATGAGACCTTTATTGTTGATGGCGCGAAATAATATTTTAAACTCTCTACAAAGCACGTCACCTAACACCCTTACTTTGATATCTTCATAACTACAATAATAATAACACCAACAACTGCTAGTAATATAAAAAGTTACACATATATACATTGAGATTGAAATAAGAAATATATTTTGTTTGAGAAGTTGTGACCTATTATAGTCTTCAATCGTTACATCACAATATGCAATGTTCCCTCTATAATCACATCCAGCAGACATATATTGAGTGGGTTGACGGGATTGCAACGTTCCTGTGATATCTAATGGACAACATATGAAATTAATATATCATTATTGAGCATTATAATTTAATTAAACATAATCAAAATATTGCTCTCAATGACTAAGTCATACTTACCGACTAAAATATTGAAATCGATCCTATTATATATATCTGTGAATCGCGTGTGATATGGAAATAGTTTGAACGTTACCGGCCCGACGATTCTTATAAAGACAGATCGATCCTCAATGTATATAGCATAAAACTCTTCATATATGTTTTCTACAAAAATTGACTTGAAGCGTTCTATACGAACGCTTATATTTTGTAGGTCATAAAGTTCTCCTTTCAACAGTTGGTGTTCTATCCGTTGTTCCAAGGATCCCGATGTAATTGCTGTAATTTTATTACCCTGTAGTTGTATAATTTAATACAAAATCATAATGAAAAAACTAACAATATATATTACAAGGCACACTACAAGGTTAGAATTTACTGCTAGATGGAAGACACATTACGAGGGCAGAATTTACTTTCTAGAAGTTTGTTAAGCATAAAAAGATTTTTGCGTCAAATTGCCTATGATATATATCCCCCACCTGCCTCATAAATGCCATGACATCTACAACACCAAAAAAAAATTATATCAATGCTTTCATGTACATATGCATCTCTTTTTATGTGCCTTTGCAATAATTCAGTTGTTAACAATTTGTGAGATCAATAATTTTTTTAATGTTGTTGTGTGTTAAGAGGGGTATGTTGTGTTAAAGAAATTGCAGAAAGATGGACATACCAATAAAACATTTACTATAGCCTATAAAATGATGCATCTGATTAAAAGGCGTGAATGCAAAGGAGTACAGTGGGAAGTTCCCATCTGGGTGCCGCTCTTCGACCTTAGTTTGTGTTGTGAGCACGAACACGTATATGTTGTTTACCAACCTGAACATTTGTGAAGGAGTAAACTTTCCCTTCTACAAGTAGTCAATCCAATACACTTATGGTCCCATGATAAATCAGTGCTTTCATTTTGTCCCCTTTCAAAATAATAAATTTCAATCATTGAGTTGCTCTAATTGATAAATAGTTAAATTACTCACACAGATTAAGTTGAAATCACCTGAGAGTCAATAAGCAACAGTTTAACTTTCTTTGAGGCAGAATGGTCATTGATGACAATTTTGTGCTCGACCCTTGCTTGGATATTCCAATCATGCCTCGTGTAGGGATTCATATGGACAAATGAAGTATACACATTTCTGTTTAAGATTTGAATCAAACAAGAAAAATGAACAAATAATACACAGTGTATACAAATTATGTAACCAACAACTGAGTTTAATGTACCTATGATGATCTCTGCCAACACTGGCTGACATATAAGAGGACGGAGAACATTAACTTCTTCATGGTTTATATACAGTGGTTGGACAGTCTCCGCATCTAACATAATTTCTGTGATAGGAGCCAAGGCACTTTCTATTGCACTTTCCAGTGTCATCTATGAAACCAAAAAATTGACAATCTATTTCTAAACCTTCATTATTAACATGGCATTTAGAATTAACAGCAAAATAAAAAGGAGAAGACACCTGGATACGTCCCCCGGACCGGACCTAGCCCTGGTGCTCTTCACAACAGCACCAACCTTGGTAGCATCCTCCTCTGTAATGTCATACACCAGTGTTGCTTCAGGCTTGTAAGCTGAGTCCATCAGGTCAGCATGGTACGCTATAGGAGAACTTATGTGCTCCACATCTGCTGCGTCAACATCCATATTATTCCCAGCCTGAGTTGATTTTAAATGCAATGCTCTTGACATCTGCCATAAAAAATTCTACTGCTGCTTTATGCAAATAAGACACATGCAAGCTGTTATTTTAAGGGTCTGTCTTAATTATTTTTGTACCTAGTCAATGATGTATGATTGTTAAATATAAAGAACTGGACAATCTTGTTCCAATGCAACAACTTCATCATAATTTATGATATTTGTTTGCTACTTGAGCAGTGAGTAATATTGTTGACTGATGTAATGGAGGTATTCGAAATTATATCTCAGTTTTTAGTTTTTTTTGTACATAATGAGAATACAGAAAAACATCATCGAATCCGAATTAATTTAATAAAATCAGTCCCTCAATATTTTTCTCCAAAACAAATCGAGTTTGGTACCAGCGAAATAGGTACCAGTTGAAATAGGTACCAGCGAGATAAGAAATATCCACGCAAAAAATATCCACACAAGAAAAAAGAACATAATGACAAAATATCCACGCAAAAAAAAAAACTGTATTGATCCAATCAGCGAAAATATCAGTAACCAGCGAGATAAGAAATAGGTACCAGTTACTAAATTTCAGTAAGATTAAAAAAGAAATTAAGTGCAATAATTGAAATTAGGATCAGAGAAATTACCTTGTTGAACACTTCTGTAAAGAAGTCACGATCGTCGGCAGTGGAGGGGACAGGCGCGAGGTATGGTGACGGAGAGCGGATGGGACAGGCCGAGAGCGGAGGGCAGCGACGCGACGTGAGTGACGGCAGCGGCGCGACGCGAGTGAGAAATGAAGAGAGCCACACCGACGGAGAAGTTGCGAGAAATGTCGAATGGTTATGTTGGCGAAGAAATTGCGAGCGGTTTAAAATTTTAATTATCCGAGCGAGCGATTTCAGCGACGAAGTGGGAAAAACTGGAGAGAAAAATCATCTGAGATGTAGCGTTAAACATATAATGTAAAGGGCAAAAACGTCATTTCACGTCTTAAAAAATCCAAAACAAATGGACTGTCCAGTCCTTAGGTGCTTTTTAAGATAGTAAGAAAATGACACTCAAGACCGATTATTCGGCCGATTATCATAACGGTGGGTAAACCGTTATGTATCATAGTTGATCGGTTATTTTTCTGATCTATATGTAATAATATATTTAAATCCTATAAATTTCATCCGAATTCTATTTTTGATAATTGAAGATTTTACTCAATCAAACATTCATGAAATTATGTTTTTTTATTCAAAATGATTGAAAAGATTGTGGATTCAGTAATTTAATTTTTATTTATAATTTTTTAAAATAAAATTAATAAATAACCATATTATCAACTGTGTAAATTACTGACTCTTGTAAAAAATAGTAATATTTTTATATGTATTTATATGAATTATTAATATTTTCATATGTTAAAATATAAATATCAAAATTTACGTTCCGCGTCCAAAATCATATAGCATATGCAATTTACGGATCTGGTCCATCAGCGATTTGTTTGATGGGATGACTAGAAGATCACAAAGGTCGCCTTCTCCTTTGTGGATTTGATATATTACTGCCGAGGTTCAGGATTTTGATTAGATCGATAATTATTGGATTATAATAATTTATCGGGTTCAAATTCATTAACTAATCATGTACTAAATAAAAATAATAATAATTATATATATATACTTAACTAATAAAAAATTATTAAAATAATAACATTTTATATATTAAAATAACAATAAAAAAACTCAAAGTAATAGATAATTACGTTGATGAAGAAAGCTTTCGTCTACACAACTTTATATTTTGATATTTTTACATAATTATTTCATTATGCACGATATTAAATATTTTATTCTCAATAAAATAATCAGATAATTCAGAGGGGACAAAAAAAAATTTTAGTAAAAAAAAATTACTGAAAATATTATCGAAAAACACTATTTTTTAAAATACAGAGGAGCACGTGCCCCTAGTTCTAATCCGCCCCTGTGCCGGGCGACCGCTGAAACTAAACCTTATTGGTGCGATCAACAATATTATTGTAACGACGCTAACCCCCATTTCATTTCTGGAATTACATTTATTGAATAGGTCAATCTTTGGAGAAATTAAGTATATGTACCATTCTTTCAAAAAAAAAAATGCGAATCAATGTATTTGTTCCTAGTCTTCGGCCCAGCTTTGCACACAAACAATTGAAATAAAATTGGGCCAAGCAAGCTTAGTTCGTATTTGTTTAAATCCTACTCTGTACTTTGTCGTTTCGTTTTAATTGTTCATTTATTGGACTCCGCCTAATTCCTTTGAAAATTCTTTTGTTGCGTTGTTTTCAGTATTTTATTTTCAATTTAAATTTTAACAGACAACACCATATTTATTTTGTATGCATGACAACTTTACGTGCGGCTGTATTTGACATGCGGCTATGGGAATATAAAGTGCAGAACACTATTTTTCACTTAATTTTCTTTTATAATTATCAAGGAAATTAAAGTATTCAACACCTACAAAGTCATATAAAACAAATTGTACATTAATATTAGCACCTTTGATTAAAAACTTTTTTTAAACAGTGTTGTTCATGACAACCAATTCTCAGACATAATACAAATGTTGATGGTGACAATGGAGTAATAACAATGCAATTCAGAAGAAAATAATGGGAAAGAGATGCATAAAACCAATACCAACCCACAAAGGCACAAATATAATCTACTTTCTCTTACAAAGTGGTTCCTATTATGAGGGGTTGATGCAGGATTTCGATCAGAGGGGGTCAATAATCGGATTGTAATAATTTATCGGATTTAAATTCATTAACTAATTGGGTACTAAATAAATAAAAAATCAATATATATTCTTATCTAATAAAAATTTATCAAAATAATATTTTTTTATATATTAAAACAATAAAAATAAAATTCAAAATAATATATAATCATGTCAATTACGAAAATTTTCCTTTATGGAACTTAAAATTTTAAAACATTTGCACAATTACTTCATTATCCACAATATTAAATATTTTTTTATCAATCAAAAGAATCAAACACTTTAGAGAGATTAAAAATTAAATTCAGATGAGATCAGATTAAAAATACATTAGCCTAAAAGCATTGCCTTTGAAAATCCAAAGGGCCCGGGATTACTATATCCACACCTACCTATTATATGTATACTTCAAAGCGTGCGATAATGGTTGTGAGTCCAATTAATCGGAATTTTTGAAACAAAATTTACTGGCAAACTCTTTATACTATAGCCTATAGGTTTAGGTCTATACTCCATAGTACATGTATTAAACGTGCTTTAACAGTAAAGACGGACATATAACGTGCTTGATTGTGAATTGATGAAGTGTAATATTAATATAGCACGTCTCTTTGTTATTTTATAAAATTACCTTTTTACATTATTATTCCTCAATATTATGGCGGTTGTATTTATTAAACATATATATGATGGTGCAAATTTTCACTGTTTACTGTACGTCTAAATTAGAATACTTACTGATTATTATTTTTGTTTAGAAATATTTAATTTTGATTTTTACAATGAATTATTATAATTCAAAACATATATATAATTGGACCGAACTTAAGATCAATTATCACAAACGGGGACAAATGTATATTTTCAAATATTTAAAACATGAAATCAAAACATATCTTCAAGATAACTCAGCCCATTTTGCCAAAATATCTGTTGGTTTTTCGAAAGAAAAATTAAAACATTATTATATTTTAATTCTAGCTATATGACTTAAAAGATGAATTGGACAAGTCAGATTTAATAATTGAACATTACTTTTGAATAAATTTAATATATGCAATCAAGCAACCCCACTTGATGCAAAAGAAAAAAGAATATAATTATCCTTTTCTTTTTTTTTTCAAAATGTAAGTGATACCAAGTACCAACGCTACAAATTGAACAAACAACCCCGTATGGCCGTATCCAGTTATTAGATTTGAAGGACGATATTGAAATTTCAAAACAAAACAAAAATAAAAAAGAGACAAATATTCGCCTCACCGGTTCATCTTTTGCCACGTGTCCTGCTTTCCACTCAGAACTTCCTCCTTGTTTTAATTGCTGACGGTGTGCGTCACACGATTCCCACACTCCACAAGCCGATTGATTCCTCGTAAATCCAACACGCGTTCGGAGTGCGGCCCAACGGCCAACGCTTTTCCACCATCCGATTGATTTGTTACGCTTCCACAAAGTTTACCCAATAGCAGTATCAAATTCCGGTGTTTGAGTGTTTCCCAGCCACTCAAAGGCCTGGGGCATCTTCTGGTGTTGGTTAGCGAAACTCTTCATACTTCCCTTTGACACCGGTATAATGTTCCTCAATCGTACATCAATTAAACGCTACCACCGTCCAGAGGGCAATCGTCAAGTGAATGCCTGCCACGTTGGCAGAATTATTTGCCGTTTGAAGAATCTGCATACCTTTTCTTTTTAAGTGTAGACTATACCTCAGGAACAACTTAGCTGAAGTTTTTTGTACCACAACAAACTACAGGCCACCGTGCGCGCTTCGTCTCATTTCCCCTCTCCACTCTCACCTCAGGGCTCAGGCGAGCTCTTCTCACTAAACCATTTACACACTGAAATCCCCTTCATTGCTTCGATTTCTCAACTGCATCCTCTCCAGTTCGCATCCAGTTCTTCTCACACCTAATAGAACTTGAGGTCGATCTCGGCTTCTCCACCCATGGAAGCCGGGCCTCAGCTCCTCCAGTGCGGCTTTGACCAATTCAAGCCATCTCCGTTCTCCATTAACAAATCCAAAACAAAATCTTCTTATTCAACCTTTCCTTCCTTCGCAAGGTTCAAATCCAGGCGATCACGTATAGTAGCTGTCGCTACTGAACCCAAATCAACCGCCACTGTAAGTCTGTGAGAGACTAAGACGAGTTCGATCTAATATTGTCTTTTTGTTTCTGAATTTGGATTGATTAAAGGAAATTATTGCATGCAGAGGTTTGATAATGTGTCCGCGGAGATAAAGAGGGTAAGAAAACAAATGGAGGAGGACGAACAGCTAGCGATTCTCATGCGGGGGCTGCGCGGTCAAAATCTCCGAGATTCTCAGTTCGCCGATGAGAACGTTACTCTTCGTCTTGTAGAGGTATGTTTTAATATCTTCGTGTGTTTATGTGTTGGTTGAATTTTATATGAGCTACTTGAAGTGGAAAAAGGATATCTGTGATAGTTTTTCTTACAACTGAATGCTGAATCCCCGATAACTAAGCTTAGCCTAATATATTTTTCATAACAATTTGTGTGACTCGTATAATTGAAAATTTTCTTTGCATACTTTGGCTTCTCTTTGTTCACTTTTCTAGGTTGACGGGGTAAATACCAATGAAGCATTGCCATTGGTGTATGATCCGGATATAATATCAGCTTACTGGGGCAAGAGACCCAGAGCTGTTGCCACTCGAATTGTGCAACTTCTTTCTGTCGCTGGTGGTTTCATATCTCATCTCATCTCTGATTTGATCAACAAAAAGCTCAAAGAGGTGAGTATATCACCCAAGCAAATGCATCCGTTATTCTGTTTTCTGTTAGTCACAGTGTCTTTATGTTGCTTATTATGAAGTCACTCTTCGGTCACAAATTGACTTTAGTAGAGTTAATCTAATTAAATACTACATAATTTGTTTGGAACACTCTGATCTGTCTTCCCTAATTTCTGACCTCTCCTACACACACACAAACACAATTCTCTTCTTTCTGATGATTTCAAATTTGATCTTGGCAAAAATTAAGTAATTTGACATATAATTGTTCTCCTATAAATTTGCACTTGGAGATTCTATTAACTGTGACTTTGGATTGGTTTTTATTTCTACCACCCCAATTTATTTGGGATTAAAAGATTTGTTGTTGTTGTTGGAGATTCTATTAACTGATTTTATAAAATTACACAGAATTGAAGGTTCCCAGAATTAGTATGTAAAACATGCCATTTTTTATAATTTCAAAATGAAGGAATGATCCAATTTAGAAAAAAAAGAAACTTGAATGGATAAATCCAAATTATTTGACAATATGAAGAAGAGACCATACTTTTAAGCAAAAAATATTACTTCAGTTGAACAAGCTATAAACATCATTTTTTGTTAAAAGCACAAAGTATTTATTCATTTCTTTTTTTAAGTAACCGTTTTAATTGTTGTTCTTTTGTTATTTTTTTGGTAAGTAGGCAAATACCACTTTAATCTTTTTGAAACAAAGAAAAAAACTCATAGGGGCTTGAAACCCAAGCCCTTGATCACTAGGCCATGTGTGCTAATATCTTCATTGTTCTAGTTTGGTTTGACGAGGGAGTCCTCAACTGATTTTTCTTGCACCACTCACCCGCTGTATTATAATGTTGATACCGTTACAATTGGGAGTTTGACAGGCTTTGGTTTCTAATTTTGCATCTTCCTTGACTTTTGCTTTTCTTTCTTTTGTCTGTTGTGTTTTGTGTTTTGCAGAATGAAGTGGCAAGGGCAATTGAACTGAGAGAAATAGTTACGTCCCTGGGCCCTGCCTACATAAAACTAGGCCAAGCACTGAGTATCAGGCCAGACATACTTTCTCCTGCTGCCATGACAGAGTTGCAAAAGTTATGTGATAAGGTCCCTTCTTTTCCTGACGATGTAGCTATGGATTTGATCAAAGTTGAGCTTGGTCGGCCCTGGCAAGAAATTTATTCTGAGCTGTCTCCCTCTCCCATTGCAGCTGGTAAAACTCATTTCATTCTTAAGCTTTTGGGTAACTTTTGCATTCCCCTGCATAACCTCACAATGTTGTGCAATGCTTTTCAAAGTCAGGACTGTTTTGCTTAATTGGATAGTTGAAACATGCAAACAAGGCCATGTGTGTTTCCCTGAAAAGGTTCCAAATTAATCCTCAAAAGGTTCCAAATTAATCCTCCTACCTGATTACTTCTATTTTTTTTTGTATATTTAATTTATTCTCAGATTGGTATGGGAGGATAAGTGTATGATATTTCCTTTGTTTAAAAGGTGTCGTGTGTGGATTAGTAGGTGAGGATGGTTTTCAGGTTTTGCTGCACACATGATTTTTTTTTCTTATATGAAGTCTATATATAGCTTAGTAGGCCAACACATGCTATACCAAATACATGAAGGAAGAAATTGCATTGAACCAATGTCCAATGGACCAGACTGAACCAACCAGCCGGTACTGGACTCATCTGGTAATTACTTAGCCATCTTGAAGACAGTTGTTTTACTGTTTATTAGCTGGCAATTAATTTAAGCCTCAGTCCCTCTCTATGCATAAGAATCTTTGTTAAAGTTGGAAGAAAGAAATAAAAATTGAGTCTAATTGTGCCGTTAGTATATGCATAAAAATGATTCATCTTGATCTTTGATACTCTGCTGGAGAACTTTTTACATGATACTCTTTTCTCTTATGCTATACTTGTAGCATCACTGGGGCAGGTGTACAAAGGCCGCTTGAAAGAAACAGGAGAACTAGTAGCTGTGAAAGTGCAAAGGCCTTTTGTACTCGAGACTGTCACTATAGATCTCTTCATCATTAGGAAATTAGGGTTAATACTAAGAAGATTTCCACAGGTAAAGAGGGAATTATTGTCAAAGCTGCCCTTTCATGAAGAGTTTAGGTTTAGGGATATGGCCATTGAGGATGAATACGAGCAACCTCAACCTTCTTGAATTCTTTATAAATTGAAGCTAACAATGTTGAACACAAAACCCTTCACATAGCTTTTGAGATATTGCAAACTTTTGATCATTAAGGTTATTTGTGACTTGAATTTTATTCCCTGTACCATGGTGGTTTAATTAAATTCCATTTAGCTTGTAGGTAGACAGCTTTTTAACCTTCTTCATTTATCTTTCTTCTCTCTAACCATTGGAATTGTGATGTCATGTTCTAGATCTCAATTGATGTAGTGGGGTTGGTGGATGAATGGGCCTCTCGCTTTTTTGAAGAACTTGATTATATAAATGAGGGAGAGAATGGTAGCCGGTTTGCTGAAATGATGAGGAAGGATCTTCCCCAGGTAAGCACCACAACTTTCTTTGTTTTTGTTATAATTTGAAGCATCAATTTTATTTTTTATTTTTTTCCTAAATGACTGGCTATTCATTGTTTTTGTTATAATTTGAAGCATCAATTTTATTTTTTAATTTTTTTTCCTAAATGACTGGCTAGAACATTCATTGTTCACTTCGCTAGCATCATGATATGCAATTCTGTATGTGTAAATTTTATTGAGTTTTTAATGACATTACTCTGAAACTGGTTTCAGTGCATGTTGTTAGTACCAGATATGATTAATTTAAACTTCTTGTTTGTATAAGCTTCCTTGTTGGTGACCTTTCACTCAGCTATTTCTTGGCAATCTTTTGCTTGCAATTCCAGGTCGTCGTACCAAAAACATACCATAAATACACATCAAGAAAAGTTCTCACCACACAATGGATTGACGGAGAAAAGCTATCACAAAGCACAGAAAGCGATGTTGGAGAGCTTGTCAGTGTAGGAGTAATTTGCTACTTAAAACAGGTAAAGTCAATTTGGCGTCAATAGAAACTAAAGTCTGAACATGAAAGTTATGAGACCAAATGAAGGCCTAAGTGTGTGCAATGTAATCAATTTGGTGTCAATGAAGAGGTGCTTAATTGAACCAAGTAGTTTTGTAGTTTTTTGTGCCTCTTATCTGCCAACTAAATGTGCAAAAAAACACAGATTAACTTTTGCAAGATTCCTCTTTAATTTAAAGAATTTAGAGGTCTTAAAAAACTTTTCAAAAATTCCACACCTTTGGCAAAAGATAATTCTCAATAGTAAAGCCATCATTTTTTGGTGCTAAGAGTTGTTGTTGGTATACATTATGCCTGCTGCTGTACATATACAACAAAATATTTCTTTTGCATCAGAAAGTGCCAGTTGTGTATGCATTCTACTTTTTCATGTTTAGTTGTTTACAATATCACCACATATTTTGGATTACCTATTTCTGCCTTTTATTACATCAAAGAACTTTTATTGTGCTTCAGAATACAGTCTTAGTTAGTAAAATAATGAAATTCTTTGTAGTTGCTTGATACCGGCTTCTTTCACGCTGATCCTCATCCTGGTAACATGATTCGAACTCCTGATGGCAAGCTGGCCATACTTGATTTTGGTGTGTATTTCCTTTTCTCACTTTTAATCTATGTATATGTTTCTTTAGATTGTAAATTTTTTTAATAATATAATATGTTATTGATGCTCTGTTGCTTCAATGTGCAATTTATTTCTCAGAGTATTGCAATTTTCATGAAGGATTGATATTATGATTTTTTTTTATATATATATCAATACAGCACCTTTTGGGTCAGGTGTTGGTGCATATAATTGAGCAAGTACCCAGAAATATCCTGTTTGTCTGTTAATTAAGAAATTTCCCTTTTCTATTCTTTTCTCCTTCTGTTATTTAAGACTCCAAAAACAGCAAAAGCTGATTATTCCTGTTATCTCTGGACCAGTAGACTGTGAGTCCCAACAGTAATTTTATGTATTTATATGCAGGGCTTGTGACAAAACTCACTGATGATCAAAAGTACGGGATGATTGAAGCCATAGCACATCTAATTCACCGTGATTATGATGCAATTGTAAAAGATTTTGTCAAGCTTGGTTTCATTCCAGATGGGGTTAACCTTGACCCGATCTTACCCGTGTTAGCTAAGGTTTTTGATCAGGCTTTAGAAGGAGGTGGTGCCAAAAATATTAATTTCCAAGAATTGGCATCTGATCTTGCACAGATAACGTTTGATTATCCTTTTAGAATCCCTCCATATTTTGCACTAATTATTCGAGCTATTGGCGTTTTAGAAGGTATTGCATTGGTTGGCAATCCTGATTTTGCTATTGTAGATGAAGCTTATCCCTACATTGCACAGGTAGCATATCTGTCTCAATCATACCGGCTCTGTTGTTATATCTTACTCTCCTTGTTTAGATGGGAAACATTTATAATTTTAGTTATATCACCAAAAGTTTCATTCTACTTTGCATGTTTCCCAACTGAAAAGGACACTCTAGTTACAGTATCTATAGTGTCCTGAGACAAATTTCTGTTCTTTGGTTCTTTAAATTATTCTATTTACACATTTTTCTTATAGTTGTCTCTCTGATTTTTTTGAACAGAGATTATTGACTGATGAATCACCTCGATTAAGGAGTGCATTAAGATACACAATTTATGGAAAGTCTGGTGTGTTTGATGCTGAGAGATTTATTGATGTGATGCAAGCATTTGAGAATTTTATTACTGCAGCCAAAAGTGGAGGTGGTGAAGATTTGAAAGGAAACATGGCCGAGCTTGGTGTTTTACAAAGCCAACCAGGTACTTCTTTGGTGCCAGTACTGCCATCTATGGTCTCTCGATCAGAGCAACCGATCAAAGCTCGGGCAGCGCTTGCATTCTTGTTGTCTGATAAAGGAAATTTCTTCAGAGAGTTTATTCTTGATGAGGTATATTATTGGTTCTCTTATTCTAATGAAGTATTAAAAATTGTTTTGCTGCCTTTGCATATTTGTCAAATATAAGCAATTGGATGATTACAGATTTTTCTTAAACAATTGTAGTATGATTGAATAATTTGCTAGAATAATGAATAGTCTACTCTATTATGAGTCTATGACGAATAAAGGCAACATAAATGTGTATATGCTTTATAATCCATTACTTGTATTTTATTTGCCAAATGTTACTAACTGTCCAATGCTCTTTACATTGTATGCGTAGATAGTGAAGGCCATAGATGCAGTTTCAAGGGAACAATTGGTTCAAATTGCAGCCACTTTGGGTATAAGAAACCTGACGCCAGTTTTTGGGATGGTTCCTGTAAGGGCTACATCTCTTCTACCGACAATTACCACAGAAGACAAGGTCATTTTAAACAATGTGGAGAAGGTGGTGAAGTTTCTCACAGCTGGGACATCAAATTCAAATTCTACATCTGACAGGGTAATTCTGCATGTTTATCATTTTAATTGCTCCTTTGACAGAAAAATAATCAGTTACTTTTGTGTGCATTATCTCAATCTCAGTTTGAGCTGAATTGCATCCTCTTTATTGAATGTTCTCTTGAGCAAACTATTCATTGGTTTAATTCTGTTATGCTGGACTGTTATTTTGTCAAAAGTTTTCCATTTCTCATATCTAAACTGTATTTGTACGGACACAATACAGTGCTTATGTTACCATTTTCCATCTTCCCATATCTAAACTGCTTATGTTATCATTTAATTTTTCTATTGGCAGGATGTAAATATGGCAAATATCATTCAAGAGCTTCTACCAGTATTGCCTGGAATATCTGCGAAGGTGCTACCAGATGTATTGAGCAGACTGTCTTCTCGCATACTTGCACGGATAATCAGAGATGCTTTTTTGTAGAGCTTTGTAGTTACTTGCAATTTTAGTTCTGACTTCAATTTTCTTTTTCTTGTGCGTGTATAGTATTAATTAACATCTGTATAATGCTACCACAAATTTAAGTTAACAAAGCCATTAATTGGAAAAAAAAACTATAGATTATATATTAGAAGTTTCAATTATATTTAGCATCAGCTGTTGTGGTCATTTTTATGCTAATGTAACCCACTTGTACTTACATATATGTTCATTTTTTAGCTCTCTCTCTCTAAGAATACTTGCAGTGCTGCACAACTATATTAAGGTAAAAATAAGAAGGTAATTAAATTTGTTGAACTCTGCTAATAATGTTATAATGTGTGTCTTTGTGGCTTATAATGTTCCATGTGATGTGATTTTGTTACCCATACTAATTACTAAAGGCGGAACAGGGTGTTTGTTTTCTATCCATTTCTTGCAGGAGCTTTCTTCAAATAGTTCAATACATGAAACAGACAGGCAGCGTGATCCGATGGAAAGAAAATTCTTCTTCGCCGTCAACTTTCATCAATTTTGCATAAACGCCCCCGGACCCGGGGGATGAGAAATGAGTACGACTGGCCCCGCATTCCCGCTTGCCATAGCAAGTTGGCTCGAGGTTTCTAGAATTCTACGTCCTCAGAATCTCAGCTAAGTGGTAAGCCTTAAACCTCTCTCTCTCTCTCTCTCTCTCTCTCTCTCTCTCTCTCCCTCTGCTGTTTCTGTCTTACTCGCACGGGTGACGCCGCTGGGTTAGCGCTTAGCGCTGCCGATCGCAGGGTAGAGACTAGAGACCAGAGAGAGTTCGTCCCCTTTGAAAGATTATATAATGATTAATGTAGAGAGGAAAGGGACGAAGTCGTGGATGAGTCATCACTGATGAACCGGATTAATTACGACACCATCAGTGTTATTATATGTATGTTTCAGCCTGTAAAAAAAAGAGATTGATATATTAAAAAATGGAGAAGAATATTTTTTTTTCATCAGTGAAGAATAATTTAGATTACACTAACAAGAATTTAAAAAATATAATCACTTAAAAAGATGCTTATTCTCAGCCGTTTAATTTTTAGCGGAGAATAACTTTTGTAATTGTTGTGAAATAGTTTTATTTTTTTTCAAAAAGAGGACATATAAGTCTCAGTTAGTTTTGTTTTTCTTATTTATTTTTCATTTTATGAACAAATTTGGAGTCTGAGAGTAGAAATTTATCTATATAAAAACTTCTTATAATAAGAAAGAGATATCGATTGAATATACTCTGTCAAAAACTTTCTTAATAAAAATTTTGAGTTTTCCAATAATGGTTGAGTAGATCTTTCACTATCCTATGATGCTTTAAGGTGTATATGTTCAAGAGTTAAGATTAGTCCACCAATTTTTTTTTTTTTTTGAATTTTTGTATAGTTCATCCGCATATGTATATATTCATATAATTGCATAACATTTAAAGAAATTAAAAGATTAAGGAAATAAGCTTTGTAAGATTCAAATCAATCGAATACGCATGATAAGTCGAGACGGCAGAGAGGCTGGATTGTCGAAAGTTAAGTCCTATTAAGTTCTCTTACTTAAAGGGTTGTGTAGTAGTCTAGAAAAAACGAATTTAAAACCTTTTATTTCTTAAAATTTTATATTTTGAATGTACGTTCTATTTTTAAATTTTTTTTGTTATAATATTAATTTTAAATAGATTTTATGGACAACTATCACTCGTTTGATTGAATTTTTTTGAGAAAACTTTATATTTTAAAAAACTTATGAGAGATTTGTTCATGTATTGCTAAAAAATATCTTATTTTAGCTTTTTTAAAAAAAGGATGTAAATTTTTACAAAAGAGAAACAAAAGATTTTAAACTTATCCTTCCTAAATCACTACATAACCCTTCAGGTAAGAAAATTAATGAGATTTACTGTTGATAATCCTAACCTCTCCGCCCTCGCAAATTACCCTGCATATTCGATTGATTTGGATCTTATAAGGTATATTTTCTTAACCTTTTAGTTTCTTTAAATGCAATGCAATTATATAAACATATGCAGATATAAATGATCTAAATTAAAAATAAACTATAAAATATTTTTGATAATCTCTTAAATAATACACTTCAAAACATTACATGATAGGAATATAATTTATTCAGCCATTACTAAAAACACCAAGCTCTTGTTGTTAAGAAAAAGACTTGAGGCAGAATACATTAGATGCTTTCTGCTTACAATAAATAGTTTTTATATAGACAGACTCTACGGATCTCAAATGAATTTATAAAATAGAAAAAAACAGTAAAAACAAAGATAACGAGGCTCATAAATTTCTCCTATGGGAGAAAAGAAAAATTAAAAAGCTTTTTATTCTTTTGCTAACAAAAAGAGATTCTTTACTAAAGAAGTCTTCCACTCTCTAAAGAACAATTCAGAGAATTTTTTTTTCATAGTGCTGCACTATCGGAATGCATTTATCAAAAATAGTTACTAATGTTTCTGCAATTATTCTTTAGTAGTTTTTATCTATTTTTCTACAATTTTAATATCGTCTGCAGCATTCTTTGCTTTCTTTTCTCCAATTTCCTACTTTTTAGTCCATCGTGTCATAGTACAAAATTTTTTAAAATATAACTTTTAGCTTTATGTCCAATGAATTATGACGAACTAAATGTGAATAATAACATCGAAAATATGCATATAATCGTGAATTATTTGTACAACTCTCGAACATTCATATTATTTGTTGATTCATTCTACTACCATCAAAATCCGGATAATTCACAATTTTTGCTATTATGATTATAATTATGACAATATTTTTCGTTCATGGTGGGATGAAATTAATTTCAATCCATTTTACTTGAAACATGCTATATTTTAATATATTGGTTGTGGTAATACATTTGCTAGTTGTTCTTTCATTTAAATAAATGTAATAGAGACTTCTCTTATTGTAATGATAGCTTATGCTGTTGGGATGGATTGAGCTTCTGTTATTTATATCAAGTATCTTACTTCCTAATTTCTCTATTTGAAACAAAATGAAAATATCTCAACTCATTTCTCTATTTTCAATTTATAACATAAATAATGATAAAAGCAGTACTGGAATGGTAAACGTATCATAACCTTACTTGAGCGTAAATTATTATTGATTTGCCATTTTAAATAATAGAACAAAAATGAGTACACGTTTGAGAAATTGTTCAAATACCTTTAAATACGTGCGCACACATTGAACAGTTCTATAAATGAAAAAACGTCATTTATATTTAATAACAAAAAAATAAGTACAAAATGACTCTAAAAATTGGATGAAAGCTTGTTCGATAAAATATTTTTTTTTATGAAGTTGTATTAATGCCTCATTGATAATTCTATGGTCATGGGAAATAGATAAAAATTTACTTCCAGTACAAAAATATATTTAACGTACATAACGTTGCAATCTTAAAAATTTGAAATTTGAACTAAATATATTTGAAATTGACATAAAATGTCATTTTAAAAAAATGATTTTGATTTAATATGAAGTTGCTTAATATTTGCTTTAATTATAATACTTAAAAAAAATGTGACATAAAGTTATACACAAAATGTACATGTAAAAATGAAATGTTTTGGTTCAGATTTACTTTGTAAATAAGAAAATCAAGACTCGAAAGTGCACGTGCGCACACGTGGAAGAAATATTGTCTACTGTAAATTGTTACATTTATATTTTGTTCCGTATTTCTTTAACAAATTATACAATTGGACATTTATTAGAAAAAGAAATACTTATATACAAATTAAATTGTTGACCTTGTATCAATACTACAAGTAATTTCGTTTATAAGGAAATAGTATAAATGTAGACACCGTTGAAACTAACAGAAATAGTAATTTGCATGCATATTTGACATTTGTCTTTTTTTTTATGAGCATATTTGATATTTCTCATTTAGCACAAATTCTCAATAACATTTAAGAAAAAATCTTGTGTTGGTAAATGCATTCCAAAAACAAAAAAAAATATTGTCGTTTGCATTCTAGAAAATGCGAAATCACCCTACGCACTGGAAAAGTGCATAATTTTTTGCACGATTTTTTAGGATGCAAGACACCCTAAACACTGGAAAATTGTGCATATTGGATTTAAAAAATTCTTGAGAATTTCCAAGAGCTCTGTGCATATTGGTCATTCGACAATTCTTGAGAACTTTCAATCGCTTCACTCAAATTTATTGTGTATTTATAACACAGAGAATTTCATAAAGTGTTTGTACCTTAATTATGCGTGTTTACACACGGATATCTTTCATATGTATTTGAATTTTAATTTTAGTGTTTTGACTTTAGACTACACTTTTTTTTTAATAGGATTTCAGCTAAAGAATTTTACCTAAATTAACTTTAGGAAAATTTAGACCTAAATCTCATGTTTATCAAACAAATTTTAATTAATTAGAAAAAGACTTTCGATTTTAATAGGATTTCAATCTCATGTATTTACATTTTTTTTTATTTTAGATCTACATTTTCCTATTGACTTTAGGAAAACCTTTCCATTTCCTTTGATATTTATGCCTATGAATAAATTTTATGTAGCCTCTCCGATTTGACTTCTTTTTTATTTATTTATAGAGGTAAATACCGTTTTCATTTTCCACCTTGACGATGATACAAAGCCTAAGGGAGGCAACGGATGTAATTAGAATTTGAACAAAGTATTATTAATTTGCTGCTTCGCAATTGCATATGACAACTGACACATAATTGTGGCAAATAATTTATCCTTCATCAACGCCGACTTGGTTCCGAGTCTTCTCTGTAGAACAGCAAAATGCTCATATTTTTGTCCCAAAATTTAATTTACCAGGATACTCAAAGCAGCAGAATTTAGTAAGGCCAGATTCACTTCAAATACAGAAAATACCTTGATAAACAACATGTCTAATATAAACCTCAACATGGGTTTAATATAACATCGATTCTTTTTTTTTTCCTGCTCTTTAGCTTTCAGCAGCTTGAACCACAGTTTCAACTTGTGTGATGACAGCCTCGGCTTCTTCAACCTCAGTTCCTCCCTGGCTTGATTCCTTAATCTCAGCCTATAAAAAAATGCATAAAAATTATAAATGATGAACGATTTCATGCACAAAGAGAGCCTTTCAAATATTTACTGGATTAGAATGAGGCTTAGATTACTTTTTCAGAAAACAAATATAGTATCAATTTTTTTTTATCAATACTGGTGCAGCAATGAGAATTCTGGTACCAGTACATACTGAGTCCACTATCCATAAATTGATATTAATGTACCAGTGTGGCTTTAAGGTCAGTCAGTGCAGCTTCAAGCCTCTTGTGGCAATCCGGGACCATCATCCTTGATTCTGCTAGCACATTCTCCTGCCACGTTTTCAGATACAATAGTAAACAGATCAATAAATGTACTTCCTCAAATTAATTTTCTCAGTTTTGCTCAATAAATGTACAAGTAGCAGGTAGTGAGAACAAGTTGTAAACAGCAATAAAAAGCTTTTAAGAGTACCGCCAAACTTCAGGTTGAAGTATACAAGGAATCACCTGACACATGTATATACTAATCTTACAGATTTTCAAATATTAATGTCTTATTATATTACCCTTTTCTCAAAGTACTACCAATCACAAACTAGTATTGTGCTGATTTTTTAATTAACTTAAATTTTGTTTGTGCCTTTTTGTCTGCAAAGTAGTCTAAAGCTAGCACTTTTAGATTCAATGAGGCCACAGCTATAGGAGAGTTGAAGAAAAAGACCAAAAGTGAAAAGCAAAAATAAGGAAGAGGGCAGTTCTTTTACTAACAAATCACAACATTTTGGTAAAATCCCAACAAAAAACAATTATTATGGACAGACTTTTTCACAACTAAGTATATTTAAGAATATAAAATTAATGGACAGATAATTCAGTTTGTCAGAGAATAATATATTAAATTAAAATATATTCAAGGCAACTGATCAAACAATTATTGAACCTGTTCATCTCACAGTCAACAAATCAGTACAATTTAATACAGAAGATATATATATATATATATAGAGAGAGAGAGAGAGAGAGAGACTATTGTGAAAACGTTTGCATTTAAGCCGATATGCAAACGCGTCAAAAAATATATTTTAAAATCTCAAAAATTTTAATTTATGGTTTCCATTAAATTCTTCATATGAAAACCTTGTGGAATACAACAATTTGGAGTGTTATGAGTTTTTTAAGTCACTCTTTTGAATTTTTGAAAAAACAACACAAACATTGAATATTTATTATTATTTTTAGAGCTGTTTTTTCAAAAATTCAAAAAAGTGACTTAAAAAACTTGAAACACTCCAAATTTTTGTATCTCACAAGGTTTTCATATGATGAATTTAATGGAAATCATAAATTAAAATTTTTGAGACTTTAAAATATATTTTTTGATGCGTTTGCATATTGGCTGAAATACAAACGTTTTCACAAGTCTATATCTCTCTCTCTCTCTCTCTATATATATATAAAACAAGTTGGCTAAAAAATCTCAATTTTTTTTTTGCAAATCACATTGAAGGGGAAAAAGTAAATACCTGCTGTTTCAGATCATAGGGATCAGCACCTCTCTCTTTCATCTCAGCGGTTTTTGCTGCCTCTTTCTCAACCTCTTTCTCATATGAATGCAGCTCCTTCGCAATCCTCTTGCATGTGGAGGTCTTGATTTTCAAGTTTCTAATCGTTGCCATTTTCCTTGCTTAAGGAAAAAAAAATGAAATTGTTCATCAGCATTTCATAAATCAATTTTGAGTAAAAATGCAGTACATATTTCTCTAGAATCCTATATCTTGAACCTCAATAATTAAATTGCAGTAGTTGTTGCAAGAACAAGTAATGTCTTTAAAAGATGGAATGTGGTCCTATCTAAGAGTGCACATCTTACTCAAGTGATGGCATAGGCCCTGGGAGGCCCTTCACACGAACATGATCTGACAATTGTTGTTAATTCAATCAGAGAGACGCCCCACTACACAGGAGAACACCCTAAAGGTCTATCACACGTCTTAGTAAAAATTATCAACAATGAATTTGGAATGTTTCATTTCAGGTTGTCCATCCATCGCTATATTTTAAGCGTAAATTAATTCTTTCATGAAAACACAGAGGTTACATCGAAAAATTAACTGACAGGAAGTAAACATCGACGCAAGCGATAAGAAGAATACTTGTACCAAAAAAAAACTTCATTTCAGCATGAGGAGTCAAAATCGGGGAACATTAGAGTTGAGATAGAAAACATTATGAAAATCAGTATACAAGTCAAAAGTCCACTGTCTAACTAACTGATTCTCACTATTCAGTTATGTGCCAAGCATTATTAATGGTGGTACAATTTCGGTAACTGTATCGTTATATATGCTATTTTAATATAAAAGAATATAACATAGTGTATACAACATGGTCCATGTTTATTGTTGAGTTCAGTAATGCTTTTGCAGTAGGTTAAGTCTGAATTCTGTTGTCAGAAGGTGAAAAACTGTCTAAGTGAAACATAATCTTTGAAAGTGAATTAGGATACATGTAATGACATGTTAAAGGCTGTTTTGCTTCCAGCTGACAATCTGATCACCGACAAACTAATTGGGATTTTTTTTTTTTTTTTACTTTCAGTTGTGCATCTGATCACTAACAAACAAAATGGGGAACTGGACCTATGTCTACATCTGATCACTAACATTTGGATCAAATTAAACCCCAGTGAAAAGAAAATGATATATAACATTGGAAGACTGTAAACAATTTTAAACGGAATAGAGATACTACATTTAGATTTCATCATCCTCATTATTATCATTGATATTTGGGATCTTTGATCTTATGCTTTCTGATGGGTTTCATTTCTAGACTACCCCAATTTATTTAATCCCTTATTTGAAATTCAAGGTTTTATTGTCGTCGTCGTCGTCGTAGAGATACTACATTTAGACTAACCTCGAAAACTCATCCACCATTGGCGTAAAATTTAAAAAATTGTACATCAACTCTCAAAACTAAACAACATAAAGAACTCGTGCCAAAAAAAAAAAAGAATCAAAGAGAAGCATCTCACCGAGATGGCACTAGTGAAAATCACGCGTGTAAGAGAGAACAAGAGAGAGAATCACAGAGATGTCAGTGCAAGGAAACTTGTTTAGATCCGAAACAAAGAGGAAAGAAGAGGAAGAAGATTTGGGCTTTAAGCGGATCTCAGTCCTGCCCGAATTCAGCCCAACGGGCAAACCCTCCATCATCAGCAGGCCCTCCACACTATGAGTAAATCCTCTTTGTGCTGTTGCATGCTTCCATTCCATGTTTCACCTTTTTGTTTTCTTATATTAAATTGGTCTATCTATGCCAGCAAAAATTAGTTCTCTCTCTTTTATGTGTTGAATCAAATAGCAAGTATCATTTGTTCGGTTCCGATTATATAAAAAGTACAAAAAAATATTCTAGACAAAATATAAAACCCATTGCCAGTTTGCCACGTTGCTACGTCGGCACTATATCCCTTTTTGTCATATTCACTTAACCATATCAAATATGAAGCGGGTCATTATCCAGGTAATGTTTCACCCGCTTTACGTAGTATGATAAATTGTTTTCTATATAAAATCTAAAGAAATTCCAGGCAGCTTCACCACGGTCCACGCTGTCATCTCTTTTTTGTTGACAACTCTCCCGTGAACCATGTCCAATCCAGCATCACGCACTAGACAAAAAAAAAAAAAGAAATGAAGCTGACATTGGTGTAAGTCCCTCACTCTTGTAGACCCGGTTTACAGCATAAAAAAGCAGCGCATTACAAAAAATTAAAAACAAGAGTTCAAGAAAAGAGCAACAGAAGACGCGATCGGTTTCTAGGAATCTAGGGTTTCTGCAGGATCCTTATCCATCTTCTCATTGGAGAAAGGAAGCCGGAGAGGCCAGAGGGGACAGAAGAGGACAGAGGAGATGAGCGACAATTGCTGTCGGGGCTGTCTCGGCTTTCTCCTTAAGTTCCTCAACTTTCTCCATGCTTTTTTCGGTGTATCTCTTGTTGTGTACGCCGTTTGGGTGCTCAACCACTGGATCCGAAATGGGGGCACGCTCGACCTCGATAAGCTCTCCGATCTATGGTAAAATTGAATTATACATTATGTATGTTTGACTGAGTGATCGTTAGAGATTAAGTTTTTTATTTTTCAATTTATCTTTGCTCGTGTGCGAGTAGGTTTGTAGGTGCTTTAATGGGAGCTGGAGCTGTTATATGTCTGATTGTTCTCACAGGATTTGTAGCGGCCGAAGTCAGCAGCGGTTGCTGTCTCTGTTTTGTATCCTTTTTATTTGTTATTCCTATTAGATTGAAATTTACAGAATTTGTTTCTTCTCTTATGTTTTACCACAGTATTGGTGAGGGTTTTTAGTGATATCCCTCATAAAAATTTGGGAAATCTCCTTCAATTGGAAAGTGTACAACAGTAAAAGAGAGAGACATTACAAAATTGTTGTGTTTGTGACTTTGTGTGCATGTAAAGGTAAGACCCATGCATCTTTTCCATAAATAAGAGCTACTCTTAAGTGATAAACCTGTATTGCTTCATAGTATTACATACATAAGTCACGCACGTTAGGCCTCTTTTTATAGTATTACATACATGAGTCACGCACGTTAAGGGAAAATTTGTAATTAAACCCTTCCAACGGTAACTTTTGTCTGTTTTAATTAGTTACTTAAGTCGGACAAAGTTAAAAGTCCACGATAAAACACATTGAATCTGAAGGAGAGAAGGATAATAACAGTTGGTTCATACTTTATGCACATTAATTTTCTTGATTCATGTATATTTTTTCCTTGACTAAGATCCATGACAGTACTCTTTTGTTGCCATAATGCTGATTACAACTGAAGCCGCTATAGCTGGTGGTATTATCTCCAATGAAAATTGGCAACAGGTAAATATTTTTTTATTTATTAAATAATCAATAGTTATTTATTTTCAATTGTGTACATTTTGCGAATGCTCATGTACCTGACATGCTTATAGATGTGATAGGATTTATGTGCACATATACTATAACATGCATATCTACATGTATGTTTGAATTGAGAATTTACATGACGTCACATTGGAAATGCAAATATAGTGTATGTATGACTTGAGAATGTAAAATATGTTAGGACGAATGTCATGTATGCATGAATTTTCTTATCCGTGCATGGGTTTATTACCTACATTTTTGGTAAACTTAGCAAGCACCTTGAAGGATCATTTTGAAATGTTTCTTTTGTCAGTATCTGCCAAATGACCCAACTGGAGAGCTAAAAAATCTGTTAGCATTTATTGAAGAAATGGAGACATATTTAAGTGTATTGGCTTGAGCATGGTTGCTATTCAGGTAATAATAATCCTTAACAGTTTTTAAGAACTACATATCTAAATACTATTTCTTTATCTGTTGCTGTGATTTGTTGAAACCCATAATTGGCCCATTGACCCAAGTCATCTGGTTATTGTTGCAATGAAATCTGCCTAATTGTTCTCTAATTTACAACTCTAGTAGTAATTAAATGATGATATTTGACCAAATCAGTTCACTTACTTGTGAACTTAGACAAGCAAGTGATCTTGAGATGAAGTTGGGAGGGGCACAAAAGGAGTTTCAAACAGTGGCCAAGAAATAGAATTTAAAACATCAAAACCCAAACTTCCTGGATTTTCTGTATAGAAAGAGAAATTAAAAGTTCTATTCCAAGAAATAGAATTTAAAACATCAAAAATTAAACTCTGTTAATATGGCCTAAAATGTATCACAAAGGCCGAATTTTAAACATAAGGTCTGCTATTTGAATAGAGCGCAAGGCCTATCTCCTGAAACCATCCTTGTAAAAACATTTTGTCTGATCATTATACAACTCAGTGCAAGGTAATAGTTTATGGGTGCTCCTACTTATGCTGCAGTAGACTTCAATGATATTTCTTACTGTGCAATGACTGAACTAGGCAATTCAGTGCACTAAACAACTTTAAGCATGATATTTTTTTTTCTATTTGCATAGTTACATGATAATTTGGATATGTAATATATGAAATGCCTTTCAATTTTAGAAATTTTATTCAATAATATACCCCTCAAACTAAGTACTTATGTTATATTAACTCTATGGACAACTATTCATGTATTCTTATATTGTTCTCCTTATTTTTCAAAAATTATTTTAATTTCTGGATCAAATAAAGGTGGCATATTATTATGTTATACATTGTTATAAGGTTTTCATAACAAAAGTAGTTCGTGTATAGCTAGATTGAGGCGGACTAAATGACATCAATGTCACATTTTGAGTACAATAGTGCAATATTCTTATGTGCATGTTACTTTTCTTTTTATGGCCTTCAGAGTTATCTGATGTCAGTATCTATGCAAATCCCTTTGCATGAACATTGTAACAGTGAAAAAGTTCATGCGCAGAAACATGCTATTGATATTTCACACAATTCTCCCAAATATTAGACATCTGTTCATGCAGAATAATTTGCATAGCTACTGTTATAAAATAACTACGAAGACTTGCAAATCAAGGTAGCTTTTACCTTTGTATTGAAAATGTGGCATTAATGCCATGCCACGCTCTAGCTATATATATATATATATATGTATAGAAAGTTAGCTTCTATCATATTGTCAAATTCTTAATATTTTTTCTTTTGTATATTTTTTTATAGGGGCTTTCAGTATTCTTGGCACTGAGTTTTAAAGCTGCGCTTCCAAGGAGGAGGTTGGATTATGACAGTGATGAAGATTTTGTCGTCATAAGAAGGCCGCTGTTGATTCCCCAAGTTGCCCCGAGTTACTCCTCCAGCTCCACCGATGGTAAAGGTTTTCATTCTGATGTTTGGAGCTCACGTATGAGACAGAAGGTAACTTTTATCCTCACCTAATTTCTTCATTTTTCATTTATTTGTTTTGTGATCTTTTTGCCCCAACTTTTGTTGTAGAGCTCTGTTGGAAAGATGTCCTTGTATTCTCAACTTTGTTGATTTTGAATCATGTTAGAGATTGGATACAGGTTTCTGTAAGAAGAGTTGTCAATCATGTTTTCCTAGTTTGCTTTTCCATTTGTATTTCGGCTCATGATGCTAATAATTTTTTTTTTTTTCATTGTCGAATATCAATCCAAGTAGCTCAATATAATCTTTATATAAAAATCTTGTAGAATACTAATTATTATGTTTTGAATTTGATTACTATTTTTAATGGTTTTCATTTTCAGAATTTTTATACTATTTTTAATTATTTTTAGAGATGACCCTTTTGAGCTACAAATATTGGTATTTTTTTTATTATTTTAGAGCCATCTTTCAAAATCATTAAAAATAGTAAAAAGTAAATTCTAAAAATTGTTGTTCTACAATATTTGGATATAATGATTTTATTGAGCTTATTGGATTGACGGTTTATACATGTGAAGTGAAAAATTGAACTATTAGCATTTTGACTAAAATACAAATGGGAACTGGTTAGCAAAACTCATGATTGTTTATTAATTTTAGATGAGGTCATAAGTTTCTATGAGCACACTTTGTTTGCTTCCAAGCCAAGACATTGCTTGGCCTAAGCAATTGACCAAATTAAGTAACAGCGATTTGCTAGAGCATACACCATTTTCCATCTAAGAAGTATTAAATGAAAAAGATTCTGAGATTGCATGATTGATCATTCAATAATTTAGATTTGATCCAAAAGCCACTTGATTTAGAAACTTTTTAATTGAACTTAGACTAAACATATAAATATGTATGCATTAGATAGATATTTCTTTTTAGATTTATGCCTATATCTGTTTACGTCAGAATAATACTAATGAATCATTTAGGCTATTTATTAATTTCTTCTTTGTAATTTATTCATTGCAAGTAATCTGTGAACTTATGTTCCTTGGAAAAATTATTGATTACATTAACAGGAAAAACAAAACTTCACATAAGCATCCTATATTTTTATCCTAAATTAATTAAAAGCCTCAATTGTTAGAATATATATGATTGAAGGGTTAATTCTAGGAATCTTTCTTTGACAAGCATAGTAACAAATGGACGATTCGGGAAACGTTCAGTGAGGTAAAAAAATCACGATTTGGGTATAATTGGGGAATTGTTCGTTTCAAATAATATAAATAAGATATATATATATTAAAATGTTAAAATTTTAAAAGTATATAAAAAGAATATAAAATACCATTTAAAATGTTGTATAATGTGTTTATTCATAAAAAAATGAATCATTTACGAATTATTCGTGAGTAGTTCGCGAATCTTTTTACTATGCTAACAAGCAGTTGATTGTGCGTCCACTGAACTTCATAATACTTTCAGTTGATTGTTGTTTGTGTTGTTCTTTTGAACTAATTGCCTGCTTTAATCTTTAGGACAATATGGCTATTTCTCACTATTGGACTTCTTGTATATTTGAAATGTTTTTTTTTAAAAAAAAATGGTAAAGGGTCTTTGATTCTCATTCCCAGACTTGGTAATTTCCTGATTTTGCAGTATGGCTTGAACCAGAGTGAGTACACTTACACTCCCTTGGACAACAAGGTATGAAAAGATTTTTTTGAAAGAAAGCTCCAGTTTGGGCAGAAATGGCATTGGACGTTGGTACAGCATAAAAGGAAAGAAAAATGCAAAATGTGTTGATGATAGGTAGAAAAATGGTTCAATCTCATGTAGTTTTTTTTTCCTCATTTCGGGTGTTTATTACTGGAGGTTGTGTGCTGTACATATCAATGATATGCATTTGTTCGTGTCATGGTCTTCATCCATTATTTATCATAATGTATATGCTTGTCAGCAATCAGCATGCTATATGTATATTGTTTATCTATTTATTGATTCTTGTTTAAATCGTTTTTACTGTGTAAAAAGTTGCATTGTAGATGTTTTTCCCCTTGACAATTACATTATATATGTTGATGCCTTTCAAGAGTTCTTATCAAAATAGGAAAACCCTTGTAGTCGTCCGGAGGAGCAATGTATAATTTTACTTAAAATGCTTCATTAAAAGATATAACGGTGCAACGGTTATTGTTACGCTTTATAGCACGTTTCATCTTTTAGGGGCCCATAAGATGACTTTGAGGTTTGGAGGGTTAGATTTAAATTTAATGTCGAATGTAACACGCGACTCATTTTTTTTAACTTTGCAGTTGCCAGTTGGGCTGTGAAGATGCCCCCACATTTTCATCGGAATTAAGATTTTTCCTCTCTTCAGAGTTCAGACCAAGAGTTCTCCAGGCAAGGATTGGATCATAATTCATAAACAGCGATCCATATCAAGTTTGTTGTTAATCCAAATAGCTAATCGTCGACGCTCAGTGTTTTTTAGTACGAATTTCGTGTAGATACATCGATCACATAGCTCCTTCGAATCCAAATCTGCTATTATTCTTGAAAATAGTAGTGTCTACTTTTAAATCTAAAAAATATATTTAAAAGATTCTAAAAATAGAAAAGATTTATGAATATATTATTTTACTTATAAATTGATAGTCTATAATTTTTTAATGTTTGATACTTCATTAAGGATCATCAAATTTAACAGTTTTTCACTCATGTTTACAACAATTCTAAATTAATGATATTTGATAGACTATCAAACATTAATGAAATTATGTAAAATTTAATAGGCTGTTAATCTATAAGTAAAAAAAATATATTTTTAATTTTTTTTAATATTTTTATTTAAAAGTAAGACCCAACCATTATCGCAGATTTGGATTCAGCTCCCTGTTAACACAAAGCTCCTCCCGTTCCAGCCGCAAGCTGCACCATGTACTTCCATTTTTCGTTCATAATAGATAAAGTTTCAAATTCATAATACACAAATCAATCTTCTCTACTTTAGTTTTGCCATATCATTCACGCTTTCTACCATTATCCTAATCATTTTTTTAATTAAGTGGCAATCACCACCGGTTTCTATATAAATAGAAACAACAATATTGATATTATTTTTCTATTCCCTCATTTCCATAAATTACGTGATGTAACTAAGATACTGCTTAAGTCTTAAAAGCAATATAATTCTTTACATTCATTTTATAGAAATCATGTAGCTGATTACAATATTTATCATTATAACATATATTTAACATTATAACATATATTTAACATTTTATAATATAATTACGTTTGAAACTTACATGAACATTTGTCATGATCTTCTGAATTCCCTTCCAAATATTTTTATGTAAATAAAAGTATTTATTTCATTTGATATCTTTAATTCTGTGAGTTAACAAAATTAAAATTTCATCAACACATATTTCTACGCCCGAAGGACGGTCCAAATTACGTTAAAAAAAAAAGAATCCTAATTAAAAGGTGCGAATGTTTGTTAACTAGAACCTTACAGAAATGATGGCGAATTAAAAAAAAAAAAAATTCAAGCCTGCCTTCTCCAACCACATTTTATCATTTTCAACGGATTACAATTGCAAGTTGTAATCGCACAATAAAGAATTCTTACAAGGAACAGCATACCCAATTTCAGTTTCCCATCATGCAAATCAATGTCTATGCGTACCGATTATCAAGATAAGATTGAACAGCCATACAAAATGAAATGACAGATAAAATACAATGAGTATTACCAATTGAATGTATATCATTGTTTCCAATGACAAAGAAAAGGAATGATTTGACAATAGTAATTTCTAGGTTTGAAAAATTCCAATTATGGGATGACTAGTATTAACTAGCATTTTTAAAACTTAACAACAACAAAGCTTTTAATCCAAAATAAATTGGGGTAGGCTAAAAATGTAATCTAATCCGAAAGCATAGAGATTAGAGATCTCAAAACAACCCTACGGAAGAGACAAACTACTACGACAAAATTTCAGAATGTAAGAGCGGTTCAAGCACATGCTGCATGTCCAATAGCAAACTCAAACCCAGATCAAAGTTCCCCCAAAAAAATAAGAAAATCTTACTAATGTCCAATAACCTTACACCGGAGGAAAACATAAACTTGATCCATCTTTGAAAAAAAACACTGCCACAGATCACGAACCTAACATAAAACAAACAATCAAGGGCCACACTTACAGGAGTACCAGCCCAAGTTCTGATGGCTTAAGAGGATTGCAGAGGCGGTAATTGTAGAGGTAGTAATGCAACTGCCCATCTCCAGGCCCGAACTTGAGCTCCTTCAAAAACCCTTCATTGTGCATCACATCAAGTGCATTAAATACATCGAAACCCTTCTGTTTTGCCACAATAAGTGCATCATTCATGAGCTGTAGCAATGGGGTCTTGGTTGATACATTATAGTACGAGTATGCTGCCTTCAAAACAGAGTAATTTGCATTATTTAAAATCGACGAGGGGAGCAAATAGAAGCTACAAAAATCAGTGATTTCATGTGTCTCAGGGCTCTCAACCAAGTAACTATCAACCACATCTTCACGGGGTAACAACCAGTGCTCTACATCAGCCTCATCAAAATCAGGTGCGACAGCAAATTGACGTAAATAACCCCGCAGCAGCCGAGTTACAGCTGGGACATCTCTCAATTCCATTTTGCGAAAACCTGGAGTCACAGTGGATCCTGGCAGCTTGTACAGCCTGATAGTTCGACTCATCGTCATGCGAGGTCCAAGGCGAGAGAAACCCACGTCAATTAGCTTTTTAGGGTTCAGAGATCGATGCCAGTACCGACAGGTGGTGATTGGTGTAGGCAAAACAACTCCAGCAGTGTATGCAGCTTGCCAGATGTTTTCCAAGTGTACCCGGCGAGTGACCTCCTTTATCATCACAGGTGCAAGGCGCTTTGAGCGGAGTTTCTTGTGGACACATAGGAAATTGATCTCAGCCATTTTGACGACTTCATCCCTGACACGGATTCGTGCCGGCACACCTGTTATGAAGGCAACAAGCTTTTTAGAGGCCTTGACCCTCACACCAATGTGCCAGGATTTAAAGAAGGCTGGGGGGCGTAGGGCCCACCGAAGGAAGTTGCTAGAGTAGTTGAACCGAAACATGTTCTCATCATCCTCTACATAGTTCTGAGCCAGCAATGTGTATACCTGTTTTCTTAATTTGTCAGATTTTGTTTATTGCAATTGCCAATAAATACATTGGCAAATTCAAAGAAATGGCAAGTTTATCTCACTATAGCAATCCTCACTGAAACCACACACATGCATAGGGTGCTGGCATCCAAATTTTCAGTTTTGCAGAATCAACCAAAATAAAGCCCGACTAGGCATTTATGGTTAAACCCTCAAAGTAAGCTCAAATTGTGCAATAACCCATGTCTAACCCATATTTGTTTCACCCAACACACAAAAATGAAGCTCCTATTCAATTTTTATGACCATTTTTTCTATTCCAATCTAAATTCAACAAAAATTTGAAGTTAGCGAATGCAAACAGGAAAAAGAAGCAGCTTAAAAGATGGATTGTACAATAGCAATGGTCCAATCAGATGGTATCAGAATATGAGAACAATTCGTACCAATCACTAGAATGGTAGTGGGCCTAAACAGAATATCTCAGGGACTGCACGCATTCAGATCACACCCCGTGCTTTTAAAGCAATATCTGACCCCGGTTTTTATGCAAATTGTAAAAAATATATAATAGAAACATTAAATAAATGAGCTTTCTTTTATTATTCATTAGACTCATTACCATCATAAAGAAAATATGTGAATCTTATGCATGCATCAAGTGACTTGTACAGTAATTGGCATTTGAAAAATGAGGGATCAAATAACCATGGTCATTGGTACTATATCGGTGCCCATAACATTAAATATCAAATAACTATTGTTTAAATTCGTAAATAATAAAACTAATTGAAGGAGTGTTTTGTATATATCATCTTATATGTGTACACAAAAAAAAATATCATTTCAATATTATTTATATATAGATCAAGCAGTAATAAAATCAATGGACCAAATTTTACAATATAATCTCCTTTATGGTTATTGAAATGAAGATAAAATTTCGTGATTTTCCATATACATGCAATTGAGATGATGTAGAATGCATCCAATTTATGCATGGATAAGTAAATAGGCACAACAGGCACTAACAACCATGGTCATTGGATCCCTACTCTTGAAAAATATGACACATGCAACTTATCCACAATTATTCCATGATGAGTAGAATTCACCTAACTTATGCAGGAATTTCACACCATTCGCTTAAAATGATACCGTGATTCCAATTTTCATTATTGTTAGCTTTTCACATTTCTAAGTACAGAGAACAAACAACCTGGTTACCATCGAGCAATCTAAGACACGAGTTCAGGACAAAATCAAACCAATTAATTACCTCGTTGCAGGTGGGCCCATCGTCCATGTCACAAGTCGACCATTCGTACTGAGCTGGGAGGTTGTACGGCTCCTGCTTGACCTCAGACAAGGGAGTAGGCTGCTCAATGGGCCCCTCTGGCAGGCTACCGTCTCCTAAATCCTTGAATTGGCCAACTGGCTGCGTCTCCCAAAATTTGTGGCGCTTGCTCATACTGAGGCTCTCCTGGACCCGCCGAGCCAGCGCCTCGATTCCCGTCTCAGACTCAGCCGGAGGAGATGACGAATTTGGTTCGTATTCGTCGTGGTTTACAGTCCGATTCAGATCCGATCCTGGCGAACCCGGCGGCGAAGAGGAGGTGGAGTTGTTGTTTTCCCCATCCGCCATTGGTGAGAGAGGGACAGAGATGAGAGATGGATCTGAGAAGAGATCTGGTGAAAGGATCGGGGAAGAAGTGAAATTAGGGTTTTGGGAGGCGGATATATTCGAAATAAGAATCGGAGAGAAGACCTGCTTTAATTTTCTTTTTTCCTTTCTCCCTCATCTTTTCCTTTTATTTATTCCACCTTTTTTGCGTTTCTATTATATTCTTTCCTTAGTTTAGAAAAGTAGGTTTTCAGTTAAAGGCAAAATGACAATGATGATGTTCTCTTAAGCCATTACAAAGATACAGTGCTTGCTTGATATTAATTATAAACTATTAGCAAAATGCTTTATTTTGTAAGTAAGTGACATTATTCAAGTTATATCAATTTTGAACTATAGCATAGTGCTATTTTGTTCTCAATTTCAAATTATACTGTCAAAATTAAAATTCAAATATAAAATTAAATAATGTGAAAAGTATATAATTTGAGGAATGACTTGAAAATTTTGTTGTAACATATAAAATATCTTATATATGGTATAATATAAATAAGGAATAATTGACGTTAGCCTTCCATTTTTTGATATGTGATGAATTGCTCTTGTGAACATTTAATTGGATAAATACTCTCATGAATTATACAATCAATGATGATGACCCTCTTCCCTATCGTGGTGATTAGTTTACTAACTAATAGACTAATACTCATTTTTACACAAAAATATTGGGATTTCATTTGGATGTTCGTAGTAGAATGTCAGTCAATAATTATCTTTTTAAAAATGTAGAGTTTTACCGTTCATCAAAAGATATGAAATTTATAAATTATAATCCACATTTAAAGACATTTGATGAAACATTGAATGGTAAAAATTGCGTAAAAATCGATACTAAGCAAAATAATATATTTATAATATTCATTATTTATACATTTTTTTAATATGATGTAACATGGGCGCGGCTCATATCCAAATCTGTCAGTGCTATTTAGGTAGCACACAATCAGTCAATACATAAACATGAGTGGAGATACCGTGAGCTTAAGCTCACGGAAAATCTTCATGTGAGCTTAACTCAAAAAATATATTAAATCATCTCGAAATTTTAATTTATCATTCTCATTAAATTCTTTATATAAAAATCTCATGGGATGCAAAAATTTGGAGCGTTTTGAGGTTTTTAAGTTGTGGTTTTTAATTTTTGAAAATCAGCTCTAAAAATAATAATAATATATTCAATACTTGAATATCATTTTAAAAAATTAAAAACGGTGACTTAAAAAGCTCAAAACACTCCAAATTTTTGCATCCCACAAGATTTTTATATAAAGAATTTAATGAGAATGATAAATTAAAATTTTGAGATAATTTAATATGTTTTTTGAGTTAAGCTCACGGAAGGCCTCCGTGAGCTTAAGCTCACGGTATCTCCACTCCATAAACATAATGTCCTCCGTCCTCTATGCTTATGTTCGGTAAGAAGATAGAATGTCTATTATCAGTTTATTTAAAGAATTTGATCAATAACATTTTAATAAAGGTTCAAAATAAATGAAAAAACCAGATCCATTTAGAAAATTATGGCCAACAAATTTGTGGGTCCAGTTGGAATTGTTTAATTTAATCATTAAGTTAATTTTAATAATTTTATGAACATATATATATATATATATATAATTGTATATTAAATTACAGACCGTCAATTAATTGAAACTTGAATTAAAGTGATGAAATTTAATAAATTATTGCGTAGTATATGTGTTATGAAAATTGAGTCCCCAATGTATAGAAAACATATTTGTAATTTTTATAATTTAGTGATGATCTAAATCTTAAAAATTATAATTAATGATACAAAACTATTGATCTCCTAAGAACGCAATTGAACACATGTATAATTGTCAAAAGTCAGATATATGAACGACTATAATTTTATTTTAAAAATATTAAAAATCAAATGGACATCTCCTTTTTGTTTTAAATGGAGATATTTGCACATGATAGTTTACCATCAACTGCCGACTTTATAAATCCATTTGCTATTTCCGTTGGCTATCTTGGCGATTAAAATTGACAAAAATTGGCTGACCCAACATTGATTATTGAGAAGGGATTTAATTACCATTTTTTTGATGTTCATGATGTCTATTTATTTATTTATATATAAATTTAAAAATATGAACCGTTAGATGTATTCAATATCATCTCAATTGTATGTATATGAAAAATCAAAATTTTTTAACTTTATTTGAATAGCCATTAAGTAACGCGTCTAAATTGTAAAATTTGGTCCGTTGATTTTATTAACGCTTGATGCCTATATAAATAATATCGAAATGATATATTTTTTTGTATACATATATAAGATGATATTTACAAAATATTCATTTAATTAGTTTTGTTATTTAAGAATTTAAATAATAGTTATTTGATATTTAATTTTAATAGCACCGATGTGGCACCAAAATGATGGTAATTGAATTCTTTCTCTTGATTATTATGCTTGCCCACAGAATCGAAAATTCAATTAATAGTTCAAGCATATTAACTTGAGTCATTGGCAAAAGGCAATTGGTCATAACAAGATAAAATAAATTAACCGATCTATTGAAGGTGGTTAAGTTTTGCTATAAATAGCTCATGGTTATACACACGTGATTAATAATATACATGATCAATCATATAAGTTTTATTAAGCATACACGATATAAGTATATAATCGGTCAATATTTCAGGATTTCGAAAATAAGATATAAAATCATTCAAATTTTCAGTGTTATATATATTTCTCTTGATCTCTTTACACGGATTAAAAACTTAAACCATTAAGTTAGTCAAAATTAGTCGAAATTCATTACATTAATTTCCATTAAGTTAGATTCTTTTAGATAAAGACAGGAACTAGACCATTTCATTTTAAATATCCATAAAAATCTAATTTAATTTCAAATTGCACTTTTTACATTAAGGGTGTCTCTTTTTTTTTATACAAAAAGAATGTAACTCTTTAATTTAGTATTGACCTCGATATTTATTAATAAGGAGGGTTCTAATATCATAAATTTTGTGTGCCACAAGTGATCACCAACTTATTTTTTACTTTATATTTTAAATTTTAATACTCAAATTTGTATTCCAAGTTGTTGAATTCTTAATTTTATGGTAGATGTATGCTCCTAAAAAAAAATATGATTTTTGGAGTTTAATTTAGTACGAGATGAAATGAAAATAAAATGAATGCATAAAAATAATCAATCATAATTAACTAGATTGTTATCATTTTATCTAATATTAAATGAACTCTAAAATTATTAAATTTTTAGAAGCATATACATCTACCATAAAAAAATAATAAGATCAACATTTGAATTTGAAATTTAATTTTGAAATATAAATTAAAAATGAGTTTATGATATCTTATAGCACACAAAATATATGGCATTGAAACCCTCATCTTTATTCTCTTTATTAATGTAGAAGATTTAGACTAAAATAACTCAATTAAATTTAAGTTATTCCTATTAATGGACCTATTTACCTTCCCTCAAGAAACCGGTTTTCCCCTGCTGGACACCATTCTTTATATAAATAAATATTTTAGTCTAAGTCTGCTATATAAATAATTTTAGTCTAAATCTGGCTATCTATCCATGTTTGAAGATGTCGAGTAGATAAGTATTTGATGTGTATCTTATCTCATATGTATATAGAATTAGGTTATGATGCTTTGCAAAGTACAAAAGTGTTGTGTGCTTTGCGTTTTATTTTCAATTTTAAGTTAAAAATGATCGATCTAAATCGCTCAATCTAATCTTCATATCAAAATCTATTAGTAAACCAGATTTTATATTTTTTGGAATTTATTTTCTATTTTTTTGGATAGGTGGAAAACCATCATTTTTGGATGAATCAGAATTCTCAGATAAGTCATTTTTCTCCTCATCAGAAAAAATATCAAAAAAATTTAAAAAAATATAAAATTTGGTTTACTAATAATTTTTATATGAAGATTAAATTAAACGGTTCGGATCGATTATTTCTGACTTGAAATTAAAAATAGAAACACGTGAGCTTTTATGCTTCACGAAGCACCATAGCTTCTCACTCTCTCTATATATAGATAGATAGATAGATAAATAGACTATTGTGAAAACGTTTGCATTTCAACCGATATATAAATGGATAAAAAACTATAATTTAAAATCTCAAAAAAAATTTAATTTATGGTTTTCATTAAATTCTTCATATGAAAATCTTATGGGGTACAAAAATTTGGAGTGTTTTGAGTTAATTAAGTTACTCTTTTGAATTTTTGAAAAAACAACACAAACATTGAATATTTATTATTATTTTTAGAGCTATTTTTTTTTCAAAAATTCAAAATAGTGGCTTAAAAACTCAAAACACTCCAAATTTTTGTATACCCCACAAGGTTTTCATATGAAAAATTTAATGAAAACCATAAATTAAATTTTTTGAGATTTTAAAATATAGTTTTTGATCCATTTGTATATCGGCTGAAATGCAAACGTTTTCATAATAGTCTACCTCTCTCTCTTTAATATATACATGTATATACATATAGAGTGAGGCTACGGTGCTTCGCGAAGCACAAAATCTCGTGTGCTTCGTGTCCATATTTTGAATTTGAAAGTTCAAATGACTGATCCAAATCGTTGAACATGAACTTCATATTGAACTATCTTTGGAGATCAAAATTTATATTTTTTTTTTTTTTTTTGCTATTTTTTAGATTGATACAAAATCGCTAGTTTTGGATGGTGCAGAAATCGTTAGATCAACAAACTTTGTACCCATTTAAAAAATAGCAAAAAAATTCAAAAAAATATAAAATTTGATCTCCAAGAATATTTCAATATGAATATCATGTTCAACGGTTTGAATCGGCCGTTTAAACTTTCAAATTCAAGATATGAAAGCGAAACATATAAGGTTTTGTGCTTCGTAAAGCACCATAAGCTCACTATATATATATATATATATATATATATATATATATATATACTTCGCGCGTTGTAGCAAAAAAATTTTATTTAAACATTAAAGCATTATAAAATAAAATAAAAATTCATATTTATTTAATATTAAATTATAAATTCACAAATTATAGAAAAATCCTATAATAAAGACTATATTTAATCTTGGATGAGATTTTTGCAAATATGAGTTAATGATTCATGATTTTTATGGCATAAAAGTAAATTATTCTAACATATATTATCACCATTAAAACTTTTTGTAAATATGCAAAGGTATCAAAAAAATTCAAAAAAATATTATGGAAATAATAGATTTAAGGAAAAATGATTAATGGACACGATCACATACGTTTGGATCAATCAAAATAAATATTAGACGTCTAATTGAGGGATAAAATTGGTATAATAAAAAATTACCATAATAAAAAATAGATCCTCCAATTCTTAGATGCTTTATATAATAATATAGATATATATAGTAGCAGGAAGGAAATGGAGTTAACGGGAAAGAGAAGAGGGGAATTAGAAGGGATTCTGGGGTCCACACGAGCAATCTAACAAAATATTTTAATAGGAGGGCATTCCATACTAAAATTTTAAAAGCCGTGGTATTTTATAAAATTTCCCTCTTTTCAGTAAGTTTCCATCCTTGCAGGATAATATTAATAATGGAACTAGATCACTTCAATGTCGGCAAAAGTTGCAACACCTCCGTGTAAATGTGACGACGACTTGAGAAAAAGTTTTGAAGGCAGCTTCATTCAATCTTTTGTTGCCCTTAATATATTGATTCTTTTGTTTTAACCAAATTTTGTTTTATCTTTTCTGATTAAGACGATTAACGCATAGTCTCTTCAAGCCTACCACCAGCAAAAAAATATTGAATATTTCACGAGTTTTGGGCAATTCAGCCAAGATCTATCTGATATCATTCAACCAACAACTTTTCATATATTGTTAGATCAAACAACTTGAACAAATCACTGTGAATGATATCCAAGGTCTACCGCATGAAATAATTTTCATTCTTAAAATGACGCCATTTATGTGAATAAAAATATGAAAAAAAGTTTTCTATACCCCAACTTCTATATTCTATTATATATCCCAACTATCTTAACTAATTTAACTATTTTTTAACTGTTATTCAATTTAGATTTGAAAGAAAAAAAAAACACGGGTCAAATAACCAAAACTTCAATGGTATCTCCCTCATCTTCGAGAGCTATCCTTCATACTATATATCGTTGGAAAGCTAGCGATGAAGAAAACACAATGAGCTAACTTACACATTAAATTGATCAATAATTTGATAGAAATCAAGAGAGAAAGTATCTCGCGGGGGTCACGTACTTGACCCGTTTGAACCAAAACTCCAATGGTATCGCCCTCATCTTTGAGAGTTACCCTTCATACTATATATCGTTGGAAAGCTAGCGATGAGAAGAACACAATGAGCTAAATTACATATTAAATGGATCAATGATTTGGAAGAAATCAAGGGAGAAAATATCTCGATTAGAAATTCGGTTGGAGCGATTTAGTGCGGGAGAACCTCAATCGATTGATCAAATATTTTCTCTAGGCCAACAAGATGATATGTGAAGATTTATGCAAGTTATCTAATGTTCTAAGTGTTTGGATCATCATTTCACTTCTTTGTGATAATGTGTTGAAACTCATATTTTAAAACTCGGTTGATTAAGAAGTAAAACTAGATCAATTTTTGAGAGTAAAAAGATAAAATTTAAGTATTCATTCGAATGAATTGGTTGAGATATATGAGAGAATACAAAAAAAATATTTTATTACACTAAATATATATGCGTCAGACTTATTATAATAGATATAAATACTTAATTGTACTAGACATAAAGTATTATTATACAAACTATAAAGACTTGATCGTAATATTGAGAATTGAGATTGAAGGAACTTCAACACAAAACTAACAAAAAATATATTGTTTGTACTAATGAAAATTTAGACTAAATTATAAATTATATTTTAAATGATATATTAATATAAATTTTAGTCAGTAAATGTACAGTACATATTGAAGCGTGTATAAAATATATGTTTAGATTAATTTATAATAGTGAAAATTAAGATTAAACTATAAATTATATTTTGAATGACACATTAAGATGCGTTATGGTAGATATTAAAACTTATTTTTATTAAATATTAAACCTATTATATATTATTGACAATATTATGACTTAATGATATAAGATATAAAGATAATTTTTATTATTTATTGAGATTATTTTTATTATAAATATATAAATTATAAGGTCTTAAGATATTAAAAAATATTAAATATAAATTTATCAATTGTAAGACATTAGTTAAGATAATAAGAATATCTAAATTCAGAAAATATTATGAAATTTTAAATTCATTAAAATTAAATATGACTTATTTATCAGTATTAAGAATTTAATTACTAAGTTTTAAGATGAGAACAATTAGGTATAGAGATTTGGCTCTAGGAGTGTTTGATAAATATTGTTTGAATTATATATTATTCAAAGTTAAAAGTAAGATTTGTGTTAATATATATTAAGACATCAGATGAATGATCTTAAGACTTCTAATGCTAGATTTTAGAACTTTATTTATAAGATTTTATATCAAATGTAAATTACGTAAAACTATTATTTTAGATAAAGTTTATTAAGACTTTATTTCTTAGTATTATTTTTTTATTTTATTAAAAAAATTCATAATTAGTATACAAACTTTAGACCGTAAGTACTATAACTTTAAAATGCAAATATTAAGACTTTAAAATGCAAATATTAAGAGTTCAAACTGTAAGTATAAAAACTTCAAACCAGCTCACTTTCTCACATAAAACTTAGACCGATTGACAGATTAATAAGTGGTGATATTTAGATAAGAATATAAACAAATAAAAATAGATATATAAATAAAAAAGACTTAATTTAATAGATATTAAAATATATTTTAGTAATTATTAGGAGCGTGACTATTAGTTACAGTGAGTTTAAAGTTTATAGAAAGTTATATTTTTTTTTGTTTTTGATTTTCAATGATTGTTATGTGGTTCATTAATATTTATTCGGATGATTGATATATTAAGATATTTTATTTAGAACTATGTTGCATATGGAGAATTACATAGATGGATATAGATACTTAGATTGATGAATATTATGACTTAGAAAATATATTTTTAACATGTTTGTTTAGAATTAATATAGTCTATTATGTTGCATATTAAGACTTGCATGGATGAATATAAAAACTTGGGGTGGTCACTATTAAGACTTAAAAGATCAAGTTCTGTTAATATGACTAGTGATAAATTATTTTTTTTTGTTTATTAGAGAATGAAAAATTGATTGATGCTCCAACTAGTTAGATGAATTATAAGACATTATAGTTTAGATATATATTTGTTTATATTATGATGACCGTCAAAATATAAATTTTAAGTTTAAAATATAACTTGTAATATTAGATCTTAAGACGTCATATTTTTCGCGTTAAGACTTCAGACATTCGATTTAAAGACTTTGGTTATCCAGTGTTAAGACTTAAGACATCCGATTCAAAAACTTCGAGGATTATCCATATAACGATTATTAGTTGATATTCAGGAACATGATCAATGTGATCAATAACTTTTTCAGTTAGGCTTAATTAATTAATAAATATTAAGACATGTTGAGAGTATAGTTCTTAGTTATAAATAGTTCATAGCCGAGGCTATCTGGTTCGCCAAGTCATCATATCACGTCTCACTTTCAAAAAAATATATTTTTTACTCACAATCAGGTATAAAGTATATAAGTATTAAGACAATTAAAAACATATATGAAAGAAAAAAAATACTTGTATTAGTAACTGAAGGCGCCTCATCTGAATTTGACAGCCCTGGATTTGAAAAAGAAATTAAGAGGGGGCATTTGGCTGTGGAATGGTACCACATATGCAACCCAATATCAGTTGTTGTACCAGATCAATACAAATTGTAGATGCTACTGGTAATTGCTTTTGGTTTTTGGTTTTTCTCCACAGTTAGGATATGCTGGCCAACAGAAAGCATAGTTGAGCATTAATTTTTGATTCAGATCAGACAATTGTATCAAATAAGCTCTAAATAATTTAGTGGTAATGGCACCTCTAACTTACAGGCTTGCAGCAGTACTGAATGGCAATAGTACTTTCAATTAAAATCAGACAATAGTATGAACAGACATATATCCATCAGAGAACACAAATTGGCCAAAAACAGTACCACTACCGATCTGTTACTACTGACAGTCATTCATGACAATGAGATATGCAATTACAAACTTACTGTTACCTTTTCAGTTTTGAAAATTCAAATTAAAAAAAGTTCTATATGTTGTGTATAATTCCACCAACAAATCACCAGTGACTCACTGCTTTGAAACAGTGTTAATCACTTCATTCCATTATGAAGCCACCAATTTGGGAATCATATAATTAGATATTTAAGTTTCAATTTGTCTCAGTCAACCAGGCATAAAAGATAGGAGGTACATGCACATTAATTAGAAAGTTCAGATTCATTATTCTCCAAAATTCTCTTTGCATTACTCTGGGAAATAAAGAAATTAATAAAATGTGTTTAATTTGAAACTAAGGCCGTAATCCAATTGAATAAGAAAATCTAAGTAACACAGAAAACAAGAGAGAAAAGAAGATAGAACCTGACCACCAGAGAGAAATCCTCCATTGTCGCCCATGAGTTTTCTTCTCTCCCATTTACGAAGAAGCCAAAAATTCGCACGAAAAAGGGATCTCAGATCGAGTCTACATTTCTCCAACTTTTTTCAGATTTCCAAGTTATGTTGAGTGCCATCTTTCTTTTCCCGATAAGATCCAGATACTTGCGCTTTCTCTTTGTCATCTATTATTAGCGTTTCCATTCTGAATCTCTGATTTAAGTGACAGATAATGAATGGATCAAGCTTAATCCTTCCTTAGATAAACCCTGATTAATTAAAGCTGAATAAAATAAAGCCTAAACCTACAAACAATAAGAATTAGTGTGAGAAATAAATGAATAGATCTAGATTAAGCTCTAAATAGACATGCCTTGATTAGAACTGAAAATGAAAAAAAGAAATCTAGTGAAATTCATTGGATCCTTCCTTAGATGGGCTCGTTCTCTGGTTTAGTAAAATGATATCTAAAAAGAAAAAAGTTTCCTCATTTCTAACAATGGGCCTAAATTTCAAGCCCATCTTCAATTTTTTTTTTTTTTTGTGGACCGTTGATATTTTCTTTCTAAAGAAAGATTAAAAAAAAACCATGAATGTGTTGTGCCAGCAAACACCATGTAACATTACACAATTTTCAGGGACTTTCTTTGCTTTAAAATTTTTGTTTTCCTTCTTTTTTTGGTGGAGTGAATGTGTGGGGGGAGAGAAAGAGAGAGACAGTTTACAAAAGCATTTAATGCTTCATCAGCCCAAAGTTACCTAACAATTTTTGAAGTGTTTGTTTCGTATACTCATGGACAAGGTACAGTACACAATCACTCTCATGTGCTGGTGCGTGTATACCAGTTGGTATACACACTAACAATACAAGGTCCAGGCATGTGTTTGCTATTTCTGTACCACATGATCTGTTTGAAACAAATTTTACAATTGGGCAATGAGTGAATTTCAAGTTGTTTCAGTTTGGGTTTGGTGCTTTCTTCATTAATTTACCTTCCTCCTCATCTCCAGTTCTGCATAAATGGAGAGATCATAGATTATCCCTTCCAAGGAGGTAAAATTTTCAAAAGGTCACTAAACTATATCTCAAATTCATATATACTCATTAAACTTTTATTTATTTATTTTTAATCACTAAACATTGATATTATTTTAATTTGATCACTCTCTTAGTTTTTCCATCCAAACTTAACGGAATACTTAATATGATCCTATATTAAAGTTCAAAAATATATATTCGTTCATGTAGAATTTAAAAAATATAACAATATGACGCAAAAATTAATTATTTCTATTTCTCTCCTTCTAAAAATAGAAATTTTCATATTTTAAAATATGTGTTATGATTTCTTTAAAGAAAATATGAAATTATAAAGAAACTTCTTAATCAAATAAACAAATTAGATGATGGATATAAATTAATTTAATAAGTTAATATGATCAGTTGCACGTTATGGATAATAAAACAATAATAATTTATCAAACTTACTTAAAAAAAATGAAGTAACATATATGTTTATATAGTATTATAAAAAAAATCATTAAATTTGAATAGAAAAATTAGCAGAGCGATCAAATTTGAATAAATATTAAAGTTTTATGACTAAAAATGAATGAATAAAAGTTCGATAATCAAATATGAATTTCAGTATAGTTTAGTCGGAATATTAACCCCTTTCCAAGATTGGCTCCAACTAGCTATTTAAGTACTGAATATCTCCAGTTTGTGTACAGACTGGACGTCATTCATCCAATTTGAGTATGATTTATTTGTCTGGACTGCTGTTTTCATGGTTTAGGCCTGAATATTTCAGGGGGGGGGGGTGGGGCGTTAGTACATATATGAAATAAATATTATTGTATGTCAGGACCAAATTATTATTGAAACTGGGCCCCATTTCCACCAAATGAAATACGTTTTGATCTGGAAACGAGATGCCAATAACGGTACTGTCAACTATTTTCCATTTTGTGATCTGGGCCCACGTTTGTACCGGGCTAACACTTGACAGTTGACATCAGAAAAAGCTATACTCCACTTTGCCATGCTATGTAATTTATGTTAGGGTGGGGATCACTTGATAATGGGTTATTTTAATAGTTTTGATAACAAATTTTATGTAAATTAAAAAAAAATAAAAAAAAAATTTATGAATATGTTTTTCTACTTATAAATTGATGATGATTCAAATTTCATTATCATTTGATACTCCATAAAGTACCATAAAAAATTTATATAATTTACAACAATTATAATTTGACGGTATTTTATGGACTATCAAACTATAATGAAATTGCATGAAATTTGAATCACCATCAGTCTATAAGTAACCATCGTCACGTGATCTCTTCCCTTTATATTAGTTCAAACAAATTTGGGACAAAGTGGACTATGACAGTTGAAAAATATCCAATTTCCAGTAAGCATGCCTTTGAATTTGATTTACTGCCAAACAAGTTTTTGCAATTTTTTTTATGTGTTTAATCCAAATTCAGAACTTGAAAAGTGGCGGAGTCAAGATTCAAAACAGTGGGGTCAAGAACTAAAATAAAAGTAATTTTCTTTTACAAAATATAAACTATAAAGGTGTTGCAGAAACTTAGTAATGAAATGTAATATACTCTTAACATTTGTATCCGCTAATTTATTATTGTTTTCTTTTTGGATTCTACTGATTTAGTTCTATAACATGCTCAGAGTGACAGAGTGGACATGTAACCTTGCAGAGGCGGATGTAATCATGCAAGTGTATTGAATGAGGGTCAATTCACGCTATTTGTTATTTAAAAAATACTCATTTATGTATAATTTTATTATATTTTTGATGAAAATTAGTAAATTCATCATTATTTATCTCATATATTTATAATCTTTTTACTATTGACTTTCATATATCAAAAAATTATACAAATTAAGTAATGATTTTAATTGAAAAACAGACAGGACCGAATTGGCATAGGTAAAAATCCGTTCGATCACTTTGATTCGTGCTAAATTCGAATTAGCACGATCGAAACATCGAACGACCACATGCTGCGTAAAAAATCTGGTTCCGTACTACTTATTTTGAATGACAATTGCAGAGAAAGAAAACTAGAATTGAAAAAAAATAAAAATAAACTAAGATTCCACTCCAACCGGACATGGGAATTTCCTTTTGGTCCCCAGAACTAGGACCCGAAAATTACTTTTTTCCATCCTTAAAAAAAAAAAGAAGAAAAAAGATTTTATGTTCTGATTAAAAGACAAAAGTTGTGAGAGACTAAAATCTTATTTCTTTATTATTTCATCTAGAGGTTACGGATCAGTTATGTTGCCTCATTAAAAACTTTACTAAGAAAACTCAATTAGACAAAACTTAATGAAGGAAAAAAGAGTGCAACGTGTATAATACTCCCCCTCATTTTAATGTACATCTTTTAAGTGACGAATGCCAATCTTATGTGAAAGCTGCTCAAAAATATTTCTTGGCAATGATTTTGTGAATAAGTTTGTCAAATTATCGCTTGATCTGATTTAAAAAACATTTATCAAACCATTCTTTTGTAAATCATGTGTTGAGAAGAACTTCGGCGAGATGCGTTTGGTTTTGTCACTTTTGATATATCCTCCTTTGATTTGAGCAATGCATGCCGTATTATCTTCATATATCACCGTCGGGTTTTCTCTGACTGACTCGAGACCGCATTCCTCTTGGATGTGTCGGATCATGGATCTTAACCATACACATTCCCGTCCAGCATTATAAAGAGCAATTAATTCAGTATGATTTGATGATGTTGCTGTCAATGTTTGCTTTGTCGATCGTCATTAAATTGCAGTGCCGCCATATATAAACACATATCCGGATTGTGACCGAGCTTTATGCGGATCTGATAAACATCCTACATCTGCATATCCAACTAGTTTGGACTTTGTATTTTTTCGATAAAATAGTCCCATATCACGCGTCCCATAAAGGTAACGTAATACATGTTTGATTCCGTTCTAATGTCGGCGTGTTGGATCAGAACTATATCTTGCTAATACATTTACAGAAAAAATAATATCAGGTCTCGTATTATTAGCAAGATACATCAAAGTCCCAATTGTACTTAAGTATGATACTTCAGGACCAAGAGTTTTTTCATTATTTTCTCAGGACCGATAAGGATGAGCTTTATCCATATTAAAATGTTTCAACATATTCTGGATGTAGTTTGATTGATAGAAAAATATATCATTATGCAAATGCTCAATCTGCAGGCCGATACACAACTTTGTGATACCAAAATCTTTCATTTCAAATTCATTCTTTAATAATTTTGCAGTCTTTTCGATCTCTTCAGGAGACCCAATGATATTCAGGTCATCAACAAATACTGCAATAATTATAAAACTCGAGATTGATCGTTTAATAAAAACACATTGACTAATTATATTAGATTTATATCTTTTTTTATGAGATATTCACTGAGTCGATTATACCACATTCGACCCGATTGTTTTAATCCATACAATGATCGTTTTAACTTTATAGAATACATTTCTCGAGATTTTGATTTAAATACTTCAAGTATTTTTAATCTTTCAGGGACTTTCATATAGATATCATTATCGAGTGATCCATACAAATAGGCTGTGACAACATCCATGACACATATTTAAAAGTTCTCAGTGATTGTGAGACTGATTAAAAATCGAAGAGTTATTGCATCCACTACATGTGAATACGTTTCTTCATAATCAACTCATAGTATTTATGTAAAACCTTGTGCCACCAGCTTTGCTTTATATCTCACAATCTCATTTTTCTCATTTCTTTTTATTGCAAAAACTCACTAGTAACCAACATGGTTAACATTTTTAGGGGTTAGAATTACAGGTCCAAAAATATTTCGCTTTTCAAGCGAATCTAATTCAGCCTTCAGGGCATCTTTCCATTTTGGCCAATTATTTCTGTGCATACACTCTTCTGGAGTTTTTGACACATAATTTTCCTCATTTATCACTTCAATTACTATAGCATATGCAAAAATTTCATCAACACATGTTTCATTTCGGTTCCATATTATACCATTATGTACATAATTTATTGAGATCTCATAATCATTCGGTGCCTGAGTTTCTTCTAGAACTTTATCAACGACTTCTTTTGGGGTTCTACTTCCAATCTCTTCTAGGATTTAACTGACAATCTCTTCTGGGATTTTATTGGTAACTTTTGCTGGAGTTACACCAACTGCATTATTCTGCTCTTTCATTTTTCGTCAATTTTTATCTTTGAAATCGATTGGTTTTTCACGTTTTCTTTGTATAGTAACCTCTGCTGGGGTTATTTCAATTCGAGCAGGTGCATTTAAAGCTGGTATATGTGATTTAGTCACTCTTTTTGTATCTGTAAATGTATCTGGTAACTCATTTACTATTCTTTGTAAATGTATAATCTTTTGAACTTTCAGTTCACATTGACCACTCCGGGAATCAAGATAAGATATTGATGATGCATTCTAAGTTATTTATTTTTTCAGCTTTTCTTTTTCTCCCCCTAAGATTGGAAATATTGTCTCATCAAATTGACAATCAGCAAAACGAGCTGTAAAAATATCTCCAGTTAATGGTTCTAAATATTTAATAATTGATGGAGAGTGAAAACCAATATAAATTCCTAATCTTCTCCGTGGTCCCATTTTTGTGCGTTGTGGAGGAGAAATTGGAACATACACAACACAACCAAAAATTTTAAGATAGATAAGTTTGGTTCTCTTCCAAAAACCAATTGTAATGGAGAAAATTTATGAGATGCAGTTGGTCTTAATCTAATAAGTGCAGCAGCATATAATATGGTATGTCCCCATGTAGAAGATGATAGATTATATTTCATAAGTAACGGTCTAGCAATCAGTTGTAATCTTTTAATTAATGATTCAGCTAAACCATTTTGTGTATGTACATGAGCAACTGAATGTTCTACCTTAATCCTAATTGACATACAATAATCATTAAAAGACTGGGATGTAAATTCTCCCGCATTATCAAGCCGGATACTCTTAATTTGGTAATACGGAAAATTTGCTCTCAATTGGATTATTTGTGCTAATAGCCTAGCAAATGCAACATTTCTTGTAACTAATAAGCAAATATGTGACCATCGAGTTGATGCATCAATTAAAACCATAAAATATCTAAATGGTCCACATGGAGGAGAAATAGGCCCACAAATATCTCCTTGAATTCTCTCTAAAAATAAAAGAGATTCATTTTTAATTTTATTTTTAGATGATCTAATTATTAATTTTCCAAGAGAGCATGTTGCACATGATAAATCTTTTGATAATAGAATTTTCAGGTCCTTTAGAGGATGCCCATTTGTACTTTCAATTATTCTCCTCATCATAATATTACCTGAATGACCTAACATGTCATGCCACAGAGTAAATATTTTCGTGTCATGTAACTTCTGGTTACTTACCATATTTGATTCTATTGAACTTATGTTCATACAATATACTCCAGATGATAAAGCTTTCATCTTTTCCAATATGATCTTCTGACCATATTTAATCGTTGTAATTTGAAGATATTCAATGTTATTTTCAGTTATGGTTTCGATATGATAACCATTACACCGAATATCTTTAAAACTTAGTAAATTTTTTCTGGATTTATTAGAGTATAATGCGTCATTTATAATTAATTTTGTTCCTTCTAGTAACAAAATACAAGCTCTTCCAGAGCCTTCAATTAAGTTACTAATACCGAAATTATATTAACATGTGTCTCTACAGGAGACAATTGAGAAAAATATTTTTTGCTTTTTAATATTGTGTTTGTTGTTCCACTGTCTACTAGACATTTATCTCTAATACTTGTCATTGCTCTGTTGGAGCCTTCAATCATATTCTTTTTCCTTTGAACAAAAAAAATATACAAGATCAAATTTAAAGAAACTAATTTTATTTATGAGAAACATAAACTTACAACATAAAGCTGAACTAAAATAAACCAAGATGTTGAATTCTTTTTTTTTTCATATCTCCCCACATTGTTGTCATTTGATTTGAAATTATGACCTTCATGTCTCCAAATATTATTGCGACCACGTCCACGACCTCTTCTGGGGCCACGACCACGTCCTCGACCACGATTTCCTTTAAATGATGTTGCATTCACTTCAGGGAATGATGTCGTATTTGCTTCAGGAAATTGACTAGAGCCAGTGGGCCGTGATTGATGATTTTTCATGAGAAACTCATTATTTTGTTTAGCAACAAGAAGACATGATATCAATTCTGAATATTTTTTAAAACCACGCTCCCGATATTGCTGCTGCAGGAGCAAATTCGAAGTATGAAATATGAAAAATATTTTTTCTAACATGTCTTCATCAGTAATCTATTCTCCGCATAATTTTAACTCAGAAGTTATGCGAAATATTGCGGAATTATATTCACCCACAGATTTAAAATCTTGCAACTTTAAATGAATCCATTCATAACGAGTTTTTGGGAGGAGCACTTGTTTTTTATGGTCATATTTTTCTTTTAAATTTTTTCACAATTCTAACGGATCTTTCACCGTTAAATATTCAGTTTTTAAATCCTCATGGAGATGATGACGGAGGAATATCATTGCTTTGGCTTTCTCCTGCGGGGTGACCTTATTTTCATCTTTTATTGTATCTCCAAGATTATTTGCGGTAAGATGAATCTCAGCATCGAGAGTCCATGGGAGATAGTTCTTGCCCGATATATCAAGGGCAACAAATTCAAGTTTAGTAAGATGTGCCATAAGAAAAAAATAAAAATACTACTAATATTAATAAATTTAATCGAATATCAATTTATAAAAATTACTAAAGAAAAAGAATATTAATAACTTCAGGTCATTAAGAAAAAAGATTAGAGACATTACATTTATTTATTTATCTATCTAATTTGATAACTTCTGGTTATCATTTTAGTTGAATAAAATAATAACTTCCGGTTATTAAGTATATCGATAACTTCGGGTTATCAATTGTAACTCATTTTGATAAAACTTTTAATTATCAAATACAATGACTTCTTGCCATTAAAAATATCAATAACTTCTGGTTATTTAATAAATAAATAAAAATATTTCTGGTATTTACTTATTTTATCATTCTCTTCGGGGAATGAAAATATTAGTCTCATCCAATATAAGAACAATTTTATCAAGAAAATAAATATTATAATTAATGGTAAAATGATAAAATGTAATCTAAAGTGTACCTATTTTTAGAGACAATCTTACGATAATCTGATTATGTCGATCTTGTGCTTCTACTATAAAACATTTTATAACACTGATTTTTTTGGAAAATAATAAGATTAATTTTATTTGTCTGATTTGCATACAAGCAGTTGATACGGTCCCTACTAATTTATGGATTCTTCACCTTTGTTTCTTCTTGATGCTTCACAACATTTACTACAGTGCTGGCGTACATATGTAGGTAAATTAGTAATTATTCAAATTAATTAAATAATGCCGCGTATATGTTGGTATTTATTGTTGTTATTATTAGAACAGAGGAAGAAGAATTTGCCAATTTTCCAAAATAATAATAATTCAATCCAGAATTAAATTTATCAACCTCTTTGATTTTTTAAAGGTTTCTACTGTATTAAAAATTTAAACTGGTTTTAGAAATGCAATAAAGCCAAACATTAGAAAAAAAATATTTAGAGGAGTCTGATTAAAATTAGAGAAAAACCTGCGAAAACTAAATATCGCGTAACAATTGATGAGTACATCAAATATATCTCACAAGGACATGAAAATATATAGTTTGATAAATTTGATCGTCTTTAATTTAAGATTTTATTTTAAAATTCATGAATATATGCATGACCCTGTTGATTTTTTATCTTACTATATTAAAGCGTAAACTTAGTTGTTTATTTTATTTCAAATTTATTTCAAAAGTAATTATCAAAACTCTGTCAAGATCAACATTTGTTTTTTTTTTTTGGTAAACGGGCCGGATATATTAGGTTTAATCTAAATCATTAATTTGATTTTTTTTTTGGAGAATTATTAGTTCGATTCAATATAGTCGATTGCAAATTCTCAATTAGTAATTAATCAATTACAAAATCAAAATCATCAAGCTCAAAACTTTATTTTTGATTGTTATATTTTTCGGATCTATCACTGAAGAGGTTGTTCTAAAAACCACAAACGACGGTAGAATTGCGACTGAAACATGCAAATAAAAAAGCATAACATATTTATAATGTCCAAAAAGTCAAAATTTAATTTGAAATCGAAGTTAAAATATAAAAAAAAAACATGGCAGCACATATTCTATAATGTCGTAAATTTTCTACAACGGTCTGGTCAGAATTACACATTTTTCCTACAAAATTTACACCCAGAATAATTTTATGAAATTAATTAATCTTCAATGTAATATATCTCACCACCGAATTTTAAATTGATGGGATTAATGGAATTGCAACTACTCTCCCGAATCCCAATCTTGTGAATTGAATTTGAAGGTAGTTATTGTACTATATTTTTCAATTCAAAGTGACATAATAATAAATACTGAAGGCATGAAACATACCTCTGTTGTGCTAGACTGCTACAAACCGTACACCCATGCCCATCTCAATAAATGTTATGGCATGAGCCATAAGGAATGGGATTCTCTCATCTTAAAAAGAGAAAAGGGCCATATTGAATTATTGATACTGTACGATGAAAACTTGAAAAGTCATGATAAAATCTATCTTATTCGTACTAATATTATCTGATTTGAGAAATAATTTGATTCATAACATATTGAATTCGAATTAGATCGAATCAGTTTATTTTTTTAAAAAAGACAAATTTAAATCCATACGAATAAGATAGATAAATTTGCTAGCTCTAGAAACTGGTAAGGAGAAACCACATGAAAAGTGGGGGCTGGACTAATCCAGACCTGAGTAGATGATAAAAGATAAATCCAATTTATTTTAGTTTCAGACCTGGACGATCAAAATACTGGGTCCCAATCATAAATGTTTTTCTTTCCTTTTCTTTTTCTTACATAACAAACTAGTTGGAGGTTTCTGGGTCCGAGTCATAAATATATATTTTTTCCTTTTGTTTTTTCTAAGCTTGAAGTACGGTGAAAATCTTAATTCTCAATCCTTTTTAGTGTGATAATTATTATATTTCCGACACGCAACTTTTCATGAAAATAAATCTTAACCAACTGTAATAAATGCAATTCTTGAATTCCAGATGTTTTATATACTATATTCCAAAATTCTTCTCAATTTTGATGAATAATTCTACTATTGGTAAAAAAAAATGGTAGATAAAAAATAAACAAAAATCAACAGTTGTGATTCATTAGCCACTAATAATTTTAATTCATAACATAATTGCTCGATTTAGTCATTCAAATGAAATTTTATAATCATGCTTAACAATTTGATTTATTTGTGGTATCCGTATCAACGTATCACTGCATTGATACAAATATGAAAATTCGAGATCGTGGGTGGAGAATTATTATTTTGTCCTTGGTTATTTATTTTACTAGTAGTGTCTTTGGACTTATCAGATAAATAATAAAAGATATAAAATCCTAAAATATTATCGACAAATATTATATATTAAATAAATTAAAAAAATAAATTTTCTCAAAATACTGAAAAATATATAATAATAAATAATACAATTAAATACATGCCAATTCATACAGTATAACACAAAATTGATTTATTTTAAGAGTTAAACGTTAGAGGTATTATACTTATTTATTTTAAATGATAATTATTATGTATAAATCACCAGTATAAATCATCAGAACTAACATAATTAGCAGTAGAAGTATCGACATAACTCAAGTCAAATTCTATATTATAAAGAGTGTATATATTGGAGACATCCATTAATGTTATCGGAGAATGTATAATGAATGAAATATTCATATTCAATTTACGATTGAGATTGATTGATTTTATAAAATTGACAGTTCAGATTGCAGTCAAACTTTTTTTATCTCCATTTTATTTGTTATTTTTTACTATGCATTTATAAGAGGTCGAAAGAAGAAGTTGTATATCAAATAAATTAAACATAAACTACTATTAAGTTCTTTCGTAGTTTTTTTACGTTCTACAACCTTACTAGAAAAAAATATTATATTTTATAAATTATTTTTTATTAAATAAGAAACTTATTTTATTTAAAAATTTAAAAGCCTTCGTAATTGATTTAGATATAAATTAGGGATAATTCACTATTTGATCCTTGAACTTTCAACAAAAAATCAAGTTGAACCCTGAACTTTTAATTATATCAAGTTGGACACTAAGCTTTTTAAAAAACACCAAATTTGTCCTTGAACTACTTTATAAAAATCAAATTGATCATTAAACTTAAAAGTACATAAAATAAATCTTTGAACTTTCAATATAAGAACTAACTTGATCCTCAAACTTAAAAAAAATCTAAACTGATCCTTAAACTTTAAATTAAAATTTTATTGCATCAAAAAAGTAATATTATTTTTTTTATTGGGTGACGGGTCAGTTTCGGGTCAATCAGTATCAGTTTTTTCGGATCTCAGGTTGATCGATATTATCCGACCCATCCAGATCCAAACCCGACTTGATTTTTTATTGGGTGACAGGTCAAGTTTCGAGTTAGGTTCGGGTATGGGCGGGTCAAATTGAGTTAATTTGATCTTCTGGAAGAATCGGGTCTAGTCACATAAATTTATATGTTGATTTTTTTTATTTTAAATTAATTTTAATTGAATTACAAGTCATTTAATCTCGAATTAGTTTCGAATTGGATGAATCAGTTTGACTTTTCAATCTTTTTAAGAAGTTAAGTCGTACCAGATCAATTGGACGAGTTATGTTTAACTGACGGGGCAGGGGTACAGTCCCTCTTTTCAAATTTAATATTATGAAAATTTGCTGCTCTCTATTTGGAAATCACTAAAATCCAGAGTTATTGTAGCACGAATCATACCAGCGCCATTTAATGATGAAGAACAAGACCTTACTCTCTAATTTGGAGAGCAACAAAATTAATGCCCTGATCAGTAATCAAACAAATTTCAAATCGTGTCAATATTTAGTGCCTAATATTTTGATAATAATCCAGGTTAAAGACAATAGAAAAAAAACACATAATTTTGTTGTTTTTTATTCCTATTTTTTTGTTCAATCTTGATGAATTTAATTTGAATTTGAAGCCATTATTAGAACAAACAATCAATATATCACTTCCCTTGAAAATTACTATGAGACACTTGTTCCGTGTCCCAATTCCCAAAACAATCATGATGATATATCGAGTCCGAATCTGCTGTCATGAGATAAAAAAAACGGTTCGATTTAATTTAAACGGCTCAAATTTAAATGGTAGAAAATGAATCTTTATTTTTTTATTTTGTGAATTCCACTTGTCATTGATCCAGTGGCAAAACTCTACCATGACCATTATGACAACAGATGTGAATTCATGATATATCGATGTTATATCTACAGCATTCGAATTTAAATATTTAGGCTCACAGATATTCTGATATTCACATCCCTTCTGAGTGCCGCTAGACATGTGAATAGGTGACATGCTTCAATAAGGCACAGAGGCGCAGTCAAAAGAGCAGTAAATACTAAATAGTAAATGGTAGTTGAGAAATGTCTTTTATGAAAAAAAAAATGAAAGAAAAGATACGATCATAGAAATTGCTCGCGATGTATCAAATCAAATAGTGACAACGAGATGGAGAGAGATTGAGAAAGCAGGCACCAAAAGGTCCAAAACAGTGAAACTCTGTTGTCTAGCACTTCCTCGAGGGGATTAATTTTTTTTTTTCAGAAAAAAAGGAATTAATTTTGAGAAGTAATCTAATTACCATTTTATGTATAAATTTAAAAATATGAACCGTTAGATGTATTCTATATCATCTCAATTGTATGTATATGAAAAATCATAAAATTTTAACTTCATTTGAATAGCCATCAAGTAACATGTCTAAATTGTAAAATTTGGTCCGTTGATTTTATTAACGCTTGATGTCTATATAAATAATATTGAAATGATATAATTTTTTGTATATATATATATAAGATGATATTTAAAAAATATTTCTTCAATTAATTTTGTTATTTAAAAATTTAAATAATAATTATTTGATATTTAATTTTAATGGCACCGATATAACACCAAAATGATGTTAATTGAATCTCTTCTCATTAATTTTTGTGTGTATATATAGTTCCCTTAAATTGGGTCCTTTTACATCCAATTTTGGCAGCAAAATTTTGCTAAAAGGTCCTAGAAAAGGAAAGAAAATTACTTAATTACCGGAAATTTTTATATAATGCTCTTTCATTTCAAAAAATCAAACAAGATGTCTTTTTCCTTCGCCTCTCCTTTTCATATTGTCAAATATTATAACAAAAGTATTTTTGTAGTTAACAACAATATCGTAATACATCTTTAATCAAAGCTGAGTAATTTATTGGACATCCAATGATTTTTACATTTGTTGGTTAAGCACATTTTGTTTGATGTTTTGTAATGAAAGTGTATATGTGAGGATGGATCACTTAATAATGGCTATTTTGACAATGAATATTTAAATAAATCAAAAAAGAAAAAGAAAAATTATAAAATACATTATTTTTAATAGATTTATAGTGATTTAAATTTAATATAATTTTATTATATTTTATATTTCATTAAAGAATATTAAATTAGAACCGTTACAAATTGCATAAAATTTCGACGGTCTTTCGTGGATTATCAAATGATAATGAAATTGAATGAAATTTGCATCTTTATAAATCTATAAATAATAGAACATATCTATAACTTTTTTATTTTTATTTTTAGGATTTATTTTATTTCTATTTAAAAATGAATTATCAAAATTATCAGAATAACCTACTGTAAAGGGATCCCTCCCATCATTTATTGTCCCTTAATTAATTGTGACGTCAACACAGAGGGCGCAAGAACCTTTTCTTTTGTTAAAATAAAATGTTGTTCAAGACGATACTATTTTCAAGTCAAAAAACCTTTCGAGTTTTGACTTATATATATATATATATACATTTTTTTTTTTTTTTTGTGAGCTGCGACTCGGTGCTAGCATTGATGGCTAAAATATAAATTCCTGCGAGCAATATTCGCCGAGGACATCATTGTTGGTAATGGTAAAAGACTAAAAGTACGAAAATGAAATTATTATTTTTGGAGCTAGTTTCCGGATCACTTGAAAAAATAAAAATGCTAAAGTTTAACGTTGTAAAGACAAGATAGTACGCGCCAACAATTTAATTGTAGGAACGATCGGTGAGAGCAGAACAGAGGGAATGGAAGGGGGACTTTGTTTTTTTTTTTTTCCATCTCCAATATCTCTAAGTATGTATTAAGTGTATATTTTTTTTATTAAAAATTTAATTATATATATAAATTGGTCCCCTATTGATTGTATGTTTATTGTTAGATTATTATTTTAGTAAGATTTAAATTAATAAGATAAAATATTATAATTTATTTATCTTTTATTTATAATTTTTTCACAATTACATTAATTATTTTAATTTTTTCTTTTATCCTCTGTTAATTCACCAATCTCTTCACTTAAAAATGTTTTATATCTAAAAGTTCTTATTTGATATATTTAATTTACTCATTATTTTTGAAACTAAGTTGAATTACTGTAAGATTGTCTAAGACATAATTTTAAGTTCAAACCAAAATTTTCTCAAATTTTTTTTAAGTCATCAATAATTTTGGCGATACAATACACTTGCTAATTAATTATATGTTTATAATATTTTTATTTAAAATTTTATTTTTTTATTTTATTTCTAAATCATAAGGTTCTTGACATGCAATCGTATTATTTATGTCATGAAGATTTATTTTTTATTGCATTACACCAAATTTCATACAACATGAAAATTTTAAATGAATAAATATAATATTGATAATTTTACATTATTGTTAATAATGATTATTTACTTTAAATTTTCTACTATATTATATTTTAATTTTATTTTTTCTTGTAGTTAACAATTGTGATCTTAACTTTGTCTATTCGGAAATTCTGATTCTGCTCCTAAATGAGAGGAAAGCAATGTACACTGAACTAGACATAATGACGTATTCATAAATTATTTTGCACAATCCAATATTTTTCTGATATGTAACATGACTATCTTATTTCTTAAAACAAATTTATAAAGTTATTTTTATTTCGTAATACACACACGCAGTGGTTTTAACGAAATTCATGTGTTCTAAGCAACTAAAAAAACGCTGAAAACATTTTAACAACTATAAATTCTAGTTTTTACGCGTTCCGCTGAATTTTGTCGGGAAGATATAGCAACTGAAATAAAATCCAACGAAAACATATAGCAAATAAAATAAATATATTTACAAGTCATATTAGAATTAATTAAGTTACACTTATGGACCGGGTTTCGTTGTTATTAAAAGAACTTATATTGCTAAATTGATAAAATTATATAAAATATTCTAGAAATTAGTCTAATCATATTAATAAATATTTATACATAAAATAAAATTAATATATATACTCATAGGAGCACAAAGTCTTTCTGTTCTTCTAACTTAAAAATATATCTAATTATCTCTAAATTTTAATTTATATGTCTCAATAAATTTTTTATATCAAATTCTTATGGGATATCAAAATTCTAATTCTTGAGTTATTTATTTACTTGTTTTGATTTTTTTAAATGGCTTTTTTTTGTATAAAAATATTAATTATTTTAGTTTCATCTTAACAAATATAAAATAAATACTTATGAAATTAAAAAATAGTATTTTTTATATCCTTTAAGATTTTAATATAAATAATTTTTTGAGAGAGAAAAATTAAAAATTAAAGATGATTAGATGTATCTTTTAGTTAAGAGTATGAAGGAGCTCTGTTCTTTTAGGAGCACTCTAATTTATATATATAGTAAAAAACTAATAAACTCCTAAAAGCATAGAGTCTCTCCGTACTTCTAATTCAAAAACTTATCTAATCATCTCCGAATTTTGATTTGTGTGTCCCAATAAAGAATATCAGATTCTTATGGGATATAATTTTATTTTTATTTTTAGAGTTTCTTAAATTATATGTTTTGAATTTTTTAAAGTGGCTTATTTTTATTTACAAAAATTAATTATTTTATTATTATTTTAGTTTAATCTTAAAAAATTAAAACCAATACTTATGAAACACAAAAAATAGTAAAATTTTGTATCTCATAAGATTTTAATATAAAAAAATTATTGAGAGAGAAATCAAAATTTAGAGATAATTAAATATATTTTTGAGTTAAAAAGACAGAGTGACTCGGTACTCCTAGAAACATTCTAGTCTTGCTATTTATATATATACACACATATGACTATGTAGTTATCATATTATAAAATTTGTTCGCCTGAGAAGAATTTAAAGAATTAAAAAACCTCTTGATGCTCAAAAGAACGAATATAAAGTACCTTGTATCCGTTATATCTGTTATATATGTACTTATCTGCATATCGAAAATACTATTGATCATATTTTGTCGGACAGTGGCATCTAACTGACAGCCATGTAAAGGGAAACGACAAAAACTTACATCTCTAACAATAGTGTTACTTGAATAAAAGTACAACTATCAATTTATTGATAAGTAATCAAACAGCATTCAACAATCAAATCACAAGTGTAACCTATAAAGTGCTTTATATGAAGTATAACTAGCATGATATTAAATAAAGATTAGTGGAGCGTGTGTTATCAGGTTCCTTATTTTTTGTTAGTAGTTTCTTTGTGAAATTTAATATTCAACCTCACCAAAAGCTCCAAATACCTATAGGCGTTGCTAATTACTGAGTATATTTGTTTTGGACATGTTGAGAAGCTAATAACCAGAGAACAATTACGTAATACGAAAGAAGAAAAATTCAGAACAAGAACACACACACAAATTTTACGTGGGAAATCCTCAAGGGGAAAAAAACCCACGGCCGCTGCCAAAACAATTTTCACTAATACTCAAGGTTCGATTACATACAGAATTATATTGGAGATTATGTATATATATATATATATATATATAGAGTGGAGATAGCGTGAGCTTAAGCTCACGGAGGCCTTCCGTGAGCTTAACTCAAAAAACATATTAAATCATCTCGAAATTTTAATTTATCATTCTCATTAAATTCTTTATATGAAAATCTCATGGGATGCAAAAATTTGAAGCATTTTGAGCTTTTTAAGTCATCGTTTTTAATTTTTGAAAATCAGCTCTAAAAATAATAATAATATATTCAATACTTGAACATCATTTTAAAAAATTAAAAACGGTGATTTAAAAAGCTCAAAACGCTCCAAATTTTTGCATCCCATGAGATTTTCATATAAAGAATTTAATGAGAATGATAAATTAAAATTTCGAGATGATTTAATATGTTTTTTGAGTTAAGCTCACGGAAGGCCTCCGTGAGCTTAAGCTCACGCTATCTCCACTCATATATATATATATATATATAAACAAACTCATAAACCTTAAACCTTAATCTGGGCTATCGGTAAAAGAATTTTAATGTAATTTGATTTCTCAGAAATAATTTTCTCCAGGCTTCGTAACCTCAGACATCGCTCGTAGGGGGCTGCCACCCCCTGCCACCCCGCATACTTCTAAAATCAGACCCACATACATAACAGGACACATATAAATCAAAGTATTTGTATTGAAATGTTTGAAAATCAATGGGAATTGTTATTTATTTATTTATTTATTTTTTTTTTTTTTTTGGGGAGGGAGCATGTCCATAAAAAAAATAAAAGAATAAAAGTAGTTTAATTGATCATACATAGAATATATATATATATATAATATAACTTTACCGTACAAAAGCGGCAGCATTTCTTCAAGATGAATAAAGAATTATAGATTTATAGTCACGTCTTCACCACTAATGAGTCAAAGCAAGAGCATTTTAATACGAAAAGTAATAAATTAATAACACAAGACAAGAATGCACATGGCCATGATACATGCATCTGCACCAAATTAAGGACCAGAACAAAAATAATATATCGTGGGACCATAATGCTTAGTTTTTAATGAAAATAATTATTAGTAAATTGATATTGTTAAAAATAAGATTGAAAACCGTAAAATTTCAATATCCGATATTAATCAGTTGCAATATCCGATATTAATCAGTACAATAATAATAATAATATTCTAGAGTGAATTATTGTCAGCCTCTCAGGGAAATTATATATTGCGCATTCACTTTATTTTCACTTACGAGTTACGAGTACGACTAAGCTTTGTTTTTGTTCAACTAATTCATATCTTGTTCCCCAGGTTATGCCTCTAGCCCACTTAATTGAATGGATTCAGATTCCTCGTGCAAATCATCTACAATTTTTTCTTACTGAAATGGAGATCACCTCAATTTTTAATACTTCACTGGCTGGATATAATATTGGCAATTATAATATTATCGTTTATATTTTAGAAATTATTTATGTTAAATTGATTGTGAAATTTATAGGATTTTTGTACAAATAAACTAAAATGTTATTTAACCAAATAATATTTAAACCAATAACTTTGTTGGATTGAATAGCATGTTAAGTTTGATCGGTTAATACTTAATCGTATTGTCAGCCAAAAAATATTAAAAAAAAAATTACTGTTCAGCTGCAGGATATATGTAACACGTTCATTCTTAGTTAACTCGGAGGTGAAAATTTTCGGGGATTATTAGCAACTCCTATGGAAAATAGAGAATACGGGAATAATACAAGACTCCGATTAAAGCGCGTCTCCATTTGAAGTAGAGGTGTCAATTGGACGGGTCGGATTAGATTCGGGTTCAGACGGATCGGGTCGGATCAGTTTGACTATCTGTTAGAAATTAACTCGGGTTAGTTTGGATTAATTTATATATTATGATTTTTTAAATTTTTAATTGATTTTGATTGCATTGTAAGTCATTTGATATTGTTTTAAGTTAGATTAGGTCGAGTTCGAATTGGATCAGATCAGATTAATTTGACTTTTAAAAAAAAGTAAGTCGGATCAGATTCAGATTTAGACAGATCAAACAAATTTTTAAGGTAAAACGAAGAGATAGACAACCCAAACAAGATTCTTTTTACTCTGATTACCAATTGGTAAGTATCAGACAATTGGGTCAAATTATTTGAAAAGGGCAATTGTCATTGCATCCTATTAATACTTCTCAAAATCGCAAGCACCCCTGAAAATGAAAAATATTTAAACTGTATTTTTCTCTTCTATGACATGGTGATATTGATAGAAAATATATTTTATTCGTAATATATTTTGTTAAAAAATCACAGCCCATAAAATAACGTAATTCATATAAAATAACAAATAATAATTGGAAAACTTACAATTATGAATTGCAGACATCTTGAAGCGGAAGCGATGCAAGAATACTGATCTTCAGAAGTTTTCCTCAGTCCTAATGATGGCGAATTATGGCGTTTTTCCACTCAGTTTTTATTTTCTGTTCTTTTCTTAATGGATGAATTAAGAAAATATTTTTTTTAGAATTCGAATTGACCAAATGAATAGAACTGAGTATATATAAACACTGAGGCAACCTCTGGGATCATGTACAGTGAATTTGGACAACTGAATTTTTCCATCAAAAATACAGATGTACGTAGACGCATTCTTCAGATACACCCACCAGATGCACTTTTTAGATGCACCCATTAATTAATAATTCGTTAATGAACTTGGCTCATAATTATTAACAGTAGGCCACACATTAAATATTAGAATAATAAATATTCTAACAGATATTACCTACACACTGCAAATTGGTTCAAGTTCAATTAGATTATTTCTCAATTTGTTTAGGAGGCAAAGACAACAGCGATAATTTTAAAGACAGGCATCACTCGACTATATTAACATTATTTATTTTAGAAGTTCAAATTACATTTATGGTATAATATTAGATAAATATTTAATAATCTAATTACATTTAATTTTAGTATTATTAGGTTTACATTAATGAATAATGATCATCAATTTCGAACTATTGATTTTTCTAATCATTTGACGTACAGTGAAATTCACCTCAAATCTCTTCATTTTTTTCCCACATAATATGCAAACAATATAAATAATACCTATAGTTTTGAAATTTAAGTTTAAACTTCTTATTCTTAGATTGCCAAAATAAAACATTGTCCGATAATCCTCCAATCTTAAAAGCTTTGAAACAGCAAATAAAAAAACTGTTATGGAAATATATTCGGCATTTTTTTTGCATTTGAATGAAAAAAAAGATAAATGAAAATCATCTCATGAAAAGAAGAGATTTAACAGAGGCAATTTGATCAGCAGGACCGCAGCAGATACTGTCAGATGGACAGGAAAGAACAACATGCACTGGTACAGTGATGCCTCATTCATAGGTTTTTTAACCAGCTATTATTATGAATTTATGATGTGTAAAGTGTACGGTGCATCAAGAGAGAAATCACATGCCAAATTGCCAATTCTCTTCAGAGTTCAGACACTCAACCTTTCAATTTTTTTTTGTATATAATAATTATATTATTAATAATAAGAATGATAAAAGTAAAATTTAAAATTTATGAATGGCAGCGCGTTACTGCTAGTTAGGAGCGGATGCATGATTTTGGTCAGAAGGCAATTATCGGATTATAATAACTTATCACGCGTTCAAATTCATTAACTAATCGGGTACTAAATAAAAAATTAATAATTTAATATATATTCTTACATAATGAAAAAATTATTAAAATAATAACATTTATATTAAATATTTTTTCTCAATAAAATTAATCAGACAATTCGGATGAGACAAATTACCGAAAAATACTGTTTTTCAAAATCCCCTAGAACACTATGGATCTACCCCTGCTACAAGTGACGTTTTTGGTGATTGATCAACAATAATAATGTTGATCTAATGATAATGGATCGTGATCAGGATGAGCAAAAGCAAACACGCCACTAACAATGACGTGTTTGCTTCGCGCCACTGTCAATGATGCGCTGCCATTCGTAGATATCAAATTTTAGTTTTATCACTATTATTATTAATAATATAATTATTATAATTATTATATAAAAAAAACTGCTCAATCTTCTATTATTAAATGTAGATCCATAAACAACAACAAAGACCAGTCAAATATTTTTTTTTCCAGTGTGTGAGATCATATTTTTGGAATCTAAATGAAAATCCTTTTATAAATTTTAAAAATTAGATAGTTTGGACTTCAGATTCTTATCTTTTATCCTGAAACAGCCAATCAACATGTTGCATCTAGGCAATATCAGACTCAGGTAACCTCTTTACCTAATAACAATGTAGTAACTTCCAACTGTAACTGTAACTGTAACTGTAACTGTATGATATGGTAAACATTTATGATCAAATAAATGATCAAATAACTGTAACTGTAACTGTAACTGTATGACATGTCAAAAGGAAGTTTACCCCTTCTCTTTATATCAAGTAAATGAGGCACACCACTAGTTGAAAAAAAAAATCATATACATATACATCTAAATTACAGCAAAACACCTCTATGAATGCACTAATTACTGTGTCACAGATCAACCGCCACCATCAAATAAACACCTTAATGTATAATATACCACATCTGAGGTAATATAATGAAAAAAAACAACCAATTACCTCATATTTTCACAAAAAAAACAATTAGTTAAACAAGTCGAATACAAGCTCTCCAATTTCCTCTTCAATGATAGACCCACAAATCTCCTTGTTCAAATCAAATGTCGCAGGCAACAGGCCTTTTTCTAACTTGGCCCCTGAAACTTCCCTTTTTATAACTAAGTCCACTTCATGATTACCACAATTGTAACCGCCAGGTGACTCAAATGTAGTACACCATTTTCTTACGACACCGCAAACTTCATTAGACAAAGAGGCATCAACTTCAGTTTTTGGTTCCTTGGTATCCAAATGAGAAATCCTAAACCAAGGGTACAACTCTAATTCAGTATTATTTCCAATTTCTACAAGGGCCTCATTGGCCAAGTCAAACAGAAGTCTATCTTTCACTTTCGAACCATCAAATTTACACCAGGGAATTTCGTAAAATAAACTAGGATCTAGTGGCATCTCAGGAGAATACCATGGTTTTTCCCCTTCTTCTATCTTGGAGAATGCTATCAAGTTTTTGATATATGTGAAATTATATTGTTCTTCATCTGCCTTCGAGAAAAATCGGGATAATCTTAGAGAATTTGGAGAGGTGGTTTCGAACTGGGAACCATCCCAGGATAAAGATCGTGAAATAGAGCCAATTGGTGGAGATCTTGAGAGAGCTTCTGTATGACAAGTGATAGTTGTATTGATTATAAAATAAAATAAAAGAACTAGAAGCAAAAAAGCACCTCAGAGTTGATTTAGATTTATGGAATACACCTAATGTTACCAAAAGCTGAAGCCCACCCAAGTTAAAAATTAAACCTTTGAACCACCACTTGCTACCCAATATGGGGGTAGGCAAGTAGGACATTTTACCTCAAAATTTCATTATATATTATATGTGGATTGAATGATACTACTTAAAATTGAAGTTACAAATATTACTTTTAAGGTGTATGTTGAGAAAATGATTAGTGTAAGCAGACTTACGGGGAGGTAGAGAGGCAGAGGAATCAGAGAGATTGGAGAGGTCAGCAAAGTCAGAGGCAAAAGAAGTTTCTAGAACTGATATCGGGCTTGGCTGTTGGTCTATGGTACTAATACCAACCTTATCCAAGGAAGCAGCCTCCTGAAAATATTCATAAAATAAAATTCAGTGTCTGAAAATTCAATCTTGTAAATTAATAGACTTTCACCCTGGCAATCAGTTTTCGTCTCCTGACTGCTTGATACTTGAATTTTTTTCTTTCTTCACATCCTGAACTACTGGCTTGAATATATTGGTGCAGCTCTTTTTCCAAATATTAAAAAGAAAATAGCATCAGAAAACACATTGTACCTTAGTGGAGGTATCACAGTTCTCTTGCGAATCTTGACATGAACTAGAACAAGATCCTCCTCCATTTTCTGTAGCTCCTCTGTCCAAACTAGCACTGTGCTGGTTAACACAGTTGCTGTGATCTACTGGCCTCTTGTTACTTCTAGAGAAAAACAAGCTTGGTAACCTCCACCTAACCTTCGCACTTTTTGGTTTCTCAAGCTTCTTCTGTGCTATCCCTGACCTGGTTCCAGCTTCAGTGCCATCCTCGTACACTGAAAAACAAGCTGGGAGAGATTTTGATCTATCTAATGGGACATGACACTCAGTTTCTCTCTTATCTGTTCCTCTGGATTCTTCTTCTCTCTTTGTCTCATGAATAGCAAGCATCTCACCTAAGGTACTTACTGTACCGGTGGCACCAATTTTTTTTTCTTCCTTGGATGAAACAATCTCCCACCTCTCCACAAGCCTCTTCTTCGCTTCTCGTATCACTCTTGGCTCGCTTGAGCGATGCACTTCTCTAAAAGAAGAGTGCGAACGGGGGCTTCCAATTCTGCTATTGTTATAATCCCACGACCGACCTGAACTAGGTGCATACAACTCCAGATCATCATCCAAATTCATACTCTCAGACTTGCTAAAAGATATATCACCTCCAGTGTAGCTGCTTTCAAAAATGCTCCTGCTGGTATCATGGATATTGTCAAGGCTTGGTTTTAGCACCACAATTCGGGTTGGGTGGGTTGGCTTTGTCAGAGATATGTTGATATCTCGATCACCAATTGAGCAATGCTCTTTTGGCAACTTTTTAATTGATTCAGAAGAGGGTTTAAGAACAGTAATATGTTTAATTTCAGGTGAAGGAGGTGCATTATTATTGGAAAACAATGAGTTTGGTTCTTCAAGGAATTTTACAAATAAGTCCCTGTTTGACCTCAAAAATTGCAGTGCATCTTGGAACTCTTTAGAATGGAATAATTTCTCATTTGTTGCCATGTGTTTTGCCTCAGAAAATTTCTGACGCACCAGAACCATTTTCTTCTCATATGAGCTATCACTCTTTCTTGAATTTTCAATTCTTCGGGGGGCAATATCTTCAGGTGTTGATATGGATCCAGGGAACTCATTAAGGCCCATCAGTTTGGCGATGACACTTGGCGGGTTCGGATTTGTCTCGGTTTCTTCCCGCCACATTTCCTCTTCTATAAGCATTTTGATCAGTGTTCCACCCTGCTCGCCTTTTCTCTGGAATATTTTTAAGAATACATTTAGCTTTCAGGTAGGAAAAATAATGTTCCAATTTTTTTTCCTGACAAACTATAAAAGACACAAGAGTAACCTTTTGAATGCGTACCTGTTTCTCTCCTCTATGTACCACTAGTTGGTCAATTGGTATACTAACATCTTCAGAGAAGCTTCGACGAGGTGAAAACCCTGACAAGGTAATAAAGTCAGATGCATCCTTCTCTTTTCTAATTTTGGAATTATTACTAGAAAAAAATATAATAGTGAAACTAATACCATCTCTATGAGGCTTCTCTGTGAGTAGCTTTGTACCAGTATTAGTGAAGTCAAACAAGTTCACCATTCTGCCCATACAACCAGGTATCGGCTTCTGCAAATCAAAGCCTTTTTTGTTTTGGAGACCCTTCATGTTTCCAATAAATCTATCAACTTGAACAAGACAATATAATTAGAAAAAAAAAGTAAGATGATAAAAAAAATACTTAGCAAATTACCCCTACACAACGGGAAATAGTACCAACCTAGCTTATGGAGAAAAGCTCATAGGAGAAAGTAAGGCAGAGAGAATCACCCCTACGAAGAATTCCTTCAGAGAGAAAAACAAATAAAACAAGATAAGAAAACTAGCATTTAATGCAATTAGTAAATATATAATGCAAAAGATCCACCATTTAGTCCTCTGCTGACATTATTGAGGTAAGAATCTGCATAGTACCAACATAATCCTCAAACATTTTAGCAAATGTAAATCTCCCAAAAAAATCCATTAGAAAAAAAAATTAAGAATTTGAGAGGAATGGTACAAGCAAAAAGAAGAGCAACGATAGGGTTTTAGACTGCAAATAAATGGAGACTAGGAGATGAGAAAGAAGGAAATAAAAAAGGGATAAAAGGTACCTAAAACAACTTGCTTTAGAAGGAATGAAATAGTGCAAATGGAGGGAACGAGAACAACAAAATTAAATCCCCAGCTTGCGATTTTCAACTAGTGTACCCAAAAGGAAAGGTAAAAGTAACTCCCAACAACTGCAACTAATTTTCCAGCAACTCAACATACCGGGAACTAAACAGTCCAGTCCAGGGAAGGAGATGAAACCAAAAGGTGGCGTATTTCCTTTCCTCCCTCTTCTTTCCCAGAAAGAATCAACAAACTAAAAATACGAAATGAGAGGCGAGAGAAATCGAGCGATCTACCTTCAAAGCAGTGATAAACACCAAAAGGGGAATCTTTTGAAGAAAGGACATTATTCAGAGGGGCCCAATGAAAACAGGAAATTAGAGAAATCGGAAAAGGTGATTTCCAACGAACCCAGCTAAAAGGAGATGGCTTTTGAGAGCAAAGAAAGCGATCTTACGTGTGGCTACTGGCTAGAGAGAGAGAGCATATAGCACCGACCGAGCAATGAAGCTTGGGAGTTCGTCGTCGGCGAGGTAGAGAGAGAGAAGGATGTTTCTCCTTTTTTAATTTTTGAGATTATCTTCACACGTTTGAGCGTAAACGAGTAATGTAGAGAGAGGGGGGGTGGGAGGGGTTGAAGTCTTGAAGCGTTGAACTGTTGAGAGAGAGCGTACTAGTAGTGGCAACTAGGAAGAGTTGTAAGAGAGGGAACAGAGGTGAGAGAAGGGAGGAGGGCCAGGGGTAAAGTGGGGCCGAAGATACTGTGCTCATACAACCCACCGTTCGTGTAACGAGTGATAGATCTTACAGAAAGGCGGGGCCCAGAAGCAGTGAAGAGGTGACAGAGAGAAGGGGGAATCGGAGGCGGGGGCTAGGTCTGACCACTGACCAGTACCGACTTAGGCACGTGAAGGCAAATTAATTGGGTGCGCTGTTCTGTTCTAAGTGCGGAGTTGGAGTTGCCCCTCTCTATCTGGTTTTCGGTTCCTTGGTGCGTGTAGTTCTGGTTTGGTCTTATTTGCTTTTGCTTGCTACATGCGGTGCGTACACGCACTCAACGCCACCTCGTAACTGTAGACCGGACACATCTATCCGCTGTCGTCTCAGGAGCGGATTTAAGGGGTTGGGAGGGCAGGGCTTTCAAACTCATAAAAATTACATTTTTTTTCTTTGAAGGGTAAACCAAAGTTATACCATTTTCATTAAATAAGAAAACAATATTTACAGAGTCTTCAAACAAAAATAAAAGAAAGGAAAAAATAAAGATAGAAAATGAAAAAGGAAAAAGGGAAAAAATAGACTAAAAGTATTTATCGCATTCCTAACACGTTGAGGTAGTGGCAATCGAAGTTGGTGGCGAAAGTTAAAATTACGGTGGTCATAGTCGAAGACTCTGTGGTGGCAGTTGAAATCACGATGGTGAGAGTCGAACAGACTAGATCCATCGAAGTGAAGTTGTCGAAGTCAATGAGGAGATGAGGGATAAAGTGGGGTCGTGAGGAGGTGGTTAGATCCGACGGACGGATGAGGCATCTAGAACCATCGATCGTGAGGAGGTGGTCAGATCTATCGTGATGTCGGACGCAAATGTGGGTGGAAGGATGTGGCTCAGTGGAGGCAGACTAGATCTGTCGGTCGCGGTTAGAATTTGCTTATTTTTACAAATGGAGAGGAGAAAGAAAAAAATGGAGAAAAAGAGAATGAGAGGAGAGAGAGGGGGAGGGGTGGAGGAGGCTTGCGATGGCGCCGTCTTTCCTTCCTAGAGTTTTGAGATTTGGAGGGGTGTCATTTTTTTTAAATGGAATCAACTCTTAGATATCTCGTGAGGGAAAAATAGATCTTATCATCCGAAGTAAAAAAATATATATTAAATTTAAATTTATCGTGTATTTTCTTATAAAATATAATATCTTTTAATTTATCATTTAATATTTTAATAATATAAATTCATATCTCGATTTTTTTATATTAAAATCTCAATTCCGTCACTGTTGCTTTCTATCCGAATTTTTTTCTGTGTTGACAGGTCGTGATCTCATGGGTCTACGGCTGCGCCTTAAATTTTTATTACCTGCTAATGTATATATATTATTATTAAATAAGAACTTTGTAATTTGTTAAGTTTTGTTTTCCGTGTGAGAGTTATGTTATGTATTCATATGAGAACATCTGCACGATTAGCCCACAATTAGTGGTTTGCTAAAACCCGTCAGGTACAATCCGTACTCGCGGTCCGTACCCGCGGTATCCGTATCCGTGCTCGGGTATAGGCGGGTAAACGAGTACGGGTTTGAGAAGGGCCGGTCAGTTTTTTTTGGAAAAGACCCGTTGTACCCGTACCCGCACCCGCACCTGTGATTTTCAAATTTCAAAAAATTCCCCCCCGGTTCATATCAAATCAAAACCCGTACCCGTTACCCGTACCCACCGAACACGCTATACCCGCTGGATTTTTTTTTTTTAATAAATTTCAAATTTTATTCCCTCCAATCAAAACTCTATAAATACACCCATCTTCCTCTCAACATTTTCACATTCTCTCAATCTCTCAATCTTTTATTCTCTCAATATAATATTATTCTCAATTTTTAAATTTATTGTTCCAAAAAATATAATATAAAAATACGATCACGGAATTACGAAAGTATTGAAATTACGAAGTTCGACGTCTCCCGCAAGATTTTTCAGCGAGATTAGATTTTTAAATTCGGATTTATTTTTAATAGGTTAAGAAAATAGGTTATTTTTATTTTTTTGAATAAGTGAAGTAATTAGATTTATTTTAAATAAGTTAGATTTTAATTTTTAAATTCGGATTTATTTTTAATAGGTTAAGAAAATAGGTTATTTTTATTTTTTTGAATATGTGAAGTAATTAGATTTATTTTAAATAGGTTAGATTTTAATTTTTAAATTCGGATTTATTTTTAATAGGTTAAGAAAATAGGTTATTTTTATTTTTTTGAATATGTGAAGTAATTAGATTTGTTTTGAATAGGTTAGATTTTATTTTTTTAATTCGGATTTATTTTTAATAGGTTATTTTTATTTTTTTGAATATGTGAAGTAATTAGATTTGTTTTAAATAGGTTAGATTTTAATTTTTAAATTCGGATTTATTTTTAATAGGTTAAGAAAATAGGTTATTTTATTTTTTTTTGAATATGTGAAGTAATTAGATTTGTTTTGAATAGGTTAGATTTTATTTTTTTTAATTCGGATTTATTTTTAATAGGTTATTTTTATTTTTTTGAATACGTGAAGTAATTAGATTTGTTTTAAATAGGTTAGATTTTAATTTTTAAATTCGGATTTATTTTTAATAGGTTAAAAAAATAGGTTATTTTATTTTTTTTGAATATGTGAAGTAATTAGATTTTGATGTTTTGAATATGTAGGTATTGGAAAACGGAAATACGAAGTTCGGCAACGCCCGCAAGTACAATTTCGTCAAATTTGAAGGTTACATTATTTGACATATAATTCACTTTAGATTTAATTTTTTTAGATTTAATTTAAAATTTAAATTGTATGTTAGATTTAATTTGTACAAATTGTTAGATTATTTATTTTTAATAGGTTATTTATGACGTTTTAATGGTTTCCCTAGTAAGAACTCATTGCAATACTATGAAAACACAATGTCTAAGGAAAGTTAAATAGGGAAAATCGGAACTCGTAGCGTATCCTTTGTGATCCCTGATTTTCCTGGGAAACTTACCTGGTTGTGATTTTGTGTGTAATAGTAACTGACCCAAAAGGCAACCATTAAATTTCATAGATAACCCATTAAAAATAAATATGTTAGATTTTATTTATTAAATTATTTCGAATTTTTTTAAATAGGAATGGTTCAAGCCGCCTCAATCCGGCGTACAAGAAGTATTACACAATCAGAATGGTTCAAGCGTATAAAGATAATCTGCATTTATCCAACACCGGGGTGGAGGCATACGTGAATTCGAAGTTTGATGAGATGTTTAACATATACAACTCAAGAATGGTTGACAACCAAAATTCGTCTTCGTCCCGCCGCGCCCCTAGGTAAAAATATAAATTACATGTGTTTTTAATATTCATTATTTATAATATCTACATTATTGGTCTACTAATTATTTTATTTAATAGTTTCACTTCTAAGAGCACTAGCAGTGGCGGATTGTTAGTAGATTTCCAATCGGAAAGCACACCGCACACATCCACAAATGAGTTATTGAGCTATATGTCGATGCTCAACGAAAATGAAGATGTTGACATCATGACATGGTGGAAGAGAAATGCAAGGGGCTATCCAACGCTGGCGATGATGGCCCGCGACGTATTTGCCAATCCCGTGTCAACTGTCCCTTCTGAAAGTTGCTTTAGTTCGGCGAAAGTTCGGTGCACATGTTTTTGAGAGATTTGTGTGCTTGAAAGATTGGATTGATGCTGAGGAGCGCAATCAATATCGAGATCAACCACAATCATCCGAAGTCGAGACCGAAGAAAGCGGTACCGAGCCGCGGTCGGGTTATAATTCGGATTCAGACGGTGCAAAAGAGAGCGAGCAATGGTACATGAATGCAAAATATTAGATAGGTAAAAGACAATGTCGATATTAATCTCTAACCTCCTTTAATTTTTATGGCTATTTTTTAAATTATAAATTTCTAAACATTTCAATTAGTTTTTAAATTATTTATTTTAAAGAAAACTACTAACAAAAAAAAAAGTTAGAACTCCGCCTATGTTATTTTACATAGCTTCCCAAGTCCTAATAAAGGAGGAGGGTAACTTTTATTTTTTAATCTATTTTTTTAAAATAATTCAAAATTATTTTTAAAGTAATTGATTTTCTAAATTTTTATTTTTATTTTACTTTTTAACCCACAATCACGGATTCACGGTTCCTTCATCCTTGAGGGATAAAACTGATTGAAAACATGAAATGACATTTTTGCATCCGCACCCTTATTTCTTTTTTAATATCACGGGCTGATAATTTTTATTCTTTATTTTTTTAATAATGTAAAGTTCTTGAGTTAATTTTTATTCTTTATTTTTTTTTATAATGTAAAGTTTTCTAGTTAATTTTTATTCTTTATTTTTTTTATAATATAAAGTTCTCCAATTAATTTTTATTCTTTATTTTTTTTATAATGTAAAGTTCTCCAATTAATTTTTATTCTTTATTTTTTTATAATGTAAAGTTCTCCAGTTATTTTATATTCTTTATTTTTTTATAATGTAAAATTCTCCAATTATTTTTTATTTTTTATTTTTTATAATGTAAAGTTCTCCAGTTAATTTTCATTCTTTATTTTTTTATTATGTAAAGTTCTCCAATTAATTTTCATTCTTTATTTTTATTATGTAAAATTCTCCAATTAATTATGATTATTATCATTTATAATGTAAAGTTCTCCAATAAATTTTTATTCTTTATTTTTTATATCGTAAAGTTCTCCAATTAATTTTTATTATTTATTTTTTATAATCTAAAGTTCCCAATTATTTTTTATTATTTATTTTTATAATGTAATGTTCTCAATTAATTTTTATTCTTATTTTTTTATAATGTAAAGTTCTTCAATTAATTTTTATTCTTTATTTTTTTATAATGTAAATTCTCGAATTAAATTTTGTTCTTTATTTTTTAATAATGTAAACTTCTCAAAGTAATTTTTATTCTTTATAATTTTTTCATAATGTAAATTTCTCGAATTAACTTTTATTCTTTATTTTTTATAATGTAAAGTTATTCAATTAATTAATTTAGAAGTTCTCAGCTCTAACTCGTTATTTTTTCAATGGCTCGGCTTGGTTCGGCTCATAAATAGCTTAATATTAGCTATTTTAATGTATTTTGATTAAAAAAATAATAAAATATAGATAAATTAATGATTTTTTAAGAAAATTAGAAAAAAATATACTTATTTATGATATAATAATGTATGATATTTTGAAAAGGTTAGTTATTTTCTTAAAATTTCATTATAAAATAAACAAAAATAATAATTATTTTAACTCTAATTATTTATAATTATATGAAAATAAGTATAAAAATTATAATAATTGAGTTCAAACTCATCTCAAGTTTGAGCCAACTCAACTCCATTTTAGCTCAGTTCAATTTAGCTTAACTCTAGTTAGTTTGAGTTCAATTTGTCTCAGTTCATTTACAGTCCTAAACAAGCGTTGAGCTTTTTACCCTTCATCAAAAAAAACAATATTTTTGCTTACTTTATTATATATGATTCTTTGATCTATTCATACTGTAAAACAAAATATTAAACGTATTTTGATCTTATGTCGTTTCACATTTTCACTTAAATTGATTTATTATTATATCGTTTCACTATTAGTATTAATGGTATCGATGCGATTAGTTATGTGGTTAAAAATAAATGAACTTTTAATGACGATAAAAACATTATCATAGAAAAAGACACGGATCTTGCTGGCATCGGCAATGTCCATGTTACATGACATTTATTGTTTCGGATTGTTTTTGTCATCTGGATTCTATTTTCTCATGATCGTCAACTCTAAAGGACCAGACTTAGCAAGCGTTGGAAAATTACATATTATTTAGTGTTGTGTAGTTTTTTTGTGCGTTATGTACTTCGAAAAAAATAGCTCGTGCATATAAATTATTTTGAAGTTTTTAGCTCTAAGTTATTTCTCATTAATTGGAATATTTGACAATGCATAGAGATACCAATCTTTTGCAATATATTTTTGTTTCTAAGCTAAATGTTGAGATAATATTTCCAAAATTTTAGAAATTTCATCGAATATCGGGATGAAGGGCAAATTAATATCGATGAAACTTATATAATGTTTGGTTCCCAATCATTTCATGATTCATGACCACGTCTGGAAGATATAATATTAATTTATATATTAAGCAGTCAATTACACATATTTTTTTCAGCAATTAATGATTAATTAAATATGACGGATAACTAATTATGTTTGGCAGCTACTTCGATGTTCAGTTGATCATTTCCATATAATGTTCTTCTAAATAAATTATACACAGCGATTTGTTTGCCTACTTAAACTAATGGTAGCCAAATTTATACTTCATAACATCGTTCCACATGCGCATACCATAATTTAGAACTTAACTTCGTAAATATGTACGAACCCACATTATTAATTAAATATTAAAGTATATCAGTTTGCTTTTGGTTGGCCGGACTAATATAGTTAGAAATATAAAAGTTTAAATATTTCCAATAGCAGTTCTATATTTAGCAAAATTAAAAAATATTTTTTTTAAATACTAAATATGCATACAATAATAAGTAATATAATTAAATGCATGATAGTTTATAAATATTATATATTAAATAATGTTCAAAAAATTCGGATAACTTTAAAAATAAAATACTATACTCATCTATTCTAAATGAGAAGAAATAGAAACTATATATGAGCTATTAGATCAAAATAAATGAAGAGTTATGATTTGTAAGTAATGACGTTTACATTTCAGTAAGATTTTTTTATTAGAAAGAAGTTGCTTGACACACTTTTAAGTTTTAATGGTAAATCAATACTTATCCATACCTTAATTGAAAATCGGAAGTTGGAAAAAGAAACATAGTACTGTTGCACTATATTACCACTTACCAATTAATACAGTGATGCTCAGCTCCATTATATTGTCTAGCTAAGAAGTTTTAGGCATGGTGCCAGTGGGTATTACCTACCTACCTACCTATCATTTCAACAGCTGATACATGTAATTATGTAATACATACGATCTAGTAGAAAATAAATTTGTACAGTATTAAAAAGTAGATGACCGAGGTGCACAATTGCCTCTAGTATACATAGACAAGAGCTGGAAAATTTATTGTGTAATGAACAAATATTTAATGTGAGAGGAGGAACACGTAAGAGTTGGTTTATTGGTCCGTAAAATCAGCAGTCACGGAACATTATAACTTGCATGGTATGGGTCCTATATAAGTGCACGTCTCATATATTGTCCTCACTCCTGACTCTAGCTAGTACATGAATACATGTTAAATGAAAATGTTTAATTATTAATTAAACAGCAATGCTGCTCTCCTCTCTCTGATTCTGACTAATATATATTCACGGTCATAAACAGATAAAACTCATAATGGATATATATACCAATCTGTTATCTTAACCTTACCTTAATTTCTTATATATAAAGAGAGAGAGAGAGTTAGACAATTGTGAAAACGTTTGCATTTCAAGGTTAAGTGTATACGGCTCAAATTTTATCGTAACACGTCTGAAATTCAAAATTATCATTCTCAATAAATTCTTCATATTAAAATATTGAGGGATACAAAAATTTGAATATTTTGAGTTTTCTAAGTATTTATTTTGGATTTTTGAAAATCAGTAACAATAATAGTCCAGTTAACCATTTATTGACTAATTTAATTTTATTCAAATTAATCTTGTTTCATACAATTCAGATATTGAATTAATTAAAACAAAAGAAAAATGCTCCAATAATGTTTCAACAATACAATTACTCTCATTAATGTCGAGATTAATTAAATGGATCTAGTGAAATATTTCCATGGTTTTATGACCCGTAGCTCTCCACAGTTGGTCACTTGTCAGGACATGTCACAAATTACATTGTTTTGTTCTATACAAGTGGATTATTTATTTTAATTGTCTGAAGTTAATTAATAGACCTTCAATTTCTTAAAAGTGTTTGTTCGGACCGTCCCTACAAATTAATTCCTCCTGTCACATAATCAATTGATCTTGGATTCAGTTAACGGGTTACTGGTTACTGAATTCAACATTTTAATTTCTTGAAAATCAGCAACAACAATAGTAACTAATAGTCCACAGATCCAACATTTTAATTATGATATATCCAATTTTCATATTTCTGGAAATGAGTTTTGATGAAATTATATTTTACTGAGTAGCAGTACTACCATGCACTGACATAGCAAACCATATTAAGTGCATCAGAGAGGATGCCCATACACAGTGTAAACTACTAGTAATTAATACAGGCACAATTTTAATATTACGCATTAAATATTTAAATCTATCATTAACTCGTTAGAACCAACTTGAGCACATGGTCCTGCATTCATACAATATTTTAAGTCCTTCGTTAGTTAGTGTCGGATTAACAGTAAAAATAGTTGGATATATTGATATCTGCATTAAATTAAAGAAATATTAATAATGAGATATTCACGTAATTATTGTTGGGTTGAAGAATGATTGGCCTTTCATCATTAGGATATAATCTTTTTTTACTAATTTATACTATATTATCTTATGTATTGGAGAGTTTCATTAATGTTATTATATATTATATAAGACTGAAATATTTATATTAAACTTATAATTGAGATTGATTGATTTTATAAAAGTGGGGCCTAAATTTTAGTCAAATTTATTTTTCTTCTTCATTCTATTTGTTAGTTTTTATCATGTATTTATAGGAGGTACAAAAAAAAATTGTATATCAAATAAATTAAATATCAACTATTATTAAATTTTATTATAAAAAGAAATAACATATTGTACAAACCTTACTAGAAAAGAAAAATTATTATATTTTATGCATTATTTTTTATTAGATAATAAATTAAACTTATTTAAAAATTTAAGAGTCTTTGTAATTAATTTAAATATAGACTATATTTAAATAAAATTAATTATAAATATAATTATTTTCTAAAAAGAGGTTATTTATTAAATAATTAAATTTCAACTACTATTAAGTTTTATTATAAAAAAACTACACATTGTGCGATCTTACTCAGAAAAGAAATTATTATATTTTAGAGTTAGGCTATGATGCTACGCATAATTAATTATCAAATTTGCTACGGTCTAAAATATCATCTTCAAATATTAATTTATGGGTCTCAATAAATTCTTTATATCAAAATATGATGGGATATAAAAAATTTCCATTTTTCAGAATTTTGAAGTATTGGTTTTGAATTTTTAAAAATGACTTAGAAAATATATATTATTTTATTATTATTGTTGAATCATCTCAAAAAAATCCAAAACTAATACTTCAAAATTCAAAAAAATATAAATTTTTTATGTCCCATCATATTTTGATATAAATAATTTATTGAGATCCATAAATCAAGATTTGAAGATGATTTATCTATATTTTTTAGTCCGTAGCAAATTTGATTCATTAACTATGCGTAGCACCATAGCCTAACCCAATATTTTATACATAATTTTTTATTGATAATAATTAAATTTATTTAAGAATTTAAGAATCTTTATGATTGATTTAGATGTTAATTATATTTAAATAAAAAATATCATTTAATCATAAATAAATTAGTGTCAGATGCAAATATTTTTAAAATTAGGAGTGTCTGCACAACGGGCGGGTTCTATGCTAGTACAATGAATCATTGATAAAAAATAAACTGAAAGATCGATCATGAAACCGATAAAATAAATGTACTTTTAAAATTCAACAAGTAAAATAAAAGTATATTTTATAATTCTTTTTTGTTTTAAATTATGTTGCATAATTTAAGAAAGTTTTACCAAGAGATAAGAAAACCACCCTATAAAAGTGAATTGAAACCCGAGAAAATCACATAATATAATAATTCAAATATTCTGTTGTCAAGAATTAAAATAAATCTGAAACGGTATATACTTTGTTAGTAGTTGTTGCTTCATTTGATCTAGGGGCAAATCTATTAAGTGCAATTCTAAGTCTGTGTCTGAACTTAAATTTCAGAATTCAATAAGATATAAGTAATTTTTTCTTAGAAGACTATGTCAATTCAAAAATCTAGTGACTATGCTAGTGTCATATGGCGGCTTCTTATTGGGCCAGCTCAGCCAATAAGTGCCATGTGGTACTATCCTATTGGTCTACCTCAGCCAAGTGGGCCCCACCACTATGCTGGCCTGACAAGTGGGCCCCACCAGCATGCCACGTGGCGGGTTGCTACTCGGCCATGTCACACTACCAGAGCCATGTGGCTTGTTTTCATTGGTCCACATCAACAACAAGTGTAAGGGCACATACACGTGGCAGCACAGCATGAAACCACCTCATCAAGGATGTACACATGTCAACTTTCTATTGGACCACCTCATTACATGTGGGACCCACATAACACAGAAAATAACTGACAAGTAGGGCCCACCAGTGCCATATGGCACTACCATATTGGTACTACATCACAGTAGACCAGGACACATGGCATTCACTGCCTTGTGCCACCTCAGCACAGATTAACATCAACACAAACAATTAACAGAGTGATTAAATAGGTGGCCCTATCAGATTGTGTCATGTCAGATCAATTAAACCTAAGTAAGGTACTAATCAATTCATAGTTAAACACTATAGACCTAGACTTAGTTACTTACAAAAGGGACCCACCTGTCAGTATTATGAGTGTATAGCTCACGTAAGCAAGCATACATCAAGCCCATGTACGGATCAAGCTAAAAATTTAAATCAAAGAAAGAATGAGGCATGTACCTGGTCCTTGTGCTTCCCCTCTCTGACTGTGCCCTCTTGACGCATTGGCTCACGTACATCGCGCGCACCCAGACCGATCCTCCCTCGTCCCAGTCTTTTCTTCCTCTCTTCCTCTTTCTTCCACCCGATGATAATGAAGGTGCCATGAATGGAAGTGAGTTTGTGCAGTTCTTTGATTCAGTTCTTCTTCGCAAGGCTTGTCTAACGTTAATGCGAGATTGTGTGAGTGATTAATTCATGAAATTAAGAAATAAATGAGGCGGTATTGATAAAGACACTAACATAGCTCAACAATTGAAACCGTCCCTGTGGATGCTCACTAGCTCAATTGGTTGTGCTAACACTTCACCCTCACTCACACGACGATGACTGAGGCACTTGATTAGCCTTTTGAAGCCTGCTACCTAGTGCTCCACCAATTCACAGACCGACTATGGACGTGGTGTGCTCAAAGTCAATGATAAGGTGTGCAATTGATCAACTGAAGGTGCTAGATCGATTAATAGAGGTAAGGAGAGATTGTGCAAAGGTACAATTAAAATGTTTGATGAAGGTTTGAGAGAAAGGATGCAAGTGACAGTATGGAGCTTGAGCCAAAGTGACAAGCTTTGAGGCGATTAAATAGTGTTAAGCTGGCTTAAAAAAGGAATTATGAGGGTAACTAAATGATTAGAAACTTCTAAAAGAGCCTAGAGAGGATGAATAACCGAATAGCAACAAGAATGGAAAAAGTGTAGTTTTAATGAAGTTTTAACAAACTCTAAATTGTTGTTTAACTAACTTGCCACAAGCTCAGTTGAGATCGGTCTGAATGTTCCTCTTTAATGACACTCATCACTTCTATAGTATAGATTCTTTTGATTTATAGTATAGATTATTTTGATCTATAATATAGATTCTCTCAGAAATTCTAGACCATAGAGTGCATTGAAAGAGCAATTGAATCGAGAAGAACAAGATCCAAGAACAATTGACATAAAGGAATCAAATTGAGTCAAACAACGAGGCATTCGGTCAAACCAGTTGAGAAGCTTCCATCTCCTTCCATTGGCGCCTATAAGAACCCCTTGTCAATCAATGCAAGAACAGAGAAAAGGGAGCAGGGAGATGAACTGAGCTTGAGAGAGAGAGAGAGAGCAATTGTAAAAAGAGAAATAGAAAGAGAGAAGAGAGATCAATCGGTGTAAACTCAATTCCTTCAATTGAGTTGAGTTTAAACCCTTATTCAGTTGCTAATTCATCTTAAGGAAGGTCAAAAACTAGGCAATCACCCTTGATTGAGTGTAACTTTCATGTGGAGGTTGATGTAAGTGCTAATACAATAAAGGAATTCTCTGAACTTTTTATTTTTCTTCTCTTTGTTGTTTTTGCCTCTTTGCCCTTTTTATTCGTTTCTTTTCCTTTCTTTTCACTTCTTTGTTGTTTCTTGACGCTAATTGAACTGGAATAGTGTAAGGGCTTCTATGAAAGTCGGTTGAAGGATTTTTATAACCCTCCTGAGCTTTGTTCAAATGGAACATGAAATTATGGTTGCAATCAAGATTGGTTGAAGGGTTTGTGTAACCCTCTCAATGCCATTGTAATGTCATTTACTCAAATTCAAAGATTCTCAATCAAAGATTCATAATTGATTGATAATAATTAAAATCATGTGCTACCCGTGATCTTCTCTCGATAAAATAACACTGAATTCATTCAAAAATCATGTTGAGACCATGACATATGCTAATTAGAGTGTTATGCAAGGGGAATAAGCACATACAAAGGCATGATTGAAACTTGAGTGATTGAAATTATGATGAAATCAGTGATTGTACCAAACCATGCCAATGGTTACTGAAATTTCATTGCCATTCGAGTCAATTGCATGAAGATAGTTTGTAAATACATTACTTACACCAAGACGATGTTGTATACTGTAAGAATTACAAGGATTAACACCTAATTCAATCAAGAAATTGACTCAGTTCATCTCGGTATCGATTTGCAAGAACAATACCAAATCGGTACAGATTTCCTTCACTATCCACCATACATATCTCCAATCAAAGGGCACCTCCGTGCTCCCCTCAGTAAGACGATGCCAAGGTCATCGGCCGATCATCGATTGGAGCTTCCAATCACCGGGAACATTAGTAGAACGAATCTCGGCGTGCAATTAATAGAGAAGATGAATGAAAGAGTTAGCATGATTCTTAGTGCACCAACACAGATCTTGATGCATCTGAGGGAATCTCAAAGAGATCCAACGACTAGGACAATTTACTAGTTAAAATTAATAACAGAAATGCATCTGAATTCTTCATCTATTAAGAATCAATCTCAACACAAATCTAAAGGCCTAAATAAATCACAGTTAAATGAAAGAAAGAAGACCCAATCTCGCAACCCAATGTCAAAAAATTAATAATAATAATAATAATAATAATAATAATAATAATAATAATAATAAATCTTGGCCCAATTCATTAAGTCCAAAACTCAGTTAATAATAGAAAATTAAAAATAAAAAGTAAATAAATCTGTTTACCCTTGAAAAATCTCAAAGATAAAGCAGCTGAACAATTAAGGATAAATATCAATTATCAGTAATAAATCATAAAAAAGAGGAGATAAAGGCAAGAGAGAGGGTCCACCAGCCAGAAGAAGTCGCTGCTGAGCTCCGAAAAAGTTTATTTGTCCCATAAGGAAATTTGGGATAAAAGACACGGGTATAAATACCCCACTATCCGTTGTCCACTCGGTGTGGGTGACAGCCGAGAGACTCAAGAGAGAAGGGAGATCTCTTGGGTGTCACTCATGTGATTATTTTTCTCGGACAAGTGGGACCTATCTAACAGTCTCACACAAGCAGCTTCAACAACCTAAACCTAGCCTATCCACTAAATCTAATCAAGCTGGAGCAAGGATTAAACATTAATTCCATAAGGAAATTCTAGACAAGGGTCAGAGGTATAAAAGCCCTGCCACATTCTGTTCATTCGAGGTGGGTGACCCTCAGGAGATTCAGGAGAGAGATCTCCTGAGGGGTCATCCATCTGATTATTGTTCACTAGCAGGTGGGTTCCACACCTCAGTGATAGACATCAAGGAAAAAATAAGATAAAATCCCAAATCAAACCCTCAGAGCAAATCCTAAGAAGGACTGAAGCATTACAATCCCTGTACAATAAGAACTGTGTCAATGCCAAACCAGTATTTTGATACAGCCAATCACAAGAAATTTCAATGTGATTTTGCTTTCAAGGCTGACCAGGTGCCAATGTTGCAAACACCTGATCAAGCCAAGATTTGTGTCAATTATTGATAAGTAATCAGCTGTTGACCAAATCGCTTTCATGAACATGGATTGAAAGTCAATTTCACAACACTGGTCAGGTGCCAATGTTACAAATATCTGATCAAGTCCAGATTTATACCAATTATTGACAAGTAATCAACTGTTGATCAAATCAAACCTTAATAAACATCAATACAAGTCTAATTGGTGTTTAATTAGGGTGGTTTATGTAAGGGAATTTTATTTGGCAGAGACACTGAGTTACAATTGAAATATGAGATTAATTCAGAGGAGAAAATAGAGTTTTCTTGATCAAGAAATTTTTAACACAAGGAGACATGGGTAAAATTGGAATTAAAATTACAAGAGTGATCACCATGAATTTAGAGATTTTTGGTGAAAATTTTATGATTTTTGGACAAGTGGAGCTATTAAAATAAATTCAAAGAAAATAAAACAGATTAAATGAATTGATCAAGGGCTGAGATTTGATCAAGACAATTCTGGGTACAACTTGGGGACAACAGCAGTCTTGGGGTGCAAACTGGGTATGAGAAGCACGGATAATACAAAATAGAAGAGGAGAGAGAGTGTGTCACTGTGCGACCCTTTTTCGCGCCTCTCACCGCCTTGAAAAGGAACTGGACGATGAATTGCGGAAGAAGGACACGGAGATCCCTCTAAGTGTGCATTGGGGTATATTTATATAAATTTGGAATGCACATTTAAAGGTTTTAGAGATTGTGGGGTCTTTAAGATTCCAATGGGCGCAAGCCCCCATTGTTAATTACCCTGGGCTTTGAACCCGAGGAACCTCTGATTAAGAAAGAGAAAATAAACAAAATAGTTAAGCAATTTTAAGCGGTCATTTGTGAGTAAGGGCATGGAATATATGGAGTTTTCAAAATAGTTTACACCTTGTGAATTGACTTTTTATTTTTTATTGATAAAATGATTTAGTTTTTATTTATTTATTTATTTATTATTTGAACTTATCTTATTTAAATTTATTTAGTCTTGAATGTTGAGATTTATTTTTATTTTAGATTAAGGTTGGTTTAATTCTAAAATTGAATTTTTTTATTTGATAAGAAGAAAAAAAAAGTCTTTTAGTTTATTATTATTATTTTTTACTATTTTATTTATTTATTGATATTTAAATTTATTTAATTTTGAAATTGAGAGTTACTTTTTATTTTTTTCTTTATTTTATGTGAATGTTGATTTAGTTTTGAAATTGAATTTATCTTTAATTGGTAAAAATAAAAATCATAAAGTCTTTTATATTTTTTTTATGTATTTATTTATTTAATTCACTTTTATTTAATTTTTATTTGATTTTGAATAAGAGTTATATTTTTTTTATTTTTTTATTTTTTATTCATTATATATTTAATTTTGTTTATTTTTGTATTTTTGTATATTTTTATTTAGAATTTGATTTAATGAATAAAAATTATATTTATTTATATTAAAAAAAATTTTATCTTATTATTTTTTATGTTATTTCTTTTTATTATATATTTTCAATGAATGCATTACTTTTATTTTATTTTATTATGATTTTTATTCTAATTATTATATTTTATCTTGAAATGATTATTCTTTAATGAAAATGATTTATTATGAAACTATTTTTAATTTATTTTCTCAAGATCTATTTATAAAGAAATTTTATTATATCTTTATTTATACTTATTATCAAAATATTTATGATTTTAAAATATTTTTTAGAATGGACCATAATATTTTTCTGATTTTTATCGGTAAAGAAAATATAATCAAGTAGTGATCTTTTTAGACTTTTTGAGAAAAATATATTAGTAAGATACTAATTTTATTTGATAAAAATATCAATGACAATATTATGAACAACTTTTAGTTTGAATATTTTTTAATTTGAATCCTTTAAAATATTATTTCGGGAGGAATATTAGAAACGGACAAATCTGAAAATTTACGAAGATTTCAGCAGATAATACTGTTTTTTATTTTTTTAGAGTAAAATGAGTTTATAACATACTGATTTTATTTAACAGAAATATGAAATGGGATGTTACAAACAACTTTTATGTTGAACACTTTTCATTTTGAGCTCTTAAAAGTACTGTTTTGAGCAAAATACCAGCAGAAGACGGTTCTGAAAATCAGGAGCTGTCAGGATTGTTTTGCTTATTTGAAAGGTATTTAAAGCGTATTTTTGCATGAAAATTTATATACAAACTTCTCTTGATATGTATTTTATGAATATAAAATAATATATATATGTCACATTTACGGATCGGTACAGTTTTTTAATTCTTTTCTGATAAAGGACTGAACTGGACAGCAGAGGATATTTTGAACATTTTAAACAATCTACTAAAGAAAATATTTTAGAAAAAATATGAACATTTTAAGGAGTATATTTGTAATAACTTTCATTTTGATAATATTTTTATTTAAGCCTATCTTAAATGTGTTTTAAAATGATTTTTATTCAACAGAAAAATAAAAAAGAAAATTTATTTTTATAGAAGGTAATTATCAATTGTAAAGGGGAATATGTATATATAAGAATGTAATTTCAAAAAAGTATTTTAAATCTCAACGAAGCACTCGCGGCTGTGTATAGCCGGCACAAGCTTATACTCCCCAAAACCAGGCACTCGCGACTTTGTATTAGCCGGCACCAAAGCTAAGAAGAGCTTGTTGGTTTTTATTATGCTTAAATTTAAATTCATATAAAATGATATGAAGCTCTAAAAATTATGAAAATTTACAGAGAGATGCACTATAACTAGATCTAGATGCTCACAAAATTTCAATTAAATCGGAGTAGCAGAGATATGATTTTTTATTTTCGAATCAGATCAGGGGCAAAAGCGGAAAATGCGGTACCAGTATTTGCTGTTTTTCAGATCTAAAAAGGCTATAACTTTTTACAGAAAAATCAAAAAAATATAAAATCAGTTTCTATGGATTCATATGACTTATTTCTACAAGATCTGAAAGTTTTATAAGATTTAGAGTAGATCTCATCCTATTTTTCTTTTTATTGCATTTTCAGCCATTTTAGGGCTGATTTTGCGTTTATAAGGAATTCATTGATCTTAAACAGTTTAAATGCATCATTTAGCATCAATCTAACATTCAATGATGTTTGTATGAAAATTTGAGCCAAAAGAAAAATAAAAAAAATGAAAAAAATGAAAAAAAAATGAAAAAGGGAAAGAGAAAATGGATGTTACCAGAACTTGCTGTTTTTTAGAATTAAAAAGGCTATAACTTTTAATAGAAAAATCAAAAAAATATAAAATCAGTTTCTGTAGATTCATATGACTTATTTCTACGAGATCTGAAAGTTTTATAAGATTTGGAGAAGATCTCATCCCGTTTTTTATTTTATTGCATTTTCAGCTATTTTAGGGCTGATTTTGCATTTATAAGGGATTCATTGATCTTAAACGGTTTAAATGCATCATTTAGCTTCAATCTAACATTCAATGATGTTTGCATGCAGATTTGAGCCAAAAGAAAAGAAAGAAAATGAAAAAGATCGAATTGCAACATAAGAACATCAAGAAGAAGAAGAAAAATCGATATTGCACATGAAAAATTTCATCTTTATTGCACGAATCAAAATTACAAGCTCTAATACACTCTTGATATCTATATTTACATGATATATTGCTACCTAGATCTAATTTGTAACTTGAGTAGAAGAGGATTTTATTGAATCTTGTATCTTTGGGCTTGATTTTGATCTCAACTCAAAGATTGGATCTTATTTTGTATCTAATTTGAGCTTCAATTGGTTTTGGCAGCGTTTTGGATTAGCATTCAGCTTGGGATGGGTTGTGTCTCCTGCATTTGAAGGTGGAGAGGGGTTTATATAGGCCTAAGGGGTGGTAGATGGGTGTATGAGATCGGTTTGACTTTTCTTTGACCAATTTATGCACCAACTCCCTTCATTCATCTTCTCATACTCTTCTGAACGTTTTTTGGTGTATTAGACCAGTTCTAAGTGTTTTAAATGTGCTCTAACAGCTGAGGGGACAAGTGGGGCACAAGTGGAGTTTGTTATGTTTGCTGAAAATTTACAAATTTATCCTCCCTAACCACCACTTGGTCATCAGATGATTCTAGTGACTTCTAGAAGGTTGTAGAGGTTCAAACACGTTCTTGTCACTCCTTCCTGCATTTTAGACCTTGCGGATCACAATTACGCACCCGAGACCCGTTTTTGCCTTCAAACCCGTTTCAAGCCACATAGTCGTTCTCCTTCATTTCTTCACAATTTCTTGTGTTTCAAAGCTTGATTAGCATCTAATTGATCCCAGGAATTGATCTATAATGTTTATTCAATCAATAGAATGCTCTGGTATAGAGTTTGACCAACTCGGTTTTTGACCCGATTTGCGAGTTCGTGGTCTCACCAATTTAAAGCTTATGAAATTCAACCAAGCCCTCAAACAATCTCTTGTGACCATGGTGAAGGTGTTTGAAGTGTCAATTTGATCAATTATGGCTCGGATTGCTCAATTTCATTTTTGGATCGGACACTTCCCCTTCAGTTTTCTCCCAAACCGCTCAACCATTTTACAAATTCTTTATCTCATTGTGTTCTCCTCTCCGTGCTCTTTCCAACGGTATATAATATGTGGGTTTTCGTCGCACGGGAGCACCATCACCATTTTTGAATTTTACACCATGGAGAGGCTCGGTACTGTAGCACGCACTGTAGCAGAATGGGAATTTTCGAATTTAGCCCCTCTCCATTTTGATTTTTAATTGGAGTCCTCCATTTGCTGATTTTCTTATTTCTCCTTTGCTTTTAAATTGTTTCTCAAAGATCCCTTTATCCAAATTGCACCAAAATTTGCTCAAAAATTCCTTGAAATATAAAAAAATTCATGGTAATTTTTATTTACCATTTTGCCCCTTGTTCAAGCATCAATTAATTTTTAACGCTTGATTAATTAATTTTTCATTATATTAATCGATAATTTGGAATTTCTTTGATTTCTATAACTCCAAAAATATCAAGTAATATATGAAAATTCTCAGAATTTTATGGAGAATTTGATTTTACCATAAAATTTGAGTTTTGAGATTTTGGGTTTCGAAGAGGTTTTCGATTTGAATTTGTAGAGCTTCAGCATTTAATTCTTTTCTTAAGAATTTTGATTTTTGAGCATTTCACTTTGAATTCTTCTTTTTTTTGGTGCTTCTGGACTTGAATTAAGCCTCTTCGAGCTTTTAAAATTACTCCTTGAATTTTTTGAATCTTTTGTCCCAAGTTGCTTTTTAATTCCTGAATTTTCAGGGGTAAACAAAGAGCCACCCACCAAAGCGGGTCGTGAACACTTTGAGAATTGAAGGGTCTCGCTTTGGTGCATTCAAACTTAACACTTATTCTTACTTTGTAGAGGTTTTCGAATTGAATCTTCTTGTGAATGGTGTTCCCATTTGGATCTCTTCATCTGAAGAGGTTTCAGCTTCATTTCTTCATCCCAAGGATCTCTGATTTACTTTACTCCAATAAGGTTGTCTTTGACAAAAGATACAAGACTCAGGACATTTTGAGTCTGAAGCGCTATGCCAACTCACGTCAGGGCCTGCAGTTATCGGAAGACGGGCTGAGCTTTGTGCGTCTTATCCGACCTTCTAAGTCATTAGCTTGAAGCGTTCTGCCGGCTTTTGGACTTAGGTCTCCAACTCCTTACTGAAACAATCTTCGATTAGAGTCTCATTTGAAGAGGTTTCGGCTTGAACTCTTCATCTGGTGGGATCTTCAATGAAGTACATTTGCTCCAAGAAGTTTCAACCCTGATTTTCTTCTTTGTAGAGGTTTTGGATTTAATTTCTTTTCTGAAAGGTCTTTGTTCAGATACCTTCATCTAAAGAAACTCTTGCTTCACTTCTTCATCCGCAGGGAATCTCAAATTTCGCCTTCGATGCATCCTTTGGCTGAAGATGTTAAAACTTGAGGCCTCTGTCTGTTGGGATCTTCGACAAAGCATCTTCACTTCAAGTGATTTCAACCCTAACTTCTTTTTCTTTCAGCTTATACTTCCGTGTGTTTTTCTTCTGGTGGCTTGTTTACCCGATATCCTTTCAATGGGCTTCGTACCTCAAACTTTTCATCAGGAGATTCTGCTCTTGCCTGATCTTTAATGAACTTTTGCTTTCACCTTTCTTTGCTCCTGATAAGTTTGTATGCTTGTTGTTTGTTTGCTCGCATTTGTTGCTCAATCAGCGTCTCTTCTGATCAGCATTTTTGACACAGCTTCACGGAGGGACCATGGTATTTAATGATACCAATCCTACCTGTATTGACCTCTAGGCCAGGTACAGAGTGAACCCGTTTATCCTTTTATTACTGACGGATAAACTTGCCAGTGTCAATTGTATTATAGATTCAATTGACAACACCATTTTATGGATACTTCATGTATATATCATTTTTAAGTGGAAGCTCACACACTCTCCCCTCATTTGTGCACCTTTGCGTGCTAAAGTGGAAACTCACCGTCGCTCGTCTCCTCTCAATTTGTTTGGTGGAGATGGTATTTTACTTGGATACCGAACCTACTCCGTATTGACCCCTGCCAGGTACATCTGCAGAGCAAACCCGTTTATCCTTTTATTACGACGGATAAACTTGCCGTGTCAATTGGATTATGGATTCAATTGACAACACCATTTTGTGGGGACTTCATATATACTTGTCATTTAATTTTGGAAGCTCACACGCTCTCCCTCATTTGTGCGGCTTTGCGTGCTAAAGTGGAAACTCACCGTCGCTCATCTCCGCTCAATCTATTCGGTGGGGATCCTACCCTCAAACATCCATCACGCATCCCTGCGAGACAGGCTTTCATCGGGTAGGTTCGCTCTCCATGAACAAAGTCACTTCTTTAAGCAAACCACTTTGTTTGACATATAAATGCCAGGTAAAAGCGTAAACCCTTTATTCTGACCCCTCCACGATTTGTTATGGGATTGTAACAAACCATTTCCTTAGGCGTGCGGTGCTTTTGCGGATAAATGCACCCAACCTGGCTTTGTATAACACTCGTGGTGTCGGGGACAAAGGTGACAACCCCTTTTAAAATTTTATTTTTATATGTTTTATTCAAAAATATAGAAAATATTTTTGTTATTTTATAGTATATTTTTTAATATATTTTTATTTGAGGGGAAAATTTTGTTATTATTATTATTTGCTATTAATATGTACGAGAGTTATTTATTTACATGCCTCTCGGAAGCGACTATTACTAGCCACCAATTTGCTCGACCTATCCCTTGGCTTGCACCGTGGGCGACTAATATGAGCAACTTTCGTCATTGGGCGGTACAGATAGTTTAAGGGACAAACTGCAAACCCTGCCCATTTTTATATTTATTCTGTATCAAATGGACAAACCCAATGGTATTTGTGTTATGAGCCCAAACACCAAAGCTATCGCCTTTACCTTCGCGTGGTTTTGGTCTTGATGGTTTCTCCATGGCATCTCATTTTATGATTTTAGTCTTGAGTCTGGATCGAGTTTTATTCGAGATTAATGAATCTGAGTGTTTTGTGCCTTATAGATTCAGTTATTAGAAGATTATGAATTTCATTCACTTAATCACCTTACTGATCTTCTCAATTATGAAACAGTGCTAGCACATAATTTGGGGTGTTAAAACCTGAGCATTTTGAGATTTGTTAGGTTTGATTATCGGAAAACATATGAGATTTGAATCACTATATTGTTTTACCAATCTTCTGAATTATGAAACTGTGTTAGTTCATGATCCAAGCAATAAAAACCTGAGCGTTTTGGGCTTTGTTAGGTTTGATTATCAGAAAATGGGTGAGATTTGGGTCACTTAATCATTTTTGATCTTCTAAATTATGAAATCTGAAGCGCTATGCCAACTCACAATTTAGGTATTGAAACCTAAGCGTTCTGACTTTTATTAGGTTTCTTTATCAGAAAACAGGTGAGATTTGGATCACTTGTTTGTTTTGCTGATCTTCCAAGTTACAAAGCATGAAGCGCACTGCCAACTCATAACTTGGGTACCAAACCTGAGCGTTTTGGGCTTTATTAGGTTTGTTTATCAAAAATAAAAATGGGTGAGATTTAGGTCACTTAATCATTTTACTGATTTTCTAAATTATGAAATTTGAAGCGCTATGCAAACTCACAACTTAGGTATTGAAACCTGAGCGTTTTAGCTTTTATTAGGTTTCTTTATCAGAAAACAGGTGAGATTTGGATCACTTGATTGTTTTGCTGATCTTCCAAGTTATAAAGTATGAAACGCACTGCCAACTCATAACTTGGGTACCAAACCTGAGCGTTTTGGGCTTTGTTAGGTTTATTTATCAAGAGACCGGGTGAGATTTGGATCACTTAATCGTCTCGACTAGATTCATGATTTATGAAATCTGAAACGCTATGCCAGCTCATAACCCAGAGGATTAATAGTTTTAGCGGCCTTTCATTTTTGTGGTTTTGGTTTTTATTTGAGTTTTCGTAATATTTTATTTTATGGTTTTTGTCTTAAATTGAGTTTTGATTTGATATTTATGAGATTTTTTTTTTGTTTTAGGCTTGATTTGGCTCTGATTTAATAATTACAGATTTTCCGTTTGGGGTTTTAGTCTTGATTAATTTTTTCTATTTTTTGAATTTTAAATTTATTAAGGTATCATTTTATTATATTTCTTTTTGGTTTGGGGTACTGACATTTATTTTATTTTGATTTTTTTTATTGAGGCTTTATTTTATTTTTGAGTTTTCGAGCCTATAAAAATTTTTATTCTGGTTTTGGATTTTCGAGCCTATTGAGGCCTTTATTCTATTTTTGGTTTTCAAACTTATAAATGTTTTTATTCTGATTTTGAGTTTTCAGGCCTATTGAGGTCTTTATTTTGTTTTTGGATTTACGAATCTATAGATATTTTTATTTTACTTTTGAGTTTTCGGACCTATTGAGGCATTTATTCTGTTTTTAGATTTTCGGGCCTATATAGGCCTTTATTTTGATTTTGGATTTTCGAGCCTACTGAGATTTTATTTTGATTTCGAGTTTTTGAGCCTATAAAGACCTTTATTTTATTTTTGGGTTTTCGGAACTATTGAGGCATTTATTTTGTTTTTAGATTTTCGGGCCTATATAGGCCTTTATTTTGATTTTGGATTTTCGAGCCTACTGAGATTTTATTTTGATTTCGAGTTTTTGAACCTATAAAGACTTTTATTTTAGGTTTTCGGTCATATAAAAAGTCTTTATTTTATTTTTGGATTTTTCTGTTTAGAAAAGCCTTTATTTTATTTTTAGGTTTTCAAATTTATACAAATTTTTATTCTAATTTTGGGTTTTCAGATCTACTGAGACTTTTTTTTTTTGGTTTTCGGGCCTATTGAAGCCTTTATTATATTTTGGAGTTTTTTAGACCTATTAAGGTATTTATTCTGTTTTTTTGTTTTTGTTTTTGGGTCTATTAAAACTTTTATTTTATTGTTTACACCCCACGACTGATTATGTATGGTGGGACTAATTCTTGATGAATCGCGAATCATCGTTAGATTCATAACCCATTTCGCGGGTATTCTTCATTTTATCGTCTGGACCCTTGATCATCTTCCGAGAATTATTTCATAGTCTCGTGAAGGTCTTGGTTTCGGGTTTTTGACACGTCTCTTAGATAATTTGTCATTTGTGCCAACTTTTAGGTTTTCTTTTCGAAGAAGTGAGCGATGACATCATTATCTTTCCCGTCGCCCGAGTCTTCCTGCTTCATCATCCATCGTTCCCAGGAATCAACGCTAGAGTCTTCCCTGGACTAGGTTGAATCACTTTTATAGAAAATAATAGTTTTCTGAACTATAGATTTTTTTCCCTTCACATATATCAACTTTACGGGTACCACGAAGGTTTTCAAATTTTGTATGTGATTTATCTCCCTTGGGGTTAGGTCTTTGAAGTATTTATCAGTCACCGTTGTGATAAGGACATTACCTCATCTTTTGTTTTGACATTCAATACATGATTTGAGCGATGCACTTCTTTAAGATTCATATTCTTAAACTTCTTAAGAGGGTTTTGATAATTCCCGGCTCCTTTTGGTTTTTCTTCTTTTTGGGTTCTCGATTTCGGGAGATGAGTCTGAATTGATTTAAGATTGAAGAAAATCTCATCATCAGAGTCTTAATCTACCATGTCATGTGAGATAGTGCATACTCTGAATCGCACGCTCTCCTCTTGTTCTTTTGCTTCATGTGGGACCGAGCTTTGAAGAACACTTTGCGGGAGTTCGATTATTCCTTCTGTGTATCATTTCTCAACCCAATCTTTAAATACACAGCAATTCTCGATCGGGTGCCCCAAGACTTGATGATAAGGACAATAATTTGAATCACTGTATTTCTCCATCTCCGTTGGTCTTTTACTTGTTGGTAGGATAAGTTCATTTTCTATCGCTTCTTTAAAGATTTTAGCCACCTTGTCTCTTCGAAAAGAATATGATTTGAGAGTCATATCAGCTCTTCTTTTGTTTGAGAGTCATATCTCGTCTGCTCTCTCTTGCGCACATGGGTTGTTTACCTTTATCTTGGTTCTCTCCGGGGTTCTCATTGCTTTTTTCAAGGTATTAGCGTCACTGATGGTTATTTGGAGGGCTTTGACCATTTCTAGGATTTCATTATTTTGTAGTTTTATATCATGCATCACCTCCCATTGTTCAGCTATTTCTTTTCTGTTGACTTCTACTTGGCATCTCAATTCTTCGATTGAGGGAGGTTTTGCTACTTTGAGATCCCAAACACGGGTTCTCGAGGTATCGCACCATTAGGGCCTTGGTAATAGCGAGGCACATAAGTTTATCTTCTATGTGATCGATCACATATGACGCTTCACTTTCGCTGCTTGTATCTACATCATTTTCAGGTCTTCGAAGACAACGGTAGATAATTTCTTCATCTGATTCTTCTCTTTGTGAGTTTTCAGATGATTCTTGCTCTCTTGATATTGAGTTATTCTCTGACTCTTCTTCATTTGAACTCTTGTACACTGGGATATTACACGGCGTCGTGTGTCCTGAATCTCCAGATTCCTCGGACTCTTCATTTGATGATGTCTCGACTTGGAATGCAGCCCTCTTCATCTGATCCATTGCTTGATCTTTTGGTTTGAAACGTGGTATGAGGTTTGAAGTGAAACTTGATTTCTTCTTCTTCCTTTGAAAATGCATCATATTCTGATTCTTCGTTTGCATGACATTCCTTAATGTTTTCACTGACTCTGAGAATTTATCCTTCTCTTTGCTTTCTTTTGATAAGAAGAACTGATTGTTGTGTAGCCAAGGTCGTCCCAACAATGCCCGATATGATGGCTCAGCATCTATCATATAAAATTTCATCGGGGATTCTAAGCCACCATGTTGTAAGTTCAGGATCACTGCTCCAAGGCCTTCTGGAAGTTTTGGTTGAACTCGTGGATATGTTTTCACATCAAAGGCTTTTATCTTTAAGGTTTTGAGGGGCATGATGTTGATTGAAGATCCAGCATCAACTAGGATACGACCAATTCTTTACTCTTCACGCTTTCCTTTGCTTCGTCTTTCTTTGCAGTCGAGAACCCATGAAGCTTGGGATATTAGCAGAGGACATGCTTTTCGTGTTGGACACTGCTCTTGGTAAATCTTTGAGCGTGTTGACTTTGGTCACACTTAAGAGCATCCTCATCCATCCATCGATATTTTTTTTGATCAAGTTGACCGCTTCGTTCTCGGTCAAGGTCCCATCGCATTTGATACTGAAATTTCTCCATCTGTTGCTGTAATCCACCATGGACTCACCCTTTCTGGGTTTCGTGTTTGCCAGATCGGCTATATTCATTTTATCTGATATCATGGTGAATCTGGCCCTAAATGCATTTACCATTTCATCTCATGTGTTTACACTTTCATTTTCTAATGAATAATATCATTGAAAAGCAGTGCCAACTAGACTTTGAGAGAATTGTCGCATCAATAACGCGTCATTCCCGCCAGTGTTCCCACACGAGGCTACGAAGTGCGCCAAGTGTTGTTCTTGGTTTAGATCTCTATTTCCTTCTCCTGAGGAGACCCTGAATTTTGGGATCACATACCCTTTTAGATATTCTTCAAGATCATAGATGGTAGGATATGGATGTCCACAGTTTCGAACAGGCGGAAGTGCATAGCCACCTCCTACAATCTGCATCTGTTGAGCAATCATCGTTTGTATTTCTTTCTTGGTTACCCCTGGTATTCGGGTTCAGGATTTATGTGACTATGAAAGGTCACTCTCGGGTTGCTAGGACCAGCATTGGTATTTGACCCATCTCTTCCTTTTTTATTTTTAGAATCGACATTGATACTTATTTGATGAGAACCCTTTACTTTGTTAGTATCAGTGTTAAGATTCATTTGCTCTTGTAAAGCCTTGATGGTGTTGGCAAGTTCTTCATTCTGCTTTAACACAGCTATCAAGAGTTCTCACTGTTTCACAAGCTCTTCATCCTGCATCTCTATATGATTTCTCAATAATTCTATGTTGTCAGGAGGGATGTTTGTTGCTCCGTGATTTTCACATCCATCTTCGGAGTCGGAAGGGTTATTTTCTTCGTTCCCTTCTTCTCCAGATTTGTTGCTATCGCTTGTTCCTTTATTTTTTCTTGGTCTCCCTTTTCGACCATTACCTTTACCAGTATTTGTCGTATTGGTTTGATTTTGCGGGGATCGGTCCTCAGAATCTTGAGGATCTTCTGAAGTCACAACATTGACACTGGCGTGGTTTTGAGATTCTTTATTTTCTTCGAAGCTTACGGTGACCATATAGGCCGAGAAATGCCTTTCCAGATCTCCCACATATTTAACGACCCGTCTTTTCTTTCTGACTTTGGTTATTCAGCGAGATAGTTAAATTTTCGAATCGAACCTTGGGACCCAACTTATTAAACACACTATAAGAGGTGTGTTCTTCAGCCACCGATTTTAATTGAGATTCATATTGAGTCTTAGAAGTTACGGGGATCCGTTCTTGTACGGTTTTCTGATTTCTTCCTTTTACGAGTCTCGTAGCTTGAGCGGCTCGATTGCGTTAATTCTGGCTTACTTGATCTTGAGAGAGAAGGATCGACCAGGGTTTGACTAGTACCCGATTTTGGGTTTGGTCAGAGATTTGACATCTCGACTTTCTAGTTTCGGGTCTCTTCTTTCTTTCAAGGTTACTGTCGAGATAGACTTCTTCTGGCTTTGTTGAGGTTTTCTTGATGAAACTTCCCAAACTTGGTGTCTCTGACCTCTAGCAGGGTCCTCTGCTACAATTCTTAGAGCGGAGAAAGAGTTGGATACAAGAATATTCGGCCTAGCCACCAGGCATTCTTGAGGTACTTCTCGAGTTCTTTTCTGGGAGACCTTGAGTGTAAAGGCAGTTTTGGGAGAGATTGTCTTCTTGGTTAGGCGTCTCCTCCTCTTTTGAGGTCCAGTAGGAGAGTCCATGATTTTGTTGTTTATGCCCTTCTGAGTTAGAGCAAAATATACTTCTTCTTCGTCTTCTTCTTCAGTTGGGGCTGCTGCGGAGAAAGGAGCCACCATGGTTGAAGCCACCACTTTGGAGTGTTGATGATGACTTCTTGCGAAGGATGATGGTGTGAGAAGCCACCATTGTTGTTGTCTCGTTGCTGTCGAGATATATCATTTCACCTACAAAACAAAACAACAACTTCAAATTTATTAGTTTTTATTTTTATTTTTTATAAGCAACCACTTAATTTACTTAACTATTTTATTTATTTTTCTCTTTCAAAGATGAGAGGAGAATCTTAGTCCCACCGGCGTGCGATCTCCGTGCGACCCTTTTTCGCGCCTCTCACCGCCTTGAAAAGGAACTGACGATGAATTGCGGAAGAAGGACACGGAGATCCCTCTAAGTGTGCATTGGGGTATATTTATATAAATTTGGAATGCACATTTAAAGGTTTTAGAGATTGTGGGGTCTTTAAGATTCCAATGGGCGCAAGCCCCCATTGTTAATTACCCTGGGCTTTGAACCCGAGGAACCTCTGATTAAGAAAGAGAAAATAAACAAAATAGTTAAGCAATTTTAAGCGGTCGCTGTGAGTAAGGGCATGGAATATATGGAGTTTTCAAAATAGTTTACACCTTGTGAATTGACTTTTTATTTTTTATTGATAAAATGATTTAGTTTTTATTTATTTATTTATTTATTATTTGAACTTATCTTATTTAAATTTATTTAGTCTTGAATGTTGAGATTTATTTTTATTTTAGATTAAGGTTGGTTTAATTCTAAAATTGAATTTTTTTATTTGATAAGAAGAAAAAAAAAGTCTTTTAGTTTATTATTATTATTTTTTACTATTTTATTTATTTATTGATATTTAAATTTATTTAATTTTGAAATTGAGAGTTACTTTTTATTTTTTTCTTTATTTTATGTGAATGTTGATTTAGTTTTGAAATTGAATTTATCTTTAATTGGTAAAAATAAAAATCATAAAGTCTTTTATATTTTTTTTATGTATTTATTTATTTAATTCACTTTTATTTAATTTTTATTTGATTTTGAATAAGAGTTATATTTTTTTTTTTTTTTTTTTTTATTCATTATATATTTAATTTTGTTTATTTTTGTATTTTTGTATATTTTTATTTAGAATTTGATTTAATGAATAAAAATTATATTTATTTATATTAAAAAAATTTTATCTTATTATTTTTTATGTTATTTCTTTTTATTATATATTTTCAATGAATGCATTACTTTTATTTTATTTTATTATGATTTTTATTCTAATTATTATATTTTATCTTGAAATGATTATTCTTTAATGAAAATGATTTATTATGAAACTATTTTTAATTTATTTTTTTAAGATCTATTTATAAAGAAATTTTATTATATTTTATTTATACTTATTATCAAAATATTTATGATTTTAAAATATTTTTTAGAATGGACCATAATATTTTTCTGATTTTTATCGGTAAAGAAAATATAATCAAGTAGTGATCTTTTTAGACTTTTTGAGAAAAATATATTAGTAAGATACTAATTTTATTTGATAAAAATATCAATGACAATGTTATGAACAACTTTTAGTTTGAATATTTTTTAATTTGAATCCTTTAAAATATTATTTCGGGAGGAATATTAGAAACGGACAAATCTGAAAATTTACGAAGATTTCAGCAGATAATACTGTTTTTTTTTTAGAGTAAAATGAGTTTATAACATACTGATTTTATTTAACAGAAATATGAAATGGGATGTTACAAACAACTTTTATGTTGAACACTTTTCATTTTGAGCTCTTAAAAGTACTGTTTTGAGCAAAATACCAGCAGAAGACGGTTCTGAAAATCAGGAGCTGTCAGGATTGTTTTGCTTATTTGAAAGGTATTTAAAGCGTATTTTTGCATGAAAATTTATATACAAACTCCTCTTGATATGTATTTTATGAATATAAAATAATATATATATGTCACATTTACGGATCGGTACAGTTTTTTAATTCTTTTCTGATAAAGGACTGAACTGGACAGCAGAGGATATTTTGAACATTTTAAACAATCTACTAAAGAAAATATTTTAGAAAAAATATGAACATTTTAAGGAGTATATTTGTAATAACTTTCATTTTGATAATATTTTTATTTAAGCCTATCTTAAATGTGTTTTAAAATGATTTTTATTCAACAGAAAAATAAAAAAGAAAATTTATTTTTATAGAAGGTAATTATCAATTGTAAAGGGGAATATGTATATATAAGAATGTAATTTCAAAAAAGTATTTTAAATCTCAACAGAAGCGAGCACTCGCGGCTGTGTATAGCCGGCACAAGCTTATACTCCCCAAAACCAGGCACTCGCGACTTTGTATTAGCCGGCACCAAAGCTAAGAAGAGCTTGTTGGTTTTTATTATGCTTAAATTTAAATTCATATAAAATGATATGAAGCTCTAAAAATTATGAAAATTTACAGAGAGATGCACTATAACTAGATCTAGATGCTCACAAAATTTCAATTAAATCGGAGTAGCAGAGATATGATTTTTTATTTTCGAATCAGATCAGGGGCAAAAGCGGAAAATGCGGTACCAGTATTTGCTGTTTTTCAGATCTAAAAAGGCTATAACTTTTTACAGAAAAATCAAAAAAATATAAAATCAGTTTCTATGGATTCATATGACTTATTTCTACAAGATCTGAAAGTTTTATAAGATTTAGAGTAGATCTCATCCTATTTTTCTTTTTATTGCATTTTCAGCCATTTTAGGGCTGATTTTGCGTTTATAAGGAATTCATTGATCTTAAACGGTTTAAATGCATCATTTAGCATCAATCTAACATTCAATGATGTTTGTATGAAGATTTGAGCCAAAAGAAAAATAAAAAAAATGAAAAAAATGAAAAAAAAAAATGAAAAAGGGAAAGAGAAAATGGATGTTACCAGAACTTGCTGTTTTTTAGAATTAAAAAGGCTATAACTTTTTATAGAAAAATCAAAAAAATATAAAATCAGTTTCTGTAGATTCATATGACTTATTTCTACGAGATCTGAAAGTTTTATAAGATTTGGAGAAGATCTCATCCCGTTTTTTATTTTATTGCATTTTCAGCTATTTTAGGGCTGATTTTGCATTTATAAGGGATTCATTGATCTTAAACGGTTTAAATGCATCATTTAGCTTCAATCTAACATTCAATGATGTTTGCATGCAGATTTGAGCCAAAAGAAAAGAAAGAAAATGAAAAAGATCGAATTGCAACATAAGAACATCAAGAAGAAGAAGAAAAATCGATATTGCACATGAAAAATTTCATCTTTATTGCACGAATCAAAATTACAAGCTCTAATACACTCTTGATATCTATATTTACATGATATATTGCTACCTAGATCTAATTTGTAACTTGAGTAGAAGAGGATTTTATTGAATCTTGTATCTTTGGGCTTGATTTTGATCTAAACTCAAAGATTGGATCTTATTTTGTATCTAATTTGAGCTTCAATTGGTTTTGGCAACGTTTTGGATTAGCATTCAGCTTGGGATGGGTTGTGTCTCTTGCATTTGAAGGTGGAGAGGGGTTTATATAGGCCTAAGGGGTGGTAGATGGGTGTATGAGATCGGTTTGACTTTTCTTTGACCAATTTATGCACCAACTCCCTTCATTCATCTTCTCATACTCTTCTGAACGTTTTTGGTGTATTAGACCAGTTCTAAGTGTTTTAAATGTGCTCTAACAACTGAGGGGACAAGTGGGGCACAAGTGGAGTTTGTTATGTTTGCTGAAAATTTACAAATTTATCCTCCCTAACCACCACTTGGTCATCAGATGATTCTAGTGACTTCTAGAAGGTTGTAGAGGTTCAAACACGTTCTTGTCACTCCCTTCCTGCATTTTAGACCTTGCCGGATCACAATTACGCACCCGAGACCCGTTTTTGCCTTCAAACCCGGTTTCAAGCCACATAGTCGTTCTCCTTCATTTCTTCACAATTTCTTGTGTTTCAAAGCTTGATTAGCATCTAATTGATCCCAGGAATTGATCTATAATGTTTATTCAATCAATAGAATGCTCTGGTATAGAGTTTGACCAACTCGGTTTTTTGACCCGATTTGCGAGTTCGTGGTCTCACCAATTTAAAGCTTATGAAATTCAACCAAGCCCTCAAACAATCTCTTGTGACCATGGTGAAGGTGTTTGAAGTGTCAATTTGATCAATTATGGCTCGGATTGCTCAATTTCATTTTTGGATCGGACACTTCCCCTTCAGTTTTCTCCCAAACCGCTCAACCATTTTACAAATTCTTTATCTCATTGTGTTCTCCTCTCCGTGCTCTTTCCAACGGTATATAATATGTGGGTTTTCGTCGCACGGGAGCACCATCACCATTTTTGAATTTTACACCATGGAGAGGCTCGGTACTGTAGCACGCACTGTAGCAGAATGGGAATTTTCGAATTTAGCCCCTCTCCATTTTGATTTTTAATTGGAGTCCTCCATTTGCTGATTTTCTTATTTCTCCTTTGCTTTTAAATTGTTTCTCAAAGATCCCTTTATCCAAATTGCACCAAAATTTGCTCAAAAATTCCTTGAAATATAAAAAAATTTATGGTAATTTTTATTTACCATTTTGCCCTTGTTCAAGCATCAATTAATTTTTAACGCTTGATTAATTAATTTTTCATTATATTAATCGATAATTTGGAATTTCTTTGATTTCTATAACTCCAAAAATATCAAGTAATATATGAAAATTCTCAGAATTTTATGGAGAATTTGATTTTACCATAAAATTTGAGTTTTGAGATTTTGGGTTTCGAAGAGGTTTTCGATTTGAATTTGTAGAGCTTCAAAGATTTAATTCTTTTCTTAAGAATTTTGATTTTTGAGCATTTCACTGAATTCTTCTTTTTTTCTTGGTGCTTCTGGACTTGAATTAAGCCTCTTCGAGCTTTTAAAATTACTCCTTGAATTTTTTGAATCTTTTGTCCCAAGTTGCTTTTTAATTCCCGAATTTTAAACAATACGGGTAAACGATCACGTGAGAGCGAGCCAAGTCAGCAATCAACAGTCACGTGTCACAACCCTATTGGTCCACGTCAGCACAGATGTGCCCTACATTGGCGTGAAGCACCTGACAAGTGGGTCCACACATACCACGTGACACTCACTTATTGGTCCACATCAGCAGCCACTTCACCAGACAGAGACACATGGCATAATGCTATTGGTGCAAACCTACACATGTCAGCAGGGTAGAGGTGACATGGCAGCACCTTAGGTCACCACATCATCAGATGCATGCCATGTGGCAGCATACCATGAAGCCACCTCACCATTTAGGGTACAACAAATAGACACATGTCAATAGGCCATTGGACCAAGGCAGCACATGTGGGCCCCTCTATGCGCCATGTGTCACTCACATGATGGTGCACAATCAGCAGAGATTAACAATTATAATAGGGTGATTAGCACAAATACTTCAAAATCAGACAAAGCAGCCTATAGAAACCTGCTACATCAGCATGATTAACCCTAAGATGTTAACATGGCCACCCCTAAAACTATTAACACCTACCAATGGGGCCCAGTGCTCAGGAACACAAGCAGAGGCACATGGTTAAGCTGTGACCCAAGTCTATTTAGCCTACTCATTCAAATCAACACAGCCTATTCAAAATTGAAAATAAAAGGAGAATGCACATGGTGCATGCGTCTCTAGTCGCTGGTATTCTCTTCTCTGGTGCTTCGGTGCATGTGTGCCTAGCCCATCCATCCCAGTCGAAGACTCTCCCCGCTCTCGCTTCTTCTTCTCCTCATGCGCGAGTGCTATCCTCTTCCCATGACATCTCACCATCGTAAGGGGGCTTCGATACAAGCAACAAGCATCAATGCATCAGTCAGAGAAGTGAGAACAAAGGGATAACAATGAAGGAAGGATTGAGCAACAAATTTACTTTGATTTCAATCGAGATAGAAAGGAGTGTACTTTTAGGAGTTGTGATTGGGTGCTTCAAACTCTAAATTGAGCACGAAAATGGTTTCCCTATGCTAAGGCAACGCCGATTGACAAGTAATTGTGACACAATTGAGTTAGAGAAATGTTCAAGTGTGAGGAGTTGCGAGAGGCAGTGATGAAAAGACAAACCTAATAGGTGTTCCAGAGATCAAATTGGATGGTGAAAGAGCTTATTCAGATCAAGGCGATGTTAATTGGCAAGAGCTGAGAGAGTAATTGGATGGAAGATTATGAATTTGACCAAGAGAGAAGGCGGGTCAGAAGTGCAATTTAAAATTCGAGTGGAACTCAATATAATTGAGAATGAAAAGGGGCTAGTCACTCACCTATTGAAGCATGTGCCAAATTGGGGTCAAATAAGTTGCGGCACAGTTAAAACCAGTAACAGAAACGGTTAGAGCAACTCGACAACAAATACAACTCAATCTCAACCATCCAAGCAATGAGAATGGAGGGCTATGATCTGTCCAAGCTGGCAATCCAACTCAGAAGCGGTCAACCAATCACAATGAAGAGAAATGGCCGATTGAGACATATATAAACTGAGAACCAACAACAACAAAAAATAGAGGGGAGGAGACAACAAGAGATATATTGCAATTGAGAGCACATACACACACACACACGCACGTTCTAACTACTGTAGAGAGATACAAAGTGAGAAATCAGTGAAAGAAGTTAATCAATTTGTGCTACTATTGAGAATCAAAGGTAATTAGCTATGCTAATCAATTTAGTTGATATTTTCTTTGCAGTTCTTTCTCTAGAATTGAGCTTGAAGCATTCAATTCATGTTTATTAGGCAGTCAATTCGATTTCTTCCTTGCTCCTGTTGTTTCTCTTTGAAAATTTACTTCTTTCTCTTCTCCCTTTACTGTTTCTCCTTTAAAGAACGTCAATCAACATCAATTGGTTGTATTCAGTGAGCCACTGACCCAATCACAAAGTGATTGGCGAGCCTTTAGGCCTGAACCAGCTATAAAGATCAAGAATTTACAGTTTACGTGTTACTATGTCGATTTTTTTGTTGTTGAGAGTTTTCACCTTTGATCGATCCTTCTATTTTTGATTAGATAATGATTGAGAGATAAAAGTTTACTATCTAGTAATCACTTTGATTAAGTCACTGTAATTGATAAGGATATGTTCGAGTTGTGAAATTCTTGTTGCAAATATACTAACTTCGACAAAATCAGTATATCGCTAACTGTCAGCAGTCGAATTGGATAGGATTATTTGAATCTCAGTGAGCCATTGACCCTAGCTTAAGCTGGGTGTGCCTTTAGGCTTGAGATATGTTAATTAAGTATGGAAACTCATTTAACATTAAGAATTCAAAGGAAGATTGAAACTGGCATCAGTCGGTATGGTGCATCGTTGAGTTATGTATGTTCTAACATGACTGTGAACAAAAGAGAACCTCTGCATTCACTTCATATCACAACATTGCAAGGCGACGTGTACTGTACTTGTAATTTGTCAAAACACTAATCAATTTAGCTGAATTGTATTTTGATACCATGAGTCGCAACCGACTTCAAGCTTCAAGAACACCTAACGCAGTGAGCCACTGGCCCTAGCTTAAGCTAGGCGAGCCTTTAGGCATGAGAGGTGAGAGTTAAGGGTGTTAACTCACTAAGCATCAAAGAATTATGAATGATTGGATTGGTACCGATCGGTACTATACAATACCAAACAATGCTGCACTTCAACATGGGAGAGAGCAAGCAAGGATCTCCTTACTCTCCTCAGATCGTATCAATATATCAAGACGATGCTTAACAAACTCGCAATTGTAAAAAAAACTTTGATGGAATTCATTGAATTTGGCAAAGGAATCAATTTGGTACCGATCCCGATCAGTACACTAATTGGTACCATCGCACAACGTCAAGCATCGCATGGATCTTCGATCAGACACCATAAGGAGACTCCACGCATTGAGAGGATACCGAGGCACTAGCCTGATCGGAGGTACGGAGCTCCGATCATCGGAAATGCCACTTAGCACGGATTTTGAAGCATCGACAAAGTAGAGATACAGAGAGTTTATTCTGCACGACTATTGAAGCGTATCCTAATCTTGAGGATCCATCAATGACTGAGATCTGCCAAGAGTTTAGAAAATTAAAACGGGAAGAGATCTGGGCCTTAGATCTATTAAACACTAATCTCAGTTAAATCCGACGGCCTAAGTGCAAGTGAACATTTAAATAAAAATTCTGCACTAATCTCAGCACAATCCAGTAGTCCGGATTAATTCGGGGATTAATCTCGGCCCAACTACTAAGAAGGCCCAGCAAAAAAAAAGAAAATAAATCTCGGCCTAATTCCAAAGCCCAAAACTCAATTAAATAACATAAAATTAAAAATAAAGAGTAAATAAATCATTTGGAGGCCTTTTCAAACTCCAAATTGACTCAAATTTATTTCTATTTTTTTTATTTTTCATAGTATTTTTCTTTGTAAAAATATTTCAGTTTTAAGAATATTGCTGTATCAAAAAAATTTAAAAGGAAAAGGACTTTATTCATTTTTTCTGTTTGACCAAGTTTTGACTTGCTATTTTGGCTATTATAAAAATCTTAAAAATTCAAATAAAATTCTGAATAATATCCAACTATTTTTCCATTATTTTTATAAATAATTTTCTACAAAAAATAAAGATAGTTAAAAAAATAATAAAAATAAAATCTTATTACTTTGACTATTATAAAAAATCTTAAAAATTCAAATAAAATTCAAAATAATAGCCAACTTATTTCCTATTATTTTTGTGACTTATTTTCTACCGAAATAAGTAGAGTTTGAAATAAAAATATACATAATAATAATAATAAAATAGTAAAAAAAATAATAAAAAATAAGAAATCGTTGTAACGATTCCCTGAATCATTATACGGTTCACCAAAGCATTGAATGCTTCACGAGACATTGGCAATACTTTGACTGTTCTCTAACAAGTCAATATATTCTAAGGAATCATTATAACGATTCCTTGAATCGTTATAATGATTCATCAAAACGTTGGACGCTTTATAGAGCGTTAGCAACGTTTTGACTATTTGACCAACTTTCTGACAAGTCTGCCATCTTCTGTGAATCGTTATAATGATTTGTTGAAGTGTTATAACGGTTTGTTGAATCGTTACACAATTCCTAAGGTGATGAATGATTAATAAGGTGATAATACACCTTGTTGACTGCTGATGAGACATCACAATATGGTAGCTTCTGAGCTAGCTTGTCTAGGAGCTCATTCTCTAACGAACTTGTCTCAATATTAGACCAGCCAAGAGCCCCGAGTCTAATTTTGTACGTAAGTTAACCTTGAATCTATGAATCAGCTAGTTGCTCAAGTGTGTTGATTTCAAGAGAAAAGAATATCACGATGTCCAAAGATGTGACATCATGATGATTCTGTGTCATGAATAAGTAATTCATGACCAGTCATACTAGTAAAACCAAACTAATCCGTCGATAAGTTTATCTTCTAGTTCATGAGGTTGAACTGATCTGTAGTAAGTTCATCTCTCGAGATTGTAGGATTGAATCGATATGTAGTAGATTCATCCTCAAAACAGTGAATCTGAACCGATCTATAGTAGGTTCTTTCACTAACACACGCCTCAATGTCAAACTGGCTCAATGCTTCAGGTATGACTTTGTGTGCAGTTATGTTTCTAAGTTTATGAATCCGCTCAGTGAATGGAATTCATGATCTAGAAGATCAGTGAGAAGAAATAAGTGGGCCAAATCCACCCGTCTCTGATTCACCAAATTTCAAGATCAACCCACTAAGTGTTTCGAGTTGTATTTTGTGTGATTGGTCGTTGACTAGTAAAGATTGAACCGATCTGTAGTGAGTTCATCTTCTAGGTCAACTAAGGTCGGGTCAATCTGTAGTAGACTCACCTTCTATCCCTCCGCAAAGGTCGATCTGATCTGTTAGTAAGATCGTCTCTCGAAGCGGTAAAGATTGAACTGATCTTTAGTAAGTTCATCTTTTCATCCCCTATCTCACTGGACTGACCTGTTAGTAAGTCTAGGGTGCTTCAAAGAACCCCGATCACCGAAGCACGTGACCACTTGACCATCATTTAACCTTCCCCTTTTAAAGATCCGGGTGTCTTAACGTTAATAGAATTAACGGTGGGGGTTTGCGCATCGTAAAATAAATGCATGCTCAGGAGGGATCTCCATGTCCTTCCTCCGCATCCCATCGCCCAATGGCGGTGCGGAGCGTGCGAGAAAGGGTCGCACAAAATCATTTGGAGGTTTTTCAAACTCTAAATTGACTCAAATTTTTTCTATTTTTTTTTATTTTTCATAGTATTTTTCTATGTAAAAACATTTCAATTTTAATAATCCTACTATACTGAAACAATTTAAAAGTAAAATAACATTATTATTTTTTTTTTCTGTTTGACCAAGTTTTGGCTTGCTATGTTGGCTATTATAAAACCCTAAATATCTAAATAAAATTATGAATAATAGTCAACCTATTTTTTTATTATTTTTATGAGTAATTTTCTAAAAAAAATAAAGAGAGTTAAAAATAAAAATAAAATCACTTTTGTAATTGAGATAATAATAAAGGATATTATCTTATCAATAATAATATAATAATTCTTATGCATTTTTTTGAGGTGATTAAATAAGCTCACACAAGGGGTGTAGTGCAACAAAATATTTTTGCATAAGTAATACAATACTCAGAACAATTAGTTAACAATAATTATGATAAAAACATCCTGAACACCTGTCAAAAGATAATTGAAGTATAACATCAACATAGTGAGTGTGTTGACTTCAAAGAAGAGCATCATGATGTCTGAAGAGGTGACATCATGGTGTTGAGATTGATGATTCAGTGATCATCAATACACCAGTTGCCTTCCAAGGCTAGTGGTGTACAAATATGGGACCGAGTTGCTCGTAAGCCCATAATCTGACCAGATTAGATGAATTGAGCTGAACTGTCTAGAAACTCTCACTCTAACAAACCTGTCTCAATATTATACCAGCTAAGTGTTTCGAATCTAATTTTGTATACAAGGTAATCCTGAATCCGTGAATCTGCCAAGTGCTTAGAATTCATGATTTGGGAGATTCAACCTGATTTGTCCACTTTGGAGATCAATGTTTGAAGATATGACTTGACATGCCGGACTAAATTGATATGTCTTCTAGTCCATGAGATCGAACCGACTTGATAAATTTATCTCCTAAGTCACAAGATTAAACGATCTTTTGTAGGTTCAAACACACTTGTCTCAAAGTTGAACTAGTTTACACTTCATTTGACTTTTTGTATATAAGTAGATTTATGATCTAAAGATCGATATGTTTGTAAATTTTTCTTCTCAGTCCTTCATTGATTTTGATCATTGACAAGTTAATATTGACCTATTTGTAAGTTTATCTTCTAGATCTTAAGTCACAAGATTGAGACTCGTCATCTACCTTTGTAAGTTCATATTTTAAAAGATTGAACCCGAAATTTATCTTCCTCTACCATAAAATGAACTAATCTGTTTGTAACTTCATTTTCTACCAACCTATTTTCATTACTCTATATCAAGTGAACTAATCTGTGTGTAAGTTCATCTATATATCTTTTATCTGAACTCAAGTGAACTGATATGTGTGTATGTTCATCTTTTATTGCATTTGCATCTGCTTTGAATTGAGCTGCTTTGTTTGTAAGTTCATTTTTTTTTATCTAAACTGATCTGTTTGTAAGTTCATTTTCACCTATTTCTAAACCCTAAACTGATCTGTTGGTATAGTTCGTCTGTCAACACTTTATGTAAGTTGAATTAATCTGTTTGAAGATTCAATTTATAAGTTCATCTTCTCGTCATTCTGTCTCACCACTAATCGATAAGTCCATAGTGTTTCGTAGTGATCCGTCACTGGTACCATTCAACCACTTTATCTTTAGCTATAGTATTTGCTTCTCCTTTTGAGATCTACTCATTAATAGCGATAATTAACGGTAAGTCCATTGAAAACCCCTAAATGGTCCCAATGTTTTAACGTAGTGATTCTTCTTCCATATCTTATCACCCCGCAGCGGTATGGAGCGCGTGAAAAAGAGTCGCACAAGTATGTATGACATATTTTAAATAGTTTTTGACACATGAGAGATGTATATAAATTAACATAGAATATTAATTTATATGTTGACCTTTTTATTATATGGGATTGTTGACTTAATTAAATATTAAAATGATTAATGCCAAAGCCCAAATATATTTTCAGTTGGAGAGAATTGATTAGTGATGACATGATTGAAGGATAATTAAATATGTCATTAAATCTAATCAATTTCCATAAAGGAGGAGAGAAATTTCAAATTAGTTTTGGGCTAACTTTGAACAAAGATTTGAAAGGATAAATATTAACTATTCTGGACATATAATCTATGAAAATCGAAGCTCTTTAAGTCTAAAATCCAACGGTGAAAGTTTCAGATCGTTTGGAGTTATCTAAAAAGAGATATAATAATTTTAGTACTGAAATATCAGAATTCTAAGAAATTTAGCATATATCTCTTTACTGAAATTTTGCTTCTCCCTCTCTCATTTCTCTCATGTGTTGAGATCTAGATATCCTCAAAGTATTTTTGAAATAACAAAAAAAATTAAACTATGATTAAGATTCTACTTGTTGATCTTTTACTAGCCGTAGAGATATAAGTTTTTCTTTAATCTTTCGGTGGATACTTAGGAGGCTCGACATTTGATGAGCTAAAACACAACCACCATTGGAAGAGAAAGGAATAAGAAGTTGCTAAGGGAGACAACCTTCATGATTTGATTTGGAGATCAAAGTCAATGTATTATGTTATTCCTTTGTTCATTATACTAATTAAGATTATTTCTTGCACTTATAATAATTAGATAGTTTGTTTTGAGTTGAATAAAATTTTTATTTTATTCATTGCTATTTATGCATCAAAACCTTCATATAACTTTAGTAAATTCTTAAAAATATGGATCTCCACAATATTCTTAAATTACTGTACATGAATCTCCAGAATATTCTTAAAATCTTAAATTTAAAAATTACTACATTGTTTCACTGTACATGGATCCGTTGTCAATGGATTATTTTGATAATTATGATAATGACATTCTAAAAAAATATAAAAATTCTTAAAAATAAAATATTTTTATAGATTCTTTAATTTATAGATTGATAATGTTTCAAAATTTATATAATTAGTTATTATTTGATAGTCCATTAAACTTTATTAAATTATAATTTATGATAAATTATATAAAATTTTGATGTTCTTTGATGGACTATCAAATGATATTTAAAATGTATGAAATATAAAACTCTATTTATTTAAATTTGAAGAATATATATATTTCTATAGTTGTGCCTAATTTTAATTATTGTTGGGTTGAGAAATTACTATACTTATCCTTGGACATTATATCCATTGTGTCCGGACTTATATTTTTTTTCTGAAGCCGTCAGTGATTTGATCTCTGTTAAAGTAACAGTTCATTATTTAGAAAGATTAACTTTCAAGTAACAAAGAAGAATTTGATACAAAAGGATCAGGAAATTCTCTTGGCGAGTAAAGAACAAATTGAAAAATAGTTCTCTCTTGATCATGCATGTATCAAGATGCATGCTAATTCATAAAAACAACTATTCTAAAAATTCATTGCACCAATCAAAGCTGGACGCCGATAATATATTCTTCTAATTTTAAAACAACAAGGTGGATTTGACATAATAGAAAATGGTGTGCATTTATTATCTATTTTTTACCCATATATTAATATTTAATACGGAACGACAATATAAATGCATATAAATGAGATTTAGAATCTGACCGAGGACAGATGGACATTGCTTATACTAATTCAACTTGACATAATTAAAGATGGCACCAATAGGCTTGACAACAATGCCAACAATATAAATGTAGCATTAGTTTGAGTGTTTGACCAATCTTCAACAAATATATATTCTGTTGTATTGCTCTTGCATATCACACTACTATAGTGCTGCATGTACTTCCAAAAAAAAATACCACGCTTGCACAAATTGGTACTGCATGCTTCCGAATAACAATAAAAAATAACTTAATTGAGATGCCTTTTATTAACTTCTAATAATAGCGAGATTAATTTACAAACACATTACGTACATCGAGTCTAAAGTCAAATTCATATTTTCACCATATTTTTCCTTCGTCAACTTGCAAAAATATAGACGGTTCTTAACTTCTTATCTCTAAAAAAAATTAAATAATGTAGTATTTAATTATATAAGATACTCCGGGGACCAATAAAGGTAATTGGAGCCATACAAATCATAAAGCTTATGACGCGGACAAATATGACATTTAAACCCGATAAGTCAAATTTAAATTTGTATTATAATATTTATTAATATAAGACATGTTGTAATTAATAATAATTAATTCCAACAAATCTAAATGTATTCAATAATTAATTTGCATGAAGCGCATATGTTCACTCCAAAATAAATAAATAAAGTTAGGGATGCTAAATCCACCACGTACGCACGACGAGACGTGTGTATGAAAAGTTAAATGAATAAAATAAATCAAATATCGAATAAATAAAACAATAATAATAATAATACAGAACAATAACCGTCCAGAGTAACAAAAATAGAATACAATGTCGACATCGGCGGGGCTAGCTTCATCAGAATGGGCAGCAAAATCTCTCAAAGAAAAACCCAAAAGAAGAAACAAAACTCAAAACCCGATGGATCCTAATCAACTACCCTGCTCACATGCGGATGCAACAAAGCATTTCTGTCACCACGCAGAACTGCACCTAGTACTCTCTCAGCAAAATAAATCCCGTACTTGTGTACCTGGATCTCACACCCACCGTGAAACCGTGAGTAATTTTAAAAATTACTTAGTATGAATTTAGATTCAGCCTTAAGATTTGATCTTCTTTTCTAGACTAGACCCAAATGCCAATACTGACTTCCTAAATGCAATAAATATTCATTTATAAATAAATTTATAATTTAATGCATCTCTTTAAAAATTTCGCTATGATGCGATGACAAAGAAACCCGAAATAAAAAAACCGTTGGATAATAACATAATGTGTGTGTATATATATATATATAGAGAGAGAGAGAATTAGGTTATGGTGCTTTGCAAAGTACAAAAGTGTTGTGTGCTTTGCGCTCTATTTTTAATTTTAAGTCAAAAATGATCGATCAAAACTGCTCAATCTAATCTCCATATCAAAATCTATTAGTAGACCAAATTCTATATTTTTGAAATTTATTTGCTATTTTTTTGGATAGAGAGAAAACAAGCATTTTTGGATGAACCAGAATTCTCAGATCAAGTCATTTTCTCCTCATCAGAAAAAATAGCAAAAAAATTCTAAAAAAAATATAAAATTTGGTTTACTAATAGAATTTTATATGAAGATTAGATTGAATGGTTCAGATCTATTATTTCTGACTTGAAATTAAAAATAAAAAATAAAGCACACAACGCCTCTGTGCTTTGCAAAGCACCATAGTTGGACTATATATATATATATATAAAGTACGAGATTGAAGCACCCGTATATATATAACCTAGTTGCAGATCATTAGTCCATCCACAAACGGGCACGTGATCGGGCCCTGGACTTGTGACTTACCTAAGCGGTCACGTATTCAGGCCTAACTTACAAACTTAGGATTTTCGAGTAAGCGGGCGCCAATGCCCTGAATACCTTGGAAAAATTCGGCCTCGCGGGATGATAATGCCCTAGGAGAGTGACAACTAAAAGCACGTATTCGGTATTCTGAATTTGATGATCCACCTCACGGAATAATAGTAATATAATAAAACAAAAGAGATTAAGAAGTTATGCTTTTAGTTGTCATATCGTCTAAAAGATAACTACTCGTGAAATAACAAATCAGAAACTAATATAAATGAGAGCCTACACTGTATCAACCAGGGGGTCGAGGACCGCATCCCAAGAAATGACAAACATAATATAATACAAATATGAGCATACACTGTACCAATCGGGGCTAGAGGACCGCATCCCGAATGAGAGCCTATACTGTACCAACCGGGGGCCAGATGACCGTATATCGAGAAATGACAAAATGAAATATAATACAAATAGAATTTTACACTATACCAACCAGGGTACACTGTACAAAAATGAAAATTTCGGATGCATTTATTTAATAATTATTGTCAAGATTGTCAAGAGATCTCTCCCCATCAGAAAAATAGTAAAAAGTGAGGGAAAAAAGTGATTAACTTTCGCAATGAGACAAGGAAACTTATATATATACGGTCCGTTTGAATTAAACATTGTTGATAGCTGATGAGTTATTTTGATCAAGTCAAATTCTCCAAGCAAATAGTTACTTGCAATAATATAAATATATTGTTTGAATCAGTTGGTTGCTTGCAATATTGTGAGGACGGTATAACTTTTCTGATGACAATTGGTTGTTGGCATGACAACTGTCATTTGTAAACTCACCTTTTTTAAAATATTTTATTATGCATTTTTTCACGCATTTGAAATACATATTTATCTTTTGAGCTTTTATATCAATGCATATATACGATGTTTTGAAAAACATTTTTTTTATAAAATGTCAATCTGAAAATGCGTTAAGGATTGGGATTTTAAAATTTGACCTTCCTGAATCCCATGCATATTACTTTTTCTTAGAAATTTAATTTACATTTTCGATGGTCTGAAAAAATAATCTGAGTTAAATTAAGGTGGAGCCTACTTGCTACAATGCAAACTGAGAATTTAAGTTCAATTTAAATGTTTCAATAAATATAGCAATGGCTCTACGTCAACGTGGACAAGCTTGGTAAAGCATAAATCAATGCTCAGGATCTACGTGGCCGTCAAATTTAGCATCGTTTATTATTATTTAATAATTCGTGAAACAAGAACAATAATTTGGTCCGATTGAACATAAAAATTACGAACATTTTATTTTTTTTGAGGAAAAAAATTAGGAACGTTTTATTATTTAATATTTCGTGAAACATGAACTATAATTCGGTCCCATTGAATATAAGTGTTTCACAGTGGCATAGCTGAATAAGGAAAAAAAAATTATTCGCCTATTGTTTATTAAATGCTTCAAAGTGCAAGCTCTCTCTCTGAATACAGGATGGCTTAGTCTTTGAATTTCACACTAAGTAAGGATAGTTCCTGTATCCCGAGATAGGAATAGGATGTGTTATCGTGAGAGGAATATAAGATTATATTATTTCGATTGGGATGTCAGATTGATTCATTTTCCTCTCTCATTTCCTCTCTCTGAATATAGGATGTCTTAGTCTTTGAATTTCACACTAAGTAAGGATAGTTCCTGTATCTCGAGATAGGAATAGGATGTGTTATCCTGAGAGGAATATAAGATTATATTATTTCTATTGGGATGTCGGATAGATTCATTTTCCTCTCTCTCTGAATACCAGGATGTCTTAGTCTTTGAATTTCACACTAAGTAAGGATAGTTTCTGTATCCCGAGATAGGAATAGGATGTGTTATCCTGAGAGGAATATAAGATTATATTATTTCGATTGGGATGTCGGATTGATTCATTTTCCTCTCTCATTTCCTCTCTCTTTGAATACAGGATGGCTTAGTCTTTGAATTTCACACTAAGTAAGAATAATTCCTGTATCCCGAGATAGGAATAGGATGTGTTATCCTGAGAGGAATATAAGATTATATTATTTCGATTGGGATGTCGGATTGATTCATTTTCCTCTCTCATTTCCTCTCTCTCTGAATACAGGATGGCTTAGTCTTTGAATTTCACACTAAGTAAGGATAGTTCCTGTATCCCGAGATAGGAATAGAATGTGTTATCCTGAGAGGAATTTAAGATTATATTATTTCGATTGGATGTCGGATTGATTCATTTTCCTCTCTCATTTTCTCTCTTCCACGATTTTTTAGAAAATAAAGTCAAAGATATGTAGGTTCAAAACAAGACTGACTACCCAATAAAACTCATCCATAAATAAATGAACGGGCCAGATTGATTTATTTTTCTCTCTTCGTGATCCATCACGTTGTCTCAATTTTGTTCGTATTGGGTTTGGATCGACATTACTTCACTGTTTTTCTTCAACAAGTTTAACTCGGGTGAGAAATTTGACTTGAATCCGATCACCAGTTGATCTGGTCGATTTTCGTAACTTAGTTAGATATTTAATACCTTATTTTATAATTGAACTTCAATTTATATATAATTATCTTAAATTGGTGTGTAACCATTTTGAGTTAGTGTTATTTCTGAAATTAAATCCAAAAACCACTAATAAATGGATTTATCCGATTCGAGACGGGCAAAATATTCTAGACCTGTAAATGAGATAATTTTTCACCAATTATTTCTGGCAGCGGCAGATGTGCATGGTTGACACTGAATTTAAAAAAAAATATATTTTTGGATTAAATTTTGTTAATATAGACTTATTTTTCACTTTAACAATGTATATTGATTTTTTTTTTTAATTTAGTACTCAATTAGTTAATGAGTTTGAATCCAGTAAATTATTACAATTCGATTACCGTCCATTGATCAAAATTTTATATCCATCTCTGATTATACGATCAGATCAGATTTGATCAGGTTAAAAATTAATACTCATTTCATCTCTATTAAGTGATTGTTGGAGTCTCGACTCAATTTAAAACTTTCATTTAGTAAATAATGAATGTAAATTTAAAGTATTAACTTTATTCCTTTGCATAAGACCTTACAACTAGCATTTGACCTAAGCTTTTTCCATGGATACATTTAGGCCTTTTTCTTGTTAATAACTGGTTAAGACATTAGATAAAAGTACGACTTTGCACTTCTGCAAAGATTTCAAAAAAAAAAGACATTAGATAAAAATACGAAGAGCAAAAAAGTACTATTGCTCATAAAAGTTATACAGTACATTTCACTAATCCAACTATCTGAGAAATGGTATCATTAATGTACAGATGACACTTGACTACAATAAATAACATAACAAGTTAACAACGAAAAAGTTACTTTAATTTAATCAAGGAGCCAATTTTCGGTTCTGATTAAGCCTTTATTTTCTTTTCTTTCTTCTAAGTTGTTACGCCATGGAACAAAATTACAGTTGATTTACAGTGGTAATATGACTAACATCTAATGAGCCATCAGCTCAGGCTGAGAAAGGCGAGATGCATAGGTGGTGACAAGTCGGAGCTGCGTAGCATCGAGCCTTTCCAGATATGGTAAGAATGCATTCCCAAGTTTAAGATAGATTTCCACAAGACAAAGCAACACAGTCTGCAGTAATTAAACTCAGTTCATTAATTTCCCTAATTAGGCAGTACTATGTGATATGTTGCACAATGTGGTATTTTCATGCGCTGTGGCACACGTAAGTGAGAACTGAGAGGTATTACATGGAAAATATTCTGACTTGGTTTCTGTTAAGGTAGAGAGATCAAACAAACCATTCTGACAGAGGGACTGTGTTTTCCAGTCAAGTCTAAAAGGGAAGGCACGAAAGATAGTAATTGTGCCATCAAATCCTCATCGGAAAATCGACCTATGATCTGAAAAACCATTGAAAAGAAGGTTAATGAAGAATGGTGACAGGCATATAAGTTTAAAGAGTACTGTTTTACAGTGATCAGCTCGCCTGCCATTTATTGAAACTGGTATCATGTTTTAGGGTAACTAAGAGAAAATCAAGGTGTCTTGGCAACAGAAAACTAATTATGTCCAAAAAAAAAAAACTCCATGTAGATTGTAGAAAACTGGAAGGACAAAGAGCAGTCCCACTTAGCCACCAAAATGGCATGGTTTCTTCAATTTTTTAAAAAATATTGTGGCATGAAATATATTATTACCTTAGCCAAGCTATTGGTGCAGACAATCAGAAGCTTCTCGTCGTCGCATACTAACAATGGTCTTATAGCCTACAGAAAGATAAAAGGAACAAAAAATGATCTAGAGATTTTTGAAAGAATTGACAAACCAAAAAGAATATAACAAGAAACCGATTAAATTTCCGTACCGCAAGGCATCTCAGTGGTTCATATTGAGATATTACAACATTTAAGCATCGCTGAGCCTGATTCACAATCTAAAAAAAATGGATAAGAAATACAAATATATCACTAATATCACTAAAATAATGGTGTATGTTGTAAACAGGATGAAGCTATTTACCTTCATGTCAAAATCCTTGGTTGCATGGAGCAATTTCATGATAAGCACCTCGAGATGTTCCTCCATCAAGTCTCTCTGGAATAACATACACAATTATTTCACTTCCAGGTAACAATAACCATGCATTAATTGTAGAAACTTTCAGAAAGATACAAAGAGGCATAATTGACCTGTTTATCAAGCATCTCAACAAGTAAAGAGAGAGAGAGCTCTCTAACTGACGGATCAGCATCATCTATCATCTGAAGTAGTGCAATTGAGAACTGGTGCAAATGCTACAATAAATAAATGCATGGAAGTAAAATAATATATAAGAAAAAAAAATTCAACAGAAATGATCAGAGAATGAATGGATGAACCAGGTGCCTGATAAAGAGCTATTTAGTTTATTACTCTCTCATCATATACTTATTGTAGGTCTTTCAAATACCCAGAATTCAGCTATTTAGTTTATTGTCAGTCTAGTATTCATGTATTTATTAATCATTAATTCAGCTAACCTTAAACCATGCAGAGTTTCCTTTTTGTTTTGAATTTTCAACGAGTTGATACATCGCTTCTAGTCTGGTTAAATTCGAGTTCCTACTGTTCCCACTGCTCACCTGCAGGACAAATCACAAAGTGTTTTAAGCATTGGTTTTTTTGTGAAGTGTCTAGAAATATTAATGCAACTTTCCAGCAGCACCTGGAGTTTTCCTTGTCCATTTACTCAGTAGTCAGTATTTTGTCTAATTGGGTTTGAAGGATAAACTAGGCTGTATGCTGAACATACCTGGTTACGGATTTGACTAGTGCTTGTTTTGTCATCTGGCTGGTAAGAACTCACTGCAACCCCTGATTTCTCATGTATGGTACTTGGGACTCTTGAAAATTTCTGAAACTTCCCATTAGGCCCATCATCATTTTCCAATAAGTGAGAACTTGTTTTAGACCCAAAATCCACTGATCTGAACTTAAATTTAGGGTGCAAATTGAATGCTGGCTCGATCACACCATAACGGTCCAAGGAAGGTGCATGCCGTGGCCTCTGCTTCTTGGCTTGCATGAAATTTACCAGATCAACATCTATTCTAGGGTCACGTTGCTTCAGTGCCAGCCTAAGTGGTTTTTGTTCTTCAACTGACAAACTGGTTAAGAAACCCAATACAGAGCCCGGATTGTAGTTGGTATAAATGGTTAAAATACCAACCATGGCCGCCTCTTTCAACCTTGTGTTCTTGTCTTTGAACAATATTAGCAGTTTGCCGAGCCATAATTTAATAAAATTATTAATGGCACCAAGGTAATTTTCTGTGTTAACTATACATTTTTCAAAATTTCCTTTGGCATATTCGATAATTGCAAATTTTGCTCTTGGCGCCTTCTGTTCATCCAAGCACCTCAGAAGCCCAGGAAGAATTGAATCTATTCCGTAATTTTCAGAAATGATCTGCAAAATTTCTGATGCATTTTTTCTGATGGACTCCTTTGGGTCATTGAATCTTGAAAACACCTGTGGTAGAATCCTGTCAAGATAGTGTTCTGTTTGTTTTTTGCATTTGGGAATTATTTCCTCTAGTGTGGTGAGAGAGGCATGAGCCACCTTGTAATGCGGATCGTCTAAATGTAGAAGCAATAATTTCATCACCTTTTCAAAATTTTGCAATATTTCTTGTAACCCTTTTGGCCCATGATTTAATAATGATTTCAAAAAATTAAACACAAAAACACGCATGATCCAGTCTGATTTAGGGTTTAACCCTTCGGTCAAAGCTTCTGTAAGAGAGGATGGTACATCGGCATATCCTGGCATTTCTCCCAACTTGAATTGTGTAGAAGTGTTTGCAGAGTTTTCTTTCTTGTCCTTGGCGAAAAACCAATTTGTCATTTGTCTTCTCAAAAGAGGTCTTTGGAAATTTGGTACATAGTTAGGACGTGCTTCATCTAAGTTCTTTGATTTAGGTTTAGATTTGGCAAGAGTCAGGTTGGACAGGGGTAAATCTGTCAATTTCTGTTGACCTATGGCAATAATAGTTTTATCATATACTGCTGAGTTTTGTGAAGAAAGGATTGTATCTGCCTGAGGTTCAGTTTGAGGATCAGAAGATAAGACCAGATCAAATCCTGCAATTGGTCAAGAAAAATGAGAAAAAACCCCGAGGAAAGATGTAGTAAAAGAAAAATGACAATATATCACCTCTCCCTTGAAAGGTAAAAGAAAAAAAATAAAGTTGCGAATTAGTTCTTATATTATCTGACTGGTAGTTTGGTACGAAACCGGAATCACAGTGAATAGAGAGAACTTTTGACTAAAAATAAAAGGGTATTTTCGTTCTCGAATAAATAGAATGTACGTATAAGCTAATACTTTACAAGAGGTCTTCTCACTAGAAAAAGGGAACTCTTTTTTGGCTAACTTGCTAAAGTTTTCGGACAATTAGTCTATAATGTAACAGGTTTATCAGAAAATTTGTTGTTTTATATATGATATGTTCTCAAATATAACTAAGTTATATGACTTGAAAAAAAGGAAAAAGTATCAAGCATGCCCTTTATACATACCTATATCTGGGTTATCTGAAAAGAGAGGAAGCAAATTTTGCACTTCTGATGGAACAACTTTCTCTCCTTCTTCTTCTTCTTCTTCCTTCTTCCTCTTTTTCTTCTTCTTTTTCTTTTTGTTCATAGTTATCCTCCATTTTTGTTTCGTTTGATAATAGTCTTTCCTCCGGAAAATATGACTCCTCACATTTTTCTATCCCTACAACATCATGGCTCTCAGTAAGAAAATTAACCTCACATTTCTCTATCCCTACAGCATCATGGCTCTCAGTGACTGATTTCTCATTGAGGTCACCTTCTTTATCATCAATTACCTGGCAAAGTTAGATACACTTAGAATGAAATTTCGATTATATTCATCATGTTCTTTTACTTTCTTTCGAGTTACCCAAACTTTTGTGCAAATAAGACCAGCATTTTTTATATTTCTGTCAAACATAAAGTATTGTTAGTAGTTGCAATGGTATCAAAAAAATTATTTGGACATAGATTCAGATTTTTTTTATCCCTCATATAAGCTAGGCTGTAAGTTCAACGCAGACAGAGACTTTCACTCATTCATGGGTACTTGGTTGCTTTCTCGTACCAAAAATTAAACAGCCTAGTGTCACACACATAACTCAAGAAGTTTGCCAAGGTACCATAATTGTTTAATTATCGGGAAATGCAACATTCAATTAAAATAGCACAAAGCACAATATAAAAAAGGACAGATAACTATATCCATACCTCACATTTTCCTTCTTCTAAAGTATTATCATGATTCTTGTATCTGTTTGAGCATGAAAGTGAGTTCTGCACTACGATATGAGAACTTTCGTCCAACAAAGGAATTTGTTTCTTTTGCAAATCACCTTCTTCATCATTTATTACCTAGGAGTTTAACATTGTTCCATCATATTAAGGTGACATTCTGAGAGCATTCATCACAGTACCAGACCTTCCTATATATCAATATTGTCAGTAACCAGCTCGACCAACTATTGTTAATTTTTTGTGTCTTTTCTTGTTCTTTCTTTTTGTTACGTTGTTTATGTTAGTATATGATATATATAACGGTAGAGGAAATTTAGGCAAAATTCTCAAATCTCTTATATTATTCAAACTATCTTTTATATTTTTCTCTCTACTATATTCTTACTACAGAATAGAACTTCATTTATAGACTTCTAAGACTTTTAAAATTCCTATACAACATAAATGTAAAAACAGAATTCAAAACAACAACAGTTAATTCTGATCTTTGGTTACTAAAACTGCAATAACTTATTGTAAAGAACTCCAAATGACTTGAAATCTATACCATTAGAAACTAGACTTAAAAACACATGAAATAGACTCTTCATTTGCTCAGAATAATCTAGAATTGCCCCTTCAATTCCTCATTTAATACTGCCTTAAAATCTGTCTGTTTTTTTTTGTTTGAGTTTATTTTCCACAGTTTAGTTCTTTGTTCTACAACATTAACTCTATTGCATAACTGATGCTATTCACAGTATTGGATAATTTCTCAAATAAAAAATTGAAGCCTAGTGGGGCTTATACTTTGGGACAAAATAAGGAATACTTTACTGCAGTATAAGGTTTTGTAATTGTACCTTTTGTCGGGCTGGTTCAAAAGATTCAAAAAGGTGATGTGACCGATCAGGCCAGGTCTTGCTGAAAAGCCAGTAACAAGCCCTTGCAGTTGAACGGACCTTTACAACAATAATAACAACAACAACAAAACCTTTAATCCCAAATAAATTAGGGTAGACTAGAAATGGAACCCAATCCAAAATCATAGAGATCAGAGATCTCAAATATCAAAAATCAATGATAGTTATAGTGATAATAATATTGATAGTAATGATGATGAGAATAATGACAATGATAATGATGATTATGATGATGATGATAGTATACTAATGCTCCCACATTCCAATCCAATTAATCTCAATACTAACAAACAGAGTAGCTCAGATAGAAAACCAATAGTATTGGTCTTGGAATAGTTGGAAGTTCATTTTATTTATTTTCTTTTAGATGTCATCACCTCACTTGTAGCATCTTCTATGCAACATTTTATAAGATCTTCATACAGATCTGCTGATTTTTGTATTTCAGGCGAATCAACCCAACTTTCTAACATCAGAAGTGCATACTCACAACACCTTCATAAAACAAAATACATGAAATGAAAATATTAGAGAACATAAGAAAAGTGGAAAGCTAAGTTCACTAAATAGTAATTAGTACTGTTTTACCAGTGACAATTTCGTGTGTAGCCCAAGAAAACAGTATACACCAATAACATCCTAAGTTCTCCAAACGAAACAGAACAAAAGACTAAAGCTACCCCTCTTTGTTTTCATGTTACACAGAATGATGGCAGGAAGATGGGTAATTTTTGGTATATTTTAAGTAAACAGGAACGGGTACAGTGTTGATGCATTTTCTGTTGAACTAACAAGGATACACTTGCATTACCCGATTTTACTATTATCATACCTGGCACGAAGAACTGCACTTCTGTCATTCTTTGCAGAATCAATAATTCGAGGAATAACACGAGTCACCTTGCAATTGCATAAAATCTGTAGATGCACGCTGAGGTTAACAGGATAATTTGCAAGGAAATGAAAAGGCTTCTTAAAAACAAAATTATTGAATAAATAATATAACTTATACCGTCTTTATACAGTTGTCAGCTGTCTCCGCGATCACTTGAATTGTGATGACAACAAGTTTGAACAGGACCTGAAATATGCATTCATGAAAAGTTCTTGTCACAGATAGAGTTGCTAGTGCTAGTCAGACCAAAATTTCAGTTTTGATATTAGGCAACTAGTATTTTTTTGGACTATTAGAGAATTTAAACTACAAAAGTTTCTTGGCTGAGGCATCAATGAGGCTAAATATACTTGCAGTCTTGATTCTAAGGCCAATATGATGATCAACATATCAATGAGAGAGGAAAGTGAGGTCATGAAACATGAATAGATAAGCGTGATGCTTTTTTCTTTTATTGTTGCGAACCTGCGATAATATATTCGATTTGATATTAGGTCTGTAAGAAACAGGCTTTGGTAACTGCAGGCTGGTGTTGATAGTACTTCATTTGAAAAAAAAAAACCGAATAATAGAAACTTCAGAACCGTGTCCCATACAGGATCTGTATGTCATCCGTTGGGAATAGACATTCTTTAAATACTGACAGCCTCCCCCAACTTTTTCTAAATCTTTCACCTTTCTTAATCAGTTTTGTTTGTCTCAATTTACTGTTCAAGGATTTGAGGAAATGTAAGGATAATTTTACAGGCTTTTACCTATTTTCACATAACAGAATTCACATGCTGTGTATAACTTGCAAAATTTGGGGGAATAGAAACACTTACTGGGATGAGCAATTCGGCACAAGCCTCAAAATCACGTGACATTTCCTTTGAGAAGAGACACAACAGGTGGCACACCTAAAATGTATACAATTGTATCATATTAAAATTAAAAGTGAAATAGAATTACAGAAACTACTTAAAAAACAATTCAAATTACAGAATCATTTTCTATTCAGATGGGGAAGTGACCAGTTACAGTAAACACAGAACAAGAACTAAAAAGGACCACAGTAAACAAACAAACATTTATCTATCTATAAAATGACTGGAGGCCACAGAAAATCCAACATTTGGACCCAAAGTTGGTAATGACCGTATCAAAGAAAATACAGAATTAAAACCTGTTTGACCACACTGGATCTTCGGTCAAGCAGCTGCGTAATAAATGGTGTGACAAGATGCTTTAGAAGAGCAGGAAATGATTTGTACCGTGTAGCACCTGAAAATCAATCGCTACAATTTTATGAAGCTGTGCTGTTTGTGTACCTGTACTTTTGGTTATCATTTTTACTTTCAATATTTTCCTCAGTGCAAAAACTAAATTGCGTGAAGCTGAGACTAACGTGATTATGTGAGGCATCTTCATAAATAATTGTTCAAAAATCAAATAAAATTAGTTTTTAGGTGTGTAGCTACCAGTGTTGTTGCTATTTGAGAAAAGTTGGTGGGACCATATCCAAACTCTTCCCGTGTTATGTAGTTGGTATTAAGAAGTGGTATTTAACTATTTATCAAAATTGTAGCGCTGCGTTTTGGTACAAGCCCAGCACTGCACTTTTATAGGTTTAACATTCTATATTGTGCAGTACCGAAAGTAGAGAACAGTACCAGTCTACCAGATAGTTCCACCTCAAACCAAAAGCAATATCCTATACATAGCTGCTAGTAATTTATTATTATTTTTTGAAAAAATTGGCATACCTCCAAGAAGTATTCCTTCCAGCCGTTGCATGGCAGCAATGCGAATAGACCATTCTTTGTCTTGAGCTAAGTTAAATGATATTCGTTCTATTTCTCGTATCAATTCCTTATCAGAGGTTACTTTTATCACCTCAACTCTTCTTGCATTATCACTTTGACCTGAAAAAAAGGACGCCAGGATGAATGGATCTTGCTACATATCATATCCAGTAATTAAAGAAGAACATTTTACTATTTGCAAAAAACACCTAGTTGCTTTGAAGAAAATGAAGCATTTGCGCGAGTTGGCCTTTAACATCTCTTGTGTTACATTAAAAAGGAAAAAAAAAATAAGCCTTCTGGCATAACAGAAGTAGCCTTATCTAAATCAGCTTGGCCAGAAATGCAGGGTTGAAAACTCGAAATAATTTTAAATTACTTCTATTCTTGATGTTTTCCCATTGACTATCCTTTTATTAAGCGAACAATCAAAAATTTAGCACTCAAGTATAAAGGGGACTTAAATTAACTGTATAGGTAATCATGATTCTGTGCAAAGATATAAAGATGGCTTGTCTGTAATTTCTTGATAAACGGGGAGCATAAGAAATAGTTAATACATAGCATATACCTAAGATATTAGTACAATACCAGATGCAGTCAATATGGGCCTGCAATTAAATATGTTATTTCTTGGCATCCACTAGGTCGACTGTACCAACACTGTAACTTTATCAAAATAGTTTATTTTCTTCCAGTGTATTTATTTTCAGATTTAGAGAAAAATAATATCCAGTAACTAATCTGCAAGCGTCTTCCCTGAATTTCTCAAAAATAAGAAAACTCCAAGTACAATAGGAAAATTACCAGTAATTGTGGAAGTTATTTCTGGACTTGACACCTTCTCTTTAGGGCTGATTTTTGTACTGATACCAGAACCTTTTACCTCTCTACTTGTGGTAACAATAGATCTTAGATTTAAATCCTGTACCAAATCATTTGCATCTTGTTTCTCTTTCTCTGCTCTTGCATTCTTTTCTTTCATCTGCCATTCGTTATGTAAGAGTTTAATACTTACTATCAGGTTGTTAATATGTTGTCTTTCTTTAGGTCAGAAAAAAAAATTGAACACTGGAAAATATGATAACATGAATTCAGGCTCATGAATAAAGTATAAGTAAAAGGACTGGGATGCAAATATTAAAAAGCTAAGACTCTAACTGCAAAACTGCAAAATCATTAAATCATATGCTTCTTCTTTTATTCTGTTTAGCAGTATTTATATTGGTCTTTTTCTGATCATAAAGATGGTGTTATACACCTCTAAAAAGAAAGTTTGGACTTAAGCCCTTGTAATACTTGCACATATGCCCTTCTGATTTGCCTCTCAATTCTTCATCTAAACAACCCAATAACTAATAGAAAAGTTGAATTACATAGCCACAAGAAACCATGGTAAGTAATAATCTTACCATCGAAAGAAATTAATCTAACGGGCTAAAATTCAAAATCAGTATTCTCATGCGTATAAAAGCATGCATAAAAAGAAAAAGAAAAAAAAAAAAGAAAGAAGGGGGAACAAGAAGAACGAAACAATACATTACTCGTGTACAACAGTTTCATTCGTTTCCCTTTCCTTTTGTCCCACCTGTCGCCATTAATTGAGCTCAGAAGCGCCATTAAACCCCTCCTGAATTTCCGAAGTTCACTTCTAAATAACTAAAAATCGGTGGGCAAATGCCAAAATTGGACGACTAGCAGGACTACAGGGATTCAGAATCGATCAGAAAGAATCAAAATTCGAAACACTTTTGAAAAAATTGGGGGAAGTATGAAATAGTTTCAATGCGCCAGCAACTTTTTGAAAATTAATATTCTTTTATTTTCTGAGTGTTTGTTTGCATTTTTGTTTAATTTTCCGAAAGAAAAAGGTGCAATCCAGTGAAGCCGCGTTGTGCCAACGAACACGTGACGTCATCCTGTGACCCCATCCAAAAAGAAAGAGAAAGAATAGAAAATGTTATACTCATATTTTTTTCTTATTTGGTCCCTGTATTTTTTTGTTATTGTCATTACCAAGTTTTTTTATTATTATTCTTTGCTTTTATGTTCCTGTACTTTCTTATTTATTATGAAATAAAGTTACATCATTCTAAGTACTTCGAACATTCCCTTTCAGAGGGATACATCGGAATGTTTTCAAATTTTTTTTATTAAGAATATTAAAAAGCGATGTTTCATGGGAACCTATCTAAAAAAAAAATTCTATGACTTGAGGAATAGGAGGGAGTCCTAAGTCTTTGAGATCATTTTTTATTTCAAGGCATGTCTCCATCTTGAGATTTGCATTGAGATTGAAATAAAAGATGAGATTGAAAATAAATTATATCGAGATTGATAATCAAATTCTAATTCAAAGGTGATGATATGTCTTGGAATAAAAAATGGTCCCAAGGTTTGGGACTCCCCCCATTCCATGACTTGATGCCTTCTCCAAATTAATTAATTCACATTTTGACAGTACTTGATTATTGTTCATATTTCCTGTAAATTATATGTTGAGATCATTAATATATATTTTTTACTAAAATTTCATACTAATAACCAAATTCATGGAGAATAAGATTTGTTACTTCTTGTACACACATGCATGAGATAATTAATGAATAGATCGACACGGGCCAGGTTGAGATTTGAGAGCTGTGAAATATGACAATGTTCTCGGTTTGTGCCATCATCCCAGTGCAGGGTACTGCATGGGTTGCGAAATGCGAGAGATATTTAATACTTGTGTGAAAATATCCAGATTCCTCTGTATAATCCAAGTAAAAATTAAAATTAAAAATAAAAATACGCATGCATGCTGAAATCAATGCTATGATGCATGCAGGATAAATATTAATTTGTGCTAACTTGTAATTAACATAGGAATGATCTCTGTTTGGTAAGAATCCATACAAATATACCTCCATGAGAGAGACCATAAATCTTCTAGAAGCTTCCCTGACATGGTTGCTCTCATCTCCAAGCCTCTCCAGGACAATCAGCGTCAATCCGTCGAGCTGAGCCATGAGCCTCTGGTCGGCACCGGCTGACAATGCCATGAGAAAAGAAAGTGCATCCAGCGCTCCTCGTGACACACTGGAGTCGGAGTCTTTAAGTAGGTTGGTGCAGTGCTGGACGAGCAACTTCGATTCATCGGCCGACAATTCTTTGCCTGATACGTGCCATTTTGCAAGGAGTTGGTCGATGTTGTGCATGACAGTCACCCGGTCGACTGAGTCGCCCGACCGGGCTGACTCGAGTAGTTCATCCATCTTTTGGTTATTGGTTCTCTTTTGCTTGTGTTTATCTGTGTGTTGAAGGGAGGTTGAAGTGGAAGGAAAAGGCTTAAGCCAGTTGGTTTTTGTAGTTGGCGCTTTATTTATAGAATATAGATGTATCTATTTGCTCAATAATGTCACATGAATAGTTAACTACCTAGAAGACACAAGTTTGGCGATATTTGTTTATATTTATTATTCTTATTATTAATTTATAATATTAACGTTGGGAACATATTCTTAATAGTTTGCATGCAACGACTACTAATCAAGGATTAATTAGAGAAAGTATTCAAGTAACGGAATAATGAGGTGCTCGATCTCATCCATTGTTTTGTCAAAGTAGTAGTTGGCACTCATGTCTCTATCTACTTTCTATTATTTTGTTTTTGTCTGATACTTACAGAAAAGGAAAAACCAACAATGTTAGGATGATTTTAGCCATGCATCAAGCCAAAACCTCAAAAATTGTTTTGTTACAAAAAACTATTCTATTTTTTAAGACAAAGACGGGTGAACCTATTTCAGTTAGACAGCGATGTATATTACATATTAATTAATTTCAGTTAACCTAGCTAGATAATGTCCTTATATATCTAGCTTTCTAAACCACCCAAATAAAAATACGACGTCAATAATGTACTCCCATGTGCAAACTAAAGAAGGGATTAGGTTAAGCCGTTGGAGGAAGAGTTTAAAATTACCAGGATCCTAGAATAAATATGCCTTCCAAATTTAATATACAGATGCACCCGTGGAGAGGCATAACTAAATACCCAATATTGTACCTGTTGCTACCACGCAAACACTCAAATTATTGATTTAAGTTCACATACTACAAAAACTTGACAAGTGTATGGTGTCGTGTATAATATATATTTCAATGTTATTATAGTGGTTCTCTTAATTTAAGTTCAATCCCTGATTGGATCTCATCCATCTGATTAGTATATATTGCCTATAATTAGAAGATTACAAGAAAAAAAAATCAATTTTATTTAAATCGAAGTACTTTGTAAATATTTGCAATTATCAAAATTTACTTTAATTTTTTTTATCTAAATCAAATTACTTTGTAAATATTTCCATTTATCACATTTTGAATAAAAATCTAACAAAATAAATTACAAATAAGTTTTTTTTTAAAGAATATAATTCCTAACATAGTGCTGCGCAATTTTTAATTATAATTTTTTTACAAAAACTCTTAAATATTTTAGAACATATATATTTGTGGGATTCGTATTAAGAATATTGATATCATGAATTCTTGGATTATTTCAGATTCCATGATCGTTACGGATAAGAACCAAGAGGATAAAGTATTTTAAGTTGGACCAGAAGTTGCAAAGTATGAAAAACAGTGTCATTGTACAATAATGAATTGTAGGGGTTAGACGAAGTCCGTTAAGACGTACGCGTCTTGCACATTGTTGCATGGCGCGCACTCGAGTCTATTTTTGGCGCCTCTCTTTCCCTGGCGCTTTTGAAGGAATATAAAATTAATTTAGCCTTTGCTTGCTCTCCAGTTCAAACACAACGAGAGCAAAATGAATTTACATCGGACTAATTATCTATCAAATTTAAAAAGCAAATAGGACCGTCAATTATCTATTTATCTATTTACTCAATTTATATCATATTTGATAAAATGGATATGAGTATATTTTTTGTTAACTTATATAGCTGATATGGATATGAATAAATCTTTTTTTTTTGGTTAAGTTAATGAGTATGAATATAATTAAAGGTCATTCTGTATTCGTTACTCTATAAAATAAATTATAAAAAAATTAATCTATAATATTTTAAATATAATTATGTTGTTAATTGTCTTCTCTTTGCAATAAGGATTTAGTAGATTTGAGTATTGTGAATTAATTCCTTCTCTTCTTTTCAATGTAGAAAGTTTAAAACTACTTAATTACAATTATTTTGTCTTCTCTTTCCAATATAAATTAGTTGTTTTGAGAACTTTCTTTTCAGAATAAAATAATTACAGTATATCACTTAATTTACTTGAACCAATAATGATCGATAATTTTTTTGAGTAAAGTACAATGCATGTTTATTGAAAAGTTAATTATTTAATTATTTTTAAATTATAGTATATAGAATGCCATTTGAATAGATGGGAAGTCAACAAAATAATGTTATTTTTTAATTTATTTGTTTTGAAATCATTCAAGTTAAAATTAATTTCATATTTATATTCTGATTTTATATTAGTAAAATCGAGCTATATTTATATGCTAGGAATGAGTTTGAATGTTTTTTTTTAAATGATGATAAAATTAATTAATATATTAGTTTATTCAATAGTACCAGTTACCATTTTATTATTCAATTATTATTTATTAAAAAGTCTATTTTCAAATAATAAATTCCTATTACGTACGTTCAAATATGAATTTGAGACAGTTGGAGTATCAATTTATCATCGAGTTCTGAATCTTAATTTTTGAGGAGAACAAATACATCTCATGCTTAGGGCTGTGCAATCGATCGTTCTAGTTCAAACCGAAAATAAATATATGCATTCAAAGTTTTATTTGGTTTGTGAAATTATGAACAAAATCAAGCTTATAAAATATCAACCGAATAAACTAAAAATTAAATAAATTAAAATTTTATTTAGTTTATTCGGTTAAACCAAAATTATATTAGTTAAAGAGAAATGAAAATATCAATAGTTTCAAAAAGTAATAGAAAATAAATAGTTTAAAAATAAAATAAATAGCTAAATAAAATCTATAGAAAATATATATATCTATGGATTATCTTTATGATCCTTATTTATAGTTTTATACCAAGTAAAATGAATTTACTTGATAAATTTTGGAGAAAAATCTAAATCTAACGAAAGAATAAAAATCAAATTAGCTAAATTTTCATCCGAACTGATTTTTTTTAAGATAAGAAAAAACTAAATAATTTAAACTTTAATGATTCAGTTCAAAACTAATTAAACCGATCCATTTGTACACCACTACTCATGCTGTAGCTTATAATTTCTAAATGGAGAGGATCTAAGACAAGAGGGAGATGCTAGGAATTTTTGTAAATGACCTACCCCATCAACTTATATACAGTAAGGACTAAATCCTAAACTTATTTTCATAGAGCGCCATGGTTATGTGTGTGCAATCGGTCGATTTGGTTTAAACCGAAATAAAAGTATATACATCCAAAATTTTAATAAGTTTGTCAAACTAAGAACCGAACCAAACTTTTAAAAATATCAACCGAATAAACCAAAATCTGAATAAATCAAAGTTTTATTCGGTTAAACTGAAATTATATTAATTAAAGAGGAAGAAAAATATTGATAGTTAAAAATATGATAGAAAAAATAAGCAGTTTAGAAAAAAATAGATAACTAAATAAATATATAGAAAATAAGTATATTTCGACTATTTTTGATATGATTCTTATTTACAAGAAGAAAAATGAATTTATTTGATAAATTTTGGACTATTTGGTTTATTCGATTTAGAAAAACATAAACCGAATCAAAGAACAAAAACCAAATTAACTAAAATTTTCAACCAAATCAAAAATTTTAAATCGAAAAATCAAACCAAATAGTCCAAAATTTAACGGTTCGGTTCAAAATCAACTAAACTAATCCGTTTGCACACCCCTAGCCATGGGAAGGGCACAACCCGGGCTCATGCCCTTCAAAGAGTATTTTTCATGCTCGATAGCTGACTGTGTCCAACCAAAATTGAAGGGTGCAAAACTCCAACTCACACCATTCAGTTCAAACTTGAAGTGTGCAAGTTCGGCTCACGTTGTTCAATTGAGCTAGTATTTAAACGTCCCGATCGGAGTTTCCTATCAAAAATTATAAACGTTCAAATTTTCAGCTAATCAACATAGATTTAGAACTTCTTCATCCCATTACTCATTATATATAATAAATAATTAAAATTATATTTATATTTTAATTAAAGATTCAAATGTCATTTTAGTTATTTAAATACAAATAGTTAAAGTTAATTAAAATTAAATTTATATTTTAAATACAATCCGATTAGCATTAATAATATTTACATTTATATTTCATTATAGGTAGGTTAAAATTTTAATTATAATTTTAAATATAATTTTAATTAATTTAAACTATTTAAATATATAAATAATTAAACTTATATTTAAATTTTTAATTAAAAACATAAATATAATTTTAAATGTAATTTTAACTATTGATATATAAATAACTAAAATTATATTTAAAATTTTAATTAAAAATATAAATATAATTTTAGTTATTTATTATATATAATGAGTAATGGGTTGAAGAATTTCTAAATATGTGCTAATGAGATGAAAATTTGATCTTAAATTTGATCGGGATGTTTAAATATAATTTGAAAAGCTCGTGAAAAGGTCTATCTGCTAGGTCAAATGAAGGGCGTGAGCCTGACTTGTGCCCTTCAGTTTTGAACTGAAGAGTGTGAGCTGGACTTGTGCCCTTCAATTGACAACACGAAAAATACACTTTAAAGGGCGTGAGCTCGGATTGCACCCTTTTCGTGGCACTTTGTGAAAATAAGTTTAGGATGTGATCTCTAACGTAAATAAATTACTGATTCAAATGTGTTTGGATGGTGAAAGGATTAGTGTGAGAATAACATTTTTTGGTAATTAGATGAGAATAATGTGAGGTTAGTGATATCTCGGGAAATATGAGAAGAGTGCTAAATTTTACTATTCCGTGTTAGTTAAATGTTTTTTGGATAGTAACTTGAGAAAAGTAGAAGGAATAGTTAAAATAATTAATTTTTATTTTATTTTATTTAATAATAAATTTATACTAATATAAAAGAATATTTTTTTATTATTTTCACCACTCTTATGGAGAACTAATCCGCTAACTCAACGTTATTTATAGATTAACGAATTAATATTATTCTGCTATTATTTTCGATTTTATTTTTATATTTAAATAGTTATTAATCTGAAAACAGTACTATTCCACACCATCAAACACACGAGTTGCTAATCCGGAGAAAGAGAGAGGTAAGAAGAACAACTCACATCTACGCGGCGTAGAGTAGCTGGGACGTCCGAATCGCACGGCACGATAGTCGATAGAGAGACAAAGCCTAATCGGACGGCTAGGATCGCACTAGGCTCTCCTCTACGACCTACGGGGTGCACGGACGTGACCGCTGAGGCGCAACATATCACCCACCATGAGGCCCAGACAATAGGACAAGTTGAAGATTCCCCCTTGACACTTTCTGTAATTTATTTATGTTTGGCTAGAGATGTTAATGGGTACGGTATGGATCGGGTGAAGATATTTTCATTATCATACCCATGTTAAATTACTCTTATCCATATCCTACCCTTACTCATTAAAATTAGACTTACCCATACCCTACCCTTACCCGTTAAAATAAATGGTTAACGAAACGATAATGGGTGCTAACGAATAATATTAATGTATTACTTAATTTAATATTATTTATAAAAAAAATATGAACTCATTCTGTTCATACAAATACGTATCTATTTTACTAGTATAAAATAAAAATATAATTATGCAAACAATTCTAACTTGAGTCATTTCAAAATAAATAAATAAATTAAAAACTAAGCATCTTTTGTCAAACTTTTTAAGTAAAAAAATAAAATATATTAAAAGCAAAAATAATATCTTGTCTAAAATAAAATCTACTATTGTCCATTTAATCATTTTAAGAAGTACTCTACTAAATATTATTCAAACATTATAACTTATAAGATGGTTAAACTTGAAAAGATGATAATTATAATTCCTAGTAATTAACTCATAAAAATCGGGGCAACTAAGAATACTCCGAAGTTGTGCGTTAATGGTCTGGACCGAGTTTGAAACTACTAGCCATTAACGCACAACTTCAGGTTGTTCTTACCAATTCCCTATTTTTTTTTATTTTATTTACCAAAAAAATTATTACACGAGATAATTATATTGAAAATAATTTACCCTATAGGGCAAACGGTTACGAAATGATTTTTACCCATACCCTTACCCATTTACTTAACGAAATAAATTTTTTACCCTTACCTATATCAAATAAGTTAACGAAATTTTTTTTTTACCCATACCCATCTTATACGGTATGAATCGGATAAATAAGTAAAAGAGCATCATTGACACCCCTCAGTTTGGCTAGCTCTCGTCTTGTCAGACTTAGGAATTATCAATTAACTAATTAATCAGCGCTCTATTATATTATCTGTCAATTTGGATTAGATTTGTGTGGGGGTATAACCAGTAATTAGTTTATATCAAGCAACATGTCATATTTTTTGGATTATATTAACCTAATTAATTAATTGATTACGTTCGTGTACTAATATTTTTGTTGGACGGTTTTCTGTAAAGAGGAGGAATCCTGTTGCTATAAATATAATTACTTTTTGGGATCACTAGTCCTTCATAAACTCAATTATGTAGTCGAATTTCTCAATGCAATTTGCATTATTTTATAATTAATTAGATTTTATATTATTGTACTTTTTACTATTTCCTTTTGATAATGAACAAAACATATATCATTCCTTACAGTTTAGATTTTTTTTCAATCACCATATTTTTCCGTTTTAGAAAATATATATAATAATTTAGTTGTAAACAAAACTTGAACATGCTAAACGAATGCAGGTAGGAAAACAGGGGGTGTCTCTCATATAATTTCTTTCCGACCGTTCTGTACTTTCACACACACATATATATATATCCATATATATCCGTGTGCTACATACCGTTTTTTCATCTTCAAAATTTAAATAGTCGATCTGACTGGTCAAAATATTTTTTATATGAAAATCTAGTTGGGAATCAAATTTTATATTTTTTAGATTTTTTTACTATTTTTAAGATAGCTAGAAATCACTTAGTTTAATTATCATAAGCTATTCAAAAGGAATCATTTTCTAGATAACTTAAAAAATAGTAAAAAAATCCTAAAAAAATATAAAATTTGGTCTTCAATTAGATTTTCATATGAAATATATTTTGACCGGTCAGATTGACCATTTAAACTTTAAAGACGGAGAAACGGTCCATAGCACATGGACCTTCCGTGCTACACGTAGTACCATAGCACATGGGCCTTCCGTGCTACACGTAGTACCATAGACAATGAGTTTTTTTGACAACCTTAACAATGGACCTCTAAATAAATACAAAAAACTCTTAAAAATGAAAAGAATTTTATAAATTTGTTTTTCTACCTTTAGATTGATGGTCATTCAAATTTCATGCTATTTCATTATCATTTGATAATCTATCAAAAACCGTTAAATTGGAATTATTACAAATTGTATGAAAATTTGATGGTCTTTGATGGACTATCAAACGATAATGAAATTATATAAAATTTGAATGACCATCAATCTAAAGATAGAATAACACATCTATAAACTTTTTTTTTTCTATTTTTAAGATTTTTTATATTTATTTAGAGATTTATTGTCAAGGTTGTCAAAATAATTCATTGTCAATGGATCACCACTATATATATATATATTGAGAAGGTATCACTTGACAATGTTATCTTGATAATTTTGAGAATGAATTTTTAAATAAATACGAAAAAATCTGGATAGTGAGTTATTCAGGTGTCAATTTTTTCTTAATTTGGATCACAATGAGTAACTAATAATAAGGTGCGGGTTTTAGATATAAATCAAGCATTTTAGGGTGCATTTGGATTAAATTAGCTGATTTATTTAGACTCGGGTTACTTTTTACTTTGAGTTATGTTAAGTCAAATGTCTTATAAATTTTGTGTGTTTTTTCATTTGAAATTAAATTACTCAATTTAATTGTAGGATTTTAGATTTTATCAGATCAAATAATTAAATTAAATTAATAAAATATAAAATTTTAAAAATATCATGACTAATACATATATGTGTATAGTAAAGTGATTATGTTTAAATTTATGAACTGTCTTTCTTTGACATATACTAAGAATCATATGAACTAAATATGTATAAAATTTTATATATCGGATATCGGTCTTTCTTGGTTCGGGCTAATTTAGATTCAGTTACATAGTTTCAGTTTGCTTCGGATTTTTTTCGATTAACATGTCACATTGATTTGAATAATTTATGTTTAAATATTTAATATTTATGGATTTAATTAGATTCAAATTTCTTTGAATTCAGTTAATTATGAGCTCAGATCAATATTCAATTTGCCGATTTTAGCATATCTGAATCGAATTTGGATTAATCAATTATCGAGATACTATTTCGTTCAGATCAACTTTTGTCAGGTCTAAAGATAACCCATTGTCAAGTACCCCTACCCATATATATTATATATAACATTTTAACTGCATGTAGGTAGGAAATTAAACAGGTGGTATCGCTGAATGATTTAATGCATCAGCTGCACAAGATGATGTCAAATTTATGATTATTTTTTTCACAAAGATAATTTGGGTTGTAATGACCGTATAAAAAAGTTCCCTAAAAGAAACAAAAGAGATAAAATAAAGAAATAAAAACATAGACAAATTATATAATAAGAAGTTGAATACTGAGGCAGAATGGCTGATCTTCCAACCGTATTGAAGAGAACTCACATCCGCAAATCAATAATACACAAATTTTCAGATATTTGCAATGAAGACCAAAGCTATTTGTTTATTAGTAGTATACTGGACTGTGTCTGCTTTTATCACAAAAAAACAGTACTGTACTTGACTAAGATTGAGATGATGCAATGAAAGTATGGGACAACCTTTTTATAACCTAAATCCTAAACTCTAAACCCTAAATCCTAAACTCTAAACACCAAATCTCAAACTCTAAACCCTAAACCCTAAACCCCAAAATGAAATATAGTTCTTGTTATTCTTTCTTTTTATATATTATTAATTATTATCTAACATGCAATGCCAAGTCACCCTGTTGGCTTGAATACTTTTCTCATGACATAAATTAGTGCAAGCATGATAGAGAAAGAAAATAATATCTTAATTACTAAGTTCTGAATTTGAAGGTGAAAGCTAGATACAAGATAGAGTATTAGAGTGAAGTTATGATCATAATACTTTGTACATTTTCTTGATTTGAAATGTATACATATCTCATTTCGTGAACTATGATTTACCGATGTTAATTTAATCATTTGCAAACAAAAATCGTGGCATAAGAAGAACTTATATACGATGTATAGAGCATTAAAGCCTGCCTGACAGTTCTTTTTATATATAATATTTATAACAATTATATTATTAATAATAAGAGTGAACAAATCAATTTTTTAAAAATACGAATGGTAGCGCGTCAATGTGCCACTGAAAGTGACACGTTTGCATCTTTCAGTTCTTTTTAAGTCTGATATGTTTTTTTTTGTTTGACGCCAGTGGAAAAATACCACTCCCATTGACTTCTTTCATTTTTTTTAAAAAAACACTGAAAAAAAGAGTAAAGACGCTCAGATAAAAGAGACAAATTAAGTTGAAAGCAAAAGATAAAAGAGATTATCTGCTACAACGATCAGATAAATTACAAGCATCACATTAATTATTAACTTCAAAGCAAACTATGCGTGTAGCTATATTCTGATAAAATGATTTCGGCTTATTTTTTTTTTTGTGTATGCTGCATCCCTCAGGAATGAACTACGCCTGCTCTTAGGTTTCATGCCACAGTCTCCTTCTCTTTGGTCCTGCGCCTCTTCTTGAAGGGCACCAGATTTTCATCATGCATGCCTCCATATTTAATAAGCCAGGGATGCCCTGCAAGGTAACTAATTTTTTCAAAAAAATATACAACAATCCTGTTGAATTATTTCAAATTACATATTTACTTTCAAATTTCTAAATACATATGCAGTTATCCGTACAAATTCTATACCTTATATATGTCCATATCTTAATTAAACTCATCTTAGTTAACTACTACGTACCAAGTATTTGTTCTACTGTGAGGCGTTTTTCAGGATCGCGGTCTAGCATTCCTTTCAGGAGGTCCTTGGCATCAGTAGAGACCTTGTTCCAGGCAATGCCATCAAACTCAATTTTCTTAAAATTCACTTCTTCTTCAATTTCTTCATATGTTTCTACGTACATTTAACCACAAAATACATTGTAATTAAGAAAATATCTTAATTATGTTCTTACCAAACAATAAAAAGAAACATTAAAGAAGGAAGCAATATGTCATAGTTTTTATACCTGCAGAAAATGGAGGGCCTCCACTAAGAAGAGTATAGAGGATAACGCCCGCGCTCCAAATGTCGACTTCCTTGCTGTATATTCCCATAAAAGCCTCTGGAGCCATGTAGCAAGGTGTCCCAGCAGTTTGATCGCATTCCTCACCTAAATTTATATGAAGAAGTAGAAAATGATTAGTTACCATTCCTAAATTAATATTATAGGTGCGTTCTTTTCTCCAATTATACACATGCCCATTAATTTGGTTCCTTAGGCTGTATTTATCATTTGCTATTAGTGTTGATAATAATAATAATGATTATAATTTAACTGTCATTATTATCATAATAAATGTTATTGTTGGTGTTACTTTTATTGTTTATATATTTTAATGTTATAGCATATATATGCATATGATCTCTTCTCCTAATTATTCATTCAAACATGAGATAAACTACTAAAATAGCCTCAAGTACATATACTAAATAAAAGGAAGAAGAAAAAAAAACGTGTACCATCAATAAAAAACGTCGACAAACCAAAATCGATGAGCTTGAGGGTTGCCATCTTCTCTTTGCTGGTGTATAATAGGTTTTCGGGTTTTATGTCCCGATGTATAATGCCATTTTCATGGAGAACCTATTTCGAATTAAGAAATACATAAACATTTGAATATTTGATTAATTAATGGCCAGTCAAAATACGTTATATGCAGCGATGGTAAATTATTGTGATGGTCTACTACAGTGTAAGTACAAAGGGTATCGGCTCGGATATATGCATGGTACCAACATTTTCGTTTATCAGAAAGAAAAAAAAATTAGTAATTGACAACTAAAGGAACTTAGAGAGAGAATTGGCATATGCAAAAGTTCTCTCACCTTGACAGCTTGAATAATGTCTTTCAATATGGCAGCCGCATCCTTCTCAGTATAAATGCATATATTTCTCATTCTGTCACATAATTCGCCACCTTCGCACAACTCCATGATCAGATACACCTTATGACAATCTTCGTATGTGCCTACAAGTTTGACAACATTATGGTGTCGCGGCAAATGTTCCATGATGCTGACCTCAAGCCGGACAACACTTCTTTTACTATCAGAGATCAACTTTTCTTTGTCAATCACCTTACAAGCATACTTGAGTCCAGTTGCCTTCTCAATGCAAAGATGTGTTGTAGCTGAAAATAGATATTCAATTTCACTATTTATATCCTCACCAAGAACACAAGATGCAATCTAGAAAAAAAGATTGAAAGAAAAAAGTTGGAGAAGAGAGAAGATATTGTACCAAAGGTGCCAGATCCAAGCACTTCACAAATGTCATACCGCTTGAAGATATAATTCCCGCTCGGATAAAACAAGACCTGAGGATAAACAACATCAAGATCATGTTGAAATGAACAAGAACACGATTCCTTTTCCTCAGCATTCTTCACTTTCTCAATGTCAGGCTCAAGATGACCTGTTACAGCGACCATTACTTCCTTCCTCTCCGTGCCGTCCTTCTTATGTTTCTTGGGACATGGTACCTGATGCTATATGATGCATTTCACCACTTATTAGAGGGCTATGACAAGTTTAACAAGCACCAGAAACCTATTTTTCATACAGAACTAGCTAGAATTTCATTTTCGAATTACCTCATCATCTAATATTGAAGCTAATTCACAGATCCTTTTCTTGTTTGTCTTAGCATCTTCCATATTAGATGTCCTGACTTTATCACTAAATATGATGTACAATTCAATTAATTAACAAATGAAGGCCAAAACCAAAGCATAATCTGGTATCGTCAGAGAGAATTTAACAAAATAAATACCTGAATTTCAACGAACGGATCTTTTTTGTGCTTCGTTGTACTGAAGTAGGAACAAGTTCGAAGTGGTATATGAGAAATCAGAAACGAATAGGACTCGAAAGGTAAACGATATCTAGGGTTTTTGCCAGGGCGAGAAGAGGGCCGTTGGGGTTTTATAACGATCTCACTTGCTTTTTTTAGAAATTAAGTCGGTAAGTCAAAACTGGAGACGTGGAGTTAGTACCGGCGATAAGGGGTGGCAAACTGGCAATTTGGTTCGATCGTTCTACTTTATTTATTCATTGAAATTCTGAGAACTATTTAATCTAAATTTTTGTACTTTTCTTAGGGCCCATTTTAATCCATTGCTTGTCGGAAAACAGATTTAATGTAATTTTACTCTAATTTTCGTACCTACCAAGCTTAATTACTAATTAGGCCCAATATATACCATACATTTCCGTTTAGATGCTTGGGCTAAGTTTGACAAAAAAAATTAATATTTTCATAAACTAGATGGGCCACTCACTAATTCAACATAATTTGACCGTTTCGGCCGAAAAATAATAAATAAATTAATAACATGGTTTCCCTAGAATTTGACATACTTATTGTTGGAGTAACTAAATTATCTCTTTGTGAATCGTTTATGCTCACTGTGCCCGCAATTAATTAAAGCAGAAATAGAAAAATTAAAAAAATATTTCCCACATTTTAATATGATTGGTTAATTTTTTTATATGTAGTAGTAAGAATCAATTTTTTTTACGGCTGTATGGTCTGAATTTTTAATTCGGGCCATTTTTTTTACTAAATATCCCAAAATAATAAACTCTAGTAAATATTGGATAAAATTTTAGAGTAAAAAATAATAAATAATTTTTCATTTTTGGTGCATTTAGAAGGAATGATTCTTCATTCTTTTAGTTCTTTTGTTGTTAAATTCAGTGAGTATCTGCAATTCTTCATTCTTAATTTCACTCTTTATATATATGAAAATCATTCCTTCTAAATGCTCTAAAATAATAAATTCGAAATAAATACAAAGTAAAATTTTAAAGTGAAAAATAATAATTTATTTATATTTTTTATGCAAATCAGAAGGAACCGAGTTGTAATAAATTGTGTATATAATGTATATTCTATATATATTTTTTCAAAATAATTCTATATATTCTAAATAATGCACATACAATGTATATATTTTTTCAAACAAAATTTTATCTCAGTCTCTTCTGTTTCTTACAAAAAAATATACATAATTTATTAATTTTCACTTTAAAATTTTATTCGGCATTTATTTAGAATTTATTACTGTGGGACATTTAGAATGAATAATTTTCATATTATAAAGAGTGAAATGAAGAATTAAAGGGTTGTAGACAAACATGCATATGCAGTAAAATAAGATATGAGATTGGAAGTTTTAATATTTTTTTAGGCACAATCAGGGGTCCAAATGTGTATATAAATGTGTGACACAATGTTAGCATAATTAGCGGGCATAGCTCCCTAGTCATAAAAGAATGGCACGCTCACAATACTATCAAGCCAACTCTACCGCACACAAAAGAAGGATATATACATACAAAAGAAATAGGGAAAGATGAAAAAAATATTAAGAACACTAGATACCGAGACCATCAAGTGATGACCTCGGTGACCAATCGAACATATGAGATTTCTTAAACCCGATGATAGGAAGCAGTGATGTGGATTTTGCTAAGCTAATAAATACCCTAATTTTACTCAATTTCAGCCGCAAGCGCACGACCTAGTCAAGTAGTAATTGGGGTGTCGAACCACAAGGACAAGGGTGAATTACCAGTTCTGATAAGTTTCACTAATCTAGACAATCGAAAGAGAGTTTTTGTATCAAAATAAAAGTGCATTAATCTAACAACAACGACTGCAAAGTTTATCAAATTGAGGATCCTAGGGGTTTTCGGCTTCACTCTCACTCGTTTGGTCAATTCACTCTACTCGATCTTTTAATTTGTTCTAGTGTTTGTCTGGGATTTAATCTCAGATTTTAGTACCAAATTTACACTTTCGTGGCTTGATACCGTACCTACGGATTTCACGATTAAGTACTTCACCTTACAAGTCTAAGCCCATTAAGATCAGTGAGTCACTTTGGCATAACCTAGATTTTGTACTTCACATTTCGGTACCTCACACAATTTCTAAGGTTTCCTCGGTTTTCCCTTAGGCAATAGGTTTCACGATTAAGTACTTGGCCTACGACCTAAATCACTATTTTTGGTCAGAAGATTTAGTTCCACCTTTCGGTTTCCGCTTTCACTTCTATGATAACATGCAGTTGATTAAAACTAGACATTCAATTTAGACAAAATAACAATCACAAACAACAAGAACTAAAAGATCAACAAACGAGTAAATTAAACCATTCGAGTTATCGAGTTTACACCTAGACCCCTAGAAGGGTGTCTAGCCACAAATCATGTCAAAGATTGCATCAAGATTCATGTTTAAACAACAGTACCACATGAGAAAAGACTAAAGAAAAGAATAAACCAAGAAGATCTATGATTTCTCGCCCGGTTCTTGAGTTCTTCTTCAAATTCTCCCTCTCATGGCGTTCTTCCTCTTCTTTTCTGCTTTAGAACTCCTTTCCAGACAATTGAGAGATGTCCTGGACGAAGGGGTGTCAAAATCTATTAATTCCAATGAGAAAACCGCTTTAAAACTGCAAATTCGCACTGCCAGCCCAAAAATTACGGTCCGACATTTTTGTATTTTTTTCCAGAACGAACCAGAGAGCATTTGCGGTCCGTAATTGATAATTGTGGTCCACAATTTTTGTATGGGAATGCTTTTAACTTGATTTCTTCGTGTAAATCTGACTCATCTCGTTCCAAACATTATTTCTCATGTTAACATCTTTGTTTACACTCAATGACTTGCAAAATAATAAGAAATACAGCAGTATCTCGAACTCGACATAAAAACTAAATAAATTCTTAACAATTAACATAAAATATATAGTTTTTGAGATAAAACCCTAATCGAATATAATATATAAATAAGTCTTATCAAATTCTCCCAAACTTAAACCTTGCTTGTCCCTAAGCAAGATTCAGTCGGAGACCTAGGGTACATCTCTAGACTAAACAACGTTCTAAGGAAATCTAACCTACATGCAAAAGGTCGTGGATTATTTGAAAATGAAGTGACTAACCCTAAGACAAATCCTTTCAAATTTGTTCGGCCATTAATTAGAGTTTTGGGAAAAAGCCTTGAGAATTATTCATTATTTCCGACTTCACATGTGGTGTTTTACTCGAGGAGTTTACCTCAGACTCCTACTTTCAATGTAATGCCCTAGAATCTTTCCAAAAATGATGAATACTTAAGTTTTTCCTCCCCTCAACTATGAAATGAAACCAAGAAAGTCCATAAAAGAAGAAAAATGACAGTGTTAATCCTGAACCTCGCGCGGGTTATTTTTGTGTAGCTCAAACCTTTATTAAGAAACCCTAATTGCGCACATGAGGCTACCTCGTGCCGTGTTGAGGGTTAGGGAGTTCCATAATACCACCCTAGCATAATTGAGGCTTAATTTGATCTTATTTGAATCAGAATTTTTCTTTTTATTTGTTTGCGAATGTCACGGCATGTGTACTCTTAACCATGATGCCTCAATAATTTGGACCTTCTAAAGATTTGCATATTGATTTTCAGGTCCTTTTGATTGATTTTTTTTAGAAGCACCGGTCGACACTTACCATAAGCACTCTTTCTTAATTAAGTTTTTCATTTAAAATAAACAAACAAATTGGATTTCCAAGGTTTGATAAAAAATTTTGGGAGGACGTCAATTCTTGAACACTCATCATTCTAGACACTTCCTAGGTCATATTTTTTTTTCTGATTTTTCGGACCCAAGAACCCTTTTCATTCACCACCTGTTATTTTAGAAAAGTTTGTATATTCCCATATCAATTTTTCAAAATTTCCAACAAGACTACTCCTTTGCCAAAATTTCCCTTAGGGTTTTTCAAAACTTTTTGTGAAATTACCCACTAAAATTTGAATTTCTAAAAAAAATTACAACAATCTTAATGCAACAATAATAACAACTACATGCTATGCAGATACAAGTAAGTTTCAAATACTCCCCCAAACTTAAATCAAGCATTGTCCTCAATGCGTGAAAGAAAAAAGAAAGGTATAAAGAACTTACGATGGAAGAAGATAATGGAGGCGGGGCGGGGTAGAGGCGGGTGCCTTAATCGCTAGGTGGAGGTTGAGGTTTGGAGAAAAAGTAGCTCAGTCCCTCCTCACTCGGTCTTTTTCGTCCACAACAAACCCATTTTTTCGTCACTTTGAGAGCACTCAGCCAGTCAGTTTCACATTTCTTCAGTAATCTTTTATGCGATGTCTGAAAATCCTTATCTTTTGCCCTACCAGTGCTCACTGAGTCATCATGATTTATCACTGTTTTTCTTGATTTTTCCTTCATAATCTCATTATGTTTCTCCTTTGTTAGTGGATTAAAGACTTCAACCCTTAGAGTGGATGGTAGAGGTTTTAACTTGACCTTGGGTGAGCTTGGAGGGTTTTGGGTCGAGTCTGAACCTTCTGAAGTTGAAAATGTGATAGCTGGGCAAAATTGCGGATCGCAATTTTGGCTCTGGAATTTTCTGCCTCCGTTTGTGCACTTTTTGCGGTCCGCAAATATTTGCTTCGGTCCGCAATTTTGTGAATTTTCTGTTGGCTCTGCTATTTCGTGTCTCTTTTCTTCAGATTTTGAGATTTTCAACTCCATTTGTTCGAGAGATCTTTCGAATTCACCGTCGGAAGGATGCGTGACCAATTTATCAATCGAATTGGCGATTGATAGTTTTTCAAATTCTTCTTTTACAATCACGTCAATCTTGTCCACCCTGCAAAAATTACCATCATTAGCGGGGTATTTCAAAGCTTTAAACATATCGAATTTGACTTTTTCTTTTCCGATCTCAAATGTGAGTTTTCCCCTCTAACATCTATTTGGCCGTGCGTAGTATTCAAGAATGGCCGGCCAAGAATTAAAGGTGTATTGGGGTCCTCATCCATTTCTATTACGACAAAATCTATCGAAATGTAAAATTTTCCCACTTGAAGAGGTAAATCCTCAACTTGCCCCACCGGATATTTTACTGATCCGTCCGCCAATTGTAAAGAAATTTTTGTTGGCACTAACTCACCAATTCCAATCCTATCAAAAACAGATTTTGGCATTAGACTTACACTTGCCCCAAGGTCACACAAAGCACGGTCGAATTTGGTGTTACCTATAGAACAAGGTATGGTAAAACTATCCGGATCTTGCAACTTAAGGGGTAACTTATTCATCACTATTGCGCTCACTTTTTCAGTCAAGGTTACCATTTCGTCGTCTAATTTTCTCCTATTGGATAAGATATCTTTCAAAAACTTTGCATAGGTCGGCGTTTGAGTGACTACATCGATAAATGGAATGTTGACATTCAATTTCTTTAATAATTCAACAAACCTAGCATATTACTTATCCAATTTCGTGTTAACAAGTCTTTGAGGGTAAGAGATAAACCTGTGTGGGGGTACATACCTCGGTATGTCCCCCTTTACCTGATTCGGCGTTGGCGCATTGGTGTTTCCCTTGTCAGCCTCTTGCTCCATTTCATCCTGATTTTCTGACTGAAGGTCAGTTTGTTTCTGGTGTGCTTGAACTCCGGCATCTTGAGGCACCTCAGGTCCATCATATGCGGTTCCACTTCTCAGAGTGATGGCAATCCGGTTTAGATTGCAATCCGGTTTAGGCGGCAGCTGATCATGTTGGCGTGAAGACGACGATGTCAGTTGCGCCACTTGCGTTTCCAAAAATTTCCCATGAGTCGCTAGTAGGTCAACTTTCATGTCTAGATCCCTAATTTGGTCGGCCACTTGTTGCTTGTTCTTGCATCATCTTTTCCATCATTTGTTCCAAATTAGATTTCTGCGGAGCGCCTTGGTCAAATTGTCTCTGCCCGTACCCCTGATTCGATCGGTTCTGATTGAAACTTTGGTTCTGGTTTTAGGGTTGATCGTCTTGGTTGTTTCTCCAGGAGAAATTTGGGTGATCTCTCTATCCTGAGTTGTAAGAATTGGAGTAAGGGTTATTTTGCGGCCGATAATTGTTGTTGAGTACATTCACTTGTTCCGCATCCCCCTTGGTAGATCTTCTCCAATTGCAGTTTATGGCCAAATGATCGCCTCCACCACAAATAGCACAAGAAGATGATTCATGTACTGCTGAAATATTTTGGTTTGTCAAGCGATCTATGCTCTTTTGCATTGCCTCTAATTGTGTTGCCAATTTTGTCGACATGTCCGTCTCAATGACTCCCGATGCACCTCAAACGGGTCCTCTCACCGAGCTCCATTGTTGCTGTCCTAATGCCATCTCATCAATCAATTTGTAGGCATCCTGGGCACTCATATTCATCAAATTACCTCCTGCTGCTGCATCAATGGTCAGTTTAGAGGACTGCTCAAGTCCTTCATAGAAAATCTGAAGTATGAATCACTTCTCAAGTTCGTGGTGTGGGCAAAGACGCAGCAGCTCTTGGTATCTATCTCATGCCTCGCTGAGAGATTCTCCTCCTCTTTGCCTGAAATTTGTAATTTGAGCACGAATGACAGAAGTTTTAGATGGAGGAAAATACTTAGAAAGAAAAGTATCAGACATTTGGTCTCATGTTCTAATTGTACCGGTATCTAATGACCTTAGCCAATTTCTAGCCTTATCTCCTAAGGAAAAAGGAAATGCTCTAAGTTTAATGGCCTCGGGTTCAACACCATTAATTTTAACCGTGTTACAGAGTTCTTCAAACATGGCCAAATGTTGGTTTGGGTCTTCATGGACTAAACCGTTGAACATGTGTTGAGAGAGCATGTTCAAGAGAGCGGGTTTCAGCTCAAAGTTATTTACTGCTACATTAGGCACCGTGTAGCCTAGTTGAATTCCAATTGCTTTTGGGGCAGAAAAGTCCTTCAAGGGACGGTTCTCATCATTCTTCGCCATTTGGGTTGCTTCTTCGATGGCGAGATGAATAAACGGTTGTTCAAGTAGCTGGCATAGCTCCCTAGTCATAAAAGAATGGCACGCTCACAATACTATCAAGCCAACTCTACCGCTCACAAAAGAAGGATATATACATACAAAAGAAATAGGGAAAGATGAAAAAAATATTAAGAACACTAGATACCGAGACCATCAAGTGATGACCTCGGTGATCAATCGAACATACGAGATTTCTTAAACCCGATGATAGGACGCAGTGATGTGGATTTTGCTAAGCTAATAAATACCCTAATTTTACTCAATTTCAGCCGCAAGCGCACGACCTAGTCAAGTAATAATTGGGGTGTCGAACCACAAGGACAAGGGTGAATTACCAGTTCTAACAAGTTTCACTAATCTAGACAATCGAAAGAGAGTTTTTGTATCAAAATAAAAGTGCATTAATCTAAGAACAACAACTGAAAAGTTTATCAAATTGAGGATCCTAGGGGTTTTCGGCTTCACTCTCACTCGTTTGGTCAATTCACTCTACTCGATCTTTTAATTTGTTCTAGTGTTTGTCGGGGATTTAATCTCAGATTTTAGTACCAAATTTACACTTTCGTGGCTTGATACCGTACCTAAACAATTCGGGTTTCACGATTAAGTACTTCACCTTACAAGTCTAAGCCCATTAAGATCAGTGAGTCACTTTGGCATAACCTAGATTTTGTACTTCGCCTTTCGGTACCTCACATAATTTCTAAGGTTTCCTCGGTTTTCCCTTAGGCAATAGGTTTCACGATTAAGTACTTGGCCTACGACCTAAATCACTATTTTTGGTCAGAAGATTCAGTTCCACCTTTCGGTTTCCGCTTTAACTTCTATGATAACATGCAGTTGATTAAAACTAGGCATTCAATTTAGACAAAACAGCAATCACAAACAACAAGAACTAAAAGATCAACAAACGAGTAAATTAAACCATTCGAGTTATCGAGTTTACACCTAGACCCCTAGAAGGGTGTCTAGCCACAAATCATGTCAAAGATTGTATCAAGATTTATGTTTAAACAACAGTACCACATGAGAAAAGAGTAAAGAAAAGAATAAACCAAGAAGATCTATGATTTCTCGCCCGGTTCTTGAGTTCTTCTTTAAATTTTCCCTCTCATGGCGTTCTTCCTCTTCTTTTCTGCTTTAGAACTCCTTTGCAGATAGTTGAGAGATGTCCTGGACGAAGGGGTGTCAAAATCTATTAATTCCAATGAGAAAACCGCTTTAAAACTGCAAATTCACGCTGCCAGCCCAAAAATTGCGGTCCGACATTTTTATATTTTTTTCCAGAACGAACCAGAAAACATTTGCGGTCCGTAATTGATAATTGCGGTCCGCAATTTTTGTATGGGAATGCTTTTAACTTGATTTCTTCGTGTAAATCTGACCCATCTCGTTCCAAGCATTATTTCTCATGTTAACATCTTTGTTTACACTCAATGACACTGCAAAATAATAAGAAATGCGTACGGTATCTCGAACTCGACATAAAAACTAAATAAATTCTTAACAATTAACATAAAATGCATAGTTTTTGAGATAAAACCCTAATCGAATATAATATATAAATGAGGCTTATCAAGCAGCCACCGATTATAAGCGGGTGCAATCTAATTCCTATCATATACTCGAAGATACACCGTCTAGACCAATCCGATCCGACTTCACTTTTCCCATACCATTATTTGATTATACACTTTTATATTATCTTGCTTAGTTTACTATCACTTTAAAAATCCTATTAGTTTGTTAACTACATGTGTTTAATATTTAATAATTTATATATATATATATATATATATATATTACATTTATTTATTATGATATTATAATCAAGTTCTTAATATTAAATTACATCTATCACGTGTGCTAATATAAGTGTTCAATTAACTATAATCCTTAACACTTTTAATTAACTTTTTATATATATTTTTATATCTTAATAACTATTTAGTAAATACTCATATTATAATATAAATATAAAATCAAGAATTAATTAATGCTATCTTTTCTATAATATAATCAAAATTATAAAATTAATATTTATTAATGTTTAACTAAATATTTATCTATTATCATTCCTAAATTGAACTATTCAAAAATTAACCTATCTTACCTACATATTTAAATTAACAATATACAATTAAATTGCAAATGAAATGCATATGAATTTGAATGCAATCAATGTCAATATTATGAAATGCAAATTAATTTCTATCGAAAGAAATAAAAAATCTCAGTGAAATCCGCACCTGTGAGGCTCGACAAGTGTGACAGCTGTGAATTTTCATCATTGGATCTCAGTCATCTCGTCCCAAACGTACTCGATTGTTGGCTCATCATGATACTTTTGAGAACCTATGAAGTCATAATTTATTAATTATATGAGTGTTTTATTTATGCTCGACTTTGATTAGGTCGAGTATATCGAACTCGGGGTCATAATTTTTATTACTATCTAAAGTTCGTACTTTAAGATTTTAGTTATTTATTTTAAATAGTGTAACTAATTGAATTTATTTAAATTAATTAATGGTTAAATCTTGTTATATCTTGGGATTGATATTTGATTAGCCTCAATTATATATTATATTCAATTAGAGTTTTATCTCAAAAACTATGCATTTTATATTAATTGTTAAGAATTTATTCAGTTTTTAAGTCGAGTTCGAGATACTGTTGTGTTTCTTATTGTTTTGCAGGTTATGGAATGTAAACAAGGATGTCAACCTGAGAAATGATGTTTGGAACGAGATGGATCGAACCTACACGAAGAAATCAAATGAAAAACACTTCTGGACAAAAATTACGGACCGCAATTATCAAATTACGGACCGCAATAATGGGATTTGCTCTCTGGTTTGCTCTGTTAAGAAAGTGCAAAAATTGTGGATCACAATTTTAAAATTGTGGACCGTAATTTTAAAATTGCGGACCGTAATTTTCGGGGCTGTAAGCGCGAACTTGCAGTTTAAAAAGGTTTTCTCATTGAAATTAAGAGATTTTAATACCTCTTCATTCTAAAGATCTCTCAACTGACTGGAGAATAGATCCCAAGCAAGAAAGAAGAGGAAAAAAACCATTGGAGTAGGATTTGAAGGAGAATTCAAGAACCGGGCGAGAAATCGTAGATCTTCTTGGTGTACTCTTTTCTTTACTTTTTTCTAATGTTGTGCTGTTGTTTAAACATGAATCTTTGTGTAACGTTTGACATGATTTGTAGCTAGACACCCTTCTAGGGGTCTAGGTGTAAACTCGAAAACTCTAATTGTTAAACCATAAAATTTAATTAAGTAACAATTATAATTAAAATGAATTAAAATAAATTAATGAATAATTTAATTTAACAATCAAGGGAATACACATAATTAATGAAATAAATAGATAAATGGATAAATAAAGACGGATGAGATTAGATATCGAATAACAAAACCCAAGGATTAAATCAAAACCTATAAAAAAATATATAAATTCAGTAATATCGAATTTAATAACTAACACAAAATATTTTGATCTAATTAAAATTAAAAGAATAATATTTATATTTATAACGAAATCCAAAATTTAAAGTCAACCTCGTATCTTAAAATAGAATAATAAAATAATAATAATAATAACAATGTAAGGTATTAAAATTTGATGAAATAATTAACAACACTAATAATAAATATAACGATGATGATAACAACAATAATATTAATTACTTAATAGAAAAACTTATGAATTAATAAAATCTAAATTAACGGTTTAATTTAAAGATTATAAATCGATTAGTTTTGATCAACTTTGATAATCAGATCATCATGGAAATAAATAAATTGATCAATTATATTTGAGAATCAATTGGTCACGTAAATGATCGTATGGTTTCCATCGTAGAAAATCCAACCCGATTCAAAAGTCAAATCTCTCTCTCTCTATTGTTTCCTCGAATCTCCCCATCCTCTCTCTTGTCCTCTCTCCTCTCTCTCCTCTCTTTATTTCCTGTCAATCCTCTATTTTCCCTTCCTCCCTCACAAAGAAAGCCGAAACCCATATTCCCCACCCATGCTCCTATGATTCCCCATGTGAGAACCATTATCTCTCACTCAATCACTTAATCAAGCTCTCTATGCCTCTTCTCTCTCTCTCTCTCTTCGAGCGACAGTGCCTTACCTTCTCACTTCCCCTCTCTTCCTTGTTCTTGCTTGATTCACACCAAGCGGTCAACTACCTTGCCCCTTTGCCCAAGCTTATCTCACCTCTCGATCAACCTTTTGATCGTCAAAACCTTATAACTCTCTTCACTGCCACCTCCAACAATGATGATTTGGTGTCTTTCGTGTGTTGCGTCTTCACCTTAACAGTGAGAGTCGTGGATGAGATTGATGGTGAAGTGATGAAGGAGGTTCAGTCCATACCCCGCTGTCATTCACCTTGCTTTGCTACCATGGTAGTAATTTGGTAACATTTTTTCCTTTATGGTTCGGTCGTGTGGGCGTGGGGTGTCTTGAGAGAGCCTTGTGCCCTTCTTCACCTTGCATTGTTGTTCTATGTCTTGTCTTTGTTGTGATCTTGTTTAGTTCTTACTTGTGCCTTGTCACAACACACATTGTCTAGTTCTTACTTGTTGTACCCTGTCCGCATGATTTGGGTTGGGATATATTGTTCTTTCTTGAACTAGATGCTAGTCAATTATTGATCCAAACTAATCCCTTTGTGTGCCGTTACATCTAATGTGGCCAGTTATTTTGTGTCGAATTTGGGTATTTTCTTTCATATTGAGCTTTAAATTAACTCTTGACATTGGTGTGAAATGTGTACCAGTGTACCATGTACGCTCTTTTATTTATGGTAAGTGATTTTGTTACACCATTGACATCGATTCAATTGGAGAGAGAGTAAGAAACAAAAGATATAAACAACATAATAAAAGAAATTAGAATTTATCTTTAATTAGCGACCAATGACCATTGGTCCAAAAATGAAATGACGTGTTGTCGACAAAATTAGAAAGGAAAACACCAAAGGGAAAAGAAAGTATGAGTATGAATATCATTGCTAGAATCGAATATGAAACTACGTGGTGCTCGAGTCGACATAATCTTGGACTAGAACTGGTTATGCATAATATTTAGTTAATTAAAGAAATATATTTATGAAATTATGATGAAGAAAATTTCTTAACGAATTTGAATTTAAAATTTATTTAAGCAAAGTGAAATAGAATAATCACATTAGCTGAATTGACTATAATTACCTGATCACTTGCGTTGAATTAAAGTTGGAATGAAAAATAATTTTAATAAGAAGTTGCACAGATTTACAAGTACATTAATTTATTAAATAATAATACTTATAATAAATATTATAAAATATATATTAATCAATTTCTCTATTTTAATAATTGAATAACATTAATTAATATATATAAATACCTATTAATTATTTATTCTATTTAATAATAGAATAATATTAATAAATATATAAATATATATTAATTAATTTCTTTATTTTTTTATTTGAATAATATTAATTATATAATATTATATATTAATCAATTTCTCTAATTCTAGATAATAAATTATCCTAATTATAATTAAATTAATTAAAGGATAACATTAAGCTAACTTAATTAATCTAAATAAATTAAGTTAGTTACATTAATTGAAATAAATATAATCTCAAAACCCCAACATATTTAATTAAATAAAAACATTAAATTAAATTTAAGTTTAATTAAATTTCTTTTCTTTTAAATTGATTTTTATTTTTAATTTTAGTTTTATATAATATATTTTCTAGTTAATGAAAATAATATTAAAATATAAGATGAGATATAATTAAAGAATACAATATAAATAATTAGGGGTTATAAGATAATAACCAAAGGATAATAATAATTTATAATATAAAATATATATATTAATTAATTTCTCTATTTTAATAATTGAATAACATTAATTAATATATATAAATATCTATTAGTCAATTTCTCTATTTAATAATAGAATAATACTTATAAATATATAAATATTTATATATTAATCAATTTCTCTATTTTTAAATAAGAATAATATTAATTATATAATATTATATATTAATCAATTTCTCTATTTCTAAATAATTAATTATCCAAATTATAATTAAATTAATTAAGAGATAACATTAAGCTAACTTAATTAATTTAAATGAATTAAATTAGTTACATTAATTAAAATAAATACAATCTTAAAACACGAACATAAATAATAATGCTCCCGTCTCCGAGTCCGGTATACCCTGACCTAACCAGACCCAACGCGAACAGGATACTCGCCAATTTAATTTATTTTGACTTTATAGGTTCTCGAAAATATCCTGACGACCCGACAATCAAGTACACTCAGGATGAGACGGTTGACGAGATCGTGGGCCCCACCGGAGACCGAGCAACCAGACGCTATCAGTCTTGCCAAAATATTCAGGTGCGGATTGCACTGAGATTTATGATTTCTTAGGACATGACTTAGATTATATTTTCTTTTCTTGTGATATTGAAACTTGATCATATCATCCGCATTTCATTTTATATGTATTTCATTTTGATTATTAATTAGATTAATAATTAAGTTAATTAGTTGTAGGATAGATTATCCTAGATAGATGTAAGTAGTATTTAATAATTTAATATAATTAGTTACATGATGGATTATCTAGGATATATTATCTTAGATAGAGTAATTAATATTTAATAATTTAATATAATTAGTTATAGGATAGATTTTCCTAGATAGAGGAAGTAGTATTTAATAATTTAATATAATTAGTTATAGGATAGATTATCTAGGATAGATTATCTTAGATAGATTAATTAGTATCCAAAAATTTATATTAGTATTAATTAAGTACCTTGGAATTTTATTATGTAAATAATGTGATTTTTATTAACTGGATTGTTATATTGATCAAAATAAGCTTAGTCGAATTATTACTAAATTGAATTAAGATTTGAATTTACATATTTTCTGTTTTCTATAATTTGTACGTTGTTATGAAACTCAAGGAATATTTTAAGTTAAAAATGAATATCCAAATTTGGGTTTGGGAAGAGTGTCAGTACCGGCTCGATTTCATAAGTAAAATACACTTAAAATTTATTATTGAGGAGCTATTCCGTGGTTACAGTGATTATTTTATCACTTTATATTTAGAAGTGACTATTTTGTCACTTTATATTTGTTCGTGATTGATTCACTTCATTTTATATTATTTTCGGATAGTCTCCTTCAAGTTGAATTATATATTGATAAAAATCGAGTCGTTGTTCGTTTCATTATAGTAAGGGACTGAGCGGGATAAATTAGGGATGGTTTTGATAGTGAATGACGCTCTCTTCTATAGAGCGGGCTCTCTTCTATGAGCAACCTTTGGTTGAGGTTGGTTCTTTACGAAAAGAATTTATCCCGCAAAGTCATTCGTGTGATATGGGAGTTTGAACCCGTACCTATCATATTATAATATCTCAGAATGATTCATTTTGGGTTTATCCTTGATTTTAAAATATTCATGACATTCAAGTAGTGCCTTTTTATAAACTCTTTTGGGTTCTTTTATACTATACTCAGAACAAAATTAATTCAATTTAATTATTTAAACTCAAAGTTTATGTATTATTATGTTTCTGTAATATTTATTGTAAAAAAATAAATTTTTAATGGTTTTAAGTCTAAGCCTAGAGATTTATAACATCTCGGTGCTGGACCTAAAACCGCACTGAGTGATTTATCACTCACGTTTCCACGGTGGTTGTGGGGTCCAGGTTTTACAGGAGCGGGATCGAGTTTTTGATGAGAATGCTAGGTGCGATCTGTGTGGTGACAGAGATGCTTCGCGCTTCCGCATGTGAGCGGGGTAATGGATTAGGATCTATCGGGTTTCGAGTTTTATTTATTCTTCTGGGTTTTTCTTTGAGAGATTTTGCTGCCCATTCCGATGGAGCTAGCCCCGCCGATGTCGGCGTTGTATTTATTTGTTCATTCTGGACTGCTATTGTTTTGTATTATTATTATTGTTTTGTTTATTGTGGGATTTTTCTTATTTTTATTCATTTAGCCTTTCGTACGCACGTCTCGTCGTGCGTACGTGGCGGGATTTAGCACCCCTAATCCGATTCAATTATTCTGGGGTGTGACATCCTTCGGTGGTATCAGAGCATGTATTTTTATAATCCGATTCAATATAAACCATGCTAGGATAACATAGAAGAAATCCCGAGATATGAATAAATAAACAAAATAATATTATGTACTTGACATAGATTGTGAGGGGTAGGTCTAGAAAAAAGGATGGGACAAGCGTTACACGCTAGTTCGCGTCGTTCCGCTGTCCCTAGGGATCCCACTACTCCAACATGAGAAAATTTTATAAACGCAGTTACCAATAAATGTAACAAAATAGAACTTGAAGACTCAAATCTGCATTTACTTTTCTTAGATTCACGTCTTTCTACCTCGACCCAATCCTCTGGTAAGGATAGTAACCTGCAGAACCCTTACGTTGGAAAGCAATTACATAGCGTAATGTATATATATATGTACAATAATAACAAATGAAATATATATACATAATAATATTGGTAAATTTGAAATAGTAATATCTTTACTTGATCTTGTATAATTTAGTCTAGATTAAAATTCATTAATGAAAAATCTTGCATGCTTCCGCTAAACTATCCAGTCAGTTCGGTCCAATTTGAATTGATATCAACATAATTGATTTTAGAATGCTGATATATTTTCTTAGCAACTATTGATGTCCGCCGTTACCTAAACAACCAACCGATCAGTCGTGCCAAATTAGTTTCACTCCTACTTCAAGTTGATTTCTCGAACCTCCATTTAATCGCATTTGTTTCTATAAAAGTGCTATCAGCATTGTACTCGAATTTTCATTTGGGCCGTAATTCAACCCTTCGACAGATATCGTATCATTGATTTTTCATCCTCAATGATGTTCATAGTTGTCCTTGGTCCAATTCGATTTAAAAAAAAAATAAAATTAATATCTATATATAAAAGGTTATGTATACATATAATAAGTAATGGTGGTAATATCTAATAAATAAATAATAACATATTTTGGTAAAATCTTTAGACTTGAATCGACATAGATGTATATTATTTTAAATTTATATTAACAATAAGTAAGCTATAGATATTTTTATTAGTGTACGCTTATAAAATGTAATATGAGATTTTTATTTGGAACTATAACTATATGCTTAATAGTATATCATAATACAATCTGTAAATATAATGAGATTTATAAGAACATACTAGGTGCAACTAACTATCAATAATATAATCATTCAGAATAAATAACACAATCAAAATAAAACTAAATTTTCACACTTAATTAACATTTGATCAAAATAAATAACTCAAATATATTTTTAATACGAATGGATTAGGCATGATCACTTGGTTAGGTTCCGGTAAGTACTCAATCAAATATTATGATAAATGATATATGAAATAAAATGAAATCAATTGTATATGAATAAAGTATAATCATTCCTATTTAGACTTTCGTTTCGAGGACGAAACGTTCTTTTATGGGGGGGTGAAATGTTAAACCATAAAATTTAATTAAGTAACAATTATAATTAAAATGAATTAAAATAAATTAATGAATAATTTAATTTAACAATCAAGGGAATACACATAATTAATGAAATAAATAGATAAATGGATAAATAAAGACGGATGAGATTAGATATCGAATAACAAAACCCAAGGATTAAATCAAAACCTATAAAAAAATATATAAATTCAGTAATATCGAATTTAATAACTAACACAAAATATTTTGATCTAATTAAAATTAAAAGAATAATATTTATATTTATAACGAAATCCAAAATTTAAAGTCAACCTCGTATCTTAAAATAGAATAATAAAATAATAATAATAATAACAATGTAAGGTATTAAAATTTGATGAAATAATTAACAACACTAATAATAAATATAACGATGATGATAACAACAATAATATTAATTACTTAATAGAAAAACTTATGAATTAATAAAATCTAAATTAACGGTTTAATTTAAAGATTATAAATCGATTAGTTTTGATCAACTTTGATAATCAGATCATCATGGAAATAAATAAATTGATCAATTATATTTGAGAATCAATTGGTCACGTAAATGATCGTATGGTTTCCATCGTAGAAAATCCAACCCGATTCAAAAGTCAAATCTCTCTCTCTCCTATTGTTTCCTCGAATCTCCCCCATCCTCTCTCTTGTCCTCTCTCCTCTCTCTCCTCTCTTTATTTCCTGTCAATCCTCTATTTTCCCTTCCTCCCTCACAGCAAAGCCGAAACCCATATTCCCCACCCATGCTCCTATGATTCCCCTATGTGAGAACCATTATCTCTCACTCAATCACTTAATCAAGCTCTCTATGCCTCTTCTCTCTCTCTCTCTCTTCAGGCGACAGTGCCTTACCTTCTCACTTCCCCTCTCTTCCTTGTTCTTGCTTGATTCACACCAAGCAGTCCAACTACCTTGCCCCTGCCCAAGCTTATCTCACCTCTGATCAACCTTTTGATCGTCAAAACCTTATAACTCTCTTCACTGCCACCTCCAACAATGATGATTTGGTGTCTTTCGTGTGTTGCGTCTTCACCTTAACAGTGAGAGTCGTGGATGAGATTGATGGTGAAGTGATGAAGGAGGTTGAGTCCATACCCCGCTGTCATTCACCTTGCTGCTACCATGAGCCGTAATTTGGTAACATTTTTTCCTTTATGGTTCCGGTCGTGTGGGCTGTGGGCTGTGTGCCGGGGCAGAGCCTTATGCCCTTCTTCACCTTGCATTGTTGTTCTATGTCTTGTGCTGTTGTGATCTTGTTTAGTTCTTACTTGTGCCTTGTCACAACACACATTGTCTAGTTCTTACTTGTTGTACCCTGTCCGCATGATTTGGGTTGGGATATATTGTTCTTTCTTGAACTAGATGCTAGTCAATTATTGATCCAAACTAATCCCTTTGTGTGCCGTTACATCTAATGTGGCCAGTTATTTTGTGTCGAATTTGGGTATTTTCTTTCATATTGAGCTTTAAATTAACTCTTGACATTGGTGTGAAATGTGTACCAGTGTACCATGTACGCTCTTTTATTTATGGTAAGTGATTTTGTTACACCATTGACATCGATTCAATTGGAGAGAGAGTAAGAAACAAAAGATATAAACAACATAATAAAAGAAATTAGAATTTATCTTTAATTAGCAGCCAATGACCATTGGTCCAAAAATGAAATGACGTGTTGTCAGACAAAATTAGAAAGGAAAACACCAAAGGGAAAAGAAAGTATGAGTATGAATATCATTGCTAGAATCGAATATGAAACTACGTGGTGCTCGAGTCGACATAATCTTGGACTAGAACTGGTTATGCATAATATTTAGTTAATTAAAGAAATATATTTATGAAATTATGATGAAGAAAATTTCTTAACGAATTTGAATTTAAAATTTATTTAAGCAAAGTGAAATAGAATAATCACATTAGCTGAATTGACTATAATTACCTGATCACTTGCGTTGAATTAAAGTTGGAATGAAAAATAATTTTAATAAGAAGTTGCACAGATTTACAAGTACATTAATTTATTAAATAATAATACTTATAATAAATATTATAAAATATATATTAATCAATTTCTCTATTTTAATAATTGAATAACATTAATTAATATATATAAATACCTATTAATTATTTATTCTATTTAATAATAGAATAATATTAATAAATATATAAATATATATTAATTAATTTCTTTATTTTTTTATTTGAATAATATTAATTATATAATATTATATATTAATCAATTTCTCTAATTCTAGATAATAAATTATCCTAATTATAATTAAATTAATTAAAGGATAACATTAAGCTAACTTAATTAATCTAAATAAATTAAGTTAGTTACATTAATTGAAATAAATATAATCTCAAAACCCCAACATATTTAATTAAATAAAAACATTAAATTAAATTTAAGTTTAATTAAATTTCTTTTCTTTTAAATTGATTTTTATTTTTAATTTTAGTTTTATATAATATATTTTCTAGTTAATGAAAATAATATTAAAATATAAGATGAGATATAATTAAAGAATACAATATAAATAATTAGGGGTTATAAGATAATAACCAAAGGATAATAATAATTTATAATATAAAATATATATATTAATTAATTTCTCTATTTTAATAATTGAATAACATTAATTAATATATATAAATATCTATTAGTCAATTTCTCTATTTAATAATAGAATAATACTTATAAATATATAAATATTTATATATTAATCAATTTCTCTATTTTTAAATAAGAATAATATTAATTATATAATATTATATATTAATCAATTTCTCTATTTCTAAATAATTAATTATCCAAATTATAATTAAATTAATTAAGAGATAACATTAAGCTAACTTAATTAATTTAAATGAATTAAATTAGTTACATTAATTAAAATAAATACAATCTTAAAACACGAACATAAATAATAATGCTCCCGTCTCCGAGTCCCAGGTATACCCCGACCTAACCAGGACCCAACGCGAACAGATACTCGCCAATTTAATTTATTTTGACTTTATAGGTTCTCGAAAATATCCCGACGACCCGACAATCAAGTACACTCAGGATGAGACGGTTGACGAGATCGTGGGCCCCACCGAGACCGAGCAACCGTACGCTATCGGTCTTGCCAAAATATTCAAAGCGGATTGCACCGAGATTTATGATTTCTTAGGACATGACTTAGATTATATTTTCTTTTCTTGTGATATTGAAACTTGATCATATCATCCGCATTTCATTTTATATGTATTTCATTTTGATTATTAATTAGATTAATAATTAAGTTAATTAGTTGTAGGATAGATTATCCTAGATAGATGTAAGTAGTATTTAATAATTTAATATAATTAGTTACATGATGGATTATCTAGGATATATTATCTTAGATAGAGTAATTAATATTTAATAATTTAATATAATTAGTTATAGGATAGATTTTCCTAGATAGAGGAAGTAGTATTTAATAATTTAATATAATTAGTTATAGGATAGATTATCTAGGATAGATTATCTTAGATAGATTAATTAGTATCCAAAAATTTATATTAGTATTAATTAAGTACCTTGGAATTTTATTATGTAAATAATGTGATTTTTATTAACTGGATTGTTATATTGATCAAAATAAGCTTAGTCGAATTATTACTAAATTGAATTAAGATTTGAATTTACATATTTTCTGTTTTCTATAATTTGTACGTTGTTATGAAACTCAAGGAATATTTTAAGTTAAAAATGAATATCCAAATTTGGGTTTGGGAAGAGTGTCAGTACCGGCTCGATTTCATAAGTAAAATACACTTAAAATTTATTATTGAGGAGCTATTCCGTGGTTACAGTGATTATTTTATCACTTTATATTTAGAAGTGACTATTTTGTCACTTTATATTTGTTCGTGATTGATTCACTTCATTTTATATTATTTTCGGATAGTCTCCTTCAAGTTGAATTATATATTGATAAAAATCGAGTCGTTGTTCGTTTCATTATAGTAAGGGACTGAGCGGGATAAATTAGGGATGGTTTTGATAGTGAATGACGCTCTCTTCTATAGAGCGGGCTCTCTTCTATAGAGCACTGGTTGAGGTTGGTTCTTTCTGAAAAGAATTTATCCCGCAAAGTCATTCGTGTGATATGGGAGTTTGAACCCGTACCTATCATATTATAATATCTCAGAATGATTCATTTTGGGTTTATCCTTGATTTTAAAATATTCATGACATTCAAGTAGTGCCTTTTTATAAACTCTTTTGGGTTCTTTTATACTATACTCAGAACAAAATTAATTCAATTTAATTATTTAAACTCAAAGTTTATGTATTATTATGTTTCTGTAATATTTATTGTAAAAAAATAAATTTTTAATGGTTTTAAGTCTAAGCCTAGAGATTTATAACATCTCGGTCTTTGGACCTAAAACCGCACTGAGTGATTTATCACTCACGTTTCCACGGTGGTTGTGGGGTCCAGGTTTTACAGGAGCGGGATCGAGTTTTTGATGAGAATGCTAGGTGCAGTCCTGTGTGGTGACAGAGATGCTTCGCCGCTTCCGCATGTGAGCAGGGTAGTGGATTAGGATCTATCGGGTTTCGAGTTTTATTTATTCTTCTGGGTTTTTCTTTGAGAGATTTTGCTGCCCATTCCGATGGAGCTAGCCCCGCCGATGTCGGCGTTGTATTTATTTGTTCATTCTGGACTGCTATTGTTTTGTATTATTATTATTGTTTTGTTTATTGTGGGATTTTTCTTATTTTTATTCATTTAGCCTTTCGTACGCACGTCTCGTCGTGCGTACGTGGCGGGATTTAGCACCCCTAATCCGATTCAATTATTCTGGGGTGTGACACTAATGGTTTAATTATACTCGTATTTTGATCTTTTAGTTCTTATTGTTTGTGATTGCTATTTTGTCTAAATTGATTGCTTAGTTTTAATCAACTGCGTGTTACTCTAGAAGTGAAAGCGGAAACCGAAAGGTGGAACTGAATCTTCTGACCTGAAATAGTGATTTAGGTCGTAGGCCAAGTACATAATCCTGAAACTTATTACCTAAGGGAAAAATCAAGGAAACCCTAGAAATTGTATGAGGTACCGAAAGGCGAAGTACAAAATCTAGTTTATACCAAAGTGATTCACTGATCTTAATAGGCTTAGACTTGTAAGGTGAGGCACTTAATCGTGAAATCTGAATTATTTAGGTACGGTATCAAACCACGAAAGTGTAAATTTGGTACTAAATTCTGAAATTGAATCCCCGACAAACACTAGAACATATTAGAAGATCAAATAGAGTGAATTGACCAAACGAGTGAGAGTGAAGCCGAAAATCCCTAGAGTCCTTTATTTGATAAATTTTTCAGTCGTTGTTGTTAGATTTGTGCACTCTTTAGTTTAATACAAAACTCCCATTCGATTGTCTAGATTACTGAAACTTGTGAGAACCGGTAATTCACCCTTGTCCTTGTGGTTCGACACCCCGACTACTACTTGACTAAGCCGTGCGCTTGCGGAAATTTGAAATTGAATATAAATTTGGGTATTTTATTAGCTTAGCGAGAATACACATCAATATTATAAATGAAACATCATGGTCGAGATTCACCCGAATATAGTTCATAACTTCAGGTCTATAATGGATGTGCTCTTAATTAACTATTAAAATGAATATAGCCTTCTGATTCACAATTTCAAGTTTGGAATTTTAGTCTTACAAATGTTGTTAGAGGAGCTACAGTCCACACATATAAGTAAGAATAACAAAGAACCAAAATAGGAGGTCGGCTTCTTATGAAGTTTGGAAAGCTTTGGACTAACAATTGGATTTCATTGATTCCAACGTTGGACAAAAAGGGATTTACCATTATATTTCTTTATTTGCCGAACAAGTGAGAACGTCACAACCTAATTGGCCACAAGAAATGAAATCGGCACACAAGAAAGCATAGAGGTAAGCACGACACAACCCGTAGCCAAATCAGAACCCAAGGACAACATCAATCGACAGTAATAGGGACATGAGGCTCAGCCTCGGTACATGTATGGCCCACACAGCCAAGAGATAAGAAGGGTGTTATTGAGTTTCGATGCGAGACAATAAGGGAGTCAACAACGACAAAGGGGTTCTCGACGGCAAGTGGAGGCAGTGGAGCCACAGGTGGTAAAGGACGATGCTCGTGCATCAGGTATTTAGATAGATGAGCTATGTATTGAAATAGGTGAATCAGTTATTTAGATAAAAAAAAAGATAAATATCACATGAGTTGCACAGAAAAATACTTGTGATAGATGAGAAAGAATAAAAGTTTCGAAAACAAAAATGACTTGGGTATTTATATATATGTCTAAGATATTTAGATAAGTGAACTAGATATTTAGATAAGTGAGCTGAGTATAGATTGAAAAATGACAATATCATACGGGCTGTACGGGGAGTCGCGCTGTACGGAGAGTCGCGTTGTATAGAAAAATGCGTGGGGGATTTTCTTGGAGGACAAAGGTTGGAGGATAAAAAGATTTTCTCAAAAGATTTTTTTCTCAAAAAATAATGAAGGGGAGGGGAGAACTGGGATTTGATACAGACAGTAGGTGAGACAGGAAAAGAGCATCTAATGATTTTTTTCCCTTATGTAACAAAGACGATGTGAAAGTTCGTGCAACCATTTGATCCTCTGGATTTTAACTTAATCATTGCGTTTCATTCCTACATAATTACAAAAAATATATTATTGTGAAACTTTTGTATATTGTTTTATTAATTTATAATTTTATTTATTTTTAACATTTTAGATTTTTTGTGGGGTTTCACACTTCAAGTGTGAATTTTCTTAAAACTCCCTAATATTCTGTTTTGCGCATTTTCTTTGGCCATATTTAGAGTTTAATTGCACAAACAAGGTCGGTCCAGATGGTGGATGATACTCCCGGTACTAAAATGATTTTTTTGGGCAATTTTTTTTTTTTGGAATTTCCGTTGGTCCTGTATATGGAATAATTATGATTTTTGTGAATTCTTCTGGATTAATTTTTGGGGCCTCACTCTTTGTTATCTCCCTATTGAAAAATTTGGATGAATCACACACTGTTTGGTAGGCTAAGAAAAACACCTACAAATTGTTGTCCATCACACTAGATATTTTCTGAAAAATAATAAGAATTTTATGAGTACGTATTATCGTTTTCCTATTTTCCTCTCGCTAGAATGAAATATAGTACACTATTCATCAATTCTTGCAGAGCGTAGAAAAATTGTGATCAATTAACCAATGATTTGGATTTATTATTCAACACATTCATGAATTATTTCATTGTCACAGTTTTTATGGTATCATATTCTATTTAGTTAGAAGAAACAAATTAAGTTGAAAGCAAAAGATAAAGGAGATTATCTGCTACAACGATCAGATAAATTACAAGCATCATATTAATTATTAAATTCAAAGCAAACTATGCGTGTAGCTATCTTCTGATAAAATGATTTCGGCCTATTTTTTTTTGTGTGAGTATGCTGCATCCCTCAAGAATGAACTACGCATGCTCTTAGGTTTCATGCCACAGTCTCCTTCTCTTTGGTCCTGCGCCTCTTCTTGAAGGGCACCAGATTTTCATCATGCATGCCTCCATATTTAATAAGCCAGGGATGCCCTGCAAGGTAACTATTTTTTTCAAAAAGATATACAACAATCCTGTTGAATTATTTCAAATTACATATTTGCTTTCAAATTTTTAAATACACATGCTGTTATCCGTATAAATTCTATACCTTATATATGTACATATCTTAATAAAACTCATCTTAGTTAACTACTACGTACCAAGTATTTGTTCTACTGTAAGACGTTTTTCAGGATCGCGGTCTAGCATTCCTTTCAGGAGGTCCTTGGCATCAGTAGAGACCTTGTTCCAGGCAATGCCATCAAACTCAATTTTCTTAAAGTTCACCTCTTCTTCAATTTCTTCATATGTTTCTACGTACATTTAACCACAAAATACATTGTAATTAAGAAAATATCTTAATTATGTTCTTACCAAACAATAAAAAGAAACATTAAAGAAGGAAACAATATGTCGTAGTTTTTATACCTGCAGAAAATGGAGGGCCTCCACTAAGAAGAGTATAGAGGATAACGCCCGCGCTCCAAATGTCGACTTCCTTGCTGTATACTCCCATAAAAGCCTCTGGAGCCATGTAGCAAGGTGTCCCAGCAGTTTGATCGCATTCCTCACCTAAATTTATATGAAGAAGTAGAAAATGATTAGTTACCATTCCTAAATTAATATTATAGGTGCGTTCTTTTCTCCAATTATACACATGCCCATTAATTTGATTCCTTAGGCTGTATTTATCATTTGCTATTAGTGTTGATAATAATAATAATGATTATAATTTAACTGTCATTATTATCATAATAAATGTTATTGTTGGTGTTACTTTTATTGTTTATATATTTTAATGTTATAGCGTATATATGCATATGATCTCTTCTCCTCCTAATTATTCATTCAAACATGAGATAAACTACTAAAATAGCCTCAAGTACATATACTAAATAAAAGGAAGAAGAAAAAAAACGTGTACCATCAATAAAAAACGTCGACAAACCAAAATCGATGAGCTTGAGGGTTGCCATCTTCTCTTTGCTGGTGTATAATAGGTTGTCGGGTTTTATGTCCCGATGTATAATGCCATTCTCATGGAGAACCTATTTCGAATTAAGAAATACATAAACATTTGAATATTTGATTAATTAACGGCCAGTCAAAATACGTTATATGCAGCGATGGTACCAACATTTTCGTTTATCAGAAAGAAAAAAAATAGTAATTGACAACTAAAGGAACTTAGAGAGAGATTTGGCATATGCAAAAGTTCTCTCACCTTGACAGCTTGAATAATGTCTTTCAATATGGTAGCCGCATCCTTCTCAGTATAAATGCATATATTCCTCATTCTGTCACATAATTCGCCACCTTCGCACAACTCCATGATCAGATACACCTTATGACAATCTTCGTATGTGCCCAGAAGTTTGACAATATTATGGTGTCGTGGCAAATGTTCCATGATGCTGACCTCAAGCCGGACAACACTTCTTTTACTATCAGAGATCAATTTTTCTTTGTCAATCACCTTACAAGCATACTTGAGTCCAGTCGCCTTCTCAATGCAAAGATGTGTTGTAGCTGAAAATAGATATTCAATTTCACTATTTATATCCTCACCAAGAACACAAGATGCAATCTAGAAAAAAAGATTGAAAGAAAAAAGTTGGAGAAGAGAGAAGATATTGTACCAAAGGTGCCAGATCCAAGCACTTCACAAATGTCATACCGCTTGAAGATATAATTCCCGCTCGGATAAAACAAGACCTGAGGATAAACAACATCAAGATCATGTTGAAATGAACAAGAACACGATTCCTTTTCCTCAGCATTCTTCACTTTCTCAATGTCAGGCTCATGATGACCCGTTACAGCGACCATTACTTCCTTCCTCTCCGTGCCGTCCTTCTTATGTTTCTTGGGACTGGGTACTTGATGCTATATGATGCATTTCACCACTTATTAGAGGGCTATGACAAGTTTAACAAGCACCACAAACATATTTTTCATACAGAACTAGTTAGAATTTCATTTTCGAATTACCTCATCATCTAATATTGAAGCTAATTCACAGATCCTTTTCCGGTTTGTCTTAGCATCTTCCATATTAGATGTCCTGACTTTATCACTAAATATGATGTACAATTCAATTAATTAACAAATGAAGGCCAAAACCAAAGCATAATCTGGTATCGTCAGAGAGAATTTAACAAAATAAATACCTGAATTTCAACGAACGGATCTTTTTTGTGCTTTGTTGTACTGAAGTAGGAGCAAGTTCGAAGTGGTATATGAGAAATCAGAAACGAATAGGACTCGAAAGGTAAACGATATCTAGGGTTTTTGCCAGGGCGAGAAGAGGGCCGTTGGGGTTTTATAACGATCTCGCTTTTTTTAGAAATTAAGTCGTTAAGTCAAAACGCCTGATTCGTCTCCGTTATCTCCCTCTAATGGAGACGGAGTTACTAACGGCGATATGGGGTGGCAAACTGGCATTGGGTTCGATCGTTCTACTTTATTTATTCATTGAAATTCTGAGAACTATTTTTCTTGTTTCGTACTGCTCGTTGTTTTCTATCAGACAAGGGACCTTATTTGGGCCCTATTTAATTAACTTTAGTGGTCTTCTAAATTTTTTTGTACTTTTTTTTGGGCCTTATTTAGTCTATAAACGAACAATTAGGGTCTAACTTAATCTATTTTTTTGTACTTTTCTTAGGGCCCATTTTAGTCCATTGCTTGTCGGAAAACAGATTTAATCTAATTTTACTCTAATTTTCTTACCTACCACGCTTAATTACTAATTAGGCCCAATATATACCATACATTTCCGTTAAGATGCTTGGGCTAAGTTTGACAAAAAAAAAATGAATATTTTCATAAACTAGCTGGGTGACTCACTAATTCAACATAACTTGACCGTTTCGGCCCAAAAATAATAAAATAAATTAATAACATGGTTTCCCTAGAATTTGACATGCTTATTGTTGGAGTAACTAAATTATCTCTCTGTGAATCGTTTATGCTCACTGTGCCCGCAATTAATTAAAGCAGAAATAGAAGGGACGCTTGTAACGCTACATTTTTTTTTGAAAAATAGAAAAATTAAAAAAATATTTCCCATGTATTAATATGATTGGTTAATTTTTTATATGTAGTCGTAAGAATGAATTTTTTTTGGAGTCATCTATGGAGGTCTGAGAAAAGAAATTCAAATTATCAATTTTTTTTACGGCTATATGGTCTGAATTTTTAATTCGGGCCATTTTTTTACTAAACATCCCAAAATAATAAACTCTAGTAAATATTGGATAAAATTTTAAAGTAAAAAATAATAAATAATTTTTCATTTTTGGGGCATTTAGAAGGAATGATTCTTCATTCATTTAGTTCTTTTGTTGTTAAATTCAGTGAGTATCTGCAGTTCTTCATTCTTAATTTCACTCTTTATATATATGAAAATCATTCCTTCTAATTGCTCTAAAATAATAAATTCGAAATAAATACAAAGTAAAATTTTAAAGTGAAAAATAATAATTTTTATATATTTTTTATGCAAATCAGAAGGAACCGAGTTGTAATAAATTGTGTATATAATGTATATTCTATATATTTTTTCAAAATAATTCTGTATATTCTAAATAATGCACATACATTGTATATATTTTTTCAAACAAAATTTTATCTCAGTCTCTTCTGTTTCTTACAAAAAAAAAATATACATAATTTATTAATTTTCACTTTAAAATTTTATTCGGCATTTATTTAGAATTTATTACTATGGGACATTTAGAATGAATAATTTTCATATTATAAAGAGTGAAATGAAGAATTAAAGGTTGTAGATAAACATGCATATGCAGTAAAATAAGATATGAGATTGGAAGTTTTAATCTATTTTTAGGCACAATCACAGGTCCAAATGTGTATATAAATGTGTGACATCAATGTTAGCATAATTAGCCGGCATAGCTCCTTGATCATAAAAGAATGGCACGCTCACAATGCTATCAAGCCAACTCTACTGCTCACAAAAGAAGGATATATACATACAAAAGAAATAGAGAAAGATGAAAAAATATTAAGAACACTAGATACCGAGACCATCAAGTGATGACCTCGGTGACTGATCGAACATATGAGGTTTCTTAAAACTGATGATAGGAAGCAGCCACCGGTTATAAGCAAAGGTGCTATCTAATTCCTACCATATACTCGAAGATACACCGGTCTAAACCAATCCGACCCGACTTCACTTTTCCCATACCATTATTTGATTATACACTTTTAAATTATCTGCTTAGTTTACTATCACTTTAAAAATCCTATTAGTTTCTTAAGTACTTGTATTTAATATTTAATAATATATATATATATATTATATTTATTTATTATGATATTATAATCAAGTTCTTAATATTAATTTACATCTATAATATAAGTGTTCAATTAGCTATAATCCTTAACACTTTTAATTAACTTTATATATATATTTTTATATCTTAATAACTATTTAGTAAATACTCATATTACAGTGTAAATATAAAATCAAGAATTAATTAATTCTATTATGTCTATAATATAATCAAAATTATAAAATTAATATTTATTAATGTTTAACTAAATATTTATCAATTATCATTCCTAAATTGAACTGCTCAAAAATTAACCTATCTTACCAACATATTTAAATTAATAATATAAAATTAAATTACAAATGAAATGCATATGAATTTGAATGCAATCAATGTCAATATTATGAAATGAAAATAAATTTCTATCGAAAGAAATAAAAAATCTCGATGGAATCCGCACCTGTGAGGCTCGACAAGTGTGACAGGTGTGAATTTTGATCATTGGATCTCAGTCATCTCGTCCCAAACGTACTCAATTGTTGGCTCATCATGATACTTTTGAGAACCTACGAAGTCATAATTTATTAATTATATGAGTGTTTTATTTATGCTCAACCTGATTAGGTCAGAGTATATCGAACTCGGGGTCATAATTTTTATTACTATCTAAAGTTCGTACTGTAATATTTTAGTTATTTATTTTGATTAGTGTAACTAATTTAATTTATTTAATTATTTAATGGTTAAATCTTGTTATATCTTGGGATTGATATTACAAATGAAACATCATGGTCGAGATTCACCCGAATATAGTTCATAACTTCAAGTCTATAATGGATTTGCTCTTAATTAACTATTAAAATGAATGCAGCCTTCTGATTCACAATTTCAAGTTTGGAATTTTAGTCTTACAAATGTTGTTAGAGAAGCTACAGTCCACACAGATAAGTAAGAATAACAAAGAACCAAAACAGGAGGTCAGCTTCCTATGAAGTTTGGAAAGCTAGACTAACAATTGGATTTCATTGATTCCAACGTTGGACAAAAAGGGATTTACTATCACATTTCTTTATTTGCCAGGAACAACGAGAACGTCACAACCTAACCGGCCACAAGAAATGAAATAAGTACACAAGAAAGCATAGAGGCAAGCACGACACGACCCGTAGCCAAATCAGAACCCAAGGACAACTTCAATCGACAATAATAAGGACACGAGGTTCAACCTCGGTACATGTATGGCCCACACAGCCAAGAGATAAGAAGGGTGTTATCGAGTTTCGATGCGAGACAACAAGGGAGTCAACAACGACAGAGGGGTTCTCGACAACAAGTGGAGGCAGTGGAGCCATAGGTGGTAAAGAACGATGCTCGTGCATCAGGTATATAGATAGATGAGCTATATATTTAAATAGGTGAATCAGTTATTCAGATTAAAAAAAAGATAAATATCATATGAGTTGCACAAAAAAATACTTGCGACAGATGAGAAAGAATAAAAGTTTCGAAAACAAAAATGACTTAGGTATTTATATATATGTTTAAGATATTTAGATAAGTGAACTAGGTATTTAGACAAATGAGTTGGGTATAGATAGGAAAACGACAACATCATACAGGTTGTATGAGGAGTCGCTATGTACAGAGTGTCGCGTTGTATAGAAAAACACATGGGGGGATTTTTTGGCGACAATGAGTTGGGGGATAAAAATATTTTCTCAAAAAATAAAAAAGAATATTATATTACTCCCCAATCAATTGTCCCCATTTTTTATCCCCGCGAAAATTTTCCATTTTGATCAATTTGACTTTTACTTATTTCTGTTTTTGGCATATGTGCGTCCCTTAATTATTCGCTAATTCAATATTTTTTTTAAATGAAATGATCTAATGCGCACCCCCCTCCCACTCAGCCACTCAATTTTTTCATTCTCCTACGTCTCAAAAGGAATTTTCTCTATGCTCATAGTACTAATACTTCCTCTTGTGATTGACGAGGCAAAGAGAATTATACTGGTGCATCTAGAAATAAGTTCCTACAAAAGAAAAGAAAAGAAAATTGATCTAAAATTAAAATATTGGTGCATCCTACTTGTTTTGATTGATATTGCAAATAGGAGACAATAATTTGAGATTTCATTGAAATTAAATTGTCAGAAAAGAGATTTCATACACAAGAGAGGATATATTTGAAGATACATATTTTAAAATTACATCTATTGTAATTTTCTTCCTATTTCTCTTGTTTCATCCATTCTCTATTATTTTAGAAAGCACAACCCTCATCAATTTATGTTTTTACTTTGATTATACCTTTCACTGACTAATTGTGATTTCTTCTTCGATATAGTCTTCCAAGATGCATTTTTGGCCGAGTCTTGTCTTTTTCTTTGATTTTATAGTCTGATGTCTCAAAAAAAGTTTTATGTTTTTATTTTGTTTTGAAAAAAATGGCATATACCATTTGTTTCTATTAGAAATAATAGTTTGGATGAGTACCACAACTCAGTACTCTAGATATTTAAGCCTCACAATATATTTTTTTATTTCTTCCAAGATATACTTGATTAAACAATTTTTGTACTTTGCTTTATTTTTATATAAATATCTGATCTCCAAAAAAATGATTTTGGTTGTGATTGTAAATAAACAAGCACAGTTTGCTTTATGAAAGCAATTACAATAATTTATTTTTTATTAGAATTCATAATTATTTATTTAATCATAAATAATGTCAAATGACTTATATAAATAGTATCATGGTCTAAAAAAATATGGCTGAGACAAGTGATTGCAATAATGTGATGTTACATTATTAATATACATAACTATTACTATATATAATTAACCACAAAAATTCATATAGATATTTTTATGTAAATTGTTAGAAGGACAAATATAAATTATTTTAGTTAAAAGGTCCATGTTTCGTCTAATGAACAAAGTATAGTCCAATTACATGTATATTATGAAGATGATTAATATAAATAGTATTAGCATAAAATGTGGGTCTATTACAGTGAAGAACTCGTGTGCTTCAGCAGTTTAGCATAAAATGTGGGTCTATTTTGTACAAACAATTATAATGAAGTGCTCTAACAATTAATATAAATAATTTCAATGATTTGTATAAAATAGTATCATGATCCAAAAAAACATTGTTGTGACAATTATTTGCAATAATGTGTTGGTACACTATTAATATAACACGTAATTAACCCAAAAATTCATATAAATAGTTTCGGAGTAATTTTTTGTCTCATTCATATAACTAATCATATAGTTCATTATAGAACACCAAAAAAATTCCCTATTTTTCTTCATAAAATAAAGTTACATATATGTACAAATTGTTATACATAAATTGTTAGAAGACCAAATATAAATAGTATATTAGTCAAAATATTTTTGTTTCATCGAATAAAACAAAGTATAGTCCAATTACATATATATTATAAAAATTATTGGTATAAATAGTATTACAGTGAAGAACTCATGCGCTTCAGCAGTTTAGCACAGAACGTGGGTTTATTTTGCATAAGCAATATAACGATGTGATCTAACAATTAATATAAATAATTTCAATGATTTTTATAAATAGTATCATGCTCCCAAAAAAAATGGTTGGAATAATTGATTGCAATAATATGTTGGTATATTATTCATATAAATAACTATTTAGTAACACGCAATGAACCCAAAAATTTATATAAATAATTTTGGAGTAAAAATTATTTTTGTCTAGTTCGTGTAAAATAATTATACAATATGATATAAATAATATTGTTAAATTATCAATCGTTAAATTATGCATCACTAAACTTGTTATTTTTGGCAGATGATTCTTCACCTGTTAGATTATCACATGTAAATAAGGCAACAAGCGGTTTCTCCCGTTCCTTATTGATTGGCCAAAGCATATTTAACTATGTTATGTGTAATCGCTACTGCAACAATCATATATAACTCATTTATTTAATGCTAACAATACTAGAGCAAAAAAAATTAAAGTCGCACTTCAAAGATTGCGACTGTTCGCGCTTTAAGAATTAGCGTTAACCGTTGAATTCGCCGGAGAAACGTTAAATATGTGCGGTCAGATGTTTGAGGATATTTTATAGGGATAAATATTTGGGGATTATTATCAGCCTCCTTTTTCTCCTAATGTAACAAAGACGATGTGAAAGTTCGTGCAACCATTTGATCCTCTGATTTTTAATTTAATCATTGTGTTTCATTCCTACATAATTACAAAAAATATATTATTGTGAAACTTTTGTATATTGTTTTTTTAATTTATAATTTTATTTATTTTTAACATTTTAGATTTTTGTGGGGTTTCACACTTCAAGTGTGAATTTTCTTCTTCTTTAAACTCCCAAATATTATGTTTTGCGCATTTTCATAGGCCATATTTAGAGTTTAATTGCACAAACAAGGCGGGTCCAGATGGTGGATGATACGCCCGGTACTAAAAGGATTTTTTTGGGTAATTTTTTTTTTTGGAATTTCCGTTGGTCCTGTATATGGAATAATTATGATTTTTTGGGAATTCTTCTGGATTAATTTTTGGGCCTCACTCTTTGTTATCTCCCTATTGAAAAATTTGGATGAATCACACACTGTTTGGTAGGCAAAGAAAAACACCTACAAATTGTTATGTCCATCACACTAGCTATTTTCTGAAAAAATAATAAGAATTTTAAGACTACGTTTTCTCGTTTTCCTATTTTCCTCTCGCTAGAATGATATATAGTTCACACTATTCATCAATTCTTGCAGAGCGTAGAAAAATTGTGATCAATTAACCACTGATTTCGATTTATTGTTCAACACATTCACGTATTTCATTGTCACAGTTTTTATGGTATCATATTCTATTTAGTTAGAAGAAACAAATTAAGTTGAAAGCAAAAGATAAAAGAGATTATCTGCTACAACGATCAGATAAATTACAAGCGTCACATTAATTACTAAATTCAAAGCAAACTATGCGTGTAGCTATCTTCTGATAAAATGATTTCGGCCTATATTTTTTTTTTTTTTTTGTATGCTGCATCCCTCAGGAATGAACTACGCCTGCTCTTAGGTTTCATGGCACAGTCTCCTTCTCTTTGGTCCTGCGCCTCTTCCTCCTGAAGGGCACCAGATTTTCATCATGCATGCCTCCATATTTAATAAGCCAGGGATGCCCTGCAAGGTAACTAATTTTTTCAAAAAAATATACAACAATCCTGTTGAATTATTTCAAATTACATATTTACTTTCAAATTTCTAAATACATATGCAGTTATCCGTACAAATTCTATACCTTATATATGTCCATATCTTAATTAAACTCATCTTAGTTAACTACTACGTACCAAGTATTTGTTCTACTGTGAGGCGTTTTTCAGGATCGCGGTCTAGCATTCCTTTCAGGAGGTCCTTGGCATCAGTAGAGACCTTGTTCCAGGCAATGCCATCAAACTCAATTTTCTTAAAGTTCACCTCTTCTTCAATTTCTTCATATGTTTCTACGTACATTTAACCACAAAATACATTGTAATTAAGAAAATATCTTAATTATGTTCTTACCAAACAATAAAAAGAAACATTAAAGAAGGAAACAATATATCATAGTTTTTATACCTGCAGAAAATGGAGGGCCTCCACTAAGAAGAGTATAGAGGATAACGCCCGCGCTCCAAATGTCGACTTCCTTGCTGTATACTCCCATAAAAGCCTCTGGAGCCATGTAGCAAGGTGTCCCAGCAGTTTGATCGCATTCCTCACCTAAATTTTTATGAAGAAGTAGAAAATGATAAGTTACCATTCCTAAATTAATATTATAGGTGCGTTCTTTTCTCCAATTATACACATGCCCATTAATTTGATTCCTTAGGCTGTATTTATCATTTGCTATTAGTGTTGATAATAATAATAATGATTATAATTTAACTGTCATTATTATCATAATAAATGTTATTGTTGGTGTTACTTTTATTGTTTATATATTTTAATGTTATAGCATATATATGCATATGATCTCTTCTCCTCCTAATTATTCATTCAAACATGAGATAAACTACTAAAATAGCCTCAAGTACATATACTAAATAAAAGGAAGAAGAAAAAAATGTGTACCATCAATAAAAAACGTCGACAAACCAAAATCGATGAGCTTGAGGGTTGCCATCTTCTCTTTGCTGGTGTATAATAGGTTGTCGGGTTTTATGTCCCGATGTATAATGCCATTCTCATGGAGAACCTATTTCGAATTAAGAAATACATAAACATTTGAATATTTGATTAATTAACGGCCAGTCAAAATACGTTATATGCAGCGATGGTAAATTATTGTGATGGTCTACTACAGTGTAAGTACAAAGGGTATCGGCTCGGATATATGCATGTGGTACCAACATTTTCGTTTATCAGAAAGAAAAAAAAATAGTAATTAACAACTAAAGGAACTTAGAGAGAGAATTGGCATATGCAAAAGTTCTCTCACCTTGACAGCTTGAATAATGTCTTTCAATATGGCAGCCGCATCCTTCTCAGTATAAATGCATATATTCCTCATTCTGTCACATAATTCGCCACCTTCGCACAACTCCATGATCAGATACACCTTATGACAATCTTCGTATGTGCCCCGAAGTTTGACAATATTATGGTGTCGTGGCAAATGTTCCATGATGCTGACCTCAAGCCGGACAACACTTCTTTTACTATCAGAGATCAACTTTTCTTTGTCAATCACCTTACAAGCATACTTGAGTCCAGTCGCCTTCTCAATGCAAAGATTTGTTGTAGCTGAAAATAGATATTCAATTTCACTATTTATATGTTGTAGCTGAAAATAGATATTGAATTTCACTATTTATATCGTCACCAAGAACACATGATGCTATCTAGAAAACAAGATTGAAAGAAAAAAGTTGGAGAAGAGAGAAGATATTGTACCAAAGGTGCCAGATCCAAGCACTTCACAAATGTCATACCGCTTGAAGATATCATTCCCGCTCGGATACAACAAGACCTGAGGATAAACAACATCAAGATCGTGTTGAAATGAACAAGAACACGATTCCTTTTCCTCAGCATTCTTCACTTTCTCAATGTCAGGCTCAAGATGACCCGTTACAGCGACCATTACTTCCTTCCTCTCGGTGATGTCCTTCTGATGTTTCTTAGGACAGGGTGCCTGATGCTATATGATGCATTTCACCACTTATTAGAGGGCTATGACAAGTTTAACAAGCACCAGAAACATATTTTTCATACAGAACTAGCTGGAATTTCATTTTCGAATTACCTCATCATCTAATGTTGAAGCTAATTCACAGATCCTTTTCCGGTTTTTCTTAGCATCTTCCATATTAGATGTCCCGACTTTATCACTAAATATGATGTACAATTCAATTAATTAACAAATGAAGGCCAAAACCAAAGCATAATCTGGTATCGTCAGAGAGAATTTAACAAAATAAATACCTGAATTTCAACGAACGGATCTTTTTTGTGCTTTGTTGTACTGAAGTAGGTTCAAGTTCGAAGTAGTATATGAGAAGTCAGGAACGAATAGGACTCAAAAGGTAAACGATATCTAGGGTTTTTGCCAGGGCGAGAAGAGGGCCGTTGGGGTTTTATAACGATCTCACTCTATTTTTATTTTTAGAAATTAAGTCGGTAAGTCAAAACGCCTGATTCGTCTCCGTTATCTCCCTCTAATGGAGACGGAGTTATTTTTGTCCATTGCTTGTCGGAAAACAGATTTAATCTAATTTTACTCTAATTTTCGTACCTGCCACGCTTAATTACTAATTAGTCCCAATATATACCATACATTTCCGTTTAGATGCTTGGGCTAAGTTTGACAAAAAAAATTAATATTTTCATAAACTAGATGGGCCACTCACTAATTCAACATAATTTGACCGTTTCGGCCCAAAAATAATAAAGAAATTAATAACATGGTTTCCCTAGAATTTGACATACTTATTGTTGGAGTAACTAAATTATCTCTTTGTGAATCGTTTATGCTCACTGTGCCCGCAATTAATTAAAGCAGAAATAGAAAAATTAAAAAAATATTTCCCACATTTTAATATGATTGGTTAATTTTTTTATATGTAGTAGTAAGAATCAATTTTTTTTTTACGGCTGTATGGTCTGAATTTTTAATTCGGGCCATTTTTTTTACTAAACATCCCAAAATAATAAACTCTAGTAAATATTGGATAAAATTTTAGAGTAAAAAATAATAAATAATTTTTCATTTTTGGTGCATTTAGAAGGAATGATTCTTCATTCTTTTAGTTCTTTTGTTGTTAAATTCAGTGAGTATCTGCAATTCTTCATTCTTAATTTCACTCTTTATATATATGAAAATCATTCCTTCTAAATGCTCTAAAATAATAAATTCGAAATAAATACAAAGTAAAATTTTAAAGTGAAAAAAAATAATTTATTTATATTTTTTATGCAAATCAGAAGGAACCGAGTTGTAATAAATTGTGTATATAATGTATATTCTATATATATTTTTTCAAAATAATTCTATATATTCTAAATAATGCACATACATTGTATATATTTTTTCAAACAAAATTTTATCTCAGTCTCTTCTGTTTGTTACAAAAAAAATATACATAATTTATTAATTTTCACTTTAAAATTTTATTCGGCATTTATTTAGAATTTATTACTGTGGGACATTTAGAATGAATAATTTTCATATTATAAAGAGTGAAATGAAGAATTAAAGGTTGTAGATAAACATGCATATGCAGTAAAATAAGATATGAGATTGGAAGTTTTAATATTTTTTTAGGCACAATCAGGGGTCCAAATGTTTATATAAATGTGTGACACAATGTTAGCATAATTAGCTGGCATAACTCCCTAGTCATAAAAGAATGGCACGCTCACAATACTATCAAGCCAACTCTACCACTCACAAAAGAAGGATATATACATACAAAAGAAATAGAGAAAGTTGAAAAAAATATTAAGAACATTTGATAACGAGACCATCAAGTGATGACCTCGGTGACCAATCGAACATACGAGATTTCTTAAACCCGATGATAGGAAGCAGTGATGTGGATTTTGCTAAGCTAATAAATACCTTAATTTTACTCAATTTCAGCCGCAAGCGCATGACCTAGTCAAGTAGTAATTGGGGTGTCGAACCACAAGGACAAGAGTGAATTACTAGTTCTAACAAGTTTCACTAATCTAGACAATCGAAAGAGAGTTTTTATATCAAAATAAAAGTGCATTAATCTAACAACAACGACTGGAAAGTTTATCAAATTGAGGATCCTAGGGGTTTTCGGCTTCACTCTCACTCGTTTGGTCAATTCACTCTACTCGATCTTTTAATTTGTTCTAGTGTTTGTCGGGGATTTAATCTCAGATTTTAGTACCAAATTTACACTTTCATGGCTTGATACCGTACCTAAACAATTCGGGTTTCACGATTAAGTACTTCACCTTACAAGTCTAAGCCCATTAAGATCAGTGAGTCACTTTGGCATAACCTAGATTTTGTACTTCGCCTTTCGGTACCTCACACAATTTCTAAGGTTTCCTCGGTTTTCCCTTAGGCAATAGGTTTCACGATTAAGTACTTGGCCTACGACCTAAATCACTATTTTTGGTCAGAAGATTCAGTTTCACCTTTCGCTTTCACTTCTATCGAGTTTACACCTTGACCCCTTGAAGGGTGTCTAGCCACAAATCATGTCAAAGATTGTATCAAGATTCATGTTTAAACAACAGTACCACATGAGAAAAGAGTAAAGAAAAAAATAAACCAAGAAGATCTACGATTTCTCGCCCGGTTCTTGAGTTCTTCTTCAAATTCTCCCTCTCACGGCGTTCTTCCTCTTCTTTTCTGCTTTAGAACTTCTTTCCAGACAATTGAGAGATGTCCTGGACGAAGGGGTGTCAAAATCTATTAATTCCAATGAGAAAACCGCTTTAAAACTACAAATTCGCGCTGCCAGCCCAAAAATTGCGGTCCGACATTTTAAAATTGCGGGCCGATATTTTTGTATTTTTTTCCAGAACGAACCAGAGAGCATTTGCGATCCGTAATTGATAATTGTGGTCCACAATTTTTGTATGGGAATGCTTTTAACTTGATTTCTTCGTGTAAATCTGACTCATCTCGTTCCAAGCATTATTTCTCATGTTAACATCTTTGTTTACACTCAATGACTTGCAAAATAATAAGAAATGCAGCAGTATCTCGAACTCGACATAAAAACTAAATAAATTCTTAACAATTAACATAAAATGTATAGTTTTTGAGATAAAACCATAATCGAATATAATATATAAATGAGGCTTATCAAATTCCCCCAAACTTAAACCTTGCTTGTCCCTAAGCAAGATTCAGTCGGAGACCTAGGGTACATCTCTAGACTAAACAACGTTCTAAGGAAATCTAACATACATGCAAAAGGTCGTGGATTATTTGAAAATGAAGTGACTAACCCTAAGACAAATCCTTTCAAATTTGTTCGGCCATTAATTAGAGTTTTGGGAAAAAGCCTTGGGAATTATTCATTATTTCCGACTTCACATGTGGTGTTTTACTCGAGGAGTTTTATCTCAGACTCCTACTTTCAGTGTAATGCCCTAGAATCTTTCCAAAAATGATGAATACTTAAGTTTTTCCTTCCCCTCAACTATGAAATGAAACCAAGAAAGTCCATAAAAGAAGAAAAATGACAGTGTTAATCCTGAACCTCGCGCGGGTTATTTTTGTGTAGCTCAAATATTTATTAAGAAACCCTAATTGCGCACATGAGGCTACCTCGTGCCGCGTTGGGGGTTAGGGAGTTCCATAATACCACCCTAGCACAATTGAGGCTTAATTTGATCTTATTTGAATCAGAATTTTTCTTTTTATTTGTTTGCGAATGTCACGGCATGTGTACTCTTAATCATGATGCCTCAATAATTTGGACTTTCTAAAGATTTGCATATTGATTTTCAGGTCCTTTTGATTGATTTTTTTTAGAAGCACCGGTCGACACTTACCATAAGCACTCTTTCTTAATTAAGTTTTTCATTTAAAATAAACAAACAAATTGGATTTCCAAGGTTTGATAAAAATTTTTGGGAGGACGTCAATTCTTGAACACTCATCATTCTAGACACTTCCTAGGTCATATTTTTTTCCTGATTTTTCGGACCCAAGAACCCTTTTCATTCACCACATGTTATTTTAGAAAAGTTTGTATATTCCCGTATCAATTTCCCAAAATTTCCAACAAGACTACTCCTTTGCCAAAATTTCCCTTAGGGTTTTTCAAAACTTTTTGTGAAATTACCCACTAAAATTTGAATTTCTAAAAAAAATTACAACAATCTTAATGCAACAATAATAACAACTACATGCTATGCAGATACAAGTAAGTTCCAAATACTCCCCCAAATTTAAATCAAGCATTGTCCTCAATGCGTGAAAGAAAAAAGAAAGGTATAAAGAACTTACGATGGAAGAAGATAATGGAGGCAGGGCGGGGTTGAGGCGGGTGCCTTAATCGCTAGGTGGGGGTTGAGGTTTGGAGAAAAAGTAGCTCAGTCCCTCCTCACTCGGTCTTTTTCGTCCACAACAAACCCATTTCTTAGTCACTTTGAGAGCACTCAGCCAGTCAGTTTCACATTTCTTCAGTAATCTTTTATGCGATGTCTGAAAATCCTTATCTTTTGCCCTACCAGTGCTCACTGAGTCATCATGATTTATCACTGTTTTTCTTAATTTTTCCTTCATAATCTCATTATGTTTCTCCTTTGTTAGTGGATTAAAGACTTCAACCCTTAGAGCGGATGGTAGAGGTTTTAACTCGACCTTGGGTGAGCTTGGAGGGTTTTGGGTCGAGTTTGAACCTTTTGAAGTTGAAAATGTGATAGCTGGGCAAAATTGCGGACCGCAAATTTCGGACTTCGGACCGCAATTTTGGCTCTGGAATATTCTGCCTCCGTTTGTGCACTTTTTGCGGTCCGCAAATATTTCCTTCGGTTCGCAATTTTGTGAATTTTCTGTTGGCTCTGCTGTTTCGTGTCTCTTTTCTTCAGATTTTGAGATTTCCAACTCTATTTGTTCGAGAGATCTTTCGAATTCACCGTCGGAAGGATGCGTGACCAATTTATCAATCGAATTGGCGATTGATAATTTTTCAAATTTTTCTTTTACAATCACGTCAATCTTGTCCACCCTGCAAAAATTACCATCATTAGCGGGGTATTTCAAAGCTTTAAACATATCGAATTTGACCTTTTCTTTTCTGATCTCAAATGTGAGTTTTTCCCCTCTAACATCTATTTGGGTGCCGGACGTATTCAAGAATGGCCGGCCAAGAATTAAAGGTGTATTGGGGTCCTCATCCATTTCTATTACGATAAAATCTATCAGATTGTAAAATTTTCCCACTTGAAGAGGTAAATCCTCAACTTGCCCCACCGGATATTTTACTGATCCGTCCGCCAATTGTAAAGAAATTTTTGTTGGCACTAACTCACCAATTCCAATCCTATCAAAAACAGATTTTGGCATTAGACTTACATTTGCCCCAAGGTCACACAAAGCACGGTCGAATTTGGTGTTACCTATAGAACAAGGTATGATAAAACTACCCGGATCTTGCAACTTAGGGGGTAACTTATTCATCACCATTGCGCTCACTTTTTCAGTCAAGGTTACCATTTCATCGTCTAATTTTCTCCTATTGGATTAGATATCTTTCAAAAACTTTGCATAAGTCGGCGTTTGAGTGACTACAGCGGTAAATGGAATGTTGACATTCAATTTCTTTAACAATTCAACAAACCTAGCATATTACTTATCCAATTTCGTGTTAACAAGTCTTTGAGGGTAAGGGATAAATCTGTGTGGGGGTACATACCTCGGTATGTCCCCCTTTACCTGATTCGGCGTTGGCGCATTGGTGTTTCCCTTGTCAGCCTCTTGCTCCATTTCATCCTGATTTTCTGACTGAAGGTCAGTTTGTTTCTGGTGCGCTTGAACTCCGGCATCTTGAGGCACCTCAGGTCCATCATATGCGGTTCCACTTCTCAGAGTGATGGCCTTAACAGTTGTATTGAGATTGCAATCCGGTTTAGGCGGTAGCTGATCATGTTGGCGTGAAGACGACGATGTCAGTTGCGCCACTTGCATTTCTAAAAGTTTCCCATGAGTCGCTAGTATGTCAACTTTTATGTCTAGATCCCTAATTTGGTCGGTCACTTGTTGGTTGACCATCTTTTGGTCATGTCTGAACTTCGCTTGTTCTTACATCATTTTTTCCATCATTTGTTCCAAATTAGATTTCTGCGGAGCGCCTTGGTCAAATTGTCTCTGCCCGTACCCCTGATTCGATCGGTTCTGATTGAAACTTTGGTTCTGGTTTTGGGGTTGATCGTCTTGGTTGTTTCTCCAGGAGAAATTTGGGTGGTCTCTCCATCCTGGGTTGTAAGAATTGGAGTAAGGGTTGTTTTGCGGCCGAAATTGTTGTTGAGTACATTCACTTGTTCCGCATCCCCCTTGGTAGATCTTCCCCAATTGCAGTTTATGGCCAAATGATCGCCTCCACCACAAATAGCACAAGAAGGTGATTCATGTACTGCTGAAACATTTTGGTTTGTCAAGCGGTCTATGCTCTTTTGCATTGTCTCCAATTGTGCTGCCAATTTTGTCGATATGTCCGTCTCAATGACTCCCGGTGCACCTCAAATGGGTCCTCTCACCGAGCTTCATTGTTGTTGTCCTAATGTCATCTCATCAATCAATTTGTAGGCATCTCGGGCACTCATATTCATCAAATTACCTCCTGCTGCTGCATCAATGGTCAGTTTAGAGGACTGCTCAAGTCCTTCATAGAAAATCTGAAGTATGAACCACTTCTCGAGTTCGTGGTGTGGGCAAAGACGCAGCAGCTCTTGGTATCTATCTCATGCCTCGCTGAGAGATTCTCCTCCTCTTTGCCTGAAATTTGTAATTTGAGCACGAATGACAGAAGGTTTAGATGGAGGAAAATACTTAGAAAGAAAAGTATCAGACATTTGGTCCCATGTTCTAATTGTACCGGTATCTAATGACCTTAGCCAATTTCTAGCCTTATCTCCTAAGGAAAAAGGAAATGCTCTAAGTTTAATGGGCTCGGGTTCAACACCATTAATTTTAACCGTGTTACAAAGTTCTTCAAACATGGCCAAATGTTGGTTTGGGTCTTCATGAGCTAAACCGTTGAACATGTGTTGAGAGAGCATGTTCAAGAGAGCGGGTTTCAGCTCAAAGTTATTTGCTGCTACATTAGGCACCGTGTAGCCTAGTTGAATTTCAATTGCCTTTGGGGCAGCAAAGTCCTTCAAGGGACGGTTCTCATCATTCTTCGCCATTTGGGTTGCTTCTTCGATGACGAGATGAATAAACGGTTGTTCAAGTAGAGAGATTGTCTCCTTGGTTCTACGTCTGTATACCAAGAGACCTGATTGTCCGGCCATATCGAGTCCTGAAAGAGCAATCAAACAAGTAGATCACAGAAAATAAAAAAAAATAAAAGAAATAAAAATTAAAAAGAAATATCTAGTCTCAGTTACTAAAGGTTGAACCATCAAGTGATGACCTCGGTGACCAATCGAACATACGAGATTTCTTAAACCCGATGATAGGAAGCAGTGATGTGGATTTTGCTAAGCTAATAAATACCCTAAATTTACTCAATTTCAGCCGCAAGCGCACGACCTAGTCAAGTAGTAATTGGGGTGTCGAACCACAAGGACAAGGGTGAATTACCAGTTCTGATAAGTTTCACTAATCTAGACAATCGAAAGAGAGTTTTTGTATCAAAATAAAAGTGCATTAATCTAACAACAACGACTGGAAAGTTTATCAAATTGAGGATCCTAGGGGTTTTCGGCTTCACTCTCACTCATTTGGTCAATTCACTCTACTTGATCTTTTAATTTGTTCTAGTGTTTGTCGGAGATTTAATCTCAGATTTTAGTACTAAATTTATACTTTCGTGGCTTGATACCGTACCTAAACAATTCAGGTTTCATGATTAACTACTTCACCTTACAAGTCTAAGCCCATTAAGATCAGTGAGTCACTTTAGCATAACCTAGATTTTGTACTTCGCCTTTCGGTACCTCACACAATTTCTAAGGTTTCCTCGGTTTTCCCTTAGGCAATAGGTTTCACGATTAAGTACTTGGCCTACGACCTAAATCACTATTTTTTGGTCAGAAGATTCAGTTCCACCTTTCGATTTCCGCTTTCACTTCTATGATAACATGCAGTTGATTAAAACTAGGCATTCAATTTAGACAAAACAGCAATCACAAACAACAAGAACTAAAAGATCAACAAACGAGTAAATTAAACCATTCGAGTTATCGAGTTTACACCTAGACCCCTAGAAGGGTGTCTAGCCACAAATCATGTCAAAGATTGTATCAAGATTCATGTTTAAACAACAGTACCACATGAGAAAAGAGTAAGAAAAGAATAAACCAAGAAGATCTATGATTTCTCGCCCGGTTCTTGAGTTCTTCTTCAAATTTTCCCTCTCATGGCGTTCTTCCTCTTCTTTTCTGCTTTAGAACTCCTTTCCGACAGTTGAGAGATGTTCTGGACGAAGGGGTGTCAAAATCTATTAATTCCAATGAGAAAACCGCTTTAAAACTGTAAATTCGCGCTGCCAGCCCAAAAATTACGGTCCGACATTTTCAAATTGCGGTCCGACATTTTTATATTTTTTTCCAGAACGAACCAGAGAGCATTTACGATCCGTAATTGATAATTACGGTCCGTAATTTTTGTATGGGAATGCTTTTAACTTGATTTCTTCGTGTAAATCTGACCCATCTCGTTCCAAGCATTATTTCTCATGTTAACATCTTTGTTTACACTCAATGACCTGCAAAATAATAAGAAATGCAGCAGTATCTCGAACTCGACATAAAAACTAAATAAATTCTTAACAATTAACATAAAATGCATAGTTTTTGAGATAAAACGCTAATCAAATATAATATATAAATGAGGCTTATCAAGCAGCCACCGATTATAAGCAGCGGTGCAATCTAATTCCTATCATATACTCGAAGATACACCGGTCTAGACCAATCCGATCCGACTTCACTTTTCCCATACCATTATTTGATTATACACTTTTATCTTATCTGCTTAGTTTACTATCACTTTAAAAATCCTATTAGTTTGTTAACTACTGTGTTTAATATTTAATAATTTATATATATATATATATTATATTTATTTATTATGATATTATAATCAAGTTCTTAATATTAAATTACATCTATCACGTGTGCTAATATAAGTGTTCAATTAACTATAATCCTTAACACTTTTAATTAACTTTTTATATATATTTTTATATCTTACCAACATATTTAAATTAACAATATACAATTAAATTGCAAATGAAATGCATATGAATTTGAATGCAATCAATGTCAATATTATGAAATGCAAATTAATTTCTATCGAAAGAAATAAAAAATCTCAGTGAAATCCGCACCTGTGAGGCTCGACAAGTGTGACAGCTGTGAATTTTCATCATTGGATCTCAGTCATCTCGTCCCAAACGTACTCGATTGTTGGCTCATCATGATACTTTTGAGAACCTATGAAGTCATAATTTATTAATTATATGAGTGTTTTATTTATGCTCGACCTCATTAGGTCAGAGTATATCGAACTCGGGGTCATAATTTTTATTACTATCTAAAGTTCGTACTTTAAGATTTTAGTTATTTATTTTAAATAGTGTAACTAATTGAATTTATTTAAATTAATTAATGGTTAAATCTTGTTATATCTTGGGATTGATATTTGATTAGCCTCAATTATATATTATATTCAATTAGGGTTTTATCTCAAAAATTATGTATTTTATATTAATTGTTAAGAATTTATTCAGTTTTTAAGTCGAGTTCGAGATACTGTTGTGTTTCTTATTGTTTTGCAGGTTATGGAATGTAAACAAGGATGTCAACCTGAGAAATGATGCTTGGAACGAGATGGATCGAACCTACACAAAGAAATCAAATGAAAAACACTTCTGGACAAAAATTGCGGACCGCAATTATCAAATTACGGACCGCAATAATGGGATTTGCTCTCTGATTTGCTCTGTTAAGAAAGTGCAAAAATTGTGGATCGCAATTTTAAAATTGTGGACCGTAATTTTTGGGGCTGTAAGCGCGAACTTGCAGTTTAAAAAGGTTTTCTCATTGAAATTAAGAGATTTTAATACCTCTTCGTTCTAGAGATCTCTCAATTGACTGGAGAATAGATCCCAAGCAAGAAAGAAGAGGAAAAAAACCATTGGAGTAGGATTTGAAGGAGAACTCAAGAACCGGGCGAGAAATCGTAGATCTTCTTGGTGTACTCTTTTCTTTACTTTTTTCTAATATTGTGATGTTGTTTAAACATGAATCTTTGTGTAACGTTTGACATGATTTGTAGCTAGACACCCTTCTAGGGGTCTAGGTGTAAACTCGAAAACTCTAATGGTTTAATTATACTCGTATTTTGATCTTTTAGTTCTTATTGTTTGTGATTGCTATTTTGTCTAAATTGAATGCTTAGTTTTAATCAACTGCGTGTTACTCTAGAAGTGAAAGCGGAAACCGAAAGATGGAACTGAATCTTCTGACCTGAAATAGTGATTTAGGTCGTAGGCCAAGTACATAATCGTGAAACTTATTACCTAAGGGAAAAATCGAGGAAACCCTAGAAATTGTATGAGGTACCGAAAGGCGAAGTACAAAATCTAATTTATACCAAAGTGATTCACTGATCTTAATAGGCTTAGACTTGTAAGGTGAGGCACTTAATCGTGAAATCTGAATTGTTTAGGTATGGTATCAAACCACGAAAGTGTAAATTTGGTACTAAATTATGAAATTGAATTCCGACAAACACTAGAACATATTAGAAGATCAAATAGAGTGAATTGACCAAACGAGTGAGAGTAAAGCCGAAAATCCCTAGAGTCCTTTATTTGATAAATTTTTCAGTCGTTGTTGTTAGATTTGTGCACTCTTTAGTTTAATACAAAACTCCCATTCGATTGTCTAGATTACTGAAACTTATGAGAACCGGTAATTCACCCTTGTCCTTGTGGTTCGACACCCCGACTACTACTTGACTAAGCCGTGCGCTTGCGGCTAAAATTGAATATAAATTTGGGTATTTTATTAGCTTAGCAGAATACACATCAATATTATAAATGAAACATCATGGTCGAGATTCACCCGAATATAGTTCATAACTTCAGGTCTATAATGGATGTGCTCTTAATTAACTATTAAAATGAATATAGCCTTATGATTCACAATTTCAAGTTTGGAATTTTAGTCTTACAAATGTTGTTAGAGGAGCTACAGTCCACACATATAAGTAAGAATAACAAAGAACCAAAATAGGAGGTCGGCTTCTTATGAAGTTTGGAAAGCTGGACTAACAATTGGATTTCATTGATTCCAACGTTGGACAAAAAGGGATTTACCATTACATTTCTTTATTTGCCAGGAACAGTGAGAACGTCACAACCTAATTGGCCACAAGAAATGAAATCAGCACACAAGAAAGCATAGAGGTAAGCACGACACAACCCGTAGCCAAATCAGAACCCAAGGACAACATCAATCGACAGTAATAGGGACATGAGGCTCAGCCTCGGTACATGTATGGCCCACACAGCCAAGAGATAAGAAGGGTGTTATTGAGTTTCGATGCGAGACAATAAGGGAGTCAACAACGACAAAGGGGTTCTCGACGACAAGTGGAGGCAGTGGAGCCACAGGTGGTAAAGGACGATGCTCGTGCATCAGGTATTTAGATAGATGAGCTATGTATTGAAATAGGTGAATCAGTTATTTAGATAAAAAAAAAAAAATAAATATCACATGAGTTGCACAGAAAAATACTTGTGATAGATGAGAAAGAATAAAAGTTTCGAAAACAAAAATGACTTGGGTATTTATATATATGTCTAAGATATTTAGATAAGTGAACTAGATATTTAGATAAGTGAGTTGAGTATAGATTGAAAAATGACAATATCATACGGGTTGTACGGGGAGTCGCGCTGTACGGAGAGTCGCGTTGTATAGAAAAATGCTTGGGGGATTTTCTTGGGGGACAAAGGGTTGGAGGATAAAATGATTTTCTCAAAAGATTTTTTTTCTCAAAAAATAATGAAGGGGAGGGGGAGAACTGGGATTTGATACAGACAGTAGGTGAGACCTGAAAAGAGCATCTAATGATTTTTTTCCCTTTTGTAACAAAGACGATGTGAAAGTTCGTGCAACCATTTGATCCTCTGGATTTTAACTTAATCATTGCGTTTCATTCCTACATAATTACAAAAAAATATATTATTGTGAAACTTTTGTATATTGTTTTATTAATTTATAATTTTATTTATTTTTAACATTTTAGATTTTTTGTGGGGTTTCACACTTCAAGTGTGAATTTTCTTAAAACTCCCTAATATTCTGTTTTGCGCATTTTCTTTGGCCATATTTAGAGTTTAATTGCACAAACAAGGTCGGTCCAGATGGTGGATGATACTCCCGGTACTAAAATGATTTTTTTGGGCAATTTTTTTTTTTGGAATTTCCGTTGGTCCTGTATATGGAATAATTATGATTTTTGTGAATTCTTCTGGATTAATTTTTGGGGCCTCACTCTTTGTTATCTCCCTATTGAAAAATTTGGATGAATCACACACTGTTTGGTAGGCTAAGAAAAACACCTACAAATTGTTGTCCATCACACTAGATATTTTCTGAAAAATAATAAGAATTTTATGACTACGTATTCTCGTTTTCCTCTCGCTAGAATGATATATAGTACACTATTCATCAATTCTCGCAGAGCGTAGAAAAATTGTGATCAATTAACCAATGATTTGGATTTATTATTCAACACATTCATGAATTATTTCATTGTCACAGTTTTTATGGTATCATATTCTATTTAGTTAGAAGAAACAAATTAAGTTGAAAGCAAAAGATAAAAGAGATTATCTGCTACAACGATCAGATAAATTACAAGCATCATATTAATTATTAAATTCAAAGCAAACTATGCGTGTAGCTATCTTCTGATAAAATGATTTCGGCCTATTTTTTTTTGTGTGTGTATGCTGCATCCCTCAGGAATGAACTACGCATGCTCTTAGGTTTCATGCCACAGTCTCCTTCTCTTTGGTCCTGCGCCTCTTCTTGAAGGGCACCAGATTTTCATCATGCATGCCTCCATATTTAATAAGCCAGGGATGCCCTGCAAGGTAACTATTTTTTTCAAAAAGATATACAACAATCCTGTTGAATTATTTCAAATTACATATTTGCTTTCAAATTTTTAAATACACATGCTGTTATCCGTATAAATTCTATACCTTATATATGTACATATCTTAATAAAACTCATCTTAGTTAACTACTACGTACCAAGTATTTGTTCTACTGTAAGACGTTTTTCAGGATCGCGGTCTAGCATTCCTTTCAGGAGGTCCTTGGCATCAGTAGAGACCTTGTTCCAGGCAATGCCATCAAACTCAATTTTCTTAAAGTTCACCTCATCTTCAATTTCTTCATATGTTTCTACGTACATTTAACCACAAAATACATTGTAATTAAGAAAATATCTTAATTATGTTCTTACCAAACAATAAAAAGAAACATTAAAGAAGGAAACAATATGTCATAGTTTTTATACCTGCAGAAAATGGAGGGCCTCCACTAAGAAGAGTATAGAGGATAACGCCCGCGCTCCAAATGTCGACTTCCTTGCTGTATACTCCCATAAAAGCCTCTGGAGCCATGTAGCAAGGTGTCCCAGCAGTTTGATCGCATTCCTCACCTAAATTTATATGAAGAAGTAGAAAATGATTAGTTACCATTCCTAAATTAATATTATAGGTGCGTTCTTTTCTAGAATTATACACATGCCCATTAATTTGATTCCTTAGGCTGTATTTATCATTTGCTATTAGTGTTGATAATAATAATAATGATTATAATTTAACTGTCATTACTATCATAATAAATGTTATTGTTGGTGTTACTTTTATTGTTTATATATTTTAATGTTATAGCATATATATGCATATGATCTCTTCTCCTCCTAATTATTCATTCAAACATGAGATAAACTACTAAAATAGCCTCAAGTACATATACTAAATAAAAGGAAGAAGAAAAAAAACGTGTACCTTCAATAAAAAACGTCGACAAACCAAAATCGATGAGCTTGAGGGTTGCCATCTTCTCTTTGCTGGTGTATAATAGGTTGTCGGGTTTTATGTCCCGATGTATAATGCCATTTTCATGGAGAACCTATTTCGAATTAAGAAATACATAAACATTTGAATATTTGATTAATTAACGGCCAGTCAAAATACGTTATATGCAGCGATGGTAAATTATTGTGATGGTCTACTACAGTGTAAGTACAAAGGGTATCGGCTCGGATATATGCATGGTACCAACATTTTTGTTTATCAGAAAGAAAAAAAATATAGTAATTGACAACTAAAGGAACTTAGAGAGAGAATTGGCATATGCAAAAGTTCTCTCACCTTGACAGCTTGAATAATGTCTTTCAATATGGCAGCCGCATCCTTCTCAGTATAAATGCATATATTTCTCATTCTGTCACATAATTCGCCACCTTCGCACAACTCCATGATCAGATACACCTTATGACAATCTTCGTATGTGCCTACAAGTTTGACAACATTATGGTGTCGCGGCAAATGTTCCATGATGCTGACCTCAAGCCGGACAACACTTCTTTTACTATCAGAGATCAACTTTTCTTTGTCAATCACCTTACAAGCATACTTGAGTCCAGTTGCCTTCTCAATGCAAAGATGTGTTGTAGCTGAAAATAGATATTCAATTTCACTATTTATATCCTCACCAAGAACACAAGATGCAATCTAGAAAAAAAGATTGAAAGAAAAAAGTTGGAGAAGAGAGAAGATATTGTACCAAAGGTGCCAGATCCAAGCACTTCACAAATGTCATACCGCTTGAAGATATAATTCCCGCTCGGATAAAACAAGACCTGAGGATAAACAACATCAAGATCATGTTGAAATGAACAAGAACAGGATTCCTTTTCCTCAGCATTCTTCACTTTCTCAATGTCAGGCTCAAGATGACCTGTTACAGCGACCATTACTTCCTTCCTCTCCGTGCCGTCCTTCTTATGTTTCTTGGGACTTGGTACCTGATGCTATATGATGCATTTCACCACTTATTAGAGGGCTATGACAAGTTTAACAAGCACCAGAAACCTATTTTTTATACAGAACTAGCTAGAATTTCTTTTTCGAATTACCTCATCATCTAATATTGAAGCTAATTCACAGATCCTTTTCTTGTTTGTCTTAGCATCTTCCATATTAGATGTCCTGACTTTATCACTAAATATGATGTACAATTCAATTAATTAACAAATGAAGGCCAAAACCAAAGCATAATCTGGTATCGTCAGAGAGAATTTAACAAAATAAATACCTAAATTTCAACGAACGGATCTTTTTTGTGCTTCGTTGTACTGAAGTAGGAGCAAGTTCGAAGTGGTATATGAGAAATCAGAAACGAATAGGACTCGAAAGGTAAACGATATCTAGGGTTTTTGCCAGGGCGAGAAGAGGGCCGTTGGGGTTTTATAACGATCTCACTTGCTTTTTTTAGAAATTAAGTCGGTAAGTCTAAACTGGAGACGTGGAGTTAGTACCGGCGATAAGGAAACTGGCAATTTGGTTCGATCGTTCTACTTTATTTATTCATTGAAATTCTGAGAACTATTTTTGTACTTTTCTTAGGGCCCATTTTAATCCATTGCTTGTCGGAAAACAGATTTAATGTAATTTTACTCTAATTTTCGTACCTACCAAGCTTAATTACTAATTAGGCCCAATATATACCATACATTTCCGTTAAGATGCTTGGGCTAGGTTTGACAAAAAAAATTAATATTTTCATAAACTAGCTGGGTCACTCACTAATTCAACATAACTTGATCGTTTCGGCCCAAAAATAATAAAAATAAATTAATAACATGGTTTGCCTGTAATTTGACATACTTATTGTTGGCAGATTTTTTTTATAGTAAATAAAATAATTAAATAAACGGTTTTGGTATGATACCCATGAAATTCGCCCCTTTAGTCAGAATTCAAGTCTAGCTCCCTGGTCCGAGTTTGAAACACAGCTCGGGTACTTTTTTTCTTATATTTATTTAGTTATTGTTTTTAATATATTTTAATAGTTTAGTAGTTTGTTTATTATGTTTAAATATTTATTTTTTAATATTTCATTTAATAGGTTTTAATATTCATTTTTTTATTTAGCTTATTTTAAAATATTTATTTAATTATCTTGTTATGTATAATTATGTAATTAAATTCATTAAGGGACTGAAATTATTTTTTTAATAAGTTTTATTAGTTTATTTATTATGTTTAAAATATTTATTTTTTATTTTAGTTTATTTTTAAATATTTATCTAATCATTTTGTTATGTGAAATAATAATAAAAGGTATAATATTATAATAATTAAAATATAATTTTAAAAATATTAACACTGAATAAGTTAGTCTATATTATCTTTTTTGATGGGCTTGGTGAACGCCAATACCAATTTTTATTTATTGAAGAAAAAGATAGAAAACTGTACATAATCCTAAGCTATGAATAAATGACCTTAGACAACACCCAAACTAACAATTCAAAAATTAAATTTTAAAAACTAAAATATCACAGATTATCAATATATTTTCATCTGTTTTCATATATAATAAGAGAGTTGAGACAAACAGAGAGAGAAAAAAATAAAGAAATAAATAAAAATCAAAATTTGACTATCTCAACTTTAAATGGCCATAACTTTTGATAGTAAACTTCGATTGAGGCGTGCTACATGGCCGTAGAAAGTTTACGATGAGATCTATAGAGTTAATCCTTTACGTCATTATTGTCATTTTCAGGGCCAAAAAATATCGTCTTCAAACTCAAAAACATATTTGAAGTTTAAACTTCTATTTTTTTTATTTCTTTCTTTATAATTTTTCATAGAAATTATATAATTTTTTATATTTTTACATGAATATGATGTATGTATGTATTATTGAGTAAATATTTTTTTTATTATTGGATGCATAATTATATTTTTATATTAGTTATTGAATGAGTGAATAATATACAATAATATTTGTTCTTATTTAATCAATTTGTCTCTATTCATTGTTGACTTCATATATCAATCTGACTTCATAAAGAACGTTATAGCTATTTTTAAAAATAAAATTTATTTTTAACAACGGTTATTAATGAAAAACCGTTATTATATTAAAAAATAAAATAAATTAAAAAATAAATATTTAAACATAATAAAAAAACTAAATAAACTATTAAAACCTATTAAAAATAATAACTAAGCAAACAGAAGAAGAAAAAAATACCTGTTTCCTGGGTAATCTTACCAAAACCGTTTATTTAATTATTTTATTTACTATAAAAAAACTGTATTGTTGGAGTAACTAAATTATCTCTGTGTGAATGGTTTATGCTCACTGTGCCCGCAATTAATTAAAGCAGAAATCGAAGGAACGCTTGTAACGTTCCATTTTTTTAAAAAAATAAAAAGATAAAAAAATATTTCACATTTATTAATATGATTGGTTATTTTTTTATATGTAGTAGTCAGAATTAATTTTTTTTTTGATTCATCTATGGTGATCTGTGAAAAAAATTCAAATTATCAATTTTTTACGGCTATATGGCCTGAATTTTTAATTCGGACCATTTTTTACTAAACATCCCAAAATAATAAACTCTAATAAATATTGGACAAAATTTAAGGTAGAAAATAATAAATGATTTTTCATTTTTGGGGCATTTAGAAGGAATGAATTTTCATTTTTTAGTACTTTTGTTGTTAAATTCAGTGAGTATCTGCAATTCTTTGTTCTTAATTTCACTCTTTATAATATAAAAATCATTTCTTCTAAACGCCTTAAAATAATAAATTCTAAATAAATGCGAAACAAAATTTTAAAGTGAAAAATAATATTTTTTATACAGAAGTAATAAAATGTGTACATAATGTACATTCTATATATATTTTTTCAAACCAATTCTCTATATTCTGAGAATTGGCTGTTAGCGCTAGATTCGATGTAAACTTAATTCTGTATCAAATAGAGAGATTCCAAGTGTATTAGAATCGTATATAAAGGCAATAGGATGTGCAACTCAGACTATGCGATGAATGGATAAAGATTGTCAATTTCATCCTTTCCTAACTTGACCTTGACCAGTGGTTTCTTTTGCTTTCCTGGTTTCTTACCAGTGGTGTTCTATTTATATTATTTTCAATTTCTATACAAATTCCTCTCAATTACTAATTCATTATTTTGCTCTCATCAATTGTATGAATATTTTTTATCTTGAATGCATGCTTTTGGCTTTACTGAGATAATTAACACTGTTTACTTCAAATTTGCAAATAGATATGGCAAATGGATTTTTATGATTTGGATCCCTTTGAGCCTTAAAATGATCTCGGTCGTGTCACAGCCTAAGCATAGCTTGGGCATGAATCTAACCGAGATACCCTCAATCTTATAAATTTTAAAAAGCTTTATGTTTCTTTTGGAAAAATAAAAAAGAGGTTCAGTTTCTTTCACTGAGATCCACTCACACACACTCTGGTTATTTCTGTGCTAACATAACTTCCCAATAGTTGCTGCCTCAATACATGGTTTGCTTTTAATACTTTCATCTGGTAAATTTTATTTTTGCATCTGACTATGTACATCACTTTTGGCATTACAGGGTCAATACATAGTACTTGATCAGGAGTATTAAGTGGTAACTTAATAGTATCCACAATGCGCAGCCACGTGACAAAGTTCCTTAGCCATATTCCATGGTTCGATGCCTCGAAACACGCAATGAATTCGGTGCCATGGTGGAGGAGGCAATCATGGATTGTTTTGCACTCCTCCAAGAAATAGCTCCTCCAAACAACATAAAAATATAACCGGATGTTGACTTTAAGCTATCCACACAACCCGCAAAGTCGGAATCGGTATACCCAATGACCTCAAGCTTGTCGATCGCCGATATGTTAACATGTGATTCTTCGTTCTTTGCAAGTACCTTAGTACCCTTTTGGTCGCTTTCCGATTGATTCATACCGGATTACCGAGATAGCGACCAAGCATTCCCGTGATATACGCAATATCCGGACGCGTACACACTTGAGCATACATAAGACTTCCTATCAAGGAAGCATATGGAATTTGATGCATTTCTGATTTCTCGAGTTCTGTTTTTGGGCACTGATCAAGACTACACTTGTCTCCTTTAGCAACAGGGGTATTTCCTGGTTTACAACTTTCCATACCATATCGCTTGAGAACTTTATCGATATATGCTTGTTGTGAAAGTCGTAAAATACCCTTATTTCGATCTCTGTGTATTTTAAGACCTAACACATATGATGCTTCACCAAGATCTTTCATGTCAAAATGTTTGAAAAGAAATTTCTTGGTTTCATGCATCATATTTTTATCGTTACTGGTAAGCAATATGTCATCGACATATAAAACCAGAAATACAAACTTACTCCCACTGAACTTGTGATATATACATTCATCCACCAAGTTAGGCTCAAATCCGAATGAGATAATTACTTGATGAAATTTGAAATACCACTGACGAGACGCTTGTTTGAGTCCATAGATAGACTTCTTTAATTTGCAAACCATCTGTTTCGAGTCATCAGATTCGTAATTCGGTGGTTGCGACATATAAATGCATTCATCAATGTCGCCATTGAGAAATGCGATCTTAACGTCCATCCGATGTAATTCAAGGTCAAAGTGTGCCACTAAAGCCATGATAATTCTAAAAGAATCTTTCGTTGACACGGGGAGAAAGTTTCCGTAAAGTCAATACCTTCTTTCTGTGTAAATCCCTTAGCAACTAGTCGTGCTTTATATCTTTCCACATTACCTTCTGAATCCTTTTTGGTCTTAAATATCCATTTGCAACCAATAGGTTTCACACCTTGAGGTAAAGGGACGATATCCCAGACGTTGTTGTCATACATTGACTTTATTTCTTCATCCATGGCTCTGGTTCATTTATGAGAATTCACACTTTCTAAAGCCTGACGGAGAGTGACAGGATCATCCTCCATCATGCCAATGTTGAATTCATTTTCTTGAAGAAACACAATATAATCATTAGATATTGCGCTTCTTCTCTCTCTGGTGGACCGTCTTAAAGGCACAGCTTCTTGAGGTTCTTGAGGTGGTATAAGTTCCTCATCAACATCAACATTGTCTTGTTCCGGATTCTCTTCTATTTCTGGAGGTTCATTGACTATAGGTTCATTCACCACAGATGTGGGTTCAGGAACCAATGAGTCTCCAGATATCCTTATTACAATTGGTACCGATGTGGGTGCCTCTCGTATAGGAGAATCCTGTGATTCTTCAAAGACAATTTAATTTGTATTTCCCCTCTGAACCATAACATCCTCAAAGAACTTAACTGTATTTGTCTCAAAAATTATTCTATCAGTGGGATCATAAAATTTGTACCCACAGGACCTTTCTGCATATCCGATAAAATAGCAGCTAACAATCCTTTCATCCAACTTCTTCTCTTGTGGCCTATAAGGCCGAGCTTCAGCATGGACAACCCCAAATTCTAAAATGTTGGAGACTAGGTTTTCGTCCAGGTCCACAACTCATATGGAGTTTTGTTTGTCGCCTTAGTCGGTACCCGATTCAAAATGTATGTTCGTCTTAAGTGCTTCTCCCCGAGGTTCAATGGAAGCGATGTATGAGAAATCATGTTCGCACCATCTCCATTAATGTTCGATTGCGTCTTTCAGCTTACACCGTGCTCATTGCGGTGAACCCGACATTGTATACTGTGGCACAATCCCATTATCCTCCAAGAATTTAGCAAAAGGCCCTGGACGTTGCTCTCCCGAGCCGTCAGAGCGACCGTAATATTCACCACCACGATCTGATCTGACGCTTTTAATCCTTTTGTTGAGTTGTAACTCGACTTCAGACTTGAAGGATTTAAATGTGTCCAAAGCTTGAGCATTTTCTTTAATTAAATATATATAGCCATATCTAGAATAATCGTCAATGAAACTGATAAAATATACATGACCATTCCTAGTTGCTGTAGGGAATGGTCCGCATATATCCGTATGTATCAGCTCAAGAACATCCGTCATACGATTGGCTGTATACTTACGCATGCTTGTTTGTTTGCCCTTAGCACATTCAATGCACGGACCAAGGTCCGACATGTTCAAGGGCCGCAGGATTTCATTTTGAACAAGACGTGTAATTCTCTGTTGAGAAATATGACCTAAACGCTTGTGCCAAAGTGCAGCTGAATCCTGATGTGTTAATTTTTATCTAACATTTCGAGTTTCATTATTCAAGGTCTCATTATAGGAAGCAATAGTATCTAAAGCATAAAGATTATCCATAACTACGTAAAACCGTAAGCAACCATATTGGAGTGTCGATACAAACTAAATTTTCCATCTCCAAATGAACAATAAAAACCTAATTTGTCCAATGCGGAAATAGAAATTAAGTTCCGTCTAAAAGACGGCACAACAAAAGTATCATACAAATCCAAATATAAACCAGCTTTTCATAAGTAATCTAAAATGCCCTATGGCTTCAACTTCACCTTATTGCCATCGCCTACATAGATGTATCTTTCACCATCTCTTGCTACGGTAATTTCGCAACCCCGCATAGACACGTATATATGTGAGTTGTTGCACCCGAATCTATCCACCATGTGTCTATTGAAACCGAAACCGAATTAACTTCTTCACAAACAAGAGAAAAATTACCATTCTTTGCACGCCATGCGTGATAATTGGTACAATTTTTCTTCATGTGCCCTTCGATCCACAAAAGAAACACCCTTTCTTTTCCTTATCCGCTCCTCGTCTTGATAACCGGTTTCTTGTCCTTAGTGGGTTTCTTCTGCGAACTTATAGTCGCAAAGATCCGAATTGATTTTACGTTTCTGTTTCCCTTTTCCTTTAGATGTGGAAGCAATGTTTGCACTCTCGCTCTTGTCCGTCTTCAAACGCTCTTCCTCCTGAACACAGTGCGAGATGAGCTCATTGACTATCCATGATTCCTTCTAACAGTTGTAGCTCACCTTGAACTGCCCAAAAGAAGTGGGAAGAGAGTTGAGAGACAAATAGACCAACATATCTTTCGATATGTCTAGTTTATGAGCCTTCAATTTTGAAGCGGTATTCATCATTTCAAGAATGTGCTCCCTGACATTACTTCTGCCATTGTACTTCATTGTGCAGAGTTTGTTTAACAGAATGCCTATTTCAGCCTTCTCATTCCTAACAAACCTCTCGCTCAAGTTCCTTAAAATAGTCCAAGGCCGAGTGGAATCGAAACAGTCCCCTAAAACTTTCAGGGAATGGTCCTTTGCATGACTTTAAGACACAAGCGATTTGACCTCATCCACCGTGCATGCGCATTCGAACATTATGTCAGATCGTCTGCATGCTGCAGTACAATGGTTTAGCTCGCTTTGTAACGCTATATCTAGATCAAGACACCCAAGAATAATTTCTAAGGTATCTTTCCATTCCTTGTAATTAGAACCCGTCAAAGATCGGAATGCTATTGATGCCTAGCATAAGATCGCAATCTTTGCTGAAAAATACATGCAATATAACGAATCAAATGTCTGAATTATAATATTAAATCAAAATAAGGCATATTTCATCAACTAAATATCCTCAAATAATAAGTGTTCTTTGGAATCAATTATTATTCTTAGATAATTAGGCGTAATAATGATATATAACGGTCCATTTGATGTCAATTAGTCAACTTTCCTTTAGGTCAATCAACTAATCACACCTAAAACTTATTGACCATTACCTATATATTACTACAATCTGTTTACATATAATAAGTGATTGTTGTCTTTCCTTTGGGATAGTCCAAAAATCAAATATTATATGTATATCGTCCGTATACAAGTCTTGAAAAATAATTAACGCCAATATAAGAGCTTACTTTGGTAAGATAATAATTTTGTTAATTATTTCAAAAAATGTATTTTATCTGAAGCCTTCATAATGATTTAACATTATCCAAATAAATTTCTCAAATATGTTGGCTTAACCTAAATATCAATTCATGGGTTCATGCAATCAATACCGAATAAACAACAACCAACATAATCAATTCATAAGCGAGATAGTATGACCCAAGGCATGATGATCTCCTTCGTAAGAATCCTCTTCACAATCCATCATCCTATGCTTAATGTAAATCTCTCATTCTTACCAAATTACTATCCTAATAATAAATGAAAATTATGTGACATGCAAGCCACCAAAATAAAAATAATTAATTGGCACCTTAGGCCGCTTACACACATCAATCATTCATGCATTACAAGTTTCACACAAGACAACAGGGTCATACTATCTCATAATCCTTCTGCAAAAAAGAGTTAGGCATGAAAATACTGAACGGGCTTCCTAACTGCGACGGTCCCGTTCAGATAACCGCCCGTTCAGATAACCAACAATATTTGATCTTGACATGATTCAAAAATAACCGCAGCGGAATACACATGAGAAATTCGTATTTTCTTAACAGAATCATGTAATAGAACAATTAATCATATACAATTCGAAAGCTACTGTGTTGACCAATCAGTTTCTGAAATATTTCTGGATTCTGATAAACTTAATTTTCGAAACTGATTGTCAATCTTGATAAAAATTTATTAAAATTTCATATTTAACAAACAGATCTCTAAATTTCCGAACTATTTATAAACTATTTGATTAAAAGAACATATCCTATTATAGAAATACGAATTTCTGAGAAATTTTTGAATCAGTCATTAGATCTTAACAGTTCAACTAGAGTAGGCTCTGATACCAATTGTTAGAACTTTTACTGTTATGGCCATGATCCTCTAGTGAACCCTAAACATAAATTAAGTTACCTTGATCCATGCTGTCAGTCTTCCAGAGAGACACAACCCGTTGATCACCGGACTCCTTTAGCCTTTCAGCGATCTTCCTCTAATCCGATGGAGTGATTGAGAGGACCGGCGTCGACGCTTTCTTCTCTTACGAAATGCAGTGTTAAGAGAGAGAGATCTGGATTCATTGGAAATGAAAGAGTGCCGAAAAATGGGGAAATGAAAAGATGTCCAAAACCAATCGTATCCCCGCATATATATGGACGTCCATATAACAGAAAGTGCGATTATACCTTAACGGGTCCATATCGGATCCAGATTCTCTCTTAACGGGTTCGTTTGCTTAATCGAAAGTCGTCTATAGTTTTTTCCAGGGACCAATAGCATAATTGTATTATTATCAGACTTTATATAATTCAGACCATCACTAAATCATAAAGTCATTAATATGCGTTCTACACATTAAAGGTCTCACTTCTCATGACATATAATAAACCCGATACAGAATTTGATCACTTCATTATGGATATAATTTGACAGTCCATTATATAATATATTTATTACATATAAGCCCATACATATTGTAATTAATAATAATTAATTCCAATAGAGTATATCTAAGTTCTTTTTTTTTGTAAATATTCCCTCAACTATTAACCAATTTCTTCTTTCTCCCTCTACATTTCAATATATTTTATTTATCATTCAAGTTTATCCGGCATAGAGATTAGAGGCTAAGCAGAAAAATAGGAAAAGAAAATTAGCAAAAGCTTGGTAAAATTTATACAGAGGCTTAAAAGTTGATCTTTCTTTCTGATCAATAGATTAGATTGCAGCTGGTATATGCACGTACTGACAACTCGAGCATTGATCTCCGATAAAAAGAAAGGTATATATACTACTGGTTTGTCTATGGGACATTTTATAATTGTATGTATTATCAGCTATAATTTGATAATGTTATCAACTAAAATATTTTGTGCTATAATAATTATTGCTTTGTGGCGTGGAAATTCTTTTTTGCCTTTTTGCTTGGAATTAATGTTTGTTAAATTTTTTTGAAGGGGAGGCAACAACTATTCCAATTTTCTATTAAAAAGAAGAAGATTTACAAAAAAAAAAAAAAGATAAGAAAGAAAAATGAGAATATACAATTGCTTCAGAAGCATTTTGAAAAAGAAAGAAAAATAAAAAGAAAATAGAAAATAGAAGAAAACAGATATGATCTATTGTGTATTTTCCAAACTAATAAAATTGATTAAATTCACACAAAAGAAAGCCATAAGCGAATGACATATTATGTAGTAAATAGGTATCGATCCCACAAGAACTAATTTAAAGTACCTATGTTACACAAATACTCTAAGCTAAACAATATAATTTGTTCATATTTTAACTAAAATAATTTTATACTAAAAGTGATGTGGACAGAAATTCAGATCTTAAGTAGATAAAAAAGATGTAGGATTTCGACTTTACTCTTCACTTTGACATTAATTTTACTAGTTGATACATTTATTCATAATTATGTGAGTGTTACCATCCAATTTAATATTGATTTCCTAGTTATGATCCAACACCGTACTCGAATCAAGTCAAACTTCACAATTAAGTATATCTTTCTATTATATTCAACACATCCACGAATTATTTTCATTGTCAAAGTTTTGTGGTATCATCTTCTTTTTAGTTAAAAAAAATTAAATTGATTGTAAGAAATAAAAAATTATCCGCTACAACGAAGATAAATTACTAGTATGAAATTATATATTAAATTCAAAGCAAATTATATCCCTCAGAATGAACTGCGCCTGCTCTTTGGGATCGGATGATACTCTTCGGTTCCTTCTCTTCGTTGCTTTTCAAGCATTTTGGCCCTGTGACTCTTCATCTTGAACAGCACCAGATCTTCATCATGCATGCCTCCATATTTAATAAGCCATTGATGCTCTACAAGGTATTCAATTTTTTCAGAAAAATAAACAGCAATTTTGTTGAATTATTTCAAATTTCTAAATATACATGTAGTTATCCATACAATTGATATATAGGGTCTCCTACTCGACACCGCCTAATGGGCTCAAGTAGGCCCACATACCGAACTCGGGGGCTTCTATAAGCCCATAATTCTTCTTATCTGTCACGAGAGCCCAACATCGAAATAAGGTGTTTTAAATGTTCATACGCGACATTAAGCGTCATGAATGTTCATGCACGACATTAAGTGTCATGACTATCTTCCTGAAGACAGCGGCTGAAACGGTCCAACGGTCATATAACTCAAAATAGAGTTTATATAAGATCTAAACCCGATATGCCGGGGATGATTTTTTAAACATTGATTCATACACACACACAAGATAGTCTATAGAGAAAAATAAAAGTCTGTCGAACTCCTCTCTCGGTGATCAGAACCAATCCGTATCAACAATTATATACCTTATGTACATATATTACACTTGACCAAATTAAACTTATCTAACGTAAACTACTACGTACCGAGTATTTGTTCTACTATGAGGCGTTTTTCAGGATCATGGTCTAGCATTCTTTTAAGGAGGTCCTTGACATCAGTAGAGACCTTGTTCCAGCCAATGCCATCAAACTCAATTTTCTTATAGTACACCTCTTCTTCAATTTCTTCATATGTTTCTACGTACATTTAACCACAAAATACATTGTAATTAAGAAAATATCTTAATTATGTTTTTATCAAAGAATAAAAAGAAACATTAAAGAAGGAAACAATATGTCATAGTTTTTGTACCTCCAGAAAATGGATGGCCTCCACTAAGAATAGTATAGAGGATAACGTCCGCGCTCCAAATGTCGACTTCCTTGCTGTATATTCCCATAAAAGCCTCTGGAGCCATGTAGCAAGGTGTCCCAGCAGTTTGATCGCATTCCTCACCTAAATTTATATGAAGAAGTAGAAAATGATTAGTTACCATTCCTAAATTAATATTATAGGTGTGTTCTTTTCTCCAATTATACACATGCCCATTAATTTGGTTCCTTAGGCTGTATTTATCATTTGCTAGTAGTGTTGATAATAATAATAATGATTATAATTTAACTGTCATTATTATCATAATAAATGTTATTGTTGGTGTTACTTTTATTGTTTATATATTTTAATGTTATAGCATATGCATGTGATCTCTTCTCCTCCTAATTATTCATTCAAACATGAGATAAACTACTAAAATAGCCTCAAGTACATATACTAAATAAAAAAAAGAAGAAAAAAATGTGTATTATCAATAAAAAAACGTCAACAAACCAAAATCGATGAGCTTGAGGGTTGCCATCTTCTCTTTGCTGGTGTATAATAGGTTGTCGGGTTTTATGTCCCGATGTATAACGCCATTCTCATGGAGAACCCATTTCCATTAACAAATACATAAACATTCAAATATTTGATTAACTAAAATCGAAAGTTAGTGAACCTAATTAACAGCCAGTCAAAACATGCTATATGCAGCTTTGGTGAATTGTTGTGATGATCTGCTGCAAGTAAAATGGGTATCGGGTCGGATATAAACATGAAAGATAAAAACATAAGAATTGGCAATTAAAGTAATTTAGAAAGAAAACCAAAAGTATACAGAAGTTCTCTCACCTTGATAGCTTGAATAATGTCTTTCAATATGGCAGTCGCATCCTTCTCAGTGTAAATGCATATATTCTTCATTCGGTCATATAACTCGCCACCTTCGCACAACTCCATGACCAGATACACCTTATAACAATCTTCATATGTGCCTAGAAGTTCGACAATATTCCTATGTTGCGGAAAATGGTTCATGACGCTGACCTAAAGCCGGACAACACTTCTTTTTTCATCTGAGATCAATTTTTCTTTGTCAATCACCTTACAAGCATACTTGAGTCCAGTTGCCTTCTCAATGCAAAGATGTGTTGTAGCTGAAAATAGGTATTCAATTTTACTATTTATGTCCTCACCAAGAACACAAAAGATGCAATCTAGAAAACTAGATTGACAAAAAAAAAAAGTTGGAGAAGAGAGAAGGTATTGTACCAAAGGCGCCGGATCCAAGCACTTCACAATTGTCATACCGCTTGAAGATATCTTTCCCGGTCGGATACAACAAGACTTGAGGATAAACAACATCAAGATCGTATTGAAATGAACAAGAACACGATTCCGTTTCCTCAGCATTCTTCACTTTCTCAATGTCAGGCTCAAGATGATCCGTTACAGCGACCATTACTTCCTTCCTCTTTGTGACGTCCTTCTGTTGTTTCTTGGGACAGGGTACCTGATGCTATATGATGCATTTCACTACTTATTAGAGGGCTATGACAAGTTTAACAAGCACCACAAACATATTTTTCATACAGAACTAGCTAGAATTTTATTCTCGAATTACCTCATCATCTACTATTGAAGCTAATTCACAGATCCTTCTCCTGTTTGTCTTAGCATCTTCCATATTAGATGTCCTGAATTTATCACTAAATATGATGTACAATTCAATTAATTAACAAATGAAGGCCAAAACCAAATCATAATCTGGTCTTGTCAGAGGTAATTTAACAAAATAATTACCTGAATTCCAATGAACGGATCTTTTTTTGTGCTTTGATGTACTGAAGTAAGAGCAAGTTCGATGTAGTATATGAGAAATCAGAAACGAATAGGACTCAAAAAGGTAAACGATATCTAGGGTTTTTGCCAGATGCCAGAAGAGAGCCGTTGGGGGTTTTATAACGATCTCACTTGTTTTTATTTTAAGAAATTAACTCGGTAAGTCTAAACGGACTTGAAAATTATATACAGAGGCTTAAAAGTTGATTTTTTAATAATTAAAATTCTGAGAACTTTTTTCTGATCAATGGATTAGATTGCAGCTGGTATATGCACGTACTGACAACTCGAGCATTGATCTCCGATAAAAAAAAGGTATATATTACTCTAATTTTCGTACCTACCACGCTTAATTACTGGTTTGTCTATGGGACATTTTATAATTGTATGTATTATCAGCTATAATTTGATAATGTTACCAACTAAAATATTTTGTGCTATAATAATTATTGCTTTGTGGCGTGGAAATTCACTGTGCCAGCAATTTTTGCCTTTTTTTTGAAAATAAAAAATGGAATTAATGTTTGTTAAATTTTTTTTGAAGGGCCCGAGGCAACAACTATTCCAATTTTCTATTAAAAAGAAGAATAAATTTACAAAAAAAACAGATAAAAAAAAAAAATGAGAATATACAATTGCTTCAAATTTAGACGCATCTTGAAAAGTAGAAAGAAAAATAAAAAAGAAAAAGAAAATAGAAAATAGAAGAAAAATTTAGTAATCATCTGGAATCTTTCAAATTATGTATATAATGTATATTTTTTTAAACAGATATGGTCTATTGTGTATTTTTCAAACTAATAAAATTTATTAAATTCACACAAAAGAAAGCAAATGATCAATAAATTCAATAATAAAAGAACTAAAAAATGAAAAATCATTCTTTCTAAACGCCCCAAAAAATGACCTATTATGTAGTAAATAAGTATCGATCCCACAAGAACTAATTTAAAGTACCAATGTTACACAAATACTCTAAGCTAAACAATATAATTTGGTTCATATTTTAACTAAAATAATTTTATACTAAAAGTGATGTGGACAGAAATTCAGATCTTAAGTAGATAAAAAAGATTTGTGGGACCAGGGCAGAGGAGAGTATCAAGTCATGACCATGTCTGACAATCCATGGTCTGACAACTGCGCTGTTATTGCTAGATTCGATTTAAGCTTGATTCTGTATCAAATTTAGATATCCAAGTGTATTGGAATCGCCTATATAAAGGAAATAGGATGTGTAACTCAGATTATGTGATGAATGAATAAATATTGTCAATTTCATCCTTTCCTGGCTTTACCAGTGGTTTCTCTTCCTTTCCTGGTTTCTTACCGGTGCTTTTTTTTTTCCAATTTCTATCCAAATTTCTCTCAATTACCCTCTGATTCTTGTTGTACACTTTTGAATTCCATTCAACAGTTACAAATTTTGAATTATATAGGCTGCCAGAGTAACCATCATGCGGTAACCATATATGCCGGTGGGTACTAATTTTACATCCAATCATGCATCTATTTTCCTAGTTCCTGTTATAAAAAAACATATGCAATGCTTGAATTATTGTATGATAAGTCAGGACTAATTTTGAAGCATTTGATTTTAATTAGATTAAATAAAATATCATAAATTTTATTTGAGATTGTCCAACAAATCCTCTAGCTAATGCAGAAAAGAATAACACCTATTTTCAATCTATCTGGTAGCTCTTGATAGACAGCATTTTATTTATTTTTTTTATTTTTGAAAAACTAACAGCGGCTGCTATTTGTATTAAAAGGTAAATAGTAGACATAATTAATAATTAAGCACACGTGGGTTCTTTTTTTTTTTTTTTGAAAAACTGTTAAAATGATTGACAGAATTTTAACATGTCAAAAAGGGGGACAGAGATCCAGAGTTCTAGAAATGTACTTCAGGAGTAAAAATCCCATGAAGAAAGTAACTGATAAACTCACTTTGCCTCAGTGCAGTAAATGTAGTAGGCAACAGTATAGATTATATAATCAACACCTTCATTTACCTGGGGACAAACGAATTCAATGGCCTGAAAATTTGTTAGGTGAATTAAACTGTTTCGAATAATCCAAAGAAAAACCCTTGAAATTTTTATACATTTACAACTTTTAACAATATATTATGCTTGGTTTGTCAATCTACACGTCCAACTGCTCTAAATTAATGAATGTGTACTCAATCTCTAAATTAAAAAAAATTAAGTACATATATGTGTGAATATGCATTTAGCCTAAAAATTCAGCATCATAAGTTTTCAGTTCTTGTTGGTCATATATATATACTCATTCAGACAATTCTAAATTGCATACATATAAATTTAAGCTTGAAAATAGAAAAATTAAAATTAAAGACAATGAGACATCACTGGTATCTGGTTTGTTGCTGTCCAAAACTATTTCGTTAATATTGGCGACTCTTTATCTTTGTGCTTGCCATCATCAATTCTTAGTTAGAAGATGAAATATAAAATAATCCATGACCATTATCTTCTTATAGTTCTTATATTTAGTGATAAAAGTATCTTCCTCCAACATTTAACTTTTGTAAAACCGGAGAACTAGAATTTTTGGTTTAGGAACAACGCTTTTTGTCTGAGAAATCGCATACTCGAAATTTAAATGAAAAATTATTTATAAATATTTGAAGTTGGGCGACTTAATTCTCATTTTATCTAAAAATCTTTGTGAATCCTACACATGGTATAATATTTGAAATAATATTAATGGAGGAAAGTTTATGCCACTGTACAAGTATAAATATCAATGAGCTAGGTATGTATCTTTAGCATTTGGGAGTTGGGACAGAGGCAACGGCACTTCATTCAATTAATTTGTGTTTAGTGCGCCCCATAGAAATTGGAAAATGCACAGAGAAACGAAAATTATTGACTGCCCATGGCTATTAATTACAAGGCCTGACGTGTTTCCATGTCTATGGTCTGTAAAAAAAAAAAAAAATTGGAAAGGATCCTTGACAATGGGTTATTTTGATGGACTTTTAAATAAATAAATATAAAAAAATTACATAAAAAAGTTTATAAATATTTTTCTTTATATTGATAGTGTTTTAAATTTCATTATCATTTGATAGTATTATATTTTTATCAAAATTTTATATAATTTATAACGGTTATCATATGATAATGAAATTGTATAAAATTTGAAACATCGTCAATCTTTAAGTAAGATAATATATTTATAACTTTTTATTTTTAAAATTTTTTAATATTTATTTCAAAAAATCATTATAAAAATTATCAAAATAACCCAATGTTAAAGGATCCCACCTTTTCCGGCCCCAGAGAAACAAGTAACGAATACATGGAGGATACTTGTGCTACTACAATTTCTTATACCCTGTAGCGTTTGAAACATTTAGAACCCAAAATTACAACAAAGTTGAATCATTAATCTTAATGCAGCGACATTAATATATTTATCATTAATCGATGCACATTGGAGAGTCCAATACTTTAATTATGTTAATTAGTTGGAAAATTATGTGCAAAATTGTATAGGAAAAAAGTATCTCATTAATTATTATTTTGTTTTCAGTAACTGAGGTACTGATACATAGTAGTATTCTAATTCATTCTGAAAATATAAAATGAGTCATAGGTTGATCAAGATTAACACGGATGAAACAATAAAAAAATTTAAATGAATGTGGTATATCTAAGAGCTCAATAGAAGTGTTTCCATCCATTGCATAGCTCTTTCATCACCTCATATTCACCACATTAGCTTTCTCACATACAACTTACTAAATCCAAATCAATGGTTGTTGCTGTTGTTGTTATTATTATTATTATTATTATTATTATTATTATTATTATTATTATTATTATTATTATTATTATTATTATTATTATTATTATCATCATCATCTTCATCATCATCATCATAATTATTATCAAATTAATGTCAGGCTGTTAGTATTATCATTATTGTTATCATCATCATCATCATCATCATCATTATTATCAATATCATTGTTATTATTACTAACATTGATTTTTTTATATTTGAGATCTATGATCTCTATGTTTTCAAATTGGATTGCATTTTTAGTGTATCATAATTTATTTGGGATTAAAAGCATTCTTCTTGTTGTTGTCAACAATAGACATAGTTCATAAGAACTCGATTGTTGAACCCTGCTCAGCCGGCCTTTCAAAAAATTCGGCCCTCACAAATTCATCTCGGTCATTTTTAATGGTAGGGGCCATATTTTTTAAGGACCATACTCAATCTTTAAAAAGCAGACTCTTCTGACCCGACCCTTCTCAAACTCTTTGTTTAATATTTTATATTATATATTAATTACACTTAAAAATCTAAAAAAGTAAAATAAAATAAAATATGCCAAAAGTAAAAAATAATTTAATATTTCTATACAAATATAAATTACCATTAAAAAAATATAATCAACAAAAAAATATATTAGGACTTTATCCGTTGACTCTTATCCGGTTCTTATCTGATCCTTATCTATATCTTAGAATCTAAAGGAATTTGATAAAGATCAAACTTATCTGTTGAAAATCAAGTCCTTTGAATCTAATCCTATAAAAATCATTATCAAAACCGGCTCTTATTCAGCTCTCGCGTAGATGCCTAAGCACAGCCCAAGCCTTGAGAATGATGCATAGTTAACATTCTATCATTGAATTATGCTGAGGTGCTACGTTATTATTCTAATGCATAAATGCCCGGACAAAAGTATGAAATTGGTACGGGGGAAATAAATTAATAGATGAAATCAACGTCTTTACCGATCAGACATTAAATGCGGTGAAATTAGTTCCACGAAAAAGCCTAACCAAAATTAGATACCGAGAGAACTAACCACTTATTACCGCAATAAATAGCCTACCAAAATTAGATATCACCACAAACATTAATTTGCTTCCCTCTTTTAGGTTCGGTTGCACATATGCATGTACCATCATATTTAAGTAGCTAACACCTTACAACCAATTACACACCATAAATAAATTCAATGCTACGTTAGGAACAACCGAACAAGTCTGCAACTCTACATTGAATTGATATACAGATAAAAAAATAATAATAATAAAAAAACTGCCAATGACTGTTGGGTGTTGGCCCTCATCAGTTGGCACTTTTTTTTGTTGCTAATTTTATGCTTTTTTAAGAGTAGCTTGATCTTATTTATAGCCTTAGAGGTAAATAATAAGATGTCAAATGAATATTTGATTTATTAATTAGGGTGATTCTGTTTGTGAATCGTAATAATTTTAGTCCATTTAATTTTGGGTACTGGATGATTAAGATAAATTCTTTCTGGTCTGAATAGAGAAAGGAGACTAAATGAGTGACAATCATCGTCGTTGACTAATAAATGAATTTCAGATCCATGACATAATTTATTTATTAATTATGATGATGTAGTTAATGATAGTCTATCTATTTAGATAAAATGGTAGGTCTTTTTACTGCCATACATGTCTCAGAGTAAGCTATATATGTTTTATATTTCCATCATGAATCAACTTCTAACAGTATTTTGCACAATGATTTATGATTTTTTTTTTGGGGTCCTATTTCATTGAATTTATCTCAAGAGCAGGTTCTTCAAAATATAGATTTTTTTTAGGAAATACTATCTTTTCTATATTCCATGTCACATGTTGTTCCCTATGAATAAATGCAACATAAATAAAAAAAAGTCAAGTATAATGATATAGTAAAATTTTCTTATTATGAGCTTTTAAAAAGGCCCTAATTCGAATTCGGAAAGAAAAAAAAAAGAATTCTAGACATTAAAATGTTTCTTTCATGAAATTGAAATCAATTTATTTGCCAATGAACGTTCACACCAGTATTATGTTACTGTTTTTATTTTTACTGTGTTACAAACAATTTATGGATTCAAATTGAATATTTTCATGTAAAAATTATTAAAAAAGAATGGAACGAAATCAGCAGATCTCCTATGATCCTATCCTTCAGAAACTCACTGCAAATAATGTTAAATCAATCTCTGCCGCAGACGAACTGAATTTGAATGCCTCTGAGGCTCTGAATTCGTTTTGGTACCCACAAAAGTAAGTAATAATTCCATTATTTGTAATAGGGTGTTAATTATTGATCCGACCCGATGGGTTAACCCGATTCGATCCAACATGATCCGATGATAAATGGATCGGATATGGATCAAATTTTTTTTATTCAAATCGGGTCGGGTCGGATTCGGATCAATCCGACCCGACTAATTGTGTTTCTTGAAGTATTTTTATGATTTAGTACTAATTAAATATTAAATAGATATTAATTATAAATTAATTAATATTTAATTATTTAAAATAATATAAAAATAATTAATAAATATTTAATTATGTTACAGAGATTGGATCGGGAATGGATCAAGTTTTTTGATCCAAATATAATTATATCAGGTTTAGACCGGATCAAAAAATAATAAAATCATGATGACCTGATTGACCCATTGACACCCTAGTTGTAATAATGTATGGTTACTGATAGGCTCTTTAGTCTTGACTGACTAATATAATTAATTAGATTGGCAGACATATCTCTTTTAAAAAATTAAACTTTTTTTCGTAAGAAGATTTAGTACAAAATTTTGTTTGTGATTTGATATTTCTGACAATATTTTTCAGATATGCAAAACTAAAATGTGTTTTTTAATCCAACAAAAAAAATATTCACCAAAAATAACACTTAATATAAAAAAAGTATATTCATCATTATCATCAACAAAAAATGCACCTCCAGCTGACATTATTTTCCCTTTTAATGGTAGAAGGTCCGATCGATATAGGATCCTAGTTTGTGAATAGAGTAGAATAAACATTTTTTTGTCCATATATATAAACGTAGCCCTAACAAATCTCCAAGTCCATGAAAAAAAATAATTTTCAAGAATAAATCAATACAAAGTATCAATTAGTTACATTATGGTGTTGTACTGTTCTCCGTAAACATGATTTAATCTGGAATTCAAAAAATAACTGGTCATAAATTCTATTTGCATGCCGACCAATTTGCTGTTGAGAAAGTTAAAGCAATACTACTACTACCAGAACAACAAATGTTTAGCTGGAAAGGTAGAATTAATATTATACCGTAAGCTAGGCTGTCTCATTAATTACTAATTACTACAAATTCCGAATTTTTTTTTTTATGTGTGATGTATATTTGACCTCTAGCCATTCCCACTATTGTATAATCTACTCCATTTGACCTGGTTGACTGGTGAGTTTTATAAGTTCAAAATTTCCATTTCCGCACTAATTACAATTTCTGAGGGTTTTTGTTTCCCTCAAATTTGTTACAAATAATAAAGAAAAAAAAGGGATTATATTATAAAAAATATATATATATATATATATATATATATAGAATTAGGTTACGGTGCTTTGCAAAGCACAAGAGCGTTGTGTACTTTGCGCTCTATTTTCCATTTCAAGTCAGAAATGATCGATCCAAATAGCTCAATCTAATCTCTATATCAAAATCTATTAGTAAACTAAATTTTATATTTTTTGAAATTTATTTGCTATTTTTTTGGATAGGGGAAAAATCGTCATTTTTTGATGAACCAGAATTCTCAGATCGAGTCATTTTCTCCTCATTAGAAAAAAATAGCAAAAAAATTCTACAAAATATAAAATTTGGTTTCCTAATAGATTTTGATATGAAGATTAAATTGAACGGTTCGGATCGATCATTTCTGACTTGAAATGGAGAATAGAGCGCAAAACACACAATGCTCTTGTGTTTTGCAGAGCACCGTAGTCGGACTCTATATAAATATATATATATATATATATATATATATATATATATATATATATATATATCCAGAGAAGTCTTTTCTTAGTGTGATATCTTTCCGATTTTACAAAACAATGAGGGAGTACTAGCTAGCTAATAAATAGTAAATAAACAAATTTAAAAGATGAAAGGCAATGTTCTCCTTTGACATGTCACGGATTTAATACCCAAATGAAACATTTTATACTCATTTAAAAGTTGAGCACGTTACTAACTTAAACTCACATCTTCACTTAAAAAAACAAAACAAAATAAGCATCAGGGATCATTTGAATGAATAAACCATCTGCAAAAGCTCTTTAATTGGTCCTTTCGCTTTACATTCCCTTGTTTGAAATTAATAGAAATACTTGTTTAATATTTAAGTTGCAATCAAATACTCACAGAGACATTTTTTCCTCTGTTGAACAATTAAGCAATCCTAGTAAAATTGAATATAGTAAGAACTACAGATTACAACATAAATACACTAGCTACATGAAGTTTTATCATTTTTCTAATTGAATTAAAAAAAATTATATATGTGTTTGTGCCTGAGTACACTTTTTGTTCTTATTGAATACAACACATCCCGTATTCATTACATGTTTGCTTCCTTTTGTGGTTACATTTTTAGAGAATTGTTAAGGAAACAAAAAAATTAGGTTAAAAAAACAATCGCACATGTTTCACAGCAAATGCTTTCAATGCTTCCTAATGGGCAACCAGCTACCTCTCATACCCAATATATTAATTTTGAGTGGATCATTTATTCAGTTGTGTGCCATTAGGGTTCATTATTAATTATGTATAAATGAGTTTGAAAACATCATTATCGCTATAATTGCAAAGATATGGTAGCTCCCTTTTAGACACCAAAAATGTCATTATCAAGATATAATTTGTTGTCACTATCTAACAGAAGTTCATATATATATATATATATATATATATATATATATATATATATATATATATATAGTGAGGCTACGGTGATTCGTGAAGTACAAAACTTTCCGTTCTTCGCATCCGTATCTCTAATTTGAAAGTTCAAATGGCCGATCCAAATCATTGAACATGATTTTCATATTGAAATATCCTTGGAGATCAAATTTTATATTTTTTTAAAATTTTTTGCTATTTTTTAAATGGGTACAAAGTTTGTTGATCTAACGATTTCTGCACCATCCAAAACTAGTGATTTTGTACCCATCTAAAAAATAGCAAAAAAATTAAAAAATATAAATTTTGATCTTCAAAAATAGTTCAATATGAAGATCATGTTCAACGATTTGGATCGGCCGTTTGAACTTTCAAATTTGAGATACGGACGTGAAGCACGGGAGATTTTGTGTTTCGCGAAGCACCATAGCATCACTCTATATCTATATATATATATAGGTATATATAGAGTTGGGCTATGGTGTTATGCATAGCACGGATTGCTCCCGTACTATGAAACGATTCTTCATTATCAAAGTAAAAATGGTCGATCCAACCGTACAAAATATTTTTCGTATGAATATCTAGACGTTGACTAAATTTTATATTTTTTAAATTTTTTTTACTATTTTTTAAGATAGTTAAAAAAATCGCTTCTTTTGAATGACACATAATAACTAAATCAAGTGATTTTCTAACTATCTTAAAAAATAGTAAAAAAATCTAAAAAATATAAAATTTGATCCACGTCTAGATATTCATACGAAAATCATTTTGTACGATTGGATCGACCATTTTCACTTTGATAACGAAGAACTGATCCATAGTACGGGAGCAATCCGTACTATGCATAACATCATAGTCCAACTCTATATATACCTATATAGAGAGAGAGAGAGAGAGAGGCTATGGTGCTTCGCGAAACACAAAATCTCCCGTGCTTCGCGTCCGTATCTCAATTTAAAGTTCAAACGACCGATCCAAATCGTTGAACATGATCTTCATATTGAACTATTTTTGGAGATCAAAAAGTATATCAAATCATGAGCTTAAACTCACAGAGGCCTTCCATGAGCTTAACTCAAAAAGTATATCAAATCATCTCCAAATTTTAATTTATTATTCTCATTAAATTCTTTATATGAAAATCTTGTGGAATGAAAAAATTTTGGAGTGTTTTGAGTTTTTTAACTCATCATTTTTAATTTTTTAAAATGATGTTCAAGTATTGAATATATTATTATTATTTTTAGAGCTGATTTTCAAAAATTAAAAACCATAAATTAAAAATCTCAAAACACTCCAAATTTTTGCATCCCATAAGATTTTCATATAAAAAAATTAATAAGCATGATAAATTTAAATTTGAAATGATTTGATATGGTTTTTAAATTAAGCTCACGGAAGATCTCTGTGAGTTTAAATTCACGGTATATTTACTCTCTCTCTCTCTCTCTCTCTCTCTCTCTCTCTCTATATATATATATATATATATATATATATATATATATATATATATTTTTTGTTATCACTATCAGAAGTTCATATATAATACATAAAAGAACACTAATTTGACTCAAGGAGTTGTAGATAAATAAAAGGGTGCACTCAAGTCAGCCTATCTAGTTTGCCACCATTAATTTTTCAAGATGCATCAAATTCTAGCATCATAATTATGAAGGTCTCAAAAAGAACTATAAGTATGTTAAGTAGTATATAAATTTTATCAACACAATTCAAGATCCAGGAATTAAAAGTTTAAGACTTGATTACAATATCCACTATTTTGAGAAAAAAGTAAAAGTAAAAAATTTTGAAGAAAAATTATAAAAGACTTGATTATACGACAGGAAACAATGCTTATATTTGCGGAAGTACTAAAGTAGAATGGTTGATATTTTTGAAAATTTTGAAGATCAATTCTTTATTATTTTTTTTAAATGCTTCTTAGTAAAGAAAATAAGTAATAGAGCTATGTGTAGGCAGAGGACATTTGTCCGCGCATATCAAGTATTTTTCAAAATATGATTCTCTTATTGTTCTCTTATACATAAAAACCGAAAAAACTATTTAAAGTTTTTTTTTAAATTAAGATTTATGCTAAATAGCAAAATAATTTTGTACATTATATACTTAAAAATATATTTCCACATATAAATAATTAGAAAAATATGCTTAATTTTCCAAAAAGAGTGTAAACTTATGTCCTGTCCTAAATTTTTGATCCAGCAGAATAAACGCACAGGCTCTGCCATTCAACAAAACGATTGCACATTCTTTATCATGTATGTTTGATAATAGAATGTCCTTATTTTTGTATATGATTTGTCTCTAATTTACACATTTTATATTAAATAAAAAATCATTCTATGTTATTTTAATATTTTAAAAAAGCCCTCAAATGGACAAACAAAATTGTTTAATATAATATCACAATGACGATGGATATGCAAATTCTACATGAACTAGTGTACAAATTGGAGACTTCTAACTATTTTCCTTACCAAGCGGAAATAATAACAAAAAGAAAAGAAAATGCTGGATACCTACGTGCATACACATGAATCTAGGCTTTCCCTTTCACTAATCAAATATACCTACGATCCACTTAATTTGGAATTAATTAAGAACTCACCAAACCCTTTAAATGCAATCTCCCTTGACAGTTGACACGATAAATATATATAGCACTTCCCATGCCACTCAATACCATCAACCTCAAAAACTCTTTTTCCTTTCCCTTTCACAAATTCAAATTATGGCTTCTTGCCTCCTATTTCTCACTGTTTTCCTTGGCATTTTAGCCCCATTTAGCAATGCAGCTAAAGCATTGTTCGTTTTTGGTGACTCTCTAGTTGATAGTGGAAACAACAACTATCTTGCCACCACGGCCCGCGCCGATGCACCCCCATATGGTATCGACAGCGCAAATCACCGTGCCTCTGGCCGTTTCTCCAATGGCAAAAATACCCCTGATATTCTCAGTTAGTATTTACATAGAAACTCAGCATATATCATTATCCTTTTTTATAATTCAAGGTTGTCCATTTTTAATAAACATAGATGAGAATAATTGTCATTACTCTATTTTATCAGGCGAGCAACTTGGAGCAGCTGAGCCAACAATGCCATATCTAAGCCCTCATTTAGATGGAGAGAAGTTGCTCATTGGTGCAAACTTCGCTTCTGCCGGAATCGGAGTACTAAATGACACAGGGTTTCAATTTGTTAGTGAATATCCTCTGTTTTTTAGTTTTTATTTTTTATTTTCTTATGTCCATCCTCCCTAATATACTGGTAGGTGGTACTACCCAATATAAGTGTCTTAGTGCTTCAACAGAGACTCTTGTTGCCTATTTATGTAAAATAATGTAAATTTTGATGGGCAAAATATCGATCCTTAACAAGCCTTATGGTCATTGATTTTTCGAATTATTTATCCTTGTTCGTATTTTTATTTTTTTTTATTATGTAGGCAAATATTATAAGGATAGAGAAGCAGTTGTCCTACTTTAAACAGTATCAGGAGAGGCTGAGCAAGCTGATCGGCCCTGCAGAGGCAAAACGCCTCGTGAACAACGGGATTGTTTTGATCACTCTCGGTGGCAATGATTTTGTTAACAACTACTACCTGGTACCGTACTCGGCTCGCTCGAGGGAGTTTGCTTTGCCTGATTACATTCGCTACGTCATCTCAGAGTACAAGAAAATCCTTGCTGTATGCAATTCATTTTCAGATATATATTTCTTTTCAATAATAATAACAACAATAGCAATACTATTATTATTCATTTTTATGATTGTTAAATTGCTGCTGATTATGTCAGAAATACAGACGTCCCACACAAAACTCCAAAATAAAATAGAATTAGCTAGTGAAAACAAACATCCATTATGCAATATTTTGAAAGGTACAAAAGTGTGAGAAAAAATGCATTGATATCATATCGTCGCTATCAGTCCTATAGTTGACTTCAATTCTATACTAGATTTCTTATTTTGTGGGGTCTTGATTCCAGATAATAATTTGAACGATAGTATACCAAGAGTAAACCAATCAAATCAAGAAAGTATAGCACAATGTCAGATAAATCCCTTTATTTTTCTTTTAGCATATTTTGTCCAAACCAAATACATAAAATATTAGTTTATTAAATTCATGTATCTGCAGATGCATAAAATGTCAGTTTATTTATAATTTTCAAAGGCTGACCGGACAAATTAAATTATCCCCAAACCATATGTCAAAATTAATGTTTTTCCTTTCCTTTTGGGGGGAAAATGCAGAGGCTCTATGATTTGGGTGCACGGAGAGTGTTGGTGACAGGTGTGGGGCCACTCGGGTGCGTCCCGGCTCAGCTGGCACTGAGAAGCGTTACAGGAGCATGCGACCCAGAGCTCATGAGAGTCCCTGACATGTGGAACCCACAGCTCACTCAAATCCTCAGTGAACTCAACCACCAATACGGATCCGATGTATTCATTGCGGTTAATGCTGATAGAATGCACATGGACATAGTTATGAACCCTGGAAGATACGGTACCTACTATAGATCAAGATACTATTATGATGGAATAATTTTGCACTTTGTATATATAAGGATCATTGATGTAACTAATTCCTCTGTTTATGTGTTTAACTAGGCTTTGTTACATCAAAGATTGCATGCTGTGGACAAGGCCCGTACAACGGGATCGGGCTGTGCACCATGTTTTCAAACCTGTGCGCGAACCGGGATCAATATGTTTTCTGGGATGCTTACCACCCGACAGAGAGAGCAAACCGGATTATTGTCAGTCAGTTTGTGACCGGATCAACTGAGTACATGTACCCAATGAACCTCAGCACCATCCTCGCTTTGGATGCTCAGAATAAATTTTAAAAATGTAGGGTGTTTCTTTTTTCTGCTGTTGCCAGATTGGAGAGCAGAATTGTGTTGTTGAAATTGAAGGTAGAATTATCTGTTGGCTGTGCCTTTTTTTCTCGTGTATTTAGTGAATGTGATATCTTGAATGTTTGCTTGATCCGGGTAAGCTAGTTAATTAATTGTTCGCCTTATTGGAATAGAAATTTTATTTGAATCAGCTTTTCATTCTTTAATTAGGGAAGCTAATTAGTTTCTCCTTGGAACAAATTAAAGCTCAAGTATTTTTCTAACTCTGAGACTGAATTTAGGATATACTCAGATCCAATCCCATCTCAGAGAGAAAAAAAAAGGGTAAATTTTCATTCTGGCATGAAGCCGATGATAGCTGTCAGGGTCAGGGGATGATATATCGCCATCTTGTCTATTCTCATTCTTCTTTTTTCCTCTTTATTTGGGTTTAGTCTAACCACTTCAACATTGCTTCTCATCAAAAATCCCTAAATCTTAAGCCACACTACATTATCCGAGCGAGAGGACGTACCCTTAGAAGAGAAAGAAGGAAAATCACATGTGATTTATTGTTGGTATGCTTCATTGGAGAAGCTGAGCAAGCATTAAGCAACAAAGCACACATCCCCAAATTTGTTCGTCGCTAACGCCGTGGACGGCTCCTTGTTTCACATTTAGAATTGGTGTGTTTTCATCGAGCGCTGTAAACCATGATGCGGGTTTTAATATAAGTTGATATGACTCGCTACAGACACAATGATTTACCTAAAGAAGCTAGAAGAAGCCCACTGATTGCACTTGAACATGGACCCAGTATGTATGAGCCCTCAGGGTTGGATAATTCTTCCGCGCATCTGCACCAAGGGTTCGTTTGGCAAGAACGAAAATATCATTTCAAATTTGTTAATTAGAATAATTAAAATATAAATAATTATGATACTAATGATGATGATGATGATGATGATGATGATGATGATGATGATGATAATAATAATATAATAATAATAACAATAAAATAATAATCATAATTCATAATAAATAATAATATTCATAGGTGTAATCATAATAATATAATAGAAATATAAACATAATCATAATATAATAATAATAAATTAAAATTATAATCATAATAATAATAATAATATAATCATAAATAATCATAATTCTAATAATATAATAAGAAAAATTATAATCATAATATATTAATAATACTAGATAATTATAATCATAATAATATAATTATAATTATCATCATAATATAATAATAATATAATTATAATTATCATCATAATATAATAATAATAATAATATAATTATAATATAATCATAACTATAATTATAATATAATATCATAATATAATATAATAATAAAATAATGATAATAATAATAATAAGTAATAATAATCATAGTCATAATCATAATAATATAATAATAATATAATAATAATATATCCATAATCATAATATAATAATATAATAATAATAATATAATATAATAATAATATAATAATAATATATCCATAATCATAATATAATAATATAATAATAATAATATAATATAATAATAAATAATCACAATCATAATAATATAATAATAATAAATAATCATTATCATAATAGTAAATAATTATAATCATAATAATATTATAAAATTATAATCATAATATAATAATATAATACTAAAATTATAATTATAATAATATAATAATAATAAATAAATAATAATAAAATTAATTATATAATAATAATACTAACAATGATGTTAATATAATAATTATTATTATTATTATAATATAATAATATAATAATAATAAATAAATAATCATCATAATATTAATATAAAAATAAATTATAATCATAATAATAATATAATCATAAATCATAATCATAATTATAATCATAATATAATAATATAATACAATATAATCAAACAATAATAACTATTCCGACGAAATCTAATCTGATATACCACCTCTAACTTGGTATACCAGATTAGCATTTTTTCGCACTCTTCTACTTAGTCTAAAATTTATTTGCCAAATTAATTCATCAAAATAGCTATTTTACTCCAATTTTTTGCTATTCCATCAACCGTCAAACAAACCCAGTTTTTAGGAGGTGAGGAGGTTCAAAGCTTTGAACAAAGTTTTTATGCTTCCATTGTGGACCTTGTGTTCGGCGAGATACGGTCTATATATACGACGTGCTCATGGTGCTTTCGGAAAAGTTCCTCTCTCAGTCCCACCTCCCAGTTCCTACTTGCCGGGTCGCAACACGACATCGCCGTGTCACCCCACACTACACCACGCGCCCTCTTCTGTGTTCTCTCCGGCCTCCACCAATACATAATCCCTGCTCTTTGCAATTTGCATCGCTCGATGGTTCTCTCTCATCTGAGTCGCCTCTTCGCCGCTTCTCGACCTTCCTTCTCCCTCTCCCTATCCCTTCCTTCTCGCCTCCTTCGCTCCTCGTTCATGTCAGTCGGCGCAATTGCACGCGCCAGGGCGACGCTGAGGGGCATAGTGTTTGATATGGATGAAACACTCACCGTACCGGTGATTGATTTTCAGGCGATGTATAGGGAAGTGCTCGGACTGGAGGCGTACGTCCAAAATTGCCGCGAAGCAGACTGGAGGAGGGGGTATCGACATTTGCACCAGATTGAGGTGTGGGGCCCAGAAGAGCAGAGGCGTGCATATGATGTAATTGCGCAGTTTGAGCAGGAGGGGCTCGATCGCCTTTAGATCATGCCTCGTTAGTCACTTTTGATGCTTTTCTTGATTTCTCCCATGTTCTATTCTTCGCGTTGTTAATATTGACTATGAACAATAGTTTGTAGGACGGATTGATGATTGAAAATTTAGTTGGATTATGTCACAGTTGGTTTACAGGGATGTTCTATGATGTTACATGACTTGTTTATTCTATTAGACCTAGAATCCGTCAATTGTATTTGTATATTTCTGAACTGAGCTAGTAGAACCAATGATTTAAAATACGGATTTCAATATATGTGCGGCCGTATATGCGGATTTTCATGCGGAGTCTTATATATAGATTTTATATCTATAATATAATAAATAGGAGTATAGAATATTAGAAAAAAGAAGATGGTCTAGTTATTTTAGTGTTTATGTAATAGCATATTTGTGCAAGTTGGAATCTCAATAAATACATATTATTTTTCTAAACTTTTAAGGCATTTTTTTCATTTTTTTATGATATATATTGTATATTAAACGGGTTTTTTAGTTTTTATATAATATATACCGTATACTGGGCTGCATAGACCGTATACTGGGCCGCACAAACCGCATATTAGACAAAAATCGCATATTAACACCGTATATTATTCTGAGTACGGTCCGACACCGCATACGCATATGCGGCCGCATGAACTGCATTTTAAAAAACTGAGTAGAACACATGCTTATGCAAATTGTGATATGCACTGACCTAGAAGTGAGCTTGAGTGCATGTTTTCGACACAATGCAGCTTCATGAATTTCTGATTTTGAATTTAGGGGCTCTGGAGCTTTGTGGTTTCCTATGTTAATTTGCAGAAGGGGTTTGATTACTCGCAATGTTAATGCAGCAGTCGATGTGTTTCACCAAAAATTCAGGGTATTGCTTCTCTCTCAGTCCCTAATCCCTAATCTGTTCATATAGCTTAATTAACATGACACTAAAAGTTCCTTGTTTCTATCCTCCACCTGTCAATGTTAGTGTGAACAGATTGTTGGTTGTATGTATTATACCAGCACCTTGATATTTCCAACAGTCTTGGTACTGAGTGATTGTCTGTTTTCCAAATGTAATTTCCATTGCCACCCAATTTTACAATTAAGCTTTTATTATGCCAACTTGTACTGATATATGACACAACTAAATAGCAAAGAAGCTCAAGAGTAGAATCCGTTTGTCTGCTTTTGGCATTCAGACCTTTTTTATTTATCTTCCAAGAAATTTTAATAGTAACAGTAAATAGGCCTTCTGTTTGGCATCTGTTTTTGGGTTACAAGTTATGTGCTTTCTTGATTCTTTTCTTCACAAAATTCCTGGATTCTTCATATTAGATAAATTCAGTGATGATTTACTGCAGATGAGGTTCATTCCAGCCCTGAGCACAGAATTCAGGCCTTATAAACCTGACCCAGCCCCTCTATTGCACATTTGTGACACTTGGAATATCGCTCCAAATGAGGTCATGATGATTGGCAACAGCCTAAAAGATGATGTAAGCATTCATTCATTCTCCCAATTTCTGTACCAGTCTGTTTGCAAATATGATCACTCTGCATAGAAATATAGAAATATGGTTGAGCCGTCTTAAATTGACTATAATGATTTTTCCAAGAATAATATCATGAAGAACTTTCTAATAACTCAATCATATAGCTACCAAAAGAAAGAAAAATCTACATCATATAATTAGAAAATAAAAAACCATTATTTAAAACAGTTTCTATCTTTATAATTGATGGTTCTTGCATTTTATTTGTGCACAGCAATTATGAAACATTGTACCAGCCTTTTCCCATTACATATAACTATTTTTTTGGGAGTTTCATTCAAGCAAACTTAGGATCTTGTTGACACAAATGCCAGTATAAGGACAGGGGCATTTGGGTTTATCTGCAAAAAGTAAGAACCTTATATTTTATATATGTAGCTATTATTGTTTGGTTATCCTGTACTGTTTTCTTTATTCCCATAGTTAATTTATTTCTATGTGAACTTGCCTTAGGTGGTTTGTGGAAGAAGGCAGGAGCTTTTACATGTTTGCTGGATGAAACTCGTAGGTATGGGCCCCATGAATCCTTGAAGGATGATATACGACCCAATTTTAAAGTCTCATCTCTTAGTGAGGTTTCACCATTCTGGAATCCAATTTTGATCTCTCAGTGCCAAAACAGATTGAATGAATCAGCTCCATTCTCACTTTTCAAATGCTTTGGAGTTGCTTGTAAATTTTAATATGGCTAGCAAAAACCAATAACACAATTAATGAAGAAAGGGAAATTTAATTATGGGCTGCTATGAGACTAATTGAATGAATCAAGTGGATTAATAACATTCGCAGTCTTATAAGTGGAAATGTTCAAGAATTTTCAAATTCTTGAATGAATTTTGTGGACTGCTATGGTTCATGATTGCTTGTTTACTAAGACAGCTGCGTGTAATAATCTTGCAATGGTTTTAGCTGCATTTCGCTGAGACTAAATCTTAGTTCTACCCTACAAAATCTTTAATATTTCCTATAATCCGCCTGGAAAACGAGATTGTTTATGAAAGTTACTTTTATTACTCTGCTTTTCTCACTTGTTATAAGGGATACCGATCACTTCCGCTGATAATTCTGAATTTTTTTATCTCCTTTATTTCTAACAGGTCGGATGTGTTAGAGGTTGAAAGACAAAAAAAATGAAAAAAAACTTAAATTTCTTGCATAATGACCTATATGCCCTTAGATTTCTTTAATTTTTTACATTTTTCTACTTTCTTTCGTTATTGGTATGGTTAATTTTAATATGAATTTTGGTATTGCAAACAAAATAGCTTTTATATAAGCTGTGTAAAGTGTGCGTACAATACCATGGTTTTCTGTCACACATGTTGCTTGAGATGTCAGTACTCTTATTTGCACAAATTCTGGTGCGAGTGCGAGCCGATATTAAATAAAATAATTCATACATTGAGTCTAAACTCATGAACAATTATATTATTTTGTGGTTAACATAACCAGGGACGAATCTATGTTGGCGTCAACTACTCATCACAATTTTAAAAAATAGTATTTTTATATTAAAATTTTACACTCTTCGGAATTAATTTCTGACCCTCTCTGAATTATCTGATTAATTTGTATTGAAAAAAATATTTAGTCCGGTAAACAATAAAAAAATATATGCAAAAACTCTAAAATATGAAGTCCGTAAAGGAAAATTTTCTTCATCAGTATAATTATTTATTATTTTGAGTTTTATTTTTATTATTTTTAATATATAAAAAGATATTATTTTAATATATTTTATTAGGTAAAAATATATGTTAAATTATTAATTTTTTATTTAGTACCCGATTAGTTAATGGGTTTGAATCGAATAAGTTATTACAATCCGATTATTAACCTACCTAATCAAATTCTGCATCTGTCCCTGAACATAACCAAAAAAGGATTTAATTCAGGCTTAGTTGCCTAATTGTTACTTCTATATGGTTTAGATGAAGCACAACTTAGGATTGATTATGTTCAATGGGGTTAACTAACATCATATTATATGCACATTTCTATTGGTTGTTACTTCAATTTTGTTACACTTAACAAAAAAATTTATTTTGTTGTTTCACAAAAATACTTAAATTTAAAAAAGTTATATTAAGTTATTTATAGGATTATATGAAGACTTCATTAAATAATCAACATGATGCTGTTGAAGATAGTTGGTGGAAATTAAATGAAGATATAGGATCCAATATGTAAAGGTATAACTCAAAATCTTTCTTTTTCATAAAATTATAAGGAAAACGCTTCACCTTGCCACACTTAAAATTTTCTGAAGGCATAATCACCACCAAGTTAACTGAGCAAATCATTGTATAACGCTTCAAAAAATGTTTAATGATTTGAACCGCCATACGCTTCATAGAAGTGTTATAACATTTATATAGAAAAGTAGTTTTGTCAGAACTTTAGTCAACACATTCAAATTTAATCAAAACGTTGTAATGCTTTGATGAAGTATCCAATATTTCCTTCAAACGTTATAATAGTTCATTCAAGTTATTTTAAACCGTTATAACGTTATATAAAATTTGACAAGAGATATCCTTGACAAGATCAACATAAAGAATCAAGAGTCATTATAATGTTTCTTGAACCGTTACAACAGCTAACTACGTAAGAACTCAAAATTGCTTTCTGTTGTGAGTTTTTTTAAGGTGATGTTTTGAGATTGCCCAAACTAAAAATATTTTCATAATTCTATGTAATTTGAGCACTCAATCAAAAGTCTTCAAAGAGTCTTTATATTATTTTCTTATAAACACAAAAAATTAAAATCTTAAATTAGTCAAATTTATTAGATTTTTTATAATTTTTTGAGTATTATTTAGCTCCTATCTTTGAGCTTTAACTCAATTTTTCTGCAGTTTCTAGTCGGATTTTTCTAAGTTTTGAGTGTTCATTGTTGAATTTTATTTTGTTAGGTTATTTTTAGTTTTTTTGCACTTATTTGTAAAGAAACTAAAATTTCTAATTGTAAAATATTTTTAAGTAATAAAATGACGTCTCATTAATGGGATGAGATTAAAAAAAATGTAAGTTTCTATAACTGAACTCGGTTAACATATTTTGTCTTCTCTAAATTTCTGTACTTACATCTTTTGCACTTTACATTCTATATTTTTTTATAAAGTTGTATTTCTTACTGAAAGTTATGGTAAATTATTTTACATCGGTTATTTTTTTGTCAATTGATATTTGATTGAATTCTCATAATATATTTTCATTACATTTATATCGAGCATTCGACTTAGTTGTTAAATCCTCTCACTACTAGTTTTAAAGTCGATTCTTATGTGATTTTGTAAGAAATTTTCTATCTATCAAACCGATTTTTTTTCTAACTTGTTCAAATTTGTGTTTTGATTTTGATAATACCATCAATAATTACTTTAAATATCAAATTTGTTAACCCATTTTTTATACTTCTTGAAGTAGAAATAAGATATTATTGTGACTATCCGGAGCTTAGTACTGTAAGTCTCATCTTAATTTTATTCCGACCATCGTCGTTTGTGTTATCGTACAACCATATCATTTATCCATATTAATTTTAACCTGAGGACTAATGTGGTACAAATTGAAATACCAAAAATGGAAAAGTTGTTTGTAGAAAAGTTTCATTTCATTTGAATGTGACCACATTAAACTTTAATAAGGTAACTTTTTTTAGAAGAAAACAATAATAGTTTGCCACTGTGATTTTTGGATTCTTTTTAAAAAAAATTGGTTGGTAGTAATTTTAGATGAAGAAGTGAAGAAGTTATCAACTGCAAAGTTTAGAACCAAAAATAATGTATAAAGCTCAAAATGAGACTTGAATGATTCTTAGACTTTTTCTGTGTAACTTATTCTGTTATAATATATACATATATATATATATATATATATATATATAGTAGCAGTCAATAGTCTGCTAGATTTCATTGAAGAAAGAAAAGTTACATATTGCAACATCGGCCTACTGTTTAAACCTCTACTTAATCCTCATAAAGCAAAAGGACTAATATTTTTGTTATTACTATGATATCTTTTAAGAGTGTGCATACAAAAATCAGACATAATTGAAAGCCAATACTTAAAGTCATTCAAGTGGAATGTTATTCCTGGTTGGGTTTGAAATTAATTGAGTGTTAGACATTTAATTTTTCAATACATTATTGACAGATTAAACCCCAGCTTATGGACGAGAAGAATGTGTTGATTGCTGCACATGGTAACTCCCTCAGATCCATTATAATGTACCTTGATAAGCTCATTCGGATGAGGTAAAATCTATCATTCTATCAGACTTATTTCCAGCATTTTTATATCTATTATGTATATTAAATTAATCAAATAGTTTATTTTGTTTATCTATGTGGAACTTAATTTTTTTAATTTGCGGTTTGCAATACGTCAAAATAGATAATTTGTCAAGAAAATGGAAGTGACAAATTCCTGCTCCCATCTTATATTGCTAAGATTTTTTTATCCAGGATATAGCTGACATGGGTCGGACACATTGATATTCATGGTAGTTCATATTATTTTTTTCATGGTGTCCGAAAGATTGAAATGTATATGTGATAAATGTTAGTAAATCGATTAACGTTGAGTGAAGTTTTTGGAAAACCTAGATTGATACCAGTCGGTGTTAGTTATAATTTGTGATTATTAATTATTGATGTTGACCTTGACAATTACCTATTCATTGCAATTCTCCATAGATTTTCTCCTTTACATGATGCAAATGCCTTATCGGATAGCATTTAAATGTTGCCATTGTCGATTCTCACTTGAAATTGACGGCAGGATTATTTATTCTTAGCGTAATAAACTTAATTTTAATTATTCAAAATTAACTTTTATTCAGGTTTTGATTATTTATTTTTGTGCATTTTTCACTTTTTTGTATGTGTGTTTCTCAAATTCCTTTTATAATTGGTTTTATTGTGGTCTAAACTTTTGTGGCATGTCAGCGATCACTACTATATTTGTGCACCAATCTAGAGAAAGTAATGTAGCACCTATGAACTTTTAAATTATTTAATATAGATAAGAGCGAATATTTTTACTAGTAAAATACAAAGTATAAGAATGTAACTAAGTTTCTTCAGATCAAAACTAGACCCAAAATTTCCAAATTTCCAACGCTATACGATGTGCATGTTTCAAGGATATTCAAAATTAGATTTATGAATTTAGAAATTATTGTGTTCCGTACCATATCAACTGCTCTCCTACTCTGTTCTTTGCTTGTATGAATGCAACAATGTGATAAAACAATCCTGGTTTTGGCCCAATGAAACGATTTTTTTTTTTTTTGAAAAATAAAATGGATATGGGAAGAATATAACACAGAGGGAACTAAAGTAAGATTTTCTATTTATATGAAAGTAACAGGCCCTTTTGTAAACGGGCCTAAGAGCTGCATATGACGTCAGACCACCTAATACGCTGCGCCTTCTTCTCACTTCAAAGGGATAGATATAGAAATTAAATTAGCCAATCTGAATTTAGGATCATGACATAAAAATTCCATATGAAGAAAGTAATCTTAAATAATCTTTTTTTAGTTAAGAAGCGTGCTTAACTAAAAATAATTTATTCAGTTATTTCAAAAGATCTATTTTAAAAAGATCATCTCTCTTACTGAAAATTGACTGATCTATTTAGCAAAATTATTATTCCAGAGAGCTTACTAGTCATATACAAAGAGAGAGAGATAACTCAAGATATTGATACACTCAATTAGCCAAATATTTGTTCAAGCTCAATCTAGTTTCTCTCTATTCTCTCAAACTTGATCATTCATGATCTTCTTCTCAACTTCTTCATGAGCTGTTGTGCTCAACTCTTTCTTGAGTTGTAGTACTCACTTATTGTTTTGAGTGTGTTGTCACTCACGTTTTGAGTGTGTTGTCACTCACGTTTTGAGTGTGTTGTCACTCACGTTTTGAGTGTGTTGTCACTCGTGTTACCGATAGGCTTGGCAGCCCATTTTTGTAAGGGACCAAGTTCTACAAGTGTAAAAATCATTTTTAATATATCAGCTCAACCTCAATTGTTAGAAGTTGAGGGTCCCAGAGACGTAGGCATTGTTAAAGCCGAATTCCGTTACATCTTGTGTTCTTGTTTTATCTTTACTTTTCTTTTCTCACATTTCTTTGATTGCTATATTCTTGTGAGAATTGAATTGATTTAAATTGTATTCCGCTGTCATTACACTTGAACATTAAGCCCCAAATTGATTTATACATTTCTACCTTAGATTATTTACATTTTTACACTATTTTGACCTTTCAATACCACCATCCTAGAGCTATCACATTTTACAATTGATTTTATTATGGTCTAAACTTCTGTGGCATGTCAATGGTCTCTACTAATGTAGCATCTATGAGCTTTTAAATCAATATAGATCTGTGCGTAAGAGCGAATATATTTTATTAGTAAAATACAAAGTATAAGAACGTAACTAAGTTTCTTCAGATCAGAAGACTAGATCCAAAATTTCCAAATTTCCAACGCTATACGATGTGCATGTTTCAAGGATATTCAAAATTAGATTTATGAATTAAGAAATTATTGTGTTCCGTACCATATCAACTGCTCTCCTACTCTGTTCTTTGCTTGTATGAATGCAACAATGTGATAAAATAATCCTGGTTTTGGCCCAATGAAACGATTTTTTTTTTAAAAAAAATAAAATGGATATGGGAAGAATATAACACAGACGGAACTAAAGTTAGATTTTCTATTTAATTATCAAATGAAAGTAACAGGCCGTTTTGTAAACGGGCCTAAGAGCTGCATATGACGCAGTGGGCCCAGGGGCCTCAGACCACCTAATACGCTGCGCCTTCTTCTCACTTCAAAGGGATAGATATAGAAATTAAATTAGCCAATCTGAATTTAGGATCATGACATAAAAATTTCATATGAAGAAAGTAATCTTAAATAATCTTTTTTAGTTAAGAAGCGTGCTTAACTAAAAATAGTTTCTTCAGTTATTTCAGAAGATCTATTTTAACATGATCATCTCTCTTACTGAAAATTGACTGATCTATTTAGCAAAATTATTATTCCAGAGAGCTTACTAGCCATATACAAAGAGGAAGAGATAACTCAAGATATTGATACACTCAATTAGCCAAATCTTTGTTCAACCTCAATCTAGCTTCTCTTTATTCTCTCAAACTTGATCATTCGTGATCTTCTTCTCAACTTCTTCTTGAGCTGTTGTGCTCAACTCTTTCTTGAGCTGTAGTGCTCACTTCTTGTTTTGAGTGTGTTGTTACTCGTGTTACCGATAGGCTTGGCAGCCCATTTTTGTAAGGGACCAAGTTCTACAAGTGTAAAAATCATTTTTAATATATCAGCTCAACCTCAATTGTTAGAGGTTGAGGGTCCCAGAGACGTAGGCATTGTTAAAGTCGAACTCCGTTACATCTTGTGTTTTTATTTTATCTTTACTTTTCTTTTCTCACATTTCTTTAATTGCTATATTCTTGTGAGAATTGAATTGATTTAAATTATATTATGTTGTCATTACACTTAAACATTAAGCCCCAAATTGATTTATACATTTCTACCTTAGATTATTTATATTTTTGCACTATTTTGACCTTTCAATACCACCATCTTAAAGTTATCACCTTTTACAATTGATTTTATTATGGTCTAAACTTCTGTGGCATGTCAATGGTCTCTACTAATGTAGCATCTATGAGCTTTTAAATCAATATATATATATGCGTAAGAGCGAATATATTTTATTAGTAAAATACAAAGTATAAAACGTAACTAAGTTTCTTCATATCAGAAGACTAGACCCAAAATTTCCAAATTTCCAACGCTATACGATGTGCATGTTTCAAGGATATTCAAAATTAGATTTATGAATTTAGAAATTATTGTGTTCCGTACCATATCAACTGCTCTCCTACTCTGTTCTTTGCTTGTATGAATGCAATAATGTGATAAAATAATCCTGGTTTTGGCCCAATGAAACGATTTTTTTAAAAAAAATAAAATAAAATGGATATGGGAAGAATATAACACAGACGGAACTAAAGTTAGATTTTCTATTTAATTATCAAATGAAAGTAACAGGCCGTTTTGTAAACGGGCCTAAGAGCTGCATATGACGCAGTGGGCCCAGGGGCCTCAGACCACCTAATACGCTGCCCCTTCTTCTCACTTCAAAGGGATAGATACAGAAATTAAATTAGCCAATCTGAATTTAGGATCATGACATAAAAATTTCATATGAAAGTAATCTTAAATAATCTTTTTTAGTTAAGAAGCGCGCTTAGTTTGAAATATGTATTTAATGTACAAAGAAATAAAAGTAGTGTGCCTCTCTCTGTTCTTGATCTAATAGATATATCATTGATATGAGGCTCTGCATCTTGGAAAAGAATGTATTCAAGCTACATATCAGTGATATCACAAATAGTTTTGATAGCAAATTAATGTTTTCACTGGTGGAACCGTATACAGGCCTACCAAATGAGCACAGTATATGTGTAGGCCCAAATCAAAATTGACACCACAATACAAATATTACTATTTACTAAGGAAAACAATCTGAAATTACTAAGGACTATAAGTCACAGTTCAGTCTTCAGCAACAAAATAGAGACTTGATAAAAGAAAATTCCTAGTGGAAATTACTATTTACTAAGGATAACAATTTGAGGCAACCTTTATGTGTCTTTTGCTAAGATAATAATCTGAAACTACTAAGGAACTTTTTGAGAAATAATACAACAAAATTTCCTGGTGGAAATTAAAAGAGATCAACGAAGTCATCACTTTTGATAACACTGATCACAATATTATTAATTTTTAGTACTGCCTTAAATGTTCACACATGTAATAAATCAAGAAACACTTGGTGACAGATCCTCGTGCTTGAGACCCAACAATGTCGGTGACAGCACCTCGAGCAATGCCTCCAAAGAACTAGGTGCAAACTTCCTAGCAAAGAGCAAACAGATGGTCGTATTTTGCCCGTTATACTCGCAACTCTGCTCGTTCAAGATCCTGTTCAGCAATGACCCCCCTTTCACATCCGCCTCACCAAACGTCGCAGGGTGGGCCCCACCCCTCGACCAATCCACCCATGTGATACTCCTATTCGCCAAGAACCCTGGCTTCTCTGCTTGCAGCATTGTGTGAAAGTAGTGTTCGTCAGGGTAACATGAGTGGGCCCGGCAGTGGTATAAGATCTTGTAGTAATACTTTGTAGTGTCACTGACGATTGTCAGAGCCAGATCACGGCTCATTTCGAACCACTGTGACCCCTTGCGAAACACAGTGGCATTAATCTCAGGGGCCATATTTCCGCTGTAACGTATTCCATCTTCCTCTATATGAATGAAGCTGTGTTTCGACATGATGAGATAGTTGTAGGTGGTGTTGAAGTATCTGATCGGGATGCATGATTCTGAGAGGAGCACAAACCTCTCGTTTGATATATCTAGAAGTGCATTTGCAAGGAGGCGTCTCTCTGCATCGCAAAGGGTCATCTCGCCCCATCCTGTGGACTGACACATTGTCGACCAATTAAGTGAGTGAAAAAGTTAAGACTGAGAAATTAGGAGGAAAAAAAGCGAATGTAATATAGGTCAAACTAACTCAGTACATTGGATCTAGCCATCTAGGTATCATACTTGTACTGTTACTTTCAGTTAGGATTATTTGTGAACTGGTACTATCTGGTACACTTTACTGCATTAGTCTGGCATTGGGATCAAAAGTCAGATACCTTTACGTTACATGCTTTTCACATTATATATATTTCAATTTGATCTGAAAATTAGCTTTACACTGTTACATCTAATTCTAAAAATTTAAATGTAGAAGTGTAGAACCATTATGCATCTTTAAGAACTACATCATCCTCAATCCAACTAAAAATGTAAAATGTTTTATTAAAATGTTCCTGCTAACATAATTCAGAAGGAACATAATTATCATATCATATAGAGCAAAATGTACAGTTATTAGCATTTGGCATTGACATACCTGGCTGGGTATAAACCTCTGGTAAAACACCGAATCAGGGGAAACATTTGCAATGTAAGTCGGCATAGCATGCACGTAAATCGAATATAAACCCTCATGCCCTTCAAAGAACATCTCCCACAGTGGTGCAAAGGGCATTGGGCCATTAATCAGAAACATAAATGCCAGTTTGGGCGTCCTTTTAAAAGGGTATTTCTCTATTCTCGGTGTGAAAGAGGCGTGCCACATTAGCTCCTCATCTGTCATTGAATGCACCAGGCTCGTTGGAGGCTTGAGGTGCCGGTCCGGGCTGATTGTTTCCTTGGGGCATGGATGGACATGCTGCAAACTTACTCTATCAACCCCAGTTTGTGGGGTGATGAAGCCGCTTAAAATTGAGAAGCTGGTACCAAGTGCCAGAAACAAGAGAAGCACTTTTAAGAAGTATATTGCATAGACCATTTTTGCGAATACATCAGTGGCAGAGGCTTTCTTCTCCATTTTGTTAGAAGTATTTGGTTTAGGTAGCAAATTTGGATTTGGTGGTTTTGTTCTAGCAAGAGTAGGAGAGACTTGTCTTCTGGCAATTCCAATTTCAGTGTAGTTGGTCGAGTAAGGCCATACTACACTAGAGAGGGGTGTTGGTGGGATTCTTATTCTCTGCTACGCAGCACCGTGCAGCGCAACATGTGGATATCCAACAGTCTACGTGTTGCGTTGCACAGAGGATATGAATTCATGTTGGTGAGGCTAAAATATAAATGAAGAGTATCAATATCGTTTCAACACTCGCTTGAACGAAACAGCATGCTGGAATTTTGTATCGGTATGTCATTAAACATTGGTTCACATAATAAAAGAGAAGAAATTCAATTATCATTATTGTTGGTGTTTATGGTATTTATTTATTTATGTATAAATATAAAATTGTGAGCCGTTAGATGTATTTTATATAAGTTCAATTATATGTATATGAAAAATTATAAATATTTTACTTCATTTGAATAGCCATATGAACTGTAAAATTAGGTCCATTGATTTTATTAACGCTTGATGCATATATAAATAATATTAAAATAATATAATTTTTTATATACATATATGAGATGATATTTACAAAATATTCTTTCAATTAGTTTTATTATTTAAGAATTTAAATAATAGTTATGTGATATTTAATTTTAAAAACACCGATGACAGCAATGATGGTAATGTGATTCATTCTTTAGATAAAATAATGAAAAACCTATATTAACTTAGAAAAGTACTTTTGTAAAAGCAACGGTTAGTCATTTAAACAACCATAGAACCATAAATTAAACTATATATTTTTTCAGGTAAAGGTGGGTTAAAATCATCAAGTATTTTAATTGATATTACTTAATAATTAAAACCTTCTGAGTTTATCTAGGTTTTATTTTACAAAAATAAATAATAATCTCTCTAATCCGGAAAATGTGTACATCTTTTTTTTTTTTATACTTCATAGTAGTTCAGCGTTGACTAATATAAATTTTAAAAAGAACTTCATAACGTACGTTGTTGTTTAATTTATCAAAATAAAAGGCGATCGAATTATAAAAAACAAATAAATTATTACAATTGTCTTTTGTTCATTAGTGAAAAAAAAAATCTTGAGTTTCAGTTTCTTTTGGGCAAGTCCCTTGAAGTTGAAATTGATGAATTTCACCTGGAACGGCCGAAACTGGTGAAACAACCCACAGAGACACGGAGGGCGTGTGAAATTGAAACAGCGCGAGGTAGTAAATGCTAACAGTAGGATTAATTGAGGCGACCGTTAATACAGTGGGGACACACAGGAGTAAAAATCTGCTCAGAGGTGCCCCCCTGTCCCTGTCCCTGTCCCTGTCCCTGTCCCTGTCCCTGCCCCTTCCCACATTGCTATTTTCAGACAAGAGGAAGCCTCATTCATGTCCATAAAATTTCTTTTGCTTAGCTAGGAGTCATATTGTACATTTGATGGCGACTTCACAGTACTTTAACCATGAACAATTTAATTACCAAAGCATCAGCGGAACCAAGAAGAAGGGTGCCAGTTTTGCTGCTGCAGGACAGATTAAAGATATAATTAAGGAGTTACGACAGAATTTCCAACGTGCATCTTTAAACATATTATTAATAATTGTTACACCTTGTTTGGATGGGGAGCAGAGGAAAAGAGAGAAGGGAAAGGAAAAAAGTTTCCATTATTATTTTTGTTTGGTTAAAATTTTAATAGGAGGTTAATGGAGATAACTCATTAATTTAACCTCTAAAAGATTGCATTTTATTATTTCTCAAATTGGAGTGTAACAGAGATTAATAATATAAATTATTATAAATTTCTTTCCCATTTCAGTCCCTCCTCTTCTACCTTTACATTATTTACCTTCTACTCCGTATGATCCAAACAGAATGTAAGTGGGGTTAGCAATGAATCTGTTTTGCAACCTCTTGATGTAATGTAGACCATTTCCTGATAATAACATTTCCTTCATATCAGAAAAAAAAAATTCAATGTTACATCTTTGAATGTATGTATCGGGGAGGAGCAAGAATTATTTCTAACACGATGATGCCAAAATAAATATTTCACAAATATTATTATACTTGAATAAATAAATATAAATGCTGCAAAGGAAATAAGAATTTTGATCATTTTTTAGTAGAAAATATTGAATTTAATTTTAATTGTTCGATTAACCATGGACCGAATTGAAAAAAAAATATTTAGTTTTGTTTTTTTCCCGTAATAAACCTAGTAGATTTACTAGATTGGATATCTTTACTAACAAACCTGGTAGATTGTCTAAATTTCCTCCATTGATTTTCAAGACTAAAATGAATTTAGCTAGTATTGTTAACATCTAACTTTCTAATTAATTTTTTCCTCAAAAAAAAGAACTTTCTAATTAAATTATTACCTATAACTTCAATTGAAATATCGTTTAGTTTAAGATTTCCTCAAAGTAAAAATTTAACATGAAATTGAATCTTCCATTCTTAAAAGTTCATCCTACTAAGTGGACTTAATTATACTTGGAATTGGCATTTTGTCTAACCATTTGTACAGCGGAACTCGGCAGATGTTGATATAATTGTAATTTATTATTAATTAGTACGACATTTGACTAAAAGTAAGCAGCTGCTAGCACACATGACAAGCCTGATAAAACAATAATAACCTTCAAATATTTACAAATTTACCATATTGGCACATTTGATTTCTTTTTACCAAACCGCTCACTCCATGTGTTATGTAATAAGTAATAATTCACTGCATGTACTAATGTACTATATAGTCACTGTTGTGGAACTGTGTCATTTAATTACCATAATAAATTAAAAGCTAATTGTTGACAAGTACTGGCAAAACCAATCTTTTTTTTTTGGAGCGAGAATCGCCATCTTTTACCAAGTATATGAAAAAAAGTAATAATCCTATTGGAATTAATATAGAATTTTTTAACGAAAGAAAGAATTAATATTGATTGAAATAAGAAAGGACCACAAAACAAAACCAAGGTAGGATCTGGAATAGAGATTCCATCTCACTTGGTTTGACTCTGCAAATATGAATATGAATATTCGAAAGAAAGAATTAATATTGATTGAAATATTCGAATGAAATATTCATATTCGAATATGAATATGAATATTTGACAGCACAAAACAAAACCAAGGTTGGCGGAACAGATCAAAGTTAGGCTGAAGGATGTGCGTAGAGAGAGATCGACAGAACATTATGTGTCCATCTGATGGGGATGAATAATAGTTTTATCATATTTGCATCCTATATAATTTTTTTAGATACATATAGTTTAGATATAAATACAGATAATTTGAATATGAATATAAATCGGATATTTAATAAATATCTAGATACATATCAGATATTAGATAGATATAAATATGAATATTGATATATTTCAGATGTTAAATAATAGTTAAACGGTCGGATACGAAAGGTAATAGTCAAACTATATATATTTTTATCAGTTAATATTTTTCAGATACGATATAAATACAGATATAAATCGAATATTTTTTTATTATTTTTTAAATCGATCACAGATAAAATCAAATATTCACAATATACGATAACACCCCTGTCCATCATATCTCTAACCAACACGTTTTTTGGCTTCCGATCTCCATAAATTATCCTGAGCATGTGGAGGTATTCAAGCGCTAGCAACACCTACGAAAGATGGCTCACACACTGTCGGTACCTTATTTTTGATGGAGTTTTTTAGCCTTAACAGTGAATGATATATGTATGGAGAGGGTGGATGTGTGAATGGTGCGCTACTCTAACCCATATGGCACCATACTATGTTGTAGATATGAGCTCGCAAGGAAAGAAGAGGAAAAAAAGAGAGTTCCCTTGCCTAGGACTTGCGGCCTTGTTATATAGAGAAGATAAACATTAATTTACTTTAGGAGCTGCTTATGGACTTAGGGTTATTTGAGTTTTTGGTCTAATAAATAATTCTCGGATTTTAAGAATAATAATTCTATCATTAAGCTCCAAAGTCGAAATATATCATAATGACACTTTTAAAATCAACATCACACAATAAGGTTTTCGAGATAATCCTATCAGAATGATTAACAATTTTAATGATATAATAAATAAAAATAAATATTAACATAGCATATAATAAAGCTATAGAGCGGGATTTACTAGAGTTCTATTATTGATCAATAAGTATATTATGCACATCAAATTATATTAATTGCTACTATTTTTATATTAGAGTTGTAATTAGAATTTCAACCCGATAATATAGTTCTCAAATAATTAATTTAAAATATAAATCTTTAAATATATTTAATAAAATTTCACATTAAAGAACATTTAAACATATTTTTTAAATTGCTAAAGATGCGTATAATAATATCAATAATTATTATTATATAACTATAATAATTCAATAAATGATAATATAAAAAAATCAGAAAAAATCTGATCATTTTAATGGTTAAGTTTCACCTTAAATATATTACATATGTTACCGTGAATAAGAAGAGAGAAAAACTATATATAAATTATTGTATTCAAGTAGATGAAAAAATTAAAAAATTAACTCTTTTTATGAAGTACTAGTGTTGTAATTCGAGTTCCATCTAATAAAATAGTTCTCAGATAAATAACTAAAAATATAAATATTTTAAATAAATTCAATAAAATTTGTACATTAAGAAAAATATGAACATATTTTTTAAGTACTAAAATGTATATAATAATAATAATATAGTTAAATATAATAATCTTTAAAGAATAATATTAAAAAAAATTGAGTTATATGAAGAGTTAATTTTCACCTCAATGATATCAGGTCCATCTATATTAACTGAAAATTTTAAATAAAATCAATGATAGAGATCAGTAATGATGTGGTATGATTGAAAATTTTAAAAACTCAGAATAATATATATATAAAAAAAGCTCTCTAAACGAAGAGAGACGGACGCGTTGTATAATCAAATCTCATCCTAATACGCCGAAATAGCACTGCAATTAATAAAGTCGATAGCTAATAAAGTAATAATATTAAATTGGCATAGAAAGTTGATCATGAAACGTATTGTAGCTGGAATATTTTTAAAATAAACGAGTATAAATAATCCATTAGTTAATTGTAAATTACTTTTTCTAATAGAATGCAGACAGCTTGAATGCGTGATAGAATCTCTCATTTACTTTTTCCGAATATTTGAGTTGAGCAAGATGCCTGGTAATGGTGGGGGTCAAAGAGCAGTTAAAACTGGTCAGATATAGGTCCCACAACGCAATTGCGATTTACATTACAGAACTTGTGCATGAAAATTTTCACCTTCCTTGGGTAGTTCAATTCGTCAATTCCAAAATTTACATGATCGCTAGCTTGATCTTGGTTTTGTTTTGGAAGTTTGGAGAGCGTGGCTAGATTTAAGGAATTAAGACTGCTAATAATTTTGGATTCCCAAGAGAAAATTGTTAACCATAGAAAAAAAAATTTCTACAAATTTGCGTGTTTTATCTGTTCATTTCAATTTTTGTTGTACATAATTTAGAAATTCGTAATTTTGAATAGTCTGAAAAATTGATGATTTTATCTTTGGAAGCGTGGAAGTTCAAAATTCTTTGAAACAAATCATTAATTTTACATCGAAATTCATATTTTTATTTTTTTTTATTTTATATAATAATTATTATAAACGGATTTCCTTTATGTTTCAGCGAAAAGCACTGGACAGCTGTCCTTGGCGTTGGCGCCACTGATCTTATGCGGTGGGGAAAACTCTCGCAACGTGTCCTATAGAGGTATTCAAGACGGGTCAAGTTTCTGACCGGATCCTCGTGTCCAGTTGAATGTGTCAGAGGCATGTCACTCCGTGTCTGTATCCGACACGTGTCAGATACGGTACGGCTACTTTTCATGTCGGTGTGTTACTAAACTTGGGAATGAAGTACGGACTTCTCATATAAACACCAAAAAGATTTTTAAAAAAATCATGTTATTATAATCCATGTGCAGGGTCAAAATCTACTAAATTATAATATCTATAATGTACAAGGACGAGACATGCCAACACTAAGTCTGATGTATCCTAAATTACAGATCAAATGAGGATACAAGAGGACCGACTTCAGACATTCCAAACTGCTGCGTCGGGTCATCTGACTTTTTAACTGTACATCGGTAATTAGCTTCAAATGCCAAACCGCTAAACTAAATCAGAAGGCAACAAATTGAACTATACTTATCAGTTAGCTGTCAATCCAGCCGAAATGGGCCCATCTCTCATCAGCTGGAGAGATGATTGCAGGGCCTTTTGTACATTCTCCGCTACCAATTTCAACCTCCCATGCTGACTCGCGTCCCCCATCATGGCCCCATTGTTGGCCACCTCCACAGTGCGGGTCACTCTCTGCTTGCATCGCTCCCAATCCTCATACTGCAACCAGCATGCTCTTCCTCCATGGCTCCCCTCCATCCCCATGAAAGAAATATGATTATTATTGCCAAGGTTATGGTTATGAGCTACATCTCCAAATGAGTACCTCAGCCATACTGAAATGCAGTATGGCAACCATGCAGCCCCACCAGCCACATTCATGTGTGGTATCTGTGATGAGTCCAGAACAAACGTCAGCCCAAAATCTACCAGGTTGCGGGCCCGATCATGGTGGATGTTACTCTTTGACACTGCCCCGTCATCAGTTGTATAACCCGAGTGGTTCTCAAGGCAGAGCTCAATGCGGGACCGCTGGGTGGTGCCAATGTCACCACTGAGAGCCTGAGATAGGCCCTTCTTCCATGCAATTAGTTTGAGGAACTCACGCAGTGCAGAAATGGGCAGCGTCAATAGGGTGATGAAGGAGGCAGCACGGGAAGCATCATATGGCTCTGATGCGACCCGCCGGCTGAAATACTCACAGATATCATTGATTTCAGTTGGTGAGAGTTCTTCTTGAGCATTGTTTTGGTGGGACTGCTGCTGTTGTTGGTGGTGGAAACGCTTCACGCTTAAGACTTGGAGGAGGAGCTGTACTCGGTGCACACTGACTGCAAAAACATAACCCCTGAAAGAGTAAGACAGGTTTAGGTTAAGATGCTATATCAGATTCTTTACTAGAATTGAACTCCCATATTCAGGTGTATGCCATGATGATAGTGTATTACATTTATAATAACATAATGTTGAGGAACTCTGGATTACAATAGGGTTTCAATATTCAAAACTAGTTTGATTTTAACAAAACATTTTCTTAAAAGCATATCTAGCAGCTAAGAATTGGACGGGTCCATTTATTATCATTTCCTTCAAATTTTTTATATCTCAAAATACCCCTCATCTAATAATTTACATTAATTTTGACTAATCAGACGAACACAATAGCGTCCATTATTTTGTATTCCTCTCCATTTTTTTGCCATATAGGAGAAAGAAAATTAAAGGTTGAGATAAATCATGCGAGATTATATCTAATATAGTATCTATAATTGATCTTGCATTTATTGATCTTTTCCATATTAGAATGACCTACATATTATCATGTGATATTTTTCTATATCTAAATAAAAAATTCGCTGCAACGCGCGGGTTCATAGCTAGTTTCCAGAATTGAAACAATGTAACTATTGTGGTTGAATCTGATCCCTTACCCAACAAAGAAGCGCAAAGCTGGCTGCTCCTGATCAAGATTTAAAAGAGCACCTTCATTCTCCTTCAAGATGGAACCCAATATCTCCTTCAGAAGCTCTGGTAGCTGTGCAAACAACCACAAAACCCCAAGGTACTTCAAGATGCCCCTCAAAACCTTCTTAAGAGCCGCAAATGGGACCCATCCACCCCCATAACCCCCATCGTCTCCAAGCCCTATAAATGCTGTGTTAAGCTCTCCCTTCAAATGCACTGGGAGACCACCTTGGGACAGTCTCCCAGGCACCCCAGAAATACTGCCAGCCAGACCAGATGAGGCGGCTAATGTTGCACTGGTAGGACGGGTTAACCCACCTTGGATAGGACCCTGTCCTTGCAATGTAGGACCTGAACCGGGTCTAGTCATCCCTGCTGAAGCCGCCATATTAGCACGAATAGGATCGGACAACACCGAGGGCTGAGTTGTGTTAAGGTTGGGAGTACCACTTGTGGGTGGGAAGTTGGGCTCCAGAGCACTCAACCCTTGAGCAACATGTTCCATGATGAAAGGCCGAAACTGGGGACAAGGTAATGAGCCGCCAGCTGATGGGCCCCCCTTAGGAGGTGTTGCCGGTTGTAACCACACCTGGTCACCAGCAAAGCACCTCATATCAACTGCAAAGTTCTTGCGGTATATAATTCGTATCCAGTAAGGACCACGAAGTACAACAGAAACGTCAAAGGGAAGGAGTGAGCTGGGAACGATGCTAGGCCGCTCACGACTGGCCGCAGACAACATGGCAGCATGAGACATAACTGTGGGAGTAGGTGGACCAGCAGTAGTAGCGGAGTGTGGTTGGCTGTGATTTGCTGATGAACCATTCGGCAATATCCCTTGTGATGGCACAGCACCAGTTTGTTTCTGCAGAGGGTTATAGGCAGCTGAAACAGTAACTGGAATCCGTGCAGGACGAATTGCTGCACCGAGGGCAAGGAGAGGCCCTGCTGTCAGTTGGATGCAATCCAAGAAAGAAGTCACTTCTCCTCCATTTACAAAATCCTCTAGAAACTGAAAGATAAGTGCTGTTTTAGTACAGGTACCATTTACATTTATGCAATTCTATGGCAGAGTGTTAAGCTAGAGTTAGCAAATAAGTGAAGCGTGAAAGAAAGAACATAGATAGTTTCAAAAAAATAACAACCTAATCAAATCATATCTACAAGTTTTAACTTAAAACATATTTAGATGACGAAAATTCATACAGAACACTCTCAATCTGATCTGTGAAGTGTTAGCTCAAGTGCGCAAGTATGTATGAAATGAATGAAACTGATTTAGATTAAACCGAAGGGACAGAGCTCCAAACCTTAGTATGCGGCCAAAGTTGGTCAGGAGAGACATGTATGGTGCACCCTTCCTTCCCTGCTTCCCACTCCACAACAAAGTGAACACTTGGCATTGATCCATAACAAAACCACAAACTCATGAGACCCACTGCCTCGAGTTTGAAAGCTTTCCTCACCTCTGACAACCTCTCAGCCGAATCTCCACCTTTCGAAGACAACCTCTTCCCCTCTTCATTCATCTTTTCATCCGGTTTGAGCCCAACCAACATCCCCATGCCACAAGCAAATGACCTTGCATTCAGGAGCCGGCGCAGATCCGAAACCAACCTCTTAATGCTGTCTGCCTCGACTGTCTTATACGTCAAAGTAACACCATCTGAATCAAACGAGATGTGAGAATCCATGTCAGAAGTGTTAGCAATCCGCACACCTGCACCCCAAGGGGTACCCCTGCTGCCCCCATTCAACTCCCAGAGTTCTTTGAAATGTGTGTCTTTGATCTTCACATCCCATGACAAGCTCCCAGGTTTGCCTAGGCACAAACATATTCGCCGCCATGCATCATCCTTGGCAAATGGGAGACTTAGCCACATGCTAGAGGACAAAGAACGCAGCCCAGAATCTTCCACGTATGATATGTCTAAAGCATCCATTTGGCTGGTGAGCTGTGCATGCTTAATGCAAAGCAAGCATTGCCTAACAACCTGGATAAGCATCAAAGAGTACGTGCTTGCTGTGATCCCATGGTTCCTTTCAGAAAGGAGGTTCCCATAAGTCAAGTTACTTGGTAATCTATTTACACTCATGGGTGGATATGATTGAGCACCAATGTGGTGAGCCTTAGTGGGTTCCGAGACTTTCCTGCGCTTGGCCCGATCGTCAGTTGTTTTCAGCCCTTGCAATGAGGGAATATAGCGAAGGATCTCTGATATGGACCGCTTCTTTGCATTTCCATAATTGTGGCCTTCAGGTGCAGGGGTGCAGGGCATTGTTGTGCCCTCTGGAAATTGCCCTACAAAAAATCAAGGATGCATAATGAAGGTGTTGTGGTACAGAGTAACTGTATCTAACAGATTATATTTGGTTACCTGTTCCTATCCCAAAACTATAAAATTATGATAAACAGTCAATGAGAAAGTAAATATTTTAAGAATTGTAAGTTAAAAGTTACATGGTTGTTGTAAGACAGCAGGTGTGGTCTTTCTGCCACTTGTAGAAGATCCTGCAATTGCTGAACTCTGACGAACATCAGGAGAATGTAGGGACCTAAGGTCCTGGTCGGATTTTGATGGAACAACTTTGCGAGCTGACAAATTTCTTGAAGGACTCGAAGCCACAAGAGAATTAGGACATTGCAAATAATTACCTGAACCCGAATTCATAAATCCTGGGGAATATCCATAGCCCATGGAAAGGTGACTCTGAGAAGGAAAAGAACCCAGTATATTAGCATTACTCTTTTCAGACTCGAAGACCTCGTCAACAATGGAAGAGAAGGTCGAAAAAGAACTGCCAAAACCACCTGGAAGCTGCAAAACAGGTTCTAACCCATTATCAGTTATCTGGTTAGACATACTTGGATTGTTTTGAAGCATGAGCTGTATCTTTTCCCACTTAATCAGGCTGGTGGTGTTAAGATCATCCTGAGTTATTGGCATCTGGAACACATCTATCTCACCAACCCTTGTGATAGTTTTGACATCAGTAATGGAATTTCCTTTCTCTGCAGATGGGACCAACTGTGATTCCAGAAGATGGAAGACCGGCTTAAATTCTTTGTCAAGCTGCATCAGTAAGTAGTAGCAATTCCCACATTGTGGGAATCCAATGATGGACATGTCTGATCCAAGAAGTATCTGGTTCGGAATCTTTAGACTATTCAAGGTCTGATCATAGACCTGAAAAAAGAAAACCAAAAGGGTTAGACATAATCAGGGGCGGAGCTAGGATTTTAGTATAGGGGGGCCGAGATGTGGGTTTACGCCGCTAGAGAATTAAAATTGATAAGTTGGGGGGGGGGGGGCCCCCCCCTTAAATCCGCCCCTGGACATAATGTTGCAGAATCAGAATAAGGTACTTCCTTTAATTTAAGCTCACGAGATATTTTAGTTAGCTTGCAGCAAGATTTTTCTTTTGGTAAAAAGCATAACAATGACTATTACAAACGAACAAAAGGGAACTGCTCTTCAAAGACCAAATCCATAAACTACAACTACTGATTAAAAATCTAAAAACAACGTTTGACCCCACAGTTGGCCCTGACTTGACTGACTGCAACCTGAAGCAATCTGAATGTGCTTGGCCCACACAACCCAAGTTGACAGAAACTTGACTGAACGTAACCCAAAACAACCTGAACCTAATGGTCCCACCACCTAAGTTGACTCTAACCCAAGCAGACTAACCCATAAAGAGAGAGAGAGAGAGATACTTTCAGGCCGAGAAACTTTCCAGTATTGGCAAAGAGGTGAAGGATGTTCTTGCTCCTCAAGCTCACAAAAGCATCAACAGGGGATATGACACCCTTGTTCAAGGCATCTTCAGTTCTCATAATTACACTTGGGACCAAAATATTCTTAGACGATTGAAGAAAAAAATGGCCAGACCTGTCCATAAGAGAAGGATCAAGAAAAGCAACTTGAGATACAAGGACTGGGTTTGCTTTACCAATTTTGTGGTCGTCAAAACTTTATGAAACCGCAACTGACCTCATGAAATCTTGATTTTAATAAATGATATATTTAGGTCGAGCAGTTCAATTAATAAACATAAAAAATGCACACTGAAACGGATAAACACTTTTACCATATTATTTTGCATAAAGACAGGGCCTGGAAGTTACTAATGAATTCTCATGCATTTTTTACCCACTTCAAGATTATTTCATCAAAACATACTTGTGTTTAAGTGAATTATATACCATTGAAATACTCAATTGTTTCCTATGTATCTGTGTCATTCATTTATTGAACTTCAATGAAACATTTTTAGGTAGCTTAAATGCACAAAAAGTATAAAAAAAAATATCACAGAGACAATCTTGGAAATTTAATTTTCATTCCGTCTTTACATGTGATGTTATAGTTTTCAATAAATGTTAATTATTCAAACACATTTATCTTAAGCAAATCCTTTGATTTTTATTAACACCATTTATATTACATTCATGAACCTATTTATGAAGCTGTATTCATTTGCTGAAAAGTAAGAAATATTTTAGTAATTGCATTTTAATTACATTTGTTTACAACATCAAAGCACAGTAGTGCCAAAATTCAAATTGTCAAAAAAAAAAAAAAATCAATCATGCAACAGTTACTTTTTAGATACCATTTACCCTGTAATTGTTTTTAAAAAGTACTGTGGCACCACACTATCATGTATAATATTGATTAGTATCTGAGAAAATACAAAATTAAATAATAAAATCCAACATGATCATCAAAAGGAGTTTTTAACCCACTATAAGTTTCTAGATAGCTAGTTATTTGACACATTCAGTCATCCGTATCTGCTCAAATTTGGTCTCAGATCCAATTATAGACTACATCACTAACAGTCAAGAAACACAAACATGTCAGGGCCAAATTATCTCTCCAGTCTACACCCATGCTATTGTTCTGTCTGTACTAAAAGAAGTATCAAATATGCATCTGAAATTAATTCATATGACCAAAAGTTGTTAAACTTTGTACCAGATCCAGAAACTTGAGAAGTCTTACTTTTGATTCCCCAAAAAGAAAATGCTGAGAGACTCTAATGGCACCTCTGTTCCCCAACAAAAACCAAATTCCAGTTGGTAATTTGGCCGCTTAGACTTTACAAGTCCTTAGAAAACAGAAACAAACATTAGGAAGTGGGCATGAAACAGAAAAATAACCTGATGTTTACTCCTAGAGTTATATACGAGTTGCCGTATGCCCGCACCTGAAGCACCTCATCTGTGTAATAGTCTTCTGTGCTCAGTTTATCATCTTTCTATACAGATTCATGCAAGGGAACACACCAAAAAAAGGATAGTCATCTTGCAATTATTCTTGCTTTCCATTGTCCAAATCAATTTGCATTGTATGTCTATTTTGATATTTGAGATGTTTAATCTCTATGATTTCGGATTGGGTTTCATTTCTAGCCTACCCCCAATTTATTTGCATTGTAAGTCTATTTTGATATTTGAGATCTCTGATCTCTATATTCTTATTGTGTTATATAAATGGAAGTTTAGTGACCATATACTTGTATGAGTTTGGATGAGTTAAAACTAAAAACTTTTCTGTACTATTAGAATTTAAGAAAATTATTTTATGCCCCCAAATGGAACTCATTTGGGTTTGCTCCACCATGCTTCATACAGTACCATTAACATGCTTATCAATTGAAAGAGCATACAGGACAGAACAATAAAAGAAGTCTCAGTACCTTTCGGCAATCTTCATCAACTCTAAGCCCTTTATGCTTCAAAACCACGTCTCCATAAGCACGGGAAATCTGAACATTTTTTATCAATTCTCTCTGAATCTCAAGCAACCTAGTGTGTCTATTACACGCGATTGCTCTCAATAGAAGCTTCTCCACATCGATACAGCTTGGATCAATCGTAAGTGTCGCCTCCTTATCAGTAAGAGGGTCCAGGATAAATGACCCATGCACACACCTGATGTGCAGTTCAGGCCCCGGTTCAATCCTCACAAAAGGAGCAGGGCAGCCCTGCTCTGCACCTCCAGCACTGCTTTTTTCAGTATCAAGCCAGTAGGTAATCTTCAGCCCAGGTATTCTCAGCCTGGTAGAATCCAACTCACCATCTTGACCTAACTGCATCGTTGCTGCACCACCCGTTTGACCAGTTTGACTATTATCTGAGATCAAATCAAAGCGAATTGCATCTCGCCACCTGCCCTGACGCAGTATTTGAGCTTGCCTTATTACAGTATCCATAAGAAGAGCTACACACAGCTCATGAAGGATTGTATAGAGGATATTAAATGGGTTCTCTGACACTGCCATACGGCGCTCCAAGTCATCACCAAGTGCATATCTACGGGATGCTTCAAGCTCAATAGGTCTTGTCTTCTCACCTATGAGCAACTCCAGATGCAGGATTCGCCAGAGACGCAAGTGACCTCGGTAGCCTAGTGTAAGAAGTACCTTGAATTCTCCATCAACACATAAGGTGGCAACTCCTTCAGAAATTGAATTATTAGACACTTCCTTCGGGATAGCAGTTTCCAGAAGCTTTGACCGGACAAGTGTGTTGAGTTTTTTCAGTGCTGTTTTTTGCTCTGCCTCGGGAAGGGTGCTCTGTACACCAAGATCTTCTATACATTTGGGAAGTCTGTTGTATCCACCTGGATTCAAGTTAATCTATTAGTGTTGGCCAGGACTGTTATGTAGCTTGATACCAATTTCACAGGTGAACTACAAGTATAAAAGGTGGTACGGAAAATTACACATCTAGGGCTTATTGTAGCCGGTTAATACCTACCATCGGTCCCCAGAACAAGCACAAGTTCATATGGCACTCAATGCCACAAAAGCTGACAGTAAAATGAGAAAAGCAGTACCTGTAAGGAAGACCTCTAATGCAGAGGGGATGTCAAAAATGGGGGCACGGGCTTGCTGAAGCACATCATGCACAAAGAATAACGAGTCAGCTGTCTGAGTGAAACACGTCTCATGAATCGACAGGGTTGAGGCAAGCTGCCGGCAATAATCAACCAATGGGACCTAAACAAAAGCAGCCGCATATAAATCCAACTATCATCACAAAGCAAAGAGCTCACTAATGAGTGACAACCACACCCTGTTTATTTTCCCCCACTTTTCTTACATATCATCTCTAAACTAATTTTACATATATAATTTATATACCCTTGATGAAGTAACCAATACGAACTATTTCCTAGGCAACAGAAAGTTATCATCAATGAACCCTGCCTTTAATTTAGTTCAACATGGAATAAGTAAAAATCAGCATGTGATGCGATCCTCGCTTTTCTCTCCATTTTCCTCCTCAAAACGAAATAACCCGAGACCAAATAAGAGCGCAATAACTTACCTGTTGGCACCACTTGGCAAGTACATGGAGGCGAAGCATGCGCTGCCTGGTTCTAGCGATGAACTTGAGAAGATCGATCTTCTTCTCAGTATCCAAGCGTTGCTGGCCGAGCTCATCCCCCTTCTGGCCCTTCTCTACCAGCTCCTTCAGCGCCAGGTAGGAGTCCTCCGCCGCTCGCTGGACGAGCGCCGAGAATTCAACCGTTTCTCGCCCCAACTCCGTCACCTCCATCCTATCGGAAGATCCGAAACCCTAGTTCGAGCAAACCGTTTGGGGGGATTGAAGCTGGTGTCGGAGCTTGGAAGATAGCGAACCGCCCACACAGGCTGGCGCTTATCCTAATCCAGCAGCCGCATCGGACCCGGGTTCATCGGCGGTGCTACTGCTCACGGTCAGAGCGTCAGAGGGAAGAGATTGATTTTGTTCGACTCGAACAGAGAAATGAAGATGTGCTGGCCCAACGCTCTCTTCTCCCCCCGACCCCAGACGGATCCGTATTCTGTGCGGAGAATTTGCTTGCGTAGATCTTCGGAAATCACAACGGCTCAGATCATAATTGCCGTGAGTAAATTTAAATATGAATTTTAAGATATGAGGTTGTTTATTATTTTTAAATCAGAATTATTAATAGATGATTTGATCATATAAATTAAAAAAGTCATACTTACGAAGCTTTTTAGTTCCACAGGTGATGTGAATTCACCCCCAGATGAATGCCAAGATGGCAAGATGGCAAGATGACAATTTTTTTTTATTTTGGTAAATAAAAAAAAAATTATAAGAACATTCATGATTTGTGCGCCAATGATTTGGCTGAGTTTGAAACTCGATTTCAGATGTCTAGATTGAGTTTTAAACTCGATCTAGAATATTGATGCACAACTTTAAGGTATTCTTATTAATTTTCTATTTTTTATTTTATTTATCAAAATAAAAAAATATGACAAAATGAGATGCATGTAAATCCCAGAACTTTTATTATTTTTTTCTAATTTATATTTTGGTGATTATTTTTTGGCCGATTTTTTAATTAGTGATAAAATAAAAATAATAATTCACAGATTTAATATGACTGAATTGATTTTTACGGATCTAACAAGGACGGAAACTATATTTCCGTCCCTAGCCTACAATTATATTTTTGTCTCCCGAATAGAAACACGATTTTCATCTCAGTCCCTCCCCTTTTATCTTTCACCGTTTCTCTTTTTCCGTGCGTGCGAGACTCTCTCTCTTTTCTCTCAGCACTTTATTTTCGTCCTCCGGACATAAACATATTTCAACTGTATCAAAATAATCAAATTCTTTTCAAAGTAACCTTGTTTTCTAAATAATGCTACAAATAAAATGTATACTTCAGAGGATTCTTGTCTTCCGCTATGTATACATCTACTAAAAATAACAGTAATGAAGTTGCAACACTTGACTACCATTTGACTATTATTTATGACTAAAAGATTACACTTTCTTTTAAATAATATTTTTGAACAGATCAAGTCATTAAAGATTTAGTAATTAAGTACGAGTTATGGGAGAGGGAAAAAAGCTGACATGCTCTAATTCCTCACTAATTCACCACTGACATATTTTGAACTCACACAGATCACCAGAAAACAATTACAAAATAAAATAATTAAAGTGCATAATTTAAAAGACGATGATGAAAATCAAAATCTCAAAGCAACACTGAGAATATAAAAAAAAAACAATGATCACCCTTGTTTTGTATACTTCGGTAAAATAATTCAGCTTTTGAGTTTAAATTTAACAAAGGATCTTCAACAGAGACTACCTCAGATTTTAGAAGTAGAGAAAAACGAAAACCGCAACAAATCAGAACCAAAATAAATTTCATATTGATCAGTTTGATTTTCTAAAAAAAATAAGGTTAGATCATATTCGAATTGGATTAATTTATATGTTATTTTTTTAGATTTTAAATTAATTTTAATTAGATTATAGATTATTTGATTTTTGATCAGGTCAGATTATGTTAGATATTAATTGGATCGGATTAGTTTAATTTTTTTAAAGAACTAAAAAATGAGTTTCTCAAATTGGATCAGATTTTGTTAATGTAAGGTCATATTATCATCATCATGTTAGATATCGTGTTCGTTTGATTAGTCAAAATTAATGTAAATCATTAAATGATTATAGATTATTTGATTTCTGATCAGGTCAGATTATATTAGATATTGCGTTCGTCTGATTAATCAAAATTAATGTAAATAATTAAATGAGTGATATAGATTATCATCATCATGCGCCGAGCATATCTTTTGTATTGAAGGAGAAAGACCAGAACATCGTACATGTACATGATTTTTATTGTGTGATGATATCACGAATAAGACTAGTGTATTAAAAATACCCGACCGGTCGACCCGACCCGTCCGACCCGTGGCCGCGACCCGCCCCGACCCGTCCCGTGCTCAAACCCGTCGGACCCGTGACCCGTTAGAACCGACGGGTCTAGCACGGGCGCGGCAAAAAATTTGAAAAAAACCCGTCTTAGACCCGACCCGTTTTAGACCCGTCCCGACCCGACCCGACCCGCCAAACCCGGATAACCCGTGCCCGACCCGCCCGACCCGACCCGGAAACCCGGAATAAAACCCGGAAACCCGGAATAAAACCCGTCCGACCCGACCCATTTACCCGTCCAACCCGACCCGTCCGACCCGTTAAACCCGCCGTAATTCAAAAAAAAATTCAAAAAAATTCAAAAAAATTCAAAAAAAATCGGAAAAAATCAGAAAAAAATAAAAAATCATAATTCAAATTTTTTTCCTATAAATACCACCCCATTTCATCTCATATCCTCACACAAACAACTTCACTCTATCTCTCTTCTCAATTCTCCAAACCAAACTCTCTCTCGTTAATTCGTTAATCTTTTGATATTAGCAATTCTCTAATTATATTATTATAGTAATTTTGTTACATTATCCAGAAAAAAATTAAAAATATTTATATTAGTGTTATTTAGTTATTATTGTCAATTTAGCAATTCGTTATATTATTTATCGTTAATTGCCTTAAAGTTTCGCTTTCGACAATCTTTCGATTCCGACAAAAAAAAGGTTAGTTATTACTTATTAGTATATATTATATTTTATAATTAGTAATTTATAATTAGTTTATATTTTTTAGTAATTAGTTTTTTAAATAAATATTTGCACTCTTTTTTTGTCATTCGTTTCTTTTAATTCGTTTTTATTACATTCTTTATTTTTTTGTAATTACTTATATTTTTAATTTATAATAATTAGTTATTTTTTATAAAATATTATTTAATGATTAAGTTTTTTAAATAAATATTTACATTCTTTAATTTTTTTATCATTAGTTTATTTTAATTAGTTTTTTTTGTTATATTCTTTATTTTTTGTTACATTATTTATTTATCATTGTTTTTCTATTATATTCTTTTTTTTGTTACATTGTTTTTTATCATTTTTTTTGTCAATTTAGCATTCATTATATTTTTTTTAATATTTTTTTAGCAATATCAAATGGCATCTCCCAATCCCTCTCAAGCCGAAGAAATGGCACATCGATTGAGCGTTGAAATTTTTGGTGAAGAAATGCCACGTTCTAACCCTCCGAACCCATACTATCAACAAAATCCTAACCCTCCGCATCCTTATTATCAACAAATTCCATCACAACAATATTATCCATCACAACCACATGTTGATCCTAATTACAACCCGCAAATCACTTCCTTTAGTGCCGACAAGGTTCGACCTCATTTCCGTCAAGTTCTCAATATCCGTCAAGTTCTAATCAATATCCGCCAAGTTCCCAATATAATACCGATGCAACAATTAGTGGTGGACTTCCACCGTTACATCCAACGAGTGCGGGATGTTCCACACCAACACCCGACTCAAGTGTCCCGAATCCCCGATCGAATCCGAGCCGACAAGAGAAGGAAGAGAGCTCCCCCAACTTATGATGCACCTTGGTGGCGCTATTATGAACAAACTTTAGGTCCCGACGGTGTTCTAATCAATGCACGATGTAAGGTAAGTAATTGCAAAACTTCGTACAATTATGTAATAAAAAATGGTTTAAGTCAATTTAAAAAACATGCCGATAAACATATAGCAAAAAATGAAGAACCCCAAGAAAGACCCGATACCCGTATGGTACAAAGTTGTTTGAACTCTGACGGTACTAGAACTCTTGTCAAATATGACGAAAAAAAAATGTTAAATGAGTTTGCTCGATACATAGCAAAAAAAGAACAACCAATAAGTATGGCATATTGTACCGATTTTGCTCGATTGGTAATTAGAGGTTGTGGTCAACCATTATACAAAAGGTTTCATCATAACAAAATGGTATCTGAGTTAAAAAAACAATATGTTGAACGAAAAAGTGAATTATTGGCCATATTTGCAACTGCAACAAATAAAATATCAATTACATCCGATATATGGACCGCCAAAACATGGTCTTAGTTATAGTTGTGTTACCGCCCATTATATTGATCATGATTGGATTTTACAAAAAAGAGTATTAAGTTTTCGAACCATGAATTATCCGCACACCGCACAAATTATTTATCAATCCATTATAAATGTATTGCATGAGTATAATTTGAAAAGAGATTTAGAGAACAAAATATTTTCAATTTCTTTTGATAATGCAAGCAACAATATTAAATCTATTGATTATTTTACACGTGCACTAAACCCAATTTTGGATGGTAGAATGTTTCACCAAAAATGTGCATGTCATATTCTTAGTTTAATCATTAAGGCGGGTTTGAAGACAACTTCCGTCAATAATTTAATTTGTAAATTTAAAGATGGTCTTCATCATATTTATTCTAACAATATAAGAAAACAAGATTTTCATGCCTTGTGTGGACGATTAAATTTGAGCAAGTTAAGAGTACCGTGGGACATAGATACACGTTGGAATTCAACATATAGAATGATACACCGTGTCCTTCCATACAAACATGCTATAAGTGAGATCCTACGTAATTCACCCGAGGGATTACCCTTATTATGCTCCATGGAAGAATGGGATCAACTCGAACAACTTCACACATTTTTAGAAGTTTTTTTCAACGCAACCGTTCAACTATCATGCTCGTACATACCATCCGCTCATCAATTGCTTCAACATCTCTATTTGATATCCAAGGTTTGTTTTTTTCGTCTTGTATTTATTTCGTTACAAATTTTAAGTTATTTCATTACTAATTTATTTTATTTTTTTCAAGGTGTACCATGATTTTGAGAATATAGATCTTCGTCGAATCGCGATGACGTGCACGGTGACTCACCTCTCGTCACCAATTATAGAAGCCATGAGAGAGAAATTCCTAAAATATCGGGATGAAGTTCCTCTCGTTACAATTCTTGCAAACGTCTCCATCCTTCATTCAAGAAGAAGTATACTATAAGATTGCTTGAACGGTATAAGAAGAATTTAAATTTACCACATATCGGGAGGAACAACGTGTGACATCCGCATTGGAAGAAATGTTTCAACTATACAACACCCAACTTCATTCAAACCAAACGAATCATCCATCTTCTTCGAATCCTCGTAATATTAGGTACTAAATTCTAACATATTTACAATATTCAAATTCATTATATTATTATAATATTGTGAGACTAATATTTTTTTTAAATATGTTAGGAGCAATAGTCTGGCCCGCATTATTGCGAGACTTGGAGGAAGATGACGACTCACAAATGCAAACTAATATGAATGAATTAGTTAGCTATTGTTTAGGAAGTATGGAACATGACTCGTATTGACATCCCTGCTATTGGAAGAGGAATGAAAATGCATATCCAACTCTCGCCATGATGGCACGTGATATATTTGCCGTGCCCGTGTCAACCGTCCTTCCGAATCTCGTTTTAGTTCAAGAAACAGATACTAATGTATAAACGCAAAGCAGATTGGGTGCAAAGACATTCGAACGACTCGTATGCTTGAAAGATTGGTTTGATGCGTAACAACGTAATCAACATGCACCCGTAGAACAATCATCCTATGAATTTATGACAAGGCGTATGGAGACTCGTATGGTATGCCCGAAAATGAGCTATGGTATATGAACTCGAATATTTAGATGGTATTTTTAAACACTTATATTTTATATTTTTTCCCTATTTTTAAATTTTTTCTAGCATTTACAATCCTTATTTGATTTTTTTCAATAAACTTTACTAACGAATAAAAAGTTAGAACTCCGCCTATGTATTACATAGCCGGCCCCAAGCCCGGAATAAAGGAGGAGGGTAACTTTATTTATAATTATTTTCGATTTTCTTTAATTTATTTAATTTTATTTGATTATTTTTGAACTTTGAAAAAAATGACAAAAAAATAAAATAATTTTATTATATCATTTAAAATTTTATTTCAATTATTTTAAGTCATATCATTTAAGATTTTATTTAATTTTTCAATAATTATTTTCGATTTTTTATAATTTATTTTAATTTTTGTTGATTATTTTCAAACTTTGAAAAAAAATGACAACAAAATAAAATAATTTATTTATATCATTTAAAATTTTATTTCAATTTATTTTAAGTCATATCATTTAATTTTTCAATAATTATTTTCGGTTTTTATAATTTTTTATAATTTATTTGATTATTTTTGAATTTTGAAAAAAAAGACAAAATAAATAAAATAAAATTTATTGGTCAAGAATATAAGTTTTATTTTTTTTAATATTTTTAGTGTTTATTTTTGATTTTTTCGGATTTTTTTAGAATTTATTTGGATTTTTCAGAATTTAAAAAAAAAAAAAAAAAAAAATTTTTGACCCGCCGACCCGTCCCACCCGTCCCGACCCGCCCCGGCGTTGGACCCGCCCCGTCCCGACCCGCCGACCCGTCCAACCCGACGGGTCTAGGACGGGTCGCGGCCAAACCCCCCGAATTGGACCCGTGCTAACCCGCCCCGCCGTAACCCGTTGACCCGTCCCGACCCGTCCCGTCAAAACCCGCCGACCCGCCATAACCCGTCCCGACCCGACCCGACCCGTCCCGATTTTAATACACTAATTGGAACGAGTGATTTCTTTTTTATTATTATTTTTTATTTATATATGGCACAAAATAGGCAACAAAAATCTGGCCTAATCTCAAAGCCTATATAAACATCTACGAAACAATGTCAACTCAAACATCTGAAATACATTCTCTTGGAAAAGAGATTTGTTCCCAACTTTTCCACAAACTTTTAATATTTTGAAAAGGAGAAAACAATAAACATGTTTAGACCAAGCAAGAAACAGTAGATGAGGCTTGCAGATGCCTGTATGACCTTAGGTACATAAACAAATGTTTATTTTCCCCTAAATACTGTGTGTCCACTAGTGACAAAAAAGTAATTAAATGTATTCCAATCACTCGGACATAAGAAATATCTATTAAACCCCTGCAAAATGTGAAAAAAAGGTTTAACATTCATGCATGATGCATATATGTAAAGATAAACATCCACACGAAAATCAGCCTTAAAATAATCTTCACCAAACCAAACCAAACTGAAAAAACTATAACATAGACTTCGGCCCATGACTGAAAGTTGAGAAATATTTTTTAAAGAAAAAACATAAAACTAGCACATAATTCTTAATAAATAAAGTGAGTTATTTCTAAGTTTTTTAAGCATGTCACATTATTATTTTTTTAAGCATGTCACATCATCATTTTTCTTTAGCATTAATTTTCTTTAAATCTTTTCATCTTCTTAAATTCAAAGATTTATATAAAATAATTTTCTCTCCTCATTTAAAATAATTATATAATATACTTAACATGAAACTTAACTATTAAAATGATTCAACTTTTTATACGGCTCTTTATAGATTATTTTGTATTTAATTATATTATTTATTTAATATAATTATTATCATTATTATTTAAATATTTAAAAATATTGTGTCTAAATTTTCTTTAATGTAAAATTTATTAAATATATTTAAGACTATATTTATCAATTATTTATTTTAATACTATATTATTTGGACAAAGTCTGAGTTATAGCCCTAGTCTTATAGCCCTAGTCTTATATATAATTAGTATAAAACTCGATATACTTGAAACAATGAGATGAACATTTTTTTCTTCGACACAGTTAATCCTAATATGCACATAAAAAAGACATACATCTGAATAGAAATATCTTGCAAAATAATTCCGTGAATTTTATGAAATTTTCTGCGTTTAATTCGAAAAATATAGTATACAGTTTTCAAAAGATACCACGTTTTTTAGAAGAAAAAAAGACTAAAATCATTAACATTTTTACACCAATAAAGGGCTCTAATTTATGGTTAATTAATGTACCAAACTTCCTTGTTGAGAGATAACTATCGGTGGAATGATTGATGCAAATTAAGTAAATCATTTTTGAGATAAATTGATACAAGTTCCTCGATCATTAAAAAACAAGTTTTATAATCGAAGGTCATGAAATCCGATCTTGTTGAGATTGCTATAGGATATATTTATTTATATATTTTACGCTCATAATTTCTTCTGAACTGAATTGGGTTTGCCCAAGAAAATATAGTTCTCAAATAAATAATTTATAATATAATTTTTTTAATATATTTAATAAAAATTTACATTAAAGAAATTTCAGAAATAATATTCTTAAATGCTAAATAATTATGACAATTATAATAACATTAATTATTATTATAATAAATAATATAATTATACACCTGATTATTTGTAAATGATCATATAAAAAAATGAGATCATTTGAAGAGTTAAATTTCCTCTTAAATATATTATACACATTATTTTAAACTAGTATCTTGCTTGTGCGTTGCTACGGTGATATCTTTCAAAAATATAAAAATTCATATCTTCATGTGAAAAATAAGAAAATAAAAAAATTAGTAATTAATGTAAATTTCAATCATGAATACATAATTAATGCAAATTAAATATAAATTGGGAGGAAAGTTAACATTCAGCATTTAAGGAAAGTTGAAATTCATTGATGACAATCTAAGAAAAAAGAAACAAAATAGAACAATTGTAATATTAAATTATGTAGCATTTCATGTAACAAGCAAAATTGAGAGAAAATTTAACTTCAACATAAATCGTTATAGAGATAGTAACATTATTTGATGAATAACTCAATCCTATGAGTGATATTAGCTCTAAAAATTCAACAAAAATCTAAACTGTTGCAGTATCAGAACACATACATACTTAATAAGGAGTAGAGATAGAGATAAGAATAGAGAAAAATTATATATGAATTTTTGAATTCAAGTAGATGAAAAGATTTATACAAAATCAATTGTAAAGAAAAATAATAATGTGACTTGCTTGAAAAGTTTAAAAGTATATTTTCTTTATGTATTAAGAATTCCTACAAATTAAAAGTCATATCATTTGAGAAGCCCAAATTATATTCCTACAAAATTTTGTTGTAACGTTTTTTTGCTGAAATGTGTGGAGGAAAATTATAGAGGGAGAAACTTGAGCTAAAATAAGGCACCAGCATTTTCGGTTTAATACCTGTAAGCTGCCTAAATAAATCTAGCCTAGTCTCAAATCTTCAATCCTATATAAACACCTATTTGAAACAAATTGTCAACTCAAACATCTCAAATTCATTTCGAAGAAAAGATATACTTTCTCCCACTTTATCCACCAAAATTACATTTAAAAACACAGAAAAAAAATATGGCAAGTGAGCAACAGATGAAACTTTCTGATGCCCGTGCCGAAGGCCAGGTACATACATTAATCATTCTTTATTTCTTTTGCAATTAAATTTTGTATACTTGTGAGCACCATACCTCTGAAATGAAAAAATAGTTATAGTCCTTACAAATTATAAAAAAGAAGAGTTTATTATCCATGAATATGACCAAGATATTAATTAGGCGCTCACTACGTACTCAAAATTGATTTTGCATTTATGACTAACAGAGTTTAAATTTAGAGGCTTCGTTGGTTTTAGTTTTTCTCAAATTTCGTACGACTTCTCTTTTTTGAGACCAGGTGGACCGGGAAAATAAAATATACATTTCTTTGCTAGTTAGCACACAGAGACGGAGGCATTCAATTGATTCTCATTTTTTTCTAGAATTCTGTTCTAACATGTAAGATTATTATATATTTTGAATAAAAATGCTAAAATTACATAATGTTGACTCTCATTTTTTTTTTTTACAAAAATTATATCGTTGACCCCATTTATTTTCTAGAATTCGTTTCTAACATGTAAGATTATTATATATTTTGAATAAAAATGCTCAAATTACACAATGTTGACCCCCATATTTTTTTTATAAAATTATATCGTTGACCCCATTTTTTTTACAAATGTTATATTGTTGACCCTCATATTTTTTTTAACAAAAATTACATGGTTGACACTATATAGTTGCCAAAAATATTATGGTTATGTGTGCAACATAAACATTTATATCATTTTTATTTCACTTTGTGGACACAAAAAACCTTAACAATGGCATAAGACCTCTTTTATCTCATCTTCTCGTGCTATTCTCTCTCTGCTAGAAATCATATTGTCCATTCTAATGGCTACAAATCTATTTCTATTTTTTCCCTCCTTACTTCACTGATCATTTCACAAATCATTACAGATTATATATTGAACATATAAAACTACATCTCATTTTTTAAAATAGAAATTGATAGATCATCTTTGAAGCAGAGGCGGATCTGGTGTACACCAAGGGGCAGCTGCCCCCCGGATTTTGAAAAATAGTATTTTTCGGTAATGTTTTCGGTAATTTATCCCCCTCCCTGAAAATTTTTTTGCCCCCCCTTGGATTGTCTGATTAATTTTATTGAGAAAAAAATATTTAATATCGTGCATAATGAAATAATTATACAAAGATATCAAAATATAAAGTTCCGTAGACGGACACTTTCTTCATCAACTTGATTATCTATTATTTTAAGCTTTATTTTATTATTATTATAAAATATAATTTTAATTTTTTATTAGATAAAAATATATATTAAATTATTATTTTTTTATTTAGTACCCAATTAGTTAATGAATTTAAACCCGATAAACTATTACAATCCGATAATTGCCCCCGACCAAAATCTTGCATCCACCCCTGCTTTGAAGCATAGCATTTCGTAAATACAATTTATTTGATAATTAAGTTATAAATCTATAAAACTTTGTAACTGGTGTGTCATATTTTCCCTTGACAATTAGTCAAAACTAATCTGGAGGACAAAGATCTATACTATTATATAAAGCATATAAGAATTGGAGGGTCCATTTTTTGTCATGGTAATTTTTTATTATACCCATTTTATCCCTCAATTAGACGGCTAATATTTATTTTTGGTTGATCGAACGTATGTTATCGTGTCCATTGATCCTCTCTTTCTCTCCATTTCTTTCCCTTAAATACTATTATTTCCATAATATTATTATTATTATTTAGAAACCTTGTGCATATTTGGTAAGAAATTAATGATGATAATATATGTTAGAATAATTTATTTTTCTTGCCATAAAAATCATGAATCATTAACTCATATTGTGCAAAAATCTCATCCAAGATTAAATATACTCTTTATTATAGGTTTTCTCTATAATTTGGTGAATTTATAATTTAATATTAAATAAATATGAATTTTTTTTATTTTATAATGTTTTAATGTTTAAATAAAAGAGTTTGCTGCAACGCGCGGGTATATAGCTAGTATAACAAAAATAGATTTATTTTTGGTATAAATGGATTGAGTTTTCGTATTTTTATGTATATGATGTTTACTATTGAATATATAATTAAGAATTTTTTTGTAGTATTGGATGAGATCCAAGTTTGAGGAATCTTAAATTTCGATAAAATTGGAAGGCTAACTGATGTTGTAACTTAATTTTTACTTGTTTACATCCATATATTTCTTAACTTATAATTTTTGAATTGAATATAAACTACAAAGAAAAATAGTTTGTGACAACAAAAGGACAGTCGATTTTTTCACGGATTAAAAGCATTCATGATTAACATCAGACCTGCATTATGATTTTATGTTTCTCCTCCTTTTGTTCATTGTGAAATCATGTATAGGCGTCAGCTGACAGCTGGGCTAATGCCACCAAGGACTCAATTGGATCAGCCAAGACCATGGCATCAAATGTAGCCGATTCGGTGGAGGACTCGGCTGCCTCAGTCAGAGACGGTACATGCGAGGCAGCTGGTGCATTTGCAGAGTCGGTCAAGGAAACCGGATCTGATGCAGCCCAGTGGGGAAGGGAGAAAACAGATTCAATTCATGAATCGATCAATGATGCCACATTTGCTGCACAGGAAAAGAAGGAATATGCTGCTGGTTTCACTCAACAGGTACATATTTTCCCGAAAATAAACTATTATATTATATAATAATAATAATAATATATAATATGCATCGTAGTTAAAATACAACATTCGAAATTTCATGAATATAACTCTCTTTCTAGAAAAAAGAAGACCAAAATAGGGGAGAGATGAAGAATTTTAATCAAGGGTCATTAATCGCATTGTAGTAGCTTATTAAGTTTAAATTTATTATTTAATTGGATACTAAATAAAAAAATAATTTAAAATACATTCTTATCTAATAAGAAACTATCAAAATAATATCTTTTTATATATTAAAAATAATAAATAAAAATAAACACACGAATAATAGATAATTAAGTCTATGAAAAAAACTTTCATCCGTGGAACTTCATATTTTGAAAACTTTACATAATTCTTTCATTATTCACGGTATTAAATATTTTTTCTCAATAAAAATAATCAGACAATTTAGAAAGGTCAAATTAGTAAAAACTTAACCCAAAGATACTATTTTTCAAAATCCAAGATGGTCGGTTGACCCCAGGCAAGAGTACAACCGCCCCTGCTCAAAATCCAGGCATATTATGTTAAAAACTCTATAAAAATTTGTTTTGTGAATAATTTCATCAGACTTTTCAAAATATTGCATTCACCTTAATATAAAAATGTGTGCCATGCATGAAATGAAGAGCGGAGAGAATGTGAAGCAAGCATTCCTTGACGCAGATGAAGCAATGAAGCAAAGCAGGGAAGCTGACACCAGTATCCCTGGTACCACAAGTCTTGACCGTACCAACACTCCTTCCTTCGATCAGTTTTGCTAGAGATCTCAAATTCAAGCAACCTCCTAAGGAGAGTTGATTTATTTATACTTCTTATCATCTTGAGTATTTTGAGCCATGAGTCGTGTACTCGGGTTGGCCTTATTCTTTGTTTTTGAGTATTATTTTGGTTGTGTTGATTTTATGGCTTACATTGATGTAACTGAGGAAATTCAGCATTGAATTCTCCTATTATTACTTTGTTATATTTAACATGTAACAGACATTTATTGGCTGTCTTCATAAATATTGTAATTCATTATTTCTACTTTCTTGTCCATCTTGTCTGAATATCTGATTAGATCTCTCTCTCACTTCGCTATTTTAGAGAACAAAGTAGAAAATAAGAAAAATATTCCATAAACTAAATTCTCATATTGATAAAACAAAGGAGAGAGAAACGAGATCATGCATAGCAAACGTACATGCAAAAAATTCAATAAAGAGCCATTTAATTAAGTCAAGATAATTTTCCAATCTGTACTTGAACAAGTTGAATCGTCTAAACCAAGTCAGACTCCAATTTTACTAATCAAACTACCACTGCACAAGATGCATCATAGCCCTGTCCCAAACCAAACTGAAACCATCAACGCACCGGTACGAGATTTATCGCCCTTCTTGTCCTCAAATCTGTACCATTGAGGGGCCAGTGTGTATTATCAGGTGGGACCTGCCTAGGGACCTCACTCAAATCAAACATTATCCGGCCAATATAATCATCACTGTGGTCTCGCTTTTTCATAAATATCTCAATGATAGAAGATTGTATGTTGTTTCTGGAGAAAGCAAAAACATGATCCCAGTAATGGCTCCTAGTGATGATTGTCTAACTTCACTTCAGCATGTGTTCCCCCTCCAATTGTGTCACTTGAGTACAAGTCGCGAGCACGAACCACACGCATATACAACTATTGCATTTGTTCAACCAGGTTATATGTGGCAGTTATCTTGTCTTGTGGTTCTGTGGAGGCGCTACCGAGCCGAGGCCTGATCTCCTTTATAGAAAATTCCTAACCATGCATCATACCAGGATAGATATTGGATACCATCTGTTTCATACCTAGAGCAAGCACCATCGGTTTCATACCACCACTGACGGGACCTGGGTGTTCCTCATGAGGGATTATTATCTGAGATTCTGTTTGCCTTTTGTTCACCTGTTGAGGCGGCACCGTTAGGGATGTCAAACGATTATAACGGTCATAAAAATAGTGAATTACGTTAACTGTTTCGTTTAAATAACAGTTAGAAAATTTAGTTTCGTTAACCGTTTAAAAGATGAAATACAAATGTAATTTATTGCGTTAACCGTTTCGTTAATTGAAATGGTTAGAAATTTGTGATCGTTTAACAGAGTCCAATATCAATATTACAAATCAGATTCAACCCATATTACAAAACCAGATTCAATCCATATTACAAACCAGATTCAACCAATATTACAAACCAGATTTCAATATTCAATGTACTAAAAATATACATATCACCATCAGTATCATTAAAACTTATATATTACAATTTTCAATTTCCAAATAAGCAAAATGTACTCTTTCATCTCAACTTAGATCTCAAACTTGTTTCTCAATAATATTACCAAATACCAATCTCAGCCATATTATCAATCTCAACTAATGGCTAAATATGTAAATAATTAAATCTCTATCATCATTGAAAATCATTGTTTGAGATCTAGGGAGCCAAAGAGCAACTGACACAATAACATCCTAAGCTACAACTACAAGTCTATAAGGCAACAGGCAACAGGCAAGCTACATTAACCTGAATGTCAAATAACAAACTACCAACTAACAAATTAGAAAGGCAACAAAGCAACAAACCAGCAACAAGTAATAAGGCAACAAATCAGCAACAAGCAACAAGGCAACAAACTAACAACAAACAAGGCAAAAAGCCAACAACAAACACGGCAACGAGCCAGCAACAAGCAAAAGGGCAACAAATAGGTGTATCTAGACAACATGGCAACAACCACATCTTTGATGAAAGATTGAACCCTTTGCAGGAAGTTCATCTTTAATAGGTGTATTTAATAGTTCTCTAATGCAAGCATCATTAGCAGATGAATTATCAAGTACAATGCAGAATGCCTTTTGTCTAGATTCCACAACACCAACTTGTCATGGATGGCTTGAGATATGTTTTTACCAGTGTAAGGAGATGAAAAAGATGTAAAATTGATAGTTTTTTTTCTCAAATGTCAATTGTCATCAATATAATGACATGTAAAGGACATGAAATATCTATCTTTACCCTTATTGGTCCACAAATCACTTATGAAACTAAATCTACAATCTAGCTTACCAAACAACTCATACAAACTAACCTTTTTTTCTCATATATTTTAAGATAATCAAGTCTAACTGTGTTCCTTGATACCATTTTAAAACAAGGATCACTTACAAAGACTTTTAAGAAATGATGTTTTGCACAATTAAATGGGCATTCATATGTAATTATCATCCTTGCAAAGCTTTTCCTGCATCTAGCAGGATCAAACTCTCACCTCCTCAACCCCTCATCACCTACCTATTCCACAAGTCATCTTCTCTCATCCACCTCATCGTACCTTTTGTCTTCCGACCTTGACTTTACCATAGACCTTGACCTCACTAGGAGGACAGAGTGCAGCTCAAATCAATGAGGTGAATAACTCCAATGCATACTATTATGGCCGTTAACCTCTCTCGTCTGTTTCTCTCTCACTAGGGTTTTTGACAGATCTCGTGAGGAGCGTCGTACAGGATCTCGTGGTGGTCGATAGGGATGGTCGGATGAGTCAGGAGCGCCGCGAGGAACTGAGGATAACTGGATGAAAGAGAGCGGCAGAGACGCAGAGCGTCGCGAGAGGGTGAGAGTCTGATGGAACGAGAGAGAGAGAGATAGGGTTTGGTTTGGCGTTTAGGTCTAGAGAAAATATTTATATCCTATATCTGAATGGACTATGATTAATCAGATTATATCTAACGGTTTGGCTTTTGGGGGGTAATTTTTGCATCTGCTAAGCTGATGTGCATCAGCATAAAAAAATATTATATCTATTTGCATCTGTGAGTACTGATGTGCATCAGCATTCTAGTGCGCCTCCACCCATTTATTTTTAGAAAAAAAATAACTATACTTACTTGCATCCGCAAAATAGATATAAATTTATACTTGCATCAGATTTTCTAATGCAATATATTCAAATTAAAATTTTAACGTCGGAAATTATTTTCGTTTATGCTAATAAAAAAGTGCAGATGCAATTGACCCCTTCCGAATACAAATACGACACCCTCCTGTAGTGGGGCCCCATCATCTCCGGTATCACTGCTCCATTTCTCAAGATAATCAATCTCGATTGGTGCAAGAACTGATTATGCTGATTGAGATGTTCCCTTTGTTCGAAATACACCGTAGTCATCTCAGATCTTTTTTCATAAAAAATGTTCTCTATTTCGATAAAAGGGTTGTTCTTTCATTTGCTTAATTGATTTGTTCTTCTCAAAGTGAATTTTTTTTGTTCTCCTTTTGCTGACATTTATATTGTATATGGCTAGCCCTTCCACATTTAGAATATTTAATGGCATTTCTACATTGAATCTTGATGCGACTAGGTGAGAAGCATTTGAAATATCTATATCTATATTGTTATATAAAGCAACTAAGAATTGGACGAGTCCATTTTTTATCATTTCTTTTAAATTTTTTATATCCCAAAATATTTCTCATCTAATGATTTACATTAATTTTGACTAATCAGATGAACACGATAGTATCCATTATTTTGTATTACTCTCCATTTCTTTGCCATATAGAAGGAAGATAATTAAAGGTTGAAAAAATCATATGAGATTATATTTGATATAGCATCTATAATTGATCTTGTATTTATTGATCTTTTCCATATTAAAATGACGTACATAGTATTATGTAATATTTTTTTATATTTAAATAAAAAAGTTCGCTACAACGCGCGGTACAAAGCTAATTTTTTTGAATGTTTTCCCACTGATTGTCCTTTCTTCTTATGGATAACCTCCTGCCATTCAATAGTCGCAATTGGAGATTTAACGAAATGAGTACCCTTGGATTTGAAAGGGCGTCATGCCCCAGGTGTAATATCGTATCTTCTGATGCATCTGCCCTTCTATTATTACCCATTAATGACATCATCTCTTTATTGATTCATCTTTAATGCCGTCGAAATTTGTTACCTTCTTTCTTAGAAATCTCCATTCATGATGGCTCTTGATTGGTCATCCCAAATCGTGTTCATGTTCCTTCCATCTTGAGAAATCGCCTTTCAATCGTGTTCATGTCGCTACAATATCTTCTCGATCTTCGAATTTTGATTTGCTTAGGGTCCGTTTGGCAAATCAAGGAATAGTTTTGGAAGAGTGGTAATTTTGGAAAAGTGATAGAATAATATTTTTTTTGGAAGAGTGGTAGAAGAGTGGTATTCTTGACTATTCGGAAGAGCGAAAATATCGTTTGGCAGTTGTTACTCAGAATAGTTAAAATATGAATAATTATGATACTAATAATGATGATGATGATAATAATAATAATAATAATAGTAAAATAATAATCATAATAGTAAGATAATAATAATAATAAAATAATAAAAAATAATCATAATAAATAATAATATTATAATAGTAATATAATAAAAATATAAACATAATCATAATATAGTAATATAATAATAAAAAAATATAATTACAATCATAATTATAAGAATATAATAATAATAAATAATCATAATATAATAATCACAATCATAATCATGATAATAATAATTATAGTCATAATCATAATAATATAACCATAATCATATCATAATAATATAATAATAAAAATATAATCATAATCATAAAAATAATTATAATTATAATAATATAATAATAAATTAATCATAAATATAATCAACATATAATAATATAATACAACATAATAAAATAATAAATAAAGTAATAAAAATAATCATAATAAATAATAATATTATAATAGTAATATAATAAAAATATAAACATAATCATAATATAGTAATATAATAATAAAAAATTATAATTACAATCATAATTATAATAATATAATAATAATAAGTAATCATAATTATAATAATATAATCATAATATAATCATAATCATAATCATGATAATATAATAATAAAAATATAATCATAATCATAAAAATAATTATAAATAATTATAATTATAATAATATAATAATAAATTAATCATAACTATAATCAACATATAATAATATAATAATAATAAATAATGTAATAATACTAATGGTAACGATAATATAATAACAATAATGATAATAATAATTTAATAATAATAATATAATGATAATAATAATAATAAATAATAATTATAATATTAATATAATAATAAATTATAATCATAAATATAATATAATAATATAATAATACTAAATCTTAATCATAATCATAATATAATAATATAATATAATATAATCAAATAATAATCGCTATTCCGACGAGAGCTAATCCGGTATTCCACCTATAAGTTGGTATACCGGATTAACACTATTCTGCACTCTTCTACTTAGTCTAAAATTCGTTTGGCAAATTAATTCGTCGGAATAGCTATTCTATTCTAACTTTTTGCTATTCCATTGAGTGCCAAACACTCCCTTATTCTATTGTACAATTGGTTGTTAATTCATGTTATTTTTTATTTAAATAAATCTAGTGTCTATTCATTGTTTTCTCGTGTATTATAAAATTTAATTCTAACTTGAACTTTTTTATTTTGTACGTATAAAGTATATATGTCTTCGATGTCATTAAGATTCTCCGTCATCTCTAGATTTTATTAGAAGAGTTATTTAAAAGTAACGAGAATATAATATTTTTTTTTATGAAATTCTTTGATATTTTGTTGTATCCTTATTGCCTGATTCCTTGGATATTAAAATTCAAGATGGAAAAAAACACTGATTACACAAATTAAACGAAACAGTCGTGAATTTTTTTCATTAATTTTAATTGGATAATATTTTTCTCAAAAGTAGCGGCATCTGTGTATTAATTATGATGTGTTCGTAAAGTTTCTCCTACCTGCATCGATTGCTCAAAATTACATCTGCATTCAACAGAATCGAATCTTTGGATGCTCCTAAATCTTTTCAAATATCACGTGTAAACATTTTTGGAACAAATTAAAAGCGAATCGGATGATTATTTAGTTTAACGGTAAAAAAATCGCTAGAGGATCTCTTTCATTAATTAACGATTAACGATGCAGCGTGCACTGGGAATATGGGATTAATTAAGTATGCAGCGCCTCATAACTCATAAGAGGCGTGTCGAACAAGCATCCTTCAGCAGAGGGAAGCAACCCAACCCTCCTTCCAATTCCAAAGACCAAGAGCTTCTCCTCTATTGCTCCTTTCTTCGGCCACAGCGTATCTCATCCTTCGGTCCTCCGTCTCTCCTTTCTCCAGCCAAGAGCGAGCTCCTCCGCCACTTCTTCTCCTGCCACAAAGCCGTTTCTCTCTCCGTTCCTTGCTCCAGCTAACTCTCCTTTTCTCCCGACCACCTCCGCTTATTTCATCCACTCCCCGTCGCTCACGCCCACTCGATCTCTGGAAAACACCGTGCCCTATCACACTGCTATATCTGATCTCGTCGAGTGGGTATTACTTCACTTATTTAGTAGCTTGTTATTTTCACTATTGGAATTGTAAAACCCTAGTTTTTCGATCCAATCAAGGTGAAACAGAGGGATCTTGCCACGTATACATAAAAAAGGCCAGAGCTCAACAAAATTAGAAAGTCGTCTTGTTCCTAACCAGGTGCTGAGTGAGATCACCTCGGAGAGCATTACCAAGCAAGAAGACAGGACCTGAAGGATATACATTTCATTTCTTTCATATACTCAATCATATATATCTTTTCCAAATTTTTCTTCTAATTTCCATCAGCACACTTCAAGCTTCATTTGTTGTTTATACTTTCATTTAAGGATATCAAGACAAGGACAGATGGTATTTCAGTGCAGTGATGAAAGATCTGTCCATTAAAGACTGTGGAACGTGCATTTGTTGTAATGTCAGGTAATCAGAGAATTTTATATGTGCAAGAGTTTTTTCAATTTCTGGCAAACATCATTAGCACAGTTTATTAACACAGGTAATTAATAACTAGTTAACAGGCAGTGTGCCCATGTTGGTCCAATATTTATAACTAATTATCATTCTTGCAAGAAGACATGCTCAATGTTCTAAAGCCCTGTCAATATTTTCCACGGATCTTTTTCAAATGTTGAATTCATTAATTCATAAACCACAAATAGGTCATAACTGTATCGAGACACATGGAAACAACTGAAGTAGGTTTATCATGGTAGCAGCATTGTGTTTGATCAATCTTTTATCATGGTAATGATCATTTTCTTTTTCCTGGAGCTGATGTGGAACGAAAAGGTCATGAGCTGCAGAGAGGCAACAGATAGCATAACAACCAAAGACCTTGGAAGAAGGTTTCCGACCGGCATGGGTATGAATGATTCTTGATTTAGTTCCGTCATTTGCAGTTGTGCTCTTGTTTTTTTACTATTTTATTTAATTTTTTTGTCAGATCTACACATTATGCATTTTAATTGGGGCAGTGATGTGTGGGCTAAACTGTGTGGAAAGGTCAATTGTTTGGTCAAAGGGTGCTTGCAACAGGTACTCATGGCTTCTGATGAACTGCATGATTTTCCTGGTTATTCTAAAATGGTAAACAATTGTGCTTTGCTTATATAGATTTCACAGTATTGAGCCTAGTTGATAAGGCGCGAAGCGAGTCAATGCACCTATGAAATTCACAGCCAAGCTCTGGTGACCTTACTACTCAACACAGATTACCAATAAGACTTTTTTTTAGTTATTCTAGGGTTCACTCTTTTTATAGCTAACCCGTGTGTAGACTTTGGCAAGAAAGCGTGCTTTGTAATGGTCGATAGAACCATCGGGTTGATGCTAGCAAAAAGAATGCGAAGAACTAAAATGGTAAAAGCACAATTGGGCTTCGTTTGAAGAAAGGAACGTTTATGAATTACATGATAAAGTTAGATATCTCATGATTCATTTTGCTACTAACTTTTTTTGTTCCATCCAGTAATGTATTGTTTTGTGGATCCACAAGAATCTCATTCTGATAAATGCCATAAATTATCTTTTTAGACTGTACATGCAATGGCACTTGAAAGACAAATAGAAGTTATTTATATATTTGCTTAAAAAAAAAAAAGAAGGTTCACAATGACTAGTCAGGTTGTGGTCAACACTAATCATTTTTCATTCACATTAGCACACCTCAAAATTCATTTTTAATCTCTTTAAACAATAATATAGCTTTCATTTGGAATCATGGATGATGATTGGAATAACGCGGACCAGGGATTGCGATGCTGAAACACCTGTCCCTTCAAAACTGCTTGGAGTTTGTGAATGGTTGTTTTTATCCGCATGTATGAATATCGTCTCCAACTCTCTAGAGTTCAATTTCATGTTTACATTATTTTCTAATCAACTTAATTTTTCCCCCTTCTGTAGTTGTGAGGAGAAATGAGGTGGATCCAGGGTGACTTTACAAGATAAATTGCATTATTTATAGTAAGTTGGGCGGTTCAATAATTTTAGAATACATAGCTAATTTGCATTGCTATTTAACTTGTTTTACTACAATGCTTTCTGTTTATCTACTTGTCCATCTCTGTCTACCCAAGTTTGCCAAATTCTGTACCTATTGGACATGAAAAAAAAGAAAAAGAAATTGGCCTTATTATGAGTTTCTATTGGCTTGTTAAACTGTCATGTCTGTGCTTTAACAATAATTCAGATAGATGCATACAGAAAATCTCCTTTTTGAACTGTTACTTTTAAAATTAAATTAGCAGAAGGTACTGGTTGTGACTTGTGATAGCAAAACAAGCCAGATAGAGGCATTTGCTAGTAATAGTTCTGTCAGGACCTTTCTTCTATTTCTCCCTAAATTTTAGTTGTATTGATAGTGAAGAATAAAAGAAGCCTGTGGGAAGCACATTTCAAGTAATTATTGGTATTCTACCCTCTCTAGTCCTTAGCATCATTTATGTTCCAATTCTTTATTTTTGCTTGGATAGAAATTAACAAAAGGACTACCTCCAAATCTCAATTGATACATACCCCTTTGTTATCTTGTTTTTGTTTGTTTGGTTTGGTCTGTTACTTTATTTTTGCATGGTGCCTACTGGCTTGAGTCAACCTTGTATTTTGAACGGTGATTCAATGACTTCAAGAATCACTTCCAAATCCCAAAAATTTTAGGTTAGGCCTCCGCCTATTTGATTTCTTAATATTTTTTTTCTGTAGATTTTTGTGCACACGCGTGAATGCTGAAGATGTCCTTCATTTTTAAGTTCCTGTTCTTTTGGTACTCAATGGGCTTCAAGATGTAAAATATAAATCACAAAGTTTTAACACTTGTGATAATCACTTTCAATTACTCTAGGGTTGTTGATCTTTAGGCTGAAGATGCTATTAGAGTACAACACAAACTAATATAACCAGAATAAATGAAAGTTCTAGTTATAATCGGAAGAGTTATGCTTTCTCATTATTATCGCAAATGGTTTTATCTAATCTTCTTTTCTTTTGACTATTAAATCTTTGTGTTGGCAGGAGTATTGGGGTGGTGACTCGACGGTGGGTTTTAGTATATGGACATGGGCAGTCACTACAATATAGCTTATATTTGTGTGGTGGGCAGTATTTGGAATCAATAAAAGATGAACCTCTTCTTAAGTTTTCTTCCGTAGTTCAATATTTTTGGGGCGTCCATTTCTGTAACTTATGTAAATGTGTGTAGAGCTCGGAAAAGAGAATGAAGGCATAAAGGAGATTATGAGAAGTTTAGGAGGCTGCCTTTTGTGGAGATCTTGACTTGATGAACAAGCTCATCTAACTCATTTCCTTCTCTCTCGTGTAGTTCTGTTGCTGAGGTTATGCTCCTTATATCTCCTGTACTTTCTTTCACATTATCTTTTGTTATTGTTCCTTGGTTGGTTGAGCCAATGTCAGACTTGTAAGTGGAAGGTTGTATGTATCAGACAAACTCAGCAGACTTGCATACTGGTCTATTTAAGCTGGTTGTGCAGCATAGAAGTTGCAAAACATTAGCACCAATCGGTTTTATGAATCTTAAACAAATGACATCTAATGCAAACTGAAATTTTTAGGATATCTATTTGTTCTCTTTTCCTTTAGGGTTCTTCCTTTGTGATGTATAAGAGTATGTTGCCGTCTGCATTCTAGGACACATAGCTGCAAGAATGGGTGTGTACACCCTGTCGTATCCTGTACTTGTCATTTAACTGAAGAGTATAGTATAGATATTTTATTTTTATTATCTAATTTTTCTCTCACTGGAGATATAGATTGGTGTATATAACAAGCAAACAAGCAAAATGTAAGTAAACAAAGCAAGTAAATACTGGAAATTATCTCACAACTGGACATGTCTTCCATTTTCTTATTCTTTACTTTTTGTTAGCTTACAGGTTGTAAATAAGTGGTTGTTTGTTTCAAAAAGAGATTCGATCCTGTCAATTAATGGTACAATGCAAGTCTCCTCCAATCAATGCTAATTTATTTAATTTCGTATTGACAGTGGAAATGACAGTCTGTCTCAAAGCCAGCTCCAACTTCAGTTTTTTCTGACCAGGTGTATCTCAGCTCGTTCTAATTTATCGAGGAACTTTTGAAGAAACAACCATTTTCTTTTGGTGTGAGCTAGGAAAATGACTAATTTGATGAGTTTTACATGGTTCGATAATCTCATATTAGTCTATATTGCTTTGGTTGTTTGCACTGATGACATATTAAAAATTAGTTTACCTCTAGGCCCAATTAAGTCTTGTTTACCTTTATATCTTACATATTAAACCTTAGTTATGAGTTTAGCGTAAACTTCTTGGTACTATTGGCTGTGCACACAACTTGGAGTACTAAATTAAAGGTACGCACATTTTACAATTAAGTCTTGTTTCTAAAGCATTTTGTTTATTTCCTATGGCATTGTATATATTAATATAGGTTTGGACTTGTAAGCTATGTCATATTTATCCTTAGTGTCCCAAGTTTGAATGCAAACATGTGTTCTGAGTTTGAAGTCACTACAAATATGGCTTAAATTAAGTAAATTAAATTTTAACACAAGCTGGTAATATGTGTATAGTTTGAATGACATTGAATGCGAACCTGCTTACCAGGTTTGAAGTCCCAACAAATATGGCTTTTAATAAGTATTTAAGTGTTGACCAAAATCTAGCAATTATATGTAGTTTGAATAACTTAATTTGGGTGCTCATTTGAGTGCAGTTCACTTCTTTCCTTCTGCATAGGCTTGCTTGTTTTATGACTGCAAGGACAAGAGGAGGGAGCAGGCACATGACTACATGAGACTTTTTTGAAAAAAAAATGATGAAGGATTCTGGCTTTAACTTTTTTTATTTGGAGAAACTGGAAATGGAGAGGTCAAAGTTATGTATGAGTTCCAACTCATGTTTATTTTATTCAAATTTATTTTGCAGTTGTTGGGTGGTCTTCCTATTTGATCAACGTGACTAGTGAGTGCAATATTACTGTGTCTGAATGGAATATGGATAACATGACCTGAGGTACTGTTTGTTGGTGCATATGCAATTAAGCATAGTCCCCAAAAAGTGGAACAATGAAAGCACTGCTTCTAACTTTTACAAGTGGAAGTTTAAATGAAATCACTAAGAAAACAAGCTCTGGAAGAAAGTAATCAAATGAAGTCTATTTTTGTTATCTATCTTACTTAATTACCATATTTGCTGTTTTATGATGTTTACATATGCTAATATCTTTCATGGGTATTTAATGCTTAATAGCAAGAGAGTTGACCCGAAGAGAAGAAGGGCTGTAGAGGACATAGCTGATTTAATCATACTAGAAAATTCTCAAACTGGCACAAGTAAATAATCCATTTCTTGATTGTTTCCATTATTTTACGGTTTTACTGTTTTCCTCTACTAATTTTTCTAGTTTTTTTTTCTTATCATATCTATCAGCTCTGCTTCTTTTTACTGGGGGTATTGGGTGGCCGAAACAGTGTAATGTGCATGTTGTTGTTGGCTTCTGAGCTCTGATGCATTGCATGGTATTTTCCATAGTTGGTCCTACTCCAAAATAGGTTAGTCAAATGCTGCTCCTAGTTTATACAGGATTTACATTGTCTTTGTTGCTTATAGTTTTCACTGTGAGGTCAAAGGTTTGAGTTTATTCAAATATTGGTTCAAAAAGATCAGAATTGCAAGTCTATGTGACTTGTGAGTTTGTGGTCCTTTCTATGCATCTGTGAGATCATTGATCAGAATTGCAAGTACCAAGTTATTTCGATTGTTTGATGTTTAGTTCTGTTCTTTTCTTTTCGATGAAATTGTGACCAGGTGCATGTCAAGTTCAGCCAAGACTTAGCTGGACAACCAATTTCTAACTTGATTTTTTTTTATGAATCATTTTATGTTGTGTTTAAGGACAAATGAGTCTAGGAGCGACTGCTGCGTTAAATATGGAAAGGACTTGCACTTCACGGGGAGTTTCTCTGTCAGCTATAACTATGCACTTAAGGCTAAGTATATATACTTGGGCACATGAATTGTTTGTCATTTTACACGCAATTAGAGCTAAAAAAGGACATAAATATGTCAGAAATAAAAAGTACAGATCTTGATGTTTCATGAGAGTTCTTTTGCTCGCAATTAGCACAATAGGTTTATCTAATCGTTATTTTCTTTGAGGCAATAAATTTTCATTGGCAAGAGCAGATGTTATTTCTTGCAGGGCACTGGTTAAAATCTTTGTTTGCTCAAAGTCCTGGATTTTGGCACTTTGATCTGGATTAAATTGTGTTGCTCTGTTTTGTACACCAACCTTTGGATCATATCTTATGAGATCAAGCTCGTCAAAACTGTCTTTGACGCATTCATGAGATCAAGCAGTTATTCTCGCTGTTAAAAAGAGTACTCAGATGCCATCAGGTCAGATCCATTAAAGAATTTTGGATATTCTGGTGTTTTCACTGTTGACTCAATTCTTCTAATTTTGGGAAGAAATAGAGTAGATTTTTTTCTTTTGGGTTTGTCCAGTTATTCCTATGATTCTTCTTTTCTTCTTAGTTATCTTCCTCTTTTTTTTATTTGTCTCATCTTTTTAAAATCTTGTACTTGTGACCATAATTATAGTATTGTGGTTTTACAGAGAAACCTGAAGGTTAATGAAGATATGATAGCTGGGGTATCCAGGTAATACATACTAAGTATTTGAATTGATTTGCACAATTGTTATTAATTAGTCCTTGTGTTTATGAGATAACAATTAATTCTAGAGAATTGTTGATGGGTTCCAAACTAAGAGATCTTGTGCACATAATGTAAATACAAAAGTCTATAGGTAGATCTTGTTTATGGAACATTTCATCTGTTAGTTCCATTAATTTTTTGTAACATTCCAGCATTCTTTGTTTTCTTGTCTTATTTAAATTCTTCTTTATTCTGTTTCTGGGTGTATCTTATTGTATTGCAACTGCCACGTTAAAGTCTATAGGTAGATCTTGTTTATGGGACATTTCATCCATCTGTTAGTTCCATTAATTTTTTGTAACATTCCAGCATTCTTTGTTTTCTTGTCATATTTAAATTCTTCTTTATTCTGTTTCTGGGCGTATCTTATTGTATTGCAACTGCCACGTTAAAGTCTATAGGTAGATCTTGTTTATGGGACATTTCATCTGTTAGTTCCATTAATATTTTGTAGCATATTTGCAAAGTATAGCTTAGGTCTCTAAAGCACCGACCATGAGTGGATTACTGTTTACCCTTGACAGGTATAGTGTCCATGCACTTAGATTTATGCTTAAGTTCAAAAACCAATGTATGTAGTGCCAATTACATTATTATTTATAGGGGCAAAATAAGCATATTTTCTAAATTTTATTTTCTGAAAATATACATAATTACAAGGTATTTGTAGGGAAAAATTTTCAGGGGGAGCTGCTGCCCCCCAGCTGTACTTGGATCCGCCCGTGTTCAAACATTCATAGGCCATGTTGGTATTTAATTTTCTTATTTGTTTACTTCTGTAAGAAAAGTTTGAAAAACAGATACCCTGAGCATTAATGCTATTCCTTCTTTCTTCATTTTTGCAAAGTATAGCTTAGGTCTCTAAAGCACCGACCATGAGTGGATTACTGTTATACCCCTTGATAGGTATAGTGTCCATGCACTTAGATTTATAGTTCTAAGTTCAAAAACTAATGTATGTAGATTTAATGCCAATTACATTTTTTATAGAGTAAATATATAATGCCCCCTGTTTTGCACCCTCATTTTCCCCACTTGAAAAAAAGGGCTCTTTTAAAAACCGTAGTGTGTAGGGTCGATCTGTCATGGAAGCGGGGGAATTGGGGGGGGGGGGGGGGGACAGGGGTACTTAATCAGTGTCCTATACAGTATTGGGACCTATTTGTTACAGGGAGTATTAACTCAAATGATATTTCAATAAGGTCTGTTTTAAACCATTCAACAGGCAAAAGTGAAAACACCAGTCTTCCAATAAAAATAGATGCATAAATAAGTCAATTTGGTAGGGACCTATAGTTGTTGCATGCTTGCTTTTGCCAATCAATATCCTGGTAAATGTACTTGTATTTCATTGCAAGAATGCCATGTTATTTTGGAATATCTGATGAACTTTTGTACAAGGCAACATATTTATCCACTCACATAGACTAAAAAAAGGAATATTGAGAGGGTTAAACTAAGAAGAGGAGCCCACGAGAGAGAAGAAGTGAGGAATTGAGAAGAAGAGGAAAGTCTAGAGAAACGGAGAGTCCACAAATTATCTTGAAATTAAGAGTGAAGGCTTTCATCTATAGCATCTTTAATCCAACACCAATGATGTTTCATCATAGTTTACTGTTTACTGTAGAAAAATATTGCAGTCAATAGAGCAACGTGTCAGATGCAAAGTTAGCTTGAAATGAACGAAGGAGATGCATTTTGGAAGAGGTCACTTTTTGTTATATTGCCTCACATTTACTTGTATCCAAATAATTTTGAGTATATTCTCAGGTTCGATCAAAATTCTGTATATATATTGCAGGATCCTTAAATAATGTAGAAGATACTGCACTCGCTAAGTTTTAATTTGTACTTGAAGTTGTTCTTCTTTTCTTTTACTATTTGATTGGAGTACACATTTGCTTTGAGACAAGGGTGTGTAGGATCTTTTGAACTAAACTGGTAAGACCTCACAACTTATTTTGCCATTTTTGTCAATTTTATTTATCAATAGAAATCTTTAATGCTCCTCTGGTCTGTGTATTAGTTCTATGCCTTCTTCCATGGTAAAATAATCTTATTAGGAGATGCAAAATGATAAAAATGATGCACTGTGTAGTGAAATGCAAGTTCCATAATAAAACATGAACCAACCAAAAGTGTATGTTTGATTGAACTTGTATATCTTGAGGATTTTCTTGTTTATTGTTGAAATTAATCTCTGTTTCCTCATTTGTGCAGTTATTTTTACTTCATCTATATTTGGAGGGGTGTTGAGATGAAACAGTCATGCAGAAACAATCATACTCTCCCTAATGTTGATGGAAATTCTTGGGACTCAGAAGACAACATGGATAATGCCTCTGTTAAGATGATGTGTTCTATGTATGACTAGACTTCTCTTATGTTGAAAATTGTTTGCGTATCTAATAAACAATTGAGGCTGCATAGAAATTCCCCTTCATTGGATTGGTCAGGAAGGAAGAAAACTTTATTCCTCTACCTGATCACACACCAATACTGGACCAATAAAATTCCTCCTGAATCACTTCCACATAATTTTTATCTTCATAACTTTGGTTGAAGATCTTGTCTGCTTCCTATTAGTACATTGTGACCATGATTGGAAGTGGTAATGTTGACATTTTTAATCACCTCTCGACCTTCTTGGCATCTCTTAAGCAAGGTATTTTCAATTGCCACAAAATAACATTTTTAAAGATAAATGCTCTTAAAAGTCAGTGGTCGTCATTTGTTGTAGATGTTGAACCAAAGCTAGGAAGAAATGCAGAATTAGAGGCTAAAATGTTATCATGAAGCTGAGGCTCTTATGAGGTATGCTAATCTTTTTGGGATCGTACATTACTAATAATTTGTAGTAAGATCTGTAAACATTCAGACATCCCATTGTTTCTTTATTGTTTGTTTTGTACTAGAAATTACCAACATTTGAGGTTGAAGTTCATCGGCCCGTAAACAAGAATAGCGGGCATTCCATTTGCTTGTTGTCGTCTTTCGATTGTGTGCAAAATTTTCGATCTGGAACTGAACTGGTTTTGCAGAGATTAGATAAGCTTCGTTTTTCACAACGCTACCAGTTCTACAGAAATTAATAATGAAATATGCCGACTGAGGATGCAGAGGCCAGACACATGCTACTACCAGTTATTTCTTTTTTTCCCCTTATTTTTTCGACATACAGGATTCCAATCAACTATCAAATATGCAAAGGAAAATTGAAAGGAAAAAAAAAGTGCAAAAAAAAAACACATGCATCAAAACAAAGCCAGCACCAACCAAGCACACCACACTGACTTACCAAAACAACATAACACAATACCCACTTAAAACATTAGAAGAAATTAAATTAAATATATATAAATATAGAATATATATGTCATTCACTTCAACAGTACGAGGCCAAGCTCCAGGAGAATTGCCCAGAAACAACATGGTTTTCATAGACATCAACTGCATATATAAAGATCAACAAATACTTGTTGCATTTATGTTCAGGTATATGAATTCATTTTACAGCCGTGTAAATTATTGTGCAGATTTCAAGATTACAAAAAGAGAGGCATCAGACTCATCAGATTTCAGAGGAAAAAAAAATGTAAACTGATGACTAGGTTTTGGGATTGAAAACAAGCAAGTATATATATCTTTGCATCAGACTCAACAGAGCTAAAAAGATAAAATAAAAAAATATGACCCATACCTTTTAGCACTGCCTTTTGCAACCCACAACTTTAATTCTGGAAAAAAAAGCAAAAAAAAATTAACAGAAACAATTACCAATTAAAATTAACTTTCTTAACTACAAATATGACAAATGCTGCTTCTGATACTTTTAGATGCATATGATGTTATCGTAATCAAATATATGTTGGCATGCTACTAACATATCCCATATGTCAGCGACTTTGGGTCCGTTTGGCAAATCAAAGAATAGCTTTGGAAGAGTAGTAATTTTGAAAGAGTGATAGAATAGTATTTTTTGGAAGAGTAGTAGAAGAGTGATATTCTTGACTATTCGGAAGAGCGGAAATATTGTTTGGTAGTTGCTACTCAGAATAGTTAAAATATGAATAATTATGATACTAATAATGATGATGATGATAATAATAATAGTAAAATAATAATCATAATAGTAAGATAATAATAATAAAGTAATAAAAAATAATCATAATAAATAATAATATTATAATAGTAATATAATAAAAATATAAACATAATCATAATATAGTAATATAATAAAAAATATATAATTACAATCATAATTATAATAATATAATAATAATAAGTAATCATAATTTTAATAATATAATCATAATATAATAATCATAATCATAATCATGATAATAATTATTATAGTCATAATCATAATAATATAATCATAATCATAATAATATAATAATAAAAATATAATCATAATCATAAAAATAATTATAATTATAATAATATAATAATAAATTAATCATCACTATAATCAACATATAATAATATAATACAACATAATAAAATAATCATAATCATAATCATAATCATCATAATATAATAATATAATATTAAAATTATATTTATAATAATAATAAATAATATAATAATACTAATGGTAACTATAATATAATAACAATAATGATAATAATAATAATCATATATTAATATAATAATAAATTATAATCATAAATATAATATAATAATATAATAATACTAAATCTTAATCATAATCATAATATAATAATATAATACATCATAATCAAATAATAATCGTTATTCCGACGAGAGCTAATTTGGTATTCCACCTATAAGTTGGTATACCAGATTAGCACTATTCCGCACTCTTCTACTTAGTCTAAAATTCGTTTGGCAAATTAATTTGTCGAAATAGGTATTCTATTCCAACTTTTTGCTATTCCATTGAGTGTCAAACACTCCCTTTAAGAATAACGGCTAGTTTTTTACTCTTCTGCCTGGCGATTACAGTGGTTGCTAGCGATTCTCCATGGTCTCTCCTCTGAATCATCCTCATTTTAGCTCTCCTGCTCTCGTTTTCCTTTGCTGAACCTCCACTCTTGTTCTCCTCTACACACATCCGACCAACCACGACACTCTCTGACTATCTCTTCCCACGTCCACAAAGCGCCTCTCTCATACATATCCCACCTCGTCGCACTCCGTCATCGCCCTCCCTTGATTCCCAACCTTACCTCCTCATCGCCATCAAGTTGGCTCGTATTACCATTCAACTTCCGACCACCCCCCGATCGGATGACACGTCAGCGTTTTATGAAACTAAGCAATGGATGGTTTACACCCATACCACATTGCGTCTCACGATCAGCGACCACTGCCATGACCTATTTCACCCCCATACACCACAACAAGGACTATACACACACACACATCCATCACGTCACCAACGATCCTTCACTTCTTCTATTCACCCATAAAAAACTCAGCCTCAACCCGTATACCCATCCCTCCCAACATTACTTCACAACCCTCTCACGTCCCACAAGCAAGCCTTAAGTGCATCAGAATGCACATTGCACCCATGTCTCAACCAACCGTAAACCTAGCTTCCACACCCGTCACAGACACTAACATTACCACCACCAACCAAGATTTTAAAAAATATTTAACGGTTCTTAACGGTTTTACATGACCGTTAATTAAAAAACGGTTAATCATTTTTTACCTACTAATTGATATTTAAAAAAGCTAAGAAATACATTCTCATATAACTAGTACTTAATAATTAGCAAAATTAAGTAAAAATAACAATTATAATATTATTTAAGTACTTAAAAATTAAAAATCTTAAATTATATTAAACTATTACATGATGTATTTATTTCATATTTTTATTAGGGCCTTAATTTTCATCTAAAAAATAAAAAATAAAATAAAATTTTAGAGTCACAAACTATTAAGATTTAAAACAAAAAAACTTCAGTCATTAAATGCGTTTTTTTTTTTAATATTTAACGGTTTTAACGTGAGATAAAACGGTTAAATCACAGAAAACCCGCTAAATTTGTTTTTTCTCAAAAACTTAACGTCGGAGTCTGTCAAAACTGTTAAACTTTCCATTTTTTAAAACCTTGCCACCAACACACACAGGTCCAACATCAGCACATCATTTCACATGATGAGGTTGATGAGTTGCTTTCCTGGTTGCCTCGCCGCCAAACCTAATGCAACCAGGCTAGCACGATAGATGCCTTCAGTGTTTTGTACATGACCACAACATGGAGCACTGCAGCGGTCTCATAGTTTGTCTGCATTGCTACAAGCCAGAGGCCAAGGCCGCTCACATAGCTGCGCTCTTACCGTGTGGCCATCCGGGCGACCTTCAGCTCCCAGTGCATCACCCAGAGATGGTTTTGTGCCACCTCCATGAACACCCAATTATACAACAGGATTTGAGGGAGCTCTCCAAGGCGTACATAATAGATGCCATACACCTCGATAAGAACTCCCTAGCCTCCGTCAGGGGAAACATCAAACGTGCGCTCAAGTGGTCGGTGCCTTTCGACATATCACACCTCAATGGGCGCAAGTACCTGCTACGATTCTCGGCCGATGCATCCACCCATGTTATCTCATCACTGGCCCAATCTTACCTTGACTACGAAGACTATCTATACCATCAATGGACATCTACTGTAGGATCCACGGCGACTACTTATCCGTTCAAAGTATGGCTGGACATTATAGGAGCCCCCACAATTATGGTCCATTGACGAACTCGTCAAAGGAGTTTCCACCATAGGCATCCTATTAGACCATGCACCACTGCACTAAGTTCATTTGAACGGTTTCGTATCGTAGTGGCGGCGCCACATTTGAGCATCCTGAAAAGCATTACATTCTTGTTAGGTGGGATCGAAACAAAATGTCAGGCAAAGGTCATGAGTTGGATACAGGAGGAAACAATCTTCGACATACCACCGGACACAACGTCAGATGATGAAACTTTTGTGGCACGCGAGTTGCACATGATAGAAAGGTATAAATTTGAGCCTCGCTGCAACTCATCAGAATCTTCCAAAGAACATCAGCCGGCTCATCCCACCAACAACACCACCCTGACAATGAAAAGGTTGTGACTTGTTGATTTCAATTTCCTTCAAGAGCTTTATGACAAACCGCCTTCAAACTATAAACAAAGGCTTTGTAAAGTCATAGACACCTCCATCGAAGGAGACTCCGCCCATAGCTCCACCTTTTGGTGTCACCATGGAAAAACGGTGCTAAATCCTAACAAACTGGAGGAATCGATCACTTTAGGCACAACAAGGGATGGGAAAAGGAAATATCAAGTCAGCGCCGAACTTACCCCTCCTGTTTTGCGCCTCAATACCTCATACAAAGACAAAGCAGGCCTAAATCCCACCTACCCTAAGACTAGTACGAGGTATTGTGCCTCTCTGCAACCTACTTCCTCGAACTCATCAAAACCAATATTCCTCTTAATGTCAGAACCAAATCACATACCAACCTGTCCCATCCCACCACCTCAACTCCTGATGGGATAGTAACCTACCAGCGCACTCACAAACCTATGCCACAGCCCAATCCCCGGTCAACGCATCATCAAAAGCAACCATCCACTTCTAGGCCAAACAAGTCCACAACCTCTCTACCCAACCCAAATACAACTCTTATTTTGACTCAATATCAAGTCAGCGCCGAACTTACCCCTCCTGCTTTGCGCCTCTATACCTTAGACAAAGACAAAGCGGGCTTAAATCTCACCAACCCCAAGACCAGTACGAGGTATTGTGTCTCTGCAACCTACTTCCTCAAACTCATCAAAACCAATATTCCTCTTAATGTCAGAACCAAATCACATACCAACCTATCCCATCCCACCACATCAACTCCTGATGAGATAGTAACCTACCAGCGCACTCACAAACTTATGCCACAGCCCAATCCCTAGTCAACGCATCATCTGAAGCAATCCTCCACTTCTAGGCCCAACAAGTCTACCTCTCTACCCGGCCCAAATACAACCCTTAGTTTGACTCCAATTCCCAGCTCAAATATTAGGCCCCCTTCCAAACTTGCTGGAAAGCCTATTGGCCCAACTGGGAAGCATCTCGGGCCAGGAGTTGGCCAAGCTTCAGGATCTCTCTCTAAAGATTCAATTGCGCATAGTCGAGGAGTCGATACGAGGCCGACCCAATCAACAAGTATCTCACAAGTTAGAAAACCCGACCTGATAAAAACTACAAGAATTACGTACTTCTCAGTGCATAGACAAGGAACGACACTGTCCAACCCCCATGCAAACGCGCAACAAACCTCCCAAACAATGCTAAGTGTCCCCAAAATAGTAGAGAAAGGCGTTTGGCTACCTAAACAAACCGCCCTCGAAGACCAGTAAATCCCAAGCGAAGGACACCGGAAAGGAAAGATCCGGGAAACACCCCTGCGCCGCAGCATGTGAGAAGACCAACCAACCCCCCAATTTCCCAGGATGATGCAATCACCAGTTGTGAAGAGAGGAAAGTCTCGTGATGTCCCTAATCTGGTAAAAAAAGCCTTAGCGGCTACAAACCTCACCAATAAACTGGACAAATTTGCCTTAATTACCTCACCCATGTGCCACAACACGACCTCACAGGTGGAGCGATTGTGTCAGTTGCCTAGTACCAAGTCCAAAGCCGTCCCTCCGCTAGCACAGACATCAAATGTAGGCCTTAATCCTCCCATTTATCATCCCATATCTAATTCAGTCAAGCTTGACCGATCACTGAAGGTGGGGGACATTCCCACAATTGAAAGAGGAGCTAGAGGAAGAAGAGGACGAGGATCTGTTAAATTATGATCTATGCCCGGCCAATGATTTCGAATCATACAATGTATCGTGTATCGTAGTATTTAGTATCGTATCGTGTATTATGTATCATATCGAATTGTTTAAGATTCACTAAGTTATTCTAGAAATTAAGTAATATAATTAGTTACAAATGAATTTCATTAAAGAAAAGTTTCAATTACAAAATCTATTATACTTCTATAACACGACGTTATGTTACATGCTATATAATCATTAAACACTATCAAAATAAATTACTTCATTGTCAATTTTTTAAAAATGCATTTAATTTGTAAAGGAAATTCAAAGACAAATGTACAAGTTAAATATTAACACTGTAACACAGAAAAGACACATTTATACCTTGAAAAATATCCCTATCGCATTTATCTACTCTTCCATGTTGTGATCTTAAAGCTGATGATGAGATTCAACTGCCTATTGGTACAATAGAAAAGTAATTATATGTTCTTACCAGGTACTATTCTTGTTGTTGCTATAGTCTCTCAATGGAAAACAATCCGCTTTTGTAAAATTGGAGATTCAAAATGGACCAGGCTTGTCAATTCTCCGGTTTATATTCAGGATATTGTCATGTACGTACAATGGTAAATTTTATGCAATCAAGGACCTTGGTGCTCTTTTCGAGATTGATATTGCTGAACCCACAAAGGTGACAATGGTTGCAATGCCACATTCTCGCCCACCTGAAAGAAATTGTTTTCTTGTGGATTAATTTATGCGGTGAGTTGGTTCTAGTTGTAAGAATGCTTAAGAGGCTGAGAAGAAAAAGAGATGATCAAATGACTAGTGGGTTTTGGGTTTACAAATTGGTAGAGGATGAATCTGGGTACTTCGAGGTGTACAAATCGGAAACCGGAATTAATGCAGTACCCGGAGAAAGCGGGGCTCTCATGAGTCCAATTGAAAAACCTGGGTCATCATATGGTGTTCATAGGATACAACTCCTTATCATTGGATTCAAGAGTTTATCCAAGATGTGAAGGAAATTGTATTTACTTCGCGGACTGCCGGGGTTACAATGCTTATGATTTCCTTAAGATGAAGGGCACTAAGCAAAAGTATTATCATGATGTTGGTGTGTACCACATGTTGTTATCTCCTAATTTGTCTCCTGAACTTGAGATGCAAATGATCCCACAGTAGGTGACATGCTTGAAGGCCCGTGTTTATGAACATGTATGTATGTTGTTTTTATTATGTTTCTCTTGCAATAGTGATGTCGTGGTTGGCATCATCGTTCTTGTTGTTCTTGTTTGGGTCAGATTACCACCTTTCATTATAGTTTAGCTGATGATGTAGATGAAGCTTATTTAGTTGATCTCTTTGTAGATCCACGATTCTGTCATCATTTGCACAATTATGTTATTAATGCAAATTATGCAATGAAAAAGATATATAATGCATGTATGATGAACTTTATTAGTTCAAATCATATTTGAACAGACAATGCACGAGGATGAAATTTGCACAGTATAAAATAGGATGGTGGGTTAAATATATTATATAAAAAAATGTTGCCGATGGGACATTTGTATTTGACTAATCTGGTATATCACGTGAAAAAAGTACTAATAAACTGTAAAAGAACCGGGCCATGACGGATTCATTAATTTACATGCTCTCTCCAATTGAGTTAAGTTTTTGAAAAAATTCAAACACATCATTATTTTTCTTCATTTTAATTTTATTTAAATCTTTTCATCTACTTAAATTTAATAATTCATATATAATTTTTGTCTCGTGATTGTTATACACTTCGGTGAAATTTAACGCTAACATAATCCAACTTTTTTATATCATTCTTTAAAAATTATTATGTTTAATTATATTATTAACATTATATACATCTTTAGTATTTAAAACATTATGTTAAAATTTTTCTTAGTGTGAAAATTTTATTGAATATGTTTAATTTTTTTATATTTTAATTATCTATTTGTGAACTATTTTGTTGGGGTGAAGATGGAGTTATGACCCTAGTTTGTAAAATGAGAGAAATTATATGAGAGATTAATTTTAAGACGGTTCATAATTTTATTTGAAAAGCAACTCGGGTCTATGTTTTCCTTTAAACTCCTAAAAACCACATTAATTGTGAAAAATATAATGTTCTTCGTACTTAAATGTCTTATTCTTCAAATAATTATCTCAACTTTTCGGACAAGCATATGCATCAAATTCATCTAAAATTGTGATAAGCTCTGTTGTTCTTTATCTATCCAAACAAAAAGAAAAGGTCATCCATCACTTATCAATGTGCCCCCCAATTTGTTACTTATGAAAGCAAAAATCTTCACAAACATATATATCAGAAGCTACAACCACGTTACTGTTCAGTATAATACTCCAAATAAAAATAGCTTTTTTTTTTCAATTTAACTTACAATTACTTGCACACCAAAAAAAGAAAGTTACATTGTACATATTATCACAACATCCTCTTAATACTTTAAATAAAAAATCCTATCAAAATATTAAAAAAAAACTCACTATTATACTCATCCTTTCATATTGTACGGCTATACCTTCCCTACATCCAGCTGCTGCTCTAAAATTCTCAGGATTATTATGCATCAAAACCCTTCTAACCTTTCGTCTTCTCAATCTCAGGGGTCAGTGCTCTCCAACAAGCAAGAATTTGGAAAAGAAAACAAATCTTGCAATACTCTGGTGAAATGCTTTGCCTAAGCAGATAATAAATGCTACTTGATTTGGACATCACAATACTGTCATGCTCATGGGGCAATCATTACTCAATCAAATTTTCTAACGCTCTGGGACAAAAGCAGGTTTGTCTCTGTGCACAATTCATTAAAATTGAAAAAACCCTAAACTTTGAAGGATCATGAGCTCAAACCTCTTTGGACCGCTAATTAAGCATTAAATCATACACTTCGCGTGCCTACTTCAGTCCTCATTAATAAGTACCAAAATACAATTTCTAAAGAAACGACATGCCTGAATGATACTATTTTGAGATAATCTGATAGTGATAGTGATTATCCTACATTTCTTTTCTTTGTGTAAACTGGTGTTGGTTTAAAACGAATCAGGTTTTTATGCATAAATGGGTCCTAGCTTCGCTATGTATCTTCAGTACCTTCTTTTCCTGTGAGTTGTCTCTAATTCTTTTCTTCTTCATTTATTTTCCTCACTAATCTCATTCATCCGAGATTTTTTAAAATGAGTGTAAAATAAATCATAATTTTAATAACAAGTATTAATAAATTAAAATTTTAATTATTTTTTTATGTGTCGAGGAACTAACGGCACAAGTGAACCAAGGATTGGTGGGGTTCTAGTCTTGTCTCTCCACTTATTAGCCACTTTTTTTGTTCTAAAAGTTTGCGTTTTTTTTTATAATTAGCATTTATCATCATGTTAGTTTACTTCCGATTGGACCTTAAAAAAACAAATAAAAACATTCTAACTTTGCTCTAGTATAAAAAGGCACGTATTTGATTAATTAAACTAAAAGACCCATCTTATAAATATATTTTTTTTAAATCTTAAAAATAGAAAAAAAAATTGTAGATGTATTTTTGGATTTAATACCGGTGCTTCAAATTTCATGTAATTTTACTATTGTTATAATCTATTAAGTACCATTTAAATTTTATATAATTTATAATGATTTCAATTTAACGAATTTCGATGGAATACCAAATTTCATGAAGTTTGAAATCCTGGTATGTACGGCTATTAAATTGGAGTCTTGAATTTTTTTCTACAATCTGCTGTCCTACCTTTATTTGTGGCGGTTTCTTATTCAATTGCTTGTACCATTCTCACTAGTGAAAGCTTTTGAAAATAATGCAGATAACATTGCCAATTTGGAAAGTACAATTCTTGGGGGGGAAAATAAAACAAGAATCAAGCGACCAACCAAATTCTCAACATCCAGTCATTACAGCATTTTTACAAACACTCTTAGTATATTGTTTCAAATCAACACCAATTTGACAAAAAGTAAGAACTTGCTGATTTCTGATCGCCAAAAATTTGATCTGGCCTCTGGTTCGTTTATATCAAACATTTTGCGACGGAGGTGGAGCTAAATGCATCACTAAATTTTATAATTGTATTAAATATCTCCTTAATTTACAGTGTCTTCCTGATAATATTTGCTAAATTATCACGATTTGAACCCAGTTATATTTTGTGTGATTTCTCACTTTTGATCCTACTGACTGTTGGATGCTTGGTCCAATGGGCTTAGTTTACATTTGATTATATATTTATATTGAATATTAATTGACACCGCTCTAGTAAACTTCTAACCCCGCCACTTTTTGTGACCCTCAAAGGCAAATTAACGTGACATTTGTCGTGTAATATTATTATTCCTTCTAATTCAGCGTTGCATTTCTCTTCTCTTTTAATTCTGGAATTTCTATCAGTCCTGAGCTCAATTTGTGCTAATTTTTTGATATTCTACAGTAAAACAAAAACTGCAGCAACAATTTGAACTCAGGATAAAATTAAGCCTAAATTAATCCAAAATCAAGGAATTTAGTTTGGTTTTTTGAGGTTGAACCCAAATAAAGGTATAAATACATATGTAAAAGACTAATCAGTAATATTATTTGAAATTTTTTATCAACATGCTGCATGCACACACAAAGAAAACAGCTTCAATAAGGAAATTTGATTTAACTGTTTCTTTTTGACCGAATTGGACACACACCAATAAAATGTAACAAATAAGCCAGTAGTACGAAATACTGCAATATAAAATTATTCGAAATAGACATGTATCTAAAAATTAATATAAAAATTGGGATGAAGGCAGGAACAAAGCATCACGTCTTCTGAGATTTTTAGCATGTTAAATTCGAATTAAGAATAAGATTGCTAAGAAGTTGTAGCAAGGATTCCAGGGGTCTTTTTTTTTTTTTTTGAAACATAAAAAAAACGTCCACAGAGCTTTTCATAAAACAATCCAAACATTTGATCATCTATACGCTTAAAATTAAACCCATACTTACAAATTACAAGTTCTTTTTCACGTGTATAATGAGAGAAAAAAAATCCTTGGCATATTGTTTCTCGATCTCTTGAAAATTGTCCAGGGCTATAAACTTTCCTCTCTTTTCCCGTGAGATTTGTTCATGTCTAAACATATAAATTAATAGAGTCAACATCTTCAAATTAAAATTGATAATATGCTAATTTTAAAATTATAATTGCTGAACAAGATGCGAAACTTTGAAATTCAACGAGTATTTTTCGCCTACTAATTCTGAAATTACAATTCTTTTTTGTTTTGAATTGGGCATGTTTTCTGCAGTTTCTCATTTTTTTCATTCAAGACAATATTAGAATTATTCGTGAAATAATTTATTTTTACATTTAATTGAATGTTTCATGAATTAAATATCCATTTGAGAATAAAATATTTTATCTGCGAGTTATTCACGAATAAAATACATTATATAAAATTTTAAATGGTGTTATAAATATTTTTCTAAGATTCATAATTACTGCTATATTAACACCCAAAAAAAATTACGGCTATATTTATTTTTATGTCCTCTTCTTCTATAAAAAAAAAAAAAGCAAAAACTATGAAAAGACATCATCCACAGATCCAAATAAGGCGGTACAACATTGACAAGATGAAAAGAAATTAACTAACTGCAGAGAAATCAAACGCAACAAATGAAGTAATGAACTGCAGCAAAACATTGAATTGAGAAGTATGAATTTTTGAGCTCATCACAAAGACAATAACGTCCATGTAAGAAATTATAGCTTCAAAATCAGAATAAAAATATTATTATTATTATTATTATTATTGATTTTTTATATTTGAGATTTATGATTTTTATGTTTTTAGATTAGATTTCATTTCTAGTCTTTTTTTATTTTTTTTGGGATTAAATGTTTTGTTGTTGTTGTATGGGAAATTGAGCAGTTAGATTTCTTGATTTCCATGTGTATCATCAAGAACACCAACACGAAAATGAATCACGAGCTGTGAGCAGTAATGAGATAAAAAAATATTTTGATCCAACAAAACATTCCTTATTAAAGAAATTCTCAACCAAACTTTTAATAGAATCTGTCAAGAGATTGTTACTGTTAATTTATTTTAACAAATTATATTAACACGAAATCATTAAAATGTAAGAAGTAAACAGTTAAAATTTAGAAATAAACTTTTGGTCAAATTATGTCTCTAAAATTAATTATTTAAATTCGTTTCTAGTAGGAATGAAGTGTGACGCAGGAGTAGCCGGGTAAGGGCGCAAAAAGATCGTATTTTTGGATTCGAATAATAGCGGATATGGATATTTTTGGATATGAATTTAGGTATGGATAAATTTTTATCAGATACAAATACAGTTTTTTATTTGGAACATGATACAAATACAAATACGGATAATTATCCGGATCCGGATACTTTTGAAAAGATGAATATTCGGATAAAATGTTTATTATATGTCTTTCAATTGGGTATTTAATGTAGATTACAAATCTAACTAAATTTGTACATAATTTATTCTTATATTTTATTTTATTTTATTTTTGTTGATATATTTTAAATAAAATTTTAAATTTTATAATTTTTTGATAACTAATTCGTAATGATAATTATTGATTAAATCACTAATAATTTAATAATAATTAATCATTAATTTTTATAATAATATAACTTTATAATTAGTGATCTATCATGAAAAATATTATCTAATTATTTTTTAAATTATGTCAGTGATATTTTAATTTAGTATCATGAAAAATATTATGTAATCAAATTCGTATTTGTATCTGTTTAATATCTGATCCGTATTCATATCCAAAAATATCCACATTCGTATTTGAAAAATCAAAACAAATACAAATATAATTTTGACCATTATCTAACCATATCCAATCCATTTGCATCCATAAGTAGGAGAATACGCTCATCCTCGATTTAAAAATTAGAAAAATATGCATGCTTTTGTTTTGAAATTTTGAGAACATGTAAAAATATACCCATTTTAATTAGGGGTGCAAACAGATTGGATAAAGTCAGATAATGGTCAAAAGTGTATTCATATTCATTTTAATTTTTCGAATAAAAATACTAATACGGATAGTTCCGGATATAAATATGAATCGGATATTAAACAGATGAATATGAATAGGATAATACACGAATATGAATACAAATATGAATATATTTCGGATACTAAATTAAAATATCACCAACATAACTAAAAAATAATTATATAATATTTTTCATGATAGATCACTAATTATAAAAATTATATTATTATATTATTATACAAAAATAAAAATTATTATATTATTATATTATTAATTTAATCAATAATTATCATTACAAATTAGTCATGAAAAAACTATAAAAACTAAAATATTAGTTAAAATGTATCAAAAAAATATATAAGGGCAAATAATGTATTAATTTAGTTGCATTTATAATCTACATGAAAAACCCTATTGAAAATATATAATGAACATTTTATCTGAATATTAGAATTAAAAAAAAATCAAATCCGGATAATTATCTGTATTCGTATCCAATCTGATTCCAAATTGAAAACCGTATTCATATTCATATCCACTAAAAAGTTATCCGAATTCGTATTCATATCTGAAAATATCTGTATCCGCTAATATCCGAATACAATCGGATAATATCCGTTTGCACCCTTAGCTGTAATGCTGTATAATGTTTTCTTACTCCGACCTAAATTACATTAAAAGAACTCCATAAATAAAATAAGAGTATTTAGTTATAATTTACCAAAAATATTTTTCACAAATAAGTCCAATCAATGAGATGCTTGTCACGTCATCCAAAATAAATATTTCCACCGAACAAAAATACGTATCTCAAAACTGTTAAGTGTTATTTATTTTCCAGACTATACAACAACAACAAAGTTTTTAATGAAGTAGGCTAGAAATGAAACCCAATCGGAAAACATAAAATCAAAGATCTCAAATATCAGTGATAATAATAAATATGATGAAAATAAAATAAAATAATAATAATATATAAATAAAGATGATAATCATTATTTATATTTTCCAGACTATATATATTTTTTATTTTTCTAATGGAACTATAAAATCACCAAAAAGATACCTTTTATATTTTGAAAAAGAAATCTTCAAACTCTAAGTAACTTTTAACAATCACCCCTTAAATTAACTCGTCAAAGTCTCATCAACTTCGTTAGCACGAGAGCGCATACGCATCTTCAATCAAAACGAAGTCTGCTACTCTTCGGTTCGACAGACTTTCATTTTTTTTTGTATATAATACTTATAATAATTATATTATTAATAATAAGAGTGATAAAAATAAAATTTTAAATTTATGAATGACAGTGCGTCACTGATAGTGACGTCTTTGTGTAAACGCACCATTAACAATGACGTCTTTATAAATGCACTACCAATAGTGATGTCTTTGATAACAGTAGTAATGTTGGATTAGGATGAACAAAAGCAAAATGTGTCACTGTCAGTGGTGTATTTATACTGTTTAACACAAAAACGTCACTGATAATGACATGTTTGCTCCACACCATTATTAGTGACGCGCTGTCATTCGTAGATTTTAAAATTTACTTTTATCACTCTAATTATTAATAATATAATTATTATATACAAAAAAAGACAAACTTTGATACTCTTTTGGATCCTACATTAAGAGCTGATTTCATCTTCTTTGAGATTCACACAATCACTTTTTAATGATTTTCAGTTATCCGATTTAAAGAACGAGATCTTGCTCGCTCCCCCAAAGAACAACAGATTCTCTTCCTCTTCAAACTACTTCAATAATATTGTTGTTTGTGCTATTTATGCCAAATACACAACTTACAAAAGACACCAAATGCTGAGGATCAAATACAGGCAGTGATTGTAAAAACATCATGATTCATGCAGCGCCACAGAGACTCCAATTAATCCAGACATCAAGCATCCCGTTCGTCTTAAAACATGGTTAGAAATCCATCATCTCCGGTTGAAGCGCAAATGAGATGTAGAGTTTTCTTGATAAAATGGGTAGAACTAAGAAATGGACGTCTCCATTTACTCGAACGGGAGATTGTAAAACCGCATTGTTTCCCTCTTCGGGATTCGAAACAAATGAAGAAAAGAAAAACAGAAACCCAAGCTTAACTTAACACTCCTCTAAACCCACAATTACAAACGCAATAAATGCACCACACGAATTAAAACTGTCCCTCAGAGCTAGCCAGCGAGCGAACGAGAGATAGAGGTACAGTGAGAGAGAGAGAGAGAGAGAGAGAGAGAGAGAGAGAGAGAGAGATCTCCGAACCAAAGCTGGGAGAGAGGACTAATATTTCAATCTACTCTCCCGTCTATACACTAGTACATTCCCCCTTCTCTCTCTCTGGTTGCGCATTAAACGAGCTTATTTAGGGTACAAAGGAGAAGAGTTTCCTGTTTTGCTGCGCCGTTGGATCTAGGGTTTCACTCGGCGCCACAATGTGGCAAGGGAGGGGTGGCGTGCGAGTCTGATTGTCCAGTTCTGAGGTAGAAAGAACTCGATCGGTGTGTATCCTGATGGTTTCTTCGCGATTTGCTTGGATTTGAACTTGCAAGATGCGTGGAGTTGCTGTAGCTCTTTTTACGGTTCTTCATCTGAGCTCTATGTGCTTAGGTACTTCTTGTTTCTCTCTTGGATTATCTGAATTTCCAATCTAGAAAGGTATCCATGTAGATTGCCGAACTGTGTGGGGAATCTTTGAATATACTAACTGGCCTTGGACATAGAAATGTATGTAATTGTATTTTCAGAAGCTTTTGCAGTGTCTGAGTTTTAGATAAAATCTACCATTTCTTCAAAGAGATTTCGTAGCGACTGTATTTTAGATAGAATTTCCATGTCCTTTCCATAGTTCCTCTAAGTTTAAGTTTTCTTGAGAGAATTGAATCAATGAAGTAAATTTTGGCTGAATTGTGATTAAGAAATCACATTACTTTCGTTCATGGAGAGACAGTTAGCTTAATTTGACTCGATCAGGTGCTGCTTTTGCATGTGCAAATCTAGTGAGTCCGTCTCCACCATTCCTGAATGCTTCATCTCATCTCCAGTTATGGGAGGAGATGCTGGTAGTGGCTGTTTATAGTTGGCAAAGAGATGATGTTTATTAACTAGCAAGACCTAATCTGCTTTAGCTGTTATTTAGTTTGAAAAAATAGTATTACATTAATTGAGCTGACAGTTTTGATTGGCGAATATAATTAATGTCTTATCCCGATCCCAAAATCATTTAAATGTGGGTTTCAGTGTATATATAATTAGGTGATGTTGACATACTAAATTTAAACTATGATGTGGTTTCTTCTGCAGATTATACCAATAATAGTTGGTTTCCTGTTGATATCTGACTTTATTCGTGCCTCTTTCTGTGAGGCATGTTGCAGCACACACACTCACAGACATGAACAAACATACATATGTGGCTGCCAAATGAATGAATTTGCATTATCAATTTACCATATATTTTTTGGCTATACAATCAAATATTAACTTTTGTCTAATTTTCAGCGAGGATACCTTTTTTACAAGCTTCTAGGCTTTTCAGTGCACCAATTTCAGCTTCAAGTCCATTACTGCCACCACATGTAGCTCCCTATGCACCTTCAATCGCACCACAGTCCTCTCCAATTTCACAACCACCAGTTTCTCCTGGTAAGTCGGATACATCATATGTTGGTTACTTAAATAATTTTTTTCCTTTTACTTCTCATGGAATAATCTGTTTAATGCCTTGGCAATCTTGTCTTTAGGTTTTGTCGCTAATCCTCCTCATTCTCGACCAAAACACCATAAACGAGCACCCCCTCTTGCCAGTTCTCCTTTACCTTCCCCTCAAGGTTGAAGATCTCTATCTTTTGTTTGAGTTTTACATGTGGGAACCATATACCCTTTCTAAATATTGAGAAGTACCTGTTAATTCGTTGAAAATATTGAACAATCAGAGGTAACTTCAGATGCTAATGTCTTGCAAAACCTATAAAATCAAAGTTAACTTCTATGTGCATTGCCCTTCCAAACCTTCAACTATCAAAGCTAATTTCTAGAAAAGCTAATTTTAGATGTCACACATTTTGAAAGGCATGTCTGATGCTTCATATATAAATTCAGAATGTACTTCTTGATTGGAAAAGCATGCAATATTTCCCTTATTAGGTAATTAACATTAAGGTCTGTAGTAGCATGCTCGAAGTTTCTTTTTGTTGATGCTAACTGTGAGAATTGAAATTCCAGCAACATCTCCAACTTCATACATGATTTAACACGTATATCGACTCAAGATGAGTGAAGGAGATGCTAGAACAGAAAGAAGTATATTGAGAGAAATGTTATATTAGGGTAGAATTACTGTTTCCTTACATTTTTGGCCTAATTATCTGTACTTGGTCTCAAATTTACAGTTTTCTCCCCAGCTGGTTGTGATGAAATCATTTGTTCAGAGCCCCTGACAACCACACCAATCGGCTCTCCATGTGGTTGTGTCTCCCCAATGAAAGTCACATTGGACCTTGATGTGGCACCCTATCTTCTATTCATGCACATTGGTGAGCTGGAGGTTGAGGTTGCTTCTGGGACTTTCCTGAAACAGAGTCAAGTCAAAATTATGGCTGCTGTGCCAAGTGTTGACGACCAACAGAAAACAAGAGTCACTGTTTACTTGGTGCCTTTAAGGGAGAAATTTGATGACACTACGGCATTGTTGATCTATGAGAGGGTTTGGCAGAAGCGGGTCCCTATCTCATCTTCTGTTTTTGGGGATTATGCAGTGGTTTCAGTCGAGTACCCAGGTATATCATTTCCATCTTGTGTCATTTTTCTGGTATTATAAATAGATTTGTCGTGCCTCTTGTTTTAGTTTCTTCTGTTGTTTCAGAAGCACTAGGGATACATTCGATTTTATGGTTTCTTTATATGAGTTAAACAAGGAGTGTTGCTTGTGACGTTTACACAATAGTTTAGCTAATATACTGCTGTACTCTGGTGGAACGGGTAAATCTGATACTGCAGCTGAATTAAGAAACTGTAATGTCACACAAGCAGTAAATAAATCGGAAATATTTTTGATGGATATCGAAGTGCTAAATTATATCACTTGTTGTGGAAATGATACATAAATTTCTTCAGATTAACATGTACTGTTGCCATTGATAGGACTTCCATCATCTCCACCAAGTTTACCAGAGCCATCCATAGGGGCAGGTTCCACCAGTAGTAGAGGCACTAGCCAACGGCCACTTACAGCAGATTTGGGGCGTACTGGTGCCAAATCCCAGAAACCGAACACTTGGATAATTTCTGTGATAACAGTTTCTTCATGTTGTCTTCTGTTAGTCTGTGTTGCTGTTGTCAGTTTTGTGCTGAGGCGGCGCAATCTCAGACAACTTGGTGGAAGTTCCATGGGCCCTACGACTACAATGGCAACCACTAAAAGATTTGGTTAGTATAGTCTGTTATATAGTAAGTTGTAGTCCAAGTGAAGGGCAAACTGGCTCTTCACTTTAATTTCCAGTAAATCTTCAAGCTTGATTATTTTTAGAAAATAAAAGCTTGGTTTAAAGCTCTTTGCTTCCCTGATTCCTGACATGCTGCAAATACCATTCCAAATTAGAAAAAAAATGCTTATAAGAAACAAATGAAACTGTGTGTGTGTAAAATTTCAATCTGAAGTACAGGATATGTAGATGAAGACATGGAAACTTCCCTTAAACCTCCTTGCTAGTTAAGAGGAATTGCATAATGTGCATTTTTTGGCAGCTCTGTGTATGAAAACTGTTTTGCAACATGTTATTTTCTACTAACTCAATTAAGAGACGATGATGATTAAATTTACATCTCCATATGTTAGGAATGAGGTCAACAACACTGTCCACTAGTATTGCAAGTTCCTCGGTCTCAGCTGCCTCAGCCATGGCAACATATCCCCCATCTGTAAAAACCTACTCCCTTGATGAACTCAGCAAAGCCACGGATGGCTTCAGCTCAAAACGGGTTTTGGGAGAAGGTGGGTTCGGACGAGTCTATCAGGGAACCTTGGAGTCATGCACTGAAGTTGCAGTTAAACGTCTGACAAGAGAGGATAGAAGTGGGGACCGTGAGTTCATTGCTGAAGTGGAAATGCTCAGCCGATTGCACCACAAGAATCTTGTGAAGCTCATTGGAATATGCATTGAAGGGAATAAGAGGTGCTTAGTGTATGAGTTGGTGTGCAATGGGAGTGTGGAGTCTCATCTTCATGGTATATGTTATAATTTGAGTAAATGGGGAATTTAAGTTGTTTTCTTTTCATGCATTCAACTCTAGTTTAAGCTTCAACTAAGAATTCCAATTCTGTGTGGAGCATATACCTATACTCACACAACCTCCTGGGTACACTACTTTACCTTTTGTGGCCTGAACTTAGCATGTTTTTAGATTCATCCACCGGCATGTAGACTCACAGGCAAAATGAGATCCAATTGGTACTACAGCACTTCCTATTATGACACTATCCATGAACCAAATTTTATGCTTGAAAATTACAAACAGGGGTTGATAAGAAAAAAGGGCTATTAAACTGGGACATAAGGATGAAAGTGGCCTTAGGTGCTGCGAGAGGGCTTGCTTACCTTCATGAGGATGCAAATCCACGTGTGATACACCGTGATTTCAAGGCGAGCAATATACTCATGGAGGAGGATTTCACTCCCAAAGTCACTGATTTTGGCCTTGCCAGGGAGGCAACAGAAGGCATCAATCATATTTCGACCCGCGTGATGGGCACTTTTGGGTATATTTTCTTTACTCGCCTTGGAGGATCATGTAGTTGCATACCATATGGTTGTTGGGGAATACTGGTTACTTCATGTTATCAACTTTTATTCATATTGCTGGACCTGGACTATTCTTGTGTTTATATGTATGAGTTGGGCTATGGAGCTATGCATAGCACAGATCGGTCCCGTGTTATGGATCGGTTCTTCTTTTTCAAGGTCTAAATGGTCGATCCGAGCCGCTCAAAATGATTTTTATATGAATATCTAGTTATAGACCAAATTTTATATTTTTTAGAATTTTTTATCTATTTTTTTAGATAATTTGAAAATCACTACTTTTGAATGGCTCATATTAATTAAATCAAGTGATTTTCTATCCATCTAGAAAAATAGTAAATTTCTTTTTTAAAAATATAAAATTTGGTTTCCAACTAGATATTCATATGGAAATCATTTTGAACTATTCGGATCGACCATTTAGACCTTGAAAATGAAGAACCGGCCCATAGCACGGGAGCTATCCGTGCTATGTATAGCACCATAGTCCAACTCTCTCTCTCTCTCTATATATATATATATGTAGGAAATCGTGTTTATATTTTGTCATTTATTGTTTACCTAACTACCAGTGTTTGGTTGGTTCAGGTATCCTAGTATGGTAATGACAGGATCTAGTGCTGGATTGGTTAGGTTTGTTTGTTAAATGCATCTATTAAATTTTGCTGCTCTCAGTGGTTTTTTCATTCTCTTTTACTTCTATACTTTGGTTTGCTTTGTGTTTATCTTGGTAAATTAAGATTGTTTGCGGAATTGCAAGTTCCATTCAATAACCACTGAATGAAAGCCAGAAGGCAAGTGTTTGCAATAGCATTAGCACATGTGGAATTGACCAAATTGCAGTCATAGCCTTTTTTGATTTTGCATCTTAATTAATCATTGGCTTCATATTAATGAAATGGGTACCTCACCTTTCATAAATTGAAAAGGATTTTCTTAATCACCGTTTTCTACCTTGGTACAGCTATGTGGCCCCAGAATATGCAATGACAGGCCACCTCCTTGTAAAGAGTGATGTTTACAGCTATGGTGTAGTTCTCCTGGAGCTTTTATCAGGCCGCAAACCTGTGTACATGTCAGAATCTCAAGGCCCTGAAAACCTGGTTACATGGGCCCGTCCTCTACTAGGCAGCCGTGAAGGTCTAGAAAAACTAATAGACCCAACTTTGAATGGCAAATACGACTTTGACAATGTCGCAAAGGTGGCATCCATCGCTTCGATGTGCGTGCACATCGAACCATCTCAAAGACCTTTCATGGGTGAGGTCGTACAAGCTTTGAAACTCGTGTACAATGATGTGGATGAAGCATGTGATGATTCATACAGCCATAGAGAGTCTTCTTCTAATGCCGACTATGAATATAGTCGGGGTGAGTTTTCTGGAGGTTGGTGGAATGGTCATAATTCTCCCTTTATTACCATGGATTACAGCTCAGGAGGAATGGAGGGGATGTTGGAGAGACCTCATTCAGCAGCTTCTATAGGTGGCGGCCGACTTGAGTCAATCAATAATAGGTCTGGCCCATTAAGGACCAAAAAGAAGAGGTTTGCTTCTTTCTATAGATTGAGAGGGAGTCTTAGTGAGCATGCCTGTCTCCCAAAAGTACAATCTAGGGATATCGGGCTTTAGTTGAGTCAGTGTCGGTCAAGGCACCGTGACTTTGTGGTTGTTCTTCTTTGTGATTTTTTTTCTTTCTTAGGTGTACAGGTCAGTAGGGGGGTTATGGGTCTTTTCTGTGATGTGTTTTTGGTATAGTTTGGTTTGCCATCATCTACCCTTTGGCAATGTTGGGGTAGTATTGGCTGTCTTTTTTTTTTCTTTTTTGCAAATTTGGTTCATATCTCGTGCATCTGATCTGTAATTCAGGATTGTTTTAGAGGAGATTTGGCACATGCCTCTTGTGCCGTGATGGTAAATGGCTTAATAGAATTGTGTAGGTGAAATATTGTTTTCCCATGTTCGATACTTGAGTCGCTAATATTCCCGTGTTTTCCTCTCTTTTTTTCCAAGTTTGAACGCAGTGTTTAGATATGTGATTATAAAAAATTGTGTAGGAGGAACATTTTTTCCATGTTTGGGTTTTAGGTTGCTAGTTTTCAAGTGGTGTTTTTGCTTTATTTTTTTTTTTAGTTTTTCCTTTCTTCCTGAGTTTGAGCGCATGAAATAGTACTTTTTATACCGGTTTCTTGACAGACGTCTCTTCTGACCAAGCTGACATAATATTTGGATGTTCCTTCTGTCATGTGCACTAGACAAGTCTAAATATAGAGCTAAGTTTAGAATTTTTTTTAAAAGAAGGTAAAAACATTGTCCGTTTCATTTGATTGAAACGTTAAGTTACATCATCAGCACTTCTTAAGCAACAAAAAAAGATAAACCCCCGAGAGAAAACTCGTATGTTTGGATCGTGCAAAGAATAACGTAAGAATAGAGGAATTGAGAATAACACATAAAGATAGTGAAAAAATAGTGATTTTTCGGTTAATGTGAGGATAGTAAAAATGTAATGTTATTTTGAATGGTAGAAATATTATTTGAATTGTTTGTTTGAAATAATAATGGAGAGTTTAGAAAAACAATAACTATTTCATCTCTTCTATGGAATAATAATTATTCTTACTATTTCGAAACAACACATTTATATTTAAATACACATCTGTTATTTATATTTCGAAAACAGCAGCTATTGTATTATTCATGGCCCATCCAAACATACCTAGGAATTGACTCAGAATTATTCACTCTTCATGGAGCCGTCAAAGTAGTTATCTTTTTTTTTTTGTATTTGTGTGTAGCACCTGTAATAAAAAAGATAACTAATTGATGATATCTCAGCCTCCATTTCATCACCATCAATCTCTTTTTTCAAAACTCAACTACCTCAAAAAACAACTATAATCATAATAAAACTGGAGCGAGCAAACCCAGCTCCATCAAATATACCAAACAACATGCATCAACACTCTCAATAACTTATACAATCAATAAAACACAAAACTTACTACAGTCCAATATTCAAACCAACGGCACATGAGCAATTCAATCTAGGAATTCTCCAGACCACTCATTGTCAGTCGTGGCACTGGCATCACAACTTGTAAGGGAATCATTGCCAAGTCAGCTGGAAGCCAAGTCTCCACTTTTTTCTTAGGTGAACAAGTAGTGGACCATTTAGTCAATGCAAATTTCTTGGTATTTCCAGACTCCACCTAGCCCATAAAAATCCCTGACCAGTAATTCACAAGGGGCATGATTAAGCAAATGATATTTCTAACAGAAGTAATATAAACAGAATTAAACACTAAACCATTTCTATGTTTCCATAAGGACCAACATACAACACAAAACACCACTAGAAAGCTTTTCCTTAGCAATGATAATAGTGATATAACTAAATCTAGCACCTCCTTCAAAGATAAAATAATTCTTACAATATCCCATTCAAAATAATATTTGTTTAGCAATAGTACAAGGAACAAGTGAGTAACAGACTCAGGTTCAGAGCACAGAATATAATATATCACCTCTCCATCCTCTCTCAGACAAATTATCTCTAGTCAGTATCTTATTATGGATGACTAGTCATATGAACACTTTTATCTTAAGAGGAATAGATAGTACCCACCAAATATCAGCATTAGGATCAGTAATTCCTCTATGCATCAACCATTGGTATACTTCATGCGTTGAGAATTTACCATCAATAGACATTCTCCAAAGAATTTGATCCTTTTCAATAGAAAGAGTAATAAAACTTACCAACTGACAAAGAACATTAAATTCAACTAGTAAAATTTCTATCAAGGTCCTAGAAAAAGACAGCCTAATGATGGAATTGAGACAATAATGCATAGTCCTTATTCCATCTATCATGCCAAAAGACAGTATATTGCCCGTTACCCAGTACCACTGCTCTATTGACGCAACTAGTTAAGAGCAGTGATTTCTTTCCAGATTGATGACATTTTAGATTTGAAAGTAGTATCTGAGTATTTGACAATTACAATTTATTTCCATAGAGCATCATAATTAGAATCTTTGAGTTTCCATCACCATTTCAATAAGAGAGAAATGTTCATACAGTTCAAATCAGTAACACCGATTCCTCCCAACTATCTAGACATACATACCCATTAAAAGGCTTCTTAGTAGAAATACCTGATCATAGGAATTGACATCTAATGCTGTTAATTTTCTTTCTCATCTTTACTAGCATTTTATATAGAGACACCATATAAAAAAAGTTTAGAATTTGTAAGCCCTAATCAGAAACAAAACATCAGTATTCTAGAAGAGACAAAATGAGACAAAATGAGACAAAATGAGATGTAAGTTAACTTGAAAATTATCTCCTTTCTTTAAGCATTAGTATCTAACTAAGGCGAGCAAGTCTACCAAACCTTCTTGAACAACCCCAATTCAATAGGATAAGTATTCAACTGATGCATGGTCAAAGACCACGCCACGACATTTTATTGCAATCATTCCCCACCGGCTAAAGAGTATATCAAACCAGCAATTGGGTGGGAGTTATATCGATTACCTTCTAATACAAAATTATATGCTAATTCAACGATTTCCCGTCTAATAAAAGGGACCTGTATATCGGAGACTAACTAGAGAGGGTCACGCTCTCCTCAAAATTAATTTTTTTTTAATATACCTATTAAAAATCTATAATATTTTATAGTATAATTATAATATTTTTTCATTTCAACTCCTCAAAAATTATTGTCTAATTTCCACCGCTGATATACCAATTAGACTACCAATTTCCCCATGACGCTTCTTTGGAGGAATATCTCTTCTATTCTGAGGGCTCAGTTCTTGCCTAGGAATATGACAGTTTGTCTCGTCGACCTTGATGTTCTCACCATTTTCATTTCTAGGGGTTTTCCAACTGTCACCACGCATCCGCACGAAGTAGAAGGTGTTGGAGGGAAGATGCCGAGGTTGTTTGTAAATTCACGAATGCTACCCCGTTCAAATTCCCGATTATTATTCTTTTATATATATAAATTCTGATGTTTACTTTTTGAACCTCCATTTTATGATAACTAGCTTGTATTTAAAGAATACTTGAACTTATATTTAGTTTTAAAAGCGTCACTGCAATGTAGTATTTATTGAAATTATTTTATATTAACTATACCTGCATTTTATTGATTTAAAAATTTTAAATAAAATTTATCATATAAAATGCATTATCAAATATAATTATATGTATATGTCATATACTTACATTAATTATATGTATATGTCATATTCTTTAAAAAAAATAAAATCAAATCCAATTCAGATTCAAATTCGAACGGATCAGATAGAATTCTCAAATCGGATCAGATTTGTCAAGAATGGTTCACTCCAATAACTTAGAATTCCGCTCAACAGTTCCATGCAGTTATGCACATCACGGACTGAAAACTGAAGACAAATTATCCAAATTTATAGGTCCAAATTAAAAATTGCACAGATCAATGCTGCCTGGCATTACTAATGAGATTTCTACAAGGCCAAGGGGGAGTCCATACCCTTAAGTCCATATGACGGTTTTTCATTTTGAACAATTGGTACAGTTAGCAATTTTTTTGATAATTCAAGCTTAAAAAAAGATTAAATCGATCCCAACACTCAATTCTAAAGACCACAAGAACATGAACAAAAAGTCTCAAAATTATACCATTAACCATTTTAAACTGATTCCTAGCAAAATATTCAATATCCAAAACACTAAAAAGTCTCCTCTCTTATCAAAGTAATCACCAACTTGACAAAACCTACAGAACAGAAAGCTTAGTAACCTCCCTTGAGGTCGTTCACCACATCATACGGGATGGGAGTAACAGTTTCCAAGGTGGCACCTTCTACCATGAAACCAGGTTTGGGGCCCTCAGGTTGGCGCTTGGTTGAGATGATCTCACCACGTGCCTTGGCTGCTGCCTTCAACTCATCATTCTTCTTCTTCCTCAACTTGAATTCCTCATTGCATCGTGATGGCTGCACATGCTCCACACGCACATGGATCCTTTTCCTTATAATCCTGTTTCCGACCTGTTTTTGTTTATGTTAAAAAAAAGATGATTTAGTTTCTGCAATTTTTTGTTCAATAATCCAGACAACTTGAATAAAATCCTGAAACCAAGTGCTAGGTTGAATTTCAATTTGGGAGTTTCTAAAACCAAGTACTAGGAAGAATCTGGAAGAATATTTTTCATTCATTGCATCTAAAAACATATTATTTTAATGAATTAAAAAGGGAGGTTTCATTTTCTTTTGTTTTTTAAGAGGCCCCAAACTAATGAAACTATACACTTCTATACAGTAAAACAGTGAGTTATTTTGGTTCTGTCAACTCCCTCAATACCACAACGTAAATTCACAGTGGTATCCAAGTAATTTTCAGTTCTGCTGGTAAAATGTAATGCAACTAGAAGCTAATGAACGACATCAAACAGGCCTTTCGCACCTAATTTATACAGAGATTATATGACATATATACTACTAACCAAATAATTACTACAAAAAGGAAAATGCATACTGAAATAAGGTTAGTTTTGTCTACTAAAAAATTGAAATACCACCAGGAAAAACCAAAATCCTGCATCACTTCTTATCAAAAAAGAAGCAAAAAAAGATCCTACCAGTTAAGACCGAGTTGCAGGAACCCAAAATCAAGATATCCTAGCAACCCGTTTTACACATTTCAACTATAATTCTTTTTAGAATGAACATGATACTACACGTCCTGATATTGACATCTCAATGACTACATTTGATCTACATCTTTCAATAATCCTATAACAAACCAAGCAAATCGAAACCAGATTACACCGTCCAGCAAAACTAAAAAAAACTAAATACAATTCAGTAAGAATACAAGACCTAACCTAAGAGCCAAAGGTTCAAAGAAACAAAAGAAAAGAAAAAAAATGAGGCGATGTATACCTGCTTGTTGATCTCGACACCGATAGCGCGCTTGGTGACATTCCAGACGCGACCAGTGCGGCCATGGTAGAACTTGTGAGGCATGCCCTTGTGCACGGCGCCATTGACCTTGATGTCGATATAGTCGCCGATCTTGTAGGTACGGAGGTAGGTGGTGAGAGCGATGTACCCCTTCTTCCTAAAGGGGCGAGAGAAGGAATCCCTCGTGCGAGACCTCAGACCGTGTCCAGCCGGCATGGTGGCGCTTCTAGGTCGTCTAGTGTTTCTCTCTGTTGGCTGCGGCTAGGGTTTGGAGGCGGGAGGGAGGAGCTTATTTAGTTGAGGCTCCGTGAAAGGACCAAATTACCCCTATTTCAGGTTTGTTTGTCTTTCCGAGTCATAAATGGGCTTTTCTTTGTTTGTTGGGGTTCTGATTGTTCTTTTTTGAGAGCAGTGGTGAGATGCCTATCAATTCCCTGCCGCATTTCACCTGGAAGACTGGAACCGAGTTAAGATTGGTGCGAGGAAGATTGAACCAAGTTAAGATTGGTGCTGCTTCAAGCTTCAAATTTGCATTACTAATCTGAGACCGAGAGAAATAAACAGGCGGGGTGGGCTTAGTGGTGGCAATCGGGCGGGCAGGTTGTTTTCTGGTTCGGGTCGGACAAATCAGGTCAGTTTGACCTTCTAAAAGAAATCAGGTCGGGTCAGGATCGGATTAATTTACATATTTTTTTTATCAGATTTTAGATAGATTTTGATTGGATTGAAGGTTATTTGATCTCGGGTCGGGTTGGGTCGGATTCGGATCGGATCGAATCAGTTTGATTTTTTTTTAAAAATCAGATCGGATTGGATTCGGATCTAGACGGGTCGGATCGGATTCTGCCGCCTCTAGATGGGTTCTATCATATAGCCTATTAGTCTATAGGCCTTAGACCCTTCTTTATTTGTTCTAACGGCCCTGATATCATACAATAGTTGGGCCTCCAAAATCGAACCACCACCAAGTACCAACTATGATTTTGTGATTATGTAAGCACCATTCCTAGGCCCAAAAATAATCTCCACAGCACCGACCGACCCACAAAAGTTGTCAGAGAATATCATGCATTGCTTGCTGCATGCATATTTAATTATTTATTCCTTTCCCTTCTTCGCCCCAAGGTATAATTCTATCAGTCTCATTAATTTTTATTTCTTATTTTTCTAAAAAAAATAAAGTTTTTATTAACTCTTATGGCCTATATTATTTTTTATATGTCTTTTATGAAACTTAAATCAGGACGGATTTAGTATGGAGCTGGTAGTGATGACTAAGCAACCCCTATCATTTTTTAAATCTCAATCATATGTATGGTAATTTAATTTATTCTTCTTTTTTTGGTATGCACTAGCTCCCTCCATTTAGTCTCGCATGATCCATATAAGGGAAAATATTTAATATAATTTCGGTCCAATTAAACTTTCTTAATTTAATTCAAATAATAAAGAAATTATGAGGAAAATAAGGAAACAATATAGTACGCTATCTACGTATGAATTCCTCAGAGAATACATGCTTGTTTATACTGAAAAGGAAATAGCTAAACAAGCATGAATTTGATTTTTTAGGAAATAATAGGTATACATTTAAAATTAGAAATACATGAGTTGTGTTTTCTTGGGTTTGGTTTTGATAGGCACGGCATTTCACTATTAGTTTTTAATAGGCCCATTCGACTTTGAATCCTTTTCTTTTTTTGTTTGGGCCGAATGAAAAACTTTAGCAGCAAGTTTGAAAATGGATTAAGAAAAAAAAATGTATATCTAAAATGTTAGCATAAGTGCTCAAAAGGTAGTTTCTAATGGCTAAACAAAATTATTCCAAAAAAAAAGAAGAAAAACGTACCTGCAATCTTAAAAACGTGTACTAAAAAAGTATTGAAGTACTAGCTCAATTGATGTGTCGAAACATAAGTGCAAATATGTTTTTTTTTGTATTTAAAAAAATGTATTTATGATGCAAATATCATAGATTGTACATTTGAACTCTATGATTTCAGCTTCAATTTTGTAATTTTGAGAAATATCAGAGATATAACAAATAATTTTATTAAAAAAAAGATTTAGGATCTGTATTAGAAAGAAGGGGGAGTACCATATCAAACTAAGTTTACTTAAAAATGCTTATGTTTTATATTTTAGATATAATTTTGTGAAGGAAATGTTACGGAGAAATGAAAAATGATATTAAAGTTAGTACCGATTTTATCATTCAAGTTACTGTATTATTCAATTTATTTAATATAATATTATTGATATTTAAGTTAAATGAGTTAGTATTCAAATTAACATTATATATTAAAAAAAATAAAAGTACGGTATATAATATTTTAGTTAAATAATAAAATTATCGAATACTAACTTATTTTACTCAAATACTAAAATAGATACTAAAAATATCGACTTTGATATCAAAGTGTATCAGCTATGGCATTATCAGAAAGGAGAATTTATGAGTTTCTATGTTCTCTACATTTCCTTTCAACACATGCTCTGCACAAAGGGAACGTGTATTCTCAGCAAAGAATTTTCGTGCGGAGATTTCCGTAGAAAAATCACAATGATTTCCGTAGAAAAATCACAATGATTTAAAAAATTATAATAACTGTGAAAAATATTTAAATATAAATTTTGACGTATGAAATTATTTATTACTGTTAAATTATAAATTATAGGGTGAATTGCCGGTGTATCCATTAAAACTACTTAAATTGCTAATATACCCATCTAAATATCAAAATATCTTATTTCCCCATATAAATTTAACATCATTTCCTTTACCATTTTTATTTAACCTATTAATATTCTTTTAATAATAAAATTGAATTGACTAATATAACCCTCTTTCTTTAGATATGAAAAAGTATTACATGCTACAAATACAAATTGACTAAACATGATGCATGGCATGTGTACTGAGGGATTGATATTGTATTCAAACTGGCACTTCTTTGTTCTCACGCATATTGGGAATTTAGAATTCTGCTTTCACTTTAAAGGATAATCCAGTATGAGCAAAGCAAGATAACATATGGAAATATCATTGATGCATTGAACTATCATTGAAGTATTGATGCATGATATATGTTTTGAATGTCAACAAAGCTAACTAAGCTATCCAAACTAAGTATGTCAAATTAATTAATTTCACGTAGTCTCCGTAAATTGAATAGTCTCAGTAGAGCTACATAGTCGACGCTCAACCTCAAACAATTTAATTTCATTATTGATACCCTTGTGTTGTTGTGTGTAATCTCATTACTCTTGTCAATCACAATCTCATTATTTCTTATGGATTTCAATTCCACAAAGGAATTGCACTAGACATGAAGTGCTTAGAAATTAGTATGAAGAATGGTTTGATACTTTGATTGATCATTTCTCCTACCTTCGTAACCAACATATATTCATCAAAATCAAATAAAAAAATATAGATTTTTGACGAAAAAGCAAACAACATAGTTAAAAACTTGGCACTAGTTTCAAATGCGGATGCCTCTATTTTAGGAAGGGTAAATTGGTCAGGTAATATTTAAAAAAGGATCAATAATAAATTAAATGAAGAAATGGGATGATAGAAAGTATGTTAAATTTAGATAGGGAAATAGAATATTTTGATGTTTAGATGAGGATATTGGCAATTTAACAAGTTTTGATGGGTAGATCAGCAATTCACCCTAAATTTTATAATAGACCGATCGTTCAAATTAAAAGAATCGTATCAGCGGATAGCTCCAAACCAAAGTCTAAACAAAAATAATAAAAACCAGTGCACTCAAACGCGCCGCTGTCAGAGCCGAGCAAACTCTGGCATGGTAGGGATGATGATAGACGGCGCCGGAGAAGAATCCGATGAAGTAGTCACACCCGGAGAATTTCTAGGCGAAGCCACTCAGTTCATCGCAGGGAAGGGTGCTTACGTCAGCCCTAACGGTCGCTCCCTTCGCGCGTCCCTCACCGGGCGGCGCAAGATGACACACCTCCGCCTTCTGGTTCCTCCGATAATGTGAGTGCGCCATTTACTTCTCTTTCCTTCTGGTCTCTGAGGTCTAGGGTTTATTGAGATTGGGCATATGTGACTCCGTTACTCTGTGACTGTGTGTGCTCTGATGGTTTTGTAGAGGTCGACCATAGAAATTGTGGGGCATAAAGCACATGGCGCGGTTCCTCAACCTGGATCGATTGTCATTGCTCGTGTAAGCGTTTGTACTTCTCTCCTTATGCTCTAACCTTTCAACTGAAGCAATGAAATGGAAATATGAAATATTGAAGAATTTTCAGAAATAATGTTGAAAGCTGGGTTCTTTGGACTTGATGTACTGTGAACATCATCAGTCTTATCTCTGTCCTACTAGTTAATTCCTTAAAGGTCTTAAATCATCAATCTTATTCTTTTATATGAAGTTATATTTGTTACTATTGTTGTAGCATTCAGGTCAGACTAGCTTTTGTTGGTAGTTTTTGTGGTCTCTGTGGTCTGACTTGTAATTTGCTAATATATCTCACTTGGCATATTAACTCGAATAAACATAGTAGGATCACAATTTCAAATATTAAATAATCATGTGAACTTTACTAATGTATCTGTCTTCTAAGATGCTGATTTGCAGTGCTTCCATAAGCCAGATTTTGCATTTTTGTTGTAGTTGACTGTTAACTAAAATAATCTTAATTTGGGATGTGGTTAACTTAATTTTGGTGAAGTACATAATGGTGTTAACATCGCAATGTTTGCGTACAGGTAACAAAAATAATGGCCCGGAATGTATCAGCTGATATAATGTGTGTTGATTCAAAATCAGTCAAGGAAAAATTCTCTGGCATTATAAGGTATACCAGCCCTTGTAGTAACTCTTGTCTCCAATTTATGACATGGCATGTTTTGTTGTTTATGAAAATTTCATGATGCTTTTGTTAATATATAAACTTTTTTGTACCATACTAGGCAACAAGATGTACGTGCTACTGAAATTGACAAGGTAGACATGTACCAATCTTTTCGGCCGGGGGATATAGTCAGAGCTGTGGTTGTATCCTAACGAAAACATTGACATATTACTCTGTATTTCTGTTTTTCTATTTGTTTTTATGGGTCTGCAATTAATGTCAATATCTTTTTTATTTTGGGCAACTTCAATTGTATTATTTTGATAGAATTGCTAGGCTTAACTTTGTATTAAGCTATCTCTGGGTGATGCAAGGGCTTATTACCTTTCTACGGCTAAGAATGAACTTGGAGTTGTTTCTGCCCAGAGCATTTCTGGTAATAAGAATATCACTACAATCATTAGATGCGAAAAAGTCCCCAAAAGAAAGTTTAGTGATTTTTTGCTATCATCGGTAATAAACTTTATTGTTTGTTCGTTGGTTATTTAATTATTGCATCAGGGGGTACAATGGTGCCTATCAGTTGGACTGAGATGCAGTGCCCACTGACAGGACAAATTGAACAGAGGAAGGTTGCGAAGGTCGATTAAATTTCCTTTATCAGGGAATTAGAAAATTACAAACAGGTACCTGAGTTTTTAATTTTACAATGTGGTTCTGGGATATTTGATACAGCAACATGTTATCTCATTGGTCTGCATGAACTTTTTAAACTCTTTTAGATTGTGTTTTGTTTCATCCCATGAACTATAACTACAGAACCAATATCAAATAATAGAACTGTTATCCTTAGGTTCATGTTGTTGTTCATCGAGTCAAAATTGTAATGAAACATGCCTTCTTTTGCAGAAATTCTTATTGCTTTGGTACTTGTGTTGCTGATATGGCTTTTGGCTGTCTATTGCAATGCACTTGTTCTATGTTGTTGAACATAACAAGCTCGGGAGTGCTAATGCGTGCTGAAAGATAATCCAGTGGAATGATTCTTTTTTTACATGTATACCTAGTTTTTAGGTTGATTACCATCTGCTAGTATGATTGACGCTTTTTTTTTCTTTTATCACCAAGTGAGCCTGAATTGGAATGCTATGTTCATTTTGATTGAAACGTTCTTTCTCAAAATACTGTCTTATTCTGATATTTTTTGTCTGTATTCTTTGATTACTCTGTTAGGTATATCTGCTTGATGTATTGTTCCGTGCGATATTTTTGTATATTATGCTAGAAACAAAATTAGAAATTAACGAGAAAATCAAAATCTATTCGGTAAATGCGGACAAAAATTTGTATGACAAACAATCATATAGATATTAACAACATTCTCTAAATTAAATGAATCAAAAGTTAACTTTAACCCCCAAGAAAAATTGCAGAACACAATTTTGTTGATGAATCCAACACGTGTTATAATTTTGCAAATAATTGTGCTGGATTTATATTGCAAGGAGCGGAGAGATCTCTTAGGCAGCCACAAAACCCTTCTTCGTCCATTGGAAGTGACATTGGGAGGGGGTGGTCAGGTATTATTCCAACCTATAATGAATCAATGTACAAGTTAAAAGGTGACATGGATAGTAAATTAAAATTTAACTTTCTTTTGCTATTTGGCCGCTAACTAATAGCAACTAGAAACACTCATGCCATGACATTACTCTTTTGTCCAGTCCATTACCCCTTCAATTTTCTTTTCTTTTGTTTACAGCGGGCCAAGAAAATTAAAGAGTCCCGTTTGTTCATAACAACAACAACAAAGCCTTTAATCCCAAATAAATAAATTGGGATAGGCTAGAAATGAAACCCAATCCGAAGCATTGTGACCATTCTGTACTGATATACAGAATAACAGATCATAATGCAGTATGCAGAAGCCTGTTTCCTGGTCAATATTTTCAGTTACAGTAAATGACAACTTGCTGAAGAAATCATATATTACTAACCTTATCAATATCAGTGTGAGCAGGTGTCTCATAGCGAGCCACAGTAACTGCTAATCCTGATCCATCAGACAGCTCAAAAACAGATTGAATCTTCCTGTTAAAGAGTGACATCAAATCATCAACCATTTTCATTACATTTCTCTGGTTCTTTTTTTTTTTGTGTGTGTATGCACATGAGAGAGAGAGAGAGAGACCCTTTTCCAAAAGTTGGTTCACCATACAGCACAGCTCTTTTATTGTCCTTCAGTGCACCAGCAAGTATCTCGCTTGCACTTGCAGTTCCTTTGTTAACCTATTAATTCCAAGGATAAAAAGAGCTTGCAATTATGCTTTTCAGTTATGCCTACTGGATACAGTAATCATGCATTAAACATAGTACCCACTACCCAGTATTTAAAGTTGCTGTTAATAACCATTACATAATATAGCATCAAAGAAATTGTGAGGAGTTTCAAATAAGACTAAGATGTCATTAAAAGAACAATACCAGCACAACTAATGGTTCTGAAGCAGCAACAGTATTGGCTCCATCGGCCTCATATATGTCACGGACCCCACGGCTGTCACATATATAAACTATTACTCCTTTCTCTAACCTACAAAAGAAGGATAATCATCGCTCATCAGCATAATCATCATAATATCATATCCCAATTGTTCAGTGAAAAAGCAAAAGAAAACCAAGAGTTTCCAAGTCTTGCAATAACAAAAAATTACACTCCATTCATTTCAACTATGGTATGTGTGTGTGTGTGAGAGAGAGAGAGAGAGTCTCACCAGATCTTGGCAATCTCAATTCCTTGAGGAAAGAGGCCACCACTGCATAACCAAATATTGTTACATCAATTTCAAAAGGTCTGTGGCTTATCATGTGAAATTATTTAACTACCTTTATCTATTTCAATTGAAATAGCAAAAAGATCACTAACCTGTTATTCCTCAAATCCAGAACAAAAGCTTTCACATTATCATTTTTTAGTTTATCAATGGCTTCTCTAACAGCTTCTTCAAGTCAGAAGAGAGAAATAATGAAGTTAATTGAAAATAACAATATTTAATTTGTAAAGGACAAAACAGTTGGACCCATTAGTAAGTTCCAGCTGTAGAAGTGAAGACAATAAAAGTAACTTATGCATAATCCATCATATTCAACTATGGTTTCCAATATTTTTCGCTGTTGTTTATTTTCCTGATCAGATCTGTTGGAAGTTTAAGGTGAAGTTAGGCATATATGCAAGATGGAGAGCATTTCAAGGTTATTTTGCAAAAACAACTTATATGTGTACAATTGAGGGTAAAATTGAAGCTTAACTGAAGAAGGATACAATTGATACAATTCAGAAAGTATATCTGGACACTTTTGACAGGCCGCAAAACAAACCTGATGCATTTTGGTTAAAAGTAGTTAGTTTAATATATCCAACTCTTGAGATTTCCTTCCCAGCACCGGGTATCTCACACAGAGTTGACTTTACTGGGTTTCGTAGGACCCTCTCCCTCCTGTGTTAAAAGTACAACAACAACAACAACAAGACCTTTAATCCCAAATAAATTGGGGTAGGCTAGAAATGAAACCCAATCCGAAAGCATAGAGATTAGAGATCACAAATATAAAAAAAAAATCAATAATAGCAATAGTGACAATGATAAATCAAATAAATAGATATTAATAAGAAATACATAGTAGAATAGTTCTTTTAGCAAAAAGCTTCAAAGTCACTAGCTTTTATTAATTCTTTTTTTTGGTTCAATCTGAGCTTATTTGGAAGTTTTTATAAGTGATATAGACTAGTCAGGGTCCTAACTTTTAAAGGTATGTATGCCTTTAACAAGACTGCAAACAGCACTCACAAAAACTTAGTGAGCCAGAATGCGACTATTCTTATACTAGAGAACTTTTTTCATTTAAGCTCAAGAGAAAGAAAATTACGTTAAAGCGACATGCTTAATCTCAGACCCTTTCTGAATGGTTAAATCCACTGAGCTTCCTTCTGGGCCTCTGTTGAAAATATTTCATGATAAATCAATTAAATCGGAAAATCCTTTACTAGGTTCAACAAAGCATTCAATAATGGATAGCAGCAGAAAGCTTTGCTAGACTTGAGAGAAATAACCATACCACATTGTTAATTTATATAAACAGTAAAACACAAGGAATATTTGTAGCTTACTTCCAGGTTCAATAATGTTTAAATTCTCAGTTGAGCCTAATCCATTTTGGTATACTAACTTCTCAAACTGGACCTGTATGGCTGTACCTGATAACAAAAGTATGATACCCATGAATTTATGAGAGCAAAGACTTACTGTAACCGGTCAGCAGCATCATATATGTCCATCTTTTCAGTAGATACATCATCTATAGCTAAAATAATATCTCCAGCAACTATTCTGGCCTTGTTAGCGGGCCCGTCTGGGTTCGATGACACGACCACAAAACCCTTGTCTGTCCCATCAAGTGCCCTTGGGTATGCAAATGACAATCCTACCCCTGTAAGGGCCGCTTTAGTGCCAGACTGCCTTCAAACAAAGTAATTTGAAGTTTAAAAGAGTTTGTACATATAGAAATTTATGAAATTTTTTCATGTACACCACATGGCACAAAATGAGACATTCACCGCTGCCTGACTAGAGATTCAGTGCAAGCACTGACAAAGGTAAAGATATCACATGTGTTTTAAACATATCTATGTTATCTGAATTCCTCTGAATTAATGTGACAGAAGCAAGTATTTTTAAGCAAAATCGAGAAATGTGATATATCCCATATTTAGCAGGGCTACACTAGATACTGTGCAAGGAAAACATATAACTTCTGTACAAATTTTAGGGACTTTCCTTAAAAACAAATTAGATAAAAAAAAAATAACAAAGGAGCCAAACCCGCAAGCTCTTGAATTTTTCTGGCTCTAGAAAACGAGTGAAAGGATCACCTAAGGTTGAAAGCATCTTCTTTATTGCAGCATCTTAAATAAAAAATTTACATCTTAGTTCTCGTAGTAAAAGCATACTAAGAAAATAAGGGCAACAAAATAGTGGAAGTTCTCCTACAGCTGATATCTACCCTAGACACATTGACAGTTATCAGTTGTAAACTATAAATGGAAATTTCATTTTATGAATTAACAATAAAATGATATCACCAGATTCATGTGAAGAAGTCTCCAACTTTCCTTCAACAGGATAAATAAAGTTATTTACATTAGGCCAAAATGTGTTGAGACAAATAAAAATATAATAATAATAAAAAGCTTGATATATCACCAGACAATACATAAACACAACTCTAAATTCTAATAGTCTTCTAGTTAGTCCTTATACTGTTATCCATCCTGGTGGTATGCATCATGCCTTGCAGGGAAAATAACTTTTCTCGGCGTCAAGACGAAAAAAAATTTTAGATATTAAACCAACCAAGCAGGCATTTTATTAAGAACCTGCAAAACAGTAAATCCTTAATATTAATAATAGAACAGTACATGTCTCTTCACGGGTATTCATAGGCTCATTTTTCAGTGCAGTTTCTCGGTATCTGAACCAACTTTGACCATTGAATGATTTATCATAATAAGCACGGTCAACTGCTCTCCATGCCTCCAAGAAAAGAAGGTTCTCCTCTGTCAAAGCACCTGTTAAAATCAGAAAAGTAAGAATTGCAATTACTTGCACTTCCTTCTGCAACTAACCAGCTTTAGTAGGAAATAATTGCATACTGACTATAACTTTTGCTCCCAAGAATTGCAATTTTGACTAAATTCTGACGAACCCTAATTTGTAACGCTAAAATGTATAAGCTTTGTTAAATTTCATCTGTGAGTACATAACATAACCAGTCTTGGTTTGCAGAAAATAAACAGACTTTAGAGCATACATGCAGAAAGTATGAGAAAACCCCCATAGGATATGAACTTCTGCACTTTACCGAGAACTTTCCCATATTTGCAAATTATGCACCATGTAAAACTATAGTCACTACAGATCACTCAACATTCCCCTTGGTACAATCATAATTATATGCAACCTAGAAGCTAATTATATGCAACCTAGAACCTAGAAGCTTCACATCAGCTCAATCTGGACTTCCCAAATAATCGCTTCTTAATAAGGAAAGGAATTTTCAGACATCTCAAGAGCATATATTATTCCAATGATTAACATGAAAGTTTCTGGGGAATCAATAATGCTAATATAACTATCAAGTTAGGTGTTTTGGAAATAATCTCAAAATGTTAAATGTCAATTCTAAACAGGCTAATAGTAATAGATCTGCCGTAAAACCACCTAAAAATCAAGCAGGCATGAAAAGCAAAGGGAAAACCAAGAAGAAAAAAAACTGTTAGCTCCATATTTAGAGCCATAATTGATAGTGCTACAGACTACAGAGAGTCTATACCTGCATCCTACTAGTAAAAACAATTAAATGAATTCACCAATAAGTACATACATGAAGGTGCCGTGCTGACTGTGAAGGAGATCGCCATTACAAAAATCATACCGACCACCAAGCGAACGAACCCAACCAATGCTACTTGTTTTGACTTGCCTCGACAGCGTGCTCTTTTAAGAACCCTGGTCTTTTGAATGACACTTGATAGAAATCTCTTGAAATTCAAATTGTAGTGAGAGGATAGGATCTCCAGTGGGTTTATTGCATGGAAAGATGAATTACATGAACTATGACTCATAGGTTTCTTTTCAAACACATGACATCTTGTTTTTCGGGATGCATTGGCATTCCCCACATATTGTAATGGTGAGTAGAGACAGCTGATATATATCCTTGCTACCTGTATATCCGAAAAAAAAAATAGAGGAACGAACAAGGTGTATACTAGTAAATTTCCACATAAAATTCATAGAAAAAAAAATAGTTTTCAGCCTTTAGGTGTCTAAACTGCCAACTGCCAAGACAATAGTACACCATCGCTCAGCAGTCAGCACTAAAGAAGCACCGACTGATTACCAGACCAACTGGTGCTGCTACAGTACTAATTTGCACTTGTGTTTTCATGGCCTTTTCTTTTCCCCAGATAGAATTATGGGACAAAATACATCTAAAAAACAAACGGATCAAGGGAACAGATGAAAATGCAACATAATTTACACGATTATCCTAAGAAAAATACAAAACTTTAAACCGACCAACAAAGAACAAGCAGAAAAAAAAAACTTTTGAAACAACCAATCCAACAGAAAAGCCAGAAATCAGAGCAAGAACGCTCAATTTTATACCTGACTACAGCTGGCCGTGCATCGATGAATGAATAGAAGATTGAAATTGAGGTCTCTTTTTTGGAAAGAAGAGAAGGGAGACGAGAAGAGGGGTCGTGGAGCTAAGATCGAAGTCGCTGTCTCCATCCCTGATTGGTGAGAGAAGCGCTAAGCCAGGACCCAGGAACCACCAATTGTAGAAGGAACCCGCGAAGTTTATATGGCGGAGATGGAACGGATAATGGCCATTCAACATTTCTCACCAGTCGCCTCAGCTTTTTCTCTGTAGAAAAAGCGAGAAATTTTAGTGCTTTTCAGACCTACGTGGCAGCTTACCTGGCGCTTATCAGGCCGCCATGTATTTTCTTAAGTCTGAAAGTGCTGGATTAAAAATTGAATGATCAATGAAATTTTCAAACGAAAAGAAAAAGGCCCAAACTAGCCCATGCATAGGGCTTTAATTAGGCTTACTAGATGGGCCTAAAATGCCCAAAACCGGATCCGATTGAATCCGACCCGGTCCAATTTAACCTGGCTCCGATCTGCGCTTTATGAGCCTCAATTGCAATTGCACAACCGAAGAACTAAAATACGAATTCCTAAAAGTTCCATTGGAGGAGAGATTAGAGAACATGGGGAAACAAGAGGGAGGAGAAGCTTCCTCCAGCTCCGCTCTCACCATCCCCACCAGCCTGACAAACGCTAACCCTAAGCCAAAATCTACACCAAAGCGTTTCATCCACTTGCGGACCCCACTTATGGTGCGTGCTGTCTAGCTGATAGTGCTGCTGCTTCCCTCTCTGCTGATTTGCTGGTACATTATGGCCATAGTTGCCTCGTACCAGTGACATCTTCATTGCTTCCTGCATTATATGTGTTTGTAGATATACGGGTGGATGCTCTGAGGTTGGCCGAATCGATACGAAATGCATTTCGGGACACATCTATACCAATTGCTTTGGCTGGGACAATACAGTTTGTTTCAGCTGTGGACTCAGCCCATGAAATTTTAATGTCAAATGGGTATGATCAAATTCATGTGCCGCAAGCTAAGCCGCTCTCTCCTGGTGAAGTGCTCGGCTGTACTGCACCAACTATACCCAAATCAAAGAATGTTGAGGCTGTGGTTTTTGTGGCGGATGGGAGGTTTCATCTTGAGGCATTCATGATTGCAAATCCTAAAATCAAGGCATTCAGTTATGATCCTTTCTTGGGGGTGCTGATTTTGGAGGAGTATGATCATGAAGGCACAAAAAGATGCAATATTGGAAGCCAGGAAGGCGAAAAATTGGGGGGTTATACTGGGCACACTAGGTAGGCAAGGAAGTGCTAAGGTCTTAGATAGAGTTTTGGAACACATGGAGGAGAAGGGCTTTGATTACACAATTGTTCTCATGTCAGAGATTGCTCCTCAAAGAATTGAGCTTTTTGGTGATTCAATTGATGCATGGGTACAAATTGCTTGCCCAAGGCTGTCAATTGATTGGGGCGAAGCATTTAAGAGGCCTTTGTTGACTACATTTGAGTTTGATGTGGCTATGTAAAAGGCTGGTGGGAGAAGGATTCAGGCAGTTGTGGGACCAGTGGTTGTGCCGGTTGTAGCTGTGGGGATGCAAATCCGGAGGAATATACTATGGATTACTACTCTCAAGATGGAGGGAAGTGGATTAGTTGTTATATGAAAAAGAAAACTTCAGCTGGAGAGAGGAACAGAACTGTAGAAAGAATTGGTAAGCTGATTCCTGTACGTTGTCATCTGTAGAGTTTCCTTTTACTATTTACAGGGACCTAGCTGGCATGGTACCTAGTTGGTGTTATTACAGTATTGGTACCAAGTCATGGGTTGTTAATTTGCACCCTTGAAATATTTTAAAAGTTAGATGTGCAATTTAGGAAAATAAATCTATAAAGGAAAAAATCTGGTTTATTGTTACATCTTGAGTACATGCTGGTGTGGCTTGACAGGCCCTAATTTGATAACTTCTGTCATATACTTATGTGTGTAGTAGAGAATTTCCAGAGTTTTTAGTCACTATTCCAACCGGACGGTAGTCTAAACATTTTCTTTCAGGATGGTAGTATAAACATTTTTTTCCAACAAGTTGGCAGTTGAATTTTATGTACTTGTGGGCTTGAACATTGAAGTGCAAAATTATATATTTCTGTCACCATTAATTGTTGAATTATTTGTGCTAGTTGCTAAATTCTGATACGTGTGGTAAAAAAGTAATTATTTGATTTATGTTTCAATGCATTTTGACCAGGTGCAAGAAATGTGCAACTGAAGCAATGATTGCTGTAGAGTGCAGAACTGCAGACTTGTTCAATGGCCTTGTTCCAGGCTGTCAATTTTTTGAATCAAATAAGCTATATTTGCTTTTCTGTGAAAAATGTGCTTGTAACCTGTCAAAACCTCAAAAGGTATCTAAAATTCCACTGGCGGAAAGAATAGAAAATTTTGCAAACCCTCCTTTTTCATTTTTTTTTCTTACGCTGCCTTGGATCCTTACTTCGGACAGAGGAAGATAATTTAATCTTTTATATTGAAGGATTATGGGAATTAGTTGGATATGTAATGTATATATGCCATTTGTATGCTTTATTTACATGATGTTTCCATATTGGTTCAAAAGGTTTAATGCTATGTGAGACATCTTCACTTCAAAAAAAAGCCTCATTTTGTATTATTTTCTTGGTTCAATTTGACTTGCTGATAAATATATATTGTATTGTTGTTGTGTTAGATTCTACAATGGATATGAAGAACTGTAATTGGAAACTAATGCACTTGCAACAAGAGAGTTTTGGTGATGCTGCAGTATAGTCGATTATAGTAATAAGTTTGTGGTTTGAGAAATGCTTGGTGAGGTTAAAATTCAATGTTCAAGTATAATTTGGGAAATTTTATTTTATATAATATAAATAAAATATATATTATAATGATAAAATATTAAAAATATATTAAAAAATATAAAATTTTATTTAAAATAATATATAATGTGTTATTTTGTTGAATAATTTATGAATAAAATATTTTTTTGAATAAAAAATACACTGTATTAAATTGATGAATTATTTATGAAATATTTGGATAAAAAATAAATTATATTTATGTAATTTATGGATAAAAAATAAATTATCGCGAATGTGGTGACTATGTAGTCGATAACCGAGTGGAAATGCAAATTAAGCGGAGGTTCCAATGACTGAAACTCTGACAAAGACAATAAATGATGAGTCATAGAAACTAATCGTAACCTCAATATAAATCATAGAACCAAATATAGGAGGCTAACCAAGTAATGTTTTAACCAAGTAATGTTTTTCTGGACAGTAAATGAAAACGAAAGAAAAAATAACATAGTGACGGTAGAATATATAGCTCACACTTTATTTTGAAACCATAACGACAATGACCAGATGAAATATATGACCAATAACAAAGAACAATAATATTCCAAATTTCATATAAGAAAAATATCTGGGCAATTATTGCTTCGTCACACAGTTTTAGTCGGCAGTTTTGTCGATTTGTACTTTAAGAACCATTGTTAGAGGTGGCAATCGGGCGGGCGGGTCGGGTTCGGGTTCGGGTTGGGCGGGTCGGGTCGGTTTGAGTCGAGCCGACCGGGTCGGGTCGGCAATTTACATATTGTTTTTTTCGTCGTTGATAGAATTGATTGGATTGAAGGCCACTCTCTCGGGTCGGGTCGGGTTCGGATCGAGCATCGGTTTGAGAGGGTCCGGACGGGTCGGACGGGTTTGTCGGGTCGGGTCGGGTTCTGCCACCTCTAACCATTGTACACCTCTCAGAGCAAGAGAATTGACAACTAACCAACCAACGGAAAAACACCATTAGGCCCCGTTCGATTTGGTGGCTGGGTTCCATGGCACTAATTTTATTAGACTTTGGGGTGTTCGGTGACAAAATGAGAAACTGGATTTGTACTGTAGCTACTGATAAAATTAGAACTGATGCAGAAGTGGCACTGCTATTTTGTTTTAGGTGATGGAACCTCTCACCGAAGCCCCCTTGAGAATTTGGCCTTTTAGGCTTTAACTTATAATGATTGTAAAGCAGTCCAAGATATATAAACCAATACATAACTCAAATATTTTTATTCAAGTATTTAAATATCTCTTAAACAAAGTTGGTTCAGTCAAAAATTTGACAAATTAATTAGTACCAAAAAATAGTACAACAACTGAAGTATATAAAATTCTGCTTAAATAATACGTTTCAAACTTCTATGAAATCAACAGCTTTCAACGATATCATATTATCAGTTAGATGTTAAACTGACAAAGGTATGATTATGTTTACCCTAACAATTAATAAATAACCTCTCCACACAATGCATTGCAATCCAGCAATCATTGATAGATCTAGCAACCATTCAACTGATTATTAACAGTACCACAATAAAGAAAGGAAAGCACGAAGAAAGCAAGAGTAGACATACTAACAAATGGCTTTATTAAAGCTCCTCAGCGAGATAATTCTCCATGATAAGAAAATAAAAACAAATAAAAACGACATAACATAGGCAAAACAACAAAATCACGCCATGTAATAAAGCAGCTTACAAGACTCTTATTTTATGGATGCACAGAAAGCACACAGCGAAGGCAACCACCTTCATGCATCAGATCAAATGCCTTGTTGATCTCAGCGAGTGTCAGGTTGTGTGTGATGTACTCATCCACCTTAATTTCCTGCAATAATCAACCATTGTTAGAGCTTCTTTCAAGCCCATATTCACTGATGCATCATAACAAGCTAATAAAGCATATGTTACTGCAGTACCTTGTTCATGTATTTGTCAACGAGCCAAGGAACCTGAGAGCGGCTCTTGAAGCCACCAAAGGCAGTACCTTTCCAGACTCTGCCGGTTACAAGTTGGAACGGGCGAGTGCTTATCTCCTGTCCTGAAGCTGCAACTCCCACTATCACGGATGTGCCCCAGCCCTGTAGAAGTAAAGCATTTGAGAGGAATAATGACAGAACAATTCACCCAAAGAAGCAGATCCAAAGTGTAGTTAGTTTTTTTTTTATCCGAGATTTGCATATGAAACAAAAATCTGTGAGGATTAACTGCTACTTTAAATGTGAAGCAGTAGTACAGTATGTGGCACTGGAATCTCACAAAATAGGGCATCAAAAATGTTTTGGGCATTTGCATACCATACCTCGCTGTTATATTAGTGCAATGTGAAAGATGTAACTGTACTAAAATGTAGCCATGCAGATGTATCAGATAGCAGTAGCATACGTTGGTTTAAATGCAAATAACATGCACTTAGTTTGTAAACTATCTTAATTAGATAGAAAATGCTTTTCCCGTGATTAAAAAAAAATTAAAAATATTCTTAAGTGCATGATATTGAGACACTAAAAAAGGATTGTGTACCTTGTGGCAACACTCCAAAGCAGCACGCATAACAGAAACATTTCCAATGCATTCAAAACTGTAATCGACACCACCATCAGTTTGGTCAACAATCACTTGTTGTATTGGCTTGTCATAATCTTTTGGATTAATAAATTCAGTCACTCCAAAGTTCTTTGCTGAAATTCAAATTAATACAAGCAAAAGCGTAAACCATTATCGTCATATAAAATACAAGGATTATTATGATTTAAGAAACAAAAACTATATTCCCAAGTACAAACATAAGATTTTGTATAACTGACAACTGTCTATCAGGATAAATTAGAAGAAGAAAAATCAATAATATAAAAGATGACTAAGCAATGTTCAAACATAGACACTACCACTAAATTCCTGAGTACCTAATCGTTAGCATTATGCGAACAGTTGTCATTCTTAAGAGCAGCTTATGAAAACAAGCAAATTGAAGCCCAAAGAAAGGGGGAAGGCACAAGGAATGAGAAGTTTACCAACATCAAACTTCTTGCTGTCAATGTCTATTCCAATAATTCGAGAAGCCCCTGCTGTTTTGGCTCCCTCAGCAACCTAACAAAAAACTTATTATTACACAAGAATGGACTATTCATCATGTTCATGAAATATTGTTCAGTGGGTAACTAACCGCTAGTCCCACAGTACCAAGGCCAAAAACTGCCACTATTGAGCCTGGTTCCACTTTAGCTGTATTCCACACAGCTCCGAGTCCTAAAGTAAGATGACAAAATGTTTACAAAGTGAATATAGCCCCTTGATGCTTCCTTATTTAAAAAAATAACTTTGTGCTGAAAAATATTCAGTTTTATCCTACTACTACAAACAGAAGTTGATTTCAGTTGATAAACAGGAAAGTGGCCAACAGCATACAAATTTCCTATGTAAATTTATCATCTGCAGAAAAAGGATAAATAAAATACCTGTAGGAACACCACAACCGAGCAAGCAAACTTTTTCAAGAGGTGCTTGAGGACTTATCTTGGCGACACTAACATCATGCACAACTGTGTACTGACTGAAGGTAGAGGTTCCCATGAAATGGTAGATGGGCTTTCCATTAATGGAGAACCGACTCTTGCGGTCATTCATCATAACTCCTACACCGGTAGCTGCACGGACCTTGCCACATAGATTTGTCTTCCCTGACTTGCAAAACTTACACTCCCGGCACTCTGCTTGATAGCATGGTATGACATGGTCGCCAGGTTGGACCTCAGTAACACCCTCACCAACACTCTCCACAACCCTGCTCAGTCATATCAATTAAAAAAAAACAAAAGAAGAAATTGCAATAACTAAATCTCATACATACCCATTGAAAATCCTATTTTTTTAGTCCTCCTTCAGAACAAGAGTTCTCAAGTAGCCCAACAAAACATACAAAATCATTAAAACATGGCAAAGTATACTTCGTAATTACCCATGCATCTGATCGCAACATTCCAGAACTACATCCCTTCTTCTTTCCAAGCACAATAATCATGCAGAAGAGAAGGCACTCGGATATTTCTTTACAAAAACTAGATACATAGTATCTATTAGCTTCAGAATGAAATATCTGGAGAATAGGTCTAAAGTCTCAAATTATTAATTGACCCCTTTGGGTATATATAGAGCATACATGTAATTTCTGTAAAAGTCCCTAAACTTATAACAAATACCAACAAAATATATAAGCTCTGAGTACATGTAATTTCTGTAAAATGGTGTTAAACCTCAGAGAGTCTAATGTGTCAGGCTCCCAAAAATAGTGATATTTATTTTCAAACAAACCGAAAAGATGGTAAGTGTGCTTACCCAGCAGCTTCATGACCAAGAATGCATGGGAAAAGTCCCTCTGGATCCTGTAATTAAAATAGTTAGTTTAACACGAGTAAAATGTAGAGAGCTAAAGAGAAATGCCATATGTCAATTATTCAGAAAGAAATTGAAGGTACAAAGTCTAATGCACTGAAAGAAAATAGCACAGAATGATAGCCGGTAAAACTCTCTTCCATTTCCTTTCTTTTCAAAATATAATTTGGAAAAAGGTGTTAACCCCAAGGATATTGGGGTGGACATACAGATATTTTGTTTCAATAGAAACTGGTAATAATAATAGGCCATGTGAAGGGTATTTGCTACATCTTTGACCCGACCTTTGATAATAATATAAGTAAAACGTTCAAAGGACTCGAGAGGACAACAGCGAGTCAGCTTGAGTTAACCTCAGCACATAAATAAATTTCCAGATGACATATGACGTGGATGAATAGCCATGATACAATTTTCTTCATCATATGCATTCAGATGTACTTTTCTTCTCAGCTGATACCAGTTATTATTCAAATAACTAAATAAGCAATCCTAGGTTACTCTAGATTAGAAGGACCAATCTTTTAAAAACTATATCAATTTTAAAAACATTACTCTGATAGGACACAAGCAGGAGTATTGTTCAGAGTCGAAACACAATATTTCAGCATAAGTACTAGAAAGGGAGCTTTAAGTCATATATGAGAAATCAAATTGGTAATGGTAGTTGTAAAAATGAAGCACCTTGATCAAATATGTAAGCCTGATAAGAGAAAACATTTGTATAATCCAAGTTAATAGTGAAGCATCGTAGACAAAGGCAGAAGTCAAGTCCTTGTAGTGACAAAAAAAAAAAAAAAATCTACGCAATCCCAAAAGTTACTGCGCTCGCAACCAAAACCAAAATCTAATTAAATAAATTAACAAAATCACTGCATGTAACAGCTACATAACTACCTAACTTTAATAGCTCTAGCAACTGATACTAAGACGAGAACAAGAACATAGCTCGAAAATCAAGGAGAAAACAATGCACAAACAAATCCATGATTATCTAAACAGGACTCGATGAAAGATCTAAACTGCTTCGAGAAAATGACACAAATTAGATAGAATGAAGACCTTTCCGCTCCAGGTGTAAGCGTCGGTGTGGCAAAGCGCGGTGAAGAGGATCTTTACCCTCACCTCCCCGGCCTGAGGTGGCGCCACCTGAACATCCTCTATCACTAGCGGCTTGTTCGCTTCCCATGCCACCGCAGCTTTAGATCAAACGCAAAGAAACAAAACACTAGAAAAATCAGAAAAACGCAGGAGAAACGAGAGATAAGCATAAGAAACGGATCGATTTGTAGGTTGAGAGGCAGTTAGGTGCCAACCTTTGCAAGTGATAACTTGACCCTGAGTCGCCATTAGAGGGATGAGAGAGGAATGAACGAATAATTGAACGGATGGATAGGATTCGGATCAACCAATCAAGCACAAAAGCGCAAATAATTAATAGACAGCTAATCGAACTGTGTAAAATTGTAATGAAGGAGAGGAGATCACACGAATCCACGCTGTCACTACCAGTGACGCAGTGAGTGGAGCGGTTATAAAAAACAGATAGCCGTTTGATTTTGATCGGATATTCCATCAGAAATGGTATAGAATGATAAAATGGACCCACTTCCCATCTACTCGGAACAATTAAGGGCGTATTCGGATGTACTAAATTTGGTGGGAACAAATGGGTTTTTTATTTCAATGAATAAAACTTTCCAGTATCCCTTCAGATGCATTTTTTTTTGTCCAATGGGTTTGGATAATTTCACCCATCAAATCTCATTTTACATCCATTATGATGGGAAAAATATAATTGGCTCAGACCTAATTTTTTTTCCATCCATTTTTTAAAGAGCAAACAAAATTTCCCTCAGCTATTCCCATTTGACAACCGAACAACTAATCTCAATTACTTTCCCTATGTTATGTACCCATCTTAGAGTTTTTAAATGGACCGATCGGTCTAATCTCATTTTACATCCATTATGATGGGACATCCCCTAGTCTCGAAACACAAAAAATAACGACCGATTCGTGGAACCATTTGAATACCCTTAGCCGACAACCGGAATTACGGTTATGTACCATGTTAGGCCGGTCCTAATCCGTGCCATGGCCGTCTGCCTTACCTTGGTCCAATCCAATGATGGGGCGGTTCTCCCTTCATCCAAAATCGGACTGTGTAGCACGTCCCGTGCGAACCCGTATGGACCGTGGATCGGACCCCCATCCGTCCCCCCCCCCCCCCCCACCCCGGACGGACCCACCCCACCCGACCAGACCGACCCATCCAACAACCCTTTTACCGTTAGATTAGAATATTAGATTTATCCCATCCAACAACCCTTTTATCTATTTTTAGATTGGTGGTCATTTAAATTTCATACAATTTCATTATCGTTTGATAGTCCATCAAAATCCACAAATTAGCAAAACCCAAAAACACAAGAAGAACAAGTTCAATTTAAAAGACTAAAATCAACATGATGGACTATTTGATGAATTATTTGATTAAACCTTGTGCAAATTCCGGGTTATAACTCCACCTATGTTTTTTACATAACATGAAAATATTATAAAATTTTATCATCAATAATTTTTGATAGGTATTAATTTTTAAACACATTTATAATTTTTTATTTAAAAATTAATAAATATTTTTAAGATTTATTTTATATTTATTTAGAGTCCATTATTATATTTTTAAATAATTGAAAATAAAAATTCGAATTAGTTAAAAAATATTATCAAAAATAACTCATTGTCAATGGATCCCACTCTTTTCCAAAAAAAAAAAGAGAGAAGAAGATAAAACATCAAAACTTGAATCAAGCTGTGATGTGGACCTGTGGAATCGGGTAGGTCGGATCAGTTTGACCTTCTGGAAGTAATCGTTGGATCAATTTATATATTGTGTTTTTTCAGATTTTAATATATTTCGATTTGATTGAAAGTCATTTGATTTCGGGTCGGGTCGGAACAGGTCGGGTCAGTTTGATTTTTTTTTTTTAAATCAAGTCGGATCAGATTCGGATCCGAACGGATTTCGGACGGATTTCGGGTCGGGTTCTGCCAATGTAAACTATAGAAATGCAAAACTTGCTCTGTGGTTCTTTGTTTCAGTAAATAGTAAATCCGCCTGGTGGTCTTTTTCTCTGACCTAGGAAGTTAAAGCCCAAATACCATTTTAACTTTATTAACAAGGCCAAGTTAAGTGTTTGAAGTTTGAACCCCAATATAATATTCGAAGAGAGTAAAACGTATTGTAATTTCTGAACGAACAGGGCCCATTGTCAGCCTCACAGAGAAGAATGATGCACACTCGGTTTTCCTCTTTCTGTTTTAGCTCAAGTGAACCTAGCGCACCCAATATCCAAATTCAAATCTGTCAATCCCTGTAGCTTTCTCTACTATATATTCACATCTTTTAAAGCACTTTATATAAATAAAATATTCATATTAAATGAACCCCACCCCATAAATCTAAAAATAGATATTGATTTCGATTGACTGTAGAGTACTAACTCTACTGCTTCCCCTCAACAGCTTAATCTCAAAGCAATTGAAACAATTTTTGAAAGCAAGAAATCAAGTTCCTTTTAATTTTTCATTTCCAATTACGATGTAAATGTGAAAGTTGTCATTTTTTTCATTCGGTTGTCGTTGATGTTTTTCTTTTAAATTTTCATCACAAGAAGAAGACGAAATTTTACTGCATTAAAATAATATTAAATTATTATAATGCTACTTTTCCATGCAATACAAATCAAATTTGTCAAACTAGTTAGTGTTTGAGTTTGATTTGAAATCTTCATTGAGCTAGTTTGATTTGAAAAATATAAATAGTTTCAAACTAACATGAAAGTTTAAATTCAATTTGTTTAAATTTAAATTAGTTTGATTTGATTAGTAATAATTTAAAATAGAGTTGAAAATTGAATGTATGAAGTTTGATATTAGAACATGTTTCTCTTCATTAATGTTGGATCCTTCATTTTGTAATTATGTTAGATTTTTAATTTATGGGCTCAATTTTTTTGATATTTCAAATCATGCAATATATTAGAATTTCTTTAGAGACCGATAAACTTTACCACAACTAATTGAAAGTCTGTGTTATCGGATAGAATTAAAATTCATCAACAGATATCTAGAATTCAAATATTTTTTCATATATCAGGACGGTCCAAACAACATCAAGATTCAAACTCCATTATTTGCAAACCAGTTTCGAACGAATTATTCATATTTTGAGTTTAATTCATATCTAGTTGAAACTGAACTTTTCGATTTCAAATAGTTTTAAATTGAAATATACAAACTTATTATAAATTATTTTCAAATCGAACACGAACAAAATATAAATTATGAAATTCTGTTGTCAGCCCTCAACTCATCGCATCCAAAAATATATCCATGTATACTTTATTAGCTCGCAAAATGAGATGAGAATTAACTCATCTTGCTGCAACTGCAGTTGCGCGACAGTGATTGCTCTATAATCCAAGATTGATCACGTAATCAGCTCCAGATTTGTTCAATTAGAAATAAAATCGGAGATCGTTTCCAGATTATAATTATTTTACCTTAATCCAGACTTCAATTAACTTCCTAGAGGTTTGGCACATTCCAATTACTGGAGGGAGCATTTTTGTTGGGACAGCGTAACATGGCTTTTTGTAAGGACTGATTTGTATAAACCAGAAAAAATATTGGGTCTGGATCTAATATTTGTGATACTACAAATTAATTTAGGGGTAGATGTATAATTGTAGTTAGAACTGTGGTAAATATCTAATTTGAATGAATTTAGAGTTACAAATATTTAAATCTTAATTTTGAAATGATAAATTTTTAAATCTCCAACTTAAATGTTAAATGTGATCTAACAAAATTAGTTTATATTAATCATAATAACTTAAAAAAAAACTGTACTTTTGCATTTAAAATATCAACTGTAAATATCCGTACAATGTAGGAAAATAGTGTTCTGTTTATTTCATCTACTTTTACACTATTTTTTGTGGAGCAGATTAAAAAGAAATATAAAGAAAAACATCAACGAAAAATATAAACATTAGTTAACTCAAGCTTCTCCTTTTACATTATAAAAATCATTATTCTTATAGGTATACACTGTAATTAAAAAAAAATAGTCATGTGAGTTATTGCAACCTTTTGAACTGGGAACCATAAAGTGCACTGTATATTTTTTCTTTCAAAAGCACCGTTTGATCTAATTATTTTATTTGAATAAGATCGGGTCGATCGTGATCTTTTCGGGTTGCCATGATTCATTCGAATCAAATCGGATCAAAGAAATATTATCCTGCTTTAAAACAAATCGGATCATGAAAATAATAAAACAATGATGATGTGACTCTCCTAAACTACATATGATGGGTTATTTTGACCTGGATCGGTATTCTTTGCGGAGAATCTCCATACGAAGATCTTTGCATGGAAATCACAACGGTTGTAGAAAGTCTAAATATGAATTTTGATGCACGGAGTTATTTATTACTATTAAATTAAAATCGTTGATAGATGATCTTATTGCATAAAATAAAAAAAAACCACATTTACAGAATTTGTTCAGCTTCTCACATGATGTGAGTTGATTTCAACCTTGATATGGTTTGGTCAAGTTTTTGGGCCGGGCTTAGTTTGAAATAATATGGACAAATAACAAAGTTTTGCTTGGGTCTAGAATGAAGGCGATTTATCAGTGATTGTAAAATTAGCACAATGCATGCTTTCTTGTATTAGCTCATGGGCACTTTTTTGTGATGATCGTGCAAGGTGTGAAAGTCAGTTGAGGGCACAAAAGGCGTGTCTAACTTGCATATTTTATTAAGGTATATGAATATTTAATGTTTTACTATTAATTAACAACGGCAATTATATTTTTTGCACAATTTTTCTTTCTCTGTTTTTTTGTTTTGTTTTGAATACTAATTTTTAATTGAAACCCCTATAAATTGTGCGAACAAGAAATATGGTTCACGACTTGGCATATGAAAAAAAAAATTAAGTTTTTTTCCTTGCAAAAATGACACTTGAACAAAGATCAAATTTATAAAATAAGTTATTGGAGCAAACCCAAATAAAAAATAAAAAAATATAATATTTAAATTTTAATTAATAAATTTTGGTAAAATCTTTTATGGATTTTATAGGTATAAATATTTATTAATTTATAAAAGTTTTTTTTACATATAGTGCACATAAAATTAAATACAACCAATTTTTTTATTTTAGCAATTTGATTATAAGAGTAAATCGAAATGCATAATATTTTTCATAATATTGAAAAATTATATTTGTTTTATTGTAGTAAAAGAATGTATTGAAATTATAATATAATATAATACAAATATTGAATAAGTAATATATCTTTAGAGATGATAAAGATTTTTCACTCCTAAATAATCAACAGGAAAACAAATATTAGCAACGTGTTTACTAGCATGAGCACATTACAAAGTGCAGTAGATGGCTTGGCAGAATATATAACGGATAAAAAAACTGAATTCGCTAAAAATCTCTTAGATGTTATAATTTTTACATGTTAGTCTTTATGTTTTAATAAAATATATTAGAGAGCATAGAAAAAAATTTGAAGTTTGGTTTAACTGACAAATTCAACCATGAGGATAAGTTGATAAGGAGCTGGACAAAATTTTCTAGAGCCATGATAGAGAATGATTTATGAATGGCAAAATTTAGAACGCATGGAGAACCATTCAATTCAAGATTTGGACGCAATTTAGATTTTGTTAAGGACCTCAAAAGTTGAAACAAGCAAATTTAAATACAAAAATTTACTCAATTTGTTTGTTGAAGGCTTAAAGTTGAAACTGAATCAACTTTTCATCTATGGATAAAAAAATAGGTCAATAATAAAATAACATAAGGTATTGATACTTAAGTAAATAAGTGTGTTTTGTTGTATGTAACATTCTTAGTAATTGAATAAGAACTTTTAATTTAAAAATGATATTTATCTATTAAATGAATTTACTACAAATTAGAGCGCAAAATATTAATTCTTTCATATTTTGATCTTGCTTTCACAATAATTATATAAAAAATAAAATTATGTATGCTATTCTATAATATATTTTTGTCGAAAAACCTTCTTCATAGTTATGCCTGCTATAATTTTCTTGCTTCTCATCTTCCATTGGTCGTGTGCTCATTTTTAATTAACTAGTTAATTTTTACTCACTAATTTTAAATTATGTGTTATTTCCTATTACTCATAGATGAAACAAAAAATATTCTTAATAAATTGAATTTGTTCATGAAATAGGGCATCAACACTATTTTCTTATTATTTTGTTTATTTAAATTATTTATAATTGTTGGATTTAATTATCAGTACGCCCATTATGGGAAACCCGAATCCAAACCCAACCCGTTATAAGATTGAACAGATGCACTGGAGAGGTGCATTGAACAGGTGCACTGGAGAGGTGCATTGAACAAGTGTATTGAGCAGATGCATTGGCTTATAAATATACACTAGTATACTCTCTCTCACAGATTATCAGAAAAACGAATCTGTCACTATTATCAAAGAGAGAGAGAAAGAGAAAAGATACTGTTAAGACTTGAAGAATTTAGGTGTGATTTCTTGTAGAACCAAAGATAGTGATGTATTGGTCGAACCGCTTCCGCACGAAGATTAACGGAGCAACTTGTAAGTTTTATCCGTTAAATATTACAATAATGTAACAACTTAAGGACTTACAGCATTATAATTTCAACATATTAATCCTCTTTAATGAATTATATATTAAGTTGAGGCAAAGAAATAAGAATTTTAAATAACCAATAAGTTTCGTTTTCTTCAAAAAATTCTATGCTGATAACATATTTTTTTCTGTTTTACCCAGGTTCTGTCCGAATTAAAAAGAGCAACCATTTCGCTTTTCTTTCCCCGATTTTGCACGCAGAGCCTAAATTGAAAAAAAGAAACGTTAATGACTTTTCGTATAAAAGTTTTTAACTGAGAAAATGTACTTTCGTCATATTATTATACACCGACACCGAGCTCTTGATCACCTATAATAAACATAAATTCAGAGGAGGGGAGAATGTTATTTTATAACTGACGTTAATTTGTAAATTTATTGGAGGAAAATTTTGGTCCGATTCAAGAAACTCGTCTGACATGTTGTCCCACCCGTCTAATTACTGTCTCTACTATATTTCTGAATTAATATAAAAATATACATATAAATAAATTATGAAACCCACTAATCCACCATTAAAATTTATTCTTATAATCAGAAATACATAAAAAAAATCTCCTAGAGAAGAAAACAAATTACATAAAGATTGCCCATGCTTTTACTAGCGAATCTCAACTCCAGCATTTATGAAGCTTGGGCTGGCTGCTGAAAAAAAAAATAAAATTGGGAGCTGAGTGGGTGCACTCCTTGGTGCACATTTTAAAAAACACCCTCTCAATCCTCTTATCTAAACAGCATTTAACGGCTTTTTAAATCACTTATCTCTCCTCTATATTAAATGCAGACATTTTTCTCCCTCTCGCCAAATGATGCATTAAGTTAGCTTCTTTAATATATTAAACAATATTTACATCGTTGTTGTAGTTAGAATATATATTACGTGACTCCAAAAAATAATATCTTGTTATAATAATTGTATGGAAACTAGATATTTTATTTTATTTCTACAAAAAAAGTTCTTAATTTGTTTTTATCAAATTATCTCTCTGTTTATATATCAGTTGAAATATTTTTAAGTTATGTTATTAGATACCCCCTAAGCATGAGATTTACTTGTCAATATATTCATTAAAAAATTTAAATTGATGTTGTGTGATATATATATTGTGATTTTTATTAACGCATTATTTAGTTTGATTTATACCATATATAATATAAACCTTGCTACTTTGAAGATATCGTTTTTTTTTTTACAAATTCAAAAGTCTAATTTTCATTCTTTTTATCCGCGTGATTATAGAGGAGTTTGCAATTCAATTGAAACATCTTCATTTCAAAATATATGAGGATTGAGGAGTAATTGAATGGAAAAGCATGGAGTCGATTATAATTCTACCACGTGGAGCAACTATGCCGTTTTAATTTGGTGGAAGAAAGAAAGAGTGCGCAACAAATAAAGAAGAGGCTACTTCAAAAAAAAAGGATTTAAACAAAAGTGCAAATGACACTTTAAGTTAAATCAGTTTTTTTTATATAATTCCAAGTATAGTAAAAAAAATTTAGTTAACCGCAAAAATATTTTGTGTGGTAGAGACTGCACTTGCAATAGTCAACGTTTTAAAATATGAATTTCAATATGTATACGATTAATCATTGCATAATGCATATATAACAATGTGAATGCATATATAATTCAATACGTAGATTATAAATGAGAATATATATTCTTAAAATATTTAAATCAATCATTTATTTGTAAAAAAATCTTATAAAATAAAAAAATATAAAAAATATTAATATAATTTTAATTTTTTTTATAAAATATATCATATAATATCACACATTATTGAATATGTAAATTAATATTTATATACATATAATATCACATCATATAAACATAAACAGCGCATATATAATAATACTGGCCGCATTTTAAAACAATTATAATAGATGATGATTTGACTGAAAAGTTTTGACGAGTAACACACTGCACGCTTGTCTATGCGTACAAAGTTGTGAATTTTCAAATTTTAGCTGAAAAGTATTCAAAAATTTAAATTTGAATGATTTGACTGCATCTTTGCCTTAAAAAATACAGCCATGATATTCCGAAATTCCGAACATACTGCTACCTTAAGAATATCAAATTAAGTAACATGTTCTCAATTTGAGTTGAAGAATAATAAATGTACAAAATCGAAAAAAAGTTTCTTTTACTAACTAGTAATCCTGTTTGGGAGAACTGGAGAAGAAGAAAAAAGAGACATAGTTTAAAATTTTTCCAATTATTTTTCTAAATTCTACTTCAGAAACCTACAAAAGTGCAATGAAACACTTTCTCATTGGAAGCGGCATTAACAGCGTCAACAAAAATAACTTTTTTCGTCTAATATATATAAAGCTCAGTTAACGGCGTTAACAAACCATGATTGAATATTTGAATTAAATCTGAAGCAGGATACCGATACACTCATACCCACTGGTACACAGGTGATGCGATCGAAACCCTCTTAATCTACAGCCAATGCATGGCAACATTTTCTTTTTTTTCTTTAACAAAAATATGGCAAACCTATTCTCAGTCAATTACACAAATCTTCAAACTAGTAACATACAAATTTGTGGTCTACATACTTAATGATATATTGAAAATGCTTTTTTTTAGTAACGACCTATATTTGACTAATACATCCACTGAAAATGCTTTTTTAGTGCTGTAGTCAAAGATGCCAATTTAAATCGATGGAAATGCCATGAGTTACAGTTTTTATTTAATGCCATTAAGCTAATGAGCAAAGAGACCTCTACCACTTAATTAATGAGTGAAGAAGATCTTATAAGCGTTCGATGTTGAGCTAATTGTTGATTAACAATATTTTTTATTAAATTTATTAGTATTGATTACCTAACGAATTGTAACTAAACTAAACTAAACTAAACTTGCTTTTATTTAATGCTTCACGCTATAAGTCTATAAACAAACCCCGACCCCCTAAGCCCCACCAAAGTTTTTGAAGACAAAGAAACATATATACTAGGGAGGAAGAAGAAGAAGAGAAAAAAATGAGGAAAATATCAGGTTATTATTTGAATTGAAAGCATATAATTTTGAAGAAATGAATGATTCTTTGTTCTCCGTTTTCTTTCATTCACTTCCATTATAGCTCTTTCTCCTCTTTAGGGAGGGAGAATTTCAACTAGCTAGCTACCTAGTAAGAGCAACTTTCTGTTATATATATTTCATCAAGGAGAGAAGAAAAGGAAACAAGCATCTTCAATTTAAAGGTAAAATTTTGATTTCTAGTTTTATCAATTATAGTTTTTTACATTAGACGTCGCAAAATTTTATTGCGCTCGTTTCGTTATTTCAAAAGTTTTGATCTGAACTTTCTAAAAATGTTAAAATTGTAAATGAAATTTCAGAAAGTTTATTCTATACTAATACAAATTAATACATATATATAACAGCTTATATGTATGTGGGCAGACATAGCCAAATAAGAAGAAAATGCACATAAAAAATATACTGTATAAACTACTATGTTATACCTATAAAAAAATAAGCGTCTTTTGCTTAATATATTTTTAGATTATACCGTATAAACTACTATGTTATTTAATCATCTGTCACATGTTAATTAATTATAACCTCAAGGAGAAAGTAAGGATGCCGTACAACTAGATAACCCTTTTAAGGATATAATACATGCATGTTGATTGTTTATCCTAGCTATGTGCAGAATATAGATAGAATGAATGGTGTATACCACGAGTTTTATATTGGAAAATATTATGTTCTTTCTTAAGAAGGCAATGAACGCCCCCATGATATCTCTATATAATTATATATTTCTTCTCTAATAATACGGCAATACATGTCCAAATTATTGTTGTTCCAAAACATTTTGAATCCTTTAAGACCCCAATTTTAACCAACACATCCTTGTAGGATAAGAAGACTACAGAACTAGAAGGCCAATGGAGAACCGATCGCAGAATCAACCAGAGGAGAAGCTAACAGAGCTGTATCTAGGATTCCCACCACAGCCACCCCTCACACTGTCGCCACATCAGCAATATCAACTGGATGTACTTTGGAAGAACCACAAGGAGGAGGTGGAACACATGACAGATTTCAAAACCCACCCGCTTCCAGTGACGCGTGTCAGGAGGGTCATGAAAGCCTGTCGGGAAGTCGAAATGGTCTCGTCAGAAGCACCCATCATGATTGCCAAGGCATGCGAGATGTTCATTCATGATCTCACCTTACGCGCATGGATCAACGCACAGGAGAATACTATGAGCACCATTGAAACCATCAACTTCTATGATGCGATCTGCCATACTGATAACTACAAATTCCTGATCATGCCTCGTGGCGGTAGAGGTAGTTCGTCTGCAGCAACAAGTGGAAGTCAGTATCCACCTGCTATAGAAACGAAACCACAAGTCCTTGTGACAGATGAGGAGCAATCAGCAGCTCAGGGGTCGACCAGCAACCCGCAAAACTATCACTAATATGTGGAGCTTGTACCTTGGTAAATGGTATAACTTGTATTTCCTGAAATTACGCGTTATATTTGTGTGTTTTTCTAATTATATTAGTACCAGTACTGTGTGTGTTTTCTGAAGACATGTTTGTTTGCACTGGTGTATGGTTGCACCAGTGGAAATAAAGGCTACTGCGTGATGTTTACCTGTCATTGTTATTCTGTTTGTGTAACATTGGTTTTAGTTTGTCAATTTACAGTATCTGAGCCAGGATTTGAAAGAAATTTATCTGAAGTAGTGCCAGTGAAGATTAATTCGCTTTCCATGTCATTGATGATTGATGGCGAGAGAAAACTATTTGCTTCACTCGTGTCGGGATATCAGACCCAAAATTCAGCTCAGGTTATTTCCGGCCTTGTTTGGGCTGTGTAAATACAATATATATTGCTGTTGCTATGTATCATATCACGTGAAGAAGCCATGTTCTTTTAGCAAGGGGCTGTTTGGTTTGCTCTTTTGATAGTTCACGTGAAATTTGGAAAAAAAGAAGAAGCGCTCTATTGTATCTCAAACTACACCCAACTCCGAAGTGTCTCTGGACAATTTAAATTATGAAAAATGTTTGAATTCCTCAACATAGTGCTCCACATTGTTTCTATCATAGATGATAAATGGGCCCTCCAAAAAATCATCATTCATGAGCCCACATGTAGATGAAAGTATATGAAGTGAGGAGACAAAGTAAGAATACTGTATCATCACCCTTAAATTATTTAATCCCATACAAAGAAGAGCTAACACAACAAAAATTACATTTAGCAAAAAGTCGGTCACCTGTTGGCAAAAGACTATTCTCATCTGCTGCAGCTTGCTGCCATTATAATTCATAACAGATGGGACCCACAAAAATCTTAAAAATCGCCCCAATAGCTAAAATTGGACCCATTGTGATGGAAATGGCAGCAAGCTGCCATAGCACAATACAGAATTATATACTGTGTCATAGGAAGCAAAAGAGAGTGATATCCAACTGACAAAGAATAAATCCCAAAATCCTTTTTTAAGAGTCATTTAGAAAGTATGTTTTCTAGAGAGTTTACATGAAAAACACAATTATACTGTTAAGTGCGTAAAAAAGTGTAAAAAATATCATACTAGGTATACATTCTTTTGGACACTAATGATAAGCATTGTTTTAGACTTTTAGGCTCTGTGCGGAGCTCACCCACTCATCACAGTGTAAAAAAAACAAATTCAGTTTCATTGAATTTGTTTTTTTTCTTACTCACACGGTGGTGAGTGGGTGAGCTCCAAACAAACCCTTAGGGCGTACTCCAGAATGAGGTAGCGGAGGGGAGGGAAAGGAACGAACGTACTGATTGACTTGTCCAGCGACGAGTTACTCACTCCAGAATGATTACTATAGGAGGGAAGGCAGTAAGAGGGGACGGGAGACGAGATGAACGACACATAAAATTTCAGTTTATTTTTCTTCTGATCGTTATCCCCCGATTTCGAGGGTACATTCCTCTCGTCGCCCCTTCCGTCGTCTATTATTCTCTCCTTGTTTGTGGAGCACGTTCTTAGTAGTTAGTGAAGTGTGGGTTGGTGGATTGAAACTTGTAAGCTCGGAATTAGGTACTCCGTTTTTGTTCTTCTGTCACCGGCTTTTTTCTCGAAATGAGGACCCATTTAGCTACAAATTTAGGATTTCTATTTCAATAACTTTTCAAAAAAGTATAAAAAAAAAGCTCATTGGGATCAGAATTTACATTACAAGCTGCTTAAATTATGATTTGCAACTCGATGACAGTGCAAAGATTTACAGTTTGATGTAGCAACTTTTAAGTCAAAATCCATAGCCATAGTTGACAATGGCTCTGGCCTCTTGATGCCAATGGACGTGGGTTCATGAATAGAATTTTTAATAATGGAGCTCGGACAGCTCCCAAGCTGAACAACAGATCCAGAAAAAAAGATGGCAATCGGGCGGGTTGGTTTGGGTTCGGATCAGATGGGTCAGATCAGTTTGATATTCTGAAAGAAATCGGATCGAATCAGTTTGATTTTTTTTAAAAAATCAGATTGAATCGGATTCAATCAAAACGGATCAAAGAGATTTCTCAGATCGGATCGGATTCTACCACCTCTAGAAATATAGGGATATCATGAGGGGTGCTTAAAGCATAAATGTAATTATAATAGTTTGTGGGAATTTTGTTGGAAAGAAAGTTGTATTAAAAGTAAAAACCTCAGTTCCAGATGGGACTGAAGACAACCTTGGCGGAGAGGCTCAGATTGGGACAATGCAGTACCACTTCTCCCATTCTCTATTTGTCCTCTTTTACAGTTAATCGATCACTATGAGTCTATGAGTCTCTCCCCATCTCACGTTGAAGAAAGGAGAAACAGCTAGAGTTAAAGTTAAACATCGCTTTGGACTGAGACATTCCAAAATCGGTAATGTGTCAGTAAAAGAAGAAAAGAAGAAGCTTTTCACAAAAAAAAGGAAAAAAAAAAAAGAGATGTCATTAAGGTTTTGTACTACATATATAATTGGTCTTTTTTAGGCCCTTGTTCGGCTGGGCCATTAAGGTTTTGTACTTCTTCGAAATAAGAGATGTCAAATAAATGAAACACAAATGAAATAAAGTGGAAGGAGGAGGAGGGTTTTCTCTTCCTCAAAGAAATGGAATGAGTGGTCGTTTACAAGATGATAATGATTCTTTCAACTTATACTAAAAACTAGCAAATGATCGCGCTTTGCAGCAATATGAAATTTTTGTCTTAAGGCAATAAAGTGTGTTTGTTCCAATGGGGGAGCCATATTAATTACCAATAAAGGAAGACGAGCAACAATTCATTGGATAAAATTATGTTTTTTTTTCTAAAAAATAAATTACAAAGAAGTATGCCTGTGACCCCTTTGAAAATGAATATTCTTGACCCACAAATATATTCATTTGTTTGGCTAAAAAGGGTTGTTCTTGAGCGTCGCTCCGGAGAAAAAAAAAAGATATATTTATTATAAAAATTTAAATTGATAAAGGATATAATTTTATAAAAATAATACTTTATTTTTAGTAATTAGTTCTTAGAAAGACTAAAGATGTGTATAATGGTCAGTGGCGAAGCTAGATCCAACAATATCAATGCAATTGACCCTACTCAATTTACAAAAGTTCCTTTGAAATTTTATGCAATTTGATTTTGTTATTCAAATATCTTCTATAATGGATTGACACCACTGTGAAAAAAAAATCGGCTTCATCACTGATAATGGTAACAATATAATAATTAGTCGCATAATGTGAGCCCTACGATCAATATTAATAAGGAAAGAGAAACAAATCTAATGCACAATAAAATTAATGATGTAGTATATCTAGAAAACATGCAGTGGTGTCTTTTTTTTTACTTTTCAGTTTTTTTCTTAAAAAAAAACTAAAAGACGCCAATGGGAGTGACATTTTTCCCACTAGCGTCCGGAACCAGTCAGCAACGCGCGCAACTCTACGTTTTAAAAAAAATTGAAAGACATCACTAGGCAGTGGCGCGTTATTAAGACTGACGCATTTACACAGCACCATTGGCAAGTATACATGTCATTTGTATTCTTAAAATTTTGATTTTATCACTATTATTATTAAAATTAGAATTATTTAAATAATTATTATAAAAAAACTGGGTTGAAGGGCATGTTGTTGGTTCTACCAAAAAGATAAAGGAGGTAGTAAGTGCGAGAAAGAAAGATAAGATTTGTGTCCAATCAGAAAAAAAAAATGAAGAGCTATATCAAAAGAGTACATATATGTTTTTCTTCAAATTCCTCTTCTTTTTCTGCTCTTCTTTTTAATAATAGATCTCATTAAAAATCAAAATTAAGCGGGACTCACTATCAGAGAGAGGAGCAGGGAAGATAATGGATTTGAAGAGCAGTAAATCTCAATCCATATCAAAAGGCTAGTAATTTAGTATAAGAAGCGAGCAATTACTTTGACTATTAGTTGACTTATAAGTAGTGTATTGGATCAATGTTATTGAATTAGTGGACAGCAATTTAGATTGAAGAAAAAGGAAGATATCAAAATTGAGAGGTAGATGGAAGTTGTATGTTGTGTTATTGTTTGTGTGGCTTTTTAGACGTCGTGAATAAGGACCTAGCACAAGTCATGTTCCCTATTAAAAAGGTTGTATTGTAAATTTGTGATCATGTTGAATTGTTGCTGTGATATATAGCAATAAAAATTATTGGGATATGTTGGTATATTTTTTCTTGACATATATGCATTTGTGGTATATTTTTAATTTGTACGAGTATCTATTCTGTTTTAATTAGTGGATTCACCCTTCATTGAAATCACAAGTGACAAGTCTAAAGGAAGGTCTACAAGACAAATTGCTCTAATTATTACAAACATGAAATTATACATTTATATCAACAGGTATCAGTAACAATGAATGGGAAGTAATGTAATAGATGGTACCAAGAAGTTAAGAGATAGAAGGGGATAATTGGTATATAATATGTGGTGTTTATGCTATATCTAAGAGCAATATAATTATAGAAAGGATCATCTCGCCTTATTTTGGGTGTTCTGATTCGATGAGCTTATACTTAAATCTGGCCTACTTCAAATCTCTTCACTCTTCAGGGATTATGATTCATGAATAATGAAGGCGCTCTTTGCATATCCTGAGAGAACGTTGAATTAAAGGCTAATAAAAAAAAGTGAAGAATTATAGTTTGATGGGCAAAGACAACATTAATATATAATAATATTTTGAATTGATGAACATGGACAAATATAACAGTAATGAGAAACTTTGTACACAGACTCGGTACAGTTGGCTCCACATGTCATACCCAAAAACCGATCGATGTTTGAAATGCAATATAACATTGATGAGTAAATATAATAATATTATTATGCACATTGACCTACATGATATGATATGATATGGTAAAGAAACCCGAAATAGAAAATTCGTGGAAATAATAATATAATATAAAGTATAAGATACGAGAGTCAAACACCCGTAATAAATACCCAGCATTGTAAATTTACCGGACTCATCCCGAGCGGGCACTACCAGGGGCCCAACTTACTAACTCGGGCCTTGCCTAAGCGGGCACTACCAGGGCCCAACTTACTAACTTAGGACTTTATGTTTGTGCGGCGACAACGCCGCACAAACGACAATTCGGCTCCCGGGCGATAACGCCCTAGGAGAGTGAACGGCTATAAAGCACGTACTCTGTCCGCTTAATCTGTAATTCACCTTTCAAAAATATAAACAAATGGATATAATATGTCTTCGCTTGCCATATCGTAAAAAGGAGATAACTACCCGTGAATTAACAAAATGGAAACAAATGGGAGCCTACACTGGACCAACCAAGGGTCGAGGACCGCATCCCGTAAAAGTATCAAAGCGAAATATAAACAAATGGGAGCCTACACTCGTACCCACTAAGGTCACGGACCGCATCCCGACTTTCTCTCGTACCAACTAAGGGCCAAAGGAGAAAGCCCTTCTGACAATATTAGGATCCTAAATACGCCTGATAAATATAATAATATAGTATCACGAAATAGATTCCAGCCTCGGATATGGCCGCCCACACTAAATACTGAAGTACACGGTATCCTAAATCGCTCAAATTTGGATTAAAAATTTAATCATATAAAGAATAATAATAAGAAATATAATAAAGATCAAAAGAATACACTCCGACACAATTACCGAACCCGCCAAATGACGGATCGGTGGATAACCCGACAAAGCGAGGATGCGCGGTGCATATACTGCACGGCTGGGTCCCACGGGCCTATGGGTCACCGTACGTAACCACAACGGTCTGGTTATACAAGGCAACTCCGACTGAGAATTACCCGGTCCGCCTCTCAGCACTCCCATGCATTTAATGCATGATTAACTACCTGACCTAATTAATAATTAGTGATAGTAATAATATTTTCCTAATAATTATGATCTAACAACTTGATTTATTTAATTCTATCTGATCCTATCTCGGGACTATTTCCCGGATCCTACTCCTATCCTGTCTACGTGCAGTATGACATGATATGACATGTAAATGCGGGTATGTCTCAAATATGCTGGTCAATTTACCGGATGCAGATGACAGATCAGATCTTGGTCTCTACTCAAAGTTTGGTCAAAAAATTCCGCAATTCAGATTTTATTTTTAAAAACGGTTTTATTTTCGGTTTGGATTCCTATTTCTGAAGAAAGAAAATTAAATCCCAGGAAACCGTACCTGGGAGTGCTGGCGAGGATCGCGAAGTCGCTCTACTCCGGAGGTAGAACACCGGCCTCGGGGTCGGTGTCCGCGTACGTCGTCGTCGAGTGACCTCGTACTCCGCGAGGGGATCCGAGTCGACTATATCACCTATTTAATTTAAATTAGATATTTATTAGTTTTAACTTGATTTACTAATTAATAATTGGATTAGATTGATAACTTAATTAAACGTTTGTTCGGGTTTGTATCGTCCTTTCTAAATAAACTCGGCTAAAGATTTCTACTTGCATATATGCGGTGTCGGAAATTTTAGTTGCTCGCATATCGGTCCGTTAATTTGTGTTTATCGTTCTTGATCGTTTTTATACGTTCATCCTTTATTTTACATTTCGAGGTTATGAATTTAATTATTAAATCAATTAATTTAAAATAGAGAAATTGATTAATATATAATATATAATATATTTAATATTATATTCTAATATTCTCTTATTTATCTATTTTTAATTTAGAGAGATTGCTTAACATATATTTATATTATATATTTATTAATATTATTTCGTTATTAAATAGAGAAATTGATTATTATTATATATATATTATACATATAATATTTGTTTTATTATTCTTTTATTTATTTTTAATAAAAAAAATAGAGAAATTGATTAATATATATTTTAATATATATTAATTGCATTCTAATTATTATTGTTACTATGTTTTTAAATTAGGTAGTTTACTTTATTATATATAAGTACTATTATTAGTTTTTATAAGTTAGAGAAAATAGTTTTAAAAATAAAAGTAAAATAAAAAGAAATAAAATAAAATAAACGAAAACTAATATAAAATAAAAGTAAAGAAAAAAGTTATTATATTATTAATGTGTTGGTGTTTTAATGTTCGGGATCATACGCTGACTACCAAATCGTTGGTGCCAATGCACCGATATCCCGAATCGGGGGCAGTCAGGGAATATAATCATTTCCCGTTTTCAGCTTTAAGTATTTATTAATTATTAGTTGCGCACGTTTTAAATTTTACGGCACTTGCTAATTAATTAATTATACTTTTACCCAAATTAACCTTTCGGCCCACTTAGTTAAGATCAATTTATTTTCTGCATTTATAATTATCCGTTCAGGTTCATTTTGCGCATATAACCCTTAACAAGAGTTATTACCACAAAAATGCAAATTCAACCCTCAACTTATCAAATTCCTCAATTCAGACCATACACACTTACTGGTATGTCAAATAAGCACTTAAGACCGCATCAGAAACAGTGGCAACTCCAACACTAGGTTTATATGCCGATAATTCAAGGGTTGGACTTACGTCACATAAGCACCCTCCCTAAGTCAACAACCCAAAGGATTCATTCAGAATCAACCAAACAAAGCACCAACATAGCATTGTCAAGTCGGGACCAGGCAAGGCGGGGCCAAAATAAGGCAACACTCAATCAAGAAAGAAAACAGATAGCCAATACATCAACGAGTACCAGCATAGCAAGTTTCGAATAAGCCAACCACTAGGGGTCATTGGGATATTTAGTGCAAATAGGGCGTGAGTATTCATCAACTAAGATCAGGCAGAAATCAATTTTCTTATGGTAGTATAGGGATCAGGGCCCAATGCCAGAATAGAGCACACACATATATCAACCAAAAATTGAACCTCAAAGAAATAGAACAACTATCGGCAAGCATAATGATCGAACCTTATTCACAAGTCGAAACCGAACTACCGAACAACTCAAAGACCAAGAGGTAAAGCCACAAACCAAGATAATATAGACCAAAGACAGAGCCAATACGGGCAAATACCAGTAACAGGGGGAGATAATTGTTTAAGTCAAGTGTAGCATAGATCAGATTAAGGCCAGCTCTCAATAAAATTAAGGATCGAGTGTATAGTGGGTTTGTTTATCAGAAAATTCAGATCCAAGACCAAACCGAAACAAGCACAACAAAGATACATGAAAAAGGGCACATCCGCACTAGTCGGCAGGATCGATAGGGCAATACTCAAGCAAAATAAACCAAGACAGGCAAATAAATTAAGCAAGCATAACAAAGAACCCAACGCATAGGACATGAGCCTCGCGTCATCGGCACCAATCGGGTACCAACAGTACCAAGGCACGGTGGCCCCAAGCATCACAAGCCCCAATTAGACAAGGTACAAGCCAACTAAGCAAAACCAACAAGAAAAAGGCTCAGCCTCGGTACAGGCCCACTCGGCCGGAAAATAAAGGAAAGAGATTACCGAAAATGACTCAAGACGGCAATAATTGCAGAGGCATCACAAGCCGGCATAAGAGGGGTAGCTCGGTTCAACGACCAAAGAGGAGCAACAAAAGGGAAGGTCGAGTGGCACCAGGGGTCACCGCCAATCTCAGCACGAGCAAGCGTGGTCGTTGCTTTGGCCGGGTCAGACTCGATCGGCCAGAGGGGAGTGATAGAGGCGGCACAGAGCCGGTGCGCGCGAAGGTGGCACCGAGATCGGGCAAAGGGGCGAGCAACGGAGGAAACTCCTTGTGAAAGGGGGTGGATTTGAGTGATTCACGGAAAATGAAAGGGGGGATTGAGTTTGGGGTTGTCGCCAGGGAAATAGGGGGAAAAGAGAGGGAAGGGGAAAGGCGGTCACGGGAGAGAAGAGAGAGAGAATTTAATGGGGAAAGAAAATGAGACAGTTCAGGATCGAGTGAAATCAAAGAAATGAAAGAATGGTGTGGCGATGAAAGTTTTTCTTAAACTCTCGGACCCATTGGGTATTATGGAAATGTTACAAAAAGTTTATAAAGTCTTAGGTAAAAGTCTATGATATTTCGGGATAATTTGTGTCCGGTCTTTGGTGTCATTTTGTGTGGTACTGTGGCACTTGAAATCACCAAGGATCAATTTTATTCCTTGATGGTTTCGTACTGTTCGATTTCTATTCAATTTCTCATTTGATTGCGTTACACTATAGCAATTAGATTTTAGGTTGGTATCAGCAAATTTAATTGTTTAATTACTTTACGTTATTAATATATATATTTATTTATTTATTTTTCACATAACTATTCATTGTTTTATAGGTAATATATTGCCTTGTTAAACTATGATTTTTTTTTTTTTTTATCAACCATAATTACATCTTAATTTATTTACCGATTTATCTATTTATTTCAAAATTTATTTATATCAGGCTATTCGTTCAATAAAAATTAAGTCGCTTGTAATTATTTATTTACTTATCATTACTTTTGACTTTGTCATTGTTAGTTTTTTTTTTGTATTAATCAAATTCTAATTCGATTGATTTATTGTTTATTTTAAATTTTAAAACGTATCTTTATTTGATTTTTAATTTAATCCTTTAATTTTAAAGCTGAGGGTATGCATCTACTTATTTACGTAAGTCATCATTAATTAGAAAAATTATTAGTATCTAGGGTTAGCTTTATATATATATGTACATTTTTTTTATTGTTGGTTATGTTATTTGTTAATTTGTACTAAATTATTTTAATTATCCTCTTTAATTATTATTATTGCTTAATTAAATTTCACGGTTTGACATTTCACCCCCCCCCTTAAAAGAATCGTTTCGTCCTCGAAACGAACCACTTTGATTGACAAGTTATTATTATACTATCTTTGTTATAATTGAATAAATCTTGAATATATATATAAATTATCCTTCTTTTTTTTTTTTTTTTTTTTTCGCTTACATTAAGGTCTCATAAATTTCATGCGCTTCATTTTATTTTATTCACTAATTTTAAATATAGATCGTCAGTCTATTGATTTTAAGCTCTTTCAATTTTGGTAGTGAGTTTAAATTTTAAACATTCTTGATAAGTCTTTTATGTAACATTTGAATTATTGATGTATTATTATAATACTATTTTATTTAGATTATCGTGTTTGAATATTGTAAGGTATTAGTTTTGGTTTCTAATTATTTTGATTTAAATGACAATTAATTATATATATACATATATATAATATATATATTTTTTTATTATTATTAATATATATATATATATATATTTTTAATTGTATGAGAGGTGTCAATCACGCTCTATTTTACATACGAAATATTTTTAATGTCAGATTGAAACAAAATCTTATGTAAAGCATATAACGAAATAATATAGCTTAACGGATCGTAGTAACAAAACTAGATCAGTGTTTGAAATAAAGTCATGCTGGACATGCGGAAGCGAAATTTACTTAAAGAGAATTTTCCTCACCCTTAAACTGGTTTGGACCCATGACAGTCATACGTATCACTAAAATTAAAAGTAATGATCTGACGTACATCGATTATCAAGGAATGGCTCAAGTATAAGGTCAAATATCATGTAGATACAAATCCTTTGGAATCTCGTGCAATTGAATGATAATTTTGTTTAGGTGATGCTAACCAGGATTTAATTAAATTTGATGTCATGGAATGTGTAGTCAAAATTAAGCGTGATAGCGAAATCTACTGGCTGACTACGTATTACCGATTACCTATATCTGGGAAGATATTATTTCTGCATCATAGAATCGGTAAAGTTGATATTAAATTATCTGGAAAATTTAGCGAGGGAGAAATACTAATTATCGATACTTAAAAATCCGCTCCATTGAAGTCGCAAGAGGATAACATCGGTAGATGAACCAAGATTTAAATACGAGGAACAACTTTAACAGGATATGTAGTTATTAATAATATTATTACATATTTAATCACGTCATTTTGTTATATATATAATATATTTATATATTATGTTATTGTACTATTTTTCGACATAAGGGTTCTAAAGTTTACGGTATTTGTCGAAACTCGGGTTGAGATAGTACGACAAACATTTGGGCGAAGTGAATGTAAATTTTAGTTTTTCTTATTTAACTTAGTAAAACTGTTTGTAAATGCATTTAGTAAGTTTTATCACGTTCGAGTAGTGGGATCCGTAGGGACATCGAAACTACGCACGCTAGCATGTAACGCTTGTCCCGTCCTTTTCCTAGACTTACCCCTCACAAACCTATGTCAAGTACATATTATTGTTTTATTTATTTTATTCTTCTTCTCGGGATTTTCTAGATGTTACCCTAGCATGGTTTATATGAAATCGGATTATAAAATCCATGCTCTGATACCACCGAAGGATGTCACACCCCAGAAATAATAAATCGGATTAGGGGTGATAAATCCCGCCACGTACGCACGACGAGACGTGCGTACGAAAGGCTAAATGAATAAAAATAAAGAAAATCCCGAATAAACAAAATAATAATAATACGAGTACATGACCATACAAATCCCGTAATGAACAAAGAGAATACAACGCCTACATAAAGGGGCTAGCTCCATCGGAATGGGCGCAATCTCTCAAAATAAAAACCCAAAAGAAAGAAATAAGACTCAAAAACCCGATGGATCCTAATCCGACTACCCACCACCACATGCCATTGCAAATAAGCATCCCCGTCATCGCGCAGGACTGTCCCTAGCCCTCACTCTAGCCAAAAATCCCGTACCTGAAAATACCTGGATCCCACATCCACCGTGGAAACGTGAGTAATTTTATAAATTACTTAGTACGGATTTAGATCCAGCCTTAAGATTTAATATTCTTTCCTAGACTGGACCCAAAAACCGATACTGATGTTTGAAATGCAATATAACATTGATGAGTAAATATAATAATATTATTATGCACATTGACCTACATGATATGATATGATATGGTAAAGAAACCCGAAATAGAAAATTCTCATGGAAATAATAATATAATATAAAGTATAAGATACGAGAGTCAAACACCCGTAATAAATACCCAGATTGTAAATTTACTGGACTCATCCCGAGCGGGCACTACCAGGGCCCAACTTACTAACTCGGGCCTTGCCTAAGCGGCACTACCAGGGCCCAACTTACTAACTTAGGACTTTATGTTTGTGCAGCGACAACGCCGCACAAACGACAATTCGGCTCCCGGGCGATAACGCCCTAGGAGAGTGAACGGCTATAAAGCACGTACTCGTCCATTAATCTGTAATTCACCTTTCAAAAATATAAACAAATGGATATAATATGTCTTCGGTTGCCATATCGTAAAAAGGAGATAACTACCCGTGAATTAACAAAATGGAAACAAATGGGAGCCTACACTGGACCAACCAAGGGTCGAGGACCGCATCCCGTAAAAGTATCAAAGCGAAATATAAACAAATGGGAGCCTACACTCGTACCCACTAAGGTCGGCGGACCGCATCCCGACTTTCTCTCGTACCAACTAAGGGCCAAAGGAGAAAGCCCTTCGACAATATTAGGATTCTAAATACGCCTGATAAATATAATAATATAGTATCACGAAATAGATTCCGGTCTCGGATATGGCCGCCCACACTAAATACCGAAGTACACGTATCCTAAATCGCTCAAATTTGGATTAAAAATTTAATCATATAAAGAATAATAATAAGAAATATAATAAAGATCAAAAGAATACACTCCGACACAAATAACCCGCCAAATGACGGGATCGGTGGATAACCCGACAGGCGAGGATGCGCAAGCTATATACGGGCTGCACCTGGTGGGTCCCACGGCCTATGGGTCACCGTACGTAACCACAACGCCCGGTTATACAAGGCAACTCCGACCGAGAATTACCCGGTCCCGCCTCTCAAGACTCCCATGCATTTAATGCATGATTAACTACCCGACCTAATTAATAATTAGTGATAGTAATAATATTTTCCTAATAATTATGATCTAACAACTTGATTTATTTAATTCTATCTCGATCCTATCTCGGACTATTTCCCGATCCTACTCCTATCCCGTCTACGTGCGCATGACATGATATGACATGTAAATGCGGTATGTCTCAAATATGTTTGGTCAATTTACCTGGATGCGGATGACGATCGATCTTGGTCTCTACTCAAAGTTTGGTCAAAAAATTCCGCAATTCGATTTTATTTTTAAAAACGGTTTTATTTTCTTTGGATTCCTATTTCGAAGAAAGAAAATTAAATCCCAGAAACCGTACTGGGAGCGCCGGCGAGGATCGCGAAGTCGCTCTACTCCGGAGGTAACACCGCCTCGCCGGGTCGCTGTCCGCGTACGTCCGGTCGAGTGACCTCGTACTCGCGCGAGGGATCCGAGTCGACTATATCACCTATTTAATTTAAATTAGATATTTATTAGTTTTAACTTGATTTACTAATTAATAATTGGATTAGATTGATAACTTAATTAAACGTTTGTTCGGGTTTGTATCGTCCTTTCTAAATAAACTCGCAAAGATTTCTACCGCATATATGCGCGTCGGAAATTTTAGTTGCTCGCATATCGGTCCGTTAATTTGTGTTTATCGTTCTTGATCGTTTTTATACGTTCATCCTTTATTTTACATTTCGAGGTTATGAATTTAATTATTAAATCAATTAATTTAAAATAGAGAAATTGATTAATATATAATATATAATATATTTAATATTATATTCTAATATTCTCTTATTTATCTATTTTTAATTTAGAGAGATTGCTTAACATATATTTATATTATATATTTATTAATATTATTTCGTTATTAAATAGAGAAATTGATTATTATTATATATATATTATACATATAATATTTGTTTTATTATTCTTTTATTTATTTTTAATAAAAAAATAGAGAAATTGATTAATATATATTTTAATATATATTAATTGCATTCTAATTATTATTGTTACTATGTTTTTAAATTAGGTAGTTTACTTTATTATATATAAGTACTATTATTAGTTTTTATAAGTTAGAGAAAATAGTTTTAAAAATAAAAGTAAAATAAAAAGAAATAAAATAAAATAAACGAAAACTAATATAAAATAAAAGTAAAGAAAAAAGTTATTATATTATTAATGTGTTGGTGTTTTAATGTTCGGGATCATACGCTGACTACCAAATCGTTGGTGCCAATGCACCGATATCCCGAATCGGGGGCAGTCAGGGAATATAATCATTTCCCGTTTTCAGCTTTAAGTATTTATTAATTATTAGTTGCGCACGTTTTAAATTTTACGACTTGCTAATTAATTAATTATACTTTTACCCAAATTAACCTTTCGGCCCACTTAGTTAAGATCAATTTATTTTCTCGCATTTATAATTATCCGTTCGTGTTCATTTTGCGCATATAACCCTTAACAAGAGTTATTACCACAAAAATGCAAATTCAACCCTCAACTTATCAAATTCCTCAATTCGGACCATACACACTTACCGGTATGTCAAATAAGCACTTAAGACCGCATCGTAAACAGTTGGCAACTCCAACACTAGGTTTATATGCCGATAATTCAAGGGTTGGACTTACGTCACATAAGCACCCTCCCTAAGTCAACAACCCAAAGGATTCATTCAATCAACCAAACAAAGCACCAACATAGCATTGTCAAGTCGGGACTGTGCAAGGCGGGGCCAAAATAAGGCAACACTCAATCAAGAAAGAAAACAGATAGCCAATACATCAACGAGTACCAAAGATAGCAAGTTTCGAATAAGCCAACCACTAGGGGTCATCGGGATATTTAGTGCAAATAGGCGTGAGTATTCATCAACTAAGATCGTGTAAATCAATTTTCTTATGGTAGTATAGGGATCGTGGCCCAATGCCGTAATAGAGCACACACAATATATCAACCGAAAAATTGAACCTCAAAAATAGAACAACTATCGCAAGCATAATGATCGAACCTTATTCACAAGTCGAAACCGTAACTACCGTAACAACTCAAAGACTGTAAGAGGTAAAGCCACAAACCAAGATAATATAGACCAAAGACAGAGCCAATACGGCAAATACCAAGAATAACGAGGGAGATAATTGTTTAAGTCAAGTGTAGCATAGATCGATTAAGGCCACTCTCAATAAAATTAAGGATCGAGTGTATAGTGGGTTTGTTTATCGAAAATTCAGATCCAAAGACCAAACCGAAACAAGCACAACAAAGATACATGAAAAAGGGGCACGGTCGCACTAGTCGCCAGGATCGATAGGGCAATACTCAAGCAAAATAAACCAAGACAGTAAATAAATTAAGCAAGCATAACAAAGAACCCAACGCATAGGACATGAGCCTCGCACATCGGCACCAACTGGTACCAGTGTACCAAGGCACGGTGGCCTCAAGCATCACAAGCCCCAATTAGACAAGGTACAAGCCAACTAAGCAAAACCAACAAGAAAAAGGCTCAGCCTCGGTACAGGCCCACTCGGCCGGAAAATAAAGGAAAGAGATTACCGAAAATGACTCAAGACGGCAATAATTGCAGAGGCATCACAAGCCGGCATAAGAGGGTAGCTCTGCTTCAACGACCAAAGAGGAGCAACAAAAGGGAAGGTCGAGTGGCACCAGGGGTCACCGCCAATCTCGGCACGAGCAAGCGTGGTCGTTGCTTTGGCCGGGTCAGACTCGATCGGCCAGAGGGGAGTGATAGAGGCGGCACAGAGCCGGCGCGGCGAAGGTGGCACCGAGATCGGCAAAGGGGCGAGCAACGGAGGAAACTCCTTGTGAAAGGGGTGGATTTGAGTGATTCACGAAAATGAAAGGGGGATTGAGTTTGGGGTTGTCGCCGTGGGAATAGGGGAAAAGAGAGGGAAGGGGAAAGGCGGTCACGGAGAGAAGAGAGAGAGAATTTAATGGGAAAGAAAATGAGACAGCTTCAGATCGAGTGAAATCAAAGAAATGAAAGAATGGTGTGGCGATGAAAGTTTTTCTTAAACTCTCGGACCTATTGGGTATTATGGAAATGTTACAAAAAGTTTATAAAGTCTTAGGTAAAAGTCTATGATATTTCGGGATAATTTGTGTCCTATCTTTGGTGTCATTTTGTGTGGTATCAGTGGCACTTGAAATCACCAAGGATCAATTTTATTCCTTGATGGTTTCAGTCGTTTCGATTTCTATTCAATTTCTCATTTGATTGCGTTACACTATAGCAATTAGATTTTAGGTTGGTATCAGCAAATTTAATTGTTTAATTACTTTACGTTATTAATATATATATTTATTTATTTATTTTTCACATAACTATTCATTGTTTTATAGGTAATATATTGCCTTGTTAAATTTCATGACATGTCATTTGAACGGTTGACAGCATCAAACCGGAATCTGACTTGCCCAAAATAAGGGTAAAGGAGAATTGTGTCCTGAATGGATCAGCGGTTTTTATTAATAATAATAATTATTAAATTAATATTATTAAAAATAAGAGTGAGAATCGTAAAATTTCAAATATACGAATGGCAGCGCGCCACGCGACAAAGGATGACGTGTTTCGTCCAAATCCCGCGCAAATGAGATGGAGAGGCGCTGCGTGTTTTGTATATATAAAAAGCAAACGCGTCACTGCCAGTGGCGCGCTGCCATTCGTATATTTGAAATTTTACGGTTCTCACTCTTATTTTTAATAATATTAATTTAATAATAATAATTATTACTAAAAACTGTTGAATCAACCAATCAGAGCTTGACATGGTCTTTCTTGAACTCTTGGATTTCTATTTCTTGCGAATATGGCCGTGCATTGATAATTGACAATAGAAAGAGTGAAACTTGAGGACCTCAATACTCGAGATCAAATTTGTTTTATTTATTTCAGTCAAACTTTCCTCCTGGGTTCGCCTGATTTGAAATTTTTCATGGTTATTTGCACTCAAATTTTATCACTCAATTGTATTTATAGGCATTTCAGTTTTGTGATCCAATTATAATCAGGTCACAATTTATATAACTGCCACCGTAAAGAAACATATTTTGTACAAGCATATATATTGTTGTCATGCCTCAATACAATACCCTTACAAACCCCAAAGTCCTCTACTCGGGTTTGTTTTCTGAGCTCAGTTGCCTTCCTAGCAAGAGAAGTGCTATTGAAGCAGATGCAGATAGGAAGGTCGATGAGTAACACAGCACAAGAAGTGTTCCTCTTAAAGACTGCACCGAGTTCATCAAATGAGGTCGGTTAGATGGGAAATTTCAACTTTTATTCAGAAAAAAAAGGAAAAATACTGAAAAAAATACCTTGGCTAGAATCAGAGCATTGTCATTTGCATATTGTACCGAGTTTACTGGTGTGCTCTGTACTCCTTGTGTTAGTGCCCACGACAAAATCCTAATCAGACAAGTCCATATGATCATTATAAGAAACCTCAACCATGGGCCCATGCATATTTGTACCAAACAATTTCAGCTATTTGATATTGATTCTTTGCTAGCTTGTTGATTGATTAACAGGTTTTAAATCATTAGGCATGGTAAAGAAATATTGTAGTTTGTCATAATGCAATTTTTGGTGAAAGATCTTAAATTACTGCAAATCAACAAATCTGGTCAGCTTGGTTGATCTAGGTACCAAATAGTGCACAGAAGGATAAACTCAGACACCTTCAGGTAGTTTGGCTTCTGGTCACTTCTGAAGTAACATTCCCCAAATACCCCATTTTCTAAACCTTGTTCTGGCTAGAAGAAGAAAAAGAACAACAACAACAACAACAACAACAACAAATATATATGTGCTTAGAGCAGAAGTTGAGACAACTTACCCAAAAAGCAAACCAACTGCTGCCCCAATGTTTGCTTTCTCTGGGGTCAATTCAAACTCCATTTCTCCAAACTAAAATAGATAGTTAAAATTTTTGTCACCCTCTTATTATTTTTCCATTCTTCTGAATCAATATAGGCATAAAGAAAGAAAATGATTTTAAAGAGAACAAAATTATATTAACACCTTGAACTTTTTCGTTTTCATGTCAGGCTCTTCATCTGTGACTATAAGAGTTTTAGACAGCTCCTTTCCAGTCTTGATCATTGAATTAGCTATCTGACATAAACATAATGTTCAAATAATCATATTAAAAAAAGATGTTATGTTTAAAGAATCATACAATTAACAATGAGACCTGGCTGAAAGTACAACTACCAAAGAACTGTCAATCAATTTGGTCTTGAGGACAGGAACAGCACAATACATATTGATGCATGCTAAAGACTGTTATTTTGGAGTATTTTTTTCATGATTCCATTTTTTTTAATTTTGGATTATGGAATATTTATATCAACAGCAAGTTCCTTGCAGTTGAATTGATGAACCAACCAACAGTAGTACACTACCTGTACCATCCCAGATATACTAGGTTTCAGTTGAATGGTACACTAGTATCCATAAAAACCAGCCTTTCAATCCTTATCAACTATAGAGTGGATCTATTTTTACACAACAGAAATTAAACAGCAACTTATATACATATTAATTAATTCCCAAATTATTCCTACCCTTTGAACCTCTCCATTACCATATTGCCCCATTGCCTGAAATCTTCGGCCAGCAGACATCAAGCGCTTGCCAAGTGCTAAACTAAGTAAATAAAAAAGATAGATAATTAAAGTTTGCACAAATGATAAATCTGCTAAACAATTCAGAACAATATATTATTCTTGCCTGATTTGGCTCTTCCTTTCAAGGAGCTCTCGATTGAAGGAAGCTTCTTGGCAATACTATTAGAAGTTGATGAGTCAGTACGTTCCCATGCCCTAGACAGATCTAGCAACATTTGTCCAACCTCTTCACCACACTGTATGGGAAATCAATGGATTTTGTTTTCAACAAAGAGAAGCCTCTCAATATTTCCTAAATCATTACCAGTGTTTCTGTAAAGTTGAATTTAAATCTAGTATCTGGATGATAATATGTTGAAAGCACTTCATTAACTAAGTTTTACAGATTGCTATTAATTTTTGGAAATTAGGAGTATGTTTCCGCTACAACGAGGGATTGCTCACCTAAATTATTTATAACTATGCCGGCAAATATCAAAATCACCCTAGTCCTGCTAGTTGTCCCTTGATATATTAATAATTAAAGGAATGAAAATAGTTTTAACAATTTCTAAGGAGGCAAAAAAAGTTAATAACCAATTGTAATATCATGAACCTTGTAAGGATATAAATTTCAAAGCTTTTTTGAATTTTGAGCAATTTCAATTGCTTTCTAATTGAACTACAGATGCTGATCCTCTGTATATTATCATATTTTGAAGCCAATATCAAGGCCTAATTTGAAAAAAAAAATCACAATTCATTTCTAGTCTTCCCCAATTTATTTGGGATTAAAGGCTTTGTTGTTGTTGTATGACAGTCGAAGGGGAATGCTGGTGCTGGGTAAGCATCCCATCAAAATTTCATTATCATAATCTTTAAATTAAAACGATATTTTGATTAATTGAACTAACATAAATCTGTACTATACCACCATCGGTTAGATATTTTGGAACATATAAGGTGAAGCACAAACCTCATCCTTCACAGGTCCATTTGATAGATCAAATGCCGCATCATTAAGCTTCAGTACATTTTAAAATCATCCACAAAAAAATACACCTCGTCAGAAAACTGAAATCGAATGAAGTAAAATAATTCTTAATAAAATGAGCTTACATCAAGACGGAGATCATTGGGGAGTGAGGTTAGGAAATCAGGGGGAAGCTTCAAGCAATCCTGAAATTCAACAATAATAAGAAAATTTGAAATGAAGCAAAAATGGGAGAATATATATATCTTTGCAAAAAGATACCGCTTACGGATAGCTCTTGCAGGAGTGGTAGAATGGACGGCTCGTCGAGCGATTTAGTCGAGTCTGATTCAGCAAAAGCGAATGCGAGAAAGCGAGATCGAGAAATGGAAAGCGACCTGTGGAGGTGGGGCGATTTGAAAGGGGGAAATTGGCGGGAAGAGAGGAGGACAGGGTAGAGGGGGGAGAGAGAAAATGAGGAAATGGAAAAGAACGAGGAGAAGCGGAGAGTCGCCATTGCCAGTGCCAGAGGAGATGATCTCCATTTCTAGGCCTTTAAATCGGATTTGTGGGCCCGATCTCTATCGTCTAATAAATTCTGGAAGAAGATCTTTTGATGTTCAGTTGTTCACAAATATTAAATATTATAGTATCTTTTGATGTTCAGTTGTTCACAATTAGTTAAGAGTTTTCTTTATTTCTTACGGTTTTCATTGCTTAATAATTTTATTTTGACTAAAAAATATGAAAATTAATTTTATATACAACACGTATATAATTTTGGAGAAGTTCAGATATTTACATTTATCATATGCGCACAATTATAATTTAAAAAAATTATTTTGATCATTACCATTTTTATTTTTATAAGTGAAATATTTTACATTTTACATGTATCAGACACTGAATAAATGAATGTCTCCAATATATACACTATTTATAATATAGTATATATAAAGGCAAATTCATCGAAGCAGACTAAATTTTTCTATTTGTTACGAATTGATCACTTGACTTTCATTTGTCCCTCGATGATTTCTGAATTTTTTATTTGTTCTGATCAAAGCACTCTATCCAACAACTAACATAAAACTATATTAATTTATCTAAATATCAGAGTCACTTATTTAAATACTTAAGTCATTTATCTAAATAGTTGAGTCACTTATCTAAATATCCGACTTACTTCATTTATTTAAATATATGAATCATTTATCTAAATATATGAGTTACTTATATAAATACTTGAGTTACGTTATTTGTTTAAATGTCAGAATCGCTTATCTAAATACTTAAACAATTTATTTGAGTCATTTATATAAATATTTGTGATTCTTCTGTTAGTTTTGAATGAAAGAACTAACAGAGTGTTTCAATCAGAACAAATAAAAAGTTTAGTAATCATTGAGGGACAAGTAAAAATTGAGTAATCAATTCGTAACAAATAGTAAAATTTAGTGACCTCAGATGAATTTATCCAAAAATATATATGTAAGATGTTGTAGTAATTAATTGATTTTTGGGATTTCAGTACAGAAGAAAATGAAGTCGGTGTAATAAACCACTTTTTTTTCTCAAAATATGATAATAATTTATCAGTTGTCACTTGTCACTTGTCACCGACAATGGCGTGAGAGGTCTGAATTGTTGAACTGATTTGAGCCCCAATTAGGTTATGTTCACATGTTTAATACATTCTTATTTAGAAATGATTTTCACCTGTTTAATTATCATGCTGTTTACATACAGCTTTTTAGTATTTATTCGTATCTAACCTTGTTTGACTAAAAAGTTCTTCTAATAAAAATTATTTAAAAAATATTCTTTTCATTAAATATATATCTTTCACAAACAAAATCTGAAAATTACTTTAACTTTACCAAATACTCCGTTGGTAAATCCTATTGCTATCTATTTATGATCATGCCTAATTTAGAGCAAATTTAGTGTTATAGATCAAACAATTTTAATATAGATATGAATCTATTGCACCCAATTCATATCTTATCCATTATCAGATGGCCTATAAAAAATGAGTTCGTATCTGCTGCTCATAAAAACATCAAACAATGTCCTGCTCATAAAATAAGACGAGCATCATCGGTTTCATGCTATAATATCCTCTTCTTCGATTATTTTTGACCATGCTAATTTTACGAGCAAGGTCATGCTCGACGTTTTTATGAGCAGCAAATGCAAGGTCACAAAAATAATTTTGACCTATCAGTGGGTACTATCTTGGTTTTCTCAAAAGTGTCTTTATCTGACCTGTATTGTTTTGACTGATTATTTGGCATTGCAAATCTTTTCTTATATCTAAATTGAGTGTATTTTCGGTGGCACTGCAATCCATACAATAAGTTGTTCATCTGTAAGTTTATTAAATTTCTCAAATATCTCATTAGAAAGTTTTTAAATATATATATAACAAATTGTTATGTGAAGATTGAGATAAAAGTCATTAATTATCAATAAATATGTTACTTCTTAATATAGAATGTATTATAGTTTTCTGTAAATGCTTCAAGAAATACTTAAAGTAATACATAACATATATGTGACATTATGTAGAACTCTCTTTCTCTTTAATATTAGAATTTAATCGAAATCAGTAAGAAATGCATGAATTTAGATGCGCACATGCTAGATTAGAATCAGGGCATGACATATACAAGAAATAGACACAGACTAGAAAAAGAGGTGAAATATTATACATTTTGTAGTTTTTTCAGTAAAAAAAATAAGGGCAAATCTAGGGTGTTTAATTTTTCATCCGACCTGATTTGATCAGAAGTGAACCGAAAATAAATTGATCGAATATGAATTAAAATTATTTGATCTGTCATGGATTAAATCAACCTAACCCATATAATGGGTTAATTGATTATAGAGACATGTCAAAATTGAGTGAACAATTTGTAGCTGACCCATTTACTACATGAAATAAAGTACATACTCCATATTTCTCCATACTGATAACTGAATACTAACCATGAAGGCATGAACAGTTTAAAATGAAAAAGAAAAAACAGCCAAATGTATCTATTATTTCTGGCTCTCAGGAGTCAGAATTCCATTAACAACTGACAATCCAACCAAAACTCCGACCGCCTCTGCTCCGGCGACCGCACCGGCTTGTACCAAATCACCGGCGATCTGGAACCCTGCTCCAGCAGCCTCTGCCTCGGCCCCAACAGCCGCAGCAGCCGATTCAATCCCCTTCTCAGCTGTCTTTATCTCTTTCTCCACCAACTCCTCTCCTTCCTTCACCACCTCCGCCGCCTCCTCCTCGATCTTCTCCAGCTTCTTCCTTATGCCGAACAACCCGATATTGGCTGCTCTGGAGGGGGAAGCAGTAGCGGCGAGAAATGGGGCGGGAAGGGAAAGGAGGAGGAGGAGAGAGCGTCTCCGGTTGGAGACGGCGGCGAGTCGGACGGTGTCTCCACGGCGGGAGGGAAGGGAAGGATGGAGGAGGAGAGATGCTGAGGTGGCTGTCGCCATTTTTGGAAGGTTTTTTGGCCACGAAAACGTTGAAAAGGGTGGACTGGGATGGGATTGGATCGGTTAAAAGAGTAGAGGAGAACCCAAGTGCTGAGCAGCCTGAGATGAAAGAGCGCCACAGCCACGTGGCTGATTTGCGCCTTGACGCTAGGAACTCTTTATCTCGTTTTTTTTTTTTTAAACTAGCACCGGAATGGACGGATTCTTTAATTTTAAAAATACTTATGTCTTTAATTTTATTATAAGTAAATACTATATTTTATTTAATTATAATTTATTGTAAATACTCTTAAAATTTTAAATAAACTTAATTTATTATTCAATAAAAAACGATGTAAAAAATATAATATTTTTTTATGAATATGTTGTACAATGTCTAGCATTCTTTTTTATAATAAAACTTAATAATAGTCCATATTTAATTTATTTGATATCTATTTTTTTAGATTTATAAATGTATAGTAAAAAATAATAAATAAAATGGAGAAAACAAATAATATTGACTAAAATTTGTACCATCACTTTTTTAAATCAATCAATCTAATTGTAAATTAAAATATGGATCTGATAAAAAAATAGTGAATCAAAGAAGATCATTACACATTATCTGATAATATTAATGGATAAATTCAGTTCATATACGCTTTACAATATAGAATATAATACAGATTATTGAACATTAATATTTTAATAACGAGATGTCTGTCAATTATATATCTATTTTCTTAATTCATTCGCCTAATATTATATCTTTATAAGTAAACGTATGTGTTAGGATTAAATTGTGGATAAATTAATTCACAAATCGATCTAAAGATTTATGTTTTGACATGCTAGGATTTTATTTCTTAATAAATGAGTTTAATTAAAGACTAATTATGTTATACTAGTATCTTGTTCATATGTTATTACGGATGATTATTTTAAAAATATATAAATTCAGATTTTCATGAGAAAACAAAGGAAGTAAGAAATAAAGATAATTTAGTAATTAATTTAGTTTCAGTCATAGATACAAAATTAATGTAAATTAACTGAGAGCAAAGTTGACATTCAGAACTTAAGGAAAATTGATATTTAGAATTGAGAGTAATTTAAGAAAAAAGAAATAAATTAGGACAATATTACTCCTTTATTATATAATAGTTCATGTAACAATCAGAATTGAAAAAAAATCAACTTCAACAAAAATGGATGCAAAATGAGCATCCAGATAATAATATTATTTGAAAATAGTTCAATCTCATGGTTGATATTAATTCTAAAAATTCAACGAAAAAATCTAAACAGTTGTAGGATCATTATACTTAGATGATTAATAAAAAGGAGAAATATCAAAAAAAAAATATTATAAACGAGGGAGTAAGATTGATATTAACATTTTGATTCATCCAAATACAGCACTCTCAAAAGTTTTTATCCATAACAAAATCACAGCTAAAAAACACAAGTTTGCTAGAAGAGGGATCTATACCACTGCTTAATTGGCAAACAGATGCTCGCACAATTAATGCATTTCAGCTTAACTTGGAATAATCAACATATATATTTTGTTCTTTTCAATTTGTTTTGTGGTAATTCTGCATATGAGAGAAAAAAACATACACACACAAAAGAAAATGTTGTTCCAGAATTTACAACTATAACGTTGTACATGATTCATAAGAAAAAAAGAAATAAAAGAGAACAAAGCAAAGCTGTTCAACAATTACTCCATCGAGCTAAGAAGTAAAAACTAAGCAATTTCTGTGATGCTACTGTAAATGAGCTCATTTTCATGATCATTCATACAAAGAAGACATCCAGCATTTTTCTTCATAATCAACTATGTCAAAAATTGCTTTCTGGCAATGCACCAACTTTACTGTTTCTCATCCAAGTTGTATGAATTGTGAATTTCCTTTTTATTATTTAGTTCCTCCTGCCCTCAGCAGGGCTGACTCTCAATGGCCTCCCATCAAGTTCCTGCCAAAAGGTTTTGGTTAAATTTCAATAAATGATACAGATCTATCATAATCATGTTTAGTTGAGCAAGTCAATGCGGGATAATCATTGCTACTTTTTACCAAGAAACCATGACTAAATTTAAAATAATAATAATAATAGACAATACATTAGATTTTTGTAGGATATACCGACAAATCAGTCTGAAACACTTGGAGATTGTACGATACCAACAAATAAATGATTAGGGGGGGGGGAGGGCTACCTCGCCATCAAGAGTTTCAAGGGCCTCCTCCATCTCCTCTCTGGTAGAGTAACAAATGAATCCGTAGCCACGTGACCTGCCTGTGTCACCATCAAGTAGGACGCGAGCCGAGACCACATTACCACATTTCTCGAATGCCTTCTGTAGGTCCTCTGATGTTGAATTCCATGAAAGGTTGCCCACAAATAGCTTGTGTTCAGTTTCTTTGTACAATGGCTCCTTTTTCTTAGGCTTATCTGAGAAGTTCACTCTCATTGTTCTTCCACTGAATTGCTGAATGACAGTAAAGTAGATAATCACAAAGTATTGAATGTTTGTTCTTTTCCAATGAAAATATTAAGCTCATTGATTGTGATCCCAATTTTCATGATAAGTTATTCTGTTCTAATCTGATAGAACTATAAAGTATATTGTCATATACACATTTTAATTTAAAGCGGCAGTGTTGATGTTTAAGGAGTGATTTGACAACGAAGCATCAACCTTTAAGTTATATTTGATAAATGAACTGACTGAATGCCAGCCAGAATTACCTGACAATCTTGTGGTCCAACAAATAGTTGTGCTTCTCTTTTTATTCTTTGCAGAAAAATATTTGGTACTGTCAATAGATTCAGCCTTGGAAGCATTGAATTTTATGTAAAAAAAAAAAAATAGAGATCTGAATTGAGCCTGCTGGCCAATATCAACAAGGAAGGCAATAACTTACACTTCCGTCTAAATTTTGAATGACTGCTTCGCAATCCTCTACTGTGCTCATGGTGACAAAAGCAAACCCTCTGCTCCTTCCTGTTGCCCTGTCATAAAGCACCTGAAAAGTGCCATAAACACTTATTGTCTGGTTTTCTGACATGAAAAATGCAATCTCTCTTTTTCACTTATGTGTAGGCCTGACATCAGTCATCGGTCAAAAAGTAAACGGAAAAGAACAATTGGGGGCTCAAAATATGATTCTTCTGTTAATATAGTTTTTCATTGACTGTGTCCGTTGCAATGTGTTAATCTCTATGTTTAATTCCTAAGGCCTGACATCAGCACACTAATTTATCAGTAAAATCTGTGTGTTGCTAATTTTGGTCTTGAACAATTGAGGTTCATTTTATGAGTCAATTTAGCCCAATTCAACAGAAATATTCAACAAACAAATTGGTTTCCTCGGTGCAATTTTGCTTTCTTTTATGTTTTTTTTTTCAAAAACAATATCTCTGAACAATTTCAATTATTACCCTATTAATTCATCATCCCTAATCCATGAATTTTATTTTTCAGCAACCTTACATTTTAAGTAATATACAAGCAATGAATCAACATTGACATATCAACATACACACAACAAACAACAAAATAATAGGCCTGCAATATTAGCATGACAATTGTGAACCAATTTTTGCTTCCAAAAGGAGAAAACTGAAAGAAAAATCACCTCAACCATCTCAGGGGTGGCATACTCCTGCACAAGACCAGCTAATTGCGAACTGTCACAATTGTACGGCAAATTCCCAAAATACAATTTTGTATTTTGTTGCGGCGTCTCAGCAGCCACCGTCTCCTCTTCTCCCCCCGCTTCACTCTCGTTCACTTCCTCTTCGCTCACTGCCTCCACCTCTACTCCCTCCTCTACAGCAGTAACCGCGACTTCTTCTTCTTGCGAAACTGCGGCCAATATCCGACTAAAAATGCGAGGTTTGGGGGTAATATGTGTCTGGTAGAGTTGTTGTGTGAGATATGGCATGGAGTGCATGCGGGTTACACGAGGGGTAGAGATGCGTACCAGTGAGGGAATGGATTTGGAGGAGGAGAGATGAGCGTTAATGGTGGGGATATAGGAGCTTATGGTGGCTGAGGCTGCCATTTTTGGATGAGAGATGGAGGAAACAGAGAGAGAAGTGGAGAGAGAGGGGGAGATTGAAGGGAAAGAGGAAGGTGTAGGAAGAGGGGAGAGAGAGAGGATTGTTTGAGGTGACGTGGAGGGGGTCTAGGCCAGTGGGGAGGGATGAGAGGAGAGCTTTAGCTGGTACTGTGTAACTGATAAGGTTTTCAGTTTCTACAGTCTTCACCACTGACACTTGGAAAAAATCCAAGGATTTTTTACTTAGAAAAAAAATTCCATGGGAGGGATGTTTTGCTTTTGCCTTTCTTGGAGAAAGGTGTTGGTTAAAAAATATTTTTGACTTGGTTCTAGGTAATTGATATTTGGTAAGCACTAAGGATCGGTTTGATAAATTAAGGAATAGTTTTGGTTGGAAGAGTGATAGAATAACATTTTTTTGAAAGAGTGGTATTTTTGACTATTCGGAAGAGCGAAAATATCATTTGGCAGTTGTTACTCAGAATAGTTAAAATATGAATAATTATGATGATAATAATGATGATGATGATAATAATAATAATAATAGTAAAATAATAATCATAATAGTAAGATAATAATAATAATAAAGTAATAAAAAATAATCATAATAAATAATAATATTATAATAGTAATATAATAAAAATATAAACATAATCATAATATAGTAATATAATAATAAAAAATTATAATTATAATCATAAATTATAATAATATAATAATAATAAGTAATCATAATTTTAATAATATAATCATAATATAATAATCATAATCATGATAATAATAATTATAGTCATAATCATAATAATATAACCATAATCATAATCATAAAAATAATTATAAATAATTATAATTATAATAATAATAATAATAATAATAATAATAATAAGTAATCATAATTTGAATAATATAATAATATAATAATAAATAATCTTGATCATAATATTAAAATTATATTTATAATAATAATAAATATAATAATAATACTAATGGTAACGATAATATAATAACAATAATGATAATAATAATTTAATAATAATAATATAATGATAAATAATAATCATAATATAATAATAAATTATAATCATAAATATAATATAATAATATAACTAAATCTTAATCATAATCATAATATAATAATATAATACATGATAATCAAATAATAATCGTTATTCCGACGAGAGCTAATCCAATATTCCACCTATAAGTTGGTATACCGGATTAGCACTATTCCGCACTCTTCTACTTAGTCTAAAATTCGTTTGGCAAATTAATTCGTCGGAATAACTATTTTGTTCCAACTTTTTGCTATTCCATTGATTGCCAAACACTCCCCAAGTAGCCAGCAAATTATTGCCCAAATAAAAAAAATATCAGTGACTTTTTTATTTGTTTCATTGTTATTATTAACTAGGACTGAAAAGTGAAAGCTCATGTTACTTCTATCTGTTTACTTAGTCATGTTATTTATTATAACATGTGATTAACAATTTTCACTGCAATTTCTTTACTATTTATTCTCTGAAGTAAAATAATTTTTATATGCCTATTTTTTTCACTTTTTATTTTTTTATTATTTTACTTACTAACATAATACATTAGAACGATTTATTATATTATTTACTTTTCTTATTTTCTAAAAATGTTTTTCAAGGTGATATATATATATAGCATCACTTAGCTTAAATTTTACTTCATAAATAAAGCTTGAAATCGTGGCCACCGATAGCTTTTATTTAATTTTAATGTCGAAATTTGAAAAACTAAAGTGTAGGTATGAAGAATTGTAACGCATGCATTTTTCAGAAATAAGTTGGGACTTGGGGGACAAATGACTATATGCAGAAAGTCATGGAACTAATTCACATATTTTTTTTTATAAAAAAGAAATTGCAAAGATTATGTCTGCAAATTGTTTATAAAATTTATAAACTGAATAGAAATTAGTATGTTCAATGTTGTATCAATAAAATAATTACACATTAATTTTAGTACAGTAAGTTTAATTACAAATTTGAAATTCTCTGAAGAAAGGAGGTCAATGAAGACATTAAATAATTGTCAGAAGTAAATTACTTACCAAAATTTTGTTCCGAAGATGTAAATATTCTTAACAAACTTTTTGACTCCGTACCTATTGTTAATAAATTTTAAAGAGGTATTACAGATTAAAAGAAAACTTAAGCTGGTGATAGAAGTCAACTAATTCTGGTCTTCTCCTGTTTGAAATTAATTTATTCTTCTGTTTGTATTATAGTTACTGACGCTTTGTGAGAATGTATCAGTCTTATTGGTGTGTTTGACTGAAAATGTTTGTGAGACTGTTGTCTTTCATTTTTTTTTCCAGTTGTGGGAATAAAATTGTTTCTTTTTTAACAAAAACCAGTGAGACATCACTGGCTTTTTTTTTTTAAAAAAAAAGTGACGAAATACAAGAATGAAATATTTTCATTTGACCCTACTGAGTGAGTATTCTTTTAGAGTATTTTATAATAGAGTTACTGTCTAAGTCATTACGGTCGGTTATTTGAATTTAATTTTTCACCTTTAGATTTATGGAGCCCACTTAATTTGAGCACTTTATCCATATAAAATATTTTAAAGGATGTGAATTCAAAACTAGTAGGATAACACCACTTCTCTTAATGTTTTTTCTTTGAAAAAGTGATGAAATATTGAATTATGAAGACGTCAGTCCCACTAACGCACTAGCTCACATGCACATTATTATGTCTATTAATAAATTTTCTACTGATTAATAATAATAAATTAAAATTATGAATTACTTATTGTTTATTATTAAAAAAATCACGGTATAACCTGTTCTTTCATATACAAGACACTCTTAGACAATATTTTTAAATATGGAAGTATGGACCGTATATGTGATCATATATGTGTATGTGGTAGATAAATTGTTGTCAGAACATCTCGTAATCCAACATATAAGATTTTTACTCATATATGAGTCCATATAATTTATATACATATTCATAGATCTATATGCTAATTCATACGGTCTATATACATTAATTCAAAAAAAAAATTAATTAATTCTCATTGATTTAACTCTAAGAGCTATGTCTAATGTTTTTTTATCACTAAACTATAACCTATTTAAAAATCGGCATATATATATATATTTATGAAAACTTATATATACGAGTGCATATCGTACATTATACAATCATCTTTTGACGTGTATGAAAAAATTCGCATTAAAAACACTTCTCTTAGTTGTCACCTTTGCATGCTTCTTCCCCCGCAATTGCCTCTTCTCCTTCCCATATTGCGAGTCCTGTCTCGTGCCCCCCAAACTGTACATGTCGGTAGCACAAGCTGCTAAGCGGGGCCGAGACCAGGGGGAGCAATGGCGGGAGCAGCAACGTGCGCTTCTATCCCTGCCTTGACATGCACCTTCTGGAATTGACTGTCATATCTGCGCAGAATCTCTACCCCCGATTCAAGAAAATGAAGACGCGCAGTTGCGACAGTGTACCAGTATCCAAATGAGGAATTGATCACACAGACTGATATCTGGGGTGGCACCGACCCAACATGGAATGACAAGTTTGTTGTTCGTGTTGATGGTTCAATCCTCCATTCTGAAACCTCCACCATTGATGTCACCATCATTGCTATCAGTAAATGGGTGGGAACAAGGACTGCCCATTAGGTAAATTGTGTTTGCAGCTTTTACTTTTTTGCTTCCTCAAAGCTGAGAGAACTTGAACTAACATTCAATCATAGTTGTGTTTTCTAAGTTTGAAGATCACTTCAGTTCAGTTAGGGACCAAATTTACCAGAAACGACAAGATATTATCAATGTTTATGAAAATGCAAAGAAAATAGTATTCCCTGTACTTTCAACTGATGCTGGGAATTATTGTTCAATTTCACAAGAACCAACAGCTTTTACCCAAATTTGATGATGCCTTCAACCTTAATTGCCAAAACCAGCTCATTTGACACTATACAACCAACATGATTTTGTTTCCACTAAAAGTACAGACATGCATCCTGGTAAAAACATTCCTCAACCCAAAAGCACACTAGATGGTAGCGCTTCAGATTAGGTGGCCGAAGATGTTGCATCAACAGGGTATCTTGAATGTCTCAATTTGCCTCTTGGGTCAAAAAGCAACACTCACTCCATCAAAGCATGATCACAGTGGACGCCGCTCTGTTGCACTCAGTGGCATCACCTCAGACCCAATTCAATGCGGTACAGTCAGTCAACCAACTATTCTATTTCTATACCTTATGTATGTTTGGATGGGTCAAGAATAATAGAATAATTGCTATTTTCAGAATATTAATAGTAGTTGTGTATCCAAACACAAATCTGTTGTTCCGGAACAGTGAGAATAACTATTATTCTGCTATTTTATGGTGAAGATGGAATAGTTATTGTTCTTCTCAACTCTCCATTACTATTCCCAACAAACAATCCAAATAATATTTCTACCATCCGGAATAACATCACATTTTTATTATCCTTGTGCTAACCGAAAATCACTATTTTTTTACTATCCTCATTTATTATTCTCAATTCATCTATTCTTACGCTATTCTTTGCACGATCCAAAAGAAAGGATTAGTGTAAGAATAATATTTTTTGGGTTAGTAGTTGAGAATAGTGTGAAGATTAGTGATATTTCGGGAAAATATGAGAAGAGTGTTGATTTTTACTATTCCGGATTAGTAAAATATTATTTGGATAGTAACTTGAAATAGTGGAGGAAATAGTTAAAATAATTAATTATTTTTTATTATTTTATTTAATAATATTATTTATTTAATACTACTTCATACTAATATAAAAAAAAAAATTATTATTTTCACTAATCTCATGGAGCAAACCAATGTTTCATATGAGTTAGCGGATTAGCACTGTTCTGCTATTATTATCGATTTTATTTTTATGTTTGAATGGTTGCTAACTCCGAAAACAGTGTTGTTATTCCAAAATAGTGCTAATCCACACCATCCAAACACACCTATAAAGGGCTGGTGGGTGCAGCAGCTCAAAAATCACAAAATTAGTCCTTTTCTTTTTTACATCTATAAAGGATTTCCAGTACAGTGCTTACAGAAAATCATGGTTTACTGGTAAAATGGCTACATAATACTTAAAATGAGCTGTAAGTTTTTAATCTGTGTTGTTTTCAATAGATTTGAGATAGTGCACAAGATAGATATAGAATATGCAATTAGTGAGCAACGGCGCCTGATAGGAGCCAAGAGCAGGAACAAGAGTGATCTGTCTCCAGACCGAGACTCAACAGAGAAGATTATTAAGAAGAATATCAAGAAGTGGCAAAGACAAAGTTATGGCAGTGCAAGATTTTGGCTGTGTGGATACCAAACTTTTGAGGACGCCGAAGAGCAATTATAACAAAACAAACATCCACACTTAATTTTGAGTTTCCTTTTCTTCTCTTTGTTCTAATTTTGATGGTTTATATTTCTGAGGGAGAATTATTGAATTATTCTTCAGGTATTATTGATGTTTAGAATTTTTTGTTTTAAGATACTGGTAAGATCACATAATATAGTAAGGTGCGCACAAGTTCAGTACGGATGTTAATTTTTTAGTGAATGATTCTTATTCATGTAAAAAATGGTTATAGTGAGAGCATAAGCATTCTACTTTGGTTGTTAGTAACAACTGGTCTTGGAAGTACTTCCCTGGCAAGTTATGTTGATGACACATTGGTAAAAATTAAAGCAAAATCGGACAGATGTTTCATGAGCAATTTCAATAACAATCACAAGCAAAACTGGACGGCTGGACTGATGATTCATTTATCAGCATCAACACCAAAAAATCACATTTAGCAATATGCAAGGAAGAAATGAAATTGTGTCACTTAAATAGAAATGTATAAAAGGATTATAAAGAAAAATAAATCTCATGTGCCCAGACCACTCAGAGAAAACATGGCAGAAATATGTCATAGAGCCATATTTACACATGGTTCATTGGTTCAAATGTTCAGATTAGACTAAAAAAATCCTCTCAAGTTTCAGGGATAACCTTGGCCATTTGATATTGATGCAACATATATTGTGCAATTAAAATAACTGTTGAACAATTTGTGCAATTACTTTGCAGACTACAACAACAAAGCCTTTAATCCCAAGTATATTGGGGTATACTAGAATTACTTTGCAATCAAATACTTTGCAGACTGAAACACAAAAAAATATTCAGTGTTCTAGTATTTGATACCAAGTAACATAGATATTTGAGAATCAAATAGCATCCAGCAAACTCGCTGGACCCAAAGAGAAAATCAATCAAATCTAGGAAGCATTTCTTATATCCAGTAAAGACCATGATCAAGTAGCAAATACTGCTTCAGAAAAGTTAAAAGAAAAGTAAGCAAATGCTATTTCTGAACCAAAATAATTATCAGTGAGACATTAACTAAGGCTAAAAGAATACCAAGCAATGCAAAATCTCACCTAATTTTAACTTTGATCGTTACTAAAATGAAAACCGAAAACATTATGGCATGCAATGACCGGCAAAACAAAACTTGTAACAGTAGGTTAACAGTCTTGGAAACCTATTTGAAACAGTGTACAGAGCACTTAGTCACATAAAATACTTTGCTACATTCTGCATCTGAACTCACTACATAATATGACCTTAAGATATTCCAAACAAAAATTAAGATCAAAACCATATATTGCAAAACATAGTATCAAGGTCATTAATTCAGATATTTCATTTAAAATTGATAAGTCTCATATCAGTATATCATAACCATGACTCAGACTATAATTTAGCAGCAATGTACCATAATGTGCAAAATTTATGCTAGATACTATAGTAAATCAATTAAGCACATAGAGACTCAGCATGGGGAAAAGCTAGGTCGTCCAAGTCATACAAAGGCTTAAATGAATAGCCAACATTGGCAAACTCAAGATGCATATAAGATAAAGCAGTATCAAATATTCTCATTATTTCCCTAAACAAATCATTCTTGATTCAAATATCCCGGAACTGGCGGAACATAACAAGTCAATACCTCTCTGTAGCAGAATACCAAATGAAAAAAATATATATCTTTTCAACCAGCCACCAAATCAAATCGAGACAGCCTAATAAAACCCTAACCCAATACACTCACTTTGGGTTAGGCGGAGGAGGAGCGGCGGGAGATCCAAGAAGCGAGGCCTGCTGCAACTCGAGCTCGTTCAACTGCTGTTCGCGATCCATCTCTATGATGAGTGGGACCACCAGGACAAGGAACGTCGTCCCAGCGATCCATGCCGCCTTTCCGGTGCTGAAAAGAAGCTTCTTGGCCGCAGTGGCCGCCTCACCCGCCGCCTCGCGCCCCTTCACGACGATCGAAGAGTTGGAGATTGAGGCCAGGATGCCTCCTTTCTTGTCGTCGCCTGATTTGGAGAGAGTCCAAGATGCCATGGTTTCTTCAAGGGTTAAGGGATTTGTTGCTCGCCACCTCTTTACTAGGGTTTAGAGAAGATTTCGGTGGAGAGAAAAGGGTGGGAGCCTAGGAGGCGGCGAAATAGAGGAAGGCGTGATCCGGATCCTCTACAACCACAGTAGTAAATACTACCATTTTTGGCCATCTACAGAGAACGATTCTGTTTAGTTTTCGTGCAGTGATCTTATCGAACGGTCCATATCTCCACGGAATCTCCAATCGTATATCCAATAGGAAAGTAAACCACGCCAGGTAGCTCAGAGGTTTCAGGGTTTGAGAAGTCGAGGGGGTTGTTTGTAATTAGCAAATGCTAAGTTTACTCGCGGAGCACCGGATCGAATAAACACTTGGACTATTTGGGCTTTGTTTAAAAATAAATCATAGCACAATCGTTAAAATAGGCCCAAATTATTTTAATGGCCCGAATTATTGATTCTTCTAAATGCAGGAAAATACAGCCCAGTATGGATATTCTCGGCCCTCTTTACAGTGTAATTTGCCTCAAATTCAAATAGGGTCATTTCTTATTTCGAGAAGAACTCTTTTAAGTTGAAACATTCAGGGTGTATGATTTGATAATTTGACTCTCTGAGAAGAAAAAAAAAATTCTGATGTGTCAATCGATTTATGGAGCTCCGACCTACCCGTTCCAATTTGTTGCATTGCACGTGTTTTTCAAGTGTTTGGACTTCAGACTTTGGACTTTGAAATTTGGTCTTATGATAAAGCGTTCACATATACACGCACAAAATGAACCCAGATAGCTCCGGAAAGTTAAAAATATATATTTAATATAAAAATATATTTTTAATTTTTTTTAAATATATAATTACGAGAATAATTTATAAAAAAATTCTAACTAAGGAGGTTGCACCCCACCCCCTATGTGGCTCTGTCCCTATGCATGTGGTACATGATGCTAATTGAGTTTTTTTTTAAATTTAATATATGAGACTGAATATCATAGTAGATTATATTTAAATTTTGACCATTACAAATGAGGTAACTAAATTTCACATGAATGACAAAATATAAACTATCTAATTCAGCGTAGAAATATTTGTCATTCTAAAATATGTTTAAAAGAAACCAATTCAAATAATGTTTATTGTAACATTATCATAAATAAGATTATTGTATAATAATGGCCATATTTTGGGATAATTTTGAAAAAAAACTGACTAAGGAGGTTGCGCCCCCGCCATTATGTGGCTCCGTTCCTATGCATGTGGTACATGATGCTAATTCAGTTATTTTTTTAATTAAGAATTTTAATATATGATGATGAATATCATAGTAGATTATATTTAAATTTTGACTATTACAAATGAGGTAACTAAATTTCACATGACAAAATATAAACTATCTAATTCAGAGTAGAAATATTTGTCGTTCTAGAATGTTTAAAAGAAACCAATTCAAGTAATGTTTATTATAACATTATCATAAATAAGATTATTGTATAATAATGGACATTTTTTGTTAGAACGGGCCAAAAGAGGTTAATATAAAGTAAAAATAAAGTTAGAAAAATATACATTCTATTTCTGAATTTGCTAAAAGTAAAAATAAAGGCGAAAAATGTGATAACTGATAAGCGAACCTGGCTGGGACTCAAAGGAGTACGCACAGCAAAATGAAAAAAGAGTAGAAAAAGCGAAGAGAACTTTGGAAGAGACGACCGTTTATTGCCTTTCTGTGTAGCTTTGTGTTGACGCGAAAGGAAACAAATTCAGAATCAGAGCTCAGAGCCAGCGAACACCTTCCCTTCCCTTCAAAAAGAAAGAAAGACAAAGGTAGTCGGGTTCTCTTCTTCTCTCTTTCTATATATCTTCTTCTTCTCCACGCGATCCTTTGCGCAGTTGCTTGAGCTTCTTTGCTTCCTCCTCGATTTCATTATTACCACTATTTGGACCATTGGGCATATAATATTCTACCCGTGGAAATAAGATCAGATATCGCTACTGAGAACCCTATCACAAAGAGTAAGTCTCTTTGAACTCGTATTTCTTTTATAGAATCTTTAAAAATTGGTACTATTTTCCGGGGGTTTTCTTTGCTGAAGTTGTTGATTTATTGTTCGATCACTAGTAAAAACAAAATGTTGCTTCTTTGAATTTTTACTGCGTATGATCGACTTTTGTGGTGATCCAATTTCAAGTGTCCGGTTCTACTTTGTGCGACTATTCGGTATTTTCACAAATTTCTTGGTTGCCAATAGATGGTACTGATAGAAGGTTCTAGTCAAAATTTGATTCGTATTTTCTTGGGCTGCCGCTCTATAGTTTGTATCTGTCTATCTGAGTCTAAAAGTCTGTCGTTTCATCATTTAATGGGTATTGACTGAAGATACAACTTATGCCTTAATCTTTTAATCTTTAAATTGAAAAGGACTAGAATCAACAAAAAATTGTATGTCTTTTTTTTTTTTTTTGGTTTCTTCATTATTTCTCTCTGTTTATTTTGCATACTTACAGTCTTCTTAATTTGTGTATTGAAGTGTATCCCCGTCTAACGGTGAGGTGTCAAGATGATGACCCCATTACAGATGAAGAAGATTCAAATTCAAATAAAAGTGATGAAAGTTCTTTTGAATATCTTTCTCTAGTGGGTCATCAATCCTTGAAATCCCCAGTAAAGCAAGGTAAAGTTGCTTCTCTCATGATATCTTTAGTTGTTTGTTTTCATTTATCATTAATTAAGTAGATACTGAATTGATGGAGATTGAAGATGGTCGGTACCAATGCAGGACATGGCTGATACCTAAAGCTGATTGGTACCAGCATGAAGGCAGTAATGCTTCATGTATGCTTTTTGCTTGTGTCCGGTAGACATAGAGCTCATTGTGTGTACCGTTACAATATCGACTGTGCATGAAATCTGGACTCATTCTAACCCAATTGAATATCGACTGTGCATGAAACCTGAACTCATTGTGTGAATCGGTACAATACTAATCTGCAGCTTTCAAAACTGTTGTAACAAAAAGTCCAATAAATGCATTTTAGTTGCGCCAATGCCTCCTGATGTCTATTAATTGTGTTCACTATTTAGGGAATAATTCTGAAAACCAGCCCCATACATCGTGTGCAACTCCTTCCAAATCACTCTCCAAGTCACATCCTGTGTCTTTTACATCTACACCAGTCACAGCAACAGGTTAGTTTTCTTGTATTTTCAATGCGATGTTCTTGTTTTTGTCTTTAGTTGGTTCTTTTTGCTAATTGCATGTAGGAGTCAGAATTACACAAAACTCAGATAAAGTATCTTATACCATGGCATAATTTCACGGCCAATGCTGCTAATACGTAAGTGATGAGTTAGGTCACACTGAGACAGTTGCGGGGTTGATGCTGAAATATGGTTAATTGGGCATAATTTGCATGCTGCATTTTTGACAAATGGTTCTTTTGTTTACTATAGTGCAAATGTGCAATTACCAGAATATACCTTCTGGAACACACTCTTTCAGTTAAGCAGATTTTCAAAGCCTTTTTTCTTACTGTTGAGAACACTAAATGGACTTCTGACTAATACAGAGAAGGCTGGAAAATATACTGGAGATAAAGCTGACAGACCTAATTTGTTTTGGCGGCCTAAAGCATGTAAATTATGAAATTTTCATGAGTAAAAAACCATTATTTGATATTGTTACCTATATGTTTTTCTCATCTATTAGCAGTTTCATTAAAATGTGACATTGTAAACTGAACTGCAATGGATCAATGTGTTGTGCACAATTAGAAACTACAAAATTTGAGATTGATTGTGGCTAGATAGAGAAGGCATCGACTGACTGACATTCTGATTTAACTTCAGACAATGATGATTTGATTGCACTCCAGAATAAACGAATAGAAAAGAAAACTCCAAGGGTGACAAAATGCTACATAAATGTGCCACCTGACAAAAAACAGAAGGATGAGAATAAGGTCCTTGGGTCTATACCAGTTTCAGCGACAAAACCTAAAGCTCAAGTACCATCCACAGCTAAAAGAAAAGGAGGAAGTGGGACAACAAGACATGTAGCCATAATTGCAAAGCCGAACTACAGTACTGACAAAATGTAGTATTTTTGTGAATTAAGAGGTCTTTTAAAACTAGGTTTTTTTTCCCTCAAACGGGTTTATCGGAGTGTTTGCCAGTTGTGTTGTTTTTATTTGTAGACGAGAGAGCTTGGATATTTTCCTTCAAAGAAGGCTAGATTGAATGGTATCGAAACCATCTCTGATTCTATGTTGTAGCAGTGTTTAATCAATGCAGAAGTTAATATCTGAATGTAAATATATTTCATTGAGACCATAATTATCGCAACTTCTACATCATCCTTCATTTTGCAACCCATAGACGGGAGTTGCCTACAATGCTGACTAACTAAATATTGATATCTAATTTTAGGAAAAAGAAAAATCGCCCATCAGTAAAACATTTTTTTTTCTGACGCTCTGATGTGTCAATTTATTTGGGATTAAAGGTTTTGTTGTTGTTGTTGCTGCTGCTGCTGCTTGTGTCAATTTCACGCGCCAATTGATTTGCCAATTTTTCTTGACACCGTTCACGCACCAATTGGTATTTCATTTTTTTTTCTTATGCTGTCTAGCACCAATTGAATGTCAGAAAAAGAACCCATGTACAAATGTGAAGTTTATATAAAACTTGCACCTAATAAATTCTGTTAATTTATATGGTCACAATGTTTACATGAAATCTAGATTAATGATACTGGTACCATGAATATGAATTGTGATGCACCGGATTTGGATCCTCTGCCATAGAAAACTAGGACAACATTATACCATAGTTTTGTTTGTTTCTATGAAAATGAGACCCAGTCAGATAAAAGTAAAAGGACCTCTCCTGTTTTCAAAACCCTAACCGTTCAAACTGAATATCACCGTTTTGATTTAACGACAAATTGCTGCCATAATTGCAACTATAGCAGCAAATTGGGATCAGTCATGCACCAAAGGAGATGGAACTCTCTGTCTAACTTGCACAACTTGTAATGTTGTACAGCTATCTAAATATAACTTGTAATTTTCTCCTGACAATCAATGTCACTTTTCCATTAAAGAACCATCATTACAAACGACAAGTAGCAAGGAACGTTAAGATACGTTAAGACACCCATATAGAATAAATTCATTAAAAATTATGCAACTCAAAACTTCTCTCATGTCTTAACAAAACTTTGAAATTGGTTTGAAGCAGAAATAAACAAAAGGGGACACTATCCTCTCTTCCAACAAGAACTAATGAAAATGAGCGGCCCAATATCAAAATCAAGAGAGAACCCACACTAAAACTAATTTGAAGCAGCTGCAGCTCTCTTCTTGGGTGCAGCCTCAGTTCCTGCATCATTTGAAGAAATTTGGGCTTAGTTTTTCATTCCAAAAGTTTTAGAATTCATTCCCCAAGGAAAATATTAGGAACAGCAATTCTTTTTCATTAAGTTCAAATAGAACAGAATGAGTCAAATTAAGTTGGTTAATAGATTAGCGTGTTTTTCTTTGCTCCCAATTTTTTTCACACAAACTTAGAATACAATCAAACAAGACTGACTAACTTTACTTCAGTTATGACTTGAGGAAAAAAAAAGTGCCACCACAAACTTGTCTACACTTAAATATGCTTTAATTTGCTAACACAGTTTTTGATACAAATTGCAGTAATATATAAAAAGGGTTTTACCTTCTCTGAAGTTGCTCTTGAACCTCCTAGGCAGATGACGAAGGTACCTCATCCGCCCTGTTCCGGTTGTCTTTCTCCTTATAGCTTTCACACTCCAGTTATCTGTACAATTAATCAAATCACTTTCGGCCTTCAGATATGAAATCTCAAGAACATGCATACACAGAAAATGTAAATTCTACAATGATAATCTTACAATTTTATTAAAAATCTTTTGCATTAATTCATTACAATTATTTTGCTAGCTATATAGCATTATAGATTGTACCATGTGAGAGTATGAGATACAAGTTATGCTCATAAGAACCATGACACAGATGAAAGTATAAATGCAAAGAATGCACTTAATAAACAATAACTTGTCTATTTCTAAGAACCTCAGTCAATTATCATTTCCACCAATTAGATAAAAGTAAATCTATGCAGTGTGAAGAATGGTTCAGTGCTAACAGTTGTGGAATCCTGTTTTCACATCCCTACTGAATTTGACTTGCTAGATCAGTCTCTTCAATTATGCATAATTCAGATCTAACCATATCAGATCGCACCAGAATCAATCATGTGCAAATGAAACACTCCAAAACAAACCAAAATATTGTAAAGGAAAAAGATAAAGCACAGACTAACGTACACTTGCGGATGCGAGCGGAGGGGTAACCGCACGAACCGCATCTGCTCTTCTGGAGGTGGAAGCTCCGACGACCACACCTCACGCACAGGGTGTGCGTCTTGTTCCTCCTCTTACCAAAGCTTCCCGTTCCCTTGCCCTGGAAATCGATAAAAAGATGGAATCAAAAACGGTTGTAAGAAGCTTGCCATGGCCGACAGCTAGGGTTTGGGTTTTAGAGATCGAGCGTTTACCATTTTTCTTGTTTGTCGCCGCCGCACTGGGGTTGGGAAATAGAAGAGAAAAAACCCTAGTATCCTTACAGCGAGGCTTATTTATAGTGTGTTCCTTTTTTCTATTTGACATCCAGGAAATGACACAATTGCCCTCTTATATGCGAGGTAGGTGCGACTGTAGGATGATTGGGCTTGTTGATAAACGGCTTGGACTTAACCAGATATACATGTATATTTTTTTTTGATTGAAGATATATATGTATACATGTATACAAAATATAAAAAGATATCAGTCTTGTACTCTTGTATTGTATGTATTGTTTTATCTACCTCTGGTGTAAGATAAGACTTAGTTTAGCAACATATATATATAAAAAAAAAATGTTGGTGAAATGACGAGTATCAGGATTCAGGCTCTCGATTTTTTTAATAATTTACACCATTGCGTTGTTTGATTTGCTCACTACTGTCTACTCATAACCTCGTCAATAAGAAAGTTCATGTGTGAATATAAAACTGTATATTCGTATTTGTCAAAATAAGAAGCATGTATGTATATGTATGTATGTAGTTTGTTTTGCTTCTAAGAATTCAACAATTGGTGCTTCCAATGATCGAATCTGTATGAAAACGGGCCGAGTCGGAGTCGAGTTTAGAGCTGCCCGTTTAACAGCTCAAGCCTCATTTCTCAAATAGTGGGCCTCGTTAGTTCAACCTGCTCAAACTTGCCACTCAGCTCTCGCTCCATTCTCCCACCTCTAGCGCGTGGCCTGTGAACTGTCAGCTGTGGCGCCCATCGATACCATTCGCCTTTATTGATGGGGTCGTGCCCCCTTTCTCCCGGAATTCGCCTTTCTTGCTTTCACATTCCTGTATAGAACTTCTTTTTGATCTCAAGGTAAAAAAAACAAATTGGGTATTTTTATTTTTTCTGGATTATGATGATTCAAGCTCTATTGAAGCAATTATGATGATCGAAGTTCCGATGGAATTTTGTTTTATTTTGGTGATTTTGATAGTTATTGGCTGTTGTTTCCTGAATCTTAAATCAAACTGCAATACGGAGGTTGATTTGTGAAGTAATTTTGGTGCTGCTTTTCTTCCAGAGCAAATTCACTTGGTTAACATATTGCCATGTCATAATTTGTTTCTTTGTAAGTTCTGCTATCATCTGAAATTGAATTGCTATAATAAATCTGGAAGTGAAAAGTGTTGCTTATGACATTTATTACAAGCAGTCAATTTGGTTAGATTCATTCTGACCTGAGATTATAAGTATTTGATTGATTCAGTTTTATTCATTAAGGTCTAGACATTTGTTGTTTTAGCAGAGTTACAAGCACTTGAATGGTTCTTTAACAACAGTTGTAACAAACATACCTACTTGGTTCTAAACATTATACAGATTTATCTACTTCTAGAGTTATAGGCGATTGTAACTTTGTCAGTATCACCAGCATGGTTCTTTAACAGCAGAATTACAAACAACCAATTTAGTGACTATTTACCTACGCTCTCTAGCTACCCCAATTTATTTGGGATTAAAGGCCTTATTGTTGTTGTTACCAACTCTCACTGTTCCATTTTTTCTTCATTGTCTGCTATAGTGCAAAGTTTCTCTTCTAACTTATGCGACAGAGGGTAAATGCCTTTATGGTTCAACAGTAGTGTAGTTTTAAGCTTTGAAGGTTGTTGTGTGTATATTATACATATATTTTTCAGATTTTTACTTTATTATTTTCTGAGTTTTTTTTTCTTGGTATTGATTCAATTAAGTATTGATTTTCAATAGACAGTGTAATTTGTCAATTTAAGAAGGTATATATGTAGAATTTTCCCATATGGAGAGTTGTTATTTACGTATCTGCTTAATGCCTCTTTCTGTTTATTTATACGCATACAATAAATTCCCTTTGAATCTTTTCGAGTAAAATGTACCATTAATTTGATGCAAAATATCTAAAAATTAATTAAGTTACATAGAAAGGAAGAAGAAATATCAGCATAATGAGAAAAATGTTACATGGAAGTTTGCTGCTTGCCATTAGCTAGTGTAAAATAAATATAGGGGTTGTTTCCAATTCTGTATGCTCAGTTTTCCCATATGCTTGCTTTGAACTGAGTAAATCCAATCTTTACTTAACCAAGAGTGGTTGAATATGAGTTGGATGTTAATCCTCTTGTAAACTGAATAGGACTTTGAGCTGATATCCATCCATTAGCACCCCTACAAGTACTGAACCTACCCTCTTTCTCAGGAGTGCAGTATTTTGGCTGTGTTGATTCTCATCAGCATTATTACACCACGTGGGTGAGTTCATAGCATGGAGATGAACCAGGAAATCCCCTTACCATTGGAGAAGCTCGCTCTTGATCTAATGCACAAGGCTCGACTTTCCGTTAGGTACCTCATTTGCTGCTTAATTTTTATTACCTGGTCCATTCAACGATGTCAATCATGATTTGGTATTAAAAAGCATCAGCAATTGATTTTTTGTCCGTGCATACTTTATATTAAAAAACTTCAATTCTCTACATCAGTTTTTTTTTTCCTTAATAGAATTGAAATTTGGTCCGTCGACTTAAATACATGCATTATCAGGAAGCTTTTGTCTCATGTACTTATTTTTGCAACAAAGATTAGTCTCTGTGTTTTGTTTATAACCTTTTTGTCTTGTGTACTGATTCAGTAACCCTAGATATGCTGTGCTGGTATTATCAGGAAGCTTCAACCCACCAACATACATGCATTTACGAATGTTTGGTGAGTCTCTCAATCCTGATCTTTGTTTTAACTTGTTTGTATTACTTTTTCCTATTAATTTATATGCTTTGCAAGTGGGTTAACTTTTGTTGGCATGTTCACTCAAGTTTCAGTACAAGTCATATTTTAGCCAAGTGTTGCCATAGATTTACAATACTGACCTATCCAATTCACTGAAAATTTGAGTAACTGAATTCGGTACTGTTACCAAAATTTATCACATTTTAATTATTTACTATAGGTGAATTATCTTTAAATATTGTTATGTGTTAGAATTGGCAAGGGATGAACTAACAGCTCGAGGATTTATTGTACTTGGGGGTTATCTTTCTCCCGTCAATGATGCATATAAGAAAAAGGTACCTAATGTCTACTTAAATACCAAAATAACCACATGATGTCTTGTTTGCAAAATGACACCAAACATATCTTGCTTTTGCAATCAATGTCTTGAAAAAAAAAGAAAAATCCTGTGTATATGAACATAATTTAAGCCTTAAACCGTCAAAAACCAACTCAACTCGAGCAATAAATGATTAAACTGGCCCTGTCATTTGTAACCAAATATGTTCATTACTAGTTCTCAAGAATGGAAATCCAAACATATATCCATCTAGTTTGATCTTGATTTCAATTTGAGCTTGAGGAGAAAAAGAAAATTGTTAGAGATAAGAGCAAAATCGTTCAAAATAATTAATGGAATTATCTTCTCACTGCAATATTCTAGTGTTCTTCTGTACAAATATCTTAAATTGTTAGGTATGAGTCACACAAAAGAACCATCAGATAATTTGCTGCAAATGTGATATGGTACCAGTTATATCTGCAAAAGATGGGCACTTATAATTTTCTTTTAATTACGCAGGATCTTATATCAGGCATACATAGAATCAGGATGTGTGATCTGGCATGCAAGAGCTCATCTTTGTGATGGTTGATGCATGGGAGGTAATTTTAATGTGGGTCCACCTGATTTTCAATCCTTTTGAGCTTATTGTTCCCTAGGTTTTGGATTTTCGGATATTCGCAGATACGATGATAATTGTCTATTGACCTTCATTGTTACGCTTTTTCTTTTTTTTTTTTCTTCTAAAACTTTCTCTATCATCCTCATATTTCTGCTTGGAGCTGCCAAGAAAGTAGGCTCACAGAAATAGTGCAATTAAACTCACAAATCACCAGGTGCTATGCTTGATTGTCTATTATATAATTAATTTTTCTGTAGGCAAACCAAAGTTGCTATCAGAGAACCTTGACAGTTCTTACCAGGATCCAGAACTCATTGCTCGAATCAGGCTTCATTGACCAAGGTTTGTTCCACTATGGTGACAAAGGATATCAATTGCGTATATTGTATTGTCAAAGTTTCTGGCCAACTCCGCTAGTTTCTACGTAGCCTATCCCAAGCTAGGAAAAAGGAGGAGGGTTGTGTTGGACGTTGTGAGCCAATGTAAAAATACATATTATCTTATGGAAATGGTATCCTATGGATTTCATTTCTAGCCTACCCCAACTTGTTTGGGAATAAAGGCTTTGAAGAAGAAGAATAAGAAAGTTTCTGGCCACAGTCGAATCTCAATGTTATAATTATTTTACCCCTGTGATTATTGTTAGGATTTATTGTCATATCTTTTTTTGGTCACTTTTATCGAGATTTTGGTGAACTTCACGGTATGCTCAAAGGCCAGCCACTAAGACCAGAACCAATTATCACTTAAATTTCCTTTAATTTGGTGGAATAAAAAAATTAGGTTCCCAGGTGTAGATCAATTACACCTCAAAAAAAAAAAATTCCACTGTGCATCAAACTGACTTTAACCAATTTTAGGTTTATTCTTATCCATTTCAATCTGCCTCAAATTTGAGCTTTAGTATATTTAAGTCCTGGCAATTGTTGACCTCTGCTGTTTAAAGCTGATTCCTAGTGGTTTATGAGTGGGTTGAATACGACTTGCCTGACCAGCTGCATTTGCTTTAATTTTTTTTAAGATTAAGTGTTTAGACTTCTTATTTAATTGTCAAATAGTATTCTACAATTAATTAGCTTGGATATTACCTTTTTTACTCATTTTTTATTAATTAATTTTATTTATCTATGTAGGTTCACTCAAAGTGATGCTGTTGTGTGGTTCAGATTTGCTGGAGTCTTTCGGAATCCCTGGAGTATGGATTTCTGATCAGGTAACAACAATTATGAAATCGTCTCCAATTAAGCATGGGCCTTAATTTAACCCAATATTTCTCTAATTGAACCTTGCTTAATGGTGTTTACCTCTGTAAAATCCGTCATTTCGATCCTCAATTTGTGTGGTTAAGTTCCTTATTTTATGTTAAAAAAAGTAAAACTAATTTTTTCCCCAGGTCAGAAAAATATGCAAAGATTTTGGTGTAGTTTCCATACATCGAGAAGGGAAGGATATTGACAAAATTATATGCAATAATGAAATTTTAAGTGAAAATAAGGTACAAATCTTCTCTTCACGGCTTTGATGTCTTTTACTTTTTGTTCACTATGCCAATGGAAATGCAATGCTGCTAGAATAAATCATGCTATTTTATCTTGTTACTTTTGCCAGAACAACATTATCTCGGTGGATGAGATTGTTCCAAACCAAATCAGTTCGACAAAAGTCAGGTAATGCCATATGATACACAAGAATATAATGCATATAAAGTCTGTACATAAATAAACAAGAGGGTGACCTGCACATAACCTGAAGTTTTACCAAATAATTATTATGCAAGATTCAGGTTGTAGACTAATATGGAATTAGATATTTAACAGATCAACTGACAAGGCGATCACATATTAGCTTGTGTTGAACATAACATTGAAATAATTTGTTTCGTACTACTCATCTTCAAGCATTCCCTAGACTGGATAATAACCTGCTATCTTTTCTTCTCTTTTTTCTCTCCCAAGGGATTGCATAAGAAAAGGGCTCTCTATAAAGTACCTGACATGTGATGAAGTCATTGAGTATATTAAAGATAACCAACTCTATTTGAGTTTTTCCTGATAACTGATCGGTCAGAAGCATGAGATAGTGGAAAATCACATAAGAGGTTCAAGGTAAGAATTAAAAATAAATAAAGAGATGCAATTTTCTGCCAAATGACTCCAAGATACATATTGATACAAATTGTATTGCCAAGATAATGATTTATTAGCCCACAAAGGTAATAGAAGTACTAGAGGTGCTAAACTTGAAACGTGTCATTTACTTTTTGCTTGTTTTCTTAAATTGTAAGTAGTAAATGTGTTCCACTGCATGATTCATGTGCAGTACAACTAATTAGTAAAGTTTACCAGCTTCTAGCTGGATAAATAATGTCATGTCTGACCTCATTTTTGTTTGAAATTTGTACGAGTGCTTCTGCTGGTGTTTTACTGCTGATGTTTTTCTACTGACATATTGTTTGAATCATATTTTATTCCAATTTCTGTCCCATTTGCAATTGAATGCACAATGCATGAATTAGTGGCCAAAATAATTATTACAGGCAAGAACAACAATTTGAATTATTTCTAATTTACCTTTTTCCTGGAAATGCATTCAGAAACCTTGAATGTCATTATGGCTGAAACCAGTTCTGTTGGTATCGAGATTTCTTTTTTTTTTTTTTTTTTAAAGCTGAAACAATAAGAAAGATATTAGTAAATGTATGCAATGGTACTGTGGCCGAAATATAGTAATATTTGTTCATTGTTTTTCCTTTCAGAAGCCGAAGGATCACCCATTAATAACGAAAACTAGGTTCCGTTCATTGTATAAACATGTGAGACAAATCCAAAACAACAAATTCAGTGTGAAACAGGAGCATGAATGAAAACCAACAAAGCTAAAACTTCTTTGACATGAGATCGCCATTTTCTTTTATTGTTTCATACACATCACATAAATAACCAAATTTGACTATTGGTGTGACGAGTCAAGCTACCACCGCTGTTTGCTTATTGTTTTATTTATTTTTCTTGGGATGGTGCTATTTCAGTTCTGAGTTTTTTTTTATGTTTTTTTCTTCTTCTCCAATCCAATCTGTACTCTTTTTCAATTTGATTTAATGGAATTTTATAATAGGTTATTCACCTACTACTTCAAAAAAATAGCATATGCAGCATGCTTTACAATTTATGAATTACTCATATTTATGGTAATATAAATATATACATTGTTTCATCGAACAACAAAAAAAAACTGTATATCCACACAAAATCTGCCTCAACTTGGCTCTTTCAAAAGCTTCTCTCTGAGACATCTTCAAGACTTCAACCTATTGGTGCATAATTTGAAAGTATGAAGCCACAGTGTCAGATTTTAATTACATGCAAAGCAACATATTCTTGGTTAAATACTTTCTAAAAGGACAGTTACAAGATTTTGGTGGATAGATTTCATGTGTCATTATATACCCTTGCTTGCTTCTACTGGACACACTGTCAGATTTTAATTACATTCAAAGCAACATATTCTTGGTTAAATACTTTCTAAAAGGACAGTTACAAGATTTTGGTGGATAGATTTAATGTGTCATTATTATATACCCTTGCTTCTACTGTACAAATAAAGTCACAACATTTTTAGTATGGACCTGATGTGACATCCGAACAGGTTTACACATGCAAAGCAGAGATCTTCTGGATGAACACACAAGTCACAACAGAAAAAAAAAAAAAGGCAGACAGAAAAAAATAATGAATATTATGGTATTCTCCACTTAGTGTACCTTTTGAATTGGCAAGGCATGGTGGTTCTTCACCTAACAACTTAACTTGTATGCCAGAACAATCATATCAGCCTATAAGCATAACAATCAGCATTATATATATGAGAAATTAAGTGGCTAATAATTCCTACAAAGAGATTTCACCAAGTTACTGCCAAAGCTCTAGACATGTCAGGATATTAATTGTGCCAGAAATGTATCAAAAAAGTATAGTATATTAAAGAAACATATAAAATCCTAGAAAACTATTCTGAGGATGCTTTGGCAGTGTTTGCTTTGCCAAAAAGTCACTTCCACTAATGAAATGTTCATCATATATTGAGAAAATCTGTTTCATTAACTGAGAAACAAGGATTGCACTCACATATCTTGGTACTAAATCAATCAGACTGGCGTAAGGCATAACACTTGGAACTGGGTTCTCATGTTTGAGTGGATGGTTTTCGTAAGTTCCCACAAAGAAACTATTAGCAAACCAATAAGCTAAAAGGCAAACTGAGTACTAGCAAAACTTAGTTGTTACAGTGGTGTCTGTAACAACTATTTTTTTTTATTCAAAAATAGTTAGTTGTTACAGACAGTTCACTGTTGATAACTTGATATCTAAGGAAACAGAGAGAAACTTACTTGAATTTTATTCTTCATAAATTTCTGAGGTTTACTGAGTACTTAGCTGAAGTTTATTACTCTTTGAAGAAAGAGACTCTCTGCAATGTGGTTCAGACAGGAGCTCATGCTGACATGCCAAAGGCATAATTGGCCGAATACCACTGGGATTCAGAGGGAACAAAATCCGATAATACCCATCCATTATGGCTTCAAAATTGCAAGTCTCAGCAACCTTAGGCATCTGATATATATCTCTTATATAAGCGAAAAGATTTGGGTATTCAATTATCTTTTTCTTAGTGCACTTGAAAAGCACATTGTACACTAGATCGAACCTAATCAGAGTAGTGAACAAGCAAATATCAGACAAAGTAAGGGTATCCCCACATAAGTACTGGTTTGTAGAGAGATGTAATTCAAGCTTATCCAGTGTTGCAAATAGTTCATTAACTGCAATATCATAAGCTTCTTGACTCTGTGCAAAGCCACATCTGTAGAATTGAAAAATGATCAATCAGTGTAATCACTAGCACCTTTTGTTTTCTAATTTCAATGGAAGTGCATTTCAACAATGAACAGAATTTTCAAATACCTATAAACTCCATTGTTAACACTAGGATAGATGACCTCATTCCACCTCTCAATCTCCCCTCTGAGCTCTACCGGACAGAGATCTGGACCCGACCCGGCAAGACCTGAATTCAAGAACTCAATTATCCCATAACTCTCATTACACACCACCTCTTTTCTCTCGACATCCCAAAGCATTGGAACTGTTGACCTTCCATCATAGCCCCCCTTGATCATCCCATAAACCTCTCTCAGATTCTTCTTCCCATTTGCCAAATCAGCTCCTGCCACCAAAACTGACCCATTGGCCATTACTGAATGGAATTCCCAGGAGCCATCCATCCCAGGTGCAGCAATTGAGACAGGGATGCGTGCCTCAAGGTTCTTCAGTGCTCTGACGATTAGAGTTCGGTGGGCCCAGGGGCATGGGAGGCCAACGTAGAGGTGGAGAGAAGTGCTAGTATTAGGGTTTTGAGAAAAGGTATAATAAAGGGATGGCACGGAAGGAAAGAGACCACGGGGCCGGGAATAGGAGCCGGAGGGGCTGGAGGGAGCCAGCTGGCGCATCATGAGATGCCACGTTGCGGACCAAGTGGAGCGTACGGCGGAGATGAGGGGCTGAGGAGGGAGCGCGCGTCCCCATAGAAGGCGTGTGAGGGAGGTGATTGGATCGGTGCTAGACTTGTCGGGAAGGGACATGCTTACAGTAGTGAGGCGGCGACGGAGACAGGGAGAAGCAAGATGGGGATCGCGGAAGGTGGAATGGTTGATAGGATAAGGGAAATGGAGAGTCTGGTTGGATAGGAAAGACGAGTTTAGAATCGCCATTGCTATGTTAATTAATGGTTTATGGCTATCCTATCAGGCTTACTATGTAACGAAGCAAACTGATGCAGTGCCTCGTGGTAATAAATTGGGTGATTCTATGGACTGGGTCGAACATGCGAGCATTCTGGTGTAGCATTCTGTATAACGGGTCATAATGGATTACCATGTACTAAGATGCGCGTGCGTTATACAATTATGGGGTTTTTTGATGCGGCTGTAAGATATCGTTTAATAACGACTGAAGGCCCCACATCCATTCAAAAATAGTGTCAATATGAAGTACATTTGATTCTTCAATTAACCAAAAGCAAAGGAGAATTCCACTTGCGGCCTGAAGAAACATATACATTTTCCATAATTCGCTGGTTTAGACGGGGGATCCCTAGATTACTTACAAGATTTACCTCTCATAAATTTAACGCAGTTGTACAACACTGCAATATTTCCCAAATTTTAAATCACCATCTCCTGCTAGGTGGCTACTGTTTCAAGCAAAAATATAAATAAACAAATAAAGAAGAAAGATTAAATTTTGATTCATGCACATCAACTGAAATCTAAAGAAAATCCTGTATTTCTCCAAAACACAAAATCCACAAACCAAATTAAATAACAAAAACAGAATTTTCAAATCAGTAACATCCAGAATTAAGAAGCAAATTTGTCTAGAATTCATTCTACGAAAACAAACAAAACTTTGATAACTCCCACCCAAACTGCGCTTGCAATTAGACAATAGCATTGGCAGCACTTGCGATTCTTGGCCACAGATCAGCACATTCCTTTCCAATTGGTCCAGTAATAGCAGATCCTGCAAACCGGCACGGTAATAGTAAGTTCCTAACCTTTCATTTCACCCTTAGGATTCACAATTACTCCAGCATTATCTACAAAATCACAAAAGAAATCACATCAATATGTGTAGAATGCACGGGAACTAGACACGTGCATAAGATCTTGACAAAACTTGGATACTGCCAGCATATGACAGTACATTTAGCTTATAAATTTTCATGAACAGGCAGGCAAACAAAAAGCACTGTGAATAGAAGTGTACCAGGAGACAGGTAACAAGATGCAATAAACAACATCATGCTGTTTAATACAGGTAGATATATTATTAATCTATGCTTCTCTCTGAAAGTGACTGAACCATGGCTATGCCACTCTCCGGAATAGAAGCAACATTCAAATAAATAATAAAAAAAGGTAGAATAGAGAATAGAGCAACTCCAGGTTCATATGAAAATCCAACTTTTTACTGTTTTTCACTATTGCTAGTACATAGCATTTGTGACTATCTAATTAAAGCCAGGTGCTCCATTTACCCCTCCTACAACCACAACCAAACAAAATTCACCTCCAATAATATACCAAAACACCTAAAATTAATTGCTTACGAAATACCAATATGAAGAATGAGATAGATTAGTAGGATCTACATGAAACATACCTCACAAATGATAATCGAAAAGGAATTTTAAATATTCTGAACTAAGTTACGATTGGGTGGACAAAGGCACATTCAATCAGTGTTTTTAAATGCGGTTTTCTTCATGCATGTTGAAGGTTATGCATACCGCATATGTGGATTTTCCTGCAGGTTTACATATGCGGATTTCTATCAAATCATAGTATGTTAATATATATTTTAAATAGCTGATGTACTCACATGTGAGAGTTGGTGCATTGGAAAAAGCTTTTCCTCCCAGCGCAATTGCTTGGGATCGAATCCCGCTGAGCCCCAATTTAAAATTTTACAGACTTTTCAAATGAATTTGGGCCTTGTGATACTTTGTAGCAGCCCAACTGTAACAAACTATATATTTAATGGGTTAAATCCGCATGATATGGGCCGCATGACAATCTGAGGATGGTTACTGGACCGCAAACGCATATACGACCGCATATGCGGCCCATGCGGCCGCATTTAAAAACAGTGCTTTCAATTCTCAAGAGCTTCACCCTGGAATTCCTCAATTCTCAGGGACAAGACATGACGCTCTCTCCTAAAAACAACATGAAAAGAAAACCAAGAATTGGCACTATTACTATACATACCTTCAAAGTACATGTAGACACCATCCTTTCTGCGGAAGGGCTTGCGCTGCCTGACAATGACAGCAGGCATGACCTTCTTCTGAGGTCGGGCTTACCCTTCTTCACAGTGTCTGGGGCGGGCTTAACCTCAAGGGTCTGGGGCGGAACTAATATTTTTCAGATAGGGGTGCCAAAAAATGAAATGACCTCTTCTTAAATAGGATCATGCAATTTATGATATTTTATATTCATGCAAATATTTTTTTTAGAAGTTTAATTGCACGTATATCAAAAGCAACAAAAAATTCGATTCCATACCGCTTATCTGACATCATTAGTAATTTTGCCAATATTATCTGAAATTATCATTCACTTCATACATTTTGCTGAATTCTGCACACAAATAATTGAATCATAAATTGGCAACTAAAGAGATCTATAATTATTTTCCCTTGATTTTGTATATAATAATAAGGTCTTGTTCGGTAGTAACCCACGTGCAGGAATGGATATGAAATTTGAACTGATTTACATCCGAAATTTGTTTAAATATTATTAATAATATTAAAAATTAAATATTTAGAAAAAAAAATGAATTTCAAAATCTGCTTCAAAAGCTGTTGCCATTTGCGTTTTCAGAAGTCTTTCTATTTTAAAAAAAAGAGATAATTTGTGGGACCGCGCTTGTGACTTCCGCATCAAGCTGGAATTATTGGCACCGCAAGTATCACTTGCACAGTGCACACCCACGTCTGGAAAAAAAAAATCTGGGAGCGCAGATGACACTTGCATTCTCAAAATATTCTTAAATATTTTAATCAAAATTTCCGCTCACCAATAATTGAAAGTGTCTAGGTGCACACCCGGCACCTGCGTTTTGAGAATAAATTTAACATTTTAATATAATTTTGGCTTATTTATTTTTGGAAACACATTCGACGGCTGTGTTTTCAGAATGAACTCAATATTATAATGTGGTTCCGAAAGATTTTCATGAGTTGGATTGAATTCCATATAAAATTTATATATATTAATGAAGAGAATATGACTATCATTTAATATCAGGATATGACCGTACATACGGTGCACTGCAAAATTCTGGAATATAAAATCCATTTTAATATTTACAGATGAAAAGGAACTTAATATTGAATTTGATTTGACTAGTGTTTCACCTATTATACTCTTTTTTAAAACTGATATCTATTGTATTGTAAAGTAGTAAAAGTACTAACAAACTCATTCATACTCAAGTTAGTAATACAAATTTTTGAGTTGTTAAAAAAATGATGTTAACTCCCCAACTTGCAATTAAAACACCCACTATTTATTTATATTTCAAAGTTTAATATTTAAAATATCGCTTCAAATTAACAACTATTTGTGCTCTATTTTCAACAAAATTTAACCTTTTACAAATTTGCTTGCGACTTCCACCTAACAGGTACATTAAACATAAAGGAGAGAAAAATGACCCAAACACTAAAACTGAATCACTTGAATATAGCTACCCTGCATCACTCTGAGTCCATAGTAAAACTGATTAATGATCAGATCAGAACTGATTAAGTCATCTGATTAATGACTGATTAAGTCTTAGTAAAACTGAATTTTGTGCAATTCTTATAATTTATATCACCTAAATAACCAGATCAGACCAACCATGCTAGCAAAGGTGTTGGGATCAAGTACAGTCTTCTGAAAAAGTACTACTCCAAACTGCCGCTCCTGATCCATGATCTGGAAGGAACGTCCCATAGCTCGAACTTGTAGAGATCGATCTCCGCAAACACATCCAAGCGAAGGGGGTGGTTCAAGATCTTGTGCTTTGACCTGCACTAAGACCTCCCCTCCTGACATGAATTGAAACTATATCCTACATGTTCAGACAAGGACTCGTCATGTTTGAATTGTGAAATGAAAACATTTAAGGTATGAAATTATAATGTGGTTCTAAACTAGGCTTGAGAAAATTTTGCTGTCACTTGTAAACACTTCTGCTTTCTTAAACTTTGATTAGTTTCAATGAAAAGCAGTTGCAGATTAAAAAATGACCACCAAATCAAAGCAACATGAGTAAAGAGAAAACTTTGCTTATGGCAAAACCTACCTCCTTCAAGTGAGCGACGATGATTGACCTCTCCAGGTTATGTGGTAAGACAATGCTACCGTAATTCTGAAAAAAAACATAACATAGAATTTTATAGCTATTTCTAAAAAGAGCCACTTTTTTTAAAAGGAAAAATAAAAAATAAAATCAGTCAAGTTTGCCTTATCACATATTTAAATTAGTAGAAACAGGTGCAACTACTTAGCTAATTATCTTCTTCTACCTTGATTGTGTTTTTAGCACTAAATGCAGTAAGAAATAGGAAAAATTATTATTTTTAAAAAAACTTTTAGTAAAGAGCAATGCCAGGAAAGCAAGTAGATGAGAGAGAAATTAAAGACTTAGGTATATCTTATTGTGAAGTATTATGCTCTAATAGCTAGCAAAAAACCCTTGATTGTGTTTTTGCAAAGGATCCCATAGCTTGAAAGTATAAGCTAGTGCTATAAATTATCAGTGAGCACCCTTCATATAATATAATACCAACAAATTACCTGCTAATTGTTGAATTTTTCTTACTTCCTAAAACTTGAATGCATAAGGTGAATGCTAGAAATTACTGTATCATTACCTCCTAAAACAGAAAAGCGAAGTCATTATATAATAGCATGTTCATATATTTGTTCCTCTATTTAAAAATCTAAAAAAAGTACATTTCTTTTAGTTTTGGGAAGTTGGATAGCTCCTGTGGTATCTGACCCAGAAAGCTGTCTAGACTATAGGATTGCATATATCATACATTATGAAAATTAATAGGTTAGTTCCAGGATCTCTAATTGCACTTGTGCACATCGGTGGGTAGAGTGAGAGAGCTTGTTCATATTAACTCCATGTAAATTGTAAATCAGAGGAAAACACAAATTTCTTACATCTTTATCTATCGTTGTTAGTAGTGCTGACAGAAAAGAAAGTTTGGCAGCTGCAAACCCTACAAGAACAATCAATGCTACAAGCCAATCTGACATTCATGTTACTTCCTTGCTTTCATTTGACAGCACTGTCAAAAAGAAACATCGAGTCAATCTAAAAGAAGAAAAAAATAAAAAAATAATGTTAAATTACCTGAGCTTTTGCAGTAGTAAATTCTCCTGCACAAAATAAATGTTCCTCGGTAAGATACCAGCTTAATTAAGAGAGTTTGCCAGCTTCTTCACTTAATTCCTTTGTTGCAGCCACTCAACCTCCCTTTGAGATAGCTGCATTGTCGAAATTTATGCCTGTACTTCATTATAATATATTAATTTATAACTCACCTTCCGTGTAAGTTTTATTAAGTGGGTTATAGTGAAGGTCACGGTATTTTATATAACTTTGATTTTCTTTTGTAATTTTTTTTTTACAAAAGTTCCCTTAATTATTGAATGATCCAAAATTCATAACCTTGACAAAGGACTCGGTATCTGATTCTTTTCTTTATTTGAGTTGATAAGCCTTTAACTATTGAATAGTGCGGTAATATTTGATTAGAATAAAAAAGTATAATATTGGGACACAATAGTTGGGGCAAATGAAAGTGAGATGTAGAGAATTATACCAGTTTCTCTAACTTGTACAGTTGTACAAAGAGTTCTGATCAAGGGCTCAACTAAACATCATTGAGCAGTTTAGAGTGAGCTATGCAGAATTAAGTTACCAGAAATATAAAACTCTCTACAAATTTTGGAGTTCAAGCAGTTTAATATTTTACAAAAAAAAATCCCCACTTTGATTGGTACATATTGTTAGATGTATCGCATAGCCTCATCAGCACTGAATAGTACTTCAGGGGCAATTTTTTATATGTATTTTAGCTTATGATGTAAAAAAAATTGTATTTGCAGATACTAATATTTAGTTACAACATAATTTATCTGTGAGATGTCTGATATGACTGATAAGTGATAACAAAAATGAAACAGCTACTGGCATAGCAGATTTGGTTGATGCATGTTTTTGTCGTATGTGGCCCGAGCTCCTTTTTTTTTAATTTTAAGTTTCTCTTATGTGGTTTAAATTAATTGCATACATCAACCCATAAGATATGTAATAAAAACTTCAAATTTCTCTAATAATAACCACCGGATGACCAAGAAACAACGGAGCGAATAAATTTGCTTTAAAAATCAGGAGATAAAAAAAATCAAAACCCAAAGAAGGTGAGCGAGTAGGTACCTTGAGTGGATGACCAAGAAAATGGTTCGATCACTCTCTAGTCTGTCTTCTTCTTCCCTGCCTCTCGCCGATTGTAGTCTTTGCGATTGGCTTCTCTCACACAAAGGGAGGAGTAGAGAATATCTGTGCCAGCACATAAAAAAGGAGACGGAGTAGAGAGTCGAAGTGGGGCGGTGCCTAACGACAGCCTAGACACGGCGCTAAGCCATCTAGGGTTAGCAAGAGGGAAGAGGGTTGCGACAAAAGAGAGGACATGAGAGAAATCCACGCGAAGAAAGAGGAGACGGGAATGAAAATATTAATGCCTTGTTAAAAGTGCACGATATATATTCGGTGTAAACTTTCGTATGACGGATGCAAATACAACTAATTTAATAATTCAACATTAAAATTATTGAAGAAAGGGCACAGACGATCATACTATATTTTCTGTGCAACCTTTGTCCATCGTGATTGTGCAGGCAATATATTTTTTTACCCGTTTTAACATGTATCATCATCTACTACACAGATATACAATACAGTCAACCAAAGATAATCATATCAGAGTAAAAAAGATGTGTGAATCTGGATGTAAATCAACAGACCAAAATAATTTGTCGACGTGGCTGATATGAGAGCTCAAAGCTTCCCCCCCCCCTTTAGGGGAGGTATTATCTGAACTATCCCATTTGAACTATATTTAATATATGAATCGGATTTAAAAATGTGAATTAAGTAGCAATTTTTTTTTATAAACATGATGACCTAATCTCCATTAAAGCAAGTTAATTCATCAACAACAAAAAAATTCAAACAAGGAAATTTGAGGATATTTAATAATACGAAATTATTTAAAAAAACACTATAATATTAGAAATAAAAGTGATTGATGGGTCATATAAATTGTATATATTATACTATATCATGATTTACCATGAATAATATGAAGGATGACACTGTATATGAATCCGGTATTAATATAGGATTTGAAACTAAGATAAAATGTTTAATCTGTAAAACAGATATTAGTTAATGAATCGGTCAATCTAGTTTTTGTGAATTTTTAGTTTGTCAGCTCTAATAATTACAGTTGCGCAGTGGAAGCATGGTGATTTTATCGATACTTAATTAAATTGAAAATTTAATATTTCGATATTATCTTATTTCAATATCTGATGATAATGAATCGTAATATTTGATAACCAAAATGGTTAGTGTGGAAGTCCTATTAATTATAAAACAACAAATCTGTTGTTTTCGACTCTCATCTGATTTAGACAAATCATTCTTTCTAATTATTAACAAAATAGAGCAGTGAAAACATGGTGGGTCATAACTAGGGGTGTCAATTATTGACCCGATATGACCCTAAGATAAATGGATAGGTATGGATTTAATTTTTTTTATCCAAATCGGGTCGGGTTCGGGTCAACCCGACCCGACTCGATTAATTATATTTTTTGAAGTAATTTAGTGATTTAGTACTAATAAAAACTTAAATATACACTAATATAAACTAATTAAGATTAATTATAAATTAATTAATATTTTATTACTTAAAATTATATAAAAATAATAAATAAATATTTAATTATTTTACACGGGTCGGGTCGACCCGTGACCCGTCGGGTTGGATATGAGTCAAAAAATTTTGATCTGAATTGAATCGGGTCGGATTCGGGTCGGGACAAGAAAAATAATAAAATAATATGACCCGACCCGACCTATTGACACCTCTAGTCATAACTCATGTATCTAGGATTAATATAACAATTCTCAAACATTAGGATATCAAAATGTTGAGGACAAAATTTATTTTTAAGGGGGGAGAAATGTAAAATTCAAAAATGTAAGATAATTAAAATTTTATTTCTTATTTGCAAAATAAATGCACAAGGAGATTTATTTCATAGGAAAAAATAAAACAAAAATCTAAAATATATTCATAAAATATGAAATAATATGTTAATTAATAATTCTATATTAAAATTAAAATGAGATTTAGAAATTTATAATTGTTTTAAAAGGATAAATCAAATGAATTCAATCAAAATCAAGAAGAAAATGAAAATCTCAAAATCAATTTTGAGATTAACAAGTGGGACCCATAGAAAATTAATTTTAATCTCTCTTTTTCTTCTCTTCCCTACCGACATCCCCTCCCTTAGCCATTTTTTTCTTCTCCCGATCCTTTCTTCTCATTTTCGGTTTCCTTTCCTCTTCACTACCGATTCTGTATCTCCCTCTCTATTTTTTTATTTCTTTCTTTCATTATCGATAAACTGTCACACTCTCAATTGGAATTGGAGCGTGATTTAGGGAAATTGGGTGAATTATTTGGTGGAAATGAGATTTTTTTGTGTTTTGTGGATATATGGGATAATTGGATGCAATAAAAAGAATAATCACTGATTTAACCAGGATAATTAATAACTAACAATAATATTTATTTCATTTCTCAACATACCAAGATTACAATGGGGAGTGAATATTTATAAGACAATTACCCCACCTAACATCCAAATTTGCTAATTATCCCCACTAATTGCCTTTAATAATATCTTCTATATAATTATTCTAGATTGTAACATTCTCTTCCCCTTCAAACAATCTTTGTCCTCAAGAATTATGAAAAAAACAAATAAAATAAAATATTAGGCTTTGGAGGTGGTCTCCTAGCCCAAGAAAAAAGAAGATGAACAATGAAAATATTAGGCTTTGGAGGTGGTCTCCTTGCCCAAAGAAAATGAACAATCAATAAATTTGATTTTGAAGGCAGTCTTCTTGGCCAAAGAAGAATGTGGCCCAAAAAATATTTGTCTCATCTCGAAGGAAAAGTGTCGCCATATGAATTGATTTTCTTGTACTACCATAGAAGAGTGTAGGCTTGAGGAATGACACGCAAATTGAAACGGGTCTTTGTATGAAGTTTTTGTAGGGAATTTATTATTGAAGCCTCATATTGGATTGAGTGTGGCAAGATATTGAGCGAGTCTTGATCATATGGTGAGTAGAGTTTTGATCGTCTAGGTGAGTTGAGTCTTGATCTTCTTGCTCGAGTGTGAAATTTTTGTCAATTGAGTCTTGATTGTTTTGGTGAGTTGAGTCTTGAATCTCTTGCTCAAATGTGTAATCATTGCTAATCGGATCTTGGTTGTCTTGATGAATAGAATCTTGATCTCCGTGCTCTAATTTACAATTGGCATGTGGCTCGACTTCAAGTTTCTCAATTGGTTGATCTTCTAAGTTCACATTTTTTTGGGATCACACATCACAATCAATTTATCTAAAGACTCTTTAATTTTTTGAAGTCATTCCTTATGAAGAAATGCTTGTACCACCTCAATTTCATTTGATGTTAAGCCATATATCCGATAACTCACTCTACAAAATGGCTCGATATTCATCAAGTATCATTAGTTGTTTGCATGAATCATTACACACGTGATAAAGGAATATATCTTCACAAGTGTATAAATCATCAAAATTCCACAAAACCATGCATATATGGCATCTATGTCGATCTTTAATTGCATTCGGGTTCATAATATCCTCAAGATAATACTCTTTTCCCAAATATTGTAAGGTCTTTTCTCCATGCATTTTGAACTTATTCTTTTTGGTAATCTCGATTTGGATAAACAACAAACAAGTTGTAGGCTAGTCTGTATTTGGGTCTTGTTGGAACAAGATTGGTGATAATTGTGGGCTCAAAAGGTGGAAAAAAATCTAAGGTGGGCTTGAGACTCACTGAATTGAATTAGGAAAAGATAGGCCCAAGAACCAAAAGCAAAAGCTAGCCCAATGTGAAACACGAAAAGCTTCAAGCAAAAGCCCAGTTGATTAAAGCGCCGGCTATTGTGAGCTTCTTCGTCACTGTTCACTCAATCGCCTGACCTTGCTTCTCTTCAATCGCACGAATCCCTTATGGCCATGCTTCGTTGCTACCAGACAGAGTTGGCGTGCTGCTTGCTCAGCTCCCGATAGCCACAACAAGAAGCGCTCGATGAGGTAAGGAGAGTGTTGAATCGAAAGACTGATGAGAGTGGCCGAGTGGTGAGGCTCGTGTTGCTGCAAGGGTGTCGTGACGCAAGACAACCAAAGAAATGGTTAGTGCCCTCGATTGTCCTGTTGCCTGTCGATTCGATTGGTCTCTTACTTCGTGAAGTCCCAACCAGCACGGTGGCGAGAAAGAACCCAGAAAGATAGCGAAAAGAAAATGGGTGTCTTCTTGAGTCGGTACGCCAATCTGATGCCAGAAGGGAAATGATTAGACTGCATGAAACAAGCGACAACTGCTGGAATAAACCAGTAAGGAGTTCAACCCGGTCTTGTCTTCTTGAATTATGATGTGTGGATGAGTGATAGACAGAGACGCACAATATCGGTGGCTCTAATACCAACTATCACACTCTCAATTGGAATTGAAGTGTAATTTGGGGAAATTGGGTGAATTATTTGGTGGAAATGAGACTTTTTGGTGTTTTGTGGATAAAGGGGATAATTGGATGCAATAAAAAGGATAACCACTGGTTTAACCAGGACAATTAACAACTGACAACAATCTTTATTTTATTTCTCAACATACCAAGATTACAATGGGGAGTGGGTATTTATAAGACAATTATCCCACCTAACATCCAAATTTGCTAATTATCCCCACTAATTGCCTTTAATAATATCTCCTATATAATTATTCTAAATTATAACATAAACTCTCCCTCTCTCTACTCATTCTCTCATCTCTCTCTCTCGGGTCCGACCACCCAATCCCCTAGTAGTGTGCTTGTACCCGTCGCCACTGACCAAGCCGAGGCGGAACCCTAGATGACGTCGCAACAGAGCCTCACCTCCTGTCATGATAGGAGCCGAAAATTCACTTAGCTTTTCCTTCCTCTTGTTGATGTTCTATTTACTGGTATGAATTTAAAACTCGGTTCATTTTCTCTCTTCGACAATATATGTCGATTTCTTAGCCTGCGGCTTACTTATTTCTGGGAACGTAATTTATTTCTGGAAATACAACCAACAACTGCGTTTTCAAAATATCCCAGTTATTTTATTGCAGTTCTCACTTTCAGATCTCAATTATTCTATTTTTTTCTTCTCCTTCTCCTCTACATTTTCTTCACCTCTAGATCCATAGTCTATTATCATGACATCATTTTGAGTAATTTATAGATCGGTTATAAACTAAAGTATGCATTTTAGAATAATTATGTAAAAAATGAACATATTATTTTAACATTTTATGAGATATTCTATTTTTTGTAGATAATGATGATATTTTCAATTGCTATTTTTTTGGAGGCGAAATAAGATATATTCCACAAATTAATGTAAAGTACACATTGGATTCGAGATTTATACTCGAATGTATTGAAAATATTACTTTTAAAGATGTTAAAAGTGCAATCTTTTATTGTTTAGGGTTTGAAGAGTTTCAATAATATCCAGTGTCGAGTGAATATTGCACTGATTGGTTATTTTTGTTTTAATTTGATAAGAGTCTACGACGAAAGTTTTTGAAAAATAGCAAGCCAAATGAGTTGGGCTAAAATGGGACTTATTTAACTATATATCAAAATAAATTCGATTCAGAACAATGCACCTCATTTGATATCTGAATAACCGTGCATTGATAACTTTATACCTAGAACAACTCAACATGCCACCAATAATATCAATTGTGCTGAACTAGAAGAATCAAATTATGTTCCAATTCTCACTGACTTAGAAATTAAGGATGATGATAATGATGATGAGGAGGAGGAGGATATCGAACTCATTTCGATAATATGTCAGGTTTGAATGCGCAGGAGCATGCTCGTACGTCTTATAATACCTCTACTTGATTATAAACGGTGGTCTAGAGTCCTCGTCGAGCCCCTTAAACTACATATGAGCACTTCTAAATCTCAGATGAGCTATTGAAAATCGAGACCAAGATAAATGTTGCAACAACAATAAGGCTCCGCCCATTAATTTCTTTCGGTTCATGCTTGCACTGGATAAATTTCTGTAAAGACAAGAATGCACTGCTGCCCCCTAGTTGAGATTCTGCGGGCTGTTTAAATCATGTAGAAATCTCAAATATATAATCGGGACACTATTGCCCGAAGCATCTAGGAAAAGAACGGAGCCAAATAAATTAAAAATGTAAGCTTGAGTATATCATGTTATATCCTCAGTTGTGTTATCAGCATCCAACCTCAAGAAGTGCATACACAACAGATGCAAACTAATTTGAAACCTAAATTGCTGAACTTTTTCATGACTTCCTCCAATCTTCTTTTTCATCGATTTCAGCAATGTATAGCTCATATCAACTACCAAATTTATCTTAATTAATTATTATAAATCTCGATTGCTAGGCCTGATAATAGAATAACCAGTGATAGACAAACCCCATAAATAACTGACTTCATGTAGAATCACTGTAACCTCCCCGACAGGCATAAAAATATTGAGTCTCGGGACGCCAATTCTCCACAAGAGCAGTGATGAGTCTATGATCTGTGTTATAATTTTCAATCTGAGCAACTTGATACAACCCTAAAATTTTCAAAGCAGACTCACACCACCTGTCAAATGGTATAACGGGCTTACATGCCCGATAGTCCAATACATCTTCTGGCAGCATTATATATAAATATTTGATCACCAATAAACCTAGAAAATCACATAAAATCGAGAATCATAATTTAATAGAAGTATTTATTGTGAAACCCCATAAATTATAAAATAATAAAATATAGAAAAAAAATTAATTTAATGAAATATGAGAAAATACTTACAAATAAAGTTTTAAATTTTAATAAGATGAAATATGAATCGTAAGAATAAAACTCAAAGATCAAATTTAAAATTTATGAAAATATAATTAATTTAATTTCAAAGCAAATAAACAAAACATGAATTCTTGATAAATTAAAATTTATTTAAGGCAACCCATAAAGTTTTAAATTTTAAGGAATAAATTAAATCATAAATTGTTTAATAATAAATAATAATAATTATTATTATTATTAATTAATTAGCTAGCAAAAAAACTTAGTTTATCAACACCTAAAATTATAACTAAGAAATGTAAATGGACTAATCGATTAAATTCGAAAACTGATCAAACATAATTATTTATTCGACGTTGGTCAATTTGACGTATTACTTCTATTAATTTAAAATTTCGAGAATCAATGATAATTATTAAAATGTATCAATTAATAAAGTTTGAGAATTATATGGTTACGTGAATGATTGTACGAATTTGATTATGAAAAATCTATTTGATTCCAAAGTCAACGCTTTCTCTCTTTTTCTTTCTTTTCTTTCCTTTCTTTCTTTTTCTCTCTCTCCCTCTCTCTCCTCGTGGCCCTATCACCCTATCCCTCTCTTTTTCTTTCCTTCCATGGCGACACAAGAAACCATTTCATCTTCCTTCCTTTGCACAAAAATCCACCTCACCTCTCTCATTCGACACAGCACCAACATCACCCCTTGAGAGATCATTGTCTCTCATACTTCTAGTGATTCACCAAGAGCTGAACACCCCTTCCCAGTGCCTCCCTGTAGGGATTCGTAATGCCCAAATCCCATTAATGCTCAAGTTGCGGAAAGACCGTAGAACAAAAATTTTACTTCTACTTAAGTTAGGGATTAAAGTATGTCGGATAATAACCGAGAGTTACAGACATTTAATCCTTTACAAAAGACGGTAAAATATTATTTTACTTCTAACTTAAGCTTAGGGTTAAAGTGATGTGTCGGATGATTACCGAGAGATACACACCTCTTTAAACCTTTATTGATCTACTCCATGATTGATTTCTAAAATATTAATCTACTTAACAATTAAATAGATTAATATAAGATGTTATACCTCGCTTCCAAATTTCAATTGGAATGAAAATCGGCTTGTCTCGAGCACTAAACGTCCGATGCCTCTGTAGGTTATCCACCAGGATCGACTGTAGAGCGGTTTATTTCTTTTGCCGTAAATACCGTAAACCGCGGTTTCTCGCAAAAACACTATTCACCCGAGAAAAGACGAAATAATACTATTCACGACTCGCAATAATTTCGTTTCACAAATGTGCAGAAATACCGCAACTTTCGTAAAAACACTATTCACCGATCCCGTGAATTCTGAAACAACCGTATACCGAGAGAGAAAGTGGAACTGATTTGGTGGAAGTTTCTCTCTCACCCTACCCCTCTATTTATAGAAAATGTGAGATTGGCAAATTACCAAAATACCCTCATGAATAGTAGGGAGGTTCCAATGTGAAAAGACCAAAATACCCTTAAAGTTCATCCAATTTACCAAAACGCCATTGGGCTTTTTGGCCAAATTACCGAAATACCCTTGGGCTTTTGGACAAATTACCAAAATACCCTTGGAGGTCGTCATGGGCTTTTCATGGGCTTTTTGGGCTTTTCGGATTTTGGGCTTTTTCAATTTTGGGCTTTTTGGGCTTTTCTGATTTTGGGCTTTTAATTATTAATTAAGACTTTAATTATAAATGGGCTTTGGCCCATAATTCAAATCCATAATTAACATTTAAAATCCAAATCAAATATATATAATTGTCATCTACAATTATATTTTTCTCGGTTGTTGTTTAGGCGAATTTATACGACGTGTCCAACACGTTATAAATTCAATCGATTTTTGCTTCTTGTCATCTCTATGACAAATATAATTATATCATATATAATTAATTATAACCATCTTATTATTAATTATAAATAATTCATAATTAATCAATAAGATTCTCCGATTAACTCCTATACGGTGTGACCCGACAGATCCGTGTTATGTTGGTAAATAGAGTTAAAACCGTTTTAACTTCTATAATCATAGGAGGCATCCGCGAATGCACTATGACCATCCAATTACACAGATGATGATGTACTTGTACAATATCATGATCCAAGAACTATTTACTTGTGTTTAATTCTTTTTGTCTCATAGCTATCGATCGCCAAGGTAGGTATGTGTCATCCTTGCAAACTTAATCTTTTCTTGATCCCGAGTAAATTATCAAATATAATTACTCTTGTAATTATACTTGCTAGCGATAATCTTACTCTATCAAGGGGCCCAAGATGATGCTATAACTCGTATAGAAATACGAGGGACAATAGTACTTTTGACAAACCATCTCTTCCTCCGCATAAGTTATGTATACCGAAGAGCTACCTTTATAGCCACCTTTTACGGATAACGTTTGGTAGAAATCACACACATACATATCTTATGTAGGAAAGATGAATACCTCATACTTTAGAATTTAATACTGAACGAAAACATTAATGACACGAACACAATTCCATTTAATGTTTCATTCGGGTCTATCAAATACGATGTTCCTAGAACATCTATCTATGTGATTAAAATGACAACTCTTTGTCTATGGTCTGTAAAACTTGACCATCATTTAATCCACATACTAACTCGATAACGGTTAATTAGTGTTCCCGCTAATTACCTTGGTTAGTGACTTTTAAGAGTATATTCTATATTATGAAGTTTCACAATTCCAGTCATGAACTCGGAATGATTCATAAATTCAATAATACTCAAGGAAACAAAATATCGTTTAAATATCCAATTCATGAACAAAGCTTTATATAACAAATTTATCGTATTATTGACTTCAAGATTATTATAAACTAACACTCCCATCATCGGCTCACCTCTCACCCATCTGCCATCAGTGATCGTCAACACCACCATCAGCCCAGCATCGACTTCATCAGACATCCAGCGCTGCTCTGACACGCTCGCGACCCTTCCTCGTCGGTGTTGCTAGCCATGGCCCTCGCCTCCGGGGCTTTGCCTCGACCGCCTAAAACGCTACCCCCTCGTTGCTGCCTTGTCAAGAGGCGGATCCCTTCCGTGCTAGTCTCGATCAAGCCCTCCACCGCGACCTTGCTGCCCTTGCCACCTCTGTCCCAAAAAAAGGGTACTATCCTCTCTTATTTCTCCGATCGTGTAGGCCGTTAGTTGAAACGGGGCTGAGCCCCGCGCATCTTTCTGTGCTGAATGTTTTATGTTGTTATTCTTTGGATTGGATTGCCTTGCCAAGTATGGCCTTTCCTGATTTCCTGATCCGTGTACCTCACTGTTGCTGGTTGTATTGCTTTTCACTAGTGTGGCTTGTTGTTGTACTAACCCATTTTGTTCCTCTACTGAGTTGAAACTGAAGTGGTCCCCTCTGTGATTATGATTAAGGCTTGCTCCTTTTTTATTATGTGTTGTGTGTTGTTTAACCGTTGGATCAAGGTTAGAGTTGTGATGATTAATGTCCTTGCTAATTGCTATCTTTGTTTCACTATCATACCTTGTTATGTTGTTCGGTTCATGTTGTCAATCGGATCAATTGAGATGTGAAATTAAATGAGGATCAAATAAGAACACATGCTATACCTGGATCAATTGAGAAATAATACTTGTGGGCTAAAAATTACTAATGATCTAAGCTAAGTGGGTCGAAAGGTTTTGTGGGATAATAGTGTAATTATTTTGCGGAGCTCGAGGCCGATCCCGACCCCGCATACGCCGACGCTGATCCCGAGTTAGGCGTACCACCTCCGGAGTAATTATTGCATTCACAAGTTCATGGCCAGGGCCCGACCACGTGCCCGCTTGTAGATGGACTGATGATCTACAACTGGGTTATATATATATATATATATAGGTACTTTAAATCTCGCACCTTATTTATATATTTATTATATATTATATTGAGAGATTTGGATGCACATTCGGGGGTTTTTAGTGATTGTGAGTTCTTGTAGATTCGGTGGGCGCAAGCCCCCACCGTTAATTACCCCCGGCTACTAACCTCGAGGCACCTCTCGGATCTTTGAAAGAGAGAAGCAAATAGTATAGTTAAAAGATGGTCAAGTGGTCGTCCGGTTCGCAAAAAGGGGTCCATGGAAGATGAACCTACAAACGACGGTTCGGTCTTTATTTAATCCTATGGAAGATGAACCTACAAACAGATCGGTTCAATCTATGGAAGACAAACCTACAAACAGATCGGTTCTGTCCTATGGAAGATGAACCTACAAACAGACGGTTCGATCTATGCCACCTCGAGATGTAACCTTACTACGGACTGTTAATCTCTTTGGAGGGATTCGAGGCGAGTCTACATACGTAATGACTCGACCTCCGTTGATCTAGAAGATAAACCTACTACGAACGGTTCAATCTTAACTAGTCAACAACCAATCACACAAAATACAACTCGAAGCACCGAGCCGGTTGATCTTGAGGTTGGTGAATCGGAGAAGGGTGGATATGGCCCACGTGTTTCTTCTCACCAATCTTCTAGATCATGAATTCGAAGCACTAAGCCGATTCATAAACCTAGGAAACACAAGATTACGCACAATGTCAAACCCGAAGCGCTCGGGCCGCTCAACATCGAGGTATGTGTTAGTGAAGGAACCTACCTACGAACGGTTCATCTGTTTTGTGGATGAATCTACTACGTAACGATTCAATCTCACAGCTCGGAGATGAACCGTAAGACAAACTTATCGACGGATGAGTTCGGTCTTGCTAGCTCAAATGGCCATGAATTACTTGTTCATGACACCGAGTCATTAAGATGTCACTTCTCTCGACATCGTAATATTCTTCTTCTTCAAAGTCGACATATCTCTCCATGCCGATGTCGTAGCTTTAGTCATTCTTCAAATGATCGTCAAGATGTTCTTGTCTTGACTAATCATTCTACATATTGCATTACTTGTGCAAAATTACTATGTAGCCCTACACCCTCTTGTGTGAGCGTATTCAATCATGAGTTACTTGCTCATGGCGGTGAGTCATTAAGATGTCACCTATCTAGGACATCATAATGTTCTTCTTCTTCGAGTTGACATACATCTCCATATTAATATCGTAGCCCCGATTATTCTTCATCAAACGTCAAGATGTTCCCTGTCTCGACATATTCCTTCATGTTGCTATCAAAGCCTTAATCTTTCTACGTCAAGATGTTCTTGTCTCAACGGATCTTATTATTCTTCATCAAGTGTCGAGATGTTCTTGTCTCGACATATTCTCCCATGTCATTGCAAAAGCCTTCATCATTCTACGTCAAGATGTTCTTGTCTTGACATATCTTCTTCATATTGCTATCGAAGCCTTAATCATCCTACGTCAAGATGTTCTCGTCTTGACTAATCATTCTAAATGTTATATCATGTGTGCAAATATTCTTATGTGGCTCTACACCCTTATGTGAGCATATTTATTCATTTCTAAAATGCACAAAGTCTATTATATAATATCTTCCATTATTATTTTTATTATAAAGATGTATTTATTTATTTATTATTATTATTATTATTATTATTATTATTATTATTATTATTTATTATTATTATTATTATTATTATTATTATTTTTTTATTATCATTATTATTATTTTATTATTATATTTTTTTATATTCTTTTATTTCTTAAACTCTATTTATCTATGTAGAAAAATTACTTACAAAAATAATAGGAAAAGGGGTTAGCTATTAACTAGAATTTTTATTTATATTTTTGGGATTTTTATAATAGCTAAAATAGTAGAATTTTATTTTTATTATTTTCTAAACTCTATTTATTTTGTAGAAAATCACTTACAAAAGTAATAGGAAATAAAATGGCTATGATTTTTTATTTGTATTTTTAAAATATTTATAATAGCCAAAGTAATAGAATTTTATTATTATATTCTATTATGTTGAAACACTATTCATTATGTAGGAATTATTTACAAATCAAAAGATAGCTAGCTATATTATTTTTATTGTTATTATTATTTATATTATTTTATTTTTAAGATCTATAATAGCTAAAAAGAAATTATTATTAATATTCTATCCTATTCATTATATATTTTTATTATTTCTATTTATCATTTATAGAAAAATATAAGATTTTTTATTATTATTATTATTAGTAGTTGAAAATAGCCATAAGAGATGAAATTCATTATATTTTTATTACAACTATTATTTTTATCGCATTTTATTCATCAAAAATATTTTTATTGTATATTTGTATAGAAATAACAAAAGAAATACAATTCATATTATAAAGCTATATTATCATTCTTTATTCTATTTATTACCATGGTAGTATATTTTTCTGTATATTTTGTGCTATTTATTTTTTTTTATTCTTTTTATAGAAAATATTAACATAATATTTATTGTTATTCATATTTCTTATTTATCAAAGAATATAGCTGATCTCATTATTTATTATGGCATATTACTATCATCATTATTATTTCATGGAAAATCACTTGAAAAATTACTAAAATATATCTAGTTATTATTTATGATTTTTATTTGTATTTTTGGAATTTTTATAGTATTTAAAATGACAAGTCAAAGCTAAGTCAAACATATCAATATAGGTAATGTCTTTTACTTTTAAATTGTTTTATCATGATTATATTTTTAAAACTGGAATATTATTGTATAGAAAAATAGTATGAAAAAAATAAGGAAACTTTAGAAACAAATTTGAGTCAATTTGGAGTTCAGGAGCATTTTCAAATCATTTATTTACTATATATAATTATTATTCTGTTATTATTTAATCATTGGGCCTAATCTGGGCCGCCAGATCTATATCAAGATTGGCGCTCATCTTTCATTTAATTCTATTCTTATTTGGGCCACCGGATATGTTTCAAGATTGGGTTATACTAGATGGACGGCCCAGATCCATATTCATATCTTTATTTAATACGGCGCCTTATCTGCATCGTTCAACCTCTTCAAGATTCACGCGCTTGCTTTAATATCCGTGCCATCACGATTATCCGACTCTCCAACAACAACTCCTTCAAGATTCACGCTAACGACGGCGCCGGATCGGGGCCACCTCATTCCGATCAAAGGATTTCAAAGATCGTCTCATCGCGGAGAATCCATCTATAGTGCACGATTTATAATCTATACGATGAATTATGTGATTCACTAGCGTCGAATAGAACCAGTTGATATTATCCGGATCGAATCTTGATTTCAAAAATTCAATCCAATTAACTCAAGTTGTTTCCAATTGAGCACTCAATTCACATCGTGTATGTATGTTGATGCATTCTAAAGCATGATCGTGCTCACTCAAATCAATGTATACCTTCTCTATTCAAAATGCACCATGGTACCATTCTTGCACTCGATCATGAATTCGGTATTAATCATTTACATTTCTAAGCAATTGTCTAGATTTCTTCGATCTTTAGACTATACAACTCATCGCCTATGCAGTATACACCAATTCAAACAATCAATTTGAATGATTATAGCATTCAAAGGTGTAATTGCTGCATCGGTCTGGATCGTAGCAACAGATTTCAAGAATTCAAATCAGTTAATCGATTTAAAGCTGAAATCTTGGAGCAATTGCTTAGAAACATAAAGATTGAGAGGTCAATGACCTTCGATCAATCAAATGTTGCAACAATAAACCAGGAGGCAGCTTGGCCTTCGACTGGTTTTCTGATAATCGTAATTCCAACGCTAATCACCCATATTAATCAGAAAAGAAGTGAATAATCATCAAAGAATCCATTTAACTAGTAAGACGACAGTGTTAGAAGTATTTTAATCAAAGAATTCAAAGAAATTCGATAGAATTCAAAGGAAATTGCAAGTAATTGAGAAACAGTATCAAACTATACTGAAATTGATCAAAGACAAATGCAATTACAACTCAAATTCTCGATTCTTATCAATTATACTCACCTATCCTTCTCCTCTGTGATTATATCTCCTTGAATCGATTGATAATAGTGGAAAAGGGATGACTGCTTGCCAAGTTCTCAACACTTGTGAGATCAATTGGCTTTCTCGGCTTCTCACTTGCTCTCTAAGCTTCTCGTGGATCTTGCAAATGCTCTAAGGGTCGTGTGTATGCCTCCTCGTTCTTTGTTCTATTCACCGACTAAGGGTTTATATAGAAATCCATTGGTTTGACCGATTTTGACCATCTCAATTCAATTGCACATGGTGCATTATACTCTTCACTCTAATCGCTTCCTTGTATGCCCTATGGCCACCGAACCGAGTCTCCATTGCCTAGCTCATGTGTAATCGCTGAGGCGCTTACAAGTTCATTTTATTTGCCGATTTGCCACTATTCGGTTCCCATATTCTTGCAAGCCTCTCTAGCCCCTTCTAGATCCTTCCAGGCCTCATACCATGTCTATATAAGCCGCTAGCCCATGCTCCCTTAACTCCATTTTACTGCAATTGATCTCAATTCACATCTTCTCTTCCATTACAAGCTATAATCAAGTCTCAAGCTTTCATTCCAATTTCTTGCTTGTTTCTTCGTCTCAAAGCTTCACCATCATCAACTCGAAAGTCGTCGTGCAACTCCCTCGTGCTCTTATCTAGTCGATTTGCAAGCTCCATCACAAATGTTTGATCAACTCACTTCTAGTGCCGAATTGTGAATTGGTACAACTCCTACATCCAAAGATTCACCTCCTCTCAATTGTCACTCTAACACCATCGCCTAAGGTCTTAGAAGCTCTCCCACCATTAATTGTAAGTTTCAAGCTTCAATTGGCAAGTTCAAAGTTTTGACCCGAGATATTATTCCCTGCCATTTCTTCCTCTGTGCTTTATCAATTTAAAATCTAATTAGATGCACATGCTCTCCTTTGTATGCTGTAGTTGAGGCTAGGAGCAATTGATTCAAAGTTCAACCTTTCACTCGATCTCCATTGATGATGCCTTCGAGTTCTTCTGCTGTCGAGGGGAAGAAGAAGAGAAGAAGGAGAAGGGAGGGAGTAAATCCCTTGTCACCTGCGCCGGGTGCACGTGAGCCAAGGCAAAGAAGAAGGAGGGTGCAGCGACAGGTGCCGCATGAACCAGGTACATATTCTCTTTTATTCTCGTTTTAAATCTCAGTTAGTATTGTTGTGTAGACTTGGTCCTTTGCGCCTCAGACTCATAAGTCTGACTAGTAGGTCCCACCTGTAAGTTTTCTATTCTTAGGCTCACAGTGTTGTTAGCATTGTTTAGTGCATGATTAGGGTTAATTAATATGACATGGCATGCTATGATTGGCCCATTAGTTTAATCACCTTCCTTTCATCTCTCGGTTATTCATTAACCGATGCTTTGAGGTGGCCTTATGATATGGTGCCATGTGGCACAGTGGTGAAAGCGGCCCGCGGTCGTCATCGCCATGTGGCATAGGGTTGGGTGAAGTGGCCCCGGGTGTGATGCCATGTGGCAATAGAGTGATGAGGTGGCCCACCGGCCGTATGCCACGTGGCATTAAGGTGGGGCCCACCATCGCTGACTCATACCAGGTGGGGCCCACTTGCCGACATGGACCAATGGGAGGTCGCCACGTGGCACTCGCTACGCTTGAGTTGGTCCAGGTCCGCGCCGCCACGTGGCACACCCTCTCTCTTCACTTATTTTATATCTTCTGTGTTTATTACACCCGCTTGTACCCGTAGCCGCCATCATCTCCAAGTTGTACCTGCAATTGCCTTGATCAAATCTCACCTTTGATTAATCCATTTATTCTCGCTTTTATCTTCCCCGAATTTATTTTAATATCTCCACTTATCCAAAAATCATGAAAATTTCACCAAAAATCCCTAAAATCATGATGATCATCCCTGTAATTTTTAATTCCATTTTTACCCCTGTCTCTCTGAATTAAAAATTCTTTTGTCAAATAAACCCTATTATTTCTTCGAATTAATCCCATTTCATTTGTAGCTCAATGTCTCTCGCCAATTATCTCTCTCTTGCAGAAACCACCCTAACTAAATACCAATTAGACTTATATTGATATTCATTAGGGCTTGATCTGATCAACAACTGATTACATGTCAATAATGATACAGATCTAGACTTGATCGATGGTTGCTCCTGACTTTTCGCACCGATCAGCCTTGTGAAATTGACTTTCAATCCCTTAACATGAGGGTGACTTGGTCAAAGAACTGACTACTTATCAAGAATTGACACAAATCAAAGCATGGTTAGGTGGTTGCTCGCAGACTTTGGCACCAGTGTCACCAAAGCAAAATCACATTTGAAATTTCTCATGACTAGTTGTATCAGAATACTAGCTTGGCATTGACATCATTTCATGTAGCATAGGGATTATACTGCTTCAGCTCTTTTCTAGGGTTAGCTCCAAGGGCAGATTTTTAGGGTTTAACTCTGACTCCTATAATAGGTCACCGAGAGGTGGGTCCACTGTCGCTGAAAATGGTCACATGGGTGACTCATCAGATAGGCTATGTTGTTAGATTCATCTACAAGGGACTGCCAGGTGGGTCCCACCTGTCAGAGAAAATATAATCAAATGGCTGACCCATCAGGAGATTTTCTCTCTCTGAAATCTCCCGAGGGTCAGCCACCTCGAATGAGTAGGAGGTGGTGGGGTATTTATACTCTTCACTTCATGCCCAACATTCCATCGTGGGACTAATGAATTCATTCCGGTTAAGCGAATGACTCTTCCGATCAAATGGGCCATCTTTTCATTGCTTTCTCTCCTTCCCTCTTCTTATGATTTGTCATTAATCATCAATTTATTTTCATTTATTCATTTACTCATCCTTGAAATTTTTCAAGGGTAAACAAAGAGCCACCCACCAAAGCGGGTCCCGAAGATTTTAGAAAATTAAGGGGGTTGCTTTGGTGCATATATTCATCGCATATTTTCTTTTCTATCTCTCTCCTTCCTTTGTTGTTGACTTTATCGCCTTTATTCTAGATTCGACCATCTCTCCATATGGCACGATTCCCGCACGTCCTCGAGTCATTATCTCTCTTTCTACGAGGATCCGAGGACTGGATACCCACCATTAGGGTTACACGCGCACTCCCATACATCTTCGAGCCGGTGGTTTGATTTTTCGCGACGAGCACCTTTCACGATATCATGCCCTTACCGCCTCGAGATCTTTCACCGCAAAGACCTCCCGTTCATCTCCTCGGCAAGGAGGTGATCGATGGAGAGGCCTCTCGTTGGGCTAGCATTGACTTCGCCTTCCACTCGATATCATGGGCACCGCTAGATCGGATTCGCTACATCCTTACACAGAGAGAGGATGTTCTTTGTAGTTCGTGTGTGTACAGCTTGTATTTTCTTGTCGATGTTCCGATATCACATTGACACACCTTGGCTTTGTGCTTTCTCGCGAGCGGTGGAGCTACTCCACCAACACCCTCTTTATTGATGATCGAGAGTTGACCCCACATTATGGGAGATTCGTCACCGACCTGGTCTACCCGTATTCGGTCATTATTATGACGAGTTCTTACTATCGAGAGATGACTTGAGGGACCCTTCCCCGCATCCGGCTTCTCTTCGGGAGGTGTACGGGATTTATGATCGGGCTGAGAGGCGCATCTTTCTCGTCCCCTTCGCATTCTCGGATATCTTATTTCACCGATCGGTTACATTCTCACACCGAGTGTTGTGCCTCTACTCGTGACCCTTTTGGTACCGGGCATCTCGGTCTTTTCGGTGATGCGGCTTGCTTTCTTCGCAGACACTCTATGCTCACATGAGATCGATCGTGAGACTTATTTGATGTACCTTTCTTTCCCGGTGGATTTGTTTCTTTCTACTTCCCGGTTCGGGGCTCGTACCATCCGTCCCTCGGTATTTGTGATGGCGAGTCAGATTGCTCGCGGTGAGAGAGTTTCATTGGCCGTACCCGTCTTGGCCAATATCTACAGGAGTTTGCGAGGTATGACATCTGTTGGGATTCGGAATGCCCAAATCCCATTAATGCTCAAGCTGCGGAAAGACCGTAGAACAAAAATTTTACTTCTACTTAAGTTAGGGATTAAAGTATGTCGGATAATAACCGAGAGTTACGTACATTTAATCCTTTACAAAAGACTTTGTAAAATATTATTTTACTTCTAACTTAAGCTTAGGGTTAAAGTGATGTGTCGATGATTACCGAGAGATACACACCTCTTTAAACCTTTATTGATCTACTCCATGATTGATTTCTAAAATATTAATCTACTTAACAATTAAATAGATTAATATAAGATGTTATACCTCGCTTCCAAATTTTAATTGGAATGAAAATCGCTTGTCTCGGAGCACCAAACGTCCGATGCCTCGTAGGTTATCCACCAGGATCGACTGTAGAGAGCGGTTTATTTCTTTTGCCGTAAATACGCAAACCGCTTTTTCGCAAAAACACTATTCACCCGAGAAAAAGACGAAATAGTACTATTCACGACTCGCATAGAATTTCGTTTCACAAATGTGCAGAAATACCGCAACTTTCGTAAAAACACTATTCACCGATCCCGTGAATTCTGAAACAACCGTATACCGGGAGAGAGAAAGTAGAACTGATTTGGTGGAATTTTTTCTCTCACCCTACCCCTCTATTTATAGAAAAAATGGAATTGACAAATTACCAAAATGCCCTCGTGAATAGTAAGGAGGTTTCAAAGTGAAAAGACCAAAATACCCTTGAGGATGATGTCATATATGATGTCATGGATGATGTCATATATGATGTCATGCATGATGTCATCTAAGATCCAAATTTACAAGTTTGCCATTGGGCTTTTGGGCAAATTACCGAAATACCCTTGGGCTTTTGGATTTTGGGCTTTTCTGATTTTGGGCTTTTAATTATTAATTAAGGCTTTAATTATTAATGGGTTTTTGGCCCATAATTCAAATCCATAATTAACATTTAAAATCCAAATCAAATATATATATAATTGTCATCTACAATTATATTTTTCTCGGTTGTTGTTTCGGCGAATTTATACGACGTGTCCAACACGTTATAAATTCAATCGATTTTTGCTTCTTGTCATCTCTATGACAAATATAATTATATCATATATAATTAATTATAACCATCTTATTATTAATTATAAACAATTTATAATTAATCAATAAGATTCTCCGATTAACTCCTATACGGTGTGACCCGACAGATCCGTGTTATGTTGGTAAATAGAGTTAAAACCGTTTTAACTTCTATAATCATAGGAGGCATCCGCGAGAATGCACTATGACCATCCAATTACACAGATGATGATGTCTTGTACAATATCATGATCCAAGAAACTATTTACTTGTGTTTAATTCTTTTGTCTCATAGCTTATCGATCGCTTTCAAGGTAGGTATGTGTCATCCTTGCAAACTTAATCTTTTCTTGATCCCGAGTAAAATATCAAATATAATTACTCTTGTAATTATACTTGCTAGCGATAATCTTACTCTATCAAGGGGCCCAATGATGCTATAACTCGTATAGAAATACGAGGACAATAGTACTTTTGGCAAACCATCTCTTCCTCCGCATAAGTTATGTATACCGAAGAGCTACCTTTATAGCCACCTTTTACGGATAACGTTTGGTAGAAATCACACACATACATATCTTATGTAGGAAAGATGAATACCTCATACTTTAGAATTTAATACTGAACGAAAACATTAATGACACGAACACAATTCCATTTAATGTTTCATTCGGGGTCTATCAAATACGATGTTCCTAGAACATCTATCTATGTGATTAAAATGACAACTCTTTGTCTATGGTCTGTAAAACTTGACCATCATTTAATCCACATACTAACTCGATAACGGTTAATTAGTGTTCCCGCTAATTACCTTGGTTAGTGACTTTTAAGAGTATATTCTATATTATGAAGTTTCACAATTCCAAATCATGAACTCGGAATGATTCATAAATTCAATAATACTCAAGGAAACAAAATATCGTTTAAATATCCAATTCATGAACAAAGCTTTATATAACCAATTTATCGTATTATTGACTTCAAGATTATTACAAACTAACAATCTCCCACTTAAGCTTGGAGTCAATCATATTGAGTCATGCCTTATACAAATCTATAAATCTCTCAGATTTAAAAGATAATCTCATGTACCAATCTTCTATGTGTCTCAAACCCATAGAAGATGTGTGCAACTGGTGCTTGGCTTGAGGTAGAGGTTTTGTAAGTGGATCAGCTGTGTTGCCAACTGTGTCAATTTTACAAATCTTTACGTCGCCTCTATTTATGATTTTTCATATGAGGTGATAACGTTTGTGTAACCACTTACCACGAGCTCCGAGTCAACACCGTAGATGAGAAACATATCCTTAGTTCTTCTTAAGTACTTAAGGATATTCTTTGCAGCATTCCAGTGCTCCTAGCCTGGATTAGCCTGATATCTACTCGTCACACTCCAAGTGTACGAGACATCAGGGCGAGTGCACAACATGGCGTACATGATAGAGCCAATAGCCGAAGCATATGGTACTCTACTCATTATGCTTTGCTCATCGATTGTCAAATGACACCGAGTCTTGCTAAGTTTGTGCACCATGATTCATTGCGTAAATCTTTTCTTAGAATTCAACGTCTTTGAACCGATTCAAGACTTTATCAATGTATGTACTTTGACTTAATCCAATAAGTCTCTTAGATCTATTTCTATAGATCTTTATGCCTAGTATATAGACAGTCTCGCCCAAATCTTTCATTGAGAACACTTTCTTTAATGAAGATTTGGCTGATTGCAATAGGGGAATATTATTTCCCATTAAGAGTATATCGTCCACATAGAGGATTAAAATAGCGATGACACTCCCACTAGTTTTCCTGTATACACAATGTTCTTCTTCGCATCTGACGAAGTCAAACTGTTTGACTTCTTCGTCAAATCAAAGATTCCAACTCCGTGATGCTTGCTTCAATCCATAATGGATCTGAGAAGCTTGCATAACTTCCCAGCATTCTTTGGATCCTCAAAACTTATGGGCTGTATCATATACACGTCCTCTTCCAAATTTCCATTTAGGAAGGCAGTTTTGACATCCATCTGCCATATTTCATAATCATGAAATACGATAATTGCTAGGAACATCCAAATTGACTTAAACATAGCTACGGACGAAAAAATTTCATCATAATCTACGTCGAGAATTTGCTTGAAACCTTTCGCTACTAGCCGTACTTTGTAAACAGTCATATTATCATCCATGCCTGTTTTTCTTTTAAAAAACCCACTTGTTAGCTATGGGTTTTACCCCAACAAGTGGTGCAACCAGGTTCCAAACCTTGTTGTCATACATGGACTGTATTTCGGATCTCATGGCCTCCAGCCATTTATCAGAGTCGGGTCTATCCACTGCTTCCGCATAGGTCAGAGGATCTTCAGCATCAAATACTGAGACTTCATGCAGTCCCATGTACCTTTCAGGTGCACGGACTGTCCTATGTGACCTTCGTAGCACTTGTTCTTCAGTCTGTCGAACTTCATCCACATCAGTATGCGAATTTAGTTCTATTTCAACTTGCGTTGAAGTAGATGAGCTCGGGACTAGAACTTCTTCCACAACTATTTGTAGATTTGGTTCTTCCAAATGCTCATTAGCCGAAGAATCAAGTGGTGAGTTATCTGATCAGTATCAGATATTGTATTGTGTGATGTATCTTGAATTTCTTCAAGTATTACATTACTCCCACTACTTCCTTTTACGAGAAACTTTTTCTCCAAAAATATACCATGACGAGCAACAATTATCTTGTTCTCAGACTGATAATAGAAGTAATATCCTTTCGTTTCCTTAGGATACCCTACGAAAAAGCATTTGTCAGCTTTGGGTCCAAGTTTGTCAGAAGTCGGACGTTTGACAAATACTTCGCAACCCTAAATTTTAAGATAAGACATATTTGGTACCTTACCAAACCATAACTCATATGGAGTCTTTTCTACTGACTTAGATGAAACCTTATTTATTATTAGTGCAGCAGTTTCTAGTGCGTGCCCCCAAAACATTTTTGGGAGTGTGGTATTACTCATCATGGAACAAACCATGTCTAACAGAGTTTGATTCCTCCTCTCAGAAACACCATTCCATTGCGGCATTCCCGGAGGTGTGAGTTGTGAGACTATCCCACATTCTTTTAAGTACATTATAAACTCATAACTTAAGTATTCGCCTCCACGGTCTGACCATAAGGCCTTAATACTTTTATTCAGTTGATTTTCTACTTCAGTCTTGAATTCCTTGAACTTTTCAAAAGATTCAGACTTATGTCTCATCAAGTAGACATAACCATATCTACTGTAATCATCAATAAATGTGATAAAGTAGCGATCACTGTTTCTTATACAAGTACTCATTGGTCTGCATACATCTGTGTGTATAAGGGCTAATAAGTCACTTGTCCTTTCGCCCTTCTTGGAGAAAGACAATTTGGTCATTTTTCACGTAAACAAGATTCACAATATTAAAATTATCAAGAAGTCCAACTTAATGTAACTTTTGATGCGTTTCTCGTTTATATGACCAAGGCGATAATGCCATATGAAAGTCATACTTTCATGAGATGTTTTGAGTCGTTTATTGATGTTAAATATAGGTTTGTCTATTTCCAGTATATAAAGATCATTCATCATAAAAGAAGATCCATAATATAACTCATCTTTATATATAGAACAACCATTGTCCTTTATAACAAAAGAGAAACCATTCATTTCTAAACATGAGATTGAAATGATGTTTCTGGAAATACTTGGAACAAAATATACATTTTCAAGTTCCATTACAAGCCCGCTAGGCAAACACAACTCTATACTTCCGACTGTTACGGCTGCAACTTGTGCACCGTTTCCAACTCGGAGTTGTATTTCCTTATTACGTAGTTTTCTCCTATTCTTTAGTGCCTCTATATTTGAACAAATATGAGCACATGATCCAGTATCCAATACCCAATCATGAATAGAGGTAACAACGTTAACTTCAACAATAAAAATACCTGAAGTTGAAGTCTTGGGAACTTTTCCCATCCTTACATCTCCAAATACTTAGGCGCTTCCTCTTCCAATGACCCTTACTTTGACAATGAAAAGCGATCGAGAGGTAGAAGAGGCTTTTGCTTTGGGAGTGTTCTGATTAGGAACCATCTTCCCTTTATCTTTGTACTTAGGTGCCACTTTGGGAGTCATTTTGCGTTTCATCTTTTTAATTTTCCTCGTACCTTCTTGGATCACGAGGATAGAAGAACTCTTCTTCATCTCCCCACCAGTGATCCTCAACATCCCTTGGAGCTCCTGCAAGCTCTTGTTCATTCCCAAAGCATATGATAATTCCCGATGAAATTAGAATAGCTAGGAGGAGAGAGTTCGGGATAACATCCGTAACAAACTCTTTGCTCAACGGACTGTTAAGTTTCTCTAACTGCTCAACATCGCTCGTCATACGGACCATATGAGTGTCAAGAGAGCTGCCCTCAGTCATCTTATGTCTGAGGAGAGATTTAGTCACCTTAAATTTCTTAACCAAGAAACTTTGTACATCAAGCTCATCTTCTTTGTACTTGTTGTACCTGGTGACTTCTTTATTGTGCAGCCTATTGCAGACTACGCAGGGATTAGTGTGTTTAAGGACGTACTCGAGTTTCTCATGTCTTAGTATGATTGTGAGCGCACGGAACGTATTAGTAAGAGTTTCTTTAGCCATGTGCTACAACGTAAAATGTAAAGATTTTTAGCTTTGTTCATGTAATGTTTTATTCCAAATAAAACTCCCACTACAAATTTGTTCTATTCCCGTTTGTAGTTAGGACCAAGATCCCTATTTTCATTGATAATCAAGTTATCGTTGAATAACTCGTTTATTAATTATCTTAGGTAAGCAACTCTTTGCTAATCACATCTCTATGTGATTCTTGGTTTCGCTAAACATCATATGTTTTAACGAAACGCCCCAAGCCCAAAACTGTTTTGGAAATCATTGGTAAGTAACCTAACTCTATTTGGTTCGTTATGTCGGACATAACCCTCGACAACCAAAGGTAAAAGGTGACGCCTCACGAGTAGGTCACGTCCGCCAATGAACATTGATTTGCGGAGGACAGAGTAGGTAGGGCATATTACTTAATTTTTCGGGTTTAACATCGTAAGTAGTCAGTTTGTTAAACCGACTTTAAATGACTTACGAACACGTAAAAGATGTATGCCAGAAAGACCACTGAAAGTTCCTTTTCCAGTCTTTCTTTGACACAACATTCCTTCACGGTTTCTTAAAAATGATAAATCTAATTTACACATTTATAATTAGTCAGTTTATTAAAAAACTTTAAATGCACTTATGAACACGTGAAAAGACGTCCGCGTAAAGACCATTGAAAGTTCCTTTTCCGCCTTTCTTTGACATAACATTCTTTCACGGTTCCTTAAAATGATAAATCTAATTTACACATTTATAATTAGTCGGTTTATTAAGTGACTTTAAATGTACTTATGAACACGTGAAAAGACGTCCCGCGTAAAGACCATTGAAAGTTCCTTTTCCAGTTTTCTTTGACATAACATTCTTTCACGGTTCCTTAAAATGATAAATCTAATTTACTCATTTATTATCAAAGCGGTAAATCCAATTTACCACTCATACAAACATTTTGTATATATACATGAATCGATCACGTATATAACTACTATCTATCCAATAAGTAGCTTTGCATCTATGATAAGATACATTTCATATCAAAGCAAGAAATCTAATTTACCCGCTCATACAAACATTTTGTATATATATACATGAATCACACATATATAACTATCGCTTCTCATTCTTTATTTTGCAATTACATCTTTGTTCTTTATTTATACCGTAAAAAGCATATAAACATTTTATATGATTTCAAAACAGTTAATTCCTTCTGGTACGATAAAGTAATTTGATAACGTGACAAAGTTCCTTTTCGGCCAGTTATCAGGACACGTAAAAGGGGCTCCCAGAAAGATCGGGTCACGAGGACCACTTTAAATTCAATCTTTCCTAGACAGAACCATCTCTTTCGGGTGTGGAGATCAACAGCTCTTACTCAGGTACTTTATTGCTTTATCACATTCATAGATATACTTCTCATAACCAAAAGTTTTCGAAAAAAAACAAAAGAGTTACATTTGCCATGCTTCGAAAGCGCAAAAGTAATTTGGTAACGTGACAAAGTTCCTTTTGGGCCGCTTATCGACACGTAAAAGGGCATGTCGAAAGAATACCGAAGGTATCCACTTCCCATCTTTCTTTGACATCACCTTATCTTTTATGTGTGGAGATCAACAAATTTTTACTCGTGTACTTTATTGCTTCATCACATTCTTAGATATACTTTAACACAATCGAAAGTTTTCGAAAAGAAAGCGTAAAGAAAGTATAAAGAAAGCTTAAATCTAATTTAACTTTCTTAGTCGACGAAAATGTAGCCGAACCAAGAAAATCCAATTTTATTTGGTTTGGACTTTAAGTCGCAAATCTAAGAATTAAACCGATACGGGGTATATACATCTTATTTGCATAAGATATAACCTTTTAGAAAATCAATCGACGGGAGAGCCTTTGCTCGATACCACTGCTGGGATTCGAATGCCCAAATCCCATTAATGCTCAAGTCGCGGAAGACCGTAGAACAAAAATTTTACTTCTACTTAAGTTAGGGATTAAAGTATGTCGATAATAACCGAGAGTTACGTACATTTAATCCTTTACAAAAGACGGTAAAATATTATTTTACTTCTAACTTAAGCTTAGGGTTAAAGTGATGTGTCGATGATTACCGAGAGATACACACCTCTTTAAACCTTTATTGATCTACTCCATGATTGATTTCTAAAATATTAATCTACTTAACAATTAAATAGATTAATATAAGATGTTATACCTCGCTTCCAAATTTTAATTGGAATGAAAATCGGCTTGTCTCGAGCACCAAACGTCCGATGCCTCTCGTAGGTTATCCACCAGGATCGACTGTAGAGCGGTTTATTTCTTTTGCCGTAAATATCAGAACCGCGGTTTTTCGCAAAAACACTATTCACCCGAGAAAAGACGAAATAGTACTATTCACGACTCGCAGATTCTGTTTCACAAATGTGCGTAAATACCGCAACTTTCGTAAAAACACTATTCACCGATCCCGTGAATTCGAAACAACCGTATACCGGGAGAGAAAGTAGAACTGATTTGGTGGAATTTTTCTCTCACCCTACCCCTCTATTTATAGAAAAAATGGAATTGACAAATTACCAAAATGCCCTCGTGAATAAGTAAGGAGGTTTCAAAGTGAAAAGACCAAAATACCCTCGAGGATGATGTCATATATGATGTCATGGATGATGTCATATATGATGTCATGCATGATGTCATCTAAGATCCAAATTTACAAGTTTGCCATCGGGCTTTTGGGCAAATTACCGAAATACCCTCGGGCTTTTGGATTTTGGGCTTTTCGATTTTGGGCTTTTAATTATTAATTAAGGCTTTAATTATTAATGGGTTTTTGGCCCATAATTCAAATCCATAATTAACATTTAAAATCCAAATCAAATATATATATAATTGTCATCTACAATTATATTTTTCTCATTGTTGTTTCTATTAATTTATACGACGTGTCCAACACGTTATAAATTCAATCGATTTTTGCTTCTTGTCATCTCTATGACAAATATAATTATATCATATATAATTAATTATAACCATCTTATTATTAATTATAAACAATTTATAATTAATCAATAAGATTCTCCGATTAACTCCTATACGGTGTGACCCGACAGATCCGTGTTATGTTGGTAAATAGAGTTAAAACCGTTTTAACTTCTATAATCATAGGAGGCATCCGGCGTAATGCACTATGACCATCCAATTACACGTATGATGATGTACTTGTACAATATCATGATCCAAAACTATTTACTTGTGTTTAATTCTTTTGTCTCATAGCTATCGATCGCTTTCAAGGTAGGTATGTGTCATCCTTGCAAACTTAATCTTTTCTTGATCCCGAGTAAAATATCAAATATAATTACTCTTGTAATTATACCGCTAGCAGATAATCTTACTCTATCAAGGGGCCCAGTGATGCTATAACTCGTATAGAAATACGAGGGACAATAGTACTTTTGGCAAACCATCTCTTCCTCCGCATAAGTTATGTATACCGAAGAGCTACCTTTATAGCCACCTTTACGGATAACGTTTGGTAGAAATCACACACATACATATCTTATGTAGGAAAGATGAATACCTCATACTTTAGAATTTAATACTGAACGAAAACATTAATGACACGAACACAATTCCATTTAATGTTTCATTCGGGGTCTATCAAATACGATGTTCCTAGAACATCTATCTATGTGATTAAAATGACAACTCTTTGTCTATGGTCTGTAAAACTTGACCATCATTTAATCCACATACTAACCTGATAACGGTAATTAGTGTTCCCGCTAATTACCTTGGTTAGTGACTTTTAAGAGTATATTCTATATTATGAAGTTTCACAATTCCACTCATGAACTCGGAATGATTCATAAATTCAATAATACTCAAGGAAACAAAATATCGTTTAAATATCCAATTCATGAACAAAGCTTTATATAACCAATTTATCGTATTATTGACTTCAAGATTATTACAAACTAACAACATCTTCACGCGATCCTTCTCACTGTAGGGAGTTGGTACCTTGGCATTTCATTAGTGGATGGTTACATATGTATTGGTCTGGCTTGTATCACCCATCCTTATCATCGACTTGAGGGCCCACCTACCCATCTTGGGTGACTTAGCTTGTACAGAGCACGCCTCGCTCGACTCCGCAGGATGCTCGTTTCGCATTTTACCGCAGCCATGACCATCCGAGGTTAGCTCGTACTAGATTGGCTACTCACCATCCGGGCGGGACCACTTGCGATTTCTAGTTGATGCGGCATTTTATTCTAGAGATTCTTCTCCTCTCATAGATCGCCGTATGTCTTAGACTATTTCATCGCCTTTCGCCACGGTTCTTGCCACTCCATATCGGCGATTATGCTTTCATAGAGCCCTATTCTCCACACAGATGTGCACATCAGTTTGGTTTAGATCAGGACGTGCCTCTCTTTCTCCTTCGTCTTGAGTCTTTAGCGATGGACCTTGAGGGTCTCGGGTGGTGCTATTCACATCTATTCCGCTTAGGGACAGGTTCTCATTTTCAGACGGTACCTGCCTCTCGTTCACCCACGTTCTCGAGACGCTACATCTAGTGGTATTATAATGTCATTCGCTCGTACCAGTCATACACCCCTTCAGTGGTGGTACGCAGTACTTGCCCTGTGGATAGAGACAGCTTCATCATCTAACCTCTCTTATGATGACTTCATTTCTTTCCCACCTCTTTCTTCGCCGCGGATTTTCGGGGTTAGATAGCCGCCGCCTTTGTTTGTCTACTAGGACTCACCACCGGTATGCTCCGCATTCATCCCTTCCTTATCTTAAGCTTAGATTTCAGCTAGATTTTTTGACATGATTTCTTTTTAATCGATTCTCGCATATGAATATGATGAGGCGAGCCCGCTTCTCGCCCCGCCCGAGAGCCGTTGACGTTTGTTCTCATCCACCCGCGAGCCACCGCTCCAGCCTACCATGGGGAGAGACCGAGACTCGCGCCTCTCACCGTCTTCTCCATCTTCTTTTCCTTCTCCTATTCCGGTGATTTTCTTTACCGACTTGCCCATCCTTATTCGGGTGCACTCATTCACATTTCGATTAGAGTTTATTTTCACTCGCGGACATCTCCCGTAGAGGCAAATTCTCGAGATGACATTATAGCAGATCTATCGCGCGCTCGCGAGCACCGCCATTTCGGGTTTTGCACCGACCTTGCCGTCGCAGTTCGTGTGCTTCATTTAATACTTAGTTGCCAAAGCATGCACTAGTATTTTCATTCTTACATGTAGATTTTGCAGCACCCGAGGCCGATGACATGGCATCTCCACACCGCTCGTAGCCTTTCTTTATGACGACGCCCCGCTTCACCGTCGATCTTGCGGTACCCATTGGAGACGGTGACTCATTCGATGTGGTTCTCGGGGCCGTGCTCACTCTTGTACGGTCGAGAGAGGCTTCTTTAGAGCAGAGAGTCCATCGGTTGTCGAGCCCGCAGCGACGAGCCATTATTGATTGAGGGAGGCCATCTCACGCTTCTTCATCTCCCGACGGCACCTCTCGTGGCTATAGATGGCGAGTCTCATCGATACTCGAGTGGATGACTCGACCGAGTGGGCTACAACGATTATGACTCGTAGTTGGATGAGAGTTGGGTCGCGAGGAGCCTATTTGACACCCCGAGATGGAGGTTCCGCTAGCGAGGGTTTCACGTAGCCTCATGCCTCTCCCGTACTTTATACTTCTTTTATCATTTGCCCGTATTTTATTTTTCATGTATTTATGCTTTCCATTTTATTTTGTAGCCGGGTCTCGCACACCGCGGTCCTCCCGAGGCGACCGACATCCCTATCCCCGATTCATCCCCGCCGGCCTCAAAGTGACGAGGCGATAGGTTAGATCTTCTCTTCCTTCTATTTCTTCTTTGGTTATAACAATTTGTCTAACCCATTTATTTTACTTGCGATGTTACATCGAGGGATGTGCAGCTTCGCCTTGGCCGCGCCGGCGATGCACTCCGAGACACCTTCTTCGGGGCTATCCGCTAGATTTCGAGATCCCGGACTCTCTCGCCCGATGGCTTCTCTTTCGACCGGTATAGGCCGACGCGGATACCATCGCGCCGCCTCTACTCATTGCACCTCGTCTCGAGAGCGCTTTCATTTCTAGGAGGTGCGAGGAGCCGCTCGTGGCTTACCAGATGCGAGCTCTCTCGTATATCGCATGAGTTGGAGATTCATGAGCTACGCAGCATTTGGAGGCCGCTCGACTTCGCTATCTTCGCCGGCTCTCTTCTTGTGCCACTCTCCGCTCCATGGGAGTTAGTGGTGGGCCCGCTCGATCGCTCGTGCAGAGCTAGAGGACCATAGATTATCGGTGGAGGGCTTCTCCCGACATCTAGCAGACGTCTCCCGTAGCCGCAGATTCACACGAGTGCTCGGATAGTGCCTTCGCTCGCCTTGACTTCGAGGCAGCTTCGGAGGAGGACAGGCACTCCCTCCATGCTTATTTAGAGACTATTAGCACTGTGCTATTAGAGTTGGAGTCCCGCTTTTTGGGCCCATAGACTGCACTTTCATTTTTTCCTTCTCCTTTTCTTTTACTATACTTGATATAGGATGCCTTGACATATTTTGATCTCTTGTTGTGGATGATGCTTGCCTCTATTATTATCCTTTTATCGCTTCCTCTGCAGCGCGAGGAAATATTTCATTGATTTCATGCTATGCACCTCCAATCTTATTTGCAAAAGCGCCCTATTACAACTGCTTCATTCTTTCGCAGCGTCTAAACATAATAAAAAAAAATCTTACAACATCCTATTACATTCATTCTATACATGTTTCTCTTTATTTATGGCAATACAAAACTCAAGTAACCGTGGTATTTTACTTGATACCGAACCTCGTCCGTATTGACCTCAGGCGGCATTAATAAACCCGTTTACCCCTTTATTAATCGATGGATAAACTTACCAAGATCAATTGGATTATGGATGCAATTGATAACACCATTTTGTGGATGTTCCTTGTATATTTAGTTGACATTTATTTGTGGAAGCTCACCCACTCTCCTCATTTGTGCACCGTTGCGTGCGTGTGGAAACTCACCTTCACTCATCTCCACTCAATTTGTTTTGTGGGGGTACTACCCTCAAACATCCATCACGCATCCCCGCGCGAGACAAAGCTTTCATCGGGTAGGTTCGCTCTCCATGACCTCGAGTCACTTCTCTAAGCGAATTACTTTATTTGACACCGAATGCTCGGCAAAAGCATAAACCCTTAGTCCGACCCCTCCATGATCTATTTTGGGATTAGAAACAGACCACCTCTTTGGGCGTGTGGTACTTTTGCGATGAATGTACCCAACCTGGTTTTTTATATTTTGGCTACCCTCAAACATCCATCACGCATCCCCGCGAGACAAAGCTTTCATCGGTAGGTCCGCTCTCCATGACTCCGAGTCACTTCTTTAAGCGAGCCGCTTTGTTTAACATGAAATGTCGGGTACAAGCGTAAACCCTTAGTCCGACCCCTCCATGATATGTCGTGGGATTATGACACACCATTTCTTCGGGCGTGTGGTGCTTTTACTGGATGAATGCACCCAACCCGGCTTTGTATAACACTCATGGTGTCTGGGACAAAGGTGGCAACCCCTTATTGAAAAGGTTTTATTATTTTTATTATTATTATTATTATTTTTTTTTTTATGAGTAGGAAAATAGGTTTTTATTGTTTTACATATGTATATCCTTTCATTTTATTAGTAGAAGCGATTTTTGGTTATTAGTGATACATGTTACTAATAATACGAGAGTTATTTATTCATATGCCCTCGGAAGCGGCTATTTACTAGCCACCAATTTGCTCGACCTATCCTTGGCTTGCGCGCGTGGCGACCAATATGAGCAACTTTCGTCATTGGGCAACGTATGGTTTGAGGGACAAACCGCAAACCCCGCCCATTTTTGTGTTTATTCTCAGTATCAAATGGACAAACCCAAAGGGTATTTGTATTATGAGCCCAAACACCAAAGCTCTCGCCTTACATTCTCGCGTGGTTTTGGCGTTGAATTCTCTTATTCTATATTTTTATTTTTATAGGGCTAAATGTGTTTGTGTGGTTTTTGGATTTTTGGATGCATTCTATTTACATATGCACAAGTAGGGTTTTTGGGATTTTTATGTAAAAGTGGAGGTTAGACATGGGTTTGTGTTTCGTGCACGTGTGTGTAAACGAACACTTATTCCCTCCTTATTTATTTACAATAGATACTACTCGGTTGGCCCCGCTCTCGGGCTATGTGTAGTACTTCTTCGATATCGCCCATTAATCGGTGGCATGGGCCTTTCACCTTCATGGTCTATGAGTTGGTATGCGCCGCCTCCGTATACCTTCTCAATTACATATGGCCATTCCCACCCGGAGAGAACTTTGGGCCGATGTGCGCCAATGATCGGCCTCTTAAGGACAAGAACAAGCTCTCCTTGTTGAAATGCCCGACTCGCGCCATTTTGTCATATGCCCTTGCCATTTTTGCCTGATATATTTCAAGGTTCTGCTGGGCTATCAGTCTTTTCTCGTCAATGGCATCCAACTCGTCTAATCCGAGTTGTTGGCATTCATCCATGGTCATGTCATTTTGCATAGCCACCCGCAATGACGGTAATTCCACCTCAAGAGGAGAACGGCTTCAACCCCAAAAGCCGAGAATACGGGGTAGCTTGCGTAGGCGTTCGCACGTGGTCCGATAAGCCCATAATGCCTCCCGTAGACGGTTATCCCGGGGCCTCGTTGGTTGCCGTCCACGGTCTTTTTCATGATATTGATCGTGGTTTTGTTAAAGGCTTCGGCCAGCCATTGGCTCTCTGGATTATAAATGGACGAGAATCTCCAATCAATATTAAATTGCTCCGCCAGGGCATAGACTTTGGAGCTCTTGAAGGCCGTTCCATTATCGATATTATTCGTTGCGGTGTACCAAATCGGTAGAGGATGTGCGTCTTGAAGAACTTAACCACATCGGATGCTTTAACTTCTTTAAGTGGAACGGCTTCGCCCATTTTGTAAAGTAATCTGTCGCGCCAGGATGAACCTAAGACCTTTCGACGTAGGAGGGTCTATGGGTCCCACTATGTCCGTGCCCCACATATTAAATGGCCAGGATGCTACCGTGGGGTGCAACGGGTTTGGCGCTTGATGTATAAAAGGACCATGTATCTGGCACATGCGGCACTTCTTTGCGTGCTCTTCACAATCAGCCACCATCGTGGGCCAATAATACCCCATTCGCTTGATCTTTAACTTCATTTTTGGCCCGATCGATATGCTCCACATAGCCCGAATGAACTTCTTTCATAACCTCGCTTCGGCCAGTGCCCCGATACGCATCTTAACCACAATCGATCATAAGACCTACGGTATAGCGTATTGCCCACATACGCATACCGTAGTACCCGCTTTCTTATTTGATCGGCCATCCTTTTATCTTTGGGAAGGGTACCATGCCGGAAATATTCGATGAACGGTTGTCTCCAATCATCGTCTTCTTCGCTTATCATTGTTTCTTGGCATTCTACCTTTTCTAGCCCAAAGATTTTCATTATTCGCCTCATCTCGTTGTCCGACACAATGATAATGGCCTTCTATTGCGACGATGATGTGGATTTCCGCCTCGTTGGTTCACCCACTCCTCGCGGCGAGTTTGGCCAACGCATCCGCTTCACTGTCACGCCCCTCGTGACCTTCTCGATGGACACATACGGGATTTTCTTCATTAATTCCATGGCCTTCGGTGATATTGTATTAGCTCCGCTTTAGGACCTTGTATTCGCCAATTATTTGATTTATTATCAACCGTGAATCCCCAAAGATGCGCACAAACTTGATTTCCAAACTCTCCGGTGATAGCTCTAGTCCCAAGATAAGCGCCTCATCATACTCGCTTCATTATTCGTGCATGGTTCGGTTAAAGCCGAGAATGTCGTATTATCCCGCCTTCCGGGTTACGAAGACTAGTCCCGCGCCGCCGCACAGCTTGGGACTCCCGGCCCGCGATCGGCTTGATCGACGAGGCACCATCAAAGTACATCTCCCATATAGGACCTCCTTCTTCAACATGTAGAGTTTCCTCGTCGGAAAGTCACATTTTAATGGGGAGTCATCTTGAATTGGGTGTGCAACAGAAATCCGCCAGCGCCGCCCCTTTATCGCCTTTTGAGGTGTATAGGTGATGTCGAACTCGGTAAGAATGATAGCCCACTTGGCCACCTCCCCCGCGCATTGGCCGAGTCATCGTATTTAAGAGGGTCCACCTTGGATATTAAAATGATTTTATGGGCTAGCATGTAGTGCCTCAATTTCTTCACCGCGAAGATTAGGGCTAAACAATGCTTCTCGATCGGTGAATACCCATGTTCTCGCCCCTACCATCATGCGACTTAAGTAATATAGCGCATTTTGATTACCATCCCGGTTTTCTTGGGCCAATAGGGCTCCCAAGGATCCATCTAGGGCGGTCGTATACAGATAAGTTCCTTCCCGGCATGGGCGCCGCCAATACCGGGAGGGTTGAGTAGGTATGCCTTGATTTTTCAAAGGCTCGCTGGCACTCGCCATCCCACTTAAACGGGATATTCTTCTTAGTTAGCCGGGTGAAGGGTTGGATTTTACCCGATAGATTGGCTATAAACCGCTCGATATACGCCAATCGCTCTTGCAAAGATCGCAATTGTTTTAAATTCTTTGGCGGGGATAGTTCGCTTATTGCTTTAATCTTGCTGTTTACCCCGAAAGGTTGAAGGAAGAAATACAAGAGAGAAAGCCAAGATCAAACCCTATGAACTGAAGCAAGATAATCCCCGTACTACATGGAATAGTATCAATGCCAAGCCGGTATTTTGATACAACCAATCATGAGAAATCTCCAATGTGATTTTTGCTTTCAAGGTGACACAGTGCCAAAGTCATGAGCAACCACCTAACCATGCTTTAATTTGTGTCAATTGCTTGATAAGTAGTCACTCTATGACCAAATTACCCTCATGTTAAGGGATTGAAAGTCAATTTCACAAGACCGATCAAAGCAAAGCTGGGAGCAACCACTGATCAAGTCTAGATTTGTATTAAATGCTGATAAGTAGTCGGCATTTGATCAAATCAAACCCTAATGAATATCAATATAAGTCTAATTGGTATTTAGTTAGGGTGGTTTCTGCAGGAGAGAGAGAATTGGCAGAGACACTGAGCTACAACTGATAAATAGGGATTTTATAAGAAGAAAATAGGGTTTTATTGATCAAGAAATTTTTAGCACAAACAGACAGGGGTAAAGATGGAATATAAAAATACAGGGATGATCATCATGAATTTAGAGATTTTTGGTGAAAATTTCATGATTTTTGGATGAAGGGATCTATTAAAATCAATTGGAGAAAGGAGAAATTAGATTAATCCAAGGGCTGAAATTTGATCAAGGATCTTTAAGGGTGCAACTTGGAGCTGAAGAGTTGTCTGGGTGCAAACTGGAGCTTCTATACAAAAGAATGTGGTTTAAGCGCTGGGAGAATTCAAAAGAAAAAGAAATATCTGGACAGACTAGGTGCACCGACTCTCTGTCTCATTAAACCCGACAAGTGGGGCCAGTCTACGTGAGCCAAGTTTATTCAAACTCGAAGAGGGAAACAGAGACTCCTGTCTCTTATTAAACCCGACAGAAGGGCCCCACTCATCGCTCTCGCTTACACTCGGGCCCCGCCTGTCAGGATTTCTCTCCTCCTCTCTTCTTGGCTTACGCACGCCTAGTCTACGCAAATAAAGGGTATATTCAAGCTTCCCTCTCTCGATCTCCTTCTTCCTCCCGACTTCTCTCTGACAGCCAACATGAAAATGGCGATTAAGAAGGCTTGCTCAGAGACCCTCTTCACTATGCATCAATCGACAGATTATTGGAAGAAGAGTGTGGGTTAGTAATTTGTTTGTTAAAAAATGCTCTGTGGTGCACTCGCATTGGAGATGGAAGTAATTCGACCAAAATCTGATTGAGGCAATTTGAAGCTCAATTGTTTCAATTAACACCTTACGGAGTATCAAGAGACCTAGGCGACGATAACTAGTGTTTAAAAGGGACAACTTTGGCCTTTGATTATTGGGATCACCACTTCATCAATTGGGCTCACAACTGAGGTGATCAAGATGCATCTGAGGGTTCTCAATTAATTGAAAAGGGATTTTAAATGAATTATTGAGGCCAATTAGATAATAAACCCGCTTGTAATTGGAAGAATTGGTCGATAGATAGGTAGAATTAATTCAATGCCTCAAATCGGGTTTAAAATGGGAATACAAGTTTGGAATGCTTAATTGGGTCCTTTTATTATCCAAACCCACTAAGGAGAATACTGAGATGGTGTGGGAGTATCCAGAAGGTTCTAGAAAAATCTGGAAGGAAGAGATTGCATGAATGGCAATTGTGTGATTATCAAAGGAGTATAACTGATTCTGTTACAACCACTGCCAAGTCATCAACCCAAGCTTCAAACTGCTCTCTTCAACAAACACAATTGCATCTCAATCGTAGAATGAAGTGAAGTGAAGGGCAGATTGATCCAGATTGGCAATCCAGGTGAAGGATGATCAGCCAATCAGAATTGATTAAGTAGAGGATTAGAAACCTATATAAACCTAAGGATCAATAGAAGGAGGCGATCCACTGGCAATCAGATACACAAGAGTGAAAGAAAGAGAAAAGCTTAGATAAAGGAATTTAATAGGAATCACCAATAGAAGAAAGAGAGAGATTCTTGCTGCAACCACAAGTGAGCAAATCTGACACCATTAAAGGCAAATCAATTCTTGTGAATTGAAAGGCATATAGCTGCGTTTTAAGAGAGGTTTGTCATTATACATCAAGATTGGTAGAATAATGGAAGTTGTTTTCACTTTCTTTTTGTTTGATACTTAAATTCCTCTTCTTTTCTATTCTTTCTGGTTAATTCAACATTGAGAGATCTTGCTTAGTGAGCCACTGGCCCAAACAAACGTTTGGTGAGCCTTTAGGCCTAAGCTGATCTCATCTCTAATAAATTTACACTTTTTCTTGAGAATTAAACATTGAAACAAATTTGCTTCCCTCCTAGTATAACTAAATTTGATTTCTGTTACAAGATCAAGTAAGAATTGTTACCTTAAGGTGAGAATTGGGAATAATTGTCGAATTTTCAGTTTCAGATTACTAATTTCATTGATTTCTCTCTTTGAATCATACTGTCTAAGGATTAAGTGAATGTTAATCTCCAGCATATCTCGTGAGCCACTGGCCCAGGTCAACCTGGTGAGCCTTTAGGCCGAGACTCATGCTAGTACATAAAGAAGATGAATAGATTGTTCAATGTCTATTGAAAACTATCATTAACCATAGCAAGAACTTTAGAATCTTGATGAAAGGCAATGAATTGACGATATCAACAAGCATATATCACATTACAAGTTAAGAATCTAGTGTTAATATGGATTTATTTCATCAATTCATCGATACATAAGCATCTGGTAGCAAACCGGTACCAGGGTGAGAATCGGTACAGGTGGTGCAGCGCTTCTACCGCACAGATCTTCAATCTAGCACTATCAAAAGAACAAGGGTGTCAAGGCGATGCTAATCCCGTCGTCTGATCTGTTATTGGCTTTTCCGATCGCCGGAACACCCTCTGTGCGTGAATCTCAAAGCGCGGTGAAGAAAAGAGTCGAAGAGATCATCTGGCGCGACTATTAAAGTGCTCGCCAATCTTGAAGTTCATCGGTGCGTGTGATCCGTCAAGAGTTTAAAGGGCGAGAAGATCTGGGCCTTAGATCCATTAAACACGCATCTTAATTATATCTGGCGGCCCAAGTATGTTTGAACATTTGGATAAAAACTCTGCACTAATCTCGGCACGATCCAACGACTCATATTAATAGCGGAACTGAAGTGAAAGGGGTCGGCCCATTCATCATACTGGGCTTATTCACAGGAAAATAGAGAAATAAATAAGCAAATAAACTTGGCCCAGTATAATAAGCCCATTAGTTAATAACAGAATATTAAAATTAAATAGTAAATAAATCATTTGAAAATACTATTAAACTCCAAATTAACTCAAATTTGTTTCTAAAATTTCCTTATTTTTCATATTATTTTTCTATACAATAATATTCCAGTTTTAAAAATATAATCATAGTAAAACAATTTAAAAGCAAAAGATATTACTTATATTGATATGTTTGACCTTGCTTTGACTTGTCATTTTAAATACTATAAAAATTCCAAAAATACAAATAAAAATCATAAATAATAACTAGATATATTTTAGTGATTTTTCAAGTGATTTTTCCATGAAATAATAATGATGATAGTAATATGCTATAATAAATAATGAGATTAGCTATATTCTTTGATAAATAAAAAAATATAATAATAATAGATATTATATTAATATTTTCTGTAAAAAGAATAATAAAAATAAATAGCACAAAATATACAAAATATAATACCATGGTAATAAATAGTAAAATACATTTTCTTTTATAATAAAGAATGATAATATAGCTTTATAATATGAATTGTATTTCTTTTGTTATTTCTATACAAATATATACAATAAAAATACTTTTGATGAATAAAATGCAATAAAAATAATAGTTGTAATAAAAACATAATGAATTTCATCTCTTATGGTTATTTTCAACTAATAATAAAAAAAATCTTATACTTTTCTATAGATAATAAATAGAAATAATAAAAATATAAAAATATATAATAATGAATAGTATAATAAATAGGATAGAATATTAATAATGATTTCTTTTTAGCTATTATAGATCTTAAAAATAAAAAATAATAATAATAATAATAAAAATAATATAGCTAACCATCTTTTGATTTTGTAAATAATTCTTACATAATGAATAGTATTTCAATATAATAGAATATAATAATAAAATTCTATTACTTTGGCTATTATAAACATTTTAAAAATACAAATAAAAAAAAAAGCCATTTTATTTTCTATTATTTTTTTAAGTGATTTTCTACAAAATAAATAGAGTTTAGAAATAATAAAAATAAAAATTCTACTATTTTAGCTATTATAAAAATCCCAAAAATATAAATGAAAATCTAGTTAAATAGCTAACCCCTTTTTCCTATTATTTTTGTAAATAATTTTCTACATAGATAAATAGAGTTTAAAAATAAAAATAATAATAATAATAATAATAATAATAATAATAATAATAATAATAATAATAATAATAATAATAATAAATAAATGCATCTTTATAATAAAAATAATAATGGAAGATATTATATAATAGACTTTGTGCATTTTAGAAATGAATAAATATGCTCACATAAGGAGTGTAGAGCCACATAAGAATATTTGCACACATGATATAACATTTAGAACGATTAGTCAAGACGAGAACATCTTGACGTGAGAGGATAAATAAGGTTGCAATGGCAATACGAGAAGATACGTTGAGACAAGAACATCTTGACGTGAGATGATTAAGGCTTTGATAGCAACATGAGAAGATACGTCGAGACAAGAACATCTTGACACTTGATAAAGAATAATAAGATACGTCGAGACAGAACATCTTGACGTGAGATGAATAAGGCTTTGATAGCAACATGAGTGAATATGTCGAGACAAGAACATCTTGACGCTTAATGAAGAATAACCGAGCTACGATACTAACATGGAAATATATGTCGACTCGAAGAAGAAGAACATTATGATGTCCTAGATAGGTGACATCTTAATGACTCGCCGCCATGAGCAAGTAACTCATGATTGAATACGCTCACACAAGGGGTGTAGGGCAACATAGTAATTTTGCACAAGTAATGCAACATGTAGAATGATTAGTCGAGACGAGAACGTCTTGACGCTCGCCGAAGAATGACCAAAGCTACGACATCGGCATGGAGAGATATGTCGACTTTGAAGAAGAAGAACATTACGATGTCCGAGAGAAGTGACATCTTAATGACTCGGTGTCATGAACAAGTAATTCATGACCATTTGAGTCGGCAAGACCGAACTCATCCGTCGATAAGTTCGTCTCCCGGTTCATTTCCCGAGACCGTGAGATTGAATCGGTCTCCGTAGGTAGATTCATCCACAAAACAGTGAATGTGAACCGTTCGTAGGTAGGTTCCTTCACTAACACATGCCTCAATGTTGAATCGGCCCGGCGCTTCTTCAGTTTGACATTGTGTGCAATTGTGTTTCCTAGGTTTATGAATCGGCTTAGTGCTTCGAATTCATGATCTAGAAGATCGGTGAGAAGAAACACGTGGGCCATATCCACCCTTCTCCCGATTCACCAACCTCAAGATCAACCGCTCGCGCTTCGAGTTGTATTTTGTGTGATTGGTTGTTGACTAGTTAAGATTGAACCGATCTGTTTGTAGGTTTATCTTCTAGATCAACGGAGGTCGAGTCGATCCGTATGTAGACTCACCTCAAGCCCTCTAAAGAGATTAACCCGGTCTCGTAGGTAAGGTTACATCTCGAGGTGGCATGGATCGAACCGATCTGTTTGTAGGTTCGTCTTCCATAGGACAAAACCGATCTCGTTTGTAGGTTTGTCTTCCATAGATTGAATCGATCTGTTTGTAGGTTCATCTTCCGTAGACCCCTTTTTATGAAATTAGACGACCACTTGACCATCTTTTAACTATACTATTTGCTTCTCTCTTTCAAAGATCCAGAGGTGCCTCGAGGTTCGTAGCCCGGGGGTAATTAACGGTGGGGGCTTGCGCCACCGAATCTACAAGAACTCACAATCACTAAAAACCCCCGAATGTGCATCCAAATAATCTCTAAACGGCAGACCGGCCGACACCCAAAGATGCACGCTCGGGAGGGATCTCCGTGTCCTTCTTCCGCAACCCATCGCCCGGCGGCGGTGCGGAGCGCGCGAAAAAGGGTCGCACAGGATCTGGCACGCCCGGTGGGACCTAGATTCTCCTCTTATCTCTGAAAGAGAGAGTCAAATAAAATAGTTAAGAGATACAAGTGGTCTTCTATGCGCTAAAAATGACTAATGATTTTCAAGTATTTTTTGTTTTGCAGGAAATGGCATACTTTGGAAACTTCAACCTCGCTCCCTACTACACCGTCACTCCCGCAAAGAGCCCGCAGGGCAAATTGTTCATGTTCTTCGGGACCATCCCGCAAGAACTCACCATCTACGCCCAACTCCGGTGGCCACGATCACTCCGCAACCGTCCGATCTCCATCCCGACGAGGAGGAGGACTCGATTACCCCGACTCCCAAGGGCATCTCCAACAACGTCATGGCCTCTCCTACTACCTCCCCAAAGAGGAGAAGGCGACCGTCCAAGAGGACAGCCCCAACGGCCGCAGCCCAAACTACCCACAACTCTCAAGCGTCCAGGAAGAGGGCCCTGGATGCATACCAGAACCAGCTGGTGGCTAGGCCAGCTATCTCAGTCTCTAATAAATTCACAGCTCTCCGAATAGTGGCCAAGAACTCGGCCACAGCCGCCCGCCGTGCATGGGAGGTGCCTAAGCCCACACCTCGCCCAACTCAAAGGCCTCGCCGCCGCGGGACAAGTCTCAAACCCCCGCAGAAGCCATCTACAAGGCTCACAGGGGCCCTCAAACAGAGGAAGAGCGTCAAGAACGCTAGGTCGAGACAACATGTCTCCGCTCCGGTCAATCTCAAGACATGGCTCGCCGCAAGCCATTGTCTCCACTCCACACCCGAAGAGGTTTACATCAAAGGCAACACCTAGCACCCAGCAGGTGTGGGTCCCGAAGGGTTCCCAGCCAACAAAACCCCAGTCTCAAGCCCAACCCAGGAGGGCCGGCAAGTCTAACGCTCCGCCCGAGAGCGTATTCAGCCGCCTAGGTCAGAAGAGTGTATTCAGCCGATTAGGCTCGAGAATACCACTCAATAACCTGAAAATAACTGCCCCTGACCAAACAAAGAAGAAGAGAAGAACCGCTCGCTATGAAGAGCACTTCTCAGTCAACACCATCAGCATAAGCTACGATACTGATCCGGACACTGATGCTGAGGTGAATATGACCCAGGATGACCCCAGTCCCCGCCTAATCAAGCTCACGTCACCAATACCAACAAAAATAATGGTAGAAAATGGAGACCACCCAAGAGAGTCAACCCCGAAGGTAATAGCGGGAAGGGGAAGATCACAACGAAAACCCCGATCTCTTTGACAATGAAGATGACGTGAAACACGTCCCGAAATGCCCATCGATGAAATAGAAATATTAAAAGGCCACATCGAGGCACGGGATGAAGAGCGATTAGGCAACGGAGCTAATCGCTACCATGCTAAAGCAAAACGAAGAACCGATTAAGGCGGTCAAGTCGTTGCAAGAATCACAAGACGCCAATTTCAAAGCCGGTAGCTCCCGTCAAGAAGGGGTCCACAAGTACAAAGGCAATCATAAGGGAAAACAACCCGTCGATTCTAAACCCCATCCACACAGAACAATAGAAGTGGAGGCGAACCAACGGGAATATCCCGAAAGAGATTCAAGCCATGATTGCCCAAAGAAATGCAAATAAATTTGGAGGTGGATACGCTATCCCTCCCGTTAAAAATCGTGGACATCCATACCCCGCCATATACGACTTGGAAGAATATCCTAAAGGGTATGTGATCCCCGCTTCAGACCTTCTCCGGGAAGGCAATAAAGACCTAAACCCCGAACAACACCGCCCACTTTGTGGCCTCGTGCGAACACGGCGAATGATGCATGCGTTGTTAAGACAATTCCCTCAAAGCTTGGTGGGAACCGCCTTCCAATGGTATTATTCATTAGAGAACAACAAAGATCGGGACTGGGACGAGATGGCGATCGTTCGGGCGCGATTTGTCATGGTGTCGACAAAATAAACATAGCCGATCCGCGAGCACTAAACCCAAGAAAGGGGAGTCAATGACGATTTTATTAATAGATGGCGGAACCTCGCATCAAATGCGACCGCACATTAATCGAAGATGAGGCCGTCAACCTAATCATGAAAAACATTGACGGGTGGATGGGCATGCTTCTTGGTGTGACAAAGGTCAACACGTTTAAAGACTTGCTCAGATCGGTATCCAATATGGAAAGGATGTCACCGCACACCGTGCCGAACTTCATGAATAATAGGCCACAACGAGGAGCCCGAGCCGAGACCAAGGTGGCATTCACCTCGTTAAAGGATAAGATGGTCGCTAACGCAGATACTCAAAGCGACAACAGTGGCACAAATGGCAACAATTACAACAAGGGATCCAGGCCCAATCCAGGAGGGAGTTCACGGAGTTTTGAATCCCTTAAACAAAAGAAATCTAAACCGTACTCCTTCGGGAAAAGATAAAGTTGCCCAAATCTTCGGGGGCACGCGAAGAATGGCCTAACCTGCCGCCAAGAACGCCGGAAGATGCCGATAAATCGGACGAACCCAACTTTTGCCCATACCACGAATAATAGGGCACTCAATTGAAGATTGCTTTGGTCTTCAAAGATTGGGTCGAAAAGGCATACAAAAACGGTGAAATTACTTTACCTAAAGGGTTCTTACAAAGCCCATCAGCCCATGAGCAGGCCAACACGATCTCTCATGAGGAAGAGAAAGTCCTGGGCCACTCATGCGAAGACCAGGAAGAACAATGGACTACGCACCTATCGAAGAAATCGATTAAAATGCTTAAAGCCCTTAAGAAAGAACCTGGCATGAGATGGAGAGACGATATCACGCCAGTGGTCCCACCAAAGCCCAGGGTATACTATAAGGTAGACCAGAGCCAAGACCAGGTTCTTAAGAAGAGAAAGAAGCATAGAAGCAACAAGTCCAGAAAGAATAAAATTGAAGAATGCAAGCAGGGCAGTCCCGAGGCGATTACCCTTCAACACTTCATCTCCAAAGAAGACTGGGAGAAGTTAACCCTAGGCCAAAAGAAAGAAGATGTAAATGAAGAAATAAATAAAGAAGAAAGCGAAGAGATCTGGGGTGCTTCGTGCAATATGGTATATTCTTCTCACGACGAAGATATGCCAACATTAGAGGAGATGTTCTTCCCAAATGATGAAGGAGAAGCAAGCACCTCTGGGACCAAAAATGAAGAATGTAAAGCCGTGCTCCGGTCCCCAGGACTTACATACCCGAGAGACAAGCTCCCAAGGATTCCGATAAAGGAAAAGATAAGGCCCAAATAAAGGTAAAGAGGCCGAGAACCCAAGCAAGAACCTGAAAAGACCCGACAACGGGCGAAGAATATAACGTGTTGGCACATCTCGCGTAAGATCCCAAAGACTATTAAGCATATTTGATGCGTTGATGATGTCACAAGACCTAAGGGAGGTACTAATCCAGGCCTTGCAAGATCCCGAGAAGTACAAGTCATACTTCGTGGAGCAAAACATGCAAGAAGCCCTATTTACCGCCAAGCGGGCCGCCTGTATAAATTTCACAGACGATGACCTCCTAATAGGCACCGTCGACCATAATCGCCCGCTATACATCACCGGAAACTGCGGAGGGCAGAAGATTGGCCGCATTTTGGTCGACGCAGGGTCTTCGATCAATATTATGCCACTTAAAACCCTAAAGACCATCACCTTAGACGTAAAGAATCTATCTGATGAAAAGGTGATTATTCATGGCTTTAATCAAAATTCCCAAAAGGCCCTGGGAGCTATAACCCTAAACCTGCAATGCGGAAGCCTAAAAGCGCCTACTAAATTCTATGTCATTGACGCCGAAACCTCTTATCGGGCGTTCTTGGGTCGCCCGTGGCTTCACAAAGAATCGTGTCATACCCTCTACTCGCACCAATGCCTTGAAATACATTGAGAATGGTAAGCAAAAGAGAATTGATGGAGATGTCAAACCATTCGGGGTGCATGAGATTAAATTCAATGACGCCCAATATTTTCTCGCCTAAATCCGCCGTGGCGCCAAGCCGCCAATAACAAAAGCAGTCGAAACCCTTCAACAAAGGCCCTAAATTTGATACCTCATCCGGAGAAGAAGAAGAGGTCAAATTTAATATTAAACCCCGAGATGCTCGAGCCCAAAGACCGGAAGAAAGTCGGGTGAGGAAGCAACCTTCCGCTTCAAACAAAGGTGGCTACATATAAGGCCCAAATAAAGCCGAGCGAAATCAAGTCAAGTGATTCGAGGAGGAGGTCATTTTCAACTTTAAACCTACTAATACCCCTCAAATTCGATCACGAGAGGCAACTTCGGGGAAAACTCGAAGAGTCCGATGACTCGGGCGATATTACCTCGGGAGAAGAATCCGCCATGATCGTCAACCCCGGGAAGAAGAATCGACGAAGATATCATCTATCACATCCTCAAAAAGCCATACAAAGGGCCCGAAACGAGATAATGAAAGCGAGGAGTCATATATGATCAACACGGGATCCGGTAGCGGAAGAGATAACCCGGTTAGGCCGAGGCCTATAAATGAAGAACGCTCATGGCGGGAAAATTTCGAAGGTCGCGTCTGGAATGCGATTGACGAAATAAGGCACCAAGTTGAAAATAATAGGAGAGAAGTGTCTGAACAATGGGAAGTGATGCAGGATATCAAAGTGCAACACAATGAAATCATGATAATGATTGAAAACCTGCAAACCGCGATTTATAACTCCGAGCTACTCAAGAAGTGACGAGCGAACCCCGTTCCGGACCCCGAAAGGCAAACACCCGATAAATGCAAACGGGTAATTGTCATAGTAGATGAATCAAAGGGGAAGAAACGAAAGCCAAGCAATCGACCGTCATGCAAACCCTCAAGGTCAAGAAGAGTAAACCATACTCTTTTCTGAAAAATAAAACAGCTCGGATATTTGAGCAGGCCCTAAAGAGCGGATTAACACTCCCCGTCTGTAAAAGACCCGCAGACATAGAAAGAGCCGGTGAAGGAGAATTCTGCCCTTATCATCGCATATTGGGCCATACAATCGAAGAATGCTGGGTATTCAAGGACCTCATAGAAGAAGGGCATAGAAACGGGACAATCCAACTCCCGAAGAGCTTTCAACAAGACCCAGCTCCGCATAACTTGAACAACAAGGGCAAAGGGGTGGCTTATACGATCTCGCATACTCCTGTACCTAGCAAACCTAAGGTTGCAAGACGTAAGCCGATCAAAGAGATCTATCGCTCCAACTCAGTCATGAATATTGAAATAGAAGAGGAGATGGCAGCGCTAGAGATTACTGTGGTTCCCGAAAGGCATTTTAAAGACCTCATGCCAAGGGAAGTGAACCACATCCAAACCTTAAAGACCTTTGTTGTGCCGGCAAAGGTAGAGCGCATCAAAGGGAAAACTATCATCCACAAGGCTATAATTTTCTATCAGAGCGATTCAACTCAGTCTCTGAAGAACCCTGATCACAACACTTGGAAGAAGTGGGTGATAGAACAAGAGTTGGAGAATGCAACGAGCGATGACGCTGCATCTCATCCCTTTGGAAAGGAGCCGTATAAATCGGCAAAAGGGCGAAATGTCCGAGAGACATATCCAAGGCCGAGGCCAAGCGCTTCGATGAACTTCGGAATGGCGCGAATAAGGTTCTGGGCCTAGATGGTAAAATAAAATACACCCGAGGATTAGGGTATAATCGCGACGACGCAACATGTTTTGAGGGATTCTTCCACGAGCGCCGTACGGAGAAAGTCGTTGCATGACTTCGTCGAAATGCCGGATAATGAAACAAAGAGGACAATGCCCCAGTCCTGAAAAATGCTCTGAAACAGCTAGAAAAGGAGCCTAATACGGTCGATGAGTTAGCTGAAATTAATTTGGGGACGGAAGAAGATCCACGACCAACTTTCATAAGCGCGTCTTTGCCGAAGAGGTGGTCGACAAAGTTGAAGACATTCCTTAAAAGCTACATGGATCGCTTCGCTTGGAGTTATAAAGAAATGCCCGGATTAGATCCCAATGTGGCGGTCCATTACTTAAAAATTGATCCAACCTTCAAGCCAATTAAACAAGCGCCGAGGCGAATGAGAATAGAACTCGAAGAGAAGGTCGTAGAAGAGACAAAGAAACTCATCGACGCCGGTTTCATACGGAAAGAAGAAACGCCAGAATGGGTGGCTAGCATTGTCCCGGTTAAGAAGAAAAATGGGCAAATCCGCATTTGCGTGGACTTTCGGGACTTGAACAAGGCGTGCCCTAAAGATGATTTCCCGCTCCCCGTAACCGAAATCATAATTGACCATACATCCTCTTATGAAGTCTTCTCCTTTATGGACGGTTATGCGGGTTATAATCAAATCAAAATGGCGCCGAAGATGAGAGACACACAAGATTCCGCACGCCGATTGGCATATATTGCTACAAAGTCATGCCGTTTGGGCTCAAAAACGCGGGAGCCACCTACCAACGGCGATGACGAAAATATTCGATGATCTAATCCACAAGATAGTCGAGTGCTATGTGGATGACTTAGTCATCAAGGCCATGTCATATGAAGAACACCTCCAATATCTTGAGGTCGTTTTCAACCGCCTAAGAGAACATGCGCCCAAACTAAACCCGTTGAAATGCGCATTCATGGTATCATCTCGGTAAATTTCTAGGGTTTGTAGTACGCCACGGGGAATTGAGATAGACCCGGCAAGATCAAAGCAATAACCGAACTATCCCCGCCAAAGAATTTAAAACAATTGCGATCCTTGCAAGGGCAATCGGGCGTACATCGGCGGTTTATAGCCAATCTATCGGGTAAAATCCAACCCTTCACCCTACCGACTAAGAAGAATATCCCGTTTAAGTGGGATGGTGAGTGCCGAACGAGCCTTTGAAGAAATCAAGGCATATCTGCTCAACCCTCCAAAAGATTGGCGCGCCCATACCCGGAAGGAGCTCATCCCGTATACGACCGCCCTAGATGGATCCTTGGGAGCCCTATTGGCCCAAGAAAACCAGGATGGTAATCAAAATGCGCTATATTACTTAAGTCGCATGATGGTAGGGGCGAGAACACGGTATTCACCGATCGAGAAGCACTGTCTGGCCCTAATCTTCGCGGTGAAGAAATTGAGGCACTACATGCTAGCCCATAAAATCATTTTAATATCCAAGGTGGACCCTCTTAAATACCTGATGACTCGGCCAATGTTGACGGGGAGGCTGGCCAAGTGGGCTATTATTCTTACCGAGTTCGACATCACCTATACACCGCAAAAGGCGATAAAGGGGCAAAGCGCCGGCGGATTTCCCGTCGCACACCCAATTCAAGATGACTCCCCATTAAAATGTGACTTTCCCGACGAGGAAACTCTACATGTTGAAGAAGGAGGTCCTATATGGGAGATGTACTTTGATGGCGCCTCGTCGATCAAGCCGATCGCGGGCCGGAGTCCCAATCGTGCGAGCCGGCGCAGACTAGTGTTCGTAACCCCGAAGGCGGATAATACGACATTCTCTCGGCTTTAACCGAACCATGCACAAATAATGAAGCGAGTATGAGGCACTCATCGCCGGACTAGAGCTATCACTTGGAGCTAGAAATCAAGGTCATGTGCGTATCTTTGGGGATTCACGCTTGATAATAAATCAAATAATTGGCGAATACAAGGTCCTAAAGCCGAGCTAATACAATATCACCGAAGGCCATGGAATTAATGAAGAAAATCCCGTATGTGTCCATCGAGAAGGTCACGAGGGCCGTGAACGGTGAAGCGGATGCGTTGGCCAAACTCGTCAAGGAGCTGGGTGAACCAACAATGAGCGGAAATCCACATCATCGTCCGCAATAGAAGGCCATTATCATTGTGTCGGACGACGTACAATGTGAATAATGAAAATACTTTGGGCTAGAAAAGATGGAATGCCAGAAACAATGATAATCGAAGAAGACGATGATTGGAGACAACCGTTCATCGAATATTTCCGCATGGTACCCTTCCCAAAGATAAAAGGATGGCCGATCAAATAAGAAAGCGGGTACTACGGTATGCGTATGTGGGCAATACGCTATACCGTAGGTCTTATGATCAACTATGGCTAAGATGCGTATCAGGGCCTGAAGCCGAGCAGGTTATGAAAGAAGTTCATTCCGGACTATGCGGAGCACATCAGTCTGGGCCAAAAATGAAGCTAAAGATCAAGCGAATGGGGTATTATTGGCCTACAATGGTGGCTGATTGTGAAGAGCACGCAAAGAAGTGCCGCATGTGCCAGATACATGGCCCTTTTATACATCAAGCGCCAAACCCGTTGCACCCTACGGTAGCATCCTGGCCATTTAATATGTGGGGCACAGACATAGTAGGACCCATAGACCCTCCTACGTCGAGAGGTCACCGGTTCATCTTGGCGGCAACGGATTACTTTACAAAATGGGCTGAAGCCATCCCACTCAAAGAAGTTAAAGCATCCGATGTGGTTAAATTCTTCAAAACGCACATCCTCTACCGATTCGGCACACCACAACGAATAATATCTGATAATGGAACGGCCTTCAAGAACTCCAAAGTTTATGCCCTGGCGGAGCAGTTTAACATTGATTGGAGATTCTCGTCCATTTATAACCCGAGAGCCAACGGCCTGGCCGAAGCCTTTAACAAAACCCTGATCAATATCATGAAAAAGACCGTAGACGGCAACCAACGAGACTGGGATAATCGTCTACAGGAGGCATTATGGGCTTATCGGACCACGTACCGAACACCTACGCAAGCTACCCCGTATTCTTTGGCTTTTGGGGTTGAAGCCGTTCTCCCTCTTGAGGTGGAATTATCGTCATTGCGGGTGGCTATGCAAAATGATATGACCATGGACGAATGCCAACAACTTAGACTGGACGAGTTGGATGCCATGGACGAAAAGAGACTGATAGCCCAGCAGAACCTTGAAATATATCAGGCAAAAATGGCAAGGGCATATGATAAGATGGTGCGAGTCAGGGCATTTCAACAAGGGGAGCTTGTTCTTGTCCTTAAGAGGCCGATCATTGGCCGGCACATCGGTCCAAAATTCTCCCCGAATTGGGAAGGGCCATACGTAATTGAGAAGGTATACGGGGGCGGCGCATACCAACTCATAGACCATGAAAGTGAAAGGCCCATGCCACCGATTAATGGGCGATATCGAAGAAGTACTACACCTAGCCCGGAGAGGGCCAACCGAGTAGTATCTATTGTAAATAAATGAGGAGGAAATAAGTGTTCGTTTACACACACGTGCACGAAACACAAACCCATGTCTAACCTCCACTTTTGCATAAAATCCCAAAAAACCCTACTTGTGCATTTGTAAATAGAATGCATCCAAAAATCCAAAACCACATAAACACATATAGCCCTATAAAAATAAAAAATATTGAATAAGAGAATTCAACGCCAAAACCACGCGAGAATGTAAGGCGAGAGCTTTGGTGTTTGGGCTCATAATACAAATACCACCGGGTTTGTCCATTTGATACGAATAAACACAAAAATGGGCGGGGTTTGCGCTTGTCCCTCAAACTATCTCGTTGCCCAATGACGAAAGTTGCTCATATTGGTCGCCCGTGGCGCAAGCCAAGGGATAGGTCGAGCAAATTGGTGGCTAGTAGATAGTCGCTTCCGAGGGCATGTAAATAAATAACTCTCGTATTATTAGTAACATGTATCACTAATAACCAAAAATCTGCCTTCTTCTAATGAAATAAAAGGATATATATGTAAAACAATAAAAACCTATTTTCCTACTCATAAAAAAAAATGATGAATGATAATAAAAAATAATAAAATCTTTTCAATAAGGGGTTGCCACCTTTGTCCCCGACACCATGAGTGTTATACAAAGCCAGGTTGGGTGCATTCATCCGTAAAAGCACCACACGCCCGAAGAGATGGTGTGTCATAATCCCACGACATATCATGGAGGGGTCAGATTAAGGGTTTACGCTTGTACCCGACATTCCATGTTAAACAAAGCGGCTCGCTTAAAGAAGTGACTCAGGTCATGGAGAGCGGACCTACCCGATGAAAGCCTGTCTCGCAGGGATGCGTGATGGATGTTTGAGGGTAGCTAAAATATAAAAAACCAGGTTGGGTACATTCATCCGCAAAAGTACCACACGCCCAAGGAGGTGATCTGTTTCTAATCCCAAAATAGATCATGGAGGGGTCAGACTAAGGGTTTACGCTTTTGCCCGACATTCAGTGTCAAATAAAGTAATTCGCTTAAAGAAGTGACTCAGGTCATGGAGAGCGGACCTACCCGATGAAAGCCTGTCTCGCAGGGATGCGTGATGGATGTTTGAGGGTAGTACCCCCACAAAACAAATTGAGTGGAGATGAGTGAAAGTGAGTTTCCACTTCTGCACGCAACGGTGCACAAATGAGGGGAGAGTGGGTGAGCTTCCACAAATAAAAGTCAATTAAATATATAAGGAGCATCCACAAAATGGTGTTATCAATTGCATCCATAATCCAATTGATACCGGTAAGTTTATCCATCGCAATAAAGGGATAAACGGGTTTATTCTCGTACTGACCTAGAGGTCAATACGACAGTTCGGTATCCGTAAAATACCACGGTTACTTCGGTTCCGTATTGTAATAAATAAAGAGAAGATATGTATAGAATAAGTGCAATAGGGTCTTTGTAAAGTTTTCCCTTTTTCTATTTTTGTACTTAGATGCTATGTGAAAATAAAAGCAAATTGTATTAGGCACTTTTGCAACTAAGATTGAGAGTGTAAAATATAAAGAGCTTATGAAAATCTCCTATACTCGCGAAAGAAGAGATGAGAAAATAGCAAAGCAAAGCGATCGATCCCCAACAAAGTGAAAGAAAGAGAAAGAAGGCGAATAAGGTAGCCGAGAGATGCTATCTTTACCTATCCCCATAGTGGTGAAGCAGTAGCTCGGCGGAGGTGAGTACATGCACCATTATCCCACGAGCGAGAGGCCGAGAGGACAGCCCCACCATGTTGCGCTCATGAGAAGAACCGATTAAAGGAAAATCTATCGAAGTCTAGCTTTGAACCCTAAGAAGGAGAGAGGTGTGTCGATATGTGCACCAAAGCAGGCCCTTCAATTTGCCAAATTCTTCAGACCCGCTTTGGTGGGTGGCTCTTTGTTTACCCCGAAAGGTTGAAGGAAGAAATACAAGAGAGAAAGCCAAGATCAAACCCTATGAATCGAAGCAAGATAATCCCCGTACTACATGGAATAGTATCAATGCCAAGCCGCATTTTGATACAACCAATCATGAGAAATCTCAATGTGATTTTTGCTTTCAAGGCCGACTGGTGCCAAAGTTTGTGAGCAACCACCTAACCATGCTTTAATTTGTGTCAATTGCTTGATAAGTAGTCACTCTATGACCAAATTACCCTCATGTTAAGGGATTGAAAGTCAATTTCACAAGACTGATCAGGTGCCAAAGCTGGGAGCAACCACCTGATCAAGTCTAGATTTGTATTAAATGCTGATAAGTAGTCAGCATTTGATCAAATCAAACCCTAATGAATATCAATATAAGTCTAATTGGTATTTAGTTAGGGTGGTTTCTGCAGGAGAGAGAGAATTGGCAGAGACACTGAGCTACAACTGATAAATAGGGATTTTATAAGAAGAAAATAGGGTTTTATTGATCAAGAAATTTTTAGCACAAACAGACAGGGGTAAAGATGGAATATAAAAATACAGGGATGATCATCATGAATTTAGAGATTTTTGGTGAAAATTTCATGATTTTTGGATGAAGGGATCTATTAAAATCAATTGGAGAAAGGAGAAATTAGATTAATCCAAGGGCTGAAATTTGATCAAGGATCTTTAAGGGTGCAACTTGGAGCTGAAGAGTTGTCTGGGTGCAAACTGGAGCTTCTATACAAAAGAATGTGGTTTAAGCGGCTATTGGGAGAATTCAAAAGAAAAAGAAATATCCGACGAGACTAGGTGCACCGACTCTCTTCTCATTAAACCCGACAAGTGGGGCCAGTCTACGTGAGCCAAGTTTATTCAAACTCGAAGAGGGAAACAGAGACTCCTGTCTCTTATTAAACCCGACAGAAGGGCCCCACTCATCGCTCTCGCTTACACTCGGGCCCCGCCTGTCAGGATTTCTCTCCTCCTCTCTTCTTGGCTTACGCACGCCTAGTCTACGCAAATAAAGGGTATATTCAAGCTTCCCTCTCTCGATCTCCTTCTTCCTCCCGACTCCTCTCTGACAGCCAACATGAAAAATGGCGATTAAGAAGGCTTGCTCAGAGACCCTCTTCACTATGCATCAATCGACAGATTATTGGAAGAAGAGTGTGGGTTAGTAATTTGTTTGTTAAAAAATGCTCTGTGGTGCACTCGCATTGGAGATGGAAGTAATTCGACCAAAATCTGATTGAGGCAATTTGAAGCTCAATTGCTTCAATTAACACCTTACGGAGTATCAAGAGACCTAGGCGACGATAACTAGTGTTTAAAAGGGACAACTTTGGCCTTTGATTATTGGGATCACCACTTCATCGATTGGGCTCACAACTGAGGTGATCAAGATGCATCTGAGGGTTCTCAATTAATTGAAAAGGGATTTTAAATGAATTATTGAGGCCAATTAGATAATAAACCCGCTTGTAATTGGAAGAATTGGTCGATAGATAGGTAGAATTAATTCAATGCCTCAAATCGGGTTTAAAATGGGAATACAAGTTTGGAATGCTTAATTGGGTCCTTTTATTATCCAAACCCACTAAGGAGAATACTGAGATGGTGTGGGAGTATCCAGAAGGTTCTAGAAAAATCGGAAGGAAGAGATTGCATGAATGGCAATTGTGTGATTATCAAAGGAGTATAAGCGATTACATTACAACCAACTGCCAAGTCATCAACCCAAGCTTCAAACTGCTCTCTTCAACAAACACAATTGCATCTCAATCGTAGAATGAAGTGAAGTGAAGGGCCAGGATTGATCCAGATTGGCAATCCAGGTGAAGGATGATCAGCCAATCAGAATTGATTAAGTAGAGGATTAGAAACCTATATAAACCTAAGGATCAATAGAAGGAGGCAGCATCCACTGGCAATCAGATACACAAGAGTGAAAGAAAGAGAAAAGCTTAGATAAAGGAATTTAATAGGAATCACCAATAGAAGAAAGAGAGAGATTCTTGCTGCAACCACAAGTGAGCAAATCTGACACCATTAAAGGCAAATCAATTCTTGTGAATTGAAAGGCATATAGCTGCGTTTTAAGAGAGGTTTGTCATTATACATCAAGATTGGTAGAATAATGGAAGTTGTTTTCACTTTCTTTTTGTTTGATACTTAAATTCCTCTTCTTTTCTATTCTTTCTGGTTAATTCAACATTGAGAGATCTTGCTTAGTGAGCCACTGGCCCAAACAAACGTTTGGTGAGCCTTTAGGCCTAAGCTGATCTCATCTCTAATAAATTTACACTTTTTCTTGAGAATTAAACATTGAAACAAATTTGCTTCCCTCCTAGTATAACTGAATTTGATTTCTGTTACAAGATCAAGTAAGAATTGTTACCTTAAGGTGAGAATTGGGAATAATTGTCGAATTTTCAGTTTCAGATTACTAATTTTATTGATTTCTCTCTTTGAATCATACTGTCTAAGGATTAAGTGAATGTTAATCTCCAGCATATCTCGTGAGCCACTGGCCCAGGTCAACCTGGTGAGCCTTTAGGCCGAGACTCATGCTAGTACATAAAGAAGATGAATAGATTGTTCAATGTCTATTGAAAACTATCATTAACCATAGCAAGAACTTTAAAATCTTGATGAAAGGCAATGAATTGGCGATATCAACAAGCATATATCACATTACAAGTTAAGAATCTAGTGTTAATATGGATTTATTTCATCAATTCATCGATACATAAGCATCTGGTAGCAAACCGGTACCAAGGTGAGAATCGGTACAGGTGGTGCAGCGCTTCTACCGCACAGATCTTCAATCTAGCACTATCAAAAGAACAAGGGTGTCAAGGCGATGCTAATCCCGTCGTCTGATCTGCTATTGACTTTTCCGATCGCCGGAACACCCTCTGTGCGTGAATCTCAAAGCGCAGTGAAGAAAAGAGTCGAAGAGATCATCTGGCGCGACTATTAAAGTGCTCGCCAATCTTGAAGTTCATCGGCGCGTGTGATCTGTCAAGAGTTTAAAGGGCGAGAAGATCTGGGCCTTAGATCCATTAAACACGCATCTTAATTATATCTGGCGGCCCAAGTATGTTTGAACATTTGAATAAAAACTCTGCACTAATCTCGGCACGATCCAACGACTCATATTAATAGCGGAACTGAAGTGAAAGGGGTCGGCCCATTCATCATACTGGGCTTATTCACAGGAAAATAGAGAAATAAATAAGCAAATAAACTTGGCCCAGTATAATAAGCCCATTAGTTAATAACAGAATATTAAAATTAAATAGTAAATAAATCATTTGAAAATACTATTAAACTCCAAATTAACTCAAATTTGTTTCTAAAATTTCCTTATTTTTCATACTATTTTTCTATGCAATAATATTCTAGTTTTAAAAATATAATCATAGTAAAACAATTTAAAAGCAAAATACATTACATATATTGATATGTTTGACCTAGATTTGACTTGTCATTTTAAATACTACAAAAATTCCAAAAATACAAATAAAAATCATAAATAATAACTAGATATATTTTAGTAATTTTTCAAGTGATTTTCCATGAAATAATAATGATGATAGTAATATACTATAATAAATAATGAGATTAGCTATATTCTTTGATAAATAAAAAATATAATAATAATAGATATTATATTGATATTTTCTGTAAAAAGAATAATAAAAATAAATAGCTCAAAATATATATAAATATAATACCATGGTGATAAATAGTAAAATACATTTTCTTTTATAATAAAGAATGATAATATAGTTTTATAATAGGAATTGTATTTCTTTTATTTCTATACAAATATATACAATAAAATACTTTGGATGAATAAAAATGCAATAAAAATAATAGTTGTAATAAAAACATAATGAATTTCATCTCTTATGACTATTTTCAACTAATAATAAAAATCTTATACTTTTCCATAGATAATAAATAGAAATAATAAAAATAGATATAATGAATAGTATAATAAATAGGATAGGATATTAATAATGATTTCTTTTTAGCTACTATAGATTTTAAAAATGAAAAAGATAATAATAATAATACAAAAATAATATAGCTAACCATCTTTTGATTTTGTAAATAATTCTTACATAATGAATAGTATTTCAATATAATAGAATATAATAATAAAATTCTATTACTTTGGCTATTATAAACATTTTAAAAATACAAATAAAAAAAAAGCCATTTTATTTTCTATTATTTTTAATTATTTTTAAGTGATTTTCTACAAAATAAATAGAGTTTAGAAATAATAAAAATAAAAATTCTACTATTTTAGCTATTATAAAAATCCCAAAAATATAAATGAAAATCTAGTTAAATAGCTAACCCCTTTTTCCTATTATTTTTGTAAATAATTTTCTACATAGATAAATAGAGTTTAAAAATAAAAATAATAATAATAATAATAATAATAATAATAATAATAATAATAAATAAATGCATCTTTATAATATAAAATAATAATGGAAGATATTATATAATAGACTTTTGTTTACCCTTGAAAAATTTCAAGGATGAGTAGATGAATAAATGAAATAAATTGATGATAAATCATAAGAAAGGGGAAGAAGAGAGAGAGCGGTGGAAAGGTGGCCCACCGATCGGAAAAGGTCATTGCATAACCGGAACAAATCCATTAGTCCCACGATGGAATGTTGGGCATGAAGTGAAGAGTATAAATACCCCGCTATTCTCTATCCATTCGGCATGAGTGACACCCAAGAAGATCGAGGGAGAGAGGAGACCTCTTGGGTGTCACCATGTGATTTTATCTTTTCGACAAGTGGGACCCACATGGCGGTCCCTTATGAGCGGCTCGATGACATGGACCTAGCCTATTTTGCTAAGAAAGCTAACCAACCGGAACGAGAGGTTAAGCATTAATCCCACAATGGAATAATATGGTGAAAGACGAGGATATAAATACCCCACCACCTCATATTCATTTGAGGTGGGCGACCCTCGAGAGATTTAGGAGAGAAAAATCTCTTGAGGGGTCGGCCATTTGATTACATTTTATCGACAAGTGGGACCCACTTTGGCGGTCCCTTGTAGATGAATCTAACAACATAGTCTATCGATGAGTCACCATGTGACTATTTTCACCGACAATGTGGACCCAGCACCTCGGTGATCTATTGAAGGAGTCGAAATTGAACCACTAGAAATCGCCTTTGAAGCTAACCACAGAAAGGAGTGAAGCGAGTATAATCCCTATGCTACATGAAATGATGTCAATGCCAAGCTAGCATTTTGATGCAACTAGTCATGAGAAATTCTAAATGTGATTTTGCTTTCAAGGTGACACAGGTGCCAAAGTGCGAGCAACCACCTAACCATGCTTTGATTTGTGTCAATTCTTGATAAGTAGTCGGTTCTTTGACCAAGTCACCCTCATGTTAAGGGATTGAAAGTCAATTTCACAAGGCGATCAGTGCCAAAGTTTGGGAGCAACCACTTTGATCAAGTCTAGATTTGTATTAATTCTTGATAAGTAGTCGGCATTTGATCAAATCAAGCCCTAATGGATATCAATATAAGTCTAATTGGTATTTAGTTAGGGTGGTTTCTGCAAGAGGAGATAATTGGCGAGACACAGAGCTACAATTGAGATCAGGGATTAATTCATAAGGAATATTAGGGTTTTATGGACAAAAGAATTTTTAATTCAGAGAGGCAGGGGTAAAAATGGAATTAAAAATTACAGGGATGATCATCATGAATTTAGGGATTTTTGGTGAAATTTTCATGATTTTTGGATAAGTGGAGCTATTAAAATAAATTCGGGGAAAATAAAGACGAATAAATGGATTAATCAAAGGCGAGATTCAATCGAGGGTTCATCAGGTGCAACTTGGGGACGAGAGACACATCGGGTGCAAGCGGGGATCCTAAGCACACCTATACCGAATCGAGAGAAGAGAGGGGTGTGACACGTGTCGACGCCTCATTGGGCCACCTCGTGCCACGTGTCGGCACCCCCCGGTGGTCCACTCACCATGTGGGCCCCACACCCCTACTGGACGACAAGTGGGCCCCACCTATGCCACGTGGCGATCGGCCATTGGTCCACATCAGCGACCACCTCATCCGAAAGACAAATGGCGGCATGCTATAAGGCCACCTCAACGGCCCGTTGCCATGTGGCCTTCCCTCATGGTCCACCTCACCACTATGAATCCCACTATGCTATAAGGCGGCCCGACAAGTGGGCCCCACTGGATGCCACATGGCATGCACTCACCGGTGCCATGTCATCACACGGTATGTACAAGAAGGGACGAGATGGCTTCCTATGATTGGTACAAGTCGGCGAGATGACAACACGCATGGCATTACTAGGCGAGCCACATCACCCACCATTTACGGATCATTAGTGTTAAGGATTTGTTTAACAAGCAATCAACCAATCGGGAAGAGCCACCTCGGCATATTAGCATTAATCGGTTGCTAACCTCACACCTTAAACGCTTAAACCTTACGGGTGGGACCCGGTGTCGGGTGAATAAGGCTAGGATCATAAGCTAAAGATGTAAACCAAGTCCATTCATCCTGTTTATCCAATACGGCGCAATTCAATTTAAAACAAGAGATGAAAAGAAGGTGACCTGGTGCATGCTCCCCAGTCGGCCGACCTACTCCCTCTGCGCTTTGGTGCGCGTGCGCTGAGCCATCCATCCCGGTAGAACACTCTCCCCTCTCTCTCTTTCTCCTTCTCTCTCGCGCGCGTCTGCTTCTTCCCATGGCGTCTCACCATTGCAAGAGCTTCAAAGACAGATTGATGCACTTTAATGAATTAATTAGAGAAGCTAGAGCGGGGGGATAACAATAAAAGGGAGTTAAACAATAAGCTTACCTCGATTCGAATTGGAATAGTAAGAAGGCACTTACATTGTGAGTACAATTGAATACTTCGAGCGCTAAATTGAGCACGAGAGACTTGATTATGCTTAGGCGATGTCAATTGACAAGTAATTACAAAGGAATTGAGCAAGAGGAAGGCTTGAAGATTGAAAATCGCCGGAGATAGTAATAAAGAGGCGAGCTTGATAGGCACTTCAAAGGCCAAATTGAATGATCGAAAGCTTATTCGGATCAAGGCGACGCCAATTAGCATAGAAGGAGTGAGTGATTGAGTGGAAGAAGTGAATTGCGCCAAGAGAAGAGGTGAGGCGAAAACCGAGATTTTGAAATAAATGAAATTCGGTGGAATTGAGAGAGAAGAAGTAATGGCAACTATGCGAGAGGCATTTAAATACGGTCTAGTGATAAGAAGGCTTGCTTATCAACCGAAGTATCTGTTGAATTGGAGTCAAACGAGTTGCGGCACGATCAAACCATAACGAAAGCGGTTGGGCGGTTTTCACAACAAACACAAATCAATCTCGGCCATTGATTGAAGGAGATTGAAGGGTATGGATGTATCCAAGGTGGCAATCCGGGTGAAAGGCACTCGACCAATCGCAATTGGGTTCAATTGGCGGTTCTAGCCTTTATATAAATGGAGAATCGACAACGATAGAGGAGGAGGTGATGAGAAGAGCAATCAAGAGCATACACACACCCATATACACCCATAGTGATCACGGAGGAAAGAGAGAGCCTTTATTAAGAGCTAATAAGAAGAATTCGAGTAATTGAAATTTCTGTCAAAGCTTGAGGTAATCAATCGTATGAATTGGATTAATTAGCATATATTTTTGTTATCTCCTCTGGAATCTTTGCTATTTGATACATTTTATGAGAATTTCTTGATCAATTTTGCTATTGGGGCCTATTTTCTTAAAATCTCCTTTATTTCTTTTCTGATTTTGCCATTTCTTGTTATTAGGATTAATTGTTGAATAATATCATAATATCCAGTGAGCCACTGGCCCAATTACAAAGTAATTGGTGAGCCTTAGGCCTGGATTGATTACAAATGCTAAGAATGCATAATTATAGAGTTTCCATGGTAAATTTTCATTTCTTGATTAATTTCTTTATATCCATTCGCATAATGACTTAAGGTATGAACTTGCTTGTCTCTTAATCACTTCATTGCATGATTCATTCAGGCTAGGAACCTAGGTTTTGCAATTTTGCATTGGAATTGCTTAATCGATAATAAAACAGGTATATTGCTAAATCGATTAACATTATTGCGATCTCGGTGAGCCAGCCCTAGTGAAGGGGGTGTGCCTTTAGGCACGAGGGGTGTTAATTGAATAATTATGGTCGGTGAATGCTTCAAGTTGGTAATAAATTGAAAAAGCAGTGCTTAGTCGATACCATTCTTGAATCACAAGTGCTCCAACACAATTGCTTAGATGAATGATATCCTTCATAATCATCTAAGATCAGCTTATTACATTCGAGGCGACACTCATTGATCTTGTAATTATGAAAGAAACTAATTAAATTTGGTGAATTTGGCAAAAAGATGACTCGGTACCAATTGGTACTGTATACTGATGAATGACGAGGTGGTCTCGCACCATTACTAGCTCAAGAGAGTCAATTAATCACTTCAAATCATGGTAACATATCGGGCGATGCTTATTAAACTGTAATTGCCAAAATTCCGATTAATCGATTTAATTTGGTAAGAATCGATTCGATGCAGATATCAGTGATGCGACCCATTCGATACCATGGTACGACCTCTATTGCTATATAGATCCTTGATCGGATGCTTGAGATGAATTCTACACATTGAGACGACGCTAGGGTGATGTTCGATCGGAGAAGGAGTGCTCGGTCGCGGGAACGCCACTTACACGGATCTTGATACATCGGAGAGTCGAAAGCGAAGGGATCTGTCATGCACGATTCTTGAAGCGTCCACGATCTTGAAGAATATCGACGAACGAGATCCGGCGATAGTTTGAAAATTTAAACGAAGAAGATCTGGGCCTTATACATATTGGATACGTATCTTAATCAAATCTAACGGCCCGAGATATGTTTAAACATTTAAATAATAACTACGTGCTAATCGGGCGCGAGATCCATTAAACACTCATCTCAAACTAATCTGGCGGCCCAAGTGAAGAAGAGAGTTAGAAAGATGCGCACCAATCTCGGAGTAGATCGGCGGCCCAGATTAAGCCCGTTAATTAAATAATAACGAGAATAGTAATAATATGGAGTAAATAAATGATTTGAAAATGCTATTGAACTCCAAATTGACTCAAATTTGTTTCTAAAATTTTCTTATTTTTCATACTATTTTTCTATACAATAATATTCCAATTTTAGAAACATAATCATAATAAAACATTTTAAAAGCAAAATGCATTACATATATTGATATAGTTGACCTAGATTTGACTTGTCATTTTAAATACTATAAAAATTCCAAAAACACAAATAAAAATCATAAATAGTAACTAGATATATTTTAGTAATTTTTCAAGTGATTTTCCATGAAATAATAATAGTGATAATAATATACTATAATAAATAATGAGATTAGCTATATTCTTTGATAAATAAAAAAAAATATATGAATAATGATAGATATTATATTGATATTTTTTTGATATTTTCCTGTAAAAAGAATAATAAGAATAAATAGCACAAAATATACAAAATATACTACTATGCATTTTCTTTCATAATAAAGAATGATAATATAGTTTTATAATATGAATTGTATTTCTTTTGTTATTTCTATACAAATATATACAATAAAAATACTTTTGATGAATAAAATGTGATAAAAATAATAGTTGTAATAAAAACATAATGAATTTCATTTTTTATGACTACTTTCAAACTAATAATAAAAATCTTATACTTTCTATAGATAATAAATAGAAATAATAAGAATAGATATAATGAATAGTATAATAAATAGAATAGAATATTAGTAATGATTTCTTTTAGCTATTATAGATAATAAAAAAACAATAATAAAAAAATATATATAAAAATAATAATAGTAGAATAGTATAGCTAACCATCTTTTGATTTTGTAAATAATTCTTACATAATGAATAGTATTACAATATAATAGAATATAATAATAAAATCCTATTACTTTAGCTATTATGAACATTTTAAAAATACAAATAAAAATCATAGCCATTTTATTTTCTATTATTTTAGTAAGTGATTTTCTACAAAATAAATAGAGTTTAGAAATAATAAAAATAAAATTCTACTATTTTAGCCATTATAAAAAATCCCAAAAATATTAATAGCTACCCCTTTTCCTATTTTTGTAAATAATTTTCTACATAGACAAATAGGGTTTAAGAAATAAAAATAATAATAATAAAAATAATAATAGTAATATAATAATTGTAATAATAATAATAATAATAATAGTAATAATAATAATAATAATAAATGCATCCTTATAATAATGGAAGATATTATAATAGACTTTGTGCATTTTAAGAAATGAATAAATATGCTCACATAAGGAGTGTAGAGCCACATATGAATATTTGCACACATGACATGACATTTAAAGTGATTAGTCAAGACAAGAACATCTTGACGTGGGATGATTAAGGCTTCAATAGCAATATGAGAAGATATGTCGAGACAAGAACATCTTGACATTTGATGAAGAACAACAAGATACGTCGAGACAGGGAACATCTTGACGTGAAATGAATAAGGCTTTGATAGCAGCATGAAGAAGTATGTTGAGACAGGAACATCTTGACACCTGATGAAGAATAACCAGAGCTACGACACTAACATGAAGATATACGTCGACTCTGAAGAAGAAGAACATTACGATGTCCTAGAGAGGTGACATCTTAATGACTCGATGAGCAAGTAACTCATGATTGAATACGCTCACACAAGGGGTGTAGGGCTACATAGTAATTTTGCACAAGTAATGCAACATGTAGGATGATTAGTCGAGACAAGAACATCTTGACACCGATGAAGAATAACCGAGCTACGACACTAACATGAAGATATACGTCGACTCGAAGAAGAAGAACATTACGATGTCCTAGAGAGGTGACATCTTAATGACTCGTTGCCATGAGCAAGTAACTCATGATTGAATACGCTCGCACAAGGGGTGTAGGGCTACATAGTAATTTTGCACAAGTAATGCAACACGTAGGATGATTAGTCGAGACAAGAACATCTTGACGTTCGTTGAAGATTGACCAAAGCTACGACATCGGCATGGAGAGATATGTCGACTTTGAAGATGAAGAACATTACGATGTCTAGCGAAGTGACATCTTAATGACTCGGTGTCGTGAACAAGTAATTCATGACCATTTGAGATGGCAAGAGCGAACTTGTCCGTCGATGAGTTTGTCTCTGGCTCATCTCCCGAGAATGTGAGATTGAATCGGTCTGTTGGTAGATTCATCCACAAAACGATGAATGCGAACCGTTACGTAGGTAGGTTCCTTCACTAACACGTGCCTCGATGTTGAAGCGGCCCGCGCTTCATGTTTGACATTGTGTGCAATTGTGTTTCCTAGGTTTATGAATCGGCTTAGTGCTACGAATTCATGATCTAGAAGATCGGTGAGAAGAAATACGTGGGCCATAGCCACCTTCTCTGATTCACCAACCTCGAAGATCAACCGGCTCGGTGCTTCGAGTTGTATTTTGTGTGATTGGTTGTTGACTAGTTAAGATTGAACCGGTCTGTTTGTAGGTTTATCTTCTAGATCAACGGAGGTCGAAGTCGATACGTATGTAGACTCACCTCAAGCCCCTATGAAGAGATTAACACAGTGCATTGGTAAGGTTACATCTCGAGGTGGCATGGGACCGAAACCGTCTGTTTGTAGGTTCGTCCCCATAGGATAAAGCCGTCTGTTTGTAGGTTTTGTCCCCACTAGATTGAGCCGTCTGTTTGTAGGTTCATCTTAAGTAGATCCCCTTTTTATAAATTTAGACGACCACTTGACCTATCTCTTAACTATACTATTTGCTTCTCTCTTTCAAAGATCCGGAGGTGCCTCGAGGTTCGTAGCCCGGGGTAATTAACGGTGGGGGCTTGCGCCCGCCGAATCTACAAGAACTCACAATCACTAAAAAACCCCTGAATGTGCATACAAATATCTCTAAACGGCGAGAATCGGCCGACACCCATCGGATGCACGCTCGGGAGGGATCTCCGTGTCCTTCTTCCGCAACCCGTCGCCCGGCGGCGGTGCGGAGCGCGCGAAAAGGGTCGCACGGGATCGCACGCCGGTGGGACCTAGATTCTCCTCTTATCTCGAAAGAGAGAGTCAAATAGAATAGTTAAGAGATACGAGTGGTCTTCTATGCGCTAAAAATGACTAATGATTTTCAAGTATTTTTGTTTTGCGAAATGGCATACTTCGGAAACTTCAACCTTGCTCCTACTGCTGTCATGCACACACGAGCCCGGAGGGCAAACTATTCATGTTCTTTGGGACCATCCCACAAGAACCGACCATCTATGGCCCGGCTCCGGTGGCCACGATCACTCCCGCAACCGTCCGGATCTCCATCCCGGACGAGGAGGAGGACTCGATCACCACGACTCCCAAGGGGATTTCTAACAACATCATGGCCTCTCCTACTACCTCCCCGAAGGGAGAAGGCGGCCGTCCGAAGACGACCCCAAAGCGCGGCCCAAGCGCCGTAACTCTCAAGCATCCGGGAAGAGGGCCACGGATGCATACCAAAACTCGGTGGTGGCTAGGCCGGCTATCCCGATCTCTAACAAATTCACGGCTCTCGAATAGTGGCCAAGAACTCGGCCACGAGCCGGCCCCCCGGGCATGGGAGGTGCCTAAGCCCACACCTCGCCTAACTCGAAGGCCTCGGCGCGCGGGACAAGTCTCAAGCCCTGCGAAGCCATCTACAAGGCTCGCGGGGCCCTCGAGCGAGAGGAAGAGCGTGAGAAACGCTAGGTCGAGACAATACGTCTCCCCGCTCGGTCGATCTCAAGACATGGCTCGGCGCGCAAGCCATTGTCTCAACTCCGCACCCGAGGAGGTTTACACCAAAGGCAACACCTAGCACCCGGCGGTGTGGGTCCCAAGGGTTCCCGACCAACAAGGTCCCGATCTCAAGCCCGGCCCAACAAGGCGGCGGGTCCAACGCTCCGTCCGAGAGCGTATTCGGCCGCCGCCTAGGTCGAAGAGTGTATTCGGTAGATTAGGCTCGAGAATACCACTCAACGATCTGAAAATAGCGCACGACCAAGCAAAGAAGAAGAAAGAACCGCTCGCTATGAAGAGCACTTCTCGGTCAACACCATCGCATAAGCTACGATGCGATCCGGACAACGATCTTTGAGGTGAATATGACCCGGGATGACCGGTCTCGCCTAATCAAGCTCACGTCACCAATACCAACAAAAATAATGGTAGAAAAGGGAGACCTCCCAAGAGAGTCAACCCCGAGGGCAATAATAGCGAGGGAAGGGGAAGACCACAATGAAAACCACGATTTCTTCGACAATGAAGATGACGTTGAAACACGTCCGAAGTGCCCATCGATGAGATAGAAATATTAAAAGGCCACATCGAGGCACGGGACGAAGAGGCGATTAGGCAACGAGAGCTAATCGCTACCATGCTTTGAAACAAAACGAAGAACTAATTAAGGCGGTCAAGTCATTGCAAGAATCACAAGACGCCAATTTCAAAGTTTGGTAGTTCCCGTCGAAGGGGTCCACGGTACCAAAAGCAATCATAAGGGAAAACAACCGTCGATTCTAAACCTCATCCACATAGAACCATAGAAGTGGAGGGTGAACCAACGGGAATATCCGGAAAAGAGATTCAAGCCATGATTGCCCGACAAATGCAAATAGGCGGAGGTGGATACGCTATCCCTCCCGTTAAAAGCGTGGACATCCATACCACCTGCCATATACGACTTAGAAGAATATCCTAAAGGGTATGTGATCCCCGTTTCGGGACCTTCTCGGGGAAGGCAATAAAGACACGAACCCGAACAACACACAGCCCACTTTGTAGCCTCGTGCGGCAACACGGGCGGCAATGATGCTTTGTTGTTGTTAAGACAATTCCCTCAGAGTTTGGTGGGAACCGCCTTTCAATGGTACTATTCATTAGAAAACAACAGTATCAGGACTTGGGACGAGATGGCGGACTCGTTCGGGGCACGATTTGTCATGGTGTCGACAAGATAAACATAGCCGTCGGCAAGCACTAAACCCCAAGAAAGGGAGTCGATGACGATTTTATCAACGGATGGCGGAACCTCGGCATCAAATGCGACCGCACATTGGCGAAGATGAGGCGTCAACCTAATCATGAAAAACATTGACGGGTGGATGGGCATGCTTCTTGGTGTGACAAAGGTCAACACATTCAAAGATTTGCTCGGATCGGTATCCGATATGGAAAGAATGTCACCGCACACGTGCTTGAACTTCATGAATAATAGGCGCAACGAGGAGCAGAATCCGGCGAGACCAGGTGGCATTCGCCTCGTTAAAGGATAAGATGGTCGCTAACGCGGACACCCAAAGCGGCGACGGTGGCACAAATGGCAACAATTATAATAAAGGACCCGGGCCCGATCCGGGAGGGAGTTCACGGAGTTTTGAGTCCCTTAAACAAAAGAAATCTAAACCGTACTCCTTCGGAAGAGATAAAGTTGCTCAAATCTTCGGAGGGCCTTTGAAGAATGGTCTAACCTACCGACCGATAAACGCCCGGAAGATGCGATAAATCGGACGAACCCACTTTTGCCCATACCATAGAGTACTAGGGCACTCGATTGAAGATTCTTTGGGTCTTCAAAGATTGGGTCGAGAAGGCATACAAAAACGGTGAAATTACTTTACCTAAAGGGTTCTTGCAAAGCCCATCGGCCCATGAACGAGACGACCAACACGATCTCTCATGAGGAAGAGAAAGTCCCGGGCCAACTAAGTGAAAACCAGGAAGAACAATGGACTACGCACTTATCGAAGAAGTCGATTAAAATGCTTAAAGCTCTTAAGAAAGAACCTGGCATGAAATGGAAGGACGATATCACGCCAGTGGTCCCACCAAAACCCGGGGTATATTATAAGGTGGACCGAGAGCCAAGACCGGGTTCTTAAGAAGAAAAGAAGCATAGAAATAACAAGTCCAAAAAGAACAAGATTGAAGAGTATGAGCGAGGCGATCCGAGCGATCACCCTTCAACACTTCATCTCTAAAGAAGGCGGGAGAAGCTAACCCTAGGTCAAAAGGAAGAAAATGTAGATGAAGAAATAAATAAAGAAGAAAGCGAAGAGATGCGGGGTGCTTCGTGTAACATGGTATATTCTTCTCACGACGAAGATATGCCACATTAGAGGAGATGTTCTTCCTAAATGATGAAGGAGAAGCAAGCACCTGCGGGACAAAGGACGAAGAATGTAAAGCGTGCTCGTCCGGGACTTACGTACCGAGAGACGAGGCTCCCAAGGATTCGATAAAGGAAAGGACAAGGTCCGAATAAAGGTAAAGAGGTCGAGAATCAAGCAAGAACCCGAAAGGACCGGTCGATGGGCGAAGAATATAATGTGTTGGCACATCTGCGTAAGATCCCGGCGCTTATTAAGCATATTCGACGCATTGATGATGTCACAAGACCTAAGGGAGGTATTAATCCAAGCCTTGCAAGATCCCGAGAAATACAAGTCATATTTCATCGAGCAAAATATGCGGGAGGCCACATTCACATGCCAGCGGGCCGCTGTATAAATTTCACGAGACGATGACCTCCTAATAGGCACCGTCGACCACAACCGCCCCGTTGTACATTACGGAAAGCTGTGGAGGGCAAAAGGTTGGTCGCATCTGGGTTGACGCGGGGTCTTGATCAATATCATGCGCTTCAAAACCACGAAGACCATCACCTTAGATGTGAAGAATCTATCGACGAAAAGGTGATCATTCATAACTTCAATCAAAACTCCCAAAAGGCCACAGGGAGCTATAACTCTAAACTGCAATGTGGTAGCCTAAGAGCGCTACTAAATTCTATGTCATTGTGCTGAAACCTCTTATCGGGCGTTCTTTGGGTCGCCGTGGCTTCACGATAATCGGTCATACCCTACTACTCTGCACCAATGCATACTGAAATACATTGAGAATGGTAAGCAAAAGAGAATTGACGGAGATGTCAAACCATTCGGGGTGCATGAGATTAAATTCAATGACGCCCATACTTTACTGCCTAAGTCACGTAGTGGCACCGGCCGACCAATGACAAAAGCGAGTCGAAACCCTTCACAAAGGCCCTAAATTTGATACCTCATCCGGAGAAGAAGAAGAGGTCAAATTTAATATTAAACCCCAGAGGTGCTCGAGCCCAACCGGAAGAAAGTCGGGTGAAGAAGCGACCTTCCGCTTCAAACGGTGGGTGCGTATAAGGCCCAAATAAAGCCAGAACGAAATCAATGCAAGTGATTCGAAGAGGAGGTCATTTTTAATTTTAAACACACCACACCCTCAAATTCGGATCATAGAGGCAACTTCGGGAGAAGACTCAGAAGATTCTAACAACTCGGGCGATACCACCTCGGGGAAGAATCGCCATGATCGTCAACCACAGGAAGAGGAGTCGACGAAGAGATCATCTATCACATCCTCGAAGCCATATAAAGGGCCGAAACGGATAACGAAAGTGAGGAGTCATACATGATCAACACGGGACCGGTAGCGGAAGGGATAACCGTTCGAGGAGGCACTATAAATGAAGAACGCTCGTGGCGGGAAAATTTCGAAGGTCGTGTACGGAATGCGATCGACGAAATAAGACACCAAGTTGAAAATAATAGAAGAGAGTGTACGAACAATGGGAAGTGATGCGGGATATCAAGACGCAACACAATGAAATCATGATAATGATTGAAAACACTGCAAAACGATTTATAATTCGAGCTACTCAAAGAAATGACGAGCGAACCCCATTCGGGACCCACGAAAGACAAGCACCGATAGCGGCAAACGGGTAATTGTTATAGTAGATGAATCAAAGGGGAAGAAACGAGAGCTAAGCGGTCGACGAGTCATGCAAACCCTCGAGGTCAAGAAGAGTAAACCATACTCTTTCTGAAAAATAAAACGGCCGGATATTCGAAGCGAGGCCTTAAAGAGTGGGTTAACACTTCCGTCGTAAAAGACCGCATGGACATAGAAGAGCGGTGAAGGCGAATTCGCCCTTATCATCGTATATTGGGCCATACAATTGAAGAATGTTGGGTATTCAAAGACCTCATAGAAGAAGGGCATAGAAACGGGACGATCCAACTCCCGAAGAGCTTTCAACAAGACCCGGCTCACGCATAACTTGAATAACAAGGGCAAAGGGGTGGCTTATACGATCTCGCACACTCCGTACCTAGTAAACCTAAGGTTGCGAGACGTAAGCCGATCAAAGAAATCTACCGCTCCAACTCGGTCATGAACATTGAGATAGAAGAAGAGATGGCGGCGCTAGAGATTCTTGTGGTCCCAGAAAGGCATTTTAAAGACCTTATACCAAGGGAGGTGAACCACATCCAAACCACAAAGACCTTTGTTGTGCGGCAAAGGTGGAACGCATCAAAGGGAGAACTATCATCCACAAGGCTATAATTTTCTATCGAGCGATTCAACCAGTCTACGAAGAAACCACGATCACAACACTTGGAAAAAGTGGGTGATAGAACAAGAATCGGAGAATGCAACGAGCGATGACGCGCATCTCATCCCTTTGGAAAAGAGCTATATAAATTGGCGAAAAGGGCAAAATGTCGAGAGACATATCCAAGGCGAAGCCAAGCGCTTTGATGAACTGCGGAATGGCGGCGAGAATAAAGTCCTGGGCCTGGATGGTAAAATAAAATACACCGAGGATTAGGGTATGGCTGCGATGACGCACATGTTTTGAAGGGTCTCTCAACGAGTACGTATGAAAGAGAGGCTGTTGTATGACTTGTTGAAATGCCGGATGATAAAACGAGAAGGGACAATACCCGGTCTGAAAAATGCTTTGAAACGACTAGAAAAGGAGCCTAATACGGTCGATGAGTTAGCGAGAAATCAATGGGGACGGAAGAAGACCCACGACCAACTTTCATAAGCGCGTCATTGCCGGAAGAGGTGGGCGACGGGTTGAAGACATTCCTTAGAAGCTATATGGGTAGCTTCGCTTGGAGTTATAAAGAGATGCACTGGATTAGATCCCAACGTGGCGATCCATTACTTAAAAATCGATCCAACCTTCAAGCCGAGATTAAACAAGCGCGAGACGAATGAGAATAGAGCTCGAAGAAAAGGTCGTGGAAGAGACAAAGAAACTCATCGACGCGGATTCATACGGGAAGAAGAGACGCGAGAATGGGTGGCTAGCATTGTCCGGTTAAGAAGAAAAATGGGCAAATCCGCATTTGCGTGGACTTTCGGGACTTGAATAAGGCGTGCCACAAAGATGATTTCCGCTCCCGATGGCGAAATTATAATTGACCATACATCCTCCTATGAAGTCTTCTCCTTCATGGACGGTTATGCGGGCTATAATCAAATCAAGATGGCGCGGAAGATGAGAGGCACACGGCATTCCGCACGCCGATTGGCATATATTGTTACAAAGTCATGCGTTTGGGCTTAAAAATGCGGGAGCCACCTACCAACGGGCGATGACGAAGATATTCGACGATCGATCCACAAAATAGTAGAATGCTATGTGGACGACCTAGTCATCAAGGCCATGTCATATGAAGAACACCTCCGATACCTCGAGGTCGTTTTCAACGCTTTGAGAGAACATGCGCTCAAATTAAACCGTTGAAATGCGCATTCATGGTATCATCTGGTAAATTTACGGGGTTTGTGGTACGCCATAGGGGGCATTGAGATAGACCGGGCAAGATCAAAGCAATAAGCGAACTATCCCCGCCAAAGAATTTAAAACGATTGCGATCTTTGCAAGGGCGATTGGCGTACATCGGGCGATTCATAGCCAACCTATCGGGTAAAATCCAACCCTTCACCGGTGACTAAGAAGAATATCCGTTTAAATGGGATGGTGAATGCCGGCGAGCCTTTGAAGAAATCAAGGCATATCTACTCAACCCTCCGGTATTGGCGGCGCCCATACCGGAAGGAACTCATTCTATATACAACCGCCCTTGGATGGATCCTTGGGAGCCCTATTGGCACAAGAAAACCGGGATGGCAATCAAAATGCGCTATATTACTTAAGTCGCATGATGGTAGGGCGAGAACATGGGTATTCACCGATCGAGAAGCATTGCTAGCCCTAATCTTCGCGGTGAAGAAATTGAGGCATTACATGCTAGCCCACAAAATCATTTTAATATCCAAGGTGGACCTCTCAAGTATCGATGACTCGGCCAATGCTTGTGGGTAGGTGGCCAAGTGGGCTATCATTCTCGCCGAGTTCGACATCACTTATACACGCAAAAGGCGATCGAGGGCGGGCGCTAGCATGATTTCTGAGCCTGCACACCCGATTCAAGATGACTCCCATTAAAATGTGACTTTCCGACGAGGAAACTCTACATGTTGAAGAAGGAGACCTATATGGGAGTTGTACTTTGATGGTGCTTCTTCATCAAGCCGATCGCGGGCCGGGAGTCCCAATGCGTGCGGGCGCGCGCGGACTAGTCTTCGTAACCCGGAGGGCGGGATAATACGACATTCTCTAGCTTTAACTTGAACCATGTACAAATAATGAAGCGAGTATGAGGCACTCATCGCCGGGACTAGAGCTTTCATTGGAGAGTTTGGAAATCAAAATTTGTGCGTATCTTTGGGGATTCACGGTGATAATAAATCAAATAATTGGCGAATATAAGGTCTTGAAGCGGAACTAATACAATATCACCGAGAAGGCCATGGAACTAATGAAGAAAATCCGTACGTGTCCATCGAGAAGGTCACGAGGGCGTGAATGGTGAAAGCGGATGCGTTGGCCAAACTCGCTAAAGAGTGGGTGAACCAACGAGAGCGGAAATCCACATCATCGTCCGCATATAGAAGACCATTATCATTGTGTCGGACGACGGACAATGTGAATAATGAAAATGCTTGGGCTAGAAAAGATGGAATGCCAAGAGACAATGATAGCGAAGAAGACGATGATTGGAGACAACGTTCATCGAATATTTCCGGCATGGCACCCTCCCCGAAGATAAAAGGATAGGCGATCAACTAAGAAAACGGGTACTACGGTATGCATATGTGGGCAATACGCTATCTGCGTAGGTCTTATGATCGATTGTGGTAGATGTGTATCGGGGCTGAAGCGGGCGGGTTATGAAAGAAGTTCATTACGGACTATGCGGAGCACATCGATCTGGGCCAAAAATGAAGTTGAAGATCAAGCGAATGGGGTATTATTGGCCCACGATGGTGGGCGATTGTGAAGAGCACGCGAAGAAATGCGCATGTGCCGGATACATGGCCCTTTTATACATCAGCGCCAAACCCATTGCACCCACGCGCGGTAGCATCACGGCCATTTAATATGTGGGGCACGGACATAGTGGGGCCCATAGACCCTCCGACGTCGAGAGGTCACGGTTTATCTGGCGGCGACAGTTACTTTACAAAATGGTGCGAAGCCATCCCTCAAAGAAGTTAAAGCGTCCGATGTGGTTAAGTTCTTGAAGACGCACATCCTCTACCGATCGGCGGCACACACGACGGATAATATCCGATAACGGGACGGCCTTCAAGAGTTCCAAAGTCTATGCCCTGGCGGAGCAATTTAATATTGATTGGAGATTCTCGTCCATTTATAATCAGAGAGCCAATGGCACAGGCGAAGCCTTTAACAAAACCACGATCAACATTATGAAAAAGGCGAGTGGACGACAACCAACGAGGCCCAGGGATAATCGTCTACGGGAGGCATTATGGGCTTATCGAACCACATCTGAACGCCTACGCAAGCTACCCCGTATTCTCGGCTTTTGGGGTTGAAGCGGGTCCTCCCTCTTGAGGTGGAACTACCGTCATTGCGGGTGGCTATGCAAAATGATATGACCATGGATGAATGCCAACAACTTAGGATTGGACGAGTTGGATGCCATGGACGAGAAGAGCGATAGCCCGGCGGAGACCTTGAAATATATCGAGGCAAAAATGGCAAGGGCATATGATAAGATGGCGCGAGTCGGGGCATTTCAACAAGGGGAGCTTGTTCTTGTCCTTAAGAGGCGATCATTGGCGGCACATCGGCCCAAAATTCTCTCCGGCCCAGGGAAGGGCCATACGTAATTGAGAAGGTATACGGGGCGGCGCATACCAACTCATAGACCATGAAGGTGAAAGGCCCATGCCACGATTAATGGGCGATATCGAAGAAGTACTACACCTAGCCCGGAGCGGGGCCAACCGAGTAGTATCTATTGTAAATAAATAAGGAGGGAATAAGTGTTCGCTTACACACACGTGCACGAAACACAAACCCATGTCTAACCTCCACTTTTGCATAAAAATCCCAAAAACCCTACTTGTGCATCGTAAATAGAATGCATCTAAAAATCCAAAACCACACAAATACATTTAGCCTATAACAAAATAAAAAAATAGAATAAGGGAATACAACGCCAAAACCACGCGAGAATGTAAGGCGAGAGCTTTGGTGTTTGGGCTCATAATACAAATACCAGGGTTTGTCCATTTGATACAGAATAAACACAAAAATGGGCAGGGTTTGCAGTTTGTCCCTCAAACTATCTGTTGCCCAATGACGAAAGTTGCTCATATTGGTCGCCCGCGGCGCAAGCCAAGGGATAGGTCGAGCAAATTGGTGGCTAGTAAATAGTCGCTTAGAGGGCATATGAATAAATAACTCTCGTATTATTAGTAACATGTATCACTAATAATCAAAAATCGCCTTCTTCTAATAAAAATGAAAGGATATATATGTAAAACAATAAAAACCTACTTTCCTACTCATAAAAAAAAATGATGATAATAAAAATAATAAAATCTTTTCAATAAGGGGTTGCCACCTTTGTCCCAGACACCACGAGTGTTATACAAAGCCGGGTTGGGTGCATTCATCAGTAAAAGCACCACACGCCCGAAGAAATGGTGTGTCATAATCCCACGACATATCATGGAGGGGTCGGACCAAGGGTTTACGCTTGTGCCGACATTTCATGTTAAACAAAGCGGCTCGCTTAAAGAAGTGACTCGGGTCATGGAGAGCGGACCTGCTACCGATGAAAGCTTGTCTCGCGGGGATGCGTGATGGATGTTTGAGGGTAGCTAAAATATAAAAAACTAGGTTGGGTACATTCATCCGCAAAAGTACCACACGCCCAGAGGAGGTGATCATTTTCTAATCCCAAAATAGATCATGGAGGGGTCGGACTAAGGGTTTATGCTTTTGCCGAGCATTCGGTGTCAAATAAAGTAATTCGCTTAAAGAAGTGACTCGGGTCATGGAGAGCGGACCTACCGATGGCTTGTCTCGCGGGGATGCGTGATGGATGTTTGAGGGTAGTACCCCCACAAAACAAATTGAGTGGAGATGAGTGAACGTGAGTTTCCACTTTAGCACGCAACGGTGCACAAATGAGGGGAGAGTGGGTGAGCTTCCACAAATAAATGTCAATTAAATATATAAGGAGCATCCACAAAATGGTGTTATCAATTGCATCCATAATCCAATTGATCTTGTAAGTTTATCCATCGGTAATAAAGGGATAAACGGGTTTATTACATGCCGACCTAGAGGTCAATACGGACGGGTTCGGTATCAAGTAAAATACCACGGTTACTTGAGTTTGTATTGCCATAAATAAAGAGAAATGATGTATAGAATCAATGTAATAGGATGTTGTAAGATTTTCCTTTTATTTTAGACGGCTGCGAAGCGATTGTAATAGAGCGCTTTTGCAAATAAGATTGGAGGTGCATAGCATGAAATCAATAAAATACTTCCTCGCGGCTGCGAGAGGAAGCGATGAAAGGATAATAATAAAGTAAACATCATCCACAACAAGAGATCAAAATGATAAATGTCAATACATCCTATATCAAGTATAGCAAAAGAAAAGGAGAAAAGAAGAAATGAAAAGTGCGATCTATGGGCCCAAAAAGCGGGACTCCAACTCTAATAGCACGGTACTAATAGTCTCTAAATGAGTATGGAGGGAGTGCCTATCCTCCTCCGAAGCGCCTCGAAGTCCAAAAGCGAGCGAAGGCACTATCCGGACGCTCGTGTGAATGCGCGCTACGGGAGACGTCCGCTAGATGTCGGGAGAAGCCCTCCACCGATGATCGTGGTCCTCTAGCTCTGCACGAGCGATCGAGCGGGCCCACCACTGACTCCCATGGAGCGGAGAGTGGCACAAGAAGAGAGCGGCGAAGGTAGCGGAGTCGAGCGGCCTCCAAATGCTGCGTAGCTCATGAATCTCCAACTCGTGCGATATACGAGAGAGCTCGCATCTGGTAAGCCACTGAGCGACTCCTCGCACCTCCCGAAATGAAAGTGCTCTCGAGACGAGGTGCAATGAGTAGAGGCGGCGCGATGGTATCCGCATCGGCCCATACCGGTCAAAAGAGAAACCGGCGGGCGAGAGAGTCCAAGACCTCGAAATCTAGCGGATAGCCTCGAAGAAAGTATCCGGAGTGCATCCGCCAACGCGCGCCAAGGCGAGCGAGCGCACATCCCTCGATGAAACATCTGCAAGTAAAATAAATGGGTTAGACAAATTGTTATAACCTAAGAAGAAATAGAAGGAAGAAAAGATCTAACCTATCGCCTCGTCGCACGAGACGGGCGGGTGAGTCGGGGATAGGGATGTCGGTCGCCTCGGGAGGACCCATGGGTGCACTAGACCGGCTACAAAATAAAATGAAGAAGTATAAGTACATGAAAAGTAAAATACGGGCAAATGATAAAAGAAATATAAAGTACGGGAGAAGCATGAGGCTCGGCGAGACCCTCGCTAGCCGGAACCCCGTCTGCGGGGCGTGGAATAGGCTTTGCTCCACCGACCCGACTCTCATCCAACTCGAGTCATAATCGGCGCAACCGCTCGGTCGAGACTGCGCCATCTGTGGCCATGAGAGGCTGCCGTCGGGAGATGAAGAAGCATGAGATGGCCCTCCCTCGATCGGTAATGGCTCGTCGCTGCGGGCTCGACGACGATGGACTCCTCTGCTCTAAAGAAGCCTCCTCGAGTCGTAATACAAGAGTGAGCACGCGGCCCCGAGAACCACATCAAATGAGTCACCGTCTCCGGTGGGTACCGGCAAGATCGACGGAGAAGCGGGGCCGTCATGAAAGAAAGGCTCGAGCGGTGTGGAGATGCCATGTCATCGGCCTCGGGGTGCACGTAAAATCTACATGTAAGAATGAAAATACTAGTGCATGCGGCAACTAGGTATTAAATGAAGCACACGAACTGCGACGGCAAGGTCGGTGCAAAACCCTGGAATAGCAGTGCTCGCAGGCGCCGATGGATCTGCTATGATATCGTCTCGGGTAGCCTCCACAGGAGATGTCCCATGAGCTGAAAAATAAACCCTAATCGAGAATATAAAATGAAGTGCGCCGAATAAGGATAGGCGAGCCGATAAAGAAAATCACCGGAGTGGGAGAAGGAAAAGAAGATGGAGAAGACGGTGCGAGAGGCGCGAGTCTCGATCTCTCCCCATGGTAGGCTGGAGCCGGTGGCTCGACGTGTGGGCGAGAATGAACGCCAACTACTCGTGGACGAGGGACCAGAGAACCGGGCTCGCGTGATCATACTCGTAAGCCAACTACGAATCAAAAGAGAATTGGTCGAAATGAGATAGGGCTTATCAAAAGAAAATAACCTAAAGGGATAATGAAGTGTACACAGTAGAATGGTCCTAACGGGAACACGAGAAAATCGGCTATCTAAACCACGAAAGTCGACGGGCTCTGCGGCGATGGCGGGAAAGAGGCTGCGATCACGCGAAACGGTGCCATCTAATAGAGGCGGCCATCTCGCGGACATGTACTCGGACGACCACGGAGGAGTATACGGCGAGTAAGAGCGAATGGTCTCATAATACCACTGCGATAACGCCTCGTGAAGGTGGAAGTCCTGAGGTGGATACCATCGATAGCGAGTGCCGTGCCTAGTCGGAAGAGGTGAGTGTAGCACCATCCGATACCCTCCAAATCGGCCGCCATGATATAGGGCGGAGAAGAGATCTTTGGAATATCTGATCCAAGCCAAGCGATGTGCGCATCGGTGTGGCGAATAGGGCTCGATGAACATATGATCGCCCATCGAGAGGAAGAAAGCCACGACGAATGCGATCGGGTACTCCAAATCAATAGGCACAGCTCGAATGCTAGAAGAGTCGGAAGAGGGACCTGCTGTCGATCACCATCCTGTCGGCAACCCTAGATGTCCCGCGGGCCACGATCTGTCTCGAGAGAAGCGCAGATGGTCTCGACTCTGAAGAATCTATCTTAGGCGACCTCGGAGTCGATGAAGGCCGGGCTGCACCCCCGGCCAAGTCACTCGATAAGGGTAGACGATCTCGTAGCGTGGCCGCCATGCGGGATCATATGAGCCGGACCCGATGCAAATGGAGCCATCCGCTAATCGGATGCCACGGGATCGGCTCACGCGCGTGAAGGACTACGAGATGAAGTCGGACGCGGAGGCATCTATAAATGTTGGCGGTACGAGGCACGGCCAAAGAAATCCTGTCGCCACGCGCGATCGGGCTCGCCATAATGAACAGAAGGCGAATGGTGTATGCGGGGGAGCTAGGTAATAAGAAATAGCGGATCCACCAAGAAATGAAGGCGGTCGAATAAGTCTCCCGATCCACGTCATGTGAACACGGGGTATCCGAGATGGGATAGGGCGTCATGATGAATCTCGAGCGACGACTGCACCAAATGGATCTCGGTGGAAGCCAAACCGTAGGGCGAGTATGGACCGATCGGTGAAATAGGCGATCCGATGTACGAACGGAACTCGGGATGCCCCCTCCGTAAATGATGATAAATCTCGTAAATCCTATACAAAGAAGGTGGAAATCGAGTGAAGTCCCCAGAGTCGGCGGGCGAGACCATGAACTCGTCATAGAAATGACCAGAAGATCGGCGGCCGGTCAATGCTTTGTATCTCTAGGAGGGTCGGAGTCGGCTCCGATCGTCGATGAATAGAGTGTTGGTGGAATAGTTCCACCTCTCACAAAAGGCCGTAGCCGGGGTGTGTCGATATGATAATGAAACATCGACAAGAAAACAGAGTCATATATCCGGCTCGCACGAGCGAGTCCCTCCCGCATGAGCACATACGGGTCCACTCTAGGCGATATCCATGGCACTCTAAGGGAGTGATGAAAGGGGCGATAGTCCATCGCGAGCCTCCCCGTCGATAATCTCCTTGCCCGGGAGATGTGTCAAAGGAGGCTGTAGAAGCAACGCCTAGGGCCCGAAGGGGCATGATGTCATGAGGCGATCATCCCTGAAAAATAAACCGCCGCCTCGCGGGTAGACGAGAGTCGCTCGGATGGGCGAGACGAGAGGAGTCCAATCGCTAGGATCCTCGTAGAAAGAATGATAATGACTCGAGGGCGACGCGGAATGGCGTCATGAGATGAAACTACAATACCGAAGAAAAGAAGACGTCATGAGAAATGAAGTGATGAATAATGAGGAATAATGCACCAAGACAAGCCTTTCGAGTGTTCAAGACTCGTCTTGGTGGGTGGCTCTTTGTTTACCCTTGAAAAATTTCAAGGATGAGTAGATGAATAAATGAAATAAATTGATGATAAATCATAAGAAAGGGGAAGAAGAGAGAGAGCGGTGGAAAGGTGGCCCATTTGATCGGGAAAGGTCGTTGCATAACCCGGAACAAATCCATTAGTCCCACGATGGAATGTTGGGCATGAAGTGAAGAGTATAAATACCCGCTATTCTCTATCCATTCGGCATGAGTGACACCCAAGAAGATCGAGGGAGAGAGGAGACCTCTTGGGTGTCACCATGTGATTTATCTTTTTCGACAAGTGGGACCCACATGGCGGTCCCTTATGAGCGGCTCGATGACATGGACCTAGCCTTATTTTGCTAAGAAAGCTAACCACCGGAACGAGAGGTTAAGCATTAATCCCACGATGGAATAATATGGTGAAAGACGAGGATATAAATACCCCACCACCTCTATTCATTTGAGGTGGTGACCTCGAGAGATTTAGGAGAGAAAATCTCTTGAGGGTCGACCATTTGATTACATTTTATCGACAAGTGGGACCCGCTGCGATCCCTTGTAGATGAATCTAACAACATAGTCTATCGATGAGTCACCATGTGACTATTTTCAACGACAATTGGACCCCAGCGCCTCGGTGATCTATTGAAGGAGTCGAAATTGAACCACAGAAATGCGCCTTTGAAGCTAACCACAGAAAGGAGGCTGAAGCGATATAATCCCATGCTACATGAAATGATGTCAATGCCAAGCTAGCATTTTGATGCAACTAGTCATGAGAAATTCTAAATGTGATTTTGCTTTCAAGTGACCTGGTGCCAAAGGCTGCGAGCAACCACCTAACCATGCTTTGATTTGTGTCAATTCGATAAGTAGTCGGTTCTTTGACCAAGTCACCCTCATGTTAAGGGATTGAAAGTCAATTTCACAAGGCGATCAGTGCAAAAGTTGGGAGCAACCACTTTGATCAAGTCTAGATTTGTATTAATTGGATAAGTAGTCGGCATTTGATCAAATCAAGCCCTAATGGATATCAATATAAGTCTAATTGGTATTTAGTTAGGGTGGTTTCTGCAAGAGGAGATAATTGGCGAGACACGAGAGCTACAATTGAGATCGGGGATTAATTCATAAGGAATATTAGGGTTTTATGGACAAAAGAATTTTTAATTCAGAGAGGCAGGGGTAAAAATGGAATTAAAAATTACAGGGATGATCATCATGAATTTAGGGATTTTTGGTGAAATTTTCATGATTTTTGGATAAGTGGAGCTATTAAAATAAATTCGGGGAAAATAAAGACGAGAATAAATGGATTAATCAAAGGTGAGATTCAATCAAGGGTTCATGCAGGTGCAACTTGGGGACGAGAGACACATGCGGGTGCAAGCGGGGATCCTAAGCACACCTATACCGAATCGAGAGAAGAGAGAGGGTGTGACACGTGTCGACGCCTCATTGGGCCACCTCGTACCACGTGTCGGCGCCCCGTTGGTCCACTCGGCCATGTGGGCCCCGCGCCCCTACGGACGACAAGTGGGCCCCACCTATGCCACGTGGCGATCGGCCATTGGTCCACATCGGCGACCACCTCGTCCGGCGGCAAGACAAATGGCGGCATCTTTATAAGGCCGCCTCGACGGCCCGTTGCCATGTGGCCTTCCCTCGTTGGTCCACCTCGCCATTATGAATCCCACTATGCTATAAGGCGGCCCGACAAGTGGGCCCCGGCTGGATGCCACATGGCATGCACTCACCGGTGCCATGTCATCACACGGTATGTACAAGAAGGGACGAGATGGCTTCCTATGATTGGTACAAGTCGGCGGATGACAACACGCATGGCATTACTAGGCGAGCCACGTCACCCACCATTTACGGATCATTAGTGTTAAGGATTTGTTTAACAAGCAATCAACCAATCAGGAAGAGCCACCTCAGCATATTAGCATTAATCAGTTGCTAACCTCACAGCCTTAAACGCTTAAACCTTACAGGTGGGACCCAGTAGTCAGGTGAATAAGGCTAGGATCATAAGCTAAAGATGTAAACCAAGTCCATTCATCCTGTTTATCCAATACAGCGCAATTCAATTTAAAACAAGAGATGAAAAGAAGGTGAACCTGGTGCATGCTCCCCGATCGACGACTACTCCCTACGGCGCTTTGGTGCGCGTGCGCTGAGCCATCCATCCCGTAGAACACTCTCCCCGCTCTCTCTCTTCTTCTCCTTCTCCTCTCGCGCGCGCGATCTGCTTCTTCCCATGGCGTCTCACCATTGCAAGAGCTTCAAAGACATTGATGCACTTTAATGAATTAATTAGAGAAGCTAGAGCGGGGGGATAACAATAAAAGGGAGTTAAACAATAAGCTTACCTCGGTTCGAATTGGAACGTAAGAAGGCACTTACATTGAGTACAATTGAATACTTCGAGCGCTAAATTGAGCACGAGAGCGACTTGATTATGCTTAGGCGATGTCAATTGACAAGTAATTACAAAGGAATTGAGCAAGAGGAAGGCTTGAAGATTGAAAATCGCCGGAGATAGTAATAAAGAGGCGAGCTTGATAGGCACTTCAAAGGCGAAATTGAATGATCGAAAGCTTATTCGGATCAAGGCGACGCCATTAGCATAGAAGGAGTGAGTGATTGAGTGGAAGAAGTGAATTGCGCCAAGAGAAGAGGTGAGCGAAACCGATTTTGAAATAAATGAAATTCGGTGGAATTGAGAGAGAAGAAGTAATGGCAACTATGCGAGGCATTTAAATACGGTCTAGTGATAAGAAGGCTTGCTTATCAACCAAAGTATCTGTTGAATTGGAGTCAAACGAGTTGCGGCACAGTCAAACCATAACAGAAAGCGGTTGGGCGGTTTTCACAACAAACACAAATCAATCTCAGCCATTGATTGAAGGAGATTGAAGGGTATGGATGTATCCAAGGTGGCAATCCGGGTGAAAGGCACTCAACCAATCGCAATTGGGTTCAATTGGCCGGTTCTAGCCTATATAAATGGAGAATCAGCAACAGTAGAGGAGGAGGTGATGAGAAGAGCAATCAAGAGCATACACACACCCATATACACCCAATAGTGATCACAGAGGAAAGAGAGAGCCTTTATTAAGAGCTAATAAGAAGAATTCGAGTAATTGAAATTTCTGTCAAAGCTTGAGGTAATCAATCGTATGAATTGGATTAATTAGCATATATTTTTGTTATCTCCTCTGGAATCTTTGCTATTTGATACATTTTATGAGAATTTCTTGATCAATTTTGCTATTGGGGCCTATTTTCTTAAAATCTCCTTTATTTCTTTTACGATTTTGCCATTTCTTGTTATTAGGATTAATTGTTGAATAATATCATAATATCCGGTGAGCCAACTTGTGCCCAATTACAAAGTAATTGGTGAGCCTTTAGGCTGGATTGATTACAAATGCTAAGAATGCATAATTATAGAGTTTCCATGGTAAATTTTCATTTCTTGATTAATTTCTTTATATCCATTCGCATAATGACTTAAGGTATGAACTTCTTTGTCTCTTAATCACTTCATTGCATGATTCATTCGGCTAGGAACCTAGGTTTTGCAATTTTGCATTGGAATTGCTTAATCTGATAATAAAACAGTATATTGCTAAATCGATTAACATTATTGCGATCTCAGTGAGCCACTGGCCCTAGCTGAAGCTGGGTGTGCCTTTAGGCCTGAGGGGTGTTAATTGAATAATTATGGTCGGTGAATGCTTCAAGTTGGTAATAAATTGAAAAAACGGTACCGGTCGATACCATTCTTGAATCACAAGTGCTCCAACACAATTGCCGATGAATGATATCCTTCATAATCATCTAAGATCAGCTTATTACATTCAGGCGACACTCATTGATCTTGTAATTATGAAAGAAACTAATTAAATTTGGTGAATTTGGCAAAAAGATGACTCGGTACCAATTGGTACTGTATACTGATGAATGACGAGGTGGTCTCGCACCATTACTAGCTCAAGAGGAGTCAATTAATCACTTCAAATCATGGTAACATATCAGGGCGATGCTTATTAAACCTGTAATTGCCAAGAATTCCGATTAATCTGATTTAATTTGGTAAGAATCCAATTCGATGCAGATATCAGTGATGCGACCCAATTCGATACCATGGTACGGCCTCTATTGCTATATAGATCCTTGATCGGATGCTTCGAGATGAATTCTACACATTGAGACGACGCTAGGGTGATGTTCGATCGGAGAAGGAGTGCTCGGTCGCGGGAACGCCACGCTACAGCACGGATCTTGATACATCGGAGAGTCGAAGCGAAGGGATCCATGCACGATTCTTGAAGCGTCCACCGATCTTGAAGAATATCGACGAACGAGATCCGGCGATAGTTTGAAAATTTAAACAGAAGAAGATCTGGGCCTTATACATATTGGATACGTATCTTAATCAAATCTAACGGCCCAGATATGTTTAAACATTTAAATAATAACTACTGTGCTAATGCGGGCGCAGAGATCCATTAAACACTCATCTCAAACTAATCGGCGGCCCAAGTGAAGAAGAGAGTTAGAAAGATGCGCACCAATCTCGGAGTAGATCGCGGCCCAGATTAAGCCCGTTAATTAAATAATAACGAGAATAGTAATAATATGGAGTAAATAAATGATTTGAAAATGCTATTGAACTCCAAATTGACTCAAATTTGTTTCTAAAATTTTCTTATTTTTCATACTATTTTTCTATACAATAATATTCCAATTTTAGAAACATAATCATAATAAAACATTTTAAAAGCAAAATGCATTACATATATTGATATAGTTGACCTAGATTTGACTTGTCATTTTAAATACTATAAAAATTCCAAAAACACAAATAAAAATCATAAATAGTAACTAGATATATTTTAGTAATTTTTCAAGTGATTTTCCATGAAATAATAATAGTGATAATAATATACTATAATAAATAATGAGATTAGCTATATTCTTTGATAAATAAAAAAAATATATGAATAATGATAGATATTATATTGATATTTTTTTGATATTTTCCTGTAAAAAGAATAATAAGAATAAATAGCACAAAATATACAAAATATACTACTATGCATTTTCTTTCATAATAAAGAATGATAATATAGTTTTATAATATGAATTGTATTTCTTTTGTTATTTCTATACAAATATATACAATAAAAATACTTTTGATGAATAAAATGTGATAAAAATAATAGTTGTAATAAAAACATAATGAATTTCATTTTTTATGACTACTTTCAAACTAATAATAAAAATCTTATACTTTCTATAGATAATAAATAGAAATAATAAGAATAGATATAATGAATAGTATAATAAATAGAATAGAATATTAGTAATGATTTCTTTTAGCTATTATAGATAATAAAAAAACAATAATAAAAAAATATATATAAAAATAATAATAGTAGAATAGTATAGCTAACCATCTTTTGATTTTGTAAATAATTCTTACATAATGAATAGTATTACAATATAATAGAATATAATAATAAAATCCTATTACTTTAGCTATTATGAACATTTTAAAAATACAAATAAAAATCATAGCCATTTTATTTTCTATTATTTTAGTAAGTGATTTTCTACAAAATAAATAGAGTTTAGAAATAATAAAAATAAAATTCTACTATTTTAGCCATTATAAAAAATCCCAAAAATATTAATAGCTACCCCTTTTCCTATTTTTGTAAATAATTTTCTACATAGACAAATAGGGTTTAAGAAATAAAAATAATAATAATAAAAATAATAATAGTAATATAATAATTGTAATAATAATAATAATAATAATAGTAATAATAATAATAATAATAAATGCATCCTTATAATAATGGAAGATATTATAATAGACTTTGTGCATTTTAAGAAATGAATAAATATGCTCACATAAGGAGTGTAGAGCCACATATGAATATTTGCACACATGACATGACATTTAAAGTGATTAGTCAAGACAAGAACATCTTGACGTGGGATGATTAAGGCTTCAATAGCAATATGAGAAGATATGTCGAGACAAGAACATCTTGACACTTGATGAAGAACAACAAGATACGTCGAGACAGGGAACATCTTGACGTGAAATGAATAAGGCTTTGATAGCAGCATGAAGAAGTATGTTGAGACAGGAACATCTTGACACCTGATGAAGAATAACCAGAGCTACGACACTAACATGAAGATATACGTCGACTCTGAAGAAGAAGAACATTACGATGTCCTAGAGAGGTGACATCTTAATGACTCATTGCCATGAGCAAGTAACTCATGATTGAATACGCTCACACAAGGGGTGTAGGGCTACATAGTAATTTTGCACAAGTAATGCAACATGTAGGATGATTAGTCGAGACAAGAACATCTTGACACCGATGAAGAATAACCGAGCTACGACACTAACATGAAGATATACGTCGACTCGAAGAAGAAGAACATTACGATGTCCTGAGAGGTGACATCTTAATGACTCGCCGCCATGAGCAAGTAACTCATGATTGAATACGCTCACACAAGGGGTGTAGGGCTACATAGTAATTTTGCACAAGTAATGCAACACGTAGGATGATTAGTCGAGACAAGAACATCTTGACGTTCGTTGAAGATTGACCAAAGCTACGACATCAGCATGGAGAGATATGTCGACTTTGAAGATGAAGAACATTACGATGTCCTAGCGAAGTGACATCTTAATGACTCGGTGTCGTGAACAAGTAATTCATGACCATTTGAGATGGCAAGACGAACTTGTCCGTCGATGAGTTTGTCTCTGGCTCATCTCCCGAGAATGTGAGATTGAATCGGTCTGTTGGTAGATTCATCCACAAAACGATGAATGCGAACCGTTACGTAGGTAGGTTCCTTCACTAACACGTGCCTCAATGTTGAACTGGCCCAGCGCTTCATGTTTGACATTGTGTGCAATTGTGTTTCCTAGGTTTATGAATCGGCTTAGTGCTACGAATTCATGATCTAGAAGATCGGTGAGAAGAAATACGTGGGCCATAGCCACCCTTCTCCTGATTCACCAACCTCAAGATCAACCGGCTCAGTGCTTCGAGTTGTATTTTGTGTGATTGGTTGTTGACTAGTTAAGATTGAACCGGTCTGTTTGTAGGTTTATCTTCTAGATCAACGGAGGTCGAGTCGGTCTGTATGTAGACTCACCTCAAGCCCCTATGAAGAGATTAACTCAGTCTCATTGGTAAGGTTACATCTCGAGGTGGCATGGATTTGAACCGTCTGTTTGTAGGTTCGTCCCCCATAGGATAAAACCGATCTGTTTGTAGGTTTTGTCCCCCTAGATTGAACCGTCTGTTTGTAGGTTCATCTTCCGTAGATCCCCTTTTTATAAATTTAGACGACCACTTACCTATCTCTTAACTATACTATTTGCTTCTCTCTTTCAAAGATCCAGAGGTGCCTCGAGGTTCGTAGCCCGGGGTAATTAACGGTGGGGGCTTGCGCCCACCGGAATCTACAAGAACTCACAATCACTAAAAAACCCCCGAATGTGCATACAAATATCTCTAAACGGCAGAATCGGCCGACACCCATCAGATGCACGCTCGGGAGGGATCTCCGTGTCCTTCTTCCGCAACCCATCGCCCGGCGGCGGTGCGGAGCGCGCGAAAAAGGGTCGCACAACTTTGTGCATTTTAGAAATGAATAAATATGCTCACATAAGGAGTGTAGAGCCACATAAGAATATTTGCACACATGATATAACATTTAGAACGATTAGTCAAGACGAGAACATCTTGACAGAGGATAAATAAGGTTGCAATGGCAATACGAGAAGATACGTTGAGACAAGAACATCTTGACGTGAGATGATTAAGGCTTTGATAGCAACATGAGAAGATACGTCGAGACAAGAACATCTTGACACTTGATAAAGAATAATAAGATACGTCGAGACAGGAACATCTTGACGTGAGATGAATAAGGCTTTGATAGCAACATGAGTGAATATGTCGAGACAAGAACATCTTGACGCTTAATGAAGAATAACCAGAGCTACGATACTAACATGGAAATATATGTCGACTCTGAAGAAGAAGAACATTATGATGTCCTAGATAGGTGACATCTTAATGACTCGCTGCCATGAGCAAGTAACTCATGATTGAATACGCTCACACAAGGGGTGTAGGGCAACATAGTAATTTTGCACAAGTAATGCAACATGTAGAATGATTAGTCGAGACGAGAACGTCTTGACGCTCGCTGAAGAATGACCAAAGCTACGACATCAGCATGGAGAGATATGTCGACTTTGAAGAAGAAGAACATTACGATGTCCGAGAGAAGTGACATCTTAATGACTCGGTGTCATGAACAAGTAATTCATGACCATTTGAGTCCGCAAGACCGAACTCATCCGTCGATAAGTTCGTCTCCCCGGTTCATTTCCCGAGACCGTGAGTTGAATCGGCTCCGTAGGTAGATTCATCCACAAAACGTGAATGTGAACCGTTCGTAGGTAGGTTCCTTCACTAACACATGCCTCAATGTTGAACCGGCCCGGCGCTTCGGGTTTGACATTGTGTGCAATTGTGTTTCCTAGGTTTATGAATCGGCTTAGTGCTTCGAATTCATGATCTAGAAGATCGGTGAGAAGAAACACGTGGGCCATATCCACCCTTCTCCCGATTCACCAACCTCAAGATCAACCGCTCGCGCTTCGAGTTGTATTTTGTGTGATTGGTTGTTGACTAGTTAAGATTGAACCGATCTGTTTGTAGGTTTATCTTCTAGATCAACGGAGGTCGAGTCGATCCGTATGTAGACTCACCTCAAGCCCCTCTAAAGAGATTAACTCCGGTCCGTAGTAAGGTTACATCTCGAGGTGGCATAGATCGAACCGATCTGTTTGTAGGTTCATCTTCCATAGGACAAAACCGATCTCGTTTGTAGGTTTGTCTTCCATAGATTGAACCGATCCGTTTGTAGGTTCATCTTCCGTAGACCCCTTTTCATGAAATTAGACGACCACTTGACCATCTTTTAACTATACTATTTGCTTCTCTCTTTCAAAGATCCGTAGGTGCCTCGAGGTTCGTAGCCCAGGGTAATTAACGGTGGGGGCTTGCGCCCACCGAATCTACAAGAACTCACAATCACTAAAAACCCCCGAATGTGCATCCAAATAATCTCTAAACGGCGAGAATCGGCCGACACCCAGCAGAGATGCACGCTCGGGAGGGATCTCCGTGTCCTTCTTCCGCAACCCATCGCCCGGCGGCGGTGCGAGCGCGCGAAAAGGGTCGCACGAGGTGTTCTTCATATGACATGGCTTTGATGACCGGATCATCCACATAGCACTCAACTATCTTGTGGATTAGATCGTCGAATATTTTCGTCATCGCCCGTTGATAGGTGGCACCCGCGTTTTTCAAATTTCAAACGGCATGACTTTGTAACAATATATGCCAATCGGCGTGCGGAAGGCCGTGTGCCTCTCGTCTTCCGCGCCATTTTGATTTGATTATAGCCCGCGTAACCGTCCATGAAGGAGAAGACTTCATAAGATGATGTGTGATCGATTATGATTTCGATTCGGGAGCGGAAATCATCTTTAGGGCACGCCTTGTTTAAGTCCCGAAAATCCACACAAATGCGGATTTGCCCATTTTTCTTTTTAACCGGACAATGCTAGCCACCCATTCCGGCGTCTCTTCTTCTCGTATGAAGCTGCGCGATGAGTTTCTTCGTTTCCTCCACGACCTTCTCTTCCAGCTTCTATTCTCATCCGCCTCGCGCTTGTTTAATCGGCTTGAAGGTTGGATCAATTTTTAAGTAATGGACCGCCACATTGGGATCTAATCCAGGCATCTCTTTATAACTCCAAGCGAAGCGATCCATGTAGCTTTTAAGGAATATCTTCAACCCGTCGCCCACCTCTTCCGGTAACGACGCGCTTATGAAAGTTGGTCGTGGGTCTTCTTCCGTCCCCAAATTAATTTCAGCTAACTCATCGACCGTATTAGGTTCCTTTTCTAGCTGTTTCAAAGCATTTTTCAGGACTGGGGCATTGTCCTCTTCTGTTTCATTATCTAGCATCTCAACAGAAGTCATGCAACAGCTTTCTCCCGTACGGCGCTCGTTGAGAGACCCCTCAAGACATGCTGCGTCATCGCAGTTATACCCTAACCCCCGGGTGTATTTTATTTTACCATCCAGGCCCGGTACCTTATTCTGGCCGCCATTCCAGAGTTCATCGAAGCGCTTGGCCTCGGCCTTGGATATGTCTCTCAGACATTTTGCCCTTTTTGCTAGTTTATACAACTCCTTTCCAAAGGGATGAGATGCAGCGTCATCGCTCGTTGCATTCTCTGATTCTTGTTCTATCACCCACTTTTTCCAAGTGTTGTGGTCAGGGTTCTTCAGAGACTGAGTTGAATCGCTCTGATAGAAAATTATAGCCTTGTGGATGATAGTTTTCCCTTTGATGCGCTCTACCTTTGCCGGCACAACAAAGGTCTTTAGGGTTTGGATGTGGTTCACTTCCCTTGGCATAAGGTCTTTAAAGTGCCTTTCGGGAACCACAGTAATCTCTAGCGCTGCCATCTCCTCTTCTATTTCAATGTTCATGACCGAGTTGGAGCGATAGATTTCTTTGATCAGCTTACGTCTTGCAACCTTAGGTTTGCTAGGTACAGGAGTGTGCGAGATCGTATAAGCAACCCCTTTGCCTTTGTTATTCGAGTTGTGCGGAGCTGGGTCTTGTTGAAAGCTCTTCGGGAGTTGGATCGTCCCGTTTCTGTGCCCTTCTTCTATAAGGTCTTTGAATACCCAACATTCTTCAATTGTATGGCCCAATATGCGATGATAAGGGCAGAATTCTCCTTCACCGGCTCTTTCTATGTCTGCGGGTCTTTTACAAACGGGAAGCGTCAATCCGCTCTTTAAAGCCTGCTCAAATATCCGAGCTGTCTTATTTTTCAGGAAAGAGTATGGTTTACTCTTCTTGGCCTTGAGGGTTTGCATGACGGCCGATTGTTTAACCTTCGTTTCTTCTCTCCCTGATTCATCTACTATAACAATTACCCGCTTGCCGCTATCGGGTGCTTGCCTTTCGGGGGTCCCGGAACGGGGTTCGCTCGTCACTTCTTTGAGTAGCTCGGAGTTATAGATCGCGGTTTGCAGGTTTTCAATCATTATCATGATTTCATTGTGTTGCGTCTTGATGTCCTGCATCACCTCCCATTGTTCAGACACCTCCCTTCTATTATTTTCAACTTGGACGCTTGAGAGTTGCGGGTAGTTTGGGCTGCGGCCGTTGGGGCTGTCTTCTTAGACGGTCGCCTTCTCCTCTTTGGGGAGGTAGTAGGAGAGGCCATGACATTGTTTGAGATCCCCTTGGGAGTCGTGGGTGATCGAGTCCTCCTCCCCGTCGTGGATGGAGATCCGGACGGTTGCGGGAGTGATCGTGGCCACCGGAGCCGGGCCATAGATGGTGAGTTCTTGCGGGATGGTCCCGAAGAACATGAAGAGCTTGCCCTCCGGGCTCTGCGGGAGTAACAAGATGTAAGGAGCAAGGTTGAAGTTCCCGAAGAATGCCATTTCCCGCAAAACAAAAAAACACTTGAAAATTATTAGTCATTTTAGCACATGAAGACCACTTGTATCTCTTAATTATTCTATTTGCCTCTCTCTTTCGAGAGATAAGAGGAGAATCTAGGTCCCACCGGCGTGCCGATCCCGTGCGACCCTTTTTCGCGCGCTCCGCACCGCCGGGGGGCGATGGGTTGCGGAAGAAGGACACGGAGATCCCTCCCGAGCGTGCATCTCGCCGGGTGTCGGGCACGATTCTGCCGTTTAGAGAGATTTGGATGCACATTCGGGGGGGTTTTAGTGATTGTGAGTTCTTGTAGATGCCGGGCGCAAGCCCCCACCGTTAATTACCCCGGGCTACTAACCTCGAGGCACCTCTCGATCTTTGAAAGAGAGAAGCAAATAGTATAGTTAAAAGATGGTCAAGTAGTCGTCTGGGTTCGCAAAAGGGTCCATGGAAGATGAACCTACAAACAGACGGTTCGATCTTTATTTAATCCTATGGAAGATGAACCTACAAACAGATCGGTTCAATCTATGGAAGACAAACCTACAAACAGATCGGTTATGTCCTATGGAAGATGAACCTACAAACAGATCGGTTCAGTCTATGCCACCTCGAGATGTAACCTTACTACAGACCAGGTTAATCTCTTTGGAGGGATTCGAGGCGAGTCTACATACAGAATGACTCGACCTCCGTTGATCTAGAAGATAAACCTACTACAGAACGGTTCAATCTTAACTAGTCAACAACCAATCACACAAAATACAACTCGAAGCACTGAGCCGGTTGATCTTGAGGTTGGTGAATCAGGAGAAGGGTGGATATGGCCCACGTGTTTCTTCTCACCAATCTTCTAGATCATGAATTCGAAGCACTAAGCCGATTCATAAACCTAGGAAACACAAGCTACGCACAATGTCAAACCCGAAGCGCCGGGCCGCTCAACATCGAGGTATGTGTTAGTGAAGGAACCTACCTACGTAACGGTTAAGCACTTGTTTTGTGGATGAATCTACTACAGAACGATTCAATCTCACAGTCTCGGGAGATGAACCAGAAGACAAACTTATCGACGGATGAGTTCAGTCTTGCTAGCTCAAATGGCCATGAATTACTTGTTCATGACACCGAGTCATTAAGATGTCACTTCTCTCGGACATCGTAATATTCTTCTTCTTCAAAGTCGACATATCTCTCCATGCTGATGTCGTAGCTTTAGTCATTCTTCAGCGATCGTCAAGATGTTCTTGTCTTGACTAATCATTCTACATATTGCATTACTTGTGCAAAATTACTATGTAGCCCTACACCCCTTGTGTGAGCGTATTCAATCATGAGTTACTTGCTCATGGCAAACAGTCATTAAGATGTCACCTATCTAGGACATCATAATGTTCTTCTTCTTCGTAGTTGACATACATCTCCATATTAATATCGTAGCCCCGATTATTCTTCATCAAACGTCAAGATGTTCCCGTCTCGACATATTCCTTCATGTTGCTATCAAAGCCTTAATCTTTCTACGTCAAGATGTTCTTGTCTCAACGGATCTTATTATTCTTCATCAAGTGTCGAGATGTTCTTGTCTCGACATATTCTCCCATGTTGCTTTGCAAAAGCCTTCATCATTCTACGTCAAGATGTTCTTGTCTTGACATATCTTCTTCATATTGCTATCGAAGCCTTAATCATCCTACGTCAAGATGTTCTCGTCTTGACTAATCATTCTAAATGTTATATCATGTGTGCAAATATTCTTATGTGGCTCTACACTCCTTATGTGAGCATATTTATTCATTTCTAAAATGCACAAAGTCTATTATATAATATCTTCCATTATTATTTTTATTATAAAGATGTATTTATTTATTATTATTATTATTATTATTATTATTATTATTATTATTTTTTATTATTATTATTATTATTATTATTATTTTTTTATTATCATTATTATTATTTTATTATTATATTTTTTTATATTCTTTTATTTCTTAAACTCTATTTATCTATGTAGAAAAATTACTTACAAAAATAATAGGAAAAGGGGTTAGCTATTAACTAGAATTTTTATTTATATTTTTGGGATTTTTATAATAGCTAAAATAGTAGAATTTTATTTTTATTATTTTCTAAACTCTATTTATTTTGTAGAAAATCACTTACAAAAGTAATAGGAAATAAAATGGCTATGATTTTTTATTTGTATTTTTAAAATATTTATAATAGCCAAAGTAATAGAATTTTATTATTATATTCTATTATGTTGAAACACTATTCATTATGTAGGAATTATTTACAAATCAAAAGATAGCTAGCTATATTATTTTTATTGTTATTATTATTTATATTATTTTATTTTTAAGATCTATAATAGCTAAAAAGAAATCATTATTAATATTCTATCCTATTCATTATATATTTTTATTATTTCTATTTATCATTTATAGAAAAATATAAGATTTTTTATTATTATTATTATTAGTAGTTGAAAATAGCCATAAGAGATGAAATTCATTATATTTTTATTACAACTATTATTTTTATCGCATTTTATTCATCAAAAATATTTTTATTGTATATTTGTATAGAAATAACAAAAGAAATACAATTCATATTATAAAGCTATATTATCATTCTTTATTCTATTTATTACCATGGTAGTATATTTTTCTGTATATTTTGTGCTATTTATTTTTTTTTATTATTATTTTTTTATTATCATTATTATTATTTTATTATTATATTTTTTTATATTCTTTTATTTCTTAAACTCTATTTATCTATGTAGAAAAATTACTTACAAAAATAATAGGAAAAGGGGTTAGCTATTAACTAGAATTTTTATTGTTATTCATATTTCTTATTTATCAAAGAATATAGCTGATCTCATTATTTATTATGGCATATTACTATCATCATTATTATTTCATGGAAAATCACTTGAAAAATTACTAAAATATATCTAGTTATTATTTATGATTTTTATTTGTATTTTTGGAATTTTTATAGTATTTAAAATGACAAGTCAAAGCTAAGTCAAACATATCAATATAGGTAATGTCTTTTACTTTTAAATTGTTTTATCATGATTATATTTTTAAAACTGGAATATTATTGTATAGAAAAATAGTATGAAAAAAATAAGGAAACTTTAGAAACAAATTTGAGTCAATTTGGAGTTCAGGAGCATTTTCAAATCATTTATTTACTATATATAATTATTATTACATTTATTATTTAATCATTGGGCCTAATGTCTGGGCCGCGGATCTATATCAAGATTGGCGCTCATCTTTCATTTAATTCTATTCTTATTTGGGCCACCGGATATGTTTCAAGATTGGGTTATACTAGATGGACGGCCCAGATCCATATTCATATCTTTATTTAATACGGCGCCTTATCTGCATCGTTCAACCTCTTCAAGATTCACGCGCTTGCTTTAATATCCGTGCCATCGCGATTATCGACTCTCCGGTCAACAACTCCTTCAAGATTCACGCTAACGACGGCGCCGGTGACTGGGGCCACCTCATTCCGATCAGGCGACAGCCTCAGCATCGTCTCATCGCGGAGAATCCATCTATAGTGCACGATTTATAATCTATACGATGAATTATGTGATTCACTAGCGTCGAATAGAACCAGTTGATATTATCCGGTCAGATGCAATCTTGGATTTCAAAAATTCAATCCAATTAATCATTGTTTCCGTCAATTGAGCACTCAATTCACATCGTGTATGTATGTTGATGCATTCTAGCATGATCAGGCTCACTCAAATCAATGTATACCTTCTCTATTCAAAATGCACCATGGTACCATTCGGTACCGATCATGAATTCGGTATTAATCATTTACATTTCTAAGCAATTGTCTAGATTTCTTCGATCTTTAGACTATACAACTCATCGCCTATGCAGTATACACCAATTCAAACAATCAATTTGAATGATTATAGCATTCAAAGGTGTAATTGCTGCATCGGTCTGGATCGTAGCAACAGATTTCAAGAATTCAAATCAGTTAATCGATTTAAAGCTGAAATCTTGGAGCAATTGCTTAGAAACATAAAGATTGAGAGGTCAATGACCTTCGATCAATCAAATGTTGCAACAATAAACCAGGAGGCAGCTTGGCCTTCGACTGGTTTTCTGATAATCGTAATTCCAACGCTAATCACCCATATTAATCGAAAAGAAGTGAATAATCATCAAAGAATCCATTTAACTAGTAAGACGACAGTGTTAGAAGTATTTTAATCAAAGAATTCAAAGAAATTCGATAGAATTCAAAGGAAATTGCAAGTAATTGAGAAACAGTATCAAACTATACTGAAATTGATCAAAGACAAATGCAATTACAACTCAAATTCTCAATTCTTATCAATTATACTCACCTATCCTTCTCCTCTGTGATTATATCTCCTTGAATCGATTGATAATAGTGGAAAAGGGATGACTGTTTGCCAAGTTCTCAACACTTGTGAGATCAATTGGCTTTCTGGTTTCTCACTTGCTCTCTAAGCTTCTCAGGGATCTTGCAAATGCTCTAAGGGTCGTGTGTATGCCTCTGGTTCTTTGTTCTATTCACTGACTAAGGGTTTATATAGAAATCCATTGGTTTGACCGATTTTGACCATCTCAATTCAATTGCACATGGTGCATTATACTCTTCACTCTAACTGCTTCCTTGTATGCCCTATGGTCCACTGAACCAAGTCTCCATTGCCTAGCTCATGTGTAATCGCCAGAGGCGCTTTCAAGTTCATTTTATTTGTTTGATTTGCCACTATTCGGTTCCCATATTCTTGCAAGCCTCTCTAGCCCCTTCTAGATCCTTCCAGGCCTCATACCATGTCTATATAAGCTGCTAGCATGCTCCCTTAACTCCATTTTACAGAATTGATCTCAATTCACATCTTCTCTTCCATTACAAGCTATAATCAAGTCTCAAGCTTTCATTCCAATTTCTTGCTTGTTTCTTCGTCTCAAAGCTTCACCATCATCAACTCGGTCGTGCAACTCCCTGTGCTCTTATCTAGTCGATTTGCAAGCTCCATCACAGTGTTTGATCAACTCACTTCTAGGCCGAATTGTGAATTGGTACAACTCCTACATCCAGCATTCACCTCCTCTCAATTGTCACTCTAACACCATCGCCTAAGGTCTTAGAAGCTCTCCCAGCCATTAATTGCAAGTTTCAAGCTTCAATTGGCAAGTTCAAAGTTTTGACCCGAGATATTATTCCCTGCCATTTCTTCCTCTGTGCTTTATCAATTTAAAATCTAATTAGATGCACATGCTCTCCTTTGTATGCTGTAGTTGAGGCTAGGAGCAATTGATTCAAAGTTCAACCTTTCACTCGATCTCCATTGATGATGCCTTCGAGTTCTTCTGCTGTCGAGGGGAAGAAGAAGAGAAGAAGGAGAAGGGAGGGAGTAAATCCCTTGTCACCTGCGCCAGGTGCACGTGAGCCAAGGCAAAGAAGAAGGAGGGTGCAGCGACAGGTGCCGCATGAACCAGGTACATATTCTCTTTTATTCTCGTTTTAAATCTCAGTTAGTATTGTTGTGTAGACTTGGTCCTTTGCGCCTCAGACTCATAAGTCTGACTAGTAGGTCCCACCTGTAAGTTTTCTATTCTTAGGCTCACAGTGTTGTTAGCACTGTTTAGTGCATGATTAGGGTTAATTAATATGACATGGCATGCTATGATTGGCCCATTAGTTTAATCACCTTCCTTTCATCTCTCGGTTATTCATTAACCGATCTTTGAGGTGGCCTTATGATATGGTGCCATGTGGCACGGGTGGTGAAGTGGCCTGTGGTCGTCTCCGCTACGTGGCATATGGTTGGGTGAAGTGGCCCCGTGGTGTGATGCCATGTGGCAATAGAGTGATGAGGTGGCCCACTGGCTGTCTGCCACGTGGCATTAAGGTGGGGCCCACCTGTCAGTGACTCATACCAGGGTGGGGCCCACTTGGCGACATGGACCAATGGGAGGCCGCCACGTGGCACTCCTACCGCCGAGTTGGTCCGGTCCCCGCAGTCGCCCACGTGGCACACCCTCTCTCTTCACTTATTTTATATCTTCTGTGTTTATTACACCCGGTTTGTACCCGTAGCTGCCATCATCTCCAAGTTGTACCCCGAATTGCCTTGATCAAATCTCACCTTTGATTAATCCATTTATTCTCGCTTTTATCTTCCCCGAATTTATTTTAATAGCTCCACTTATCCAAAAATCATGAAAATTTCACCAAAAATCCCTAAAATCATGATGATCATCCCTGTAATTTTTAATTCCATTTTTACCCCTGTCTCTCTAAATTAAAAATTCTTTTGTCAAATAAACCCTATTATTTCTTCCGAATTAATCCCGATTTCATTTGTAGCTCAATGTCTCGCCAATTATCTCTCTCTTGCAGAAACCACCCTAACTAAATACCAATTAGACTTATATTGATATTCATTAGGGCTTGATCTGATCAACAACATTACATGTCAATAGTTGATACGGATCTAGACTTGATCGATGGTTGCTCTCACTTTGGCACCTTGATCGTCTTGTGAAATTGACTTTCAATCCCTTAACATGAGGGTGACTTGGTCAAAGAACCGACTACTTATCGCAATTGACACAAATCAAAGCATGGTTAGGTGGTTGCTCGCGACTTTGGCACCAGTCGACCTTGAAAGCAAAATCACATTTGAAATTTCTCATGACTAGTTGTATCAGAATACTAGCTTGGCATTGACATCATTTCATGTAGCATAGGGATTATACTGCTTCAGCTCTTTTCTAGGGTTAGCTCCAAGGGCAGATTTTTAGGGTTTAACTCGACTCCTATAATAGGTCACCGAGGCGGGGTCCACTTGTCGTTGAAAATGGTCACATGGGTGACTCATCAGATAGGCTATGTTGTTAGATTCATCTACAAGGGACTGCCAGGTGGGTCCCACCTGTCAGAGAAAATATAATCAAATGGCTGACCCATCAGGAGATTTTCTCTCTCTGAAATCTCCCGAGGGTCAGCCACCTCGAATGAGTAGGAGGTGGTGGGGTATTTATACTCTTCACTTATATTATTATCCACAGATTTTTATGTTTCGGGTTTATTTATCATTGTATGTCATCGCATTATAGTGAATTGTTAAAGAGATGCATTAATTATAATTTTACTTATAAATAGATAATTACTGCATTCAGAAAGTCAGTATCGGTATTTGGGTCCAGTCTAGGAAAGAATATCAAATCTTAAGGCTGAATCTAAATTTGTACTGAGTAATTTTTAAAATCATGTTTCCACGGTGGTTGTGGGATCCAGGTACACAGGTGCGGGATATATTTTGATGAGAGAGTAGTAGGTGCAGTCCTGTGTGGTGACAGAGTTGCTTCGACGCATCCGCTTGTGAGCAGGGTAGTTGATTAGGATCCATCGGGTTTTGAGTTTTATTTCTTTCTTTTGGATTTTTATTTGAGAGATTTTACTGCCCATTCCGATGGAGCTAGCCCCGCCGATGCAGGCGTTATATTATGTTTTGTTACTCTGGACTATATATATTATTTTGTATTATTATTATTATTTTATTTATTCAGTATTTGATTTATTTTATTCATTTAGTCTTTCGTACGCACGTCTCGTCGTGCGTACGTGGCGGGATTAAGCACTCCTAATCCGTTTTAAATATTCTGGGGTGTGACATTTATACTTACATTGCTTAATAAGTAATACACCCTAGACATGCACTGAGAACTGTAAAAAGCGAAGAAATAGACATCCAATCAATTTTGATATCATCATCCCCTCTCGTATATTGAGATCAATCAGATTTTCACTTGTCATCTCTACATATAAAAATACTATAAATATATAGCCATAATATTTCTTCAATAAATTTCACTAAATTATTATCAATTTTACTTATTACATAAATCAAACATTACATTATCAAATTAATTAAATAATTAAATAATTTACTGACTATTTTATCAAAATTATTACACAATTCTTATTTATTAATTTGTCTCAAATTACTAATACATCAATAAATCATCAAAAAAAATTAACTAATTTCTCTAATTTTAAACTTAGATAAATAAAAATCCTAATTTCTAACTTCTCTAATTTAGCAATTTAATTCAAAAAAAAATTGAAAAAGAAAAGAAAAGTACCTCTAATTTACGATCATAATCTAAAATAAAAAGAAAAACATAAAATAACTATAATTTCTAACTATTTTCTCTAATATTTTACTAATTTCTCTATTTATTAACTTGATCAGAAAAAAAAAACATAAATGGGACCATACCTGGATTCTCACTTCTGGGGTGGGGGAAGCTTGTGTCGGGTGGTCTCGTGGGGGCAGGCTTCATAGCTGCGTGGCCAGATGCGCTCACATCTTTTTTTTTTGTTGTGGGTTCTTTGTTTGAGTTAGAGAAGATCAGAGAAGGACGAGTGATGAAAGCAATGGGTTTTAAAAATGGAGGAATGTGGAACCGTGAGCAACACTTGCGTGCCCAAGGCTGGGATGTGTGGCCAGCACTTGAGTGCGCAACTCGCGGCTGCATTACTAGGATTTTTCTTTTTTTTTCTTTGATGAAAAAAATTCTGAAACGCAAATGGCCACTGTGTTTGAAGTAGATTAATTTTTTTTTAAAATATTTAATTTTTAATATTATTAATAATAGTTAAAAAAATTGGATTTACATTGTTTGTATGGGTGAAAAAATTAATCGGAGTGAATCTTTTTCCCAGCTCAACAGTGACTATGCCGAACGGGCCCTAAATAATGCATTAGCCCGGTGTAGAATGTACTTGTTGGTTGTGCTTATGATGGACTAGCTGTGTCAGTCACAAATCATGGTGTTTATTAGAAATGATAAGAATTGTCTTGTCAAAATTTTATTCATGTATGCAAATATCCACCTTTGAATATGTAAAATCATACGCCATCTTAATTGTTCCAATAACATCAATCATCTTATAATATGTGAATATTAGAATATCACGCCCTTTATGTAGCCTATATTTCTTCTAATTACTTAATAGGATCACTGTTTTTTTTTATTTTTTTAAAATGTAGGATATTATTTATATATGATCAAATTGGTTGGTTCATTTTTATTTTCATCAGATGAATTAAATTTGTTACGACATAACATTTCAAAATCATTTAATTAATATAAAATAACATAAATATTTTAAAATATTTGGGCTCCAAATGATGTCAAATTAACCAACAGTATGATGTTGTACTGAATTAATTTTGTATTTCTATGATGAAAATGTAGAGGAGGTTATGCATTATATTAAATGTTAAAGGTTTGCATATTCTAAATGGAAGTAAAGTTAACTGTACTATTATCAAGAAGAAAAATGTGATTATATTATGGAATATTTTGATCTCCTTAAAAATTCGATTGCATAAAAGATAAAATAAAAATTGGAAAACTATTCTTTTTGTTTCTTGAGCATTATATATTCCTGAAAACAATCCAGATATGATGAAATTGTCCAACTATCTCAAGTTATTAATCTAAAACAATAGCAATAGAGTCAACCAGAGTTGTTTGATCTTAATCTTGAGAAAATACATCATGAGATCCCGAACGCAAGATCTCTTGTAAAGAAAAAAATAATTTAGGATCACAAAGAAAGAAAACTTCTGAATTGTTTGGTGTGCGAGTTTAGACCAAAAAAGTTTGATTACCTGATGTGGCGCTGAATCAAGTTAAGCAAAAACACCGCCAGTTGCGATGCACTGCTTTTTCCCGCAGTGAGATACATGGTCAGCAACCACATTTCTCTGATCTTTCTTATTTCTTCTAAAATTTTGGTTTCCTTCGATGTCTTATTAAATATTAATCTATGATATCGCAATAAAAACTTATTCTTTAAATTTTTTTAATGCTATTATGTAATTTTTCTTTATTAAAATGAGTAAACTATATTTATAGTTATCATAAAAAGTGAACACAATTTGTATGATTATGCTCATGCATGTACGCATGTATTTTTCATTTTCTTATGTAACTTTGGTGTGAAATAATTTAGAATTGTATGATGGAATCTTTTGCTTGAGTAATAAGTAATAACTCCTTGTAACCCTCAATGATAAATATTTATAAATTGCCCCTTTCATATGAGTGAATTTTTTAAAAGGATGATCTTATGCGTTAATAAAAACAACTTGAATTTCTAATATCCCATCAAAACATCATAATATCTTATATATCCATCAAATTTTGACTTAATATTTCTATCCCCGTTCATTTGCAAAACATATTATAAAACTCAAAGTGACCATAATACCCTTTCAGAGAAATTGTTGTGTCCATTTTATCGTATTAATGCACAAAATAAGAAAGATATACGTTGACTCTTCTTCTCCTTTGCTCTTTTGTATATGCGCATTCTTTCTATTCTTAGTTATTTTGCTTTCATATTTGTCAATTCTCTTGAGAAAAGTAGGATCTTAGTCATTTATTCTCAATTGTCATTTGTGCACGTTTAAAATCTTCATCTCCTATTACACAACTACTTACTATTTTTTCTATGGACTTTCTTTGTACTCAATTTACTACCCATTTCAAGTTATGAGTTGAGAGATTGAAGTGCATTTCTGTTTTTCTATTCATAAAGTTCATATTTCTACAGCAAAAAAATAAAATAAAAAACTACCATTTATAGATATAATAAAATAGAGATTAAGCCTAATTTGGTGCTCGTTCGGAACTGGGAAGTGATTGCATTGTGGACAAGTTATATTACATTGATGGGCTCTTGGTGAAAAAATAAGGTCTTCTTTCTTTTTCTAATTATTTTCTTGTTTCTTGAAGAATATGGTTTTAAGTAGAGAGAGGGAATGAATCAATTCATTGAAGAATAAAGTTGTGTACTCATGTGAATTGGGAAAGTAAGAGCAAATGCTATTTATTAAGCAAATCTTAATACAGGTTGTGGTAATTTGAAATAATATGGGAGATCATATGATGCTTTGCGAAGCAAAAAATTTTATTTCATATTCAAATCTCATATACTCAAAATCTCAAAATATCAATCTAATTAGTCTATAATAAATTAAATATTAAAAACTTTTAAATATCAAATTTTACTATTTTTGAAGCTGTGTAACTATTTTTTAGGTGCACCTATCATTATTTTTTTTAATTATTTTTGAATATTTTTTAAAAATTTGAAAAAATAATTAGAAAACTTCAAATATAATTAAATTTGATATTCCATAAAATCTGAATATATAGTTTATATTAAATAAATTAAATTAATAATTTTTTTTTAATCTTTTTTACAAAATAAAACATTTTACTCCGTGAAACATCATAACATCTCCCAAATAATATAATACTGTGAACAACATACCGATAATTCATAGGCGTATAGGTGCCCGAGCTTGCTAGCTTAGATATCATGAGCTGTTCGGTTTACCGGATAATACATCTCGCTTCGTTAGTCACAAAAAGAAAAAAATAATGATCTGTTAATTAGTGAGATTTACGAAGGGGTGCGGCCAGGAAGGCAGTGCCGCCACACTTATTATTATTAAAGGGTGAGGATCTTTCACAATGAATTATTTTAATAATTTTGATAATATTTTTTTAAATAAATATGAAAAATATTTAAAAACAGAATTTTGTGGATATATTCTTCTACTTATAGATTGACGGTGATTCAAATTTCATACAATTTCATTATTGTTTGATGCTCCATGAAGGATCATAATTTTTTATATAATTATAACGGTTATAATTTGACGGTCTTTAATAGACTATCAAACGATAATGAAATTGAATGAAATTTGAATCACCATCAATCTATAAGTAGAAGAACATATTCATATGATTTTTTTTTTCTATTTTTAAGATTTTTTCATATTTATTTGTAAATTCATTGTCAAGGTTGTCAAAATAACTATTATCAAGTAATCCCTTCTCATTATTAAATTGATTTTAGCACTTATTATTAAAATTATAATTTATTTCATACTCGTTTAAAAAAAATCATGGCGATGTTTTGTTTCTTTCAGCCATCAATCCAAAATTTAAACACATGGAAAATAATGCACGAGGATGAAATTTAAACACTTATCTCAATGGCATTCTTTATATAATATTATTAATCCACCATCCTAATTTATACTCTGGAATTTCATCCTCGTGCATTATTTGTTCAAAGTGTGATTTACTAAAAGTTCATCATACATGCATTATATATATATATATATATATATTTTGTTTCAATGCATTGAGATAAGTTATTGCATAATGATGACAGGATATATTAGCATACTATGATTTACTGGCAAATTATTTCAAATTACCACCGTTGAAGGAGCCCGCATCTACTGGTAAGCTGAGCCTTTTTCTGATGTTGTCCCTGAAGCATAAGAAAACAGTTGAATTTGTAAGGTTAACAAAGGACGAGGTTCAACCAGCATCTTCCATAGAAATAAATAAAAAGGTTTTCCTGCAAGATCTGCTACTTGTTTATTTGGCTTCACTACAAATCGGTTCGATGGAATGGAAGTTTAAATATACATCTAATTCTGTGTCCATTTACATCTATTTGAAATTTCAGCAACATTTCAAAATCAAACTGATTGCCAGGCAGATAGGAATGATTTTTTTTCTTTTAGGAGCCATATCCTGCGAGTAGGCATTTTCTAAGAGATCACTAAATTATACCTCAAATTTATATTTAGTTATCAATTTTTTATTTATTCATTTTTAGTCACTAAATTTTGATATTTTTAAATTTGATTACTATATTAGTTTTTTCATTCAAACTTAATAAAATTTTATAATATTATACAAATATATATATATATATATATGTTAATTAATTTTTTTAAATAAAGTTGATAAATTATTATTATTTATTATTTATAGCATATTTTTATACAATAGAACATATAACTTAACAAGTTAATTTATATCAACCATCTAATTTTATTTATTTTAAGAACTTTAATTTCATATTTTATTTAGAGATATTAATATCATACTATAATTGAAAATCAATATTTTATGGTTAAAAATATTATTATTTCTATGATTTAATTACTATATAGATAATAACTAATATATTTATATAATTAATTAATTTAAAAATTATGCTAAGAACACATATTCTAAATAATATTATTACTTTTAAAATAACACATATTTGAAAGTATGAAAATTTCCTATTTTTTAAAAATAAATGAAAAAATAATTAACTTGTGTCTTATATTGTCATATTTCTAAAATTTATATAAAATATATGTGTTTAAACTTTAATTAGAGATCATGTTAAGTATTCTGTTAAATTTGGATGAAAAAACTAACAGACTAACTAAATTTGAATTAACATTAAAGTTTAATGAATAAAAATGAATAAATCAAAGTTCAGTGATCAAATATGAATTTGAGGTATAGTTTAGTGACCTCTTAGGAAGTTTACTAACAAAATGTAGATATGTTCTTTTACTTATAGATTTTTAGTGTTTTAAATTTCATGCAATTTCATTATTATTTAATAGTTCATCAAAAATCGTTAAATCAAAATCGTTGTAAATTATATAATATGTTGATGGTCTTTAATGAACTACTAAATAAAGAACATATCTATAATTTTTTATATATTTATTTAAAAAATTATTGTCAAAATTATAAAAATAACAATTGTCAATGGATCCTCCCTTTAATATTATCTAGTTATATGAAATTAATTTGTCCATAAATTCATACCGATAGCTTGCTTTTGTGCATTCTTCACATTGATATAAATTCCTGACTTTGCATGTCAGGAACTTGTCTTTGAATTATAAACGAGATTGAACGAATGTACTCTTTACTTTCTTTTATAAATTCAACTTGACAGTCTCCGCCAAAATTTCACAAAAAAAAAAGAGAATTATGAAAGAGATTTTTGGCATCATTATATATTGTGTTTATACTATTGTTTTGTTCATATAATTAACTGTAGTTTGTTGGTCCGTTTGGAAATCGGAAATGCTACCAATACCATTCGTCTTGAGAATCAAACAAAAGAGAGCAAATTGTCAATTCAACTTGACAGCTCTGCCAAAAAAAAATTTTAAAAAAAAGAGAGAATTATGAAAGATATTTTTAGCATCATTTATATATTGTGTTTATATTATTGTTTTGTTCATATAATTAACTGTAGTTTGTTGGTCCATTTTGGAAATGGGAAATGCAATTAATACCATCTGTCTTGATAATCAAAGAAAAGAGAGCAAATTGAAATAGGAATTGATTCCTACTCTTCACCTGCTGCTGCAACGTGAAAGTAGGCATAGCATATATAGACTTGATTCTTAAACTCACTGCGGTCGATTTTTTTAAAAAAAATATATTTTTTTTAATAATAAAGCTCAAACTTCTTAAGAATCAAGTTCAATATTTAATAAGTATGTCTTTCTAATTCGATTCTTTTTAAATCCGGTCCTTTCTAATTTTTATTCAGCTCTCTTCAAATACTTTCTTTAATATTTAATATTATATATTAATTATACCTAAAAAATTTAAAAAAATAAAAAAATAAAAATAAAAATAAAATGTCAAAAAAATATAATTTAATATTTTTTATAAAAATTAACATTAAAAATATCTAATCATAAAAAAATATATTAAATTTTTACTCTGCCCTTAAAATCCAAAAATCTTAATAAAAATCGGACTTTTTAAAAATCAAGACTCATCTATATTATTATATAAAACATCTAAATATTATTATATAAAACATCTAAGAATTGGACGGATAATTTTTTAACATCCAAAAATCTTAATAAAAATCGGACTTTTTATCATGATAATTTTTTATTATACCCATTTTATCTCTCAATTAGACGGATAATATTTATTGTTGGTTGATCGAATGTATGTGATCGCGTCCATTGATCCCCTCTTTCTCTCCATTTCTTTCCTTTATATACAATTATTTCCATAATTTTTATTTTTTTATTTAGCAACCTTGTGCATATTTGGTAAGAAATTAATGGTGATAATATATGTTAAAATAATTTACTTTTCTTACCATAAAAATCATGAATCATTAACTCATATTATGCAAAAATCTCATCCAAGATTAAATATAATTTTTATTATAGATTTTCTCTATGATTTGATGAATTTATAATTGAACATTAAATAAATATGAATTTTTTTCTCTTATAATATTTTGATATTTAAATAAAAAATTATGCTGCAACACGTGTTATATAGCTAGTATCTTAAAAAGTAAAAACTAAACTTTTTAAATCCCGACCTCTAAAATTCTTTATGCTCATTAAATTCGATCCTCAAAAATCCGATCGAAGTCCGACCCGCCTTAAGAACGATGCGTGAAAGCCGAAACCCTAAACCCACGCAACCTCTCTTCTCTGCCGCATGAGCGCCGCTCCCTCCTCTCTTCCACTCGAAAAAGATGCCAACCCAATCCTCTAATCCTAGACGATTCTTATCCTTCCTCTCAGATCTATCCTCTCCCCTCTCTGCGACGAGACAAAAGTGCTATTATAACCCTAGGCGGCGCGCCTCTCAGATCTACTCTCCGTCTCTCCCCCCTCTCACCCCTCATCGTTTTACTCGGGGTTTCAGAGAAATGAAGACAAAAACACGCCAGAAACGATTACAGTTACAGCACTTAAGCCCTTCAAAGATCTTAGCATCGTTTCTCTGCTACTCAATCGATCAACCTTTCAGCCCCTTCAACTTCAAGTCCAACAGGTGACCATCACTTTCCTTCCTTATTCCTCACTTGTTATTTGTTTCTTACAACTCCTTGATCTGAGCCTTCTCTTTTTCAAATCTAGATTGAGAGTACTCACACTTTCACCTTTTCTTTTGTCTCAAGTCGAGGCCCATTTTTCATCTACTTCAAAGCTGACATTCCTTGTGAAGAGCCCGCACATGCGAATATTAAAGTTCTTTTTACTGATAAGAGTGTGTTTGTTTGTCACCGTATAAATGATGGTACTATGCTTAACTTTATTTTAAAAATTTAGAAGGGCTCCATTGTGAAAATTGGTTAGATCTGAGTTTCCTGATCCTGTATCCTTGTCATCCTCGTTACATTTGCAACGGATGTTATATTTATGGTGATTCAACACTGAACTTGCACATGGTTCCCAAGAACAAAATCTTATGCAAATTGAGTTAGTTTGGTGGCTGAAATGACTTTGAATGCTACTTTTTTCTTGTTTATTGCAGAATTTGTGCACTTCTGTTCAAAACATCAATTCATGTAAGTCTTTCTAGCTGTGAAATGTAAATCATTATTCACAGTTTGGTTCAATTTTATGTAAATAGCACAACATTATGCAAATGAGTTCTCATATATGCATTGTGTGAGAGAAGCGCTCTGGTTCATATGCTTGTAAAATATTTTCTTTGTGTAAATTCTGTAGTATTATCATTTTTGAAAGCAAATATGCTTGCATAGGAGTTGTAAAATATCCATATACAGGTCAGGGAGGAAGAAATAGAAGAGAGCCAAAGAAATGGTAGAGGCGAGCACCTTTAGTACCTCAGAATCTGTGAATGGAGTCCCACGGCAAACTGTGAAAATAGATCTGTAATTTACTTTACCTCACTGATTATTCAAAGGTACTTTCATCCCCTCTTTTTTGTACAGATCCTTTTATTTTTTGGCTAATTCCTTTCAGGTACTTCTTAGGAACTATTTGGAAGGATTTTCTGTATAAAAATGTGGATAACATGGTTTGTGTTATATACCTTGTTCTGTTGCCAGCTTGTACCTGTCACATATATGCCACTACCAACAGATCCTGATCCTCTGCTGCGCACCACCGTGCAGCGCAGTATGTGGACCATTCGATCACTTTGAGATCTGTGCTAGCTTGAATAATGAGGAGATGAGTCATTTTCAGGTGAATCATGGCTGAAAACTTGGTGTAGGGAAAGCGGAAATGAGGGGGGGGGAGTGAACAAATGGAAATAGCAGAAGAAGCAAATGTGAGAGCTGCATTGAGGAAATAGCAAAATAATTTTATTTTTAATTTTTTAAAATTTTTGGGATGTTTAGAAAATAGCCCAATTCTCATCACCTCTCCACCTTCATACCTCTTTTGTAAGCATTTTGTTCTTACCTGCCAACCTCACTTCTCTTTTATCTCATGGGATATTTTCAATTCCTACATAATAATATTTTTGCAGATGACCCATCTAGCCAGTACTCAGTCATTTTTTATAGACATGGAGGCCAAGCAATGAATGAACAGTAAACAAAATAGGCTAAAATTTATCTAGAATCCAAGGCTCTTCTACTAATGAGGTATACTAATATTTCTTGGGGTTTTTGTACATTATCAGCAATTCATAATAAGTTCTATAAACTTTCAAAGCTTCCTTTGTTTCTTTGTCGTTTCGTACTAGATAGAAATAGGCATACTAAAGCTTGTAGTTTGCAATTATAATGGAAATAAATATTGAGAAATTAGCAATTTTATGTATTGATACCAGTTCATATGCAATTTCATCACCTTATTTCTTCAAGCTGGTGTGTGGCACCGACTTCTTGTTACTTCCCTGTGTATTCTGTCAACCATCAAGAGGGGGAGGTTATTATCTACCTTATTTAAGTGTCAACCAAAAATATGTTTTTTTCTACATATGGGATATGTATTATGATAATATTGTATGCATCTATTTTGTATTTTATAAATAATAACCCCGGCATATATTACTTTTCATATGCCTCTTTCGAGATTTGAACTCGTGCCACTCCGTAGAGAGATGAGACTCAGGTCCCATCTGTACGATTCCTGTGTTTCATATTGTATGCATCTAAAAGTATCAGAAACAATATTTGTCCATCTGTGTTCATTATTATTTTTTAATTAAAAGAGTTAAATTTTAATTGCTAATTGTTTCTTTTTTTTTTTGGCTTTTTTCTTTCCAGAATTAAAGATGTGGGTTTCAAAAGTCATGGGGTGCTAAAAGGTATGGGTCATACTTATTCATTTTATCTTTTAGCTCTGAGTCATCTGCAAAAAAATATATGCCAGCCTGTTTTCAATCCCAAAACCTACTCGTCAGTTTAATCACATTTTTCTGCTGCACACTATATATATTAAAGGAGAGGGATCCCTTGACAATGAGTTATTTTGATTATTTCACAATGGGTTTTCAAATAAATATGAAAAATATCTAAAAAATATAAAAAAATTATAGATATGTTCTTTCACTTATCAATTATAAATTGATAGTGATTCAAGTTTCATACAATTTTATTATCATTTGATAGTTCATCAAAGATCATAAAAAAATTATGCAATTTACAACGTGTTTCAATTTAGCCGTCTTTATTGGACTATTAAATATTAACAAAATTTAAATCACTATCAATCTACTAGTACAATAATGTAACTATGAACCTTTTTTCTATTTTTAAGATTGTTTTCAAATTTATTTTAAAAATCCATTATCAAGTGATCATCCCCATATATAAATTAGGTTTTCTTTTTTTCTCTGACACCTCTTTCTAATATTGAAATCTGCACAATAATTTACCATAGCCTGTGAAATAAATTCATATACTTCAACATTAATGCTACAAGTATTTGCTGAGCATTTTCTTTTTATATGCAGTTGATGTCTATGAAAACCATGTTTCTGGGGCACTTCATGCCTGGAGCTTGGCGTCATATTATTGAAGTGCATGACATATATTTATATAATTTAATCTCTTACATGTTTTAAGTGGGCATTATGTTATGTTGTTTGGTAAGTCGGCGTGGTTCGCTTGGTGCTGGCTTTGTTTTGATGCATGCGTTTTTTTTTTTTTTTTTGCAATTTGTTTTTTGTTCTTTCAATTTTCTCCGGCATATATGACAAAAAAATGGAAACAAAGAAAGGACTGGTAATAGCATGTGGCGGATGCATCCTACCTGAAGGGTGCAGACCTCATTCGTAGGGCGTATTTCATTATTTTCTGTAGAATTCGTATGTTGTTGGTACTGGTAGCATTGTTAAAAACGAAGTTTATCTAATCTCGTCTTATCTTAAAAACTAGTCTAGTCCCGATCGAAATTTTCGCACACGATAAAAGCATGTTATGGGCCTTGCTGGTATCACAAACGAGCCCAATTAAGGCCCATTATATAGTTAACGGGATGTTTAACTTCGGAGAAAAGCCCAACAACTGGTTCATAACTTAATAGGACCGTAGAGGCCCATTAGAGGCCCACTTATAAGCCTAGCAGGCCTCAAAATAGTTAAATTAGTACGCAGTTAGGCCCACTAACGATTAAAACAGGCCGATAATTTAAATAAGGCCCATTAAATGGGTTAAACTGGACTAAATTTTAAAATAGAGCCCAATGTATACCCACTAATGTGTAAGCAGGCCGAGGAGTTATAAAACAATTATCGAATTAAACAGGCAAGGCGAACCGAATAAGTGAAGCCAGCACACAGTCGTTTTCTGCCCACGGGGTGCAGTACTACGAAAGTTGCTGTAATAACCCAACCCATAAATCAAGTAGACCAGCAGACATTGTCAACGAAGTCCTCGGCTTAAGACGGACCCAAATCAAGTGATGATAAGGGTTAAAAAGCCCGTTCAGGAAGTTTCCTATATATTCCAAATATACATGCATTTCGAACCATAAAAATCCACCCACATTATCCTACATTATCCTACGGTCTTTCAAACGTATGCATTCCACACAAAAAAACCCAACCATAATAAGGGTTAAAAAGCAAAAAAAGTAGAAAAAAACCTACCGAGCTTAAGTCCAGGATACTCTTATCGGAGGCACGTAACTAGAAAAAAGTCCATAACCAACTGACGAGCAACTTAAGACTTGAAACCCAGGCATTACACATGTACCAACCAAACAACATAACAAAATATTTATGAATAACATAGCATAAACAATTAGAATATTATATTATTATGTCATGCACTTGCATAGTTTGAACTTTGAAGCACACCTTCCGAACCTGAATTGCCTATAGAAGCAGCAGGGTTTTCCGAGATATCAACTGCAAATAAAATAGAGACGTCTTACCTTTTATATACTAAGATGTACAGGTTCAAAATGTCATGATTATTTTTGGATGAAAAGTTAATTATCGACCGAGATATACATTTCATTTACCTTTTATGTACTGCAGCATGATTGCTTGACAATAGCCTACAGATTTTAAAGAGTCTTCAATCAATCAATCAAGAAAAAAAAATGTACTTCATATATATGCAACTTGCAGAAAGAAGTGGGCAGAGTTTTTGCACCAGCCTCAACAGAACTAGAAAGAAAACATAAAATATGAAAATACTTTTAGCGTCCCCTGAATTTTGCAGAGTTTTTGCACCGCTCTTAATTCTTGAATAAAAATTGAAAAACAAACAGAAACAATTGATGGCATTAAAAAGTGAACTCTCCTACATGAAGGACAATTAATGACATGTAGGTTCTCCCAGTCCTAGATGCATATATACAACACATCGTAATCACAACTATTTTCATGCAACCAACAATATATGAAGTTTACAGATTTTTTTTATGCTAAAATAAGGTTAAGATAATTACCCCCGACTCTTGACATTGACAGAGTAGATGGGGAAGTGGCATGAAGTTGATGCCCACACTTGCTTGAAGTTCATTCCATTAGAAAATGTCAAAACCCAATAGCTGCAAAAAAAATAGCATGACAAAAATGTTGCATTTGAACTTGTATCAAGAATAAAAAAGACCAAGCTACTTTTCTCACAATTTCTTTTCATTTGCAATCGCAAACTAAGTTTTCAGTAATGCTAATTTCTAGTACAACACAAGCAATAAAGAAACAATGGGATGATTGAATGTTCACAAGATCTTACTACAAATTATTAGTAATGTACGACCCAAAAAGATTAGCACACCTCATAAGAACCTCAGCTTCATGATAACATTTTAGCCTCTAATTCTGCATTCCTTTCTTTCTTCCTAGCTTTGGGTTCAACATCTACAAAAAAATGATGACCATCGACTTTTAAGAAAATTTATCTTTAAAAATGTTATTTTGTGGCAATTGAAAAATACCTTACTTAAGAGATGCCAAAAAGGTCGAGAGGTGATAAAAAATGTCAACACTACCTCTTCGAATCATGATCACAAGGTACTAATAGGAAGCAGACAAGATATTCAACCAAAGTTATGAAGATAAAAACTGTGGAAGTGATTCAGGAGGAACTTTATTGGTCCTGTATTGGTGTGTGATCAGGTAGAGGAATAAAGTTTTCTTCCTTTCTGACCATTTCAACAAAGGGAAATTTCTATGCGACCTCAATTATTCATTAGATACATAAATAATTTTCAACATAAGAGAAGTCATCAAGCCAGCGCCCCTACTGGGAGAACCGGTGTTTTGAATGTTTTGCATATGGTCATCAAGCCAGCAAGTGCCCGGGGCCTGTGGTATGCCGCAACTGTCTCCACCAAGGCCATATGGCCAGGCTTTGCCCCCTGCGCCGGCCAAACAACCCCCTACCCCCAGCCCTGCGGCCAAGAGGTGTATCCAACGTATCTGAATACCCTACGGACAGGCCACGACACGCACGGGTCTTCCTGAGAGATTCAGACCAACTCATCATGGACACGGATAGACTCTCTAAAACCTACATCATAGACGCCCGCTTTATCTCAAGCCCCAGCCTCCCCCATCTGAACAGAGATATAACGCGAGCCTTACCACGTGGAATAGAGTTTGAGCTATCACATCTGTCGGGCACCTACTATCTGCTGGCATTTAACTCCCATATCACCCACAACGAGGTTATGATGATCTGTGATCAAAAGCTCAATAGTCAGGGCTACGTATTCTTTCTCTGGACACCGGCGGTCAACTCCAAAAAACAGGCTCTGGGCTTCAAAGTATGGGTGGAGCTCCTGGACCTACCGCGCATTGCTGGAGTATACAAGAACTTCCAACCCTCACGGCCTCATTTGGCCTCATACTAGCACACACCCCTTTGTTGTCTCATTTGAGAGGCTACGTCTATGCATCGCCACAGACAACCTATCGCGAGTTCCTCACAACCTAGAGCTCTTCCTAAATGGTCGGTGTTTCATTATCCCGATTGTCATCAACGGTTGGATCTATGAATCCACGACATTCGAATCAATAACGAACCACACCCCTGCTGACCATGTGTATGAGGATCGGGCGCTTACCGTTGCGGCCAAGATGGACGTCCACAGCAATAGTAACGCCTCCGCCTCCACCTTCACGGCGGAATGCTCTCGCGGCCCTGAGACGCGACCCATCGACCTCCTGCCGCAGGGTCGGGTGACACTTGATCACGACGTTATTCTGGAACTCTGTGCCCGAGCCTCACCATTTGCAACTACCCAGACAGTCTTTGCCGCGTTGCATGACTAACACCGGATCAGCGCCAACAAATCGCAACAGGGGCTAACCACGGTAAGAGGAAGCACGCCCACACCAATAGCCACAAACTCCAAGGGCATAGCAATACACAAGAGCACACAAACCCATCTGACAAATCAAATCCCCTGGCTACAGTGCAAGCGTCTAATCAGGGTGGCTCCGTACCAACCGGTCCAACAGCTAACCCGCCGGCTGCAGTGGACAACTCAAATCCCCTCTCGGGCCTCGTGTTTTGTGATGATGGAAGACCTAACAGGCTATCTGCACCAGGGCCTGACAAAGGGCAGGCCTACTATCGAATAGGTACGCATCAGCTTATCCTCAACACAGACCAAACCAAAGAACAAACCCATCCCCCCACCTCAGGCCATGCGCAAGACCTGCACTTAATTGTGTCGGCACACAAGGCGTCAGCCTCAGCACTGGGCTGCTCACTAGAGAACATGGGTGATGGGTCATGCCTTTATTGCACCAGCAACAACCCAAAACAGCCTGCAGGGGAAAGAAGACAAAGGCAAGGCCCAAGTTCCGGAGAAAGAACAGGGTCGCTCCCAAGGAAAAATGGGCCGCGCCACTACTATCCTCCCAACCGCGTCCTCCCAGGGCCGGGCCAACCCATAAGGGCCCCAACCCAACTGTGCGCCTTGCCAAACCAAAATTGCCCACTGCAGGAAACCGAGCCGAACCCCAAATAGATTATAATTTTCCCGATAACGGACCGCACACGGATTCCCCCCCCCCCCCCCCCCGCGAAAGCCCGCCATATCCTTAGGAAGCGAGTTCACAGCCTGCAATGCAAACACACCCCACGATCGGTGGACTCTCAGCTTCAGCAATCCACATCGACCAATATGGTATACACCTATCACCCCCGCCCATGTAGCAACAACCGGCCGGGCAACAGCAGCCGACCACCGGGACAACGACGATCCCACCAGCAATCCAGAGCGCCTCCAAAGGTAAGTACAAAAAAGGCCGACAGACTAACCAAATACCAGCGCAAGAGAAGAGCAAAAAGCCAATCAACACTAACCCGCCACCGATACTCGAGCGCAGCCAATGCGAGGCCAAGCAGACAACTATACCCGGGACTCATCCCCACTCCTACCAAAACAAAAACCAGGCAGAAGGCCGCCATTACACCCAAGACATTAAAACTAGCCATTAAGGAGGCGGGACTAGAGGACAAGCTCACCTAGATAGCGCTGGCAGCTGCCCCCCTCGAAGAAGCCACCATCGCAAAAATACGTAACTTTCTCGCATTACCAATCACGGATGGCATTGCACCGCCGCAACAGAGCAGCCGCAGGAGCCGCCACAGAAGGCGCAACAGCCACCGAGCCAAGCCCCAGACAACCAACCACGTCTCACCTTGCAGGACCTGGTCTTCCCGTTGTCTGATGAAGAGATGGACTACGTCGAGGATCTAACGAAGGAAGAGATAGATATTGATGATCTCGACGCCTCTACTGAGGACGAAGACCTCCTAGATGATGTCTAGGAGCACACCTACTTCCCGCCCACAAGCCATGATAGCCCCATAGCCGGCAGTAGCAACTAGCAACTTTTGTGTTATGAATGTATCTCTTCTTGAAGACTAGGGTTTTGTCGAATTATGAATCTAGGAAATTTAAATATCTTGAGTTGGAATGTGCGGGGTCTTGGTGACCCATCGAAATGTTTTGTGGTTAAGGAAACTATTAAGAGTGCAAATGCAGTGATTTTTTGTCTCCAAAAACTAAACTTTGTGAAAAGATGAGCCGTAGAGGCGCCAACTAGAAGATTATGTCAAAATGGATATGTGCCTAAAATGAGAATATTGCAATCCTTTTCCTTGTATGATTACATTCCTAAAATAAGAGAAACTTGGCAGACAATCCTATGTTCTATAAAGGAGAGTCTAAACCCCCGTGTAAACATAACATTAAAAATAAAATAAAATAAGGGAGGGTGGTTTTGAGGAGTGCGGTGTTATTCGGGAATATGTTATGTTTTTGTGACATGATATCAGAGCCAACCTATGACTCCTCATTCTTCGCCAAAGAAGTCTAACAACACCATGACTCCCTCTTCGCCAAAGAAGTCTAGCGACTCAACCGAAGCAACTACATTGCTTGAGCGGCTTGCTCGGATTCTCTCGCATCGGCGCCGCCTCTCAAACGGAGCAACCATCTCGCTCGGGGATAGCGATGACCGAACTCCATCCATCTCTAAAGGTGAAACTAACCGGCATAATTACGGCTTATGGGCGCGGTAGTTGAGATGCATCTTGCGAGCAGGAGAAATTAGGATACATTAACGACACTTTCTATCGGCTCCACCTACAACGGATGAAGGTTATGCAAAATGGTTTGCGAAGATTCATCCACAAAGCATGGCTTATTGGGTCCATGGATTCTACCCTAATAGGTATATACGTTTTCCTTGTGCCAGAGATGTTTGAAAGCAGTTGTTGTAGCTTATTTTGATGGAAAAGATAAAACCCAAGTATATAACCTTAGGAGAAAAGTAACTCGACTCAAACAGTCGGGTAGACCACTTGGAGAATATTTTAATAACCTACAAATTTTTTGGCAAGAAATCGATTTTAGGCGTCCCAACCCCATGGAATGTCCAAAAGATATAGAGAAACATAACTCTCTAGTGCAAGAAGAAAGGGTGTATAACTTTCTTGATGGTCTTGATGATCGTCTGGATAGTATACGGGCTGAGGTGCTCCGTATAGAACCATTTTCGTCCATTGAGGAGGCTTTTGCCATGGTGAGACAAGAGGATGTGCGGCAAAATTATCATCTCAAAAAAGGGGAGAACAACACACCAATGGCAATGTTGGCAAAAGAGAACGAGGCAAACTTGATACCCGCGAGAATTGGGCAACCAAAGCCTCGACCTCCACCTGGTGGTTGTACACACTGTGGGGGGGGTCGAGCATACCAAAGAGACATGTTTCAAGTTACATGGGTATCCCGACTGGTGGAAGGATCCGAAGAAGAAGAAACTAACGACACGAGCAAAGCCACCATCGCATCGGTAGTGAAGTTTCGTTGGTTCCTTTGGTAAATGATGAGAAAGCCTCATCGATAGAGGTAATCTTTTCTATAAATCGATAAATGGTGGAATCAATTCTAAGAACTGGACCGAATATATAATCGAAAAAACAAATAGGCTTGGTCACTTGGTTTCCGCCGCCATGATACAGCCGGGCTTGTTTCCAAAATTCCCGAACTAGATCAAAACCTGGCGAACAGTTCGCTTTTTCCATAAGTAGATCTTCCAAAGAAGCATGGATAATTGATTCGGGCGCTTCGATCACATGATCTTCGTAAGAAAGATATTACGAGATAACATAGAACCTAGAAAACGGGAAATTATAAATGCAAATGGGAAAAGTAGTCCGAATGGCGCGTGTTGGAACAATACACATATCTCCTTCAATGACCTTGTCAAACACCCTCCTAGTTCCTTCATTAACTACAAAATTGTTATCTGTTGGACAAATCGTGAAGAGCGTAATTGCGTTGTACTAATGTACCCAAAATTTTGTCTTTTTCAGGATATCCTCACGAAAGAGATTATTGGGTGTGGTTCTAAAAGGAGAGGGTTGTATCACTTGGAAGACATAAATGAGGGCAGTGCATTTAGTACTTCTAGTTTGTTTTCAAATTATAAGAATAAAGTGCTGGTTTGGCACAAACGATTAGGTCATCCATCATTTGGTTATATGAAAAACTTGTTTCCTGAATTGTTTGTGAATTGTGGAAATCATAAATTTGAGTGTGAAACCTGTATCAAGGCAAAAAGCCATAGGGTACCTTACCTAAAAAGTCTAAATAAATGTCATAGTCCGTTTGATTTGGTTCACTCCGATGTTTGGGGTCCAGCACCAATTACATCAAAAACCCAACATAAATGGTTTGTGTTATTCATTGACGACTGCACCCGCATGACTTGGCTTTACTTACTCAAAAATAAAAATGAAGTGATTGATGTGTTCAAAGTTTCTATAGAATGATATACACACAATTTGGCAAGAAAGTAAAGATGGTCAAAAGTAATAATGGGGAGAGTTTGTAAATAAAACCCTAAAGGTATTCTTTAACAATGAAGGGGTTCTTCACGAGACATCTTGCGTCGGGACTCCATAACAAAATGAAGTGGCTAAGCGAAAAAACTCGACACGTACTAGAAACTGCAAGAGCTCTACTTCTCGAATACAATGTTCCCAAACAGTTCTGGGACGATGCAGTTATGGCAACAGTCTATTTGATTAATAGAATACCATCTACGGTATTAAAGTTTCAAACTCCTCTACAAAATCAGTCATCTTTCTTTCCAATTCCCTCAACCTTAACCTTACCTCCAAGAATTTTTGAGTGTGTTGCATATGTTCACATTTCAAAAACACAACGAACCAAACTAGATCTGTGTGCTGAAAAATGTGTTTTTTTGGGGTATGGGTTACATAAAAAGGGTTACAGGTATTACAACCCTACATCAGACAAGGTATTTGTGACAATGGATGTCACATTTCTTGAAGAGGAAGGCTTTTATCAAAAACCCAAACACCATTTTCAGGAGGAGAATTGTGAGGAAAATGGTTTTATAAATTTGTTCTGCATAAACGTGGGCTCGATAGATGAGTCTGTTAACCCTGAAACTTCTGTGGACTTTGTGCAACCACCTGAACCATACGCTGACCCTGCTGAACAGACAAACGAACAACCTGCTGGACCCGAACCATATGCGACTCTCTGAACGAATGAACAGGACACACGAACAACCTGCTGGACCCGAACCATATGCTGACCCTGCTGAACAGACACACGAACAGCCTGCTTGGACCCGAACCTAACTTGGATCCTACCCATCTCAACTCGATCTCTCTCCATCAAAGCATGTATTCTCAGCCCAGTGCAAATCCAGCCGAATTCCATTCAGTTCAGCGCAGGTTTGATCCAGAGAAGATTTACTCAAGAAGGAAACAACCAGATATAACCACTGAGAATAGATTTCACGTTCTCGCAGATGAAGATGAAGAAAATGTGATACAACTCCCTTCTCAACCACAAAGCCCAACTCCAGAGGATATCCAAGAGGTAACTAATCTGAACTCAAATACAACTAATGTTGGTTATGAGCTACCTTACAGGTACAACAGAGGAAAGACGCCAGATAGATACAAACCTCACGAGTGGGACAAGAGGAAGTGTTCGTATCCAATAAGTAACTATGTGAGCTTGGACCATCTCCCCAGGCGAGTGAAAGGATTTGCAGCAAACTTGTCAGCCGTACAAGTTCCTGAACGAGTAGATGAAGCAATAAAAGACCCGAAATGGTCAAATGCCATGAAACAAGAAATGGAGGCTCTGGAGAAAAATGGCACGTGGGAATTAGTAGAACTTCCAAAAGGAAAGAAAATTGTCGGCTGTAAGTGGGTATTTTCATAAAATATGATGTAAACGGGATAATAGAACAATACAAAGCTAGACTAGTTGCAAAGGGATATACCCAAACCTACGGTATTGATTTTCAGGAAACCTTTTCTCCCGTTGCGAAACTCAATACTGTGCGAGTTTTACTTTCACTTGCAGCAAACTTGGACTAGCCACTCCACCAGTTTGATGTAAAGAATGCTTTCTTACATGGCGATCTTGAAGAAGAGATCTATATGACGTTCCTCCAAGATATGAAGTGGATAGTTATAAGCCGATGGTGTGTCGACTAAAGAGATCGTTGTATGGCCTAAAACAGTCCCCGTGCGTGGTTTGGGAGATAGCAATGCCATGAAGAGCTATGGATACCAACAAAGTGACTCCGACCACACCTTGTTCCTCAAGCATAATCAAGGTAAAGTCACTGTACTCATTATTTATGTCGATGATATGGTGATATCAAGAGATGATCTAATGGAAATACAAACTCTTGAAAAAAGGTTGTCAAAAGAATTCAACATGAAAAATCTTGGAGGGTTGAAATATTTTTTAGGAATTGAGGTCACACGATCTAAACAGGACATTGTCTTGTCTCAGAGAAAATACATGCTAGACCTGCTCACCGAAGTTGGAATGCTAGATTACAAACTAGCTGACACACCTGCTGTTCAAAATCTGAAACTGGGAAATTATCCAGACCAAACTCCAACCAACAAGGAAAGATACCAGAAATTGGTAGGAAAGCTGATATACCTTTCTCACACGAGACCTGATATTGCTTACGCAGTAAGTATGGTAAGTCAGTTCATGCAATCACCTAGTGAAGCACATATGGAAGCAGTAAATCAAATTCTCAGATATCTAAAGGGCTCCCCAGGAAGAGGGCTACAGTTCAGAAAACATGGACACCTAAAGATCAATGGCTATACTTGATCGTCTGATCAAGGCGAAATGTGATGACGTAAAATCTATGGTCGGCTACTTCACATTTGTTGGAGCGAACCTAGTAACATGGAGAAGTAAGAAACAAAATGTGGTAGCCTCTCCCGGTCGAAAAGCTGAATTTCGTGGCATGTCTAAGGGATTGTGCGAGCTATTATGGTTAAGAAAACTTATGACCGAACTTGGGTATGCGCCACAGGAGGAGATGGATCTGTTTTGTGACAACAAAGCGGCAATTGACATATCCCACAACCCGATGCAACATGATCGAACCAAGCATGTTGAGGTGGATCGCCATTTCATAAAGCATAATCTTGAAGACAAGATCATTCGGTTCCCTCATGTCAGATCAGAGGAACAATTAGCAGATGTTTTGACTAAAGTTGTTGATACACGAAGTTTTGACAGCTCATTGGGCAAGTTAGGTATGGTAGATATCTACCAACCAACTTGAGGAGTGTGAAAAGATGAGCTGTAGAGGCGCCAACTAGAAGATTCTGTCAAAATGGATACGTGCCTAAAATGAGAAGATTGCAATCCTGCACATTTTATTTTTTCCTTATATGATTACATTCCTAAAATAAGAGAAACTTGGCAGACAATCCTATGTTCTATAAAGGAGAGTCTAAACCCCTGTGTAAACATAACATTAAAAATAAAATAAAATAAAGGAGGGTGGTTTTGGGGAGTGCGGTGTTATTCTGGGATCTATTATGTTTTTGTGACAAACTTAACTTGGTATCCCTCAACAAGTTCTACTCATTTGCACAACCCTACTTTCACCAATATGCGTCTAGAACTGCCATCGAGTCATGAGGTGGAACGATCATTGCATGGCAACCCACACTAAGCCCCGAACACACTTACACGCTTACATACCCAACCACGGTAGTGTTCAAAAACAACATGGGCTTTGAATTTATGATCACAAATGTGTACGGCCCAACAAATAATGCACTCAAACCCGACTTCCTAAAGGAACTAAGGATCGTTGCATGCATGCATAACCTACCGTGGATCCTATTGGGTGATTTCAATATAATCAGAGATGTTCATGACACCACCTCCACTAATCCTAACCTCCACTCCATGTTCGACTTCAACCAACTGATAACGGACCTACAACTACAAGACCTACCGTTGAATGGCCGCACCTATACATGGTCCAACAAGCGCCGCAACCCTCCTCCTCCAAACTTGACCGTGTCTTTTATCACACCATTGGGACAATCTTGCCTCTCACTACCCATACCTATTCGACCTCCCGACAACTATGTCCAACCACTCGCCGCTGGGACTGAAGTTCAAGAAAATAGATACCACAGTGGCGAGGCCCTTTTCGCTTTGAAACACATGGCTTATGTCTACCGAAGCAAGGACATAGTGCACGCCGCCTGACACTCTGTACCGGTAACCGCCAACATAGCTAACGACCTGCTCCACAAATTTGCCAAAGTAAGGCGGGAAATGATCACAAGGGCCAACAAGAAATATCAAGGGCCTTAAGCACATGTTACAACGACAACTAGATATAACAAAAGAAACCAGAACCTTAGGTGCCCATGAGCTAAGACTACGCATTGAATTGAGAGCACACGCTTACCACCTAGCTGCCATCCAGGAAACCAAATGGAAGCAACGATCCAATGTGAACTGGCTCAGGCACGGGGATAGTAACACCAAGTATTTCCATGCAGCCGCCTCGGCAAGACGAGCAACGAACTTTATCTCACAACTAACCACAAACCCCACAGAGCAACATCAACATCCCAAGGTGATAACCCAAACACCGATTATCTTTCAGGAAGTCGCAAACCATCACAAGAACCTATTGGGTACAAAACATGTTTCCTCACAGCGGCCAAATCTTGCTAACCTGTACCCAACTAGCTCACACACACATACAGGAGGCGCCGACCACCTACGCCCACTCATCGACCAAATAACCCTCGAAGAGATAAAACATGCGGTCTTCTCCCTACTCAAGGATAAAGCATCGGGACCCGACGGATACTCGATTGAATTCTTCCAAACATACTGGAACGTCATACGGGACGACATCTACCGAGTTGTTACTGCCTTCTACCATAACCGGTTGGATCTCTGGCGTCTAAATCAGGCATACATCACCCTCATCCCAAAAAAAATAGACACTTCAACGATCAATGACTTCCGACCCATAAGTGTCCTCTCCGCCATCCCCAAAATCATAACAAAAAATCTAGCCAATCGTCTGCAACCCTACCTACATGACCTAATCCACAAAAACCAAACAACATTCATCAAAAACAGTCAATTGATGCAAACATTTGCCTCTGCCCGGGAAATGATAGCACACTTTACACAAAAGACGGATCTCGTCCATATTCTTCAAAATATACTTCGCGAAAGCATTCGACACCCTATCCTGGGAGTACCTGTTAGAAGCTCTGAGGGCCAGGGGATTCCCAAACCTTTGGATAGCTTGGATAAAAAACCTGCTGATCTCGACCACTTCCACGTTAAAGTCAATGGTACCAGAGGCACGCATTTTTACCACCAACGAGGGTTACGGCAAGGAGACCCACTGTCCCCACTCTTATTCATTCTAGCGACCGACTCGATCCAAGCCATCTTCGACAACCTCCAAAACCAACTGATTTCACTTCCTACCCTACAAACAACCATACTTCAATTCGCCGACGACACCACCATCATAACCCCCACACACGCGACAAACATTAAAATTATACACCAAGCCCTACAGCAGTTTGGAGAAGTCTCGGGACTCAAAATGAACCTAAACAAGAGCGGATACCTACCCATAGCTATACCCGGGGACATCACCCCCATCATAGAGACCATCATGCACTGCCCCAAATTGACCCTCCCAACAACCTATTGGGCCTATCAAGGGAAGCGTACACCCCTCTCATTACGTCCGTGCAACGAAGGCAGCAAGGATGGGTCGGGAAGCATCTATCACCGACAGGAAGGGTAGTCCTTACCAACACGGTATTGAATGTACACCCCTACACTACATGCAAGCCTTTATACTCCCAAGCTGGGTGGTCCAGACCTTAACCAAAATAACAAGACGATTCTTATGGAGAGGGGCCACGAAAGCTTTTCTGAGGTCGTTGTCTTGTACCATGGAGTCGAGTGACCCTACCAAAACTGTATGGGGGACTAGGTGTAATTGACATTTGTCTACAAAATTGGGCACTTCTAACGAAATGGATCTGGATTGCGGAAAATGATGACCCCTCACTATGGCAATCTACGCTCAAAAACTATATCCGGGTACTCCCACAACAGCGTTAAAACAACCGGCCACAACATTCTTCTTAAGAGATCTCCACAACATAAAACCAATCTTAGTCGCAACCTCCAAGCGAAACGATCAAAACTCATTGGTATGGAACCTCACAACAACCGGGCGATTCACGGTCAACTCCGCTTATCACTTCCTCAACAACTCTGGCATCCCAAACCCTCTCCTAAACGAATTATGGTTCCTCCCATTACCACCCAAAATAAAATTCTTCATGTGGCTACTACAAAAAAAACTCCAAACAACACAAAACCTTCAACGCAAAAATTGGCCAGCCATACCCACCTGCATCATGTGCACCACAGCAAGCCAAGAAACAGCCGAACACCTCTTCTGCTCGTGCCCAAACAGCGCGGGCCATGCACCCTGTACTGTCGCAGGTAGGGCCGTCAACACAAGCGATCGTCCGAGCTGGAGCAGGGCGGCAGGAGCAACAACAAAACAATAATGGGCGGCGGTGGCTTGGACAATCTGGAAGAAACGAAACAGACGAATTTTCCAACAGGAGAAAACATCTACATGCAATCAAGATGGAAATATCCACATACATAGCACAATGGGCAATATGCAATAGGAATACGAATAGAAATAGGGACACTAGGGCAACACAATAACATTATAAGAGATGTACAGACCTTGTATAGGTCTTTATTGTCATATTTTATCTCTCTTTCCCCTCCTACACCTGTAACTCTTCTAATCTCCTCCGCTACCTGTATCTCTTTTGACATTTCATTTATAAAATCTAATAGTAGACGAATTGTCAGCTACTTCAAAAAAACTTAAGAGAAGTCTAATCATACATAGAACACATCATCTTAACAGAGGCAATATCCATGGTGTCTTCTGAGGAGACCCATGTATTTCCATCAACATTAGGAAGAGTATGATTGTTTATGTATGACTATTTCATCTCAACACCCTTAAAATATAGATGAAATAAAAATAACAGCACAAATGAGGAAACAGAGATTAATTATATCAATAAACAAGAAAATCCTCGAGATATATAAGTTCAATCAAACATACACTTTTGGTTGGTTCATGTTTTATTATGGAACTTGCATGTCACAACATGGTGCATTATTTTTATTGTTTTGCATCTCCTAATAAGATTATTTTTCCCATGGAAGAAGGCATAAAACTAATACACAGACCAGAGGGGCGTTAAAGTTTTCTATTAATAAATAAAATTGACAACAATGGCAAAATAAGTTGCAAGGTCTTACCAGTTTCGTTCAAAAGATCCTACACACCCTTGTCTCAAAGAGAATGTGTATTTTCTTATTTGCTTTGTCAGAGATTCCACCACTCCAATCAAATAGTAAAAGAAAAGAAGAACTTCAAGTACAAATTAAAACTTTAGCGAGTGCAGTATCTTCTACTTCATTTTGATCTGTGAACAATGTATCCTGCAATTTATATTTAAGATAAAGCAAGGATGGAAAATAAATACATAATTTTGATCGAATCTAAGAATATGCTCAAAATTATTTGGATACAAGTAAATGTGAGGCAATATAACAAAAGGTGACCTCTTCCGAAATGCATCTCCTTCATTCATTTCAAGCTAACTTTGCATCTGACACGGTGCTCCGTTGACTGCACTATTTTTCTACAGTAAACTATGATGAAACATCATTGGTGTTGGATTAAAGATGCTATAGATGAAAGCCTTCACTCTTAATTTCGAGAAAATTTGTGGACTCTCCGTTTTTCCAGACTTTCCTCTTCTTCTCAATTCTTCACTTCTCTCTCCTGGGCTCCTCTTCTTAGTTTACCCCTCTCAATATTCATTGTTTTAGTCTATGTGAAACTTCTAATGTAATTGCATTAAAAAAACGAATTAAGTGGATAACTATGTTGCCTTGTACAAAAGTTCATCGGATATTCCAAAATAATATGGCATTCATGAAATACAAGTACATTTACCTTCATATTGATCAGCAAAAGCAAGCATGCAACAACTATTGGTCCCTACCAAATTGACTTATTTATGCATCTAGTTTTATTGAAAGATTTGTGTTTTCACTTTTGCATGTTGAATGGTTTAAAGCAGACCTTATTGAAATATCATTTGAGTTTTATTCCCTGTAACAAATAGGTCCCAATACTGTATAGGATACCCATAATAAAGTGCCCCTGGTATTTTCGATTGACATTTTCCTCTTCTTGTATTTTCAAGACGTCTTACAAAAGCAAACAAATAAGAAAATTAAATACCAACATGGACTAGAATGTTTGACCACAGGGGCGGATCCATGTACAGCCGGGAGGCAGCTGCCCCTGGAATTGCATCAACGGTGAAAACCCATCCACCCCATCCAATAGCACCCCTTCTATTTTAAGTATTAGAGATTGTATACTGGTATCCAAGGTAGCCATTTGTCTGAAAGAAATTTGAGCACACCATATTATCCAAAATTCTTTAATGGATCTGACCTGATGGCATATTAGTACTCTTTTAACAGAGAGACTAACTGAGATCTCATGAATGTATCAAAGACAGTTTTAACGAGCTTGATCTCATAAGATATGATCCAAAGGTTGGTGTACAAAACAGGACAACACAATTTGATCCAGATCAAGTGCTAAAATCCAGGACCCTGGGCAAACAAAGATTTTAACCAGTGCCCTGCAAGAAATAACGTCTGCTCTTGCCAAATGCAAAATTTAATGCCTAAAAGAAAATAACGATTAGATAAACCTATTGTGCTAATAGCGAGCAAAAGAACTCTCATGAAATATCAAGATCTGTACTTTTTACTTCTGACGTATTCATGTCCTTTTTAAACTCTAATTGTGTGTAAAATGACAAACAATTCATGTGCCCAAGTATATATACTTAGCCTCAAGTGCATAGTTATAGCTGACAGAGAAACTCCCCGTAAAGTGCAAATCCTTTCCATATTTGACGCAGCAGTCTCTCCTAAGTGACTCATTTGTCCTTAAACACAACATAAAATTATTCATAAAAAAAAGCAAGTTAGAAATTGGTTGTCCAGCTAAGTTTTGGCTGAACCTGACATGCACCTGGTCACAATTTTATCAAAAAGAAAAGAACAGAATTAAACATCAAACAATTGAAATAATCCTTGGTACTTTCAATTCTGATCAATGACCTCACAGACACGTAGAAAGGACCGCAAACTCACAAGTCACATAGACTTGCAATTCTGATCTTTTTGAACCAATATTTGAATGAACTCAAACTTTGGACCTCACAATGAAAACTATAAGCAACAAAAACAATGTAAATCCTGTATAAACTAGGAGCAGCTTTTGACTAACCTATTTTGGAGTAGGACCAATTAAGGAAAATATCATGCAATGCATCAGAATTCAGAAGCCATGAGTGGTAACTAGTTGCAAGGATCTGCTGCCATAAAAAATCTATGGCACACTGTTGCCATAGATTTTTGTTCTTTGAATTTGCTTTTTATGGCTCCAGATTTTGACTAGAGGGGTGTGTTTTTCGTGGGTCCCATCTATCATGAAACAAAATTCTATGGTAGTTTGCTGCCATAGAAGAAAGTATGGCAGCGGATGTGAATACGCAGCAAGCCAACAACAACATGCACATTACACTGTTTTGCCCACCCAATACCCCAGTAAAAAGAAGCAGAGCTGATAGATGTGATAAGAAAACAAAAATAGTAGAGGAAAACAGTAAAACCGTAAAATAATGGAAACAAAACCAAGAAATGGATTATTTATTTGTGCCAGGTTGAGAATTTTCTGGCACGGTCAAAGACTATGTCCTCTTCAGCCTTTCTTCTCTGCAGATCAACTCTCTTGCTATTAAGCATTTAAACACCCATGAAAGATGTTAGCATCTGTAAACATCATAAAGCAGCAAATATGGTAATTAAGTAAGATAGATAACAAAAATAGACTTCATTTAATTACTTTCTTCCATAGTTTTGTTCTTCTTAGTGATTTTCATTTAAACTCCCATTTGTAAAAGTTAGAAGCAGTGCTTTCCTTGCTCCACTTTTAAGGGATTATGCTTAATTGCATATGCACCAACAAACAGTACCTCAGGTGATGTTATCCATATTCCATTCACAAACAGTAATATTGCACTCACTAGCCCAGAAAAGCAGGCCAAAGTCAAGGACATCTAGTCATGCTGATCAAATTGGAAGACCACCCAACAATTGCAAAATAAATTTGAATAAAATAAACATGAGTCGGAACTCATACATAACTTCGACCTCTCTATTTCCAGTTTCTCCAAATAAAAAAAAAGTTAAAGCCAGAATCCTTGATCATTTTTTTTTCCAAAAAAATCTCATGTAGTAGTGTGCCTGCTCCTCCTCTTGCCCTTGCAGTCATAAAACAAGCAAGCCTATGGCAGAAGGAAGGAAGTGAACTGCACTCAAATGAGTGCCCAAACTAAGTTATTCAAACTAAATATAAATTGCTAGCTCGTGCTAAACACTTTAAATACTTATTAAAAGCCATATTTGTTGCGACTACAAACCTGGTAAGCAGGTTTGCATTCAATGTCATTCAAACTATACACATATTACCAGCTTGTGCTAAAATTTAATTTTCTTAAGCAATATTTGTAGTGACTTTAAACTCGGAACACATGTTTGCATTCACACTTGGGATGCTAAGGGTAAATATGAGATAGCTTACAAGTCCAAATCTATATTAATATATACAAAGCCATAGGAAATAAACAGAATGCTTTAGAAAACAAGACTTAGTTGTAAAATGTGCATACCTTTAATTTAATACTCCAAGTTGTGTGCACAGCCAATAGTACCAAGAAGTTTATGCTAAACTCATAACTAAGGCTTAATATGTAAAATATAAAGGTAAAGACTTAATTGTAGGTGTAGATTTATTGGGCCTAGAGGTAAACCGACTTTTAATATGTCATCAGTTGAAACAACCAAAGAAATATAGCCAAATATGAGACTATCGAACCATGCAAAACTCATCAAATTAGTCATTTTCCTAGCTCACACCAAAGAAAATGGCTGTTCTTCAAAAGTCCCTCAATAAATTAGAACAAACTGAGATACACCTGATCAGAAAAAAACTGAAGTTGGAGCTGGCTTTGAGACAGACTGTCATTTCCACTGTCAATACAAAATTAAATAAGTTAGCATCAATTGGAGGAGACTTGCATTGTACCATTAATTGGCAGAATTGAATCTCTTTTTGAAACAAACAACCACTTATTTACAACCTGTAGGCTAACAAGTAAAGAATAAGAAAATGGAAGACATGTCCAGTTGCGAGATAATTTCCAGTATTTGCTTGCTTTGTTTACTTACATTTTGCTTGTTTGTTTGTTATATACCCCAATCTATCTCCAGTGAGAGAAAAATCAGATAATAAAAATAAAAAAAGATCTATACCATACTCTTCAGTTAAATGACAAGTGCAGGATACGACTGGGCATGCACACCCATTCTTGCAGCTCTGTGTCCTACAATGCAAACGGCAACATATCCTTTGTTGGTATTTGTTATAAGTTTGCAACATATCCTTTGTTGGTATTTGTTATAAGTTTAGGGACTTATTAGCGAATTGAGAATATAGAGTAATCATAGAGACTCGAGTGAATGATGTATGCTCTATATATACCCAAAGGGGTCAATTAATAAATTTGAGACTTTAGAACTATTCTCCAGTTGGTATCAAAGCCAGGTTAACCTAGGGTTTCTTACATCGAAAATCGTGCACAGCCACCAGAGCTCCGCCAGCTCCACCACAGCCCCGCCTGGCGGAGCCCCTGCAGCTCCCTGGTGGAGCCCCTGCCCAGGGGCGGCGGTCAGGCGGAGGTCGCGGTCGTGGTCGCGAGAGGAGGTGCAAACCCGACGGTAGCGAGATGATGAGGAAGAAGAGGGTGAGCGAGAAGATGATCTTTCTGCGGAGGATCGGGAGCTCTTGAGACAAGACTCCCGGTTGCTTAGGAGGAGGCGGGGAGGCACGGTGGGGATGCATCCACCTCGGGTAACATTGCTTCTTATGCTCATTCTCGCCACAGGTACTTGTAACACTCACGCTCTTGCCTCTATACCCACCATTAGATCACATTGGATCGTTGATTACGGTGCTTCTAGACATGTAACGGCACGTGCTGGGGGGAGTTCTCTTCCTATACTCACCGCACCGGTCCCCGAGAGTATTCGGACAATAGATGGCACGGCTCGGCCAAGTGGTGGGTAAGTGCTTGTGCGATGTACTAATTCTCGACTTTGTCCAATGTTTTGCATGCTCCTTCTTTCTGTGAATCTCTTATCCATCAGTGCTATTATTCTCCAACTAAAATGCGTTGTCTTTTGATATTCCCAAGGTGATCTTCCAAGAGAAGGGGACGGGCAGGAGGCTTGGGACTGGCACGTGGCATAGCGGCTTATGGTACCTGGATAGAGAGGGGATGGACTCAGCCCTTTCATCTATGGTCGAGAGATCTGGAGGAGTTGGGAGTAGTGTGGAGGACTTGCTTTTTGCTTCACCACAGGCGTATGGGTCATCCTTCTTTTAGTCTTTTGAGTCGATTGTATCCCTCTTTGGTTGAAAAGGCTAATAAAGAAATACTTGTTTGTGATGCTTGTGAGTTTGGCAAGCACACCAGGAGTTCATATGTTAGTTCTGGTAGTAGGAGCTCATGTATTTTTGAGTTGGTACATTCTGATGTATGGGGACCTTGTCCTATAACTTCTGTGAATGGATTTAGATATTTTGTGACTTTTATTGATTGTTTCTCTTGTGTGACTTGGATTTATTTGATGAAAAACAAGAATGATGTGTTTGCTTGTTTTAAAGATTTCCACAAAGGGGTTCAGACTCAATACGGGGCTGTAGTGAAAGGTTTTGAGGTCGATAATGGGACGAGTACACGAATATTGCATTCGAGAGAGTACACATCATCTCGGGAATCCAAGATCAAACCACGTGTCCATACACACCGAACGAACGAGGTTGCGAAAGGAAGAATAGACATCTCCTTGAGGTGGCAAGGTGTATGATGATCTCGATGAATATGCCAAAGTACTTGTGGGGGCAAGCGGTCTGACAAATGCGATGTTGATAAACAGGAGGCCCTCACGAGTGCTTGTAGTGGAAATCCCCGTTTGAGATGTTAAAAGGTGAGAATTGTGATATTCTTCCTTTGAAGATATTTGGTTGTGTGTGCTTCGTGCGGGGACTATAGACCGAATGTGGGCAAAGCGGATCCGAGAGCGGTCAAATGTATCTTTGTGGGATACTCGGCCACCCAAAAGGGCTATGTGTGTTGGAGCCCTGTGGAGAGGAGGTTGTTCACCAGTATGGATGTCACATTTCGAGAGCACAAACCATACTATTCCTCTCAGGTTACATCACCATTTGGAGACTCGCTCGATACAGGGGGTATGAGGCGAGAGGGGGAGAGTAGCACTGGTAGTGAGAGGATGGCGAGTGTGAGGACTGTTCCATGTCCGGTTGTGGATGTGGAGAAGTCGGCGGGTTGTGCGGAACGAGAACAAGAGGGAATAATTCGGAATTGGTGGAACTCGGACTCGGGGAGGCGAGAGTGTACACGAGGAGAAGGAAGCGAGAATGAGGGAATCGTGCCTACTGATGCCGCTTGTGCCAAGTCCCTGTCCCTGCGCTTCTCCGACTCTTGAGACACCTACACCATCCACCACGATTCGGAATACTCGGGTGATATGATTCCTCTCTCTACTCCTCCGGATCCCCTATCGATAAGGAGGACCACTCGCATCAACGCGGGAGTTCCCCGATCGATATGGTTTCCCACATAACATTGCTCGGTTGTCTCTTACTCTCACATATCACTTTCGCATGGAGCATTCATTGCATCTTTGGACATTGTCTCTTTTCCTAAGTCTTGGCGGGTTCTTGAGGAGGACCCAAAATGGAAAGTCGCCATGATTGAGGAACTTGAGGCCTTGGTGAAAAACAAAACTTGAGAGCTTGTGTCACTACCAGCAGGCAAGAAGGCGGTTGGGTGCAAGTGGGTCTTTACTGTGAAGCAAAACCCAGAGGGTCGGATTGAGCGCTACAAGGCCAGATTGGTGTCAAAGGGGTACAGTCAGACTTATGGCATCGACTATGATGAGACCTTTGCACCTGTGGCGAAGATGAGCACAGTGAGAACGCTTATTTCCTTGGCAGCGAATGGGGGTTGGAAGTTACACCAGCTCGATGTGAAGAATGCCTTCCTTCATGGTGATTTGTTGGAGGAGGTATATATGGAAGTCCCACCCGGTTTTGGCACAAAGCAGACGGAGGGGAAGGTGTGCAGACTTGTGAAATCTCTTTATGGGTTGAAGCAATCTCCTCGAGCCTAGTTTGACAGGTTTAGGAGGGCTATGGTAGGCATGGGGTATCGGCAGACCAATGCGGACCATACAATGTTCTTTAGGCGGCATGGAGTTCACATTACGATGCTTGCGGTATATGTGGACGACATGATTATCACCGGGGACGATGAGAGTGAGATTGCTCGGCTAAAGAAGAGATTGGGTAAGGAGTTTGAGGTGAAGGACTTAGGGCAGCTTAGATACTTTCTTGGGATTGAAATAGCTCATGGTGTAGAGGGGATAGTTTTATCTCAGAGGAAGTATGTGCTGGATTTGCTTACAGAGACAGGTATGCTAGGATGCAAGCCTGCGAGTGCCCCCATTGATCAAAAGGCTAAGGCGAGTCTTTGAGGCGGAGAGCCGGTTGACAAGGACGGTACTAGAGGTTAGTGGGTCGCTTGATCTATTTGAGTCACACCCGCCCAGACATTTGTTTTGCGGTGAGTGTGGTGAGTCGCTACATGCATGATCCTAGGGAGGGTCACATGAATGCCGTGTACCGGATCTTGAGGTTCTGAAGAGTGCACCGGGGAAGGGTTGATCTTCGAAAGAACGGGCATTTGAACATTGAAGGCTATTGTGATTCAGACTGGGCTAGTTGTGCCGATGATAGAAAGTCCACGTCTGGGTATTGCATGTTTGTGGGAGAAAATTTGGTTTCCTGGAAGAGCAAGAAGCAGTCGGTGGTTGCTAGGTCCACGGCAGAGGCGATGCGGGGCCATGTAGCAGAGTGTAAGCGAAATTGTTGTGGCTGAGAGATTTACTGGTGGAGCTCAAGATGGACCAAGGGGGCAAAATGAAGCTGTGGTGCGACAACAAGTCGGCCATTAGCATTGCCAATAACCCCGTGCAACATGATCGGACCAAGCACGTGGAGATCGACAGGTTCTTCATCAAAGAGAAATTGGACAACGGATTACTTGAGTTGGGATATGTAGCTACTAGTGAGCAAGTAGCTGACTGTCTCACCAAAGGACTTAGTTCGTTGGATTTGTCAAGGTTTTGTGACAAGATGGGTTATTTGTTATAAGTTTAGGGACTTATTAGCGAATTGAGAATATAGAGTAATCATAGGGACTCGAGTGAATGATGTATGCTCTATATATACCCAAAGGGGTCAATTAATAAATTTGAGACTTTAGAACTATTCTCCAGTTTCTTATACATCACAAAGTAAGAACCCTATAGGAAAATAGAAACAAATTGATATTTTAAAATTTTCAGTTTGCTTTAGATGTCATTTGTTTAAGATTCATAAAACCAATTGGTGCTAAGGTTTTACAACTTCTATGCTGCACAACCAGCTTAAATAGACCAGTATGCAAGTCTGCTGAATTTGTCTGATTCATACAACCTTCCACTTAAAGTCTGACATTGGCTAAACCAACCAAGGAACAATAAAAAAAGATAATGTGAAAGAAAGTACAAGAGATACCAGGAGCATAACCTCAGCAACAGAACTACATGAGAGAGAAGGAAATGAGTTAGATGAGCTCGTTCATCAAGTCGAGATCTCCACAAAGGCAGCCTCCTAAAATTCTCATGATTTATTTTATGCCTTCATTCTCTTTTCCGAGCTCTACACACATATACATAAGGAACCCCCCAAAAATATTGAATTACGGAAGAGAAATTAAGAAGAGGCTCATCCTTTATTGATTTCAAATACCGCCCATCAAACAAATATAAGCTACACCATAGTGACTGCCCCTGCCCATATACTAAAACCCACGGCCGAGTCACCACCTCAGTGCTCCTGCCAACACAAAGATTTAATAGTCAAAAGAAAAGAAGATTAGATAAACCATTTGCAATAATAATGAGAAAGCATAACTCTTCTGATTATATAACTAGATCTTTCATTTATTCTGGTTATATTAGTTTGTGTTGAACTCTAATAGCATCTTCAGCCTAAAGATCAACGACACGTGTTAAACCTTTGTGATGTATATTTTATATCTTGAAGCATAACTCTTCTGATTATATAACTAGATCTTTCATTTATTCTGGTTATATTAGTTTGTTTTGAACTCTAATAGCATCTCCAGCCTAAAGATCAACAACCCTTGGGTAATTGAAAGTGATCATCACAAGTGTTAAACCTTTGTGATGTATATTTTACATCTTGAAGCCCATTGAGTACCAAAAGAACAGAAGCTTAAAACTGAAGGACATCTTCAGCATTCACGCGTGTGCACAAAAATCTACAGAAAAAAAATATTTAGAAATCAAATAAGTGGAGGCCTACCTGAAATTTTGGGATTTGGAAATGATTCTTGAAGTCCTTAAAATCACCGTTCAAAATACTAGGTTGACTCAAGATAGTAGGCACCATGCAAAAATAAACAGACCAAACCAAACAAACAAAAACAAGATAACAAAGGGGTACCTATAAATCGAGATTTGGAGGTAGTCCTTGTTGTTATTTTCTATCCATGCAAAGATAAAGAATTGGGCATAAATGATGCAAAGGACTAGAAAGGGCAGAATACCAATAATTATCTGAAACGTGATTTCCACAGGCTCCTTTTATTCTTCACTATCAATAACAAGTATACAACAACAATTTAGGGAGAAATAGAAGAAAGGTCCGGAAAGAACTATTACTAGCAAATGCCTCTATCTGGCTTGTTTTGCTGTCACAAGTCACAACCAGTACCTTCTGCTAATTTAATTTTAAAAGTAACAGTTCAAAAAGGAGATTTTCTGTATGCATCTATCTGAATTATTGTTAAAGCATGGACATGACGGTTCAACAAGCCAATAGAAACTCATAATAAGGCCATTTTTCTTTTCTTTTTTTCTTCATTTCCAATAGATGCAGAATTTGGCAAACTTGGATAGACAGAGATGGACAAGTAGATGAACAGAAAGCATTGTAGTAAAACAAGTTAAAAGAGCAACGCAATGTAGCTATTTATTCTAAAATTATTGAACTGCCCAACTTACTATAAATATTGCAATTTATCTTGTCAAGTCATCCTGGATCCACCTCATTTCTCCTCACAACTACAGAAGGGGGAAAAAATAAGTGGATTAAAAATAATGTAAACATCAACTTGAGCTCTAAAGAGTTGGAGACAGATATTCATACATGCTGATAAAAACAACCATCCACAAACTCCAAGCAGTTTTGAAAGGACGGATGTTTCAGCATCGCAAGCCCTTGTCCGTATTACTCCAATCATCATCCATGATTCCAAATGAAAGCAAGAAAGGAAGGTATGTTATTGTTTAAAGAGATTAAAAATGAAGTTTGAGGTGTGCTAATGTGAATGAAAAATGATTAGTGTCAACCATATCCTGACTAGTCATTGCAAACCTTCTTTTTTTTTTTGAAGCAAATGTATAAAGAAGTTCTATTTGGTTTCAAGTGTCAATGGATGGAACAAAAAAAATAGTAGCAAAATGAATCATGAGATAACTAACTTTATCATGTAATCCATAAACGTTCATTTCTTCGAACGAAGCCCAATTGTGTGTTTACCATTTTACAACACTATGAAATCTATATAAGCCAAGCACGATTGTTTACCATTTTAGAATAACCAGGAAAATCATGCAGTTCATCAGATGCCATGAGAACCATCATGAAATTTGATTGAAATGGAGCAGCGAACAATTGACCTTTCCACACAGTTTAGCCCATACATCACTCCCTGATCAAAATGCATAATGTGTAGGTCTGACAAAAAAATTTAAATAAAATAGTAAGAAAACAAGAGAAAAACTGCAAATGATGGAACTAAATCAAGAATCATTGATACTCGTGCCAGTCGAAAACCTTCTTCCAAGGTCTTTAGTTGTTATGCTATCCGCTGCCTCTCTGCAGCTCATGATCTTTTCGCTCCACATCAGCTCCAGGAAAAAGAAAATGATCATTACACATATGCCATCTCCTGGAAAAATATCGATCAAACACAATGCTCTAACCTGGCAAACCTACTTCAGTTGTTTCCACGTGTCTTGATAAAGTTGTGGCCTATTTGTGGTTTATGAATTAATGAATTCAACATTTGAGAAAGATCTGTGAAAAATATTGACAGGGCTTGCTTCAGAACAATGAGCATGTCTCCTTGCAAGAATGATAATTAGTTATAAGTATTGGACCAACATGGGCACTGCCTGTTAACTAGTTGTAACTTGTAACTATTTTCATGCTGTTACCTGTGTTAACAAACTGTGCCATTTTGAAAGTTCAATATCTAATGACCAGCTAATGATGTGTGCCAGAAATTGAAAAAAAGTCTTGCACATATAAAATTCTCTGATTACCTGACATTAAAACAAATGCACGCTCCAAGCAGTCTTTAATGGACAGATCTTTCATCACTGCTCTGAAATACCATCTGTTCCTTGCCTTGGTATCCTTAAAAGAAAGTATAAACATCAAATGAAGCTTGAAGTGTATGGAAATTAGAAGAAAATTTTGGAAAAGATATATATGATTGAGTACAAGAAAGAAATGAAATGTATATCCTTCAGGCCCTGTCTTCTTGCTTGGTATCTCTGAGGTGATCTCACTCCAGCACCTGGTTTAATAAACAGGATAGAAACAAATTACCGCAGTTACATATGAAAGCTGGTACCAGATTTACAAAGGAACGAAACAACTTCCTAATTTTGCTGAGCTCTGGCCTTTTTATGTCTACGTGGCAAGATCCCTCTGCTTCACCTTGAATAAAACACAATGTCGTTATAATTATAAGATAGCAACGAAAAACTAGGGTTTTACAGTTACAATAGTGAAAATAACAAGCTACTAAAAAAGTGAAGTATAATACCCACCTGACGAGATCAGATATAGCAGTGTGATGATAGGGCGCGGTGTTTTTGAGAAATCGAGTGGGCGTGAGCAACGGGAAGTGGATGAAATAAGCGGAGGTGGTCGGGGAAAATGGAGAGTTAGCTGGAGCAAGGAACGGAGAGAGAAACGGCTTTGTGCCATGAAAAGAAGCAGCGGAAGAGCTCGCTCTTGGCTGGAGAAAGAAGTGACGGAGGAGCGAACGATGAAATAGGCGGAGAGTTGGGCGGAGCGAGGGAAGGAGAGAGAAACAGATCTGTGGCCGGAGAAAGGAGCGCGATAGAGGAGAAGCTCTTGGAATTGTTGGATGAAGGATTCTTGTTCCACACGCCTCTTATGACTTAATTAATCCCAGATTTCCAGTGCATCGTTAATTAATGAAAGAGATCCTCAAGCGCTTTTATTACCGTTCGTTACACTAAATAATCATCCGATTCGCTTTTTGTTTGTTTCCGACAATGTTTGTATTTGAAAAGATTTAGGAGCATCCAAAGATTCGATTCTGTTGAATGTAAGTAATACACGACCGTCTCGCAATAAGGTCAAGGATATAACAAAATATCAGAGAATTTCATAGAAGAATTTATTATTATATTCTAATTCTTCTGATAAAATTTAGAGATGACAGAGAATCTTGATGCATTTAATTAAATTATCGTTTTAATATTAGAAGTCAAGATTGAAAAGACTTCCCTTAACACATAAGCCCCGATATAACCAACTTTCTCAACACAATTAATAATCCAACAAAATAAGTATGCTTAAATTATCTATTTAAAACATTGAAAACCAGCAATGCGAAGAAAATATTGAAAACTGAACAAGTTTCATTTTAATATTTCTCATTGATTATTTTTTTAGCAATGGCGACTTCTCCTTGATTTATTAAATGCTGAGGAAGTAAGAAACGAATAAAGAAAGAGATCGAAGACATGCTTTATACGTACAAAATAAAAAAGTTCAAGTTAGAACTAAATTTTATAATAGACGAGAAAAATCACAACGACCGAAAAAATACATATATTAGTAAATAATTCATATTAGAAAAGAAGAAAAAACACATGTGAAAAACAATAAATAGACAGTAGATTTATTAAAATAAAAAATAACATGAATTGACAACCAATTGTACAGTAAAATAACTGAATGGAGAATCAAGATTCGAAGCTAATTCGAGAAGATATTGTAGCGAGAGGATAAAAATGGCGGCGACTTGGGATGAGCGAACACAGACATGATTTGGAAAGGAGATTTATGAGAAAGAAAATAACAAAATTTCGATGACGTTAAAGATAAATCAATTATCTGCCAATAATGGTAATAAATGGAAGGGCAGATGCAGCGACGATGAGACAGGGGAGCCGTGATAAAAAAAAAATGATCAAGATATTAAAGAGAGCAAAATCAGCAGAGAAAAGATTGATACAAGGCATACAGAGCAAAATATAAATCATAGAACACATCATTCAAAATATCTGTGTATTTTAGTGATTTTATGTGTTGATATAAAACTACTCATGATGCAAAATTCTTATAAACTCACATATTATTTTAAATATTTGTGTTAATCTTTCAACACTATTTGTGTCATAATAATTTCAGAGTGTAATGATTATAATATAAATGAATACGGGCACATTTCAATTTTTTTTACATTTTAATGATTTTATTTGCTAAAATGAGGTCATAAATAATATATAATTCGAATAAACTAACAAAAAAAACTACTATTTTTAATGTGTTCACATTCATTTTTGTGCACAATTCGTATAATAACTGATCGAGCACACAATGATTATAGTATAAATCTATAAAATATATTATTTAAAATATTTGTGTATTTTTTTATGTTTTTATGTATTGAAATGAAACTATAAATGAGACAAAACTCTTATCAACTGAAATACTATTTTAATATGTTTGTGTTAATCATTCAATATTATTCATGTCATAGAGGTTCGAGAACACAATAATTATAACATAAATGAATAAATAACATAATTCAAAATAAGTTTGTACATTTTAATATTTTTATGTATAGAAATGAGACTACAAATAATGAAAAACTTGAATAAACTAATAGAAGTATAATTTTTAATGTATTTATACATATTTTGTGCTCTCTTCAAATCATAAAAGCTCGAGCACATAAGATTATAATATAAACTTATAGAAGACATCGTTCAAAATATCTCGGTGTATTTTGGTGATTTTATGTGTTGATATGAAGTCACACATGATGCAAAAATTTTATAAACTAATAGAAGAAATATATTATTTAATATATTTATATTCATGTTTGTTTGCAATTCGTGTCCTAACAGCTCAAGCACACAATAATTATAATATAAATAAATAGAATACATCATTCAAAATAAACTCAGTGTATTATAGTGATTTGTAGAAATGAGGTCTCAACGATTATAGTATAAATTCATAGAATACATCATTTAGAACATTTGTGTATATTTTGATGATTATATGTGTTAAAATGAGACTACAAATGAAATAAAACTCTTATAAAGTGAAGTACTATTTTAATGCATTTGTATTAAAATTCAATGCTATTTGTCTCATAAATGTTTGAGATCACAATTATTATAACATAAATAATGTGAGACATCATTCAAAATAAATTTGTGCATTTTGATGATTTTATGTATAGAAATGAGTTACAAATAATAAAAAAAACTTCAATAAACTTACAAAAAAAGCATAATTTTTAATGCATTTATATTCATTTTTGTGCATTATTCATATCATTACGGATCGAGCACACAATAATTATAATATAAACCTATAGAAGACATCATTTAAAATATTTTTATGTATTTTGATGATTTTATATGTTAAAAAATGACATTACAAATGACATAAAAATCTAATAAACTGAAATACTATTTTTTAGCATTTCAGTTAATCTTTCAATATTATTCACGTCATAATGATTCAAGAGCATAAGTATTAATATAAATGAATACGGGATATCACTCAACATAATTTGGTGCATTTTTGTGATTTTAGTTGCTGAAATGATTCTATAAATAATACAAAACTCGAATAAACTAACAGAAAAACTACCATTTTAAATGCATTTGCATTCATTTTTGTCCAAAATTAGTATAATAATGATCCAAGCACACAAAGATCATAATATAAACCTAAAGAAGACATCATTCAAAACAACTCAGTGTATTTTGATAATTTTATGTGTAGAAATGAGGTTTTAAATGATATAAAAGTCGAATAAACTAAAATATTATTTTAATGTATTTGTGTTAATCTTACAATGTCATTCATGTTATAAAGGTTGGATAATACAATGATTATAATATAACCAATAGGGAACATCAATACAAATGTCATTGTATATTTTGATAATTTTATGTGTTGAAATGAGGCAATAAATGATATAAAACTCGAGTAAACTAAGGAAAGAAATATCATTTTTAATGTTTTCATACTCATTTTTGTGCGTAATTCATATCATAACGACTTGAACACGCAAAAATTATAATGTAAACCATAGAGTAGATCATTCAAAATATATCTCTGTATTTTGATGATTTTATGTGCTAAAATGAGACTACAAATGATACAAAATTTTATAAATTGAAATACTATTGTAACATATTTGTGTTAATCACTCAATGCTATGTGTGTCATAAAGGTTTGTGAACCTAATGATTATAAAATAAAATAATATCGGACATCATTCAAAATAATTTTATGTATTTTGATGATTATATGTGTAGAAATGAGGCTACAAATGATGAAAAACTTGAATAAATGATGTGTATTTTGCTAAGCTAATAAATATCATAATTTATACTCAATTTCAATTGCGAGCGCACAGCCTAGTCAAGTAGTAGTCGGGGTGTCGAACCACAAGGACAGGGGTGAATTACCGGTTATCGTAAGTTTTACTAATCTAGATAATCGAATGAGAGTTTTGTATTAAACTAAGAGTGCGTAAATTTAACAACGACGACTGAAAAGTTTATCAAATAGAGGATTCTAGATGCTTTCGGCTCCACTCTCATTCGTTTGGTCAATTCACTCTATTTGATCTTTTAATATGTTATAGTGTTTGTCGGGGATTCAATCTCAGATTTTAGTACCAAATTTATACTTTCATGGCTTGATACTGTATCTAAACAATTCAGGTTTCACGGTTAAATACCTCACCTTACAAGTCTAAGCCCATTAAGATTGGTGAATCACTTTGGAATAACCTCGATTTTGTACTTCGCCTTTCGGTACCTCACACAAACTTAAATCAAGCATTGTCCTCAATGCGTGATATAATAAGAAGAAAGAAAAGAAATGTATAAAGAACTTACGATTGAAGAAGACAATAGAGGCGGGCGGGGTTGAGGCGGGTGCCTCAATCACTAGATGGGGGCTAAGGTTTGAAGAGAGAGAGAGAGAATGGCTCAATCCCTCCTTACTTGGTCTTTTTCGTCCACAACAAACCCACTTTTTCTCCACCTTGAGAGCACTCAGCCAGTCAGTTTCACATATCATTTGTAATCTTTTATGCGTTATCTGAAAGCCCTTATCTTTTGCCCTACCAGTGCTCACTGAGTCATCGTGCTTTATAACTATTTTTCTCGATTCTTCCTTCATAATCTCATTGTATTTCTCCTCTGTCAGGGGATTAAAGACTTCAACCCTACAATAAGAATCATTAAAAAGAGTATTATCATTAATTTTTATTGCATTAAATTCCACATTCTCCTTTCCAAAATTTAAAGAAAATTTTTCCACATTTAACATTAATTTTTGCACCAGCTGTGATTAGGAAGGGACGACCTAAAATAATTGGTATATAAGGATCTTCCTTCATATCACAAACAATAAAATCAATTGGAATGAATAACTTTCCGATTTGGATGAGAACGCCCTCTAGAATTTCAATGGGGAGCCTAACAGATCTATCTGCCATTTGCAATGAGATATTAGTCTGTTTCAAGTCTCCAATTCCCAACCTTTCGAAAACTGGTCTTGGCATAAGATTAAAACTTGCTCCTAAGTCACATAATATATTTTTAAATTTGATATTTCCTAAGGAACAAGGTATGATAAAACTCCCAGGGTCCTTAAGTTTTGGAGATAAGTTGTTCAAAATTATCATTTCAACCTCTTTAAGTCCCTTATTTTTGGATATAATTTCATTTAAGCATTTGGCATAAGCAGGCATTTGAGTGATGACTTCGATAAATGGTACAGTTAAGTTCAGTTTTCTTATCCACTCCCCAACTTTATCAAATTGCTGAAATAAATCGGATTTTACCAATCTTTGAGGAAAATGAACAAACCTGAGTAGAGGAACGTACATGGGTACGTCCTCCTTTATCTGTTTTTGAGAATCTGAGATTTCTCGTGTCATTGCTTGCTCGGTTTCATTCTCTTATGGTTTTGTTTTTCCTTCTTCCCATTCATTTCTCGAGAAGACGACCTTCACATGCTCCATTTGCATGTCTTGTTATGGTGTAGGAGGTGTTGCCAGTTGCGTCACTTGAGTTTCAAGTATTTTTCCTTGAGTAGTAAGAAGATCAATTTTCATACTCAAGTCTTTGATTTGGTCAGCTACCTGTTGATTGATCCTCCTCTGATCTTGCATAAACTCCTCTTGTCTACACATAATCCTCTCCATCATTTGCTCCATATTAGACTTCTGTGGAGCACCTTGGTCAAATTATCTCTGCTCGTATCCCTAAATTGGTCAATTTTGATTAGGATGCTAGTTCGGGTTTTGAGGTTGATTGTCCTGGTTGAAATTTAGGTGATTTCTCCATCTAGGATTGTAGGTGTTTGAGTAAGGGTTGTTGTGCGGTCTGAAATTATTGTTGAATGCATTGACTTACTCCGCATCCCCCTCAACAGATCTTCCCCAATTATAATTTATGGCCAAGTGGTCACCTCCACCACAAATAGCATAAGTAAGTGATTGATGTACCACTGAAATATTTTGGTTGGTCAAGCGGTCTATGCTATTTTGCATCACCTCCATTTGCTGCTGCTAATTTGGTTGAAATGTCCATCTTAATCACACCTGGTGCACCTCGAACGGGTAATCTCATCGAGCTCCATTGTTGCTGCCCTAATGTCATCTTATCAATCAATTTATAGGCATCCCAGACGCTCATATTCATCAAATTACCTCATATTGCTGCATCAATGGTTAGTTTAGAGGACTGCTCAAGTCCTTCATAGAAAATCTGAAGTATGAACCACTTTTCGAGTCCGTGGTGCGGGCAAAGACGTAGCAGCTCTTGGTATCTATCTCATACCTCATTGAGGGATTCTCCTCATCTTTGCCTGAAATTTATAATTTGAGCATAAATGACAGTAATTTTAGATGGAGGAAAATACTTAGAAAGAAAAATATCAAACATTTGGGCCTATGTTCTTATTGTACCAATATCTAATGACCTTAGCCAATTTCTAACTTTATCTCCTAAAGAAAAAAAAGAAATGCTCTAAGTTTAATGGCTTCGGGTTCAACACCATTAATTTTAACCGTATTACATAATTCTTCAAACATGGTCAAATATTGGTTTGGGTCTTCATGGGCTAAACCGTTGAACATGTGTTGAGAGAGCATGTTCAAGAGAGCGGATTTCAGCTCAAAGTTGTTTACTGCTACATTAGGCACCATGCTACATTGGGGCAGTAAAGTCCTTCAAGGGACGGTTCTCATCATTCTCCGTCATTTAGGTTGCTTCTTCGGTGGCGGAATGAATAAGCGATTGTTCAAGCGGAGAAGTTCTTCTTAGTTCTACGTCTGTACACCAAGAGACCTGATTGCCCGGCTAGATCGAGTCCTGAAAGAGCAATCAAACAAGTAGATCACATAAAATAAAAGAAAATAAGAGAGATAAAAATAAAAATATCTAGTCTCAGTTACTAAAGGTTGAACCAATATTCACACCGTTGTCCCCGACAACGACGCCAAAAAACATGATGTGTATTTTGCTAAGTTAATAAATACCCTAATTTATATTCAATTCCAGCCGCAAGCGCACAACCTAGTCAAGTAGTAGTCGGGGTATCGAACCACAATGATATGAGTGAATTACCGGTTCTCGTAAGTTTCACTAATTTAGACAATCAAATGAGAGTTTCGTATTAAACTAAGAGTGCATAAATCTAACAACGATGACTGAAAAGTTTATCAAATAGAGGATTTTAGGGGCTTTCGGCTCCACTCTCACTCATTTGGTTAATTCACTATATTTGATCTTTTAATATATTTTAGTGTTTGTCGGAGATTCAATCTCAGATTTTATGTGTTGAAATGAAACTACAAATGATACAAAACTCTTATAAATCGAAATACTATTTTAATGCATTTGCGTTAATCATTCAATTCTATTTATGTCATAAATATTTGAGAACACAATGATTATAGTCTAAATAAATAGAGGATATTATTCAAAATATGTTTGTTGATTTTGTTGATTTTGTTGTAGAAATGATGCTACAAATGATGATAAACATGAATAAACTAACCGAAAAAGTATAGTTTTTAATGCATTTGTATTCTTGTTTGTCCACAGTTCATGTCATAACGGCTTGAGCATGCAACAATTATAGTATTAACCCACAAAATATATTATTAAAACAATCCCTATATATTTTAGTGATTTTATATGTTAAAATAAGGTCTCAAATGATATAAAATTCGAATAAACTGAAAGACTGCTTTAGTACATTTGTATTAATCTTTTAATACCATTCATATTATAAAGGCTCGATGACACAATAAATATAAAATAAATCAATAGAGAATATCATTAAAAATATATTTATGTATTTTAATGATTTTATATGATGAAAATGAGACTATAAATGACACAAATTCGAATAAACTAACGAAAGAAGTACCATTAATGCATTTATATTCATATATAGGTGCGTAATCCATATCATAACAACTCAAGCACGTAAAGATATATAAATTGATAGAAGATAATATTCAAAATATTTATGTGTATTTTGATAATTTTATGTATTGAAATGACACTATAAATGATATAAAACTCTTATAACTGAAATAATATTTATAGAATTTGTGTTAATCTTTTAATGTTATTTGTGTCATAAAGATTCAAGAGCATAATAATTATAATATAAAAGACATCTCACAAAAAATATTCTTTTTGGTGATTTTGTTTGCTGAAATAAGGTTACAAATGATACAAAACTAGAATAAACAAACGGAAGACATGTACATTTTAATGCATTTGTATTTAAATTTGTGTGTAATTCGTATAATAACGGCTTGAGCACTCAATGTTTGTAATATAAACACATAGAGGACATCATTCAAAATATTCCTGCATATTTTGGTAATTTTATGTGCTGAAATATGGCTATAAATGACACAAATCTCTAATAAAGTGATGTACCATTTTAAAACATTTGTGTTAATCTTTAAATGTTATTCGTATCATAAAGATTTTAGAGCATAATGATTATGATATAAATGAATAGAGAACATCATTCAAAATAATTTTAAACATTTTGATGATTTTATTTGCTATAATGATATCATAAATAATACAAACTAACGAAAAAACTACCATTTTTAATGTGTCCGCATTCATTTTTATGCACAATATGTATAATAACTGCTCGAGCAAGCAATGATTATAGTATAAACCTATAGAATATATTATTTAAAATATTTGCATATATTTTGATAATTTTATGTATTAAAATAAGACTATAAATGAAATAAAACTCTTATAAACTAAAATACTATTTTAATGTATTTGTGTTAACATTTAATGTTTTTGCTTTAATTTCTGTGTGCAATTTATATCATAATGGTTTAAGTACACAAAAATTATAATATAAACCATAAAAGAGATCTTTTAAAATATCTCTATGTATTTTGATGATTTTATGTATTAAAATGAGACTATAAATGATAAGAAACTCTTATAAACTGAGATTCTTTTATAATGGATTGTGCTAATTTTTTAATGATATTCGTGTCATAAAGGTTTGAAAATATAATAATAATAACATAAATAAATATTAGATATTATTTAAAATAATTATTTCCATTTTTTTATGTGTTAAAATGAAGATATAAATGATAAATTTTTTGAATAAACTAGCTGATAGAGTATAATTTTCAATGCATTTATATTCATGTCTGTCAATTCTTTTACTAACTGCTTGAGTACACAACGATTATAATATAAACCCGTAAAATATATCTTTTAAAATGATTGTGTATATTTTAGTGATTTTATGTCTCCAAATGATAAAAAACTCAAATAAACTGAAATATTATTTTAATGAATTTGTGTTAATTTTTAAATATCATTCATGTTATAAAAGCTCAGTAACACAATTATATTATAAGCCAATAGGGGACATCATTCAAAATGTCTTTGTGTATTTTGATGATTTTATATGTTAGAATGAGACTATAAATGATATAAAATTTGAATAAACTAATGAAAGAAGTACCATTTTTAATGTATTTATATTCATTTTTATATGTAATTCATATCATAACGGCTCAAACACGCAAATGTTATAATATAAACTCATAGAAGACCACATTCAAAATATTTCTACGTGATTTGGTAATTTTATGTGTTGAAATGAGAATATAAATGATATAAAGCTCAAATAAACTAACGAAATAAGTACTATTTTTTATGTATTTATATTTATTTTTGTGCACAAGTCATATTATAATGGCTCAAGCAAGAAAAGATTATTATATAAATTCATACAATACATCATTCAAAATATCTCTTTATATTTTTGTGATTTTTATGTGTTGAAATGAGATTATAAATGATATAAAAATCAAATAAATTAACGGAAGAAATATTATTTTTAGTGTATTTATATTCATATTTATATGTAACTCATATCATAATGGGCATCATTCAAAATAATTTTGTGTATTTTGATAATTATGTGTCGATATGAGGCTATAAATGATGCATAGCACAAATACACTAATAAACGATATACTATTTTTAATGCAGCGATGAGATTATTCACCTTTAGAAGACATCATTGAGATTAATTTTGTTCCTTTTGATGCTATTTTATGTATATACGAGGATAAATATTTTATAAACTCAAACAGACTAACTGAAATATAGTTTTAATTAATGTTTCTTATTTTTTTGCACAATTCATGTCATAAAAAAATTTAGATTACATGGATAAAATTATAAATTAATAAAAGATATCATTCATACTAACTTTATGTGTTTGATGATATTATGTCCATAAATGAGAGTATAAATATTTAAGTTCAAATAAACTTACTGAAAATGTTATTTTAATGTATTTATTTTCATTTTTGCGCAAAACTTATATCAATTTTTTTGAGCTTGTAGAGATACGATTATAAAATAATAGAATGTTTTTTTTGAAATAATATTATGTCATTTGATGATGTTATTCGTATAAATGAGGAAATAAGTGTTAAAACTCAAGTAGACAAAATGTAATGTTATTTTAACTCCCTCACAATTCTATTTGTTGAAATTAGACTATGAACAAGGGCAATCACGATTTGGGTTGGTAAAAAAACTCTTAGCTCGTGGCTCGCTCTGGATCAACTCATTACTGGCTTGCTCGTTAATGGCTTGCTCGGGATCGAGCCGGCTCATTAAGCTCGTTAAGTTAATGAGCCGAGCTTGAGCTTAGGCCAGCTCAGATCGTTAAACTCGTTTGACTCGTTAAACTATTAATATTTAATATTTGTATATTTTTATTATGAACTTTAGTAATAGTAAATAGTTTATAGTATGATATGTACTTAAATTATTATATCAAATTGTGTGAAATATTTTATAATTAGATATATTAATAATTTTTATATAAATTTTAATATAAAATATCATAAAAAAATATTATTAACTATTAAATTAACCTTAACAAGCCTTAATGAGTCAGCTTGATTAGCTCCTTAACTTAACGAACTGATTTTAAGTCAAAATTTTTGACTCGAAGGTAATTAGCGAGCGAGCCAACTCGGCTCAACTCGTTAAACTAATGAACCGAACACGAGCTTGACCCAGCTCGGCTTGGCTCGACTCGGCTCATTTACAGCCCTAGTCACGATGGTGTTATTTGGGTTTACTCTACAGTTACTAGATGCAGTAGTTCATCTGTGAAGTACTCTACACGATTTGAATTTGAGAAGGAATTTAAGAACGAGATGGATGAGATCATAGGACCTGACTCTTCATTTTATGGAATTTTGAAAATTTACTGTATTTTTATTTCCATTTCACGATTTAATTGAATATAATGCATACATATTACATGCACGAACATCACGTGATTGTTTAAAATAGATATATAAGTATAGTTCATGGAAATATAGTAAATAAATACATCAAAGTAATCTTTAAATATGTGTGTACGTTGTTATTCCAAAAACTAAATATATGCACAATGAATTTACGAAAAAATATTAAAACTATTTCAAAAAATATACAAAGAAATATAAATTAAAAGTGATGTCATGGTAAGTGACATAAATTAGTTTTGGAACGACAGTCAAGTTGTAAGGTAAAAAAAAATATACTCGAAATTCAGTAAATTATTATTTTGTTCCAAAATAAATATTTATTTGTTCTTATATCAATTTTTTTTCTTTTCTGTTAATTTGACAAATCACGTTTTCCCTCTCTCTGATAACACCAAGGTGTGATTAGATCTGATTGATAAAGAGTTATTCATCTGAAGATAAAAAACAAAGCCCTCATAAAAATTCAACCTTGTAGTGGCAGGTTGAATTTTGTCATGTTACAAATTTACATTATAAATGGGTTCTACATTCTAAAAACAATCATGGCTAGTGCGCAACAACTTGATAATTGATTGAGTTTGTGTTTATGACAATAAAGCAATTAATCTTAAATTAAAAAAAACATTCCAGTTTATTTTTGGGAAGGGACCACTTGACAATGGATTTTTAAATAAAAAAACTTACAAATAGAAAAGAATTATAGATATGTTATTTTACTTACAGATTGATGATATTCAAATTTTATGCAATTTCATTAGCATTTGATAGTCCATCAAAGATCGTTAAATTGGAACAATTATAAATTATATAACATTTTGATGATTTTTCATCGACTATCAAACGATAATGAAATTGAATGAAATTTAAATCACTATTAAGTAGAAAAATATATTTATGAGATTTTTTTCATATTTATTTATCATTATCAAGATTGTGAAGATGACCCAACTTTAAGGGATTCCTTCCCTTTTTTCCCACTTACATTAGCAATTTATCCGGACCCACTTATACCACCAAATATTAGCTTTAAATGAAAAAATGGTCCGTGCCTAGTCAATATGTTTGTATGGTTCACAGATAGTGAATGGCTGCTATTTTTGAAATAAGAATAACAATGATGTATTCAAATACAATTATGTTATTTCGGGACAATGAAAATAACTATTATTTTGCTATTATGTGAAGAAGATAAAATAACTGTTATTCTTCTCAACTCTTCATTACTATTTCAAACATATAATCTAAATAATATTTATACCATTCAGAATAGCATCATTTTGTTACTATCCTCGCACCAACTTAAAAATCACTATTTTTTATTATCTTCATTTATTATTCTCAATTCCTTTATTTTTACACTATTCTTTGCATGATCCAAATATACCCAAATTTAACAATTAATTCTGAAATACGGAAAGTTGCGTACAAACGGGATTTCATACGGTGGATATATTAGGAACTATATGAAATAGACACTAGACAAAAGCTTCAATACTATCATTGAGCTTATCATGCCAAAGGAGATCCTTAACTAGGAAAAAAAATTCGTTCCCACCTGTAAGATTTTATTTGGGAAATGCGGAGTTGATGATGCAACGAGTAACCACTTCACACACAACTTATGAATATGAGTTGGGAAAGCACGAAATGAAAAACTGATCGCCTGGATAAAAATGCATCACAAAAATCATATAATCAAGAGACAAATCACAACACTGCCGGTCCGAAGTAGAGATTGTTCACTCATCTTCTCAACCATTGGATTAAGATGTTACTTTGAGATTTTCCTATGTTCGGGATTAATACTATCAACTATTCATTTATTGTCGTGCAAATGAAAAAAAATGAATAAAACCATCAATGTTACATGGAACCCCCAACTATTAATTTTTACGAGATAAAAAGAACTTGTTAGTAAATTAAATTGTTAATAGTCATTATTATACTTAATATTTATTTTAACATTGTAGGCTCTTTTTTAATATTTTTACAACTTTTAAATCATTTCAAAGTCCCGTATTGGAAAATAAAAAATAAAAAATAAATTTATATATTAGGTCTAACATTCTCACCCCAAATCATGTGATATTAAAATTTTAAATAAAAAATTATTTTAACAATTGAAATTAGAGAAACTTTATGGTTTGATTGTCATAAAATATAAGATGCATTTTTATTAACTTATAGGTGAGATTATTATCTAATTATTTCATATTTTTCATTTCAGTTATCACTTTATTATATATAAACTCATTAAAGTACAAAGTGTTGAATAGATTTTGAAAAACTTAATGATCCTCATATGTATAACAATATACAATAAAAGGTAATTTTGGTATTTACCATTTTTTTTTGAAAAAGAGGCAAAACTTGTGTTCCTTTATATATTTTTTTCTTTTGTAACCAGTCTTGTGAGTGCCGCCAACATTAATGATTTCTTTAAATACATTAGCATATTAGAAACTAAATTCATCCGATGGTTGAGGAAGTGAGTGAACAATCTAATTATCCACTCATGAGTGCAGTCACTCTGCTCTCGATATTAGAGCTAATAAAACAACACAACGGGACTAAGAAAAATAAATCAATCAATAAGAGTTGGATACATGTAATCAAAATTAAAAAATTGAAAACAATTCCAAGTATGATGAAATAGCTAAGATATTTAAAAGTTATCAATCTAAAAGAATAGCATTAGAGTTAACTAGAGTTGTTTGGTCTCAATCTTGTCTCTTGTGGAAAAAAATATTTTGAGTTTTAAGAGGGACACAAATTTTGGACTGTTTGGTGTACGAATTTGGATGAAAAAAGTTGAAATTATATAGGAGATGTAACACTATCTAATTGCTGTTTTGAAAAATAATGTTTGTGTGTTCACACTGTGTAATACTTATTTTTTTAAAAACTTCAATCAAATTGGATTCAGTACTAGCTATTCATAACTACAGTCAATAGCTAAATATAAACTTCTTCCAACTAAATTTGGTATTGAACCCAAAAATGCATTAGCATACTATGAAATGTGTTAAGACACCCACCTAGAACATCAACATAAGACGCATAAAAGTTTCCTACAATATAAAAAACATAAAAGTCACCTACAACATCATTTTAAAAATCAATACTTATCTTTATTACAACAACACGAAAAACGCTTCAATAATAAATCATTAATTAAGTATAAATTAGTTACCTAGGCGAAAAGAGATTCCCTTTCTCATAATCAACAACAGCCCACACAATCTCTTGAGGCGATTGTCATCATGTAGCCCATAGATTGTCATCTTAGCCTCTTTGATTTTTCTGATTTGTTCTAAAATTTTAATTTTCTTCCAATGTCTTATTAATAATTAATATATAATATCACAATTAGAACTTATCCTTTAATTTTTAATTTCTAATTTTTTCTTTACTAAAATGAGTAAACTATATTTATAGTTATCATGAAAAGTGAATACAATTTGTGTGGTTATTCGTTCATGCATGTATGCATGTATTTTTTTTATATGTAATTTTTGTGTGAAATAATTTAAAATTGTATTATAGGTTTTTTTGGTTGAGTAATAAACTCCTTGTAACCCTCAGTGAAAAATATTTATAAACTGCTCCTTTCATACGAGTAAATTTTTTGAAAGGATGATCGAATGCACTCATTAAAACTATTTAATTTGTTTATATCCCATCAAGACATCATAATATCTTATTTATCCATCAAATTTTGTCTTAATTTTTTTCTATCCCCTTTTATTTGTAAAACATATTATAAAACTCAAATTGATCATAGTAGTTAAACATCCTTTCAGGGAAATGGTTGTGTCCATTTAATAAAGCACAAAATAAGAAAGACGCTGACTCATATTCTTCTCTGCTCTTTCTTATACGTTGCTTGCAGCTCATTCTTTTGTAATTGGATAGACTTGAGATTGCTCTTTGCTAATTTTTTTTATTTTTTTCATCTAATAATACTCATCGATCAAGAACTAAGGAAAAAAAAATCAAACTACAGTTAACAAGATAGAACGGTCTGCACAGCGGCCAGATCTTTTGCTAGTAGTAGAAAAATGTTGAATGTTCCATGAAAAATGACTTTGTATCAAGTAACGGAAATTATACAATCTGGATACTAACTTTTTGGTGCATAAGCATAATGATGATAATGATAAAAAAATATTAATATTAAAATATTATTAATAATAAATTCAGAAATTACAATAGTGAATATAATTATTAAAATATATAATACATAATGATAATATTATATTAACAATATTATTAGTATTATTGTTATTATTATTTTTTTAGTATTATTATAGCTACCTCGTTATTACTAGAAATTTTGAGTCTCATAAAGCAGTTTTTAATGAAATTAATTATTATTAAATTGATATTATTAAAAATAAGAGTGAGAAACGAGAAATGTCAAAAATACGAATGGTAGCGCGCCATTGGCAGTGGCACGTTTAAAATGCGCCACTGCCAGTGGCGTCTTTCACAAACGCGCCACTGCCAGTGACGCGTTTGTGTGCTATAAAAACCACACCCCGCTCGCTCAATTCTCACAAACACATATACAACAAATATCCAACTTCTTTCAAATACTACCAGATTTAAATTATTATCCCGATGAAGAAAATTATACTACAGAACAACCGAGCGCCAGTAATTTTTTGACGGGAATATTTTCAAATCACAATCAAACCAATTCCTATCAAACTTATGATCAAATCAATTCCTATCAAACCTACGATCAAACTAATTCCTATCCAACCTACGATCAAACCAATTCCTATCCAACCTATGATCGAACTAATTCCTATCCAACCTACGATCGAACTAATTCTTATCCAACATACGATCAAATCAATTTATATCTGTATCCAGCTACTTGCAGTAACAATATAATTTATCAATAACCAAACCCAGCGGTGCCACTATATAATTTTTTTGGCGGTAGTAGTAGTAGTACGTCTGGCTATAATTTAGCTGATAATTTTGGTAGAATCGAAGAACAAAATAATATTAATGGCAGAAGTAGTGTTGATCCAACGATTATGGAATTAAGTGATGATCACGATGATCAGGGTGAGCAAGATGATGGTGGTCCATATTATTCAAATGAAGAAGAAATAGGAGATGATTACACTGAGCAGTCAGATTTTTCGATCGATGAATCTGAAGATGAGAAAATTTAGAGATGCGATACCATATTGTTAGTTACCGGACGAACTGAGAGACACAATCCCGTAGAAGTGTTAAATAATTTTGAGATGTTTGACCGTTTAGGCGAATGAATCTCTCTTAGAACTCGATGATGAGTTAGCTGAAAATAAAATATTTGCTTCTAAATCGGCTTTAAATTGGGTAATTTGTGATTGGAGTGTTAGGAAAAACGTTCAATGTTGGGTACAAAAAAGTTGTAAAACACGACTTATTATGAAATGCAAAGAAGAGAGTTGTCCGTGGAGATTATACGCTAGACCTGAAGAGGGCTCGACCACATGAAGGATCATTACAAATAAAAACCCCCATAACTGTAGAAGACCACCAGAAGACCGCAAACACTTACAACTCACATCTAATTTGATTGCATGATGTGTTTGACAATATTTAAAGAAGAATATATCTCTAACAGTTCAACAAATCAGTATGATTATAGAAACAAAATATCCTAATGTGGCACCAATGTACGGTAAACTTTGGCGTGGTCGAGAAAGAGCAATTGAACAATTATTTGGTACTTGAGAATGATCATATACATTTCTTCCACAAATATTGGAGGCGATTGCTCGAACTACTCCAGGTACAAAATTTAAAATATCGACGTGTGATACTTCGGATAATAATGTAAAAATATTTAAATCCATAGTTTGGGCTTATGAATCGTGTATTGCAGCGTTTAAACATTTAAGGCCCGTTATAACCATTGACGTTGGATTCTTATCGGGACGTTATAATGGTAGATTATTGATGGCATGTGGATACGATACAGAGAATAAAATCATTCCTCTAGCATTTGGAATCGTGAATGTGGACAATTAGGGTTGGTTCATGCGATGGGTCGTAATGAAGTGATTGATGGGTGAATTGCTAAGCTAATAAATACCCTAATTTATACTCAATTTCAGCCGCAAGCGCACGGTCTAGTCAAGTAGTAGTTGGGGTGTCGAACCACAAGGACAAGGGTGAATTACCGGTTCTAACAAGTTTCACTAATCTAGACAATCAAAAATGAGTTTTATATTAAACTAGAAGTGCGTAAATCTAATAACAATGACTAGAAAGTTTATCAGATTGAGAATTCTAGGGCTTTCAGCTTCACTCTCACTCGTTTTGTCAATTCACTCTATTTGATCTTTTAATACATTCTAGTGTTTGTCGGGGATTCAATCTCAGATTTTAGTATCAAATTTACACTTTCGTGGCTTGATACCGTACCTAAACAATTCGGGTTTCACGATTAAGTACCTCACCTTTACAAGTCTAAGCCCATTAAGATCAGTGAGTCACTTTAGCATAACCTAGATTTTGTACTTCGCCTTTCGGTACCTCACACAATTTCTAAGGTTTTCTCGGTTTTCCCTTAGGTAATAAGTTTCACGATTAAGTACTTGGCCTACGACCTAAATCACTATTTTGGGTTAGAAGATTCAGCTTCACCTTTCGATTTCCGCTTTCACTTCTAGGGTAACATGCAGTTGATTAAAAATAGGCATTCAATTTAGACAAAATAACAATCACAAACATCAATAACTAAAAGATCAACAAACGAGTAAATTAAACCATTCGAGTTATCGAGTTTACACCTAGACTCCTAGAAGGGTGTCTAGCCACAAATCATGTCAAAGATTGAATCAAGATTCATGTTTAAACAACAGTACAATATGAGAAAAGAGTAAAGAAAAGACTACACCAAGAAGATCTACGATTTCTCGCCCGGTTCTTGAGTTCTTCTTCAAATTCTCTTTCTAATAGTGTTCTTTCTCTTCTTTTTTGCTTGGGATCTCCTCTCCAGACAGTTGAGAGATGTCTGAGACGAAGGGGTGTCAAAATCTGTTAATTCCAATGAGAAAACCGCTTTAAAATTGCCAATTCGCGCTGTCAGCCCAAAAATTACGGTCCGACATTTTTGTATTTTTTTCTAGAACGAATCAGAGAGCATTTGCGATTCGTAATTGATAATTGCGGTCCGCAATTTTTGTATGAGAATGCTTTTAACTTGATTTCTTCGTGTAAATCTGACCCATCTCGTTTCAATCATTATTTCTCATGTTAATATCTTTATTTACACTCAATGACCTGTAAAATAATAAGAAATGCAGCAGTATCTCGAACTCGACATAAAAACTAAATAAATTCTAAACAATTAACATAAAATGCATAGTTTTTGAGATAAAACCCTAATTGAATATAATATATAAATGAGGCTTATCAATGATCCAGTCTAATTTGAAAATATATGTTATATCCGATCATCATAGAGGAATAAAGGGAGTTTTTGAGCGACCACATTTAGGATGGCATGTACAACATGGAGAGGCGGTACACCGGTATTGCATGTAATACGTCGCAAAGAATTTATATAAGAAAGTCAGAAAATCTGAAAAGAAAGAAGATAATCTCAGAGATGATTTCCGAAAAAGACTAGTGAACAAAAAGAAATCGCGTCGTTTCGTAGAGAGATGACGAATTTTGAGGAAATCAAATAAAAAACTTATGATTTTTTAAAAAAAGTCGGCAAAAAATTAGAAAATGATGATAAAGAACATTCTAATTTTGCTTCGTGGGCACAAACTTATAATGGCGGACATCGATGGGGTATAATGACCAGCAATGGTTCGGAAGCTCTTAATAGTGTCTTCAGAGTTGAACGAACTTTATCGGTTGCAGCAATTGTGGAGGGAACATGGTATAAATGTGCTAAATGGTTCGATAAGAGGAAAATGGAAGCATTGAACCTGTAAAGAGCATGCAAGCAATGACCCAAAAAAATTAATGACATCTTGGCAAAACATGACGACAAAGCAGGTTCGTGTTGATATTATTTTACTATATTTTATAAAATTTTGAACATATCGTGATATCTTTTGTAAAATTAGTTAGTATAAATGTGCAAATAGTTAGTATAAGAAATAAAAAATATAAAAATAATATATTTTTAGTATATATGGTAGAATACCTCGGGAAGCGGAGGCAGTACAGATTGAAATAAGCCGAACTGTCGCCTCATCCGATCCGGATAGTACCACTCCACTACCGAAAAGTAAATAAGTGGAAGCCGACAAGTATACGAGTCCACACAGTCGTCTACGCATGTCGGCAATAAGTGACGTACCGACTCGTACGACCTCCAATTAACATGCGTGTGAGGCAACATAATCAGCTGATCCCTCACGTATTTTACACCGACGTGTGACGGATTGAGATATCTGTTCTTATCAAGCGTCCATTTCCTATTATCATTTTAAATTAAGATTAGTGATTACACATATATTTTCATCGATTGATTGATTTAATTTTGTAATTAAATTTGTACTTGCTAAAAGACGCACAACTATCACGGTCCAGTGTACCCTAGTCACTAAAAATGAATGCCTCTAAGGCAGGTAATGGACAAGCGGAGGATAAACGCGTCCAGCTCCATAACAATAATAAAAGCCACGGATCACCAATGCTCCTCGTCACAGGTAATGACGGTTCGTATATTTACAATTTTTCTGTTATCACTCTTATTTTTAATAATATTAATTTAATAATAATAATTATTATTAAAATCTGCTCATAAAGATATAACTTGAAGAAATAAGTTGAGTAATAGTTATTTTTTTTTTATATATTTTCTTTAGTCATTCATGTTTGATTCCTGAAGTTAGAAATAGAGACATACTCCAACCAAACATAGCATTGGTGGTTTGGTGCCGCTAGATTCGTTTACAAAGAATCTGTGCACTCCGACACAACTGGAGAGGATCCAAAAGCATCCTTACCGGACAAAACAAATTTGTTCCAGCATCTTGTCTAGGGGGCTGTCAATAAAAATCAATTGATCTTTTATTCAATTAGTACCGTGTCTTTAAGATGGATATGAATATAAATAATTTTATTTTCGTTAATTTATTAGATAAAATATAAGATATAAATCTATTATCTATAAAGTAAATTATATAAATATATAGATAATATATATAAATTAAATTTATATTTTAATAATAATCAATTTAAATTATAATTAGTGAATATTTATAATGTCAATTAAGATAAATAAATTATATAATTTTTATTATATCTAAAGTTGTTCATTGTTCCACTTTATTAATATATTTATTTAATATTTTTTGTTTGTCCAAATTATATAATATCTGCTATTTAATTGATATCTAAAATTCTTAACGAATAAATTAACTTGCAAATAGAATCACCGATAAAAATAAGTTATGAGTAAAATAAAAAATAAAACATAAAGGATATGAAAATACATCCAGATCCTGTTCTAGGGATGGTAATAAAGTTTATGGCCCGTCCGGCCTATTCGGATTCGTCCGACCAGATGACCGATCTGCCCGGTCCGGAGGTCAAACGGGTAGGGCCGGACCGGGCGGGCACGAGTTTAGGGTGAGCCCGCCGTCCGACCCGTAATATCAATAACATGTAATATGCATTTATATGTGTTATATATACTTGTATAATTGTATATAAATAACTTATTAAATTGGGTAAAATTAATAATTTAACTAATAGAATGTTCATTTAAATCAATTCCTTGAATTAAATATCATAATTTGTAAATTAAGTATTTGAATTGGTATAAATATTTAATAATTTTTAGATTTAAAGAATAATTTATACTATAATAGTGCAAATATTTAATAATATTTTAATTTAAATACAATAATCATTATCTAAAAATATAATATTAAGAAGAAATAAATTGTTAACTAAAGAAATTATTAATTGATTATGTAATAATTTAATTAAAAAATATAACAGCAAAATATCATTAATAAAGTCGGGACGGGATGGATACGGACAGGTAAGCTCGTCAAGCATTATGGACGAATCAAATTATTAAATTTAGATCCGAAAATAAAAACCGGATAAGTTAGATTGAGAATTTTAAAAGATAAATCGAACTCTGAGTTTAACATAAATCCGGCCCGATCCGGCCCGATCCGGCCCGTTGCCTATCTGCTGCCCTCCTGCCCATTGACAGCCCTGAATTATTCCCGCCGTAATCATCCCATCCTTCGCACTTCCTCGCAAACCAAAATTTGGCCGATTCTGAGACCTCGCATTGCCACTTCCCCATTCCTCCAACATGGCATGGTCTCACGCGGACATCTCCATCGACGACCTCCTCTCTCTAATTAAAGCATTCGTCGACATGCTAGTTCTCGCCTCGGGCTACCAGTCGTCCGGCCTCACTGCAAAATGGGACCCCCAGAACGTCACCAAGGCCATCCGTTGGGGCCTCTTCTTTGAAGAAGTAAGCAAGAGTTCAGTTTCATGATTCCAGTTCTCATTACTGATGGTTATGAGTTTAAACTTTAACTGGACATATCCGTGTTTCAAGGAGATTTTTTTCTTTTAATGAAATTACTCAATTTTTTACTGTCTCATAGGTTATTAAAGGCCTCCGTGAATCGAGTGATTATGAAGGTTCTCTTAAGGAACTAGATGCTGCTCTAGCTGAACTGGCATCTGATCCCCACTTTCCTAAGGTATCAGTTCTGGATTTTGTCCCATTAAACTTATTTCTGGATTGCTTTAATGCAATTTATCTTACTTAGCTGGAATATGTATTGAACTGACTACTGAGAATCTTCGTAGGTTATTGCTTTATTTTGGGTTAGATTAAGATAATTTTGCTATCCTACATTGGGTAATTTGATTTTTGTGGTACAAGCTAAAATATAGTGAAGAATATGCTTGTAAATATTTCATTTAGTGATCAATTTTGAATGTTCTTATATCTCCATAATCCATTATTTTCCTCAAAGTTACAAAAAGGACATATAATTGATGATGCAGGGTCTTGGAAATATTTCATCAGAGACACTGTCAGAAGCTAGAACCCTAGTGATGGAGCATTTTCTTAATTCAAACCCATTAAGTGCCCCACATCTCACTTCTCTGTTCATATCAGCCATTGAAATGGATAGAGAATATGTTGATAAATTAGGTAACCATGGTAGGAGAGATTATTTCGAGAAGTTGACAGTGAGGATGGAGTGCCTAGATCTCATCCCTGGTAAAGACGATATGTCAGATGGAAATGGGAGTATTAATCCTAGTTTTGTTGGTCAATTGCCTTTGCTAACTGAAAAGATCTTAAAGAGAAGAGAGCTGGTGTCATGCATGTTGTCATGCGGGAATGTTTTAGAATCCTTTGTAAATAGCTGCCAAGAACTGGACCCTCCTGCTTCTTCAGGGTAAGCAAGCAAAAAATAAAATGGTTTCTTTTTATATTTGATACAAGGATTAAAATGGTAGAGAAAATTATGAAACTTCAGCTGGTTCATCCCGAGCAGGCCTTAGGATATGGAATTTTGTACCTTTTTAGGCCCCATACCTGGATGATTGAGAGTCACTCACAAGACCCTAATTAAGCAGTTATATAACAAGAGGTTCCAATTCTTTTTTTTATTAGGAGCTCGGAAATGATTGAGGAGCTTCTTGGATGGAAGGAATGGAGATCAAGGTGTCTTTCTTATATTCTCAACAGAAGAACAATTAAGATCCTATCTGGTGCAGATTTGATCTTCAGTGCACCAAAAGAGCAGTGGATGGAAGTTTTTGAACGCTTGATCGTTTCTTCAGAAGATAATTTTTTAGAAGTTATGGTAAGTAGCAGTAGAATTAGATTGTTTATTTTTAGCTTTTGCCACTCCACGGCTTATTGTGCAAGGATTGGATAGACTGGTGGTGCAGTGCATTACCCAGATAAATAATATGTTGCTGAGCTGGCTCTATTTGGCCTTGCAACTTCCAGAATCTCAAGCAAAGTGGCAATAAGCAAACACACAAGTGCTGTACCTATATACAAAAGGGCATATCAAATTGGGTTCAAGTTAAACCACAGAGTTTTACCTACCTATATGCAGCCCAAGCTAGGCAATCCCAGGCACTAGTTGACTTGTCAACTATTAAATTATTCATATAGTAATTAAAATAACCATTTTTCATTTTGTGTTAACAATAAAACAGGAGATCTGTCTTCTAGGTTTGGTCGCAAAAAGGTGGAATTGTTTTGTAGAAGCTTTCATATCACATATTTGTGATTTTGTTCCTGTTTCTGCACAATTCTCCAAGCTCTACAATTTGTTCCAAGAGAATCCTAATGGAAACAATCCTCAAGATGATATCATGGGTTTGAAGGTTTTACCAATACATTTAAGTCTGATTATGTTGAAGAAATTTTTTATATATTCTTTTTTCATACCATATCCAATTTGTTAGTAGTGTGGTTTGGATGCTCTTTCCAACATTGTCTGTTTTGTCTGAATTCCAAGTTATAATATACATATGCAAGTTAAGCTTGAAGAAAAATAAGATTACAGGTATTTTGTCATCTTTTGCTGAATTTGGCACTCACTGTCAGTTGGTATGTGTAAAATTCCTTGCAAATAATACAATTGGTTGTGCTTGCACATTGTTAAAATTTAGACATGTTGAATGTTATTTGCAAACATTAAGATATAAGAGTAATTTCAGAAAGGCCCTTTTTAACTGTCCGTGAAATACAGTACAATTTTTATTTTATGACAGGAAAGGGATATTCTTGACTATGTGACTGTATCGTTAACTCATCAACTTCACAAGCTTTGGCTAATGCCGCCTGTGCTCTTTTCAGCTTCTGTTCCACCATGGTACTTAACACAAATCTTATTATAGTAATGAACTAATGATGTTGATTACTTGAAATTCTTCTTTGTGCCTTGGATATATCAAGTTTACAAACTTTTGTATATTTCTTTAATTTAGATTTTGGTATGTTATACTGAACTTTTTTCTATACTGTAACCTGTCACTGTAGCAGTTATGTAATATAGTATGTTGATGCACCTTAATTCTACAATATATTCCGGCCTTGGTCTGGTATTTCTTTGTTGGCAATCCATAACTAACTCTGTCTTTTTCTTTTGTCCTTTTTTCTAGCTTCATTTAGATTATTAGATATCTTCATAGAACCCACCATGATCCAGATTTTGTTTACTGCCACAATATCTCATTGATTCCTGCAAAACAAGAAATTTATTTTCTATACCTCATTACCTTTTATGTGGAAAATATCTAGATTGTCCTTTCGTTATTCTTAGTCAATAGGAAAGCAAGGACAATTCAACTACTTGAGGAAATTTAGGGAGGGATATTGGACAAATTTCTTGTTTGGCGGGGAAGCAAATGATATTTTGAGTTTCTGTTAAGGAACATGGATTTTTTTTTCACTGCAAACTGAGGATAATCACTCTGCAAATTTCCTAATTTATGTCCTTAATAGTTGCCCGCTGTTCAAGATTTACATGAGTGAACTGGAAAAGTTGTTTGACGGAACTTGTTCTGCAATCAGGTATTCCTTTAATTCCCTAGAACAGAATTAAAGGTCTTTTTCTAATTTAGATGCCTTTTTAGCAGATGCAACTGCACAGGAGATGAAAATCAGCTGCACCAAAGATGTAAGTAAGAAGCCCTTGGTTTACTGTCAATGTAAATTTTATTTTGTATTTTTCTTTAAAGCTAGGATTGTAACAGTTTAAGGAATGAGATCTTTATCTCCTATTTGCCAACTGTTAGTTATGAAGCCAACCCTATCATTATCTTAAGTTCTTAACTAAACCTGGTTGGTCAATTTTCAAATTAACCTTGTTAAGTCTCATCAAAGTCCAATTTGGCCCAATTTCCTCTGAACTTAGGATTTGTAGCGTTAAACTGGGAAAAATCATAAAAGCTTGGTTAAGCCAGCAGCCGGGCAGTTAGGTTGTTATGGTATGCCATCAGCAGTATCAGTAAGTAGCTGCCCAGTAATGGTAAATCATAAATCTTTGTTAATATGCTTGACTATTGATTTGAAGTAGAGAAAAATATTCAACTTGATAGGTGAAATTGGGGAAAGGATTCGGTGCCTCTACATTATTCGTCTCAAATTGTCTGTACTGAATGCTTGATGCACAGCTGTAAATATTCCGATGGCTTAGGGCTATTCTAATTATTTAATCTAGGGGGTAAATAGAGAATCCTTCAAGTTTCTAATTTTATGATATATTTTTACATGAAAAAAATTATTTTGTTGGCGGCGAAGGGGTTGATTGTGAAATTAGAAAATTAAATAGGTAGTTTGTTTAGTTTTTCATGATGAGGTTTAACAACCAAAAAAATGTTGTGAATTGGTTGCTACTACCAAAAACAAATATTATTTGACTCGAATAATCTGTTTGGACACAGGCTTTGGCATGAATGTGAACCCAGGTAGTAAAAGTCAGACCTTAAATCTTAGACAATAAATAACCTGTTATAATATTAATGATAGATGTTTTCATCTCTTCCACCTCTTCTCATTCCTCCACCTCCTCCCATAATAATAGAAGTTTTTCATTCTCTTCACCTTCTCCTTAACTCTAGATTTAATTTTGTATTAATTTTCTCTTTTATTACATGATGTTTCTCTAGCCTATAAATAGAGGCTTGTATGTTGTTGATGGGAATATATAAAAAAATCTTTAGATGAGATAATATAGAAATAAGATTTTAGCCTCTCACAACTTTTGTCTTCTATTTTTATTTTATAACACGTTATCAGCACGACTTCGCTCTAATCGAGTTGTGACGGAAGTTTGTTTTATAGTAGAAGCACGAGATCGACATAATCAGATTATCGTAAGATTGTCTCTAAAAAGAGGTACACTTTATATTATATTTTATCATTTTACCATTAATTATAATATTTATTTTCTTTATGAAATTATTCTTATATTGGATGAGACTAATATTTTCATTCCCCGAAGAGAATGATAAAATAAGTAAATACCAGAAATTGTTCTTATATTGGATGAGACTAATATTTTCATTCCCCGAAGAGAATGATAAAATAAGTAAATACTAGAATTTTTATTTATTTATTCAATAACCAGAAGTTATTGATACTTTTAATGGCCAGAAGTCATTGTATTTGATAATTAAAAGTTTTATCAAAATGAGTTACAATTGATAACCCGAAGTTATCGATATACTTAATAACCGGAAGTTATTTAACTAAAATGGTAACCAGAAGTTATCAATTAGATAGATAAATAAATAAATATAATGTCTCTAATTTTTTTTAATGACCTGAAGTTATTAATATTCTTTTTCTTTAGTAATTTACATAAATGGATGTTCGATTAAATTTATTAATATTAGTAGTATTTTTATTTTGTAGTCCTTATGGCAAATCTTACTAAACTTGAATTCGTTGCCCTTGATATATCGGGCAAGAACTATCTCCCATGGACTCTCGATGCTGAGATTCATCTTACCGCAAATAATCTTGGAGATACAATAAAAGATGAAAATAAGGCCTCCCCGCAGGAGAAAGCCAAAGCAATGATATTCCTCCGTCATCATCTCCATGAGGATTTAAAAACAGAATATTTAACGGTGAAAGATCCGTTAGAATTATGGAAAAATTTAAAAGAAAGATATGACCATCAAAAACAAGTGCTCCTCCCAAAAGCTCGTTATGAATGGATTCATTTAAGGTTGCAAGATTTTAAATCAGTGGGTGAATATAATTCCGCAATGTTTCGCATAACTTCTGAGTTAAAATTATGCGGAGAAAAGATTACTGATGAAGACATGTTAGAAAAAACATTTTCCACATTTCATGCTTCGAATTTGCTCCTGCAGCAGCAATATCGGGAGCGTGGTTTTAAAAAAAATATTCAGAATTGATATCATGTCTTTTTGTTATGGAATAAAATAATAAGCTTTTCATGAAAAATCATCAATCACGGTCCACTGGCTCTAGTCCATTTCCTGAAGCAAATGCGACATCAATCCCTGAAGCGAGTGCAACATCATTTAAAGGAAATCATGGTCGAGTACGTGGTCGCGGCCCCAGAAGAGGTCGTGGACGTGGTCGCAATAATGTTTGGCGACGTGAAGATCATAATTTCAAATCAAATGACAAATGTGGGGAGATATGAAAAGAAAAAGAATTCAACATCTTAGTTTATTTTAGTTCAGTTTTATGTTGTAAGTTTATGTTTCTCATGAATAAAATTAGTTTCTTTAAATTTGATCTTGTATATATATATATTTTTTTTTGGTTCAAAGGAAAAAGAATATGATTGAAGGCTCCAGCAGAGCAATGACAAGTATTAGAGATGAATGTCTAGTAGACAAAGTGGAACAACAAACACAATATTAAAAAGCAAAAAATATTTTTCTCAATTGTCTCCTATAGAGACACATGTTAATACAATTTACGGTATTAGTAACTTAATTGAAGGCTCGGAAGAGCTTGTATTTTGTTATCAAAAGGAACAAAATTAATTATAAATGACGCATTATACTCTAGTAAATCCAGAAGAAATTTACTAAGTTTTAAAGATATTCGGTGTAATGGTTATCATATCGAAACCATGACTGAAAATAACATTGAATATCTTCAAATTACAACGATTAAATACGGTCGGAAGATCATATTGGAAAAGATGAAAGCTTTATCATCTGGACTATATTGTATGAACATAAGTTCAATAGAATCAAATATGGTCAGTAACCAGAAGTTGCATGACACAAAAATGTTTACTCTGTGGCATGACAAGGTTAGGTCATCCAGGTAACATTATGATGAGGAGAATAATTGAAAGTGCAAATGGGCATCCTTTAAAGGACCTGAAGATTCTATTATCAAAAGATTTATCATGTGCAGCATGCTCTCTTGGAAAATTGATAATTAGGCAATTTAAAAATAAAATTGAAAATGAATCTCCTTTATTTTTAGAGAGAATTCAAGGAGACATTTGTGAGCCTATTTCTCCTCCATGTGGACCATTTAGATATTTTATGGTTTTAATTGATGCATCAACTCGATGGTCACATGTTTGCCTATTAGCTACAAGAAATGTTGCATTTGCTAGGCTATTAGCACAAATAATCCAATTAAGAGCAAATTTTCCGGATTACCAAATTAAGAGTATCCGGCTTGATAATGCAGGAGAATTTACATCCCAGTCTTTTAATGATTATTGTATGTCAATTGGGATTAAGGTAGAACATCCAGTTGCTCATGTACATACACAAAATGGTTTAGCTGAATCATTAATTAAAAGATTACAACTGATTGCTAGACCGTTACTTATGAAATGTAATCTACCATCTTCTCGCATGGGGACATACCATATTACATCTTCTTTGCACTTATTAGATTAAGATCAATCGCATCTCATAAATTTTCTCCATTACAATTGGTCTCGGAAGAGAACCAAACTTGTCCCATCTTAAAATTTTTGGTTGTCTTGTGTATGTTCCAATTTCTCCTCCACAACGCACAAAAATGGGACCACGAGGAGATTAGGAATTTATATTGGTTTTCACTCTCCATCAATTATTAAATATTTAGAACCATTAATTGGAGATATTTTTACAGCTCGTTTTTCTGATTGTCAATTTAATGAGACAATATTCCCAATCTTAGGGGGAGAAAAAGAAAAGCTGGAAAAACAAGTAACTTGGAATGCATCATCAATATCTTATCTTGATTCCGGAGTGGTCAATGTGAACCGAAGTTCAAAAGATTATACATTTGCAAAGAATAACAAATGAGTTACCGGATGCATTTACGAGATACAAAAAGAGTGACTAAATCACATATACCGACTTTAAATGCACCTGCTCGAATTGAAATAACCCCGGCGAGAGAGGTTACTATACAAAGAAAACGTGGAAGACCAATCGGTTCCAAAGACAAAAATCCACGAAAAATGAAAGAGCGAGAATAATGCGGTTGGTGTAACTTGACAAAAGTTACCGATAAAATCCCGAAGAGAGATTATCGGTAAAATCCCGAAGAGATTGGAAGTAGAACCCTAGAAGAGGTCGTTGATAAAGTTCCGAAAGAAACTCGAGCACCGAATGATTATGAGATCTCAATAAATTATGTACGAATGGTATAATATGGAACCGAAATGAAACACGTGTTGATGAAATTTTTGCATATGCTATAGCAATTGAAGTGATAAATGAGGAAGATTATGTGCCAAAAACTCCGAAGAGTGTATGCACGAAATGATTGGCCAAAATGGAAAGATGCCATGAAGGTTTGAATTAGATTCGCTTGAAAAGCGAAATGTTTTTGGACTGTAATTCTAACCCCTAAAAATGTTAACCCCGTAGGTTACAAGTGGGTTTTTGCAATAAAAAGAAATGAGAAAAATGAGATTGTGAGATATAAAGCAAGGCTGGTGGCACAAGGTTTTACACAAATACCAGGAGTTGATTATGAAGAAATGTATTCACCTATAGTGGATGCAATAACTCTTCGATTTTTAATCAGTCTCGCAATCACTGAGAACCTTCAAATGCGTCTCATGGATGTTGTCACGACTTATTTGTATGGATCACTCGATAATGATATCTATATGAAAGTCCCCGAAGGATTAAAAATGTCGAAGCATTTACATCAAAATCTCGAGAAATGTATTCTATAAAGTTAAAATGATCATTGTATGGACTAAAACAATCGTGTCGAATGTGGTATAATCGACTCGGTGAATATCTCATAAAAGAAGGATATAAATCTAATATAATTAGTCCATGTGTTTTTATTAAACGATCAATCTCGAGTTTTATAATTATTGCGGTATATGTTGATGACTGAATATCATTGGGTCTCTGAAGAGATCGAAAAGACTGCGCAAAATTATTAAAGAATGCATTTGAAATGAAAGATCTTGGTGTAACAAAGTTGTGCCTCGGCCTACAGATCGAGCATTTGCATAATGGTATATTTGTCCATCAATCAAACTACATCCAGAAGATGTTGAAACGTTTTAATATGGACAAAGCTCATCCTCTAAGTACACCAATGGTTGTCCGATCACTTGATGTGAAAAAAGATCCTTATCGGCCCCGAGAAAATAATGAAAAAACTCTTGGTCCTGAAGTACCATACTTAAGTGCAATTGGGGCTTTGATGTATCTTGCTAATAATACGAGACCTGATATTGCTTTTTCTGTAAATGTATTAGCGAGATATAGTTCTGATCCAACACGCCGACATTGGAACGGAATCAAACATGTATTACGTTACCATTGTGGGACACGTGATATGGGACTATTTTATCGAAAAAATACAAAGTCCAAACTAGTTGGATATGCGGATGCGGGATATTTATCGATCCGCATAAAGCTCGGTCCACAATCCGGATATGTGTTTACATATGGCGCACCTTTGTAATTTCATGGCGATCAACAAAACAAACATTGACAACAACATTATCAAATCATGCTTTGAATTAATTGTTCTTTATGATCTTTGGACGAGAATGTGTATGGTTAAGATCCATGATCCAACACATCCAAGAGGAATGTGGTCTCGAGACAGTCAGAGAAAACCCGACGGTGATATACGAAGATAATACTGCATGCATTGCTCAAATCAAAGAAGGATATATCAAAGGTGACAGAACCAAACACATCTCGCCAAAGTTCTTCTCAACACATGACTTACAGAAAAATGGTTTGATAAATATTTGTCAAATCAGATCAAGCGATAATTTGGCGGACTTATTCACAAAATCATTGCCAAGAAATATTTTTGAGCAGCTTTCAAATAAAATTGGCATTCATCACTTAAAAGATGTACGTTAAAATGAGGGGGAGTATTATACACGTTGCACTCTTTTTCCCTTCACTAAGTTTTGTCCCATTGGGTTTTCTTAGTAAGGTTTTTAATGAGGCAACATAACTGATCCAGAAGTATCAGTTAAATCAAGTTGGTCCTGGAGTACCAAAATTTAATATTTGTCCAGTAGTACAATATTAATAGTGTAAAATATAAGGCGAAACATCTAAGGGGGAGTGTTATAATATTAATGATAGATGTTTTCACCTCCTCCACCTCCTCCCATAATAATAGAAGTTTTTCATTCTCTTCACCTTCTCCTTAACTCTAGATTTAATTTTGTATTAATTTTCTCTTTTATTACATGATGTTTCTCTAGCCTATAAATAGAGGCTTGTATGTTGTTGATGGGAATATATAAAAAAAATCTTTAGATGAGATAATATAGAAATAAAATTTTAGCCTCTCACAACTTTTGTCTTCTATCTTTATTTTATAACATAACCATCTTAATCAGAGAGTTCTTAATTATTTGTTTTTTTATAAAAAAGATAAGAGTCAAGCGAAACCCTCAAATATAATAATTGTCTTCAAAAGATTTCATTCAAATTTTGAACTTACGACTTTCCAATCAAAAACAAATTTAATAAATACCCAAGAAAGATTCCATTTAGGTTTTGGTATTGCATTTTGTCATTAAAGGCTGATTCTCAGTTATTTGTTATTTTCCGAGCTGAAGCAGAAAATCATACAAGAGAAACCTCCGTATATATGTTATTATTTCTAGGTTAGATCGTAGAGGACTCAAACCCGCTATTATTATGGGACAATGAGAGGATCCATTATTAAATTAAAAAAAAATATGAAAAAAAATTTAAAAAAAATGGATTTTTTTATATAAATATGTTATTTTACTTGTAAATTGATAGTCTACAAATTTTTATATAATTTCATTAACGTTCGATACTCCATCAAAGACCGTTAAATTAAAATTGTAATAATTATTAGTGAAAGACTATTAAATATGTACTATCAAATATTAATAAAATTATATAAAATTTTATAGGCTATCAATCTAGAAATAAAATAACATATCTATAAACTTTTTTCTATTTTAATTTTTTTTATATTTTTTTTATTTAATAATAGAGTTCTATTATTATCCAATAATAATAGCAGATTTGAATCCGATCGTAGAACCCTTCTTTTCCAATCTGGACTGTCCAATGAAAAGCAAATGTGCCAGATTGACATATTGGTGTCATTTACGGATGGCTTTATGGTGGTACTAGCAGAGAAAGCAGGGTCCTACGATCCAATCTGAGAATAACAGCAGAAACAAATGTTTACACTGCCTCTGAATTTTTCATTCCTATTAGCTTCTTGTTTTTAAATATATACTCACTTTGCAACTTACATATGTCTATTCAGTTTATCTTAAACTTACTCGTAACATGTACGAGTTGTTGACCTATGGTCTTATATTATTTTGTTGAGTAAATTTACTGTGAGTTTAAGCTCACGGAAGATCTCCGTGAGCTTAGCTCAAAAAATATATCAAACGATTTTCAAATTTTGATTTTTCAATCTCATTAAATTCTTCATATTGAAATTTTATGGGATACAAAAATTTAGAATGTTTTGAATTTTCTAAGTCGCTCTTTTCAATTTTTAAAAATCAGCTCTAAAAATAATAATAAAATATTTAATATTTGTAAATTATTTTAAAAAATTAAAAAGAGCGACTTAGAAAATTCGAAACATCCCAAATTTTTGTACCCCATAAGATTTCAATATGAAGAATATAATGAGATTGAAAAATCAAAATTTGAAGATCATTTGATATATTTTTTGAGCTAAGCTCATGGTAAATTTACTCTATTTTGTTTAGTAATTATAGTGGAAGAGAGAAAGAAGAGCAGAAAAATATACTTCTATTTTTTTGATTTTCCATTACAAAATGATAATCCCTCTATTTATAGGAGATCAACCTTGTGGAACAATCCACACATTTAATTCTATCTCTTTATTTACTATATCATTCATTTAATTATACCATTTTCTAGACAACTCTTTGTTTTTACCACAGAAAATAACTCTCCATAAAACTCCTTAACTCAACATAGAAGACCACATTCTATTTAATACAAATATAGAAAATAAAAAATATTAATTTCAACACTCCCCCTTAATATTTTTATTTATCATTCCCAATAATTCTCTAAGGTACACGAACTTGTCACACAGAAGTGCCTTGGTGAAAATATCTGCCAATTGATCTCTTATCTTCACATGTTTTATCACCACATCTTCATCCTCAACGGCTTCTCTAATGTAATGATGCTTGAGATTGATATGCTTGTTTCGGCTATGAAATACTGAATTTTTTGCCATAGCAATTGCAGACTTGTTGTCACAAAAAAGAACCGTGGCCATGTCATGTTTCTCCCCCATGTCACCTAAATTTTTTTTTTCAACCAAACCACTTGTTTAGTTGCTTCGCTTGCCGACACATAGTCAGCTTCAGCAGATGAATGCGCCACTCTTTCTTGCCTCTTTGAAGCCCACGAAAAAATACCCGATCCGAGTGTAAAGCAATACCCGGATGTACATTTCATGTCATCCATGCTCCCTGCCCAATCACTATCACAAAAACTAAATAACTCCACATCTTCACTTTCATTTCTCTCAAACATTAAGCCATAATCTTTTGTACCTTGCACATATCTCAATACTCTTTTTGCAACTCCAAAATGTGTTTTGCTCGGTTGATGCATAAACCGAGACAATAATCTCGAAGAATACATGATATTGGGTCTAGTAGTGGTAAGATATAGCAAACTCCCAACCAAATTTCTGTATTACGCTGTATCGACATCACCACTACCGTCTTCTTTTATCAACTTCTCATTTACTAACAATGGTGTCATCACGGATTGCAATTCTCCATTTTAAATTTAGAGAGAATATTTCGAGCGTACTTCTTTTGAGAAATAAAAACTCTATCATTCCTTTGATCAATTTCAATGCCCAAAAAATAATGTAGCAACCCCATATCATTCATCTCATATTTTTTCATCATGTTATTTTTAAACTCATGCATCATCTCTTCATCATTTTCGATAAATATCAAATCATCAACATAAAGAGAAACAATAAGCATACCGGTTTCACCATGCTTGACATAGAGTGTCGGCTCACTTGGACTTCTTCTAAATCCCTTTTCGGTGAAATATGCATCAGTATCACTATACCATGCACAAGGTGCTTGCTTTAACCCGTATAATGTCTTCTTCAATTTGTACAATTTTTCTTCTTCACCTTCAACCTCAAAACCCTGTGGTTGCACAACATATACTTCTTCTTTCAACACTCCATTCAAGAAGACTGATTTAACATCAAGTTGAAACATCTTCCAACCTTTATGTGCGGCTAATGAGATCAACATCCTTATTATTTCATGCCTTGCAACAGGTGCGAATGTCTCTTGATAATCAATCTCAGGCTGTTGTGAATAACCCTTTGCTACCAATCTCACCTTGCACTTTTGCACCGAACCATATGGATTCGTCTTTGTCTTGTAAATCCACTTCAACCCAGCAACATCTTTCTCATTCAGTTTTTCAACCAACTCCCATGTTTCATTCTTTTCAATCATTTTTATTTCATCTTCCATAGCATTTCTCCAAACTTCCTCTTGAACCGCTTGCTCAAAGCTTTCTAGTTCAACAACACAAAAATTATAATGTGCATAAATATCACTTAACCTTCTCATTTTGATCGGAGTAGAACTTGAAGTAGATGAGTTTGACCCGGCATCCATGGTTGGAGAATGCGGTTGTTCTTCTTCTTCATCATTCTCACTTGTATGCGCACCGCTTGTTTCTTCTTGTGCGTCAAATTCTAATGGATTAGACACACTCTCAACATTCTTTTATTTCCAATCCCACTTATCTTTTTCATTAAAAATCACATCACGACTTTCAATCACCTTATTTGTTTTCAAGCTAAATAACCTATAACCCTTTGACTTGGTACTATAACCAACAAACACATATTTTTTACCTTTGTCTTCAAGCTTGTTTCTCATTTCTTTTGGAACATGCGCTTAGCAAACACATCCAAAATTTTTTAAGTGATTCACCGATGGCTTTCCACCACCACCCCATGCTTCACATGGTGTCTTGTTCTCAATTGCCTTCGTGGGGCACCGGTTTAACAAGTAAACCGCCGTGTATGTTGTCTCTGTCCAAAAAGTTAAAGGAAGACCCTTCTCTTTCATCATAGTTTTAGCCATTTCAACAATAATTCTATTTTTTCTTTCCGCTACACCATTTTGTTCCGGTGTAAAACCAATTGTCACTTGCCTTTCAACACTAATATCCTCACAAAATTTGTCAAACTCCTTAGAATTGTATTCACCACCTCTATCACTTCTCAATTTTTTTAACAACTTGCCACTTTGTCTTTCAATCATTTTATGAAATTTTCTAAAAACCGAAAAAACTTCTGATTTTTGTCTCAAAAAATATACCCAATATATTCGAGAAAAGTCATCAATAAAAGTAATAAAATATCGATTTCCTCCATGCGAGTTTGTGCTCATCGGCCCACAAATATCGGTATGAACAAGCTCTAAAGGTTCTTTTGCTCGCCATACCTTCTCTTTCGGAAATGTTTCTCGGTGTATCTTACCTAGAGCATACGCCTCACACACATCTTTCTTGTCCTCAATATTCAGTAAGCCATACACCATATTTTTTCTACTCAACATCTTCAAGCTTTCGAAGTTCACATGTCCAAGCCTCTTGTGCCACAACCATGACACGTCTTCTACTTCAACTTTCAAAGCAACATTTCTTACGGGTTTGAGAGTGAGAGGAAAATTTCGGTGTCACTCCATGTTCACTGTTGCCATCAACTGTCTTTTATTTTCTAGCTTATCATAGATCTTGCATGTCTCCCCCTCAAAATGAACAGCATGACCATGCTCAATCAATTGTCCAACGCTTAGTAAATTTTGCGCCAACTCTGGCACAAGTAATACATCATGAATCAACATCCGACCCTTCTCAGAATTAATGACAATAGTGCCTTTACCTTTAGAATTCACAACCGCGCCATTACCCATTGTGATTTGAGTAGTGGCGGTCGTATCAAGCTTGCAAAAAATAGACTCATCATCGGTCATGTGATTACTACACCCGCTATCATCCTTCTTTTCCATCGCCGCTTGGCATGCATAAAATGTACTCCCATCATTCTTTTTTTTACCTTTATCATTCTTTTTTTATTCGGCATAATTTGACTGCTCACCATTCTTCAATCTATAAAATTTTTCGACATGCCCAAACTTCTTGCAATGGTAACATTGAGGATTCCCTTTGTTTTTATAAATTTTTTCTATATGACCCGGCATATTACAATAATGACATATTTTTACTTCATTACCTTGATTGTTGCCTCTATCACCTCCTCTACCATAGTTACCTCTGCTTCGACCACCACCATGACCACCATGTGATGTATTTTCACTGCTCACATTTTGGTTGTGCGGCTCCTTCACATTCACCTTTGTTTGGAAAGCACTTTCTAATGTATGCTCGTCATTTCTATTCATTCTTTGCTCGTGTATCTCAAGAGAACCCATCAAATCTTGTACACTTAATGTGGAAATATCTTTGGTTTCTTCAATAATTATTATAATGTTGTTGTATTTGGAAGAGAGACTAATGAATTTTTTTTCGCACACCACTTTATCGCTCAAATTTTTACCCAAACTTTTTATTTGATTGACCAACTCAATCACCTTAGAAAAATACTCTTTCAATACTTCTTTCTCCTTCATTTGTAAATTCTGAAAATTTCTTTTTAAAGTCAAAAGTTTTACACTTCTTACTTTGTCGGTGTCTTGAAACTCCTTTTACAAAAATTCCCACGCCTCCTTTGCACTTCTAGCACCAATGATTCTCGAAATTTTTTTATCAGAGATGGATTGTTGAATCAAATAGAGAGCCTTTGCATCTCTCTTCTTCTTTTCTTTCGCCTCATCCGAAGTCTCAATGCCCTTCTTTCCTTTTCCATCACCTTCCTCAACAACACCATCGTCTTCCACCATGTCCCACAAATCTTGCGAGATTAAGAGAGTCTTCATCTTGATACTCCAATAGTCATAATTTTCACCATCGAACACGGGTTGCACACCGTGCGTGCTTCCTTGGAGAGCCATAGCTCTGATACCACTTATGTTGGCCTATGGCCTTATATTATTTTGTTTAGTAATTATAGTGGAAGAGCGAAAGAAGAGCAAAAAAATAACTCCCCATAAAACTCCTTAACTCAACATAGAAGACCACATCCTATTTAATATAAATATAAAAAATAGAAAATATTAATTTCAACACGAGTATCTATGTAATGATATGAAATCAGTAATATTGTGTCTATCAGAGAAGGCATGCTATTAGAAAGATATTTAATATGTATTTAGTAGTATCGAGAAAGATTTATACTTATTTAGGAGATAACATAAGATCTCATGTTGTATCCGTATATATAGGCATGCATTGTAATCAGAGAGACATGTAACAATTTTCAGATAGTCTAAATATATCATGGTATTAGAGCCTTCCACTATCCTAAAACCCTAATACGGCTGTGCAATCAATAATCATGTCCAAAACCAATGACAAAACTGAGGAGGCACCAATCAAGAAAATTATTGATGGCGCATCTCCATTTTTCCTTCATCCATCTGACAACCCAGGAACGATGATTAGCTCTTGTGTGTTAAACCTAGCACCACTCCTATGGCTACTGGTAAGCCCTTATCTAAATTTAATGGCACTGTGTTTGAAGATCCACATTTATATCGTAGTATTGTGGGAGCGTTGCAGTATGTCACCATTTCTCATCCTGACATTTCTTTTGCTGTAAACTGTGTTTCATAATTTATGCATCATCCATCCACGATAAGCTGGGCGGTTGTTAAACGAATACTACGCTATCTTCAAGGCACAAGTGAGTATGGTCTCTCTATCACTACAATGCCTTCTTTCACAAAAAATGCATACTCAGACTCCGACTGGGCCGAATGTCCCGATGACAGGCGTTCCATGACTGGATATCTGGTATTTCTTGGTGCCAATCTAATTCCATGGTCTTCAAAGAAGCATACCACAGTAGCCCGATCGAGTACTGAAGCTGAGTATCGTGGCCTTGCAACGGTAACTGTTGAGGTGATGTGGTTAAAATGATTACTTCTTGAGCTTGGACTCAAGGTATCAGTACCTATTTTTTGGTGTGATAATTTGGGAGCCACGTTTTTAGTGTCTAATCCGGCTTTCCATGCTCGTACCAAACACATAGAACTTGATTTTCATTTTGTTAGAGAAAAGGTAATGGATGGGACAATTCAAGTTCGCTTTATTTGTTCTCAAGATCAGCTCATTGATGTATTAACAAAACCATTGTCTTCAACACATTTCAAATTATTACGTGACAAGCTAACAGTGTTTTGTTCTACACTGCACTTGAGGGGGGCTGTTAGCATTGATACACAAGACAAGAATGAGACGAAAGTGATACAGCAGACAGCAATACAAGAAGCTATATAAGAGTTGTAATAGAATGATTGTATAGGCAGTTAGACTGAGATAACAAACTTCTAACAAACTCGTTTACTGTTTGACAATGCTATATATACGATGTACAATGTAATATCGTTTTTTAATGAAATCAAATACATAACAATTCTTTATATTCTTCTTCCTCATCTTTACAAACAGCTTCATTTATTTCTCTTTTTTCTCTAGCAACAGCTCTATGTCGTTCTTCTTAAACCACCATAGAGTACACTTTATTTAAATTTGGAAGTGGGTCCATACTAAACATGTTAGACCTTACTAGTCCAAAAATAGAATCATCAAGCCCCATTAGAAACTGATGAGTCTTTTCATCCTCTCGCTCCTTGACAAGTTCGGTAGAGACATTGCACGTGCAGCCACCACACTTGCAAACCGGTATGCGTGAATAATTGCTCAATTCATCCCACATACTTTTGAGACGAGTGAAATAAGCAACAACACTTTGCCCTTGTTGTTTTGCAGCAGCAATCTCTGCTTTCAATTGATGTATGAGAGGAACATTTTCAATAGAAAAATGCTCTCGTAGGTCATCCCACAAATCTTTTGTCGTCTCCATATAGGCTATTCTCAATTGAAGCGAAACATCAATGGAGTTGAATAACCAAGAAACTAGCATGGAATTGTAAGTTTTCCAAAAGATATGATTTAGGGGCTTTTGGTTCTGATTTGGTTAAGGTACCATCAATGAATGCATGCTTGTTTTTGGCTCGGAGAGCATTCTTCATTGCCTTCTCCCAAAGTTCATTATAGCTTCCAAGGAAGAAATGAAGTCTGCTAAGGTCTTTGATAGTGAACTTTTGATTCAATAATTGCATAACACCTTGGATGAGAGTAGAGTTGTTTTAAGTGAGTATAATATTGTCCACGTAAACCAGCAGAAAAACTGTGTCATGGCTTTGTTTAAAGAGAAATAAAGAGGGATCAGATTTTGAGGATTTAAAACCAATATGAAGTAGAGTCTCTTTAAGTTTATGGTACCATGCCCTGGGAGACTGTCGGAGCCCATAAAGCACCTTATGTAAATGACATACATGATCAGGATACTATGTGTCTGTAAAACTCAGGGTCCGGGACATGTAGATGAGCTCATGCAACTCGCCATGCAAGAATGCATTGTTAACGTCCAACTGACGTATATCCCACTTCTGAGTAACAGTCAAGCTTAAAATCAATCGAATAGTTGTTGGTTTGATTACTAGACTGAAGGTATCGGTGAAATCAAGGCATTCCTCTTGTGTATAGCCTTTGGCTACAAGACAAGCTTTGAAACACTCAATTGTGCCATCTGATCGCCTCTTGGTCTTATAAACCCATTTACAACCCACGATATTGGATGCTTCAGAAGCTGGAACCAATGACCATAATTGTTTGTGGCCAGTGCATCAATTTCATGTGCCATCGTCTCTCTCTAGTGTGAGAATTTAGCTACCTGATTATAAGTTGTTGGATCTTGATTAGTATCAACCAATGAAGATGTAGAAGTAAGTAGAACTTTTAGTATATGTTGTTGTGATTTGGTTTTGGAATGAGTGAGCATAGAGTGAGTAGGTGTATGAGCAGGAGATACTGCACCAGGAAGGGATGAAGGTTTGGTATCACATCTACGTTTATAAACACGTATAATAGGTAGAGGAATATTGAAAAAGGAAGAAGTATGTTTGGTATGTTGAGAAGTAGGTAATTCTGCTAAAATTGAGGGATAATTTAAAACAACTAATGGTGAAAAGACAGTGGATGAAATTATCATTAGAGGAGAGCTGAAAGATGATGAATTAGTAAAAGAAAAAGAGGTTTCATGAAAAGTCACATGTCTGCAGAGATAAACCTTGCTGGTTGTAAGATCAAGACATCGGTACCCTTTATGAACAAGAGAGTAACCAAGAAAGACACATGGTTTGGATCGAGGGGCTAGCTTATGATCAGCATATGGCCTTGTATAAGGAAAACACTTACACCCTATCACCTTGAAGAAGGCATAATCAGGTTTTCATTGAAAAAGAATAATATAAGGGGTTAAAAAGAAAATTAAAGAGGATGGTAAACTGTTTAATACAAAGGTGACGCATTCAAATATTTCTAGCCTGTAGTGAGTTGGAATAGAAGAGTGAAGCATAGTTGCAAGGCCAAGTTTCATAATTTGATGATGTTTACGCTCAACTATGCCATTCTATTCAGGATTGTAAGGACATGTAATATGAAATTGAATTTGTGGATGAGCTCGTATCATTGGTTTGAACTCAGTATCATCATCGAGTTGAAAAGTTTTAATGGTTGTAGAAAGTAAATTCTCAGAAAGTGCTTTAAACTGAACAAACACAGCAAAAACATCACTCTTATTTGAGATGTAAAAAACATATAATATTGAAGACTAGAATGAGATGTAACAGGCGCAGGGCCCTAAACGTCACAGTGGACAAATTCAAGAGGTTTAGATGCCTTAGTCTCAGATACAGAGAAAAGTAACTTGTGTGACTTCGCTAAACAACACGAATCACAATTTTCTATATTATTCTTATTACAAGAAAGATACCTGGCAGAAATAAGGTGCTGAAGAACATAAGAAGAAGCATGTCAAAGTCGTTGATGCCAAAGTTGCAGAGAATCCTTTGCACACAGAAAGCCTTTGGTGAAACCGATGACACAATGTATAAGCCATCATGCTTGGTACCCTGAAGCGGTATGATGTGGCTTGTCTGATCCTTAATAGTACAAAAACTCGAATTAAACTCCACATAAACATTGTTATCAGCAATCAACTTACTTATACTCAGTAAAGGTTTAGAAATTGCTGCAACATGTAAAATGTTGTGGAGCTGTAAAAGAAGAGAGTTAGTAAGGAGAGTACCAGAACCAATGTGAGAAATCTCTAAGCCATTTTCATCGCCAACATAATTTATCAGGGCCATGATAGGTTGAATAGTCCGTAAAGGCATTAAGATCAGGTGAGACATGCGCAGAGGTACCAGAATCTAAGTACCACAACTCAGGGAATGATGGACCAAGTTGAACACAGAGAGCCTGAGGTGGTGGACGGTACCTGGGGGCTTGAGAATGTGGAGGTGGAGGTTTATAAGTAGAGTCAAAATGTTTATAACAGTGATCAGCGATATGACCCCTCTTAAAACAGCGATCAGAATTGAGTTGTACAAACGAGCTGTTAGGTTTCTTGCCACGCCAGGCACCACGAGATGCAAGAAAGCCAGAGAATTGAGACATCAGATCTAGATTTGAGGGTGAAGAAGGGCCAAAAATAGATGAAGTGAGAAGATTGGCCTGAGGTGTAACTGAGAGACCAACATTAGAGGAAGAGAGAAACTGGTGTACTGGAGGAAAAAACTAGCAACATTCAACGCATGTTTAAGCAATCTTTGTTCATGCGTAAGAAGTAGACCAGCAAGTTCATTGAAAGAAACTGCTGTGGATCTAGAGTTAAGAGAGACGACCAAAGAGTCATACTTCATACTCAAACCGTGAAGAACAAACATCTGCAGATCAGCATTGGATATTGGCGAGCTAATGAGTCTGAGTCAATCAGCTAAAGATCGCTTTTGATCTAGATATGATTTCATAGTGAGATGTCCCTTCTGAAGTGACTGTATTTGGAGTTTAAGATCCATAACTCGAGCAAGAGATTGAGAAGAATAACGTAAATGCAGTTCTTGCCATAATTCAGACATAGTACTAAGCAGTCAGGCGAGTAGTAACTGATCTTGTCGAGTCCAAGCAATGAAATTAGAGTTAGGACTGAGTGAGCCATTAGAGAGAGAGATAGAATCAGGCGATGGAGTGCGAGATCCATCTAAAAAACCAAGGAGATCATGACCGTGAGCGTGTGGAAGAATCAAGATTTTTCACGAGAGGTAGTTGTCATGGTTTAGTTTGATAGGTAGTTGGTAAGAAAAAGAAGTGAGATGAATAGAGAAAGAAGAGGAGGAAGCCATAAGAATCGAGAAATTGAGGTAAGAGATGAGTAATAAGTAGAGAGATCGCAAAAACAGAGAAGCATTTGCGTATTGGTTCTAATACCATGTAAAGATGAGGAAGAAGAATATAAAGAATTATTCTGTATTTGATTTCATTAAAAAATGATATTATATTGTACATCGTATATATAGCATTGTCAAACAGTAAACGAGTTTGTTACAAGTTTGTTATCTCAATCTAACTGCCTATACAATCATTCTATTGTAACTCTTATATAGCTTCTTGTATTGTTGTCTGCTGTATCACTTCCGTCTCATCCTTGTCTTGTATATCAATGCTAACACTGTTGGATTTGCTGTACATGCTTCTAAACCACATGATGGACTGCAAAGTAAGCATGGGTCAAATGATAAACCTGTGTGTACTCATTGTGAAAAACTTGGGCATGAAAGGGCCAAGTGTTATGAAATAGTCGAGTATCCTAATGGATGGGTTTGTGGAGGTCGAGGTGGCCGTGGCGGTGGTAGAAATAGAAGAGATCATGGTCGGGCCTATGCACATGCTGTTCAAGAGGTCAATTCACATGGCATCAGCAAGCAAGAACCTAAACTCCTCATACTAGGCTTATTTGATACACAGGTGCAACGAATCTTGACTATTTTAGCTAACACAAATGGGTCCAGCTCCAGTGAGAAACTGCACAGTAAGAGGTTAAATTTGCAATGGCTACTTGATAGTGGGGTATCTCATCACATGACCGGAAAATTTAAGTATCTCCATGATGTTCACTCTATTGCACCTACACCAATAATCCTTCCAAATGGAGTATAAACAAAGGTTGAACAAGAAGGTTATGTGGTTATTTTGTTATTTTGTTCTCCATAGAGTTTTATATGTGCCAACATTAAACTGCAACCTTGTTTCTCTTAGCAAATTAATTAGCGACAGTGGTTATTTTGTTATATTTATTGTTGGGTTTTGTGTTATTTAGGACCGTAATATGAGGACGCTTGTTGGTGCGGGTGAGCAAAGAGGAGGGGTCTACTACTTGTTAGGTTTTGGTCCAACCAAATCTCGTTAAGGCTTAAGCTGAGAAAAAATCATAAAATATTTTTTTTTTACTTCTACTTAAGTTAGAGATTAAAGTATATCAGATGATTATTAAGAGATACATATATTTTAATCCTCTATAAAAGACCGTAAAATATTATTTTACTTCTAACTTAAGAGAATGGTTAAAGCGGTATGTCGGATGATTACCGAGAGATACATATCTATTTAATCCTTTATAGATCTACTCCATGATTGATTTCTAAAATATTGATCTACTTAACAATCAAATATATTAATATAAGATTTTATATCTCATTTCAAAATTTCAATTGGAATGTAAATCGGCTTGTCTCGGAGTATCACACGTGTGATACCTCTGTAGGTTATCCACTAGGACTGACCAGAGAGCGGCTTATTTCTTTTGTCAGAAATACCATAAACCACGGTTTCTCACAAAACACAATTCACCGAGAAAAATATAAAATAGTACTATTCATGACTCACAGTTATTCTGTTTCACACAAAGGTGCAGAAATAACGTAACTTTCACAAAAACACTATTCACCGATCCCATGAATTATAAAATAATTGTAAACCGAGAAAGAGAAAAGAGAAACTCTAATCGATCATTCGTGATATGATACAAACTGAATTAATATATTTTCTCTCTCATCCCACCCTTCTATTTATAGCATTTCAAAAAGTTTGCCAAAATTACCAAAATACCATTAAAGTTTGGCCAAAGTACCAAAATATCATTACTTGATTGGCAAGAATATAAAGTTGGCCAAATTTACCAAAATGCCATTACTTGATTGGCAAGAATATAAAGTTAGCCAAATTTATAAGTTTTCTATTGGACTATTTTGGGTCTTTTGATTTTGGGCTTTTTGGGCCTTTTTTGATTTTGAGTTTTTAATTATTAATTAAGGCTTTAATTATTAATGAGTTTTCAACCCAAAATTCAAATTCATAATTAACACTTAAATCCAAATCAAATATATATATATATATATATTATATATATATATATATATATATAATTATCATGTACAATTATATTTATCTCAGTTGTTATTTCGGTAAATTTATATGATGTGTCAAATACGTTATAAATTCAATCTGGTTTTTGCTTCTTGTCATATCTATGATAAATATAATTTAATTATATCATATATAATTAATTATAATTATCTTATTATTAATTATAAATAATTTATAATTAATGAATAAGATTCTCCGATTAACTCCTATGCGGTGTGACCCGACATGATCCGTGTTATGTTGGTAAATAGAGTTAAAGCAATTTTAACTTCTATAATCATAGGAGATATCTGGCAGAATGTACTATGACCATCCAATTACATGGATAATGTTATATTATACAATATCATGATCCAGTAAACTATTTATTTGTGTTAATTCTTTTGTCTCATAGCTATCATATCAGTTTTAAAGTAGGTGTGTGTTATCCTTATAAACTTAATTATTTTTTGATCCTGAGTAAATTATCAAATATAATTACTCATATAATTATGCTGTTAATAGATAATCTTACTCTATCAAGGGGTCCAGTGATGCTATAACTCATATAGAGATACGAGGGATAATAGTACTTTTGACAAATTATCTCTTCCTCTGCATAAATTATGTATATCAAAAAGCTACCTTTATAGTCACCTTTTACGGACAATGTTTAGTAGAAATCACACATATACATATCTTATGTAGGAAAGATGAATACCTCATACTTTAGAAGTTAACATTAAATGAAATCATTAATAACACGAACATAATTTCATTTGATGTTTCATTCGGGGTCTGTCAAATATGATGTTCCTTGAACATCTATCTATATGATTAAAATAATAACTCTTTGTTCATGGTCTGTGAAACTTGACCATCATTTCATCAACATACTAACTTGATAACGATTAATTAATATTCCTGTTAATTATCTCGGTTAGTGACTTTTAAGAGTATATTCTATATTATGAAGTTTTATAATTCTAATCATGAACTCGGAATAATTCATAAATTCAATAATACTCAAGAAAACAAAATATCTAATTTATGAACAATGCTTTATATAATAAATTTATCGTATTATTAATTTTAAAATTATTACAAACTAACACTACTACCATCCTGTAACATCTACACAAGTTTTTCACACAAATAAAGAGGATAACTATGAGTTGTGGCATCGGCGCATGGGGCATCCCTCAAGATAAATAATTTTATCCTTTCCTGGTATTGAGAAATATAGCAAGAAATCTGAAACTTATGATATTTGTTTGAGAGCAAAATAAACTAGAGATGTATTCCCTAATAGTTTAAATAAAGTAACTAAATCTTTTAAACTTGTTCATCGTGATATTTGGGGTCCCTACCGGGTTGCTTCTCATTGTAGTGCCCATTATTTCTTGACAATTATGGATGATTTTACCTGGGCTGTGTGGGTTCATTTGATAGCTGAAAAGAGTGAATCTAGTGATTTGATCTAAAATTTTTTCTGGTTCAAACACAATTTGAAATGTTAGTTAAATGTGTTAAGAGTGATAATGGTTTAGAATTCAAGTCAATAGTTATGAATCAATTTTATGCTGAACATGATTGTGCGACCCTTTTTCGCGCGTTCTGCACCGTTTCTGGCGATGGGATGCGGAAGAATGACACGGAGATTCCTCCCAAGCGTGCATTTGTTTAATGTCGGTTAATTCTATCGTTTAGACCAATTTGAATGCACATTTAGAGGGTTTTTAGTGATTGTGAGTTCTTGTAGATTTCGGTGGGCGCAAGCCCCCACCGTTAATTACCCTGGGCTGTTAACCTCGAGACACCTCTGGATCTTTAAAAGGGAGAAGCAAATAATATAGTTAAATGATGGTCAAGTGGTCGTGTGCCCTTATGATCGGGAATCATTAGAGCACCCTGGACTTACCAATAGGTCAGTTCAGTGGGATGGGGTAGTGAAAAAGATGAACTTACTACAGATCAGTTCAATCTTTACCACTCCAGAAGGTAATCTCATCAATGGATGAGATTGACCTTCGCGGAGGGATGAAAGTGGAGTCAACTACAGAATGACTCAACCCTAATTGACTTAGAAGATAAACCAACTACAGAATAATTTAAACTTCACTAGTCAACAACCAATCACACAAAATACAACTCGAAGCACTTAGCCGGTTGATCTTGAGGTTGGTGAATCAGGAGAAGGGTGGATTTGACCCACGTGTTTCTTCTCACCATCTTCTAGATCATGAATTCCAAGCACCAAGCCGATTCATAAACCTAGGAACACAACTGCACACAAGGTCAAATATGAAGCGCTAAGCCAGTTTAACATTGAGGCGTGTGTCAGTGAATGAACCAACTACAGAACGGTTCACATTCACTGTTTTGTGGATGAATCAACTACAGAACGATTCAATCTCACAATCTCGGGAGATGAATTAGAAGACAAACTTATCAACGGACGAGTTCAGTCTTACTAACTCAACTAGTCATGAATTACTTGTTCATGACACCGAGTCATTAAGATATCACTTCTTTCAGACATCGTAATGTTCTTTTCTCTTAAGGTCGACATGCTTCTTCATGTTGATGTCGCAGTCTTGGTTATTCTTCAACGAGCGTCAAGATGTTCTTGTCCCGACTAATTGTCCTGAATGTTGCATTACTTGTGCAAAATCACTATGTTACTCTACACCTTTTGTGTGAGCGTATTTATTCACCTCTAAAATGTAAAAAGATTATTACATTTTTATTGATTGATTTTTTTATTATTAAGATAATACCTTTCATTATTATCTCTATTACAAAGGTGAAATTATCTTTATTTTTGAACTCTATTTATTTTTGTAGAAGATTACTTACAAAAATAATAGAAAATGGGTTAGTTGTTATTTAGAATTTTTATTTAGATTTTTGGGATTTTATAATAGCTAAGGTAATAGATTTTTTTTATTCTTATTATTTTTAGATTCTATTTATTTTTATAGAAAGTTATTTACAAAAATAGTAGGGAATAAGTTGGCTATTATTTATGATTTTATTTGAATTTTTAAGATTTTTATAATAGCTAAAAGAATGAACTTTATTATATTCTTTATTACAATTATTATTTTTCTTATTGAATTTTAGATCCAAAAATATTAGGAATGATTTAATTTTTATTATATTTTTATTAGTATTTTTAAACTGAAAATAATAATATTTATTCTATTATTATTATATTTTTCATTTGAGTTTTAGATTTTTAACCAAAAGAATGTAATTTACTTTATTATATGATTTTATTTTGGATTTTTAAGATGGAGTAAGGTACATTTATTATTTAATATTATTATTTATTTTATTTTTATTAAAAAGATTAAAAATAATATTTAACTATTGCTAATGAATTTCATTCTTATTTATTCTCTTTGTATAATAATTAAAGAATAAAATTTATTCTATTATTTCTTATTGTATATTATTATTATTATCATTATTTTATAAAAAATCACTTGAAAATCAGTAAAATATATCTAATCATAATTTAAGATTTTATTTGAATTTTTGGAATTTTTATAATATCTAAAATGATAAATTAAAGCTAAATTAAATAGGAAAATGCAATATAGTGTCCTTTACTTTTAAATTATTTTTATATAATAATGTTTTTATAATTAGAATAATTTTATACAGAAAAATACTATGGAAAACAAATAAGTTTTAGAAATAAATTTGAGTTAATTTGGAATTTGGAAAGATTTTTAAATGATTTATTTACTCTTTATTTTTAATTTTCTGTTATTAATTAAATTTTGGGTTTTAACAATTGGACCGAGATCTTAATTCTTTCTCTTTACTTTACTGTGGATTGGGCTCAAATTTATTTTTACTATTTATTTCACTGTTAGGCCAGATTTTGGGTTTCTTTGATTTTAAACGAACTTAGCCCATTTCTTTACTCTTCATTTCTCTCTGGGCCGACAACACAGCCTCTCTAATTCTTTCATTGTATCCATTGGATAGTTTCAAGATCAGTGTCGGGGCAGATGAGTGTTTATGATTCATTCCATCCCTTTTTTGAATTTTTCTTTACGCTGACATCGTTAGTTCACTCTGAGATTGAGGTAAATGCATCAAGATTTGTGCTTTCGTTTTAACAGTTGTGCCAAGTAATTTCACAAACTGTTTCTTCTCTTGCGCTCCAAGATCCGTGCAGGAGAGGCGTCGCCGATGAACGGGGCTTCCGATTGAAGATCGGATATTAGGGTTACCATCGCCTTGATACCCTCAATTTTGTGACGGTATCTGATTGAAAATCCGTGCGGTGGAGGTGCTGCGCCACCTATACCGATTCTCACTTTGGTACCAATTTGGTACCAGCCATACTTGTATCAACGAATTGATGAATTAAATCTATGTTAGCGCTAAATTGTGATCTTTGCTTGTTAATCTCGCCAATTCACTGCCTTTCATCTGAATTCTTGAAGTTAAGTTGTAACTGGTGATAGATTTCAACAGATATTCAATAATCTGTTCATTCTTCTTCTTTTACTCGCATTTTGTCTCGGCCTAAAGGCTCACCAGTTATACCTGGGCCAGTGGCTCACGAGACATGCTAGGAACTTCTTTGTATTAACCTCTAATCGATGTTCAAACAATACAGCTCAAGGGAATAGATAAGGCCAGTAAAGAAAATTGAAATGAAATCAAAAGATCATCTCAAATTCACAACTTCCAATAGCACTCCTTAGTTGATTTCGCATTTATCTCGGCCTAAAGGCTCACCAGGTATCCCTGGGCCAGTGGCTCACGAGATGTGCTCACCAAGCTTTCAATTGATCAAAAGAAAGAAAAAGGATGCGAAAAGAAAGAAAACATCAAGAACAAGTAATAACTGCTATAATCAATGCAAATTAATAATTTCGAATCAAACCTGATCTTGTTTTCTAAGAGACAAAATAAAGGAATTCAATCTTGCTTGAATGTTACAAGGATGCCAGCCTCTCTTCTTAGAACAATATTTACCTCTCTACTATTTTTGTTGCTCTCCCTTATCTCTCTTTGCATTCACACAATTAATTGCTTGAGGGTGTGTGTGCTCGTGTGTTTTCTTGCCAAAGATGCCAGCTAGAAAGAAATGGAACCAAGACTGTCGCTGGGGGTGTGTACTATTTTTTTTATCACCCAATCTCCTCTCCATTTTCTTTGCTGTTAAGGACTTATATAGGGGCCAGTTGAGAGCTTAACTGCCAAATTGTGTTTTCTTTTGCACAATTTGTATTTTCTCGAGTCCATGGATCGTTGAGGTGGCAAGATCCTAGCCTTTGTTCACTCAATTGAATGGTTGAGATCACTCCCGAGTTGTGTTTGTTGCTATCATGGATTAAGTTTCGGATTAGCAACTGGGCAGTGTGATTACAACTCACTCTTATTTGTTCTTCCTTTCCAAACACCGAAATAATCGACCCTTGGTACTGGTCTTCACTTCTGTGTACTGGTTCTAGTAAGAAGTCATGCAACCAGTAACTGTTTTATGCCAGCAACAACTCTAACTGCATCGTGGGGCCCACATAGTGCCTTCTAAACCGCCAATTCATCCAATTACTCCCCAAATCACTCTATTGAATTTTATACCCGAATTATTTCCCCTTTGATGCGAGTGATGTACAGTGCTTCATTTTCAAAATTAATTGCTCCAATGGATTTTCCTCGGTTAGAGCTTTCCAACGGTATATTATTTGCAATTTTTCGTTACCGTTTGACCCATTTTCCATTTTCGGATTGTTTTTTCTGTTGAAAATCGGGTTCCTGTAGAAGAGATTTACAGCAATGGAGAAGGAGATGGTCCTTCTGTCTCGGTGGGCCCCAGCAGCAGTGAAGGAGATGGAGGGGAAAGGTGGCGCTGATCGGGTGGACTCGGCACAAGGAATTAGGCCCCATATGTCATATTTAATGAGAGACAACATCTATGCACCAAGTTCACACAAATTTTCTCCTTCTTTTAAAGTTCTCTTCAGCGCCATCAAGGTGTCTCCCTTGTTTGGCAGCCCCAACTTGCACCCAGATAGCTCTTCAGCTCCAAGTTGCACTCAAGAAAACCCCTTGATTAATCCTAGCCTTCAGATTGATCTGATTTTCTTTCCCCAATTGATTTTAATAGATCCCTTCATTCAAAAATCATGAAATTTTCACCAAAATTCTCTAAATTCATGATGATCATCTCTATATTTTTAAATTCCCATTTTACCCCTATTTTCTTGTGTTAAAAATTCTCTGATCATAAAACCCTATTTTTCTCAATTAATCTCAATTTCTCACAGTTGTAACTCAGTGTCTCTGCTAAATAAAATTCTCTTGCAGAAACTCCCCCTAATTAAACACCAATACTGATGTTCATGAGGGTTTGATCTAATCAAAAACTGATTACTTGTCAATAATTGATGCAAATCTAGACTGGATCAGATGATTGCTCTCAGCTTTGGCACCTGATCAGTCTTGTGAAATTGACTTTCAATCCATTCTCATGAAGGTGATTTGGTCAAAAGCTGATTACTTGTCAACAATTGACACAAATCATGGCATGGTTAGGTAGTTGCTCACAACTTTGGCACCTGGTCAGCTTTGAAAGCAAAATCACATTGAAATTTCTTGTGATTGATTGTATCAACATACTGACTTGACATTGACACCATTCCTTGTTGTGTAAGGATTGTATTGGTTCAACTCGTAGGGTTTGATATTGGCTTTTCTCTTATATTTCTTCCTTCGACCTTTCAGGGGTAAACAATGATATCTTGCATCAGAGTTCATGTGTCTACACACTTTAGCAAAATGGTAGAGTAGAGAAAAAACACCGTCATATTCTCAATGTGGCACGAGCTTTAAGGTTTCAATCTCATTTACCTCTTGAATATTGGGGGGGGGGAGTGTGTCCTTATTGCAACTTATTTAATAAATAGAACACCAACTCCAATTTTACAGAATAAAACCCCATATGAGATGTTGTATAAAAAGCCACCCTCATATGCCCTTATCTGTACCTTTGGTTGTTTGTGTTACGTTAAAACTCAAGTTTCAGATAAGTTTGAAAGCCGAAGTAGAAGATGTATTTTTGTTGGGTATCCTTTTGGCAAAAAATGATGGCGTGTATGTGATTTAGAAATGGATGGATTTATAGTTTTTCGTGATGTCATTTTCTGCGAAGATGAATTTTCTTTTGCTCAATCACCTTGTGATAAATTGGGAGCTCATCCAGGTGGAACACAAACAAACCTGTATGAGGATGATGAATTTGAGATGATAATAGAAGTGAAAAACACAAACATAGAAGTGAAAGTAGTAGAAATGGTTCAGCTAGTATCACTGAAAATAGTATAATTATTGAGAATTTAGGTGTGAGAACCCAAACTGAGGTGTCACGAGATGAATCTCTTAGCCATGGTCAGCGCTTACATCAACCTTCTGTGTATCTTCAAGATTATATTCGCTACACTGCACGCTCTGACCCCTCTCATAATGCTCACTCTACACCATGTGGCCCCTTAGGTACTGCTTATCCTATTGCTCGTTATGTGAATTGCGACAAATTTTCTTTGGCACACAACAAGTTTTTGGTTGCCGTCACTACTGGCAAGGAACCAGAACACTTTGGAGCAGCTATGTAAGACAAACACTGGAGAGAGGCTATGCAAGAAGATATAGCAGCACTTAAACGAAATTATACATGGACTATTGAAGATTTGCCACCCGGAAAGACGACAATCTGGTGCAAATGGGTGTACCGAATCAAATATCATTCAAATGGTAGCATTGAACGATACAAGATCCGACTAGTTGTGTTGGGCAAACGGCAAGTTGAAGGCATAGATTTTAATGAAATATTTGATAGAATTAGAGGTTGGTAGATAAATGAGAAAAGATAAGAGAAAGGTGGATAAAAATAAGCAAATACTTTCTATTGACTCTTATGACTTTCTTACTTACAAAACAACAGAATACAGGTCTTTATATAGACTAAACATCTAAGAAGACTCTAGAAATTCGTAATAAAAATATATAATAAAAACATAATTCTAAACAGCACCATTTCAGCTGACCCCTGTCCACTAAAATCTCCATAACTCTCTGTAGGGAACTCCAAACGACTTGACATTTGAACCATTGGAAACTAGACTTCAATAGCTTTCATCCATAGGTCATACACTAAATTCTACGTCCATTTTCCCCTTCAAATACTATCATTAATCAGCCTTAAAATTCTGCCAAAGTGCTGAAGCCAAAGAGTCTCCCTTTATTTTCTAATTTATTTAACTTTAATACTAAAATTAAGTTTATCTTTCAACAATATTTACTCCAGTTGCCAAAATAGTTAGTGTTAGAACATTTTTATCTGTTACAGTAGCCAAAGGATGGGAGCTGCATCAAATGAACATTCATAATGATTTCTTACACGATGATTTGAATGAAGAAGTCTGCATGAAGATGCCTCTTGGGTTTGCTTCTTCTCACCTAGGTAAAGTTTGTAAACTATAGAAATCTCTCTATGGTTTGCGCCAAGCACCAAGAATGTGGTTCTCAAAACTAACTGCAGCTATGCATGAATGTAGTTTTGTTCAATCCTATGCTGATTACTCTCTATTCACATATGACAAGGATATAGTATTCATTGTTATCTTAATTTATGTTGATGATTTAGTTGTTACTTATAATGACTCTAAAGCTTTGGATATTTTCAAGGCATATTTGAGTAGTACCTTTCATATGAAGGATCTTGGTGCTCTCAAGTATTTCTTAGGAATTGAGATTGCACGCAGTCCAATTGGACTATTCTTGTGCCAGCATAAATACGCCTTGGATATCATGGCTGAGTGTGGCCTTTTTGGTACAAACCAGCAGGGTTTCCGATCGAACAAAATCACATATTATCTACAGCAGAGGGTGAACCTAAATATTTTTATTAAATAAAATACTAAAAATAATTAATTATTTTAACTATTCTCTTCATCGTTCTTACGTTTCTATCCAAAAAACATTTTATTAAACCGAAATAGTAAAAAATAGCATTCTTCTTATATTTTTCGAAATACCACATATGAGATGTTGTATAAAAAGCCACCCTCATATGCCCTTATCTGTACCTTTGGTTGTTTGTGTTACGTTAAAACTCAAGTTTCAGATAAGTTTGAAAGCCGAAGCAGAAGATGTATTTTTGTTGGGTATCCTTTTAGCAAAAAGGGATGGCATGTATGTGATTTAGAAATGGATGAATTTATAGTTTCTCGTGATGTCATTTTCTGCGAAGATGAATTTTCTTTTGCTCAATCACCTTGTGATAAATTGGGAGCTCATCCAGGTGGAACACAAACAAACCTGTATGAGGATGATGAATTTGAGATGATAATAGAAGTGAAAAACACAAACAGAGAAGTGAAAGTAGTAGAAATGGTTCAGCTAGTATCACTGAAAATAGTATAATTATTGAGAATTTAGGTGTGAGAACCCAAACTGATGTGTCACAAGATGAATCTCTTAGCCATGATCAGCGCTTACATTTGCTACACTGCACGCTCTGACCCCTCTCATAATGCTCACTCTACACCATGTGGCCCCTCAGGTACTGCTTATCCTATTGCTCGTTATGTGAATTGCGACAAATTTTCTTTGGCACACAGCAAGTTTTTGGCTGCCGTCACTACTGGCAAGGAACCAGAACACTTTGGAGCAGCTATGTAAGACAAACACTGAAGAGAGGCTATGCAAGAAGATATAGCAGCACTTGAACGAAATTATACATGGACTATTGAAGATTTGCCACCCTGAAAGACGACAATCTGGTGCAAATGGGTGTACCGAATCAAATATCATTCAGATGGTAGCATTGAACGATATAAGATTTGGCTAGTTGTGTTGGGCAAACTGTAAGTTGAAGGCATAGATTTTAATGAAATATTTACTCCAGTTGCCAAAATGGTTAGTGTTAGAACATTTTTATCTGTTGCGGTAGCCAAAGGATGGGAGCTATATCAAATGAACATTCATAATGATTTCTTACACGATGATTTGAATGAAGAAGTCTGCATGAAGATACCTCTCGGGTTTGCTTCTTCTCACTCAGGTAAAATTTGTAAACTATACAAATCTCTCTGTGGTTTGCGCCAAGCACCAAGGATGTGGTTCTCAAAACTAACTACAACTATGCATGAATGTGGTTTTGTTCAATCCTATGCTGATTACTCTCTATTCACATATGACAAGGATATAGTATTCATTGTTATCTTAATTTATGTTGATGATTTAGTTGTTACTTGTAATGACTCTGAAACTTTGGATATTTTCAAGGCATATTTGAGTAGTACCTTTCATATGAAGGATCTTGGTGCTCTGAAGTAATTCTTAGAAATTGAGATTGCACGCAGTCCAATTGGACTATTCTTGTGCCAGCATAAATACACCTTGGATATCATGGCTGAGTGTGGCCTTCTTGGTACAAACCAGCAGGGTTTTCGATCGAACAAAATCACAGATTATCTGCAGCAGAGGGTGAACCTGTGCCTAATCCTGAGCGTTATAGGCGTTTAATCGGGCGGTTGATTTACGTAACCATCACATGACCTGAATTGTGCTACTTAGTGCATATTCTTGTGCAATTCATGCACTCTCCTCTTTAGGTCCAATATGAGGCAGTTCTTCGTGTGGTGCGTTATTTGAAAGGTCATCCAGGTCAAGGGATCTTGTTGTGAGCTGATAATGATCTTCAGTTATATGAGTATTGTGATTCTGATTAGGCAACTTGTCCATTGACTAGGCAGTCTCTAACTGGTTACTTTGTAATGTTGGATAACTCGTCTGTTTCCTAGAAGACTAAGAAGCAACATACCGTATCTCAGTAATCAGCAGAGGCATAGTACCGCTCCATGGCTACTGCTGCTTGTGAACTACTTGGCTCAAGTCCCTTCTTCAATCTCTTGATGTGCCACACGTGTAGTCCATGAAGCTTTTTTGTGATAATCAAGCTGCTCTTCACATCGCATTGAATCTAGTGTTTCACAAACGAACGAAATACATTGAAGTGGATTGTCATTATGTGCGTGATCAAATTCAGGCAGGCGAGTTGGTAGCATCTCATGTTCGAACCAGTGAGCAGCTGGCTGATATTTTTACTAAACCTCTTGAAAAACAACAATTTCAGTATATTATTGGCAAGTTGGGCATTCATGATCATCATGCTCCAAAGGGGCGTGTACGAGTATCTATGTAATGATATGAAATCAGTAATGTGTCTACCAGAGAAGGCACGCTATTAGAAAGATATTTGATATATATTTAGTAGTATCCAGAAAAGATTTATACTTGATTTAGGAGATAGCATAAGATCTCATGTTGTATCTGTATATATAGACACACATTGTAATCAGAGAGACATGCAATAATTTTCAGATAGTCTAAATTTATCATAACACTTGTGCATAACCTTTATCAGACTTGCCAGCATATAAACTAGGGCCCCATTTCATATTGTTAGATAAATGTTTCAGCACCCAACCAAGAATCAAGACGTACTTTAACAAATTATTTTTGGCTTCTGGGGAAGGAACATGCCTTTTATTGCACTTGAAAACCAGTTTCAACTGAGCAAGAACGGTTCGCCTAAATCAGGTCTGTAAACATATGTGTAGAAGATTTTATGTTTGACTTGTGCCTGGTACATGATGGTAGACAAATATGGATATGTGAATCAATATTCTCCACATGTCCGGATGTCTCCATGGATCATGGTATTGTGTTACTTTCCTTAAGTGTGGTGTAGTGTTGTGCACATTGCCTTCAAACGAATAATAGATTTAACTTTTTTGGTAGAACCCAAGTGGAAAGCACCTAACTGCTTTGCATCCATGAAATGGAAAAAAAAGGTCTGATATTGATTCATTTTTGCTCACAAAAAAAATTCTTAAAGATATATTGTCTCATAAAGTCAGAATTGATATGACTCAAGTGGGGCCCACTTCTGCACTTATTGTGCTTCTAAGTTTACATTAGTGAACTGATAAATGCATGTATTATATGTTAGCAGGGGCGGACCCAGTTAAATCCAGGGGGGGCACGTGCCCCCCCTGGATTTTGAAATATAGTGTTTTTCGGTAATGTTTTCGGCACGTGCCCCCCTGGAAATTTTTTTTGGCCCCCCTGAATTGTCTGGTTATTTTTATTGAGAAAAAATATTTAATACCGTGCATAATGAAATAATTATGCAAAGATATCAAAATATAAAGTTCCTTAGTCGAAAACTTTCTTCATCAACTTGATTATCTATTACTTTGAGCTTTATTTTATTGTTATTTTAATATATAAAATGTTATTATTTAATAAAAAAATTATTAGTAAAGTATATATATTAAATTATTAATTTTTTTTATTTAGTACCTGATTAGTTAATGAATTTGAACCCGATAAGCCATTACAATCCGATAATTGCCCCCCTAATCAAAATCCTAGATCCGCCACTGTATGTTAGTACGTGTCGTGTCAACTATTAATATGTGTTTATATGTTCAGATGTGTGTAGTTTAACTGTCATAAATCTTAAAATTCCAAATATACATGTTTGAAATATGTAATACATCTAACACGTTGTGCAAGATGTGTTCTTGTTTACATGTGTCAACACTTATGTATTATATATAAATTCAAAAAAATATATAAAAATTGTAAACAACTCAAACAATCAGGAAATATATGATAACATCTGAAAATAATTAGAAAAATTGTGAAGTGCTAAGTGTCTCTTTATACGTGTTTAACGAACTAAACGTGTATGTTTATTCGTATCAAAATTATTTACATTTGATGTATAATTTCATCATGTACTAATATGTGTAGACATATATCCATACATATATTCATATGTACATACTCACGTATCAAATATGTCTGCAAAATCACTAGGGTGCACTTACTGTGCTTCTCCTGCCTTAACTAATAAGATTGAGAACAAAGCGTCTTAACATGGCTCTCATTTTCCCTTACTTTTTCCCTGTGCAAATTTGTCGGTTCTAACTTCTTTTTTCCTGCCTACCCTACTAAATTTCAAAATGTCCCCCACATGTTTGCCATTTTTTTCTATTTTGCTTCAACAATTTTGTAAAATTGTAATCCGTCGGTTAAAAATTATGGTTGTTGAACTGCAGGTCTGAATCTGATACAGAAGATGATGGGTCTCGCAAATTCAAGTCTTATAAATGATATAGAAAAAGTAATATATACCGATTAATAGAAACTCTATTTTTTTTTAAAAAAAAAGAAAAAAAATTGTGAATGTTGTTTCGGTGTGTTTGGATGGTGTAAAATAATACTGTTATGAGAATAACAGTACTGTTATCAGGTTAGCAACTATTCAAATACAAAATTAAAATCGAGAATAGCAGCAGAACAATGCTAATCCGCTAACCCATAGAAAACATTGGGTTAGCGGATTAGCGTCCATGAGGGTAGTGTAAATAATAAAAAAATAATTTTTTTCTTTTATATTAGTATGGATTATGGAGTAGTATTAAATAAATATTTTTATTAAATAAAATACTAAAAATAATTAATTATTTTAACTATTCTCTTCATCGTTCTTACGTTTCTATCCAAACAATATTTTATTAAACCGAAATAATAAAAATTAGCATTCTTCTTATATTTTTCGAAATACCACTAATCTCACACTATTCTCAATTATTAACCCAAACGGTGCTATTGTTACACTAATCCTTTCACCATCCAAACACACCATTTTAACACACCATTTTACTAGATCTCGGAAGTTTGTCCATTTCAGGGGTATACAGAAATTCAAAAAACTTTTTATTATAGAAGCACCGGTTTCTGGTGGGGCCACTTGAACTTGGTGTGATATTTATTAAAGAACAATCATTTTTCTGTTGTTTTTTAGTTGATAGTCTGCACTTAGTTTGCTTTATATTATAAATATAAAGGACAGCTGTGACTGTACTTATTTTATATAAAATAACTCCAAGTCGTAGCTGACCGGCCAAAATTCAATGAGGATGTTAAAATATTGTGCAAGTAAACGAATAAAATACAACAGTTGTGGCATTACAACAAGGCAAACATACAAGTTAACTAGCGATAATTAATGACTAATTAGAAAAGAAGGAAACCTCTGTGGAAACAGAAGGAAATAATAAAATCAAAATTGCCAATATACCCAGCGAAAGATGTAATTTATGTAAAACTCTTCGTAGTTCCACTCTGTTTTTTCTTCCTTGCGTATGCACACAAAGTTAACAACCGCACTCTTTCGTACTCTACAAATAAGTCCCTCAGGAAAAGTTGAGAAACTGTTATCACTTCCAAGGCCGGAGTCAGGATTTTAAATTGAGGGGGGCCGGGATTGAATGGGTCAAACATTTACTGCTGAGAAAAAATATTAGAGGGAGTCGGATATATAAATTTTTAATTTTTTATGAAATTATACATATTTTTCGAACGTTTTTGAAAAATTAGATAGGGCCGGGCCCACCCCAGCCTCCCCTTGGATCCGTCCCATTCACTTCACCCTAGTTTCAAATTTATGATTTTTTCTTTGTTTTTTTCTTGAAGTAGCAGATAAAATTTTTATTATATGAACTTATTTTTTTAAAATAAAGATGAGAGTTAAGTTCTCAAATTTTATTTTTGTTTATCAGGATTTATTGCTATACAAATTTGTGATCTTATATCAGAATTGAGATAAAACAAAACAAAAGAAAGATATATTTAGTTTAAATAAGATTCGTACAACATGGTGAACAGCTGCTTGAAGCGTCCTATTTTTAATTTTGGAATGATTTATACAGTAAAAATGGTAATTTTCTACTTTAATGGGATATTGGATGGCATTTGTCTAAAGCTTAACTTTGGAATGACAATTTTTTAAAATTTCCTATTTTGAGGTGGCAAAAAAAAAATCAATTTTCCCACAAATTACTAATGGAAAAAAAAACTGTTGAATATAACTCAATCAATATGCAACAACGTTTTTATCTTTTGAGACGAGATCGAGATAAAAGTTCTTGGAGTTTAAATATTCATAAAAAAGTTTTCAATGCAATTTTGAGTTCGCTACCTCTAATACATAGGATATTGTATTTATTTATTTAACTATCTGCATGCTATTAATGTTTGTTGGGTAACAGTAACACCATATGTTATTCCTTTTGTACCAAAGCTCCGACTAAATTTAAATTAGAAGCGGATTGTATTAAAATATTCAGAAAAGTCCCCATATATACAAATTCGAAGCACAATGATACAATTTTGTTATTAAAAGAATATGTCTACTCCTTTTCTTCAACCATGCATGCATGCATATATGACTTCCAGGCAAGTAATGAGAAATTAATATACAATTAATGTATCTTCCAGTGGTCGTTTGGATCTGTAACAACTACATATGTGATATATGACTGCACAATTATCTTAATATGGTTCCTTTTTCGTGAAGATAGAAATTCCTTTCGAAAGGGAATGGATCGATTGGTCGTGTTATTCTTTAATTAAAAAAAATAAAGTTCCTTTCGTGAGGGTACACAACCCTTATTTAATGTTTGATGATGTCACCTGTATGCTATCCCTTTCTGTATATTTATAATTTGGTTTGTAGTTTGTAAACAAGAGATTAAACGAGTTCAGCTGAATCTGGATTAGGATGTAAACTAGCCAAATCGAGATTAGCCATGTCAAATTTGAGATCGGCTCATTAATTTAACGAGCGAGCTGAGCTGACTCATTAATAATTTATTTAATAATTAATAATATTTTATATCAAAATTAAAAAAAATAACAACAATTGATGGCATATTTTATACAATAATTTTTTATATATATTGAAGTATAACTTACATAATACATTAAAAATTCATAATAGAATAATAGAATAATAAATATTAATAGTTTAACAACCCTAATGAACTTAGGGAGCTGACTCAAGCATAGCTCAAATTCGGCTATTTAGTTTAACGAGATTAACGAGGGAGTCAAATTCAAATCAATCCCGAATAAGCCATGAACTACAATTTTTTTCTGTTAACTCTAATATGAATCCTGATTTTCTTCTGCACATCACGTAGTCTTTTGAATTATTCTGAAATTTATATCGGTACAAATCACATCATGTGGTATGTTGGATTATTCTGAAAATTATATCGGTATGAATCACTAGAAAATTTAACAGTCCACATTTATGTGTGATGTTCGGTATCACGCAGTAAAGAATAATTGTAATTTCACAAGAATAAGAATAATTATTGATAAGACCTCCTACTCGACATTAATGGGCTTGAGTAGGTCCATAATTCAAGTTTGGGGGCTTCTACAAGCCTGTAATTCCTTTTTATCCGCCACAAAGGCCCAACTTTGAGAGCCCAACTTTGAGAGTCCAATCTCGAGGGCTCAACTTTGAAGGCCCAATATCGATGTCTTCAATACTCTGCCGCAACATTAAGCGCTATCAATGCCCATACACGACGTATCATAAATGTGCATGCGTAATATTAAATGCCATAATGACCATCTCAAAGGCAATGGCTGAAACGGCCCAATGGTTATATGACGTGAAATGGAGCCTTTATAAGATCTAACCTCGAGATATCAAGGAAGACTTTTGAATACTATTTCCATACACTCACATACCATTGACAGTCTACAGGGAAGAGTAAAAGTTTGTCAAGCTTCCCTCTTGGTGATTCGGAACAACCCGTATCAATTATAATTTCACAAGAGTAAGAATTCGCAGAATTCAGTATAAAATACTTTTCTGGCTATATGTTTGTCTCTTTCAAATTGACACAATGTTTGAAAAGAAGTACAATTTATAAGTAACAATACATTTTTCAAACATCTTTTTTAGGGCAAATAATTGTTTTCTTTTTATTTATATTTTGGTGGACCTCACTCGCATAGAAAATAGAAATTATGACACCGAATGTGTCATAGTTCAACAATAGACAAACATATTAACACTGTAACACAAATTAGGCACTGAACAAAATTACTATGTATAATTATCTATTTTTTTAAATTAATATTTTTTATTGATTGCTTGCTAAATAATTTAATTAAAAAATAGTATGTTGCTAAAGGGTCATTATTTACATTTCATCTGCAGTTCCGTTCATATTTACTTAAAAGAGTTGAAAAGTTTCATGTCTTCCTTTCTGACCTTCATATTGAAACGTCCAGTAAATTGATTTAGAATAAATTAATGCGTCTGGTTTGAACTATTAATTTAATCTACATTTTTTTAACTTAATTTAATGTACAAATTTTATACATTTGTAATGACAACTGTTGGAATTAATACTGAATCGCCAAGGATTATTTTAAAATATATTGAATGTTTGTATTCACGAGTCTCTTATCCCTAAAAAAGAAAATTAAAGAAAACTAAATTGCTATCTTGTAATTCATTAAGAAGTTTTTGTTTTCTACTTCATCCATTCTTTGACCTTTATTTTTTAATAAAAATCTCATAGTGGGTTGTTCATCAATTGTTAAAAGAAATAAGAGATAAAAATAATGTGAATAAGCTAATACATATCTTGGTTACCTTAAAGTAGTCGTGATATATAAATCAAATTAACCCGACCTGAATTTTCTTTTTTAAGTTACACAATGAGTGTCTAAATGGTGTACAATTATTTTTTTAGGAATATTAAGTATCGCGTTTCTATGATTTGAAACAAAAGCATAGACACACGTACAATATTTGCAAACATTTTTATTTTTATTTTTTATTGTAATGTGGGTTCAACCAACAAAAGGTGAGTTAATCCATCACGGGTTTTGGCAGCGATTAAATGAGAGCTTAAATCATTTTTGGCTAAAAAACATATTTAACAACAAAAACTACACTATTAATATTTATGAAAGAATTTTAATTCATTTGAATTTCGCCCTTGGACCAAAATCATTAATTGGTTCTGCAAATATTGTAAATATTGCGTATATTCCTTGATTTCCCCCCTTAACTAATGCTTACTTTGTCAATTGTCAGACACGTATAGCCCACCAACTTCATAAATCCTAAATACAAAGATAAAAAAAGGTTCCTGAAATCCTGTCCGTTGATCCATCACCTCTTCACTGCTCACAAAGGCCACTCTTCGGTTAGGCACTGAGCCACTACGGGGGTTCGGATTCGCATCTTCTATCATAAATGTGATAATATGATTTTGTTATTGTGTCTTATAATAGATAAGTCCATTAAAATAAAAAAATAAAATCCATCTTTATTAATTAAATCTGAATCGTTAAATTTTTTTTGGACCGTTATATAATTGTCTCATAACAATGTCATGCCTCCATAATAATAGCAGCAAATTTGGATCCATCTGAGTTCTGACTTATGACACTTTTCATCCAATTGTAGATTTCAAATATATCTGAATTGATCCATTCATTAACATTTTGACAATTCAAGGACTTTATGATATTTCATGACGAATTTGATTTGATATAGTGCCGTTGAAATTCATCCGGATTGTGTAATAAAATAGTGGGTCTACTCTAGAGGTTAATGTGTCAGGTCGAGTTCGGATCGGATTATATTATTTTATTATTTTTTAATCCGATCTGATTAAATTCGGATCAAAAATCTTTATCTATACCCAATCCGACTCATGTAAAATAATTAAATATTTATTAATTATTTTATATAATTTTAAAAAATTAAATATTAATTAATTTATAATTAATTTTAATTAGTGTATAATTAGTATATATTTAAGATTTAATTATTACTAAATCATAAAATTATTTAAAAAAATATAATTAATTGGATCGGATCGGGTTGACTTGAACCCATCCCGACCTTATTTGGATAAAAAAATTAAACTCATATCTATCTATTTATTTTCAAATCATGTTAGATCAAATCAGATTTAAATCAGTTTAATTCGGGTTGGATCAATAATTTACACCCCTAAACTCTACTCTAATTCAAGTACTTAATGATCCTTCATCTGTGTTGTGTGATAATTGAAGAAGTGACAAAGTTAGCCGCTTTGAATGATGTGTTTTTGGATATGCACAGTACATATCGGTGGGGTCCATCAGATATCTTTTGGTGCTTTCCATAATTGGCATAAGGATCAAATAGGACTTCTCTTTGTCTAAGTCTTCAAGCGGATACCCTCAAAAAAGAAAAAAAATAGTCTTCAAGTGGATCTTGTCTGGTTTTGGATTCATTGTGATCTGTCGGATTATTTTGACTTTTTTTTTTTCTTTTTAACCCTTCTTAATTTATAGTTTAGAACTGTAGATCATAATATAAATAAATATATACGGTGAAACTTCCCTTCTCTTTTTAATATATCTCTCTGGTCTCTGGTCTGACAATCAACATTTAAGTAGAATAAAATGAAAACTTGAAAAGTAATTTTAGAGTTCTCCCCGAAATTAATATAATACATGTACATACTTAGAGTTGTCTCTCCACCGAATAATACATTTACATACTTTGTAAGCCAAGTCTTAGTTCTGACAGTGATTAAAATAATGTGTATGTTGATACGTCATATATAAGAGATAAAATATGTTGTGAATGGTGCACTACTTTAATTCATTTGACATTATGTGTAATCATCAACTCTTGAAGAAAGAGGAAGTAAAAAGAAGAAGAGAGGTCTCAACGAGAGAGAAGATCGGCTCCCTCCATAGATTTTGATATAAGGAAGAGGAGAATTAATTTATTTAATGGGCTCCTTACGGAGCATAATAAATCTAGGTTTATTTGAGTTTCTGACTCAATAAATATTTTTCGGTCCTTTGAAACATAATTTTATCATTAACTCTCGTCATTAAAATATGTCATAATGACACTTTTAGATTCAATATCATGCAATAAAATCTTCAAAAACATAATCATATCATATAATAAATTGCTCGCTCAATTTTATTTATATTAAAAACTTGTCGAATTTACAACTATTTTGGTCTGTTTAACCGACAAAAAAAAAAATTATGAACACTTCTTTCCATCCAAATGATAATACTTAGGAATTTTTTTCAAAACTCTTCAGATCTAATACCTCTATTTTGAAGAATCCACATCTTTGCATTACTTTTCTGTGAATCTAAATCGTTATCGTTTTGTCTATGAACAAATGTTACATAAATCCGACGGTTTAAATTTATGAATATTTATTATATATTCGTAAAGTACTACAGAGGATGTGCACCCTATTTTAAAGAGAGATCATGATTCCTCAACAAAAAAAATGGACAAAAAATAATGCAATTATTCAAACCTCAGAGATTCATACGATCTTATTTTATATTAAATTTACCGATGTGTCTAGAACCCAGATTATTTACTTATCCTAATTAGTGATTTTAATTAATCGCGCATTGCTCGTCCATTAACTAGATCTAATCTAAGAACCAATTAATTATAGAAGTTAATTGCTGATAATTGATAAATTATGATCACTCATTCAAGCCTGCAAATTGTCTGAAGATAACATAATTTATTAAATTTGAAGAGAATAAAAGTTTTAAATACATAATCGAGCTTACAAACTGCAAAGTCAATCCAATTAATTGAGTAATGTAATTTCTTAATAATGTCAACGGATTAATCCAAACAAGGCCAGTGACGCGCTGCTATTCATATTCTTAAAATTTTAATTTTATCACTCTTATTATTAAAATTAGGCTTATTTGAATAATTATAAAAAAAAATCTGCAGATTCAACCATTTACACCTAGTTCTTCAGTGGAACAATATTACGCTTTAGGATTCGTACAATATTCATACGCAAATTTACATTTATAGAGTATTCATATTTTTCCAAAATAGTTTGTACAAATTCACACCAAATTTTGTATAAAGTGCAACATAAGATGTGCTCGCACAAAAATTTCTGCCAGCATATGTTGTTGGCAATCTAAAAAAAATGCCCCAACGATCTCCAAAATGCACAAAACTTTGTAAAAAAAAGAATAAATAATAATAATAATAATAATAATAATAATAATAATAATAATAATAATAATAATAATAATAATAATAATAATAATAATAATAATAATAATAATAATAATAATGATATAACAAGAAGGCAATAACAATGCTTTAGAAATCTTCCAGTATTTTCTTGAACAACAATGCATATATCCATGTTAACAAAGGTAGAGCCAGGCATTGAGTTGGGGGTTGGGGAGGATTTTTTTAGGAGGGTAAATTTTAAAAAATTTCTTTAATATAAGTATAATTTTTTTTTTCTGAAAAAATATATAATTATAAGGGTATTTTGGAAAAAAAAATCTGCAAGGCGGCACCCTGCCATAAGGTGGCTCCGCCTCTGCATGTTGAAGTAAGTATTTATATAACTCAAATTGAAACCTATACAATACGGAATAATTAAATAATTTAAGAAGATGCACAGAATTAATATTGCGTTTTTAAAAAAAACTGGTTAATCTTAAAATTTGTCCTCTTTGTCAGGAAGCAAGGAAAATTAATGTTGGGAGCGCCATAATTACTTTTCTCAGTCTGCTCCAAAATTATCAACCAACATAATATATGTACTATATTATTAAAATTTATTATAGTTGCTCTTCATTTTGTGAAAGATGCAAACATTGATACGTTAGTTGCATTATAAAACAACAAACTATTTTCTAATTGCAGATTTGTTACAATATGATGGGATGGAACCATATCTGCTGCACATACGCACCGCGTGCAAATGCAAGTAAAGACGCTGGTCCGTTCGATCACTTTGAGATTCGTGCTAAATCGAATCTCAAAATACTAATTCGAATCTCGAAGTGATTGGACGGGCCACGTGCTGCGCTGCACGGTGCCGCGCGACAGCGGATCCGGGTCCATAATGGGATCGGTCGAATTTCTATCATCTGCTGGCGTAGCATGCTCATCGTTCAATCTGTTTTGAAATTCGTGCTACTTCAATCTCAAAAAATCCTTTTTAGTAATTTAAGGGTCGTCCTCCGTTCAGGCAGTGCATTCGTAGGGATCTGACTTCTCTATAATATTGTACACATACAATAACGGTTTGAATTCACAATGACCGTCGAATTTAAATCTCAAACAAAACAATCAAAATAATGGTCATTAAATTTATAGAGTAAATAATTTGAATAATTATTTTTTGCGTATAATACTATAAACAATGCAAATTAATTCACTCCGGCACTTTAGTCGCTGCAGACAAAATTTACAAGTGATGCATGGCTAACTTCTGTTTTTATTACTTTATGTTTTTCTTGGGGTCGGTCCATCTGAGATTGCACCAAAAAATGAACAAATAATTTTAAAAAGCGCGAAACAGTGGCCCACTGACGCAGTTGTTGCTTCGCAGAACTACACTAACACAACAGATTTTTTTTTTTTGATAAATAAAAAAAATAGAGAAGTGATAAGAAAACTTTATTTTTATACGTAAATATTCTGGATCGAGTTTAAAATTCGATCCCAGATAGCAATTTATTAGAAGAGATAAAATCAAAGGGCTAGAGCTGGACAGTGTTTTTAGTTGAAAGAATACCTATTTTAGCAGTGTCTAATATTGATTGCCTACTTAGTAAGTTAGGGAAGACGTTTCTTCAAGAATGTGATTCCTTCCTAATCCCCTTTGTAAGGAGAGGGAAGATCATTTTTTTTTTTTTTACGTTTGCTTGTATTAAAAAGTAGCAGAAAACTTAGACCGAATTTAAAACTCAGTCTTAAATAATTTATTTATATATTGTCATACACCTAACAGTCTTTTTTTCATCTTACTCCAGCCAATTCTTTAAAATCCTCATTGTTACTATTGCAAGAGCTTTCAACTGAAAGTGTGTTTTTTGACAGATTCAATCCTGATCCGTATTCACCACTCTCTTCTCATCAATATTATAAGTTTTTTTCTATTTGAACTATTAATTTTTGCTGTAAAATTAAATACACTAACAGTAGGGTTTATCGTTTATATTGTAGAGACGACAATGTTACTGATTAATGTGTATCACGCTAGCGTGGGTTACAATATTCGTGACTTGAAGAGACATATTCATATTGGTTTGAAAATGCTCCGTAACCATTTCAACATTAGCATTAGTGCACGGATCAACACTACATCACCAAATTTGACTGGTTTTTTATAATTTATTTAGGGTTGTTTCGGAAGAAATTTGGTGAATGGTTAAAACAACAGCTCTGTACCAAATATCCGGTATAAAATATTGGAGCTAGTAGTTAAATCCGAATCAATATTCAGTTCTGATCACTATGATCCGACTAGTACTCTTGAAAATAGTAACCCAGTCATGACTGAGGAAAGAACTCACTCCCGAGCTCGGGAGCAGCCACCATCTCGTGTTCCGGTGCAAAATATGAATGATGATGAAGAAGAAGAAGAGTGACACCTGAATGTCGAGGAGGATGTCATTTAGGATGCAATAAATATAAATATGGATGAAAATGAAGATGAGATAGATGTCGAAGAAATAGTTAAAGAGTGACAAATATATGTTCCTTTCATTAATCAGGGAATGAAGCGCTTGTGTGCACATGTTGATAATACACCAATGTCATATGCAGACGACCTTTATTTTTGCTAACCACTTAGAATTGATGAATAATTTGGCATCAATCAACAGATCAATATAAAATCAGAGTTGAAATTAAAAAAACAGATTTTCATGTTCAACGGAATATAGAATTGAAGGTAACAAATAACAACAAATCAAAGTTAGTGATGACATGTAAATATTCTAACTGTCCATGGAGAAATGTATACCACACTTAATAAAATGGGTATTTAGGAGATCAAAATAAATTCGCTTGAGCATTCTTATTTTGGCAATGCTACTAGGGTGGACCATAGTCGGATGAATTCTAGAATGATATCATATATTGTTAAAAATCGATTGAGAGAGAATTTAAAAATGACAGTAAAAGAAGTAAATGATTTAGTTAAATAAAAGTTCCTCAATACAACCAAGTTATAATAAATTATGGAGAGGAAGGGAACTGACAATTGTAGATCTTTTTTATAGTTATGAGATGTCATACAAGATGCTTTTGTCTCTGCTAGCAGCCATATAAAATTTCACATATGACACCAAATACATCATAGAGAAAACACCATCAACAAAGTTTGATGTTAAAATCTTCAATCATATTACATGGACATTTGGTCAGTGCATTGCGGCAGACTTTACTTACAACTAATCTTAACTATCGATATTGGATTTTTATCGGGTTGGTATGCCGATAAACTATTTATAGCATGTGTTTATGATGCAGAGTAATAACTACTACCACTTACATTTGCTTTTGTAGTAGGCGAGGAAAATATATCAAACTGGGGTTGGTTAATGCAGTGGTTGTGTAAAGAAATTGTTGGGCCTGATAAAATTACCATTATCTCAGATCAACATCTGGGTATAAAGACAATATTTGAGAGACCAGATTTTGGATGACGGGAATCAGTAGACGATATTGTTTATCATTATTATACTCAACACATTGCACAAAATATGTATAAGGATTGTCATATGAAAAGAGTAAAAACCCCTTCAAACAAGCTACAAGACATAAAAAAGCCATGAAAGTGTGAGAAATATATGAAAAAAATTAACAACATTAGACCGACATCCCATAAGTACATGATAACAATATGAATCATTTAATGAAATCTCCCAATGAACAAGTGTTCAATAGAAGAACACAAAATAATAGAAATCACAATAACCAAACAGCTGCAGCTGTGCCAACAGAAGAAGTGTCAGTCGAGAAATTTCATTACGAGGAGTTTACCCTAGATCAATTGGCTACATTGCATCAAAAAATATGTTCACAACATCTAGACAGAGGTCTCAATTGGTGAAAAATAATGATTAAATAACGGTTCAAAATCACTAAACAACATGTTCAGGATCGTTAGAAAACTTTCGGTATGTGCTATCGTCGAGAACACGTGGCACAAATGTGTTGAGTGGTTCTATAAGCGTCGAGAAATTACAGCAGCTTGGAAAGTCCAATGTCTGATGTTCTCCTAAAAGATTATGGAACTGATAAAATATTACGGTGATAAGGAGATAACTTATGATGTCATACCACTGGATTGAGTTATAAATAATTATGATGTTTACAACAGAAATGGACTTATTGAAACAATAATATTTATACTTATATAATTTTTATTTAACTTCAAAATTTAAGCAATAATTTTTAATTTTTATTTCAAATAATAGGGACAAAGGGGTGAAATAAAATATGAGGTTGAATTAGCTATGATGGGTATTGATAATTATTTGTGTCAGAAATCGTAATTGACCAGTATTCTATGCGATCACTTACTTGCCATTTATTCGTTCAGAAGGTTGGATTACACTCAATACGTTACTCCATATTATAACATTAAGTACTACATTAACACATGGTCTGATCATTGACGTAGTTATGGTAATAAACGAGATTGACCAATGTACAACGGTCTGATCATCAGGGTAGATCCAGCAAAAATCAACAAATAAAGAAGAAGGAAGATACACATTTCAATTGTTATGGATGAAATTGAGGGTTATATCAACAAACTATCAACTCGAGACCAAGTTCGTTCTAGCAAAACATGATTTAGATCAGAAGATGTCGTGTTTATGTTTTATTATTATAATTATCGGAACAATTTGATTTTAATTGTTGTTGTAATATTTCAATTTGTTTGACACTATTTTAGAAAAATATACTATCATGCTTATATTTCACATATAAAATTTATTTTTAATTGTTGTTGTAATATTTTAGAACAATCTATTGTTGTGCTTCATTTTTAATATAACATACAAACGTAAAAAAAATCGGGACCGAATTTTAAACTCAATCCAGACTATTAGTGTACAAAAATGAAGTGTTCTTATCATTTTTCTATTTATTTTATTTACCAAAAAAAATCTGCTAACACAAGATTCCTTTTTCTGATCTTATTTGCGTAAGTGCACCTCATATTTTCGTTATTCTCCAAGTTAATAAATTCATTTCTTTGTCGTTTAGTTTAGTTCTCTTTTCGTGTAACTAAAGTTCACAGATATTATTATTCCATTGAGAGTTTTACTTATCTTTTCTAACAAAATATCTTTGTACCCTTTCACTTGAGATCAAGGAAAAGATGATCATTATGATTTATATAACTATTTTGCATATTGAGTTTTTTTTTAAAAAATTTTACTATTGCACCAAATGCTTACCGAAACAATATGTTTTTTTATCAAATATGATAAGAAAAATGGTTTGACTGATTATATCTCAAAAAAAAAAAAAGAACAATTATTTAGAGGAAATAAAAGATGTAAATGAATCCCAAATTTTTGTTTGATAATCAGTTTAAGAGAGTTATTGTTGCAATTAAAAAATAATAATTTATTAGTTTTAATTCACATTATAATAATTTGGAATTTCTCCTAAAAAAATTAATTGACAATGTTATTAAAGGAAGAAGATCTGTTGCTCGTTTGAGAAACGAGTACGATCCTGCTTGTAAATTAGATGTCGAAAATATCTCAAAAAATGTATGAATGAATTTTAAAGAGATGAAATTAACATGCACTGTTTGATCTCGATGAGTAGGAGTTTGCTCGGCTTTCTTTACAGTAGCAGATGTGGTGTCGTTATTAAAGTGGAAATGCTGTCAACATTCGTAACATTTGAAAAGAAAAAGATAACATATCTTGTGAAAGAATTTCGATCAAAATGATATTTTTTTCGGACCCTCTGAAAAAATACTATAGACTTTTAGAGTCAACTTCATTACATTGTGTTGTACTTTTTATAAATTTTAGTAATATACATTAGTTCATAAATATGTACTAGGGATATATTGTAAATATTTTTGATAACCATGATAATCGACATAAAAAATTAAAAATAAAATTTGTGTATTTTATCACTTCACCAAATTGTGTATCATATATCTGGTACAACTTAAACATTACTTAGACATTATCAGATGAACAAATGTGGATGAAGCTGGTAAATATTTTCTCAAATAGTTCAATACGACTATTACGAGTATAAGACTCCTCACTTTTCAATTTACACCTTCATTTTATTTCTAATATGATTCTAATTATCTAATACATTGAGGATTCAATTACAATTATTTTTATTTATTTATTTTTGTAAAAAGAAAAGGAAAGCCACGTAAGCAGGGAATTTTAAAAGCTCTTGTTATTGGTAAGCGCTACCTTCCTCTCTCTCTAATGGGAGAATCGAACAGATATAAGCTTGGATACATCTCTCTTCCCCTCTCCCCCTTCTTCTCATTTCTTCGATTCTCTCTAGGACGGGTTTCCAATAGAGGAAAGCTCGTTTCTTTCTACTCCATTGGAGATTTCACTGTTGAAGTAAAGAGGCGAGTTTTGAGCAGAACTCGCTTTCTTTTTCCTATTTCTTTTGAAATAAACGATTTTGCTGTTTATTGTCTTGCTCTGTTGTGTGGTCAATACCAAAGTAAATAGAGGTGTCCTCTTTCTTCTCCTCTGATACTCAACCTCTTTCATTGAATTCATGAAATGTGTAGGAATTGTAAGGAGTTCGTTTGTTGTTGCATTTTTTTTTGTATTAATTCATACTTATATGCGAAAAAGGTAATACTTCTCTGAAGATATTAAATTATAAAAGAATTATTGACTCAAAAGATGAACTTTCGTACTTTGGTTATTAATCTTTATTGCCAAGAGAAAAAGAATAAAGAGGTTTCTTACAAGCATGCTAGAATGATCCAATATTTTTTTCATTAATAATCTTGTGAAGATTGCTCCAAATGTGAGTTAAATATTTTAGAGCACTGTATGGTATTATTAGATTTTCACTGGGGGGTTACTGGTACAATTCATGATCCTTAACATTTCCTCTTAGTTTTACTGATGGGCCGGCTCTTCCTTTAGTTGGTTGGGTGAGAATTAAAGATTTGGTTTAACTTGGTATCAACATACCGTTAATATCAACATCGTGCAATATAAAAAAGGTATATGCGAGTCTTAACCCCTTGATTTTAATTAATATCTTTGTTATTAAACAGGTATTGAAATTCAAAGCTGACTAGAGAGAGGAGATAAAATACATGAACGGCTCAGTGGAGCTCACTAACTTGCTCCCGCATCAAAGATCTAACATGGACCATTTACCGAATACACAATTTTCCGAGCTTATCTCCTCTCAGTCACCAGGGACACCATCAGTAATTCCAGGAAATTGCTATCTATATTTGCCAAATGCCGAGTCAGCTTTTACGGGGAGAGAAGCTAGGATCAATTCCACGATTTCTCTAATTAACATTCCTCTGTGCAACAGTGGGTCCCATATTACCAATACATCTTTTTCTTCTGGCATCTACAATTCTGGTTATGCCTCTCAGATTAACTGGAATGGAGAATCTGTTCAAGGAACTTTGGAATATGATTTCGAGAATGTAAATTCAGGAAAATTCCAAGATCTTTTGGAATGTGGTTCTGATGTGCCGGGTTTACTGAATGGAAGCTGGGGACAGATTTTGGATGGTATGATTCTCACCAACTCTCAATCTAAGGTATAATTTGATCATTCATTCATCTAGATACTGTTAAATTGTTTATTGAGATGTAAACTTGAAATTCAAAAAATATATTAGACTGTTCACATACTAAACAGATAATAAGTAAAATCTTCTGCAGTTTATGAAATTTAATGTATTGTGATGTGTATAGATGGCATACCCTGTAAGTGAAGAGATCACAAACACTTTCGATCAAAACCAGATGCCAAGCCTGTGCCATCTGTCCAACTCTAGCAGCACAAACAACATAAATGAGAAATGCAGTACAACAAGTCCCTCATCATCTTCAAATTCAGCTGTACTGGCTAGATCACCACGCATGAGGTGGACCCAAGAGCTGCATGAGCGCTTTGTTGAGTCGGTCAATAAGCTTGGTGGAAGCGAAAGTAAGTTCTTTCTTTTTTCCCCTTTTGGCAAACATTTCTAAAAAGAATACGAAAGTTGGCAATATATTGCAAGGAGGCCCATATGGTGCTTACGCAAGTGTAATACTAGTGTAAAAGGGGTAACTAATGATTGAACTTTTCCAGTAGCATAAGGGAGTTTTTGCAGATAATTTCTAGTAGGGTTTCTGCAATCTTCTGTGATTTTGATCTTTTGGTGTCTGGACCAAATCTGGAAATGGATCTTGATCGTTTCAAATTTCGTTCAAGGATTTCAATTAGACATGGACTACTTCATAAACTTGATAGTATATGTATGATAAACGCAAGCATGAAACCCAGCCAACTTTTGGATCTTACATTACGTCTCAACCAAATAACTTAATGTTTAAGCATTGTTGCAGAAGCAACTCCAAAAGGTGTGCTGAAGCTCATGAATGTGGACGGATTATGCATATACCATGTCAAAAGCCATCTCCAGGTTTTCTTTTCCCGTGTCTTATCTCTTTATACAATTGATTTTTTTTTTACTTTTCACTTGTGAGATAATTGCATCCCAGTTAAGTTGGTACCGCGACAGTTTCACTGGTCTTTCTTTTTCTACAATAACAACAAAACCCTCTAGTCCCAAACGAAGGCTTGCTGTTTGTGTTTGGGATGTTTCTCTTAAGCACCCAACTTGTGCATAAGACTGGTTAGGTTATTACCAGCATCTTGGTACTGACTGTATGGTTACACTAGGATTTATCTCCACACCTTATAAGATTCTAATTATATTTGTACAGAAGTACCGGTCAGCTAGATCTGGGCCGGAGTTGCCACCTGAAGGTTTGCACATCAGATTCTATATAATCTAATTTTTTAATGTCAGCCTTTCTATGATTTTTTTTTCTTGGCCTGACTTTTGATGTTATGCAATTTCATAAAGTTCTACTATTTTTTCTATATTAACAGTTGCTCGACTAGAAGATCTCCCATCTTTTGACTCAGAAAAGTGAGTTATTTACGCCTTGGCTTGTGCTATTTTTTTTTTCAACAAGCAGTGTCAGTACCAAAAGTGAAACTTAATCTGTTCTTATCATATGGATTTAATCTGGTTGATCTCTTAGTTCCTTTGTTTGCATATGTAGTGGTTACTACTTACTCCCAAGAAACCAGAAAAAAAAAATGTAAATTGATCAAATAAATAAAAGTAGTAAAATAATAATAGCAAGTTAAACACCCATAAGATTTGAGGATTGTACATAGAATGTACTTCCAGTTCAGTACCAACATCCAGGTTAAAATGTACAGCAAAGCTTAATGTTGTAAACAATAAACAGCTCATGAATATCTTTAACTCTTCTTATGAATGAAATTATTCTTGCACACTTATCCCTTTTTATTCCCTTTTACATAAGAAGAGCTAATGGCATCAATGAAACACTGCGTGCACAGATGGAAGTTCAAAAGAAACTGCATGAACAGCTAGAGGTGATTTTAATGACTTTCGTCTTATTTTCTGATTCAAATATTTAGTTGTCTTCAAAATTTTACCACTAAGGCATCACTCATTTGGCACCTGTTCTGGATTCATTCTAGAAGCAGCAACAACGTCATGCATCTGATGAGAAATTTTGTATATAACATAAGTATTCACCTCCATTGCAATGCAAGCCTTAAAAGTGTGCTTTATCATATACCATGTTTTATTTGCATATCCAATATCCACTATTTGCATCAGATTTGTGTTATTTGAGATATTTGCGGAAGGCGCCAAACTCTTGAATAAGTTTCTGGAACATGCTTATTTTCCTTTACATTCAAACAATTTGGCCATAAATGTAGTATTTTTCCCCTAAGCTTACAATGGTGTTAAGCCAAACCAACCTTATTTAATTGGATATGAACAAGTTGCCCTGTCCTTAGTTTTATTGGTTGTCATTTGCAAATACTACATGGCTTATATGACTGTGGTGATCGATCTACTTTGGGGAAAAAATGTATATCAAGTAATTAATTACTGATGTTCTGTTTGACATTAACAGAATCAAAGAAAGCTGCAGTTGCAAATAGAAGAGCAGTGCAAATACCTCCAAATGATTGTAGAGAAGCAACAAAAGAGCATAGACCAACTGAAACTTGACAAATGTTCCAATGTTGAGCTGCATTCTTATGAAAATTTACCCACCAAAATCGATTGTGATGAAATAAATCGTGTTGATGCACCAAAAGAAAGATCCAAACGAGATGGCCGAAAGAATGAATCATCTGATCAGTCTGATAATACCATTTGTCACATCTCTTTGCCAGCTAAGCGGACAAGAGGTGATTAAAGAATAAAAATTCAATAGAGAAGTGCATGTCATGGCAGATGGCACTGACTTCTAATAGTGACATTGTCAATAGTTGGCTTGAAAGAGTTCCTGTGTAGAGAATTTTGTGAAATACAAAACAAAATTTCAAAGCAATCTAGAAGCTTTCTTTGATTAATCATTAGCAATCTATCGATTGCTACCTCAAAGAAAGAAAAAGAAAAAGCAATCTAGACGTCAGGCATCACTTGCAGCTTTAGAAGTTATAGATAAACTGCTACTCTGACATGATATGTTTGAACTAGTTTTATTTGTTGTTATTCATTGTGTTACATATATGCATTCAAAAAGTTTTGATTATTCATGACAATTATTTTTATTTTCAGTAATTGCTAGTTTTATTTTAATAATACTTGGTTTTAATTTTTGTGTATATTTACTGGATAGTCAGAAAGTAAACGCCAATCAAGTTTAGCAAGTAAAACCGGTGCTTTTCTGATTTCATACATCTGGAATAAGATCATGTTTGTGCGTTACACTTTACACGGTCGAAGTTACCAATTACCATAAAATTTCTGTTTGACGGGGTAAACTCAGCTTGAAATGTAGGCCCACACATTTGATAAAACATTTGTCAGGCCTACATTTCACGCTTGAAATGTGTATTCATGCTTGTTTACTGACTACAAGATTTTCACAGATCGAACCTCATTGCAACGTTAGAAGATTGTCAATATATACATGTACTCAATGTCACCATCCTTCCATCTATATTAGTTCTACTATATAATGAGCCTAATACAAAGTCAACAATGGACTAATGAGTTCAAAGCAGTTTGAAACATGTCCTTTTACTATAGTTTTTTGATGAAACAAACGACATCGCCTTAATATGTTTAATGTTATAAAGATACCTTATTGATCATAATAAACAGATGGCGCCTTGCACGTTTATATTGAACAAGTAAACGTTATAACGCAAAACTCTTAGGGTCTGTTCGGTAAAGATGAAATAGAGAAAAAAATATAAAATTGCATTGGAACAATAGCCGAACGAGAAAGAAATTGAGAGAAATTGTGAAAAAGCAAAGAAGTGAAATTGAAAGAAATGTTTACAATCAAAACCTTTCTTTTTGCAATCAATCCCTCTATATGAAGTCATAGAATGAACTTTTTTCTATTTTATGAGGGGATGAATAAAGAAGAATGTTTTTTTTTTCATGAATCAGAATAGTCTCATCTCTTTCTTCCGCTATTTCCATCTTACCGAGCACATTTGAAATAGATTAAAAAATAAATTAATCTCAATTCTTCAATTCCTCTTTTCTGAATCCATTCCATTCCATGTATTGCTGAACAGACCCTTAAACCCTAAACCCTTAAATCCATACGGTCGAAGAAGCCAAAACGAACTGAAGGTATTATGCGAGTAAAACATAAATCAGGATGAAATATGCATGCAAAAGAAATTGAAAAGTCGCAAAAACAAAGCAAGTACAGAAGCACTAATTCAAAATGCTTATTCCATCCTGGTGGGTGTACACCAAAATATAACAATAATGCTCGACAGAAAAGAAAATAACTAAAAAAGTACTTGTCTGACAAGATGAAAAATTACGAGGGAGTAATTGCCACTCTCCAAGGAAATTTACTTTAAAACAAAAAAAAAAGACTCATAAGAGCGTTGCAAGAAAATTATTAACTAGGTCACATCGTGAAACCAAAAAAGATAATGCCAATTGCAACTAGTTGATGGCATCAATTATCAACTTGCGCGACTTCAGTGGGGACCATTTCATCCTTCTGTAATATGCTGCTTGAAGGAGAGCTAGTGACAGTACGAAGATCCACTTGAATCCCATCTAAAAAGTAAACAATAGAACTTAGCCACATCACAGCTGAAAAACTTCTTTCTGTAAGAGGCTTGTGGATTTTATCTCAATATCTAAGGACTTTCAGCAGCATGCATCAGTTAAGCAAATTCAGAAATACAATGCACAAAAGTCTGTTCTCAGCAAGTACCAGCTGTACCCAAACGCAAGGCTAAGTCATTATAATATAATAGTTCTTATAGAAAGACTTACAAGTTTTCTCTCTTCCATTTCAGGTTCAGCTGCCCAAGCCAAGAAGGTCACGACATCTTTACCCATCTGAAAATATAATTTTGTTAAATTTCAATAAGCAGCAAGCTTAATATAATTACCTGCAAAACAATAAATCTTGTATAACAGTATAAACATGATAACCCCCGCCCCCCAAATTCCCTCCAATTGATATGTTAGCTTGAAAAACCAACCAAAGTTACCCCCAAATCTATCACTGCTTTCATAAATTAAACAAAAAGGTGGAGTAATTTTAGAAGTTACCAAAAATAATATTCAGAGAAAACTTCTCTTCTGTATAAGGACATTAGATACTATTTACTAGATTTAGGGATTACACATTTTGGTACAATGTTGTCATGGGACTTGTGTTACCTGAGCTTCAGTTGCTGGAGTGCCATCTTCATACTCAACAGCACCATCGATAAGCATTTTGGGCATAGCAATGGCACCACCAGGGAAGTAGGGATTGTAGTGGAGACCTTCACGAATCTATTATGTTTAAATTATTTACTTAGCACAAACAGACCAAATATATTTGACAAATAATCAATTAAATAAAGAAGAAAGAGGGAACATAAGTTTGTACACCGAGAAACCACTTGATTTCATAAGTTTTTTACAATGAGAAACCACTTGATTTCACTGATGTCAGGGAGCATAAGGGGGCCGGGTCCCCAGCCCTCCCTTAGTCCCGCCCCTGTGCTCACTGTCTCCAAAACATATATATACTTACACTGACACCAGCAGGAGGGTCATGATACCCAGTCAAAAGCGCGAAAACATAGTTCTGTCCATTGTGCCTTGCCTGAATAAAATTACAAGAAAATCAACATCAACATGCTGAAAAGATCTACAATGAAAAACAAAAATATCATATACAAAAGTGACATACAGGACCTCCACCGAACTGGTTAGCCAACAATGCATCCCCAATGTTTGTTATTTTGATCGGCTTGCGCTCCTTTCTACTATATCAGTAATAGCATGTAACAGTGACAACTGATATTGGCATGCAAACTTACAATCCCCTACGGCAGGCATCATAAAACATTGGTATGGGTTGTATTTTATTCACTGTATATTAGTAACATTGTGAATATTTCCATTTTGCAATTTACACACTCTAAAGAGCAAAACATCCGCACCCTGCAGAGAGTTTGTTCATAATACCTTTGTAATGAGGCTGAGATCAGGAGGATAGGCACCACCATTAGCAAACCTGGCAGCCTGCTCATTTGCGTATGGCTGAGGGAAACGGTCACTGAGCTTACCAGGACGGGTGAACATCTCTCCCTCATCATTTGGCCCATCAACCACCTCAATCTCAGCAGCCATGTCCTTGACCTCCTCCTCAGTGTAGGCCACGCCGACGAGGTCTCTGTAAGAGATCAAAGACATCGAGTGGCATGAGGCACACACCTGCTGGTACACCTGGTGGCCACGGCGGATCCTGGACAGAGATATACGTATTCAAAACTTCATCTTACAAAGCTACCAGAGTTGTTAAAATACCATTCTTTCTGTATGAACCCTTTTGATCAAACTTACTAATGCAAACCCTGGAATGGACCTGCCTAAAATAAGGAGTACACTGACTATCAAACCAGTTAAGTGACGAGAATATAAGATCAAATTTCAATCTCAAGCTAAGAAAATCCAAAATCATCAAATAAAACAAATGGTTAAAAGCAACGAGTATGTAACAGCTTCAATGCAGCCAAAGTATAAACTCTTCAATTCACTCATTGAAAACTGAGAATGATTTCAGCTTCAATTAAGAAAAGAAAAGGATAATCCTAAAACAGGAAAAAGGAAAAACACTACAACTAACATCATACTGAGTGTTGCATGAGGGCACGGGCAATCCATGGGCAAGTCACATGATTCGCGATAATTCGTTTTTTATCCATAGCCGGATGTTTCACAAATGATTCGTTAGTTTAATAAACAGTGCATTTTTTTGGTAAAAAAACGTTTTATTCACGAATAATTCAGCAAAAAAACACATTATATATTATTTTAAATGAAATTTTATATTTTTAATATATTTTCAATATTTTATCATTATAATATATATTTTATTTATATTATATGAAAAGAACTATTCCCAAATTATACCCGTATTATACCCGAACGTCGAATTTTTGACCTCGCTGAACGTTTCCCGAATCACAAATTTGTTACTATGTCCATGGGTATACCGCTTACTCTCATTAATAGAAATGATGGCTACAGAAATTGAATGAGTCACAAAATATTACAAGACTTACGAAGCATGATCGTAAGAGCTAAGGATTCCTTTGTGGGGCCAGGGGTAGTTGGGGCACTCAAGGCCATGCTCCGCCTCATCAGCAGAAGCTACCGTGGAGAAACTGACCAAACCAGTGACACCAGCTCCAAGCAATGCCAATGCTCTGAAAGACTTGGTTCCAATTGTCTCCTGCTCCTGCTTGGCTGCAACAGATGGGACTAGAATTGGTGCCTACAAAAAGTTCACATTCAAATCAGTTGAAGCTTCATGTTATAGAAGCTTTTGTTGATTACTGTTTACAATATTCTCATCTAAAAAGGAGCTCTTCTTAACTTCTACAAAAATCCCATTTCAAAAACGGGGCACTGCCAAAAATTAGAAAACCATTATTCAAAGACGGTTTCATCAAGCTCGACTTAAATACCTTCAAATCAATTAACATTGTAAAAAAACAAAGGAAAAATTGGAGGCAATTTCATCAAACAGAAAAGATAAAGATTCTTACAAAAGACTGAAACAGAGGCTGCTTCTTCAGAAGTTGATAGATTGCTCTTCCTGTGGCCATTTCACTCAATAATCTATCCAAAAAGAAAAATAAACCCGAACACATCATCTTATCTTGAAATTTAGAGAACAATAACTAATTAAAGGTAAACCAAATGCGTAATCACCTCCTAATTCTCTTCAGATTAAACAGCAAAAGAACCAAAATCAAGTCCAAGAGATCTAAGAGTAAGCACCGGATCTTCCTGGGGAATCAACAGATATCCGCGCTGAGCTCGGTTCGAATCACGATCGAAACTTCTACAAGAGTATACCGATTGAACGAGGCACCACGACGCACTAGGGTTTGCGAAGAAGGGGGAGAGGAGAGCGGATCGGCCCAGGGGAAGACGATTATGAGCGCCTCTCTCTATTTGGGAGAAGACTAGAGTGTTGATTGATTGAGGTCCTCTGTCTCTTATTTTTGTAGTCTATTCTGTAATCTGTAGCAAGATATTACTTAAGGGACCCATATGAAAATTTCTGGTCCAAGTAAATGACTCGCTACGCACTATGTTAGTAGGAATTAAGAGTAGAGTAAAAGCGGGTTCCAATTGGCTAGGATTTTTCATTCGGATCTGACATAGTGTGGCTTTAGCAGTGCCACACACCACAACACAATAGATTGGAGCCTTAAATAAATGTGATTAATCACTAATAAATGATATTCCTCTGAAATTGAATTGATAGAGGCATTATTGGGCCTTACAAATTTACGGGCTTTGTTTCTATCTCCTCTCTATACTATAATTTGTATTTTTTGAAAAATGGTACTGGTAGTGGCTTGGCCTATTTAAATACATTCTCATCCAAAATGTCAATCAAATGATTTATCTTGATCATCTCCTTTTTAAATACTTTAAACTATTAGTTTGACATTTGATAATACTAATAATTAAGTCTTGATAATTAATGTCCATAATTTTTTTTAATCTTGTTTTAAAATCACCACATAGGTCCGAGGTGGCAGTAAAAAAAGATAATATATGCAATAGGGTGCCTTTCAATACTGGTATTTACATCTTAGGTGATTGAGAAAGAGAGAGGGGCGACGGCGTTGCTTGTCGGTGTGAAGAGCAGCAGATTCTCTTCTCGGAGAACCACACAACACTGCAGCGTGCAGCGCAACACAATGATCCCTTCAATTCATGTTGGGATTTATACAACCTCAGTCTTAAGAACGCCCTCCTATGATTCAATGTTGTGTGGGTCATGCAACACACTGTTGTGTTTGTGTTGTAGAGTGTGTTTGGATACACCGAAAGTAGTATGACAGCTCTTATTTTCATAATAGAAATAACATGGGTGCATCTAAAATATTCCAAACATAAAAATATTATTTTAAAACAGTAAGAATACTTATCATTGTGTTATTCTAAGTGAGGATTGAAATGACTTTATTCTTCTTGATCATCACTATTTTAAATATATATACAATCGACATAACATTTGCACTATCAAGTAACACTATATTTTTATTATTTTCATGTTAATATAAAAATCATTATTCTTTCACTATTCTAATTTGTTATTTTCAATTCCTTTATTTTTACACTATTCCTTGCATAAACCGAATCCCACAGTATACACTAGCTTACAATATTGCACGCTCTCACTATAGAAAACTTCAAAAGGAATAAATAGACAAAACTCTCTTTACATATAATAGTTTAAGTTTGTTAAAACTATGTAAAAAAGAATTATGGCCAGTTTTGCTCATTTCTATCCCAAAAATAATAACAGATTGTTACTGACAAGATACTGAAGACTTCATCATATGCTTAAACTGTACGACAACTAATTTACTGGAAAAAAAAACTTTATCGGGCCATTTATCTCGATCCTCTTTTATTCCAAAAAAAAAATGCATCAATTCTACCCAACCAAGCAAGAATTTATTTACTGTGACTAATACTAGCACCATGGCACATTACACGGGTAAATAAGCAGGAATAAATGTAAACTGATCCAATACGAAAATGAATGAGAAAAAATGAATCTGCTTCAAGTTGAGGGAGGTATTGAGAGAGATTCACCATAGGGGTCACCAAAATTCTTTGTATTACCAGGTCGGGAAAACACCATCTGCACATGAACATTTTAATGAATTCAAATACGTAGTTTATTTGATAAATTATCACAACTTTTTAAGTTAGTTTTTTTTCTAGCCAAAAAAATGTCAACTGCACAGCCAACACTAACGAAGCATTGCATTTGCATATATTAGATGTGCTTCAAACAAAAAATAGCTTTCTAGCCGGGACAAACCAATCTAAGCTGTATAGCTTCTTTGTAAAGGTACAAATACACAGTTGCTTTCTAACAAGAATGACCATCAACTGCCTAGCAGGCAGTTATCCCAGCATTAAATACAGTAGTACTAGTGCAACCTAGAGCGGATATGAAGTAATACAAAATTTCTGTAATTCTGGGATCTATTTTCCTGTCAGCTGGTGCTTTAACTGAGCTCAATAACAGCCTCACAGAAGCAATAAAAACCAACGTGTAAAAATGACATGGAATTAATTTGTACCTGATAATCACCGAGGGTGCACGACTTAAAACCAGCTGCACAATATAGGAAATAATACTCCCAGGTGCGAAAGAACTTTTCATCAAATCCCATTGCAAGAATTTTCCTAAATCAATAAAATTGAGACTTGTAAAAGCATTTCATTCCAGAAACAAAAAGATGTGCTGCACATGCAAGCACATGCAAACCAAAAACTTGAAGAGAATTCCATACTTGAAGCAAACATCTCATATGAACCCAACAAAAGGGAATAATCAAGTAAAGCCTTCATCATCAATCATTTCCAACTTTCACTCCCTCCCCTTCAGTTATGAGAGGAGTAATTTCTATGATTCTCTTCATAATGGAAAGGAAGGGAGAGTGAATAGGATATTTATCCTAAAAGTTTACAGGGATTAATGCAATATATATGAACTATCTTACTCTTTCTTTGCAGCAAAATTTCTCCTCCAATATATTAGAGTTTGGAAGTAATGAATTCCAATATTTTCTATGTGCTCTATGCTGCAATTAAGAAGAAAAAAGAAAATTAGAAACAATAAAACAGAAAGAGACTATGGCTTTAGAAGATTAAATGATAAAAGATATATGTATTGCAGTAAACTGTATTTCATCTTAACTTTAGCTGAACTGCCTGTAGACGGATATTTGTCTTATTAAGTCTAATCAATGAAAAATATCTTGCAACCCATAAACATTACTGACATTACTTTGCATGTTCCAAAAGAAATTAAAAACCATGGCACATAAAAAGTGCAAGGATTTTCTGAAACCACAATTGTCAACATGTTGGTCAACAACCAGGGATGGAACCAAGGTAGGCGCCCGGACGCCCCTCTCGGTTCACTGAAAAATAAAGGTCGTACGGTAAAAAAATAAATTTTTTTTTGACCCGAACATTCTATTTATTTGAACCGGACACCCTATTGATCGTTTCTGGTTCCGCCCCTGTCAACAACCATCACCATCCCATGGGACTTGCCATTTCAAATTCAAAATAAGCACAGCAAAGTAAGGGGAGGGGGATGGAAAATTGAGTTTACCATAATCTAGACGAAGTGGACATGGCAGAGGTAATCCTACTTAGGGAAGGGAGGCAACCTCCAGGGAAAATGTATTCCTTTATGAAGTCTGAACTTCTTCTATACTCATCATATCTCTCATCTGGAATGGATATAAACTGTGCTCCAAAGAAATATAATATAACTGTAAGCTCCACTCTTTTCATCGCAGCAATGAAATTAACTAATACACAGTATATCAAGCACCATTCAATCCAGGCAGTTGATTAATTTTCTATTTTGAGTATGGGAGTTTAAGCTACCTAACTTTTAAATGTCCATAAAGGACCCCCCCCCCCCCCCATTTCAGTCCAGGCAGTTGATTAATTTTCTAATTGACTGATCATAGTGCTCATTAAAATACTGGCACAATGTGGGTGTGTACCAGAAAATACAATTATTAACATGGTTCATTAGTAGAAGTGGGAACTCTATAAATGGATAACCCTACAAACCACAATAGAGGCACAAAAATAATTACCTGAAGCACAAAAACACCATCTTCGGCCAAGAGAGATTCACAACAGCTGAAGAACTCACTCATGTATTCATGCCCGACTCCTTCAATCATCTCACTACAAAATCAACAACTCTCTTGGTCACATCATTTGATAGGTAAACAGTGGAAGATAGCTAAAGATATAGCACGAAAACACCTCTCCACTCTGAATTCCTTCTTATACTTATAAGGGCTTCTCACAAATTCTTGTCAAACATAACTCTTTAGCATCATTCTTTTTGGTTTAAAAAGAAATAGAGAGGTGTACAGCCTACATACCAAGAGATGATCCTGTCATACTTAGATTTTGGCAGCTGTCGATAATCACAGAGCAGGAACCTTATGTTATCCTGGAAACATTTTGAAGTAGATCAATACAAACAATACTTAATACTTATGGAATTAAGCCTAAAAGTTACATATTGGATGTGACTGAATTAAATCAGTATGATCTAATTGGATATGAGCATTTAGTGACCCACAGACAATTAACATCTTTTTCTAATGCTTACATAAATGTATTTGTATTAATCGGTTCAATATGATTACAAAAGGTTCAGATGGAAAATTGTTGCATGCAATCAATTAACATTTTAAAAAAAGAACCATTTATAATAACCTCCAATCCAGCCTCTTTGACTTTTTGTTTGGCATACTTGAGTTGTTCCTTCGACAAGGTGATACCAGTATATCTGCAACCTGTACGCTTCACAAGTTCAATTGCAAGGCTTCCCCAGCCACAACCTATCTCAAGTACTTCATGCTTGCTACCTACTCTAGCCTTATACAATTAAAAATAAAATGAAAAAAATGCATTAAAAAGCAAAACTGTATAAGCTCTATTTGGAAAATAAAAAAGCAAAGAGAAAATAGAGTGAAAAAGAATTTTCATTTATGGTCTTTTCAATTCACCATTCAGAAACGGTAAAAAAAGTGGAAAAAAAATGAGAAATTACAAAAACTCTCAACGAAGTCAGCAAGAGTACTAAAATAAAGAACAAATACACACTCAAGTATGTTCAATACCTTATTTATTAGAAGAGAAATTTTGCGTAGCTGGGCTTTCTTCAAATCCTCATCCTCTGTCTGTCAAAATGAGCATTATATGTTAATACTTGTTATGAACTTTAACATGACCAGAACCTTAAACAAACCAGAAACTATTCAAGCCAGAATCAGGACCAATCCTAATATAAGAAACAGTAATTTGACAGACCCAAAAACCCGAATGCACCCTAATCGAACAGACCAAGATTTAAACTGAATTGACCCAACCCTGCAAAACAATCAGGAAGAAAATAAGTTCAAGCCAGAGGTGTCTGAACTAGGCTGGTGGTGTACTGGCGCAACTAGGTGCAGATCATTTTCATTTCCTTTTCCTTTGCTTAATTTCATTCTAGTTCAGCTGATGACTAGGATAGAACTTTTACTAACATACTTTAAAAATTGCAGAGGAGTAGGTCATTGTCTCATCCAAGAACAAGGCGAAGAAATCATTGCTCTACAAAAAAATAAATAATAAAGTCAAATATGTTCTTCATTATTTGTAGCTTTCTCTAGGGTTTGAATGAGCCAAAATTGGGTTTCAATTAGGTTTATTGGTCAATAAAGTGTTAATTGATGCATTATTGGGTTTAATTGAAACTTCATTATGTATCCCATTATTAATTCATGCACAATTGGGCATAAAAGCTAATTGCACAACTTAATTTTGATGAACATATGACCAGTTGCAACTAATGCTTTTTGAGTTTGCAAGTTAAAATAACTAGCAGAAGTTAGGTTTAATTGAGGATTTGCAATGCAGAATGCTGATTCAGAATTTTCTTAAATTGAAGTATAGTTGTACAAATCATGATTAATTGATGGAAAAGTGGTTTCTATCGAGCCAAATTCTGAAAACAGAATTGCTTGAGATAAAATTGGGGGGCAATTACATAATTAAAATATGTTACCAACCATACCAGATCATAGTGTTGAGAAATATTTCTTCGAGCTTGTGTCACTGAATTTCTCCGCAACATATGCCGAAAAAAGTACTTGGCGGACGCCACACCAGCTGTCAATAACATAGGGGTCCACCATCCCCTAATCCAGCTGTTATTGATTTAAAAGATTAAAGAGTAAGTTTTGCAACAGAATACTTTGAGGAAGTACAAATTATACAAACAGAGATGTTGGCAAGAGAACAGTCATAATACTATATTTTATTTAGAACAATGAATCATGCCTATTTTAAAGACAGACAACTTGCTCTGTACAAGAACATTACCTAAATTGCTGATATACAAAAATAAATCTCAAATAAAATGCTAATTGTTTTTCTAATAAATAATTAAAGAAAGGTTATCTCCAAAAATACAATTTGAAAAAAAGTTTCTTTTGTAAGAAAAGAAATATATTACTTAAACAACATAAAAATATATATCAAATATAATCCATGTGAACTCGGTAATGTTATTAGGAAAGTGGGATGGTTTGTGTTTGGTATCAAGTTGAAAAATAAGAAGAAAATTAACCTTTTTTTGGTATTGCCAGTAGATGCAATCTTCAGATCCCTGTTAGCAATAAGAATCTACAGTATATCATGTGAACAAGAGGTTTAGTAGAAGTATAATACTTTTCACATGCAGTCATAGTATTAAAAGTATGTGATTTTTTGGATCTCTTGAATCTGCTGTAACTTATGACAAGTTTTGTTGACTACTTGGGGATAAATTTTCTGTAGACCTATCAAGCCTCAAGATAGTGTGAGATCCTTTTCTTCTCAACCTTTTTTTGCCCAAACAAACACAAAGCAGCAGTTTTATTCACTGTCTCTTCGGTTGTTGACATTTCATTTCTTGCCAGGAGACATCAAAAAGATGACATGAACTAAAATAAATATTTCTCAAATTTTCAAATGTGGGTATTTGTAGTGCAGGGATCAAGGGTAGAAAGGAGATTGCATCATACTTAATATGATTAACAAACAAGCTTATTGGTTGCATATGTACCAAGAAAAAATCAAGAAGACCATTCTCTTGATCAACAAATGAGAAATATCCATTTATATATGCATCGGCAAGGCCTAGATCTGCTTCAGCTGCAATCTATAAAAAAATGAAAAATAATTAAAGATTAAAATCATCTGTTAAAATGAATAATACAAGTACAGAGAGAGTTTCAACTTGTGCCCTGCATAATACAACTGTGGATAACATTGTAACCTAGTACATAACACATACTCTGTACACAAGAATTGTTAACCATACATATATCTTAATAATCTCAAAGGATATCTGAACTATAGACCATTTCTCTCACACTTATTTAAAAATGAGGGAATAAATTTTTAGTTTGGGCATTTCTGAAGAAAAATCACAACTGAAAGATACAGATCACTTTTCACATTTTTCTATTTCATAGTTATAAAACCAAAAGGGCATAAAAAATACAAGGAACTAACCTTCCAGTAGAATAAGGGGCTATGCACTCTTAGAACAGACTTTACAGTGCATTTCTTACTGGGCTTGCCAAAGGTAAAAATTGTGCCTCCATCTTCATGCAAACTACAGGTAAATTAGTATTACATTACCAAGTCCAGCAATTTTTATTATTTATAAACCATTCTCCTTATAAAAAGATTTCCACTGAAAGTACACAATACCAGAATCTGTTCATATTGGCTGATAGTGTGAATTAGTGCAGTTTGAAGTCTGAATTGCATCAATTGGGGTTAGTATCCAGCCTTGTACTCAGCTAATTGGTCAACTGGGATCAGACCGTATACATTTTTTTTTTACTCAATGATAGTGCCAAGTTTAGTGGTAAGAGAGTCACAGACCAAGCCACTTTGTTATCATACACTAATCTAAAATCTGTTAAAGCAAAAGGGCCCAATATCTTAATTATTTCTATGTTATTGCTAAATATTGTTTTCACATCATCCAAGTTTATCATAAAACCAGTTTTGGCCAAACCTTCAGCATGGGGTATGTTTGGGTACAGAGGTTTGGCCAAAACTGAAGATTAGCAGGCAAATTGTGAAAGATGTATTGATAAAAGAAAAAGTTACAGTTTAAGGTACATATTAAAATCACATTATAATTATTTTTACTTACATTAATGTACCAATGGAGACATACTGTTGAAGAAATCTGGTAACTAGGAAGCATGCACCAGTTTCCAACAGAGATAGCTCCATATGTCTAGGGTTTTCCAAAAGAGCCAACTTCTGTCCTAGAAATCCACTCGCAGCAACTTTTCCAGCCTGCATTAATAAATACATGACACTAGTAAGGGGAAATGACCAAGGCTTTAAGCATTTGGGATTTTAGCCAAAAAAAAAAAGGTATACATAACAACAGCCCAAGAGATTCTTTACTTACATCTTATATTGGATATAGAACCTTAGATTGATACTGTTGCTTAATCTAGTTTCAAACATTTAGCAATATACTGCAAACATTATGTCTACAGTTTGCAAAAGAACAATAAAATTTGCGACAAATACAAAAAAGCTAAAATTCTCCTGATGCTAATCGAAATTGGCAGCAACAGAAATTTAAAGATGCTATTAGACAAGAAGAAGAAAGAGAAGGGACCGTTGATTTGAAGATAAAAATTCTACAAAATTAGAAGTAATTTACTTTATTTTTTTAAGAAAAAGATTACCTCAAGACCGTCCTCATGGAAACCATATCCTGAAAATAAAAATCGAAAGTTAGGGCTTCTACAATTGAACTGAAAGAAGCTTTATCATTGCAAGTAGATAAAAAACCATTTGAATTGTTTTTCTTTGACTAATTTGTTTGTTCACATATCCATTTTGGTTCCTTTCTTTGAAACATCTCATTTCAAAATTTGATTTCATGTATCCTACATAGAACACTCAAATTGGTTATAAAAGTTACATACCTTGGTAGGCCCCACAAAACCAAATTCCTCTTTTGCCCTGCACTTTATCAAGCTCAAGAGATGCCTTGGAGGCAGTGACAGTTGGAAAGGGGTGGCTTGTGCGCCACTTAAGCAGTGTATGTTTGGGTACAGAGGAAGGATTTAATGTAACAAGAAATGGGTCACCAGTTGACTCTAAATTCTGCAAATGCATGCTTCAATAGAAAATTAGTAAGTGAAAAAGCAAAATAACTATAATCGATCTAAATATAGGTACTACAAAAAGAACAACTTTGTGACTGAAGGCTTTGTGACGACTCTGATTGGGTTTCATTTCTAGACTACCCCAGTTTATTTGGGACTGAAGGCTTTGTTGTTGTTGTAAACAAAAAGAAAGAGAACTGACCTGAAGAACATTTAGCCAATAGGTGACACATACGCCGCTGTCTGTGGTCCCTAGAAAATTCCAGGCACCCCATGCTGATTGATTCCTCGGCATGAAGTTTATATCTCGATGGAGATAAATATCACTGCAATGCAAAAATATTTACCCTCTTTTAGTATTTCACAAAAAAAGCATATTGAGATAACAGCAGATTCAGAGCTGACAACAGGTTGGGCATCAGATGTGATGTGCCTATCCAAGATAAATCCTTGGGAAAAGGCTTGATCAACTAATTAAGGTCAGCCTAGGTTCCATCTGACAGGTTGTGTATAACAATTACCTAAAGTGTTAGCTAAAATAAGCATTATCATCACGATTTCAGTTAACACTATTTTAAGATTACCTGTAAACATACTGAAAAGCGCCTAGAATTCTGGACTCCTCGTATGTGGCTTCAGTCCCTAACATACTTAAAGCATCTGGGGCATGTGCAGCAATAATACATCCATCATACATCTCATCTGTACCATCTATTGCTGTCACACGACATCCTGAAAGCAATACAGTACAGGAAAAGGAGAATTTGGATCACCATAGAGGATTGTGTAAAAAATGAGCACGGTGTATCAGGCTATGATTTAATTGTTTTCAACTTGAGTCACCAGATGGATTGTTTTCAGCTCATTCAGGTCTTTATTCATTCAGATTTAAATTGTTTTGCCACTTGATTCATTCAGATCTAAGTCATCTCTTGTTTGGGCTGGTCAAATTCAGACTGTTAATTAGGTGTTCTTTTTTCAGTTATGACCTTAAAAAATTAATTTTAGATTACAAATAGAGTATTTTTCAGGCTAGAACATACACTGCTTTGACTTGGTTCAGGGGTCATGTTTCATGGTTTGGATTAGAGTTGGGTCTGGTTGGGTTCAGACAAGGTCAGATCTATGTTTGGTACTTCGACTGAATTCCACTTCAGGTTGGGTTCCAAGTCATTGAATACAAAAACAAATCAGTTCCAGGTCCTTAGGTTCCAGCCAGTTCCAGAAGGACAAATATGAGGATTAAATTTATTTGAAAGATGATAATATGTCAGAATATTACACGTCCATTTATAATGGCTGGTTTTTCCCAACTATTAGGTATCATCTGTTTCAATTGTAAACACTGATGGATAATAAGAGAAGAAAGGTACATATGTTGGTCCAAAACTACAGATACTAACATACCACCATTAATGCTTGATATAGATGTGACCGCACAGGTTGTTTTTATCTTACAGGACATGTTCTCGAGCTCTTCTCTTACCTGAAACACACAACTGATTAATTAATTCACACACAGGCTGAAGTCAAACTCCACAATGATTCACAGTCCTTTATAAAAAAAATGTTGTATAGTTACCTAAGTTTTCTTTAATTTCAATAACTTTAGTACCTTGTTGACATAGCAATGGGAACGGTTCTTTACAGTAAGCCACTGTGGTCGACCAAAGAGCTACAACAAAGGAGCATAAATTAGATATGGTAACAGAATACACGTTATTCTAATGTATAACAACAAAGGGTAAGCCCCAAAGCAGCCATTTTTTTTATGGGAAAATGAGCACAAGAAAAAGATGATAAGAGAGAAATAACAAAACAGTGAAATACACAATACTGACAAAATATTACCTGAAGAAGGTGGTGATTACGGCAAAATGACAGCACAGAGAAGGCTGAAAATTTCATCACTCCTTCGGAAGGGCATGACCATATCGATGCGCATATTGGCACCTAGTTGAGTTTGAAGTTCAAAGTTGATCAGACAATACAAATTAGCCTGAGTAGAGGGCATATTCTCATCAAATAAAAGAAAAAACTCACAAGATATGCTTTCTCAAATAATTGGGAGTAGCCATGAGATTTGATAAACTGCTCAAGTGTCTCATTTCGATCCATGTCAGGGTTGTTTTCATGTTCTTCAAGGTACCTTACAGCATTAAAACAACATAAAATCAAACGTGATTGAAAAGGCACATGCACTGTTCATTATGTTTGCAACAGAGAAACCACAATATATGCATTAACCCAGTAAAGCACACAGGTATTTACTAGAGTTTGGAAAGAAATTACTATGTTGCCCTCAATCTAAAAATCTCAGCATAAACACGACCCTCGATCCATTAACGCTATCTATATTGAACACCTTTTCTTGCAATTGCTTATTTGGCATATTTTTCAGTGTATTATACTCAAAACCTGAATCTTAATTACTTTATGAATAAACAGAAAATTGTCATAAATGACTTCAAAAATAGAAACCCTTTATATGCAAATCATGTGCCATGTTCTTCTTCCCGCTTCGGTCAGCTCTCTTCTCTGTACGGATTGTTTGAGATGGAGAAAGCAAAACCAAATGCGGGAAAGAACGAAAGAGGGACTGAGGGAGGGCGGGCAGCTCTGCGGAGCAAAATTGCATGTGAGATTTGTGCAAGGAAATTTAAACGGATCGTTTAATTTTTATAGCTGCGGTGAAATTAAATTTTGATATATTATTATTATTAAATTAAATCGTTAATTGATAATCGGACGGATCAAAATGAAAAAACATATAACTGAAAAACTCCTCTGAGATACCGATTCAAAGAAGCCGAACGATATCTTCCGGAGAGAAAAAGTTCTTTTTTACTACTTTTTATTTGATCCGATCAGAAATTAATAATTCTGATTTAACAATAATAAATTTTATATATTAAAATTCATATTTAAATTTCTTCACAGCCGATTAAAACGAAAACTCTATGAAAAAAAACGAGGATGGTTGCCTTCAAAGAGGCAGGGACGGAAGCGTGCAACTTCGGCCCAAAACCATACACGGTGTACAAATCATCATGGGCCGTGTCCATACTAAACCTTCTCTTCTGAGTTTTTTCAGTTGGATCCATTCACAACTTTCATTTTTTTTTCAGAGGGATCCCTTCACAGCTGAGAATGACCATTTTGACAAAATTTTAAATAAATTCGAATCTTTTAAGAAAAGTTTTAAAAATAACAAAAGCATCTATAGAAATTTATAAACTTATACGTTGATTATGTTTTAAATTTCATATAAGTATCATTTGTTAGTTCATTAAAGGCTCATTAAATTAAAACAGTTGCATATAGTACAAATTTTTGATATTTTGATGAATAATTAAATGATATTTAAATTATATAAAATTTTATACACTATCAATCTATAAGTTCAAAATTATATCTATAAGTTTATTTCTACAATAACAAAACCTTTAATCCAAATAAATTATAGTAGGTTAAAAATAAAACCCAATCCGCAATAAACATTGTCAAGTGATCCCTCACTTTTTTGAAAAGTGAGAGTATTCCTCAAATCAGGACAAATATATATTACTTAGAAAAAAATTTAGTCTTATAGATTAGTTATGTGTTCAATTTAATACAATTTAAATAACTATTGATATTTATTCAAAGTCCTGAAGTAGAGATTGTTGTATATTTTATGATAACTGATCAATGGCTAAAAATTATACAAAATTCAACCATTTTTCCTTGTTTATGATAATAAATGAAGTATAGACAGAATTCCACATTTTGTATTTTCAAATTTTGCGCGATCGTCAAGGTAGTTATTGTCACTAAATACAATGATTTTATTTTTTTAATATGAAAATGTATGATCTCTTTAGTTAAAATGAACTCACTTAAGCACATCATCTTTGAACTTGACAACCTCTCTGATCATCTGCCAAAAGTAGGGATTAAGTGCATTGCTCTTTTGTGCGAATAAACCGGAGAGTCCATTTCTACTCCCCCACTCCACACCTTTCCCTCCTTCCAAGCTCACTGAGAAAGACATGTCGGACCTCTCCATTTCCACATCCAGTCCTTCAAAGAACTCCATCATGTTGGGATATGTTACCTACATAATTTTGAGTTGAAAAATTGAGTTTAATTTGTAAGAAAATTAACACTTGCAACCTATTAATTAAATGAGCTGGGATTATTAACTAGTTAACTACAGTTGGTGTTTTTGGACAAACAGTGCCCAAGCATGCAATGACGGAGGTACATACATCAAAGTGGTGTTAATTGATACCACTAAAATTTATAAATTTCATATATAACCTTTAAAAATATAATGTATTTATGATAATATTTATTATTTTATTAAATATCTAAACCCACTGAAAATTATTTGAGATCCTCGTTACTGACACAATTAAAATTTTAAATCAATGAGGAAATAATTAAAAATATTTAGTTTGTAATGAGATAAAATTAGCATCCACGTTTATAATTTTTATTTTTATTTATCATGTAAAATTTTATTTTTGACTAACTTAATAACAATCAGTTTTGTAATTTACCTGATTTCTCAATATCTTATAAAAAAAATCAGTATAATGAATTTAGTGTTATCATATTAGAAAAGATGAAAAGTGATTTAGTTTTTTTTTTTCCTTTTTGAAAAGTTTACTTATAATATGAAATGTGATAATACTTATTACAAAAATCAGATCACTTTTCATCTTCCTCAAATTTTAATTTAAACTTAACATAATTTTCAATATCATGATTCGATTATATTTTTTGTGATGATTTATAAATTAAATTCACATTTTATCTAAAAATGATTATTTTCACCTTTTTTCATAGATAAAATCATAAAAATAATGAAAAAAATATTTTATGTAAGGGATAAAGAAAATTTATGGTCATTGAATGAATGACACTTTCACAAACTTGTATAAAGAAAGAAATCACATTAGTAATACAATAATTAATTATTTGTGCAATTTATTATAAATATATGTTTGAATTTTATATTTTTTTAATGAAAAGTAATTATAACTCTTTCATATATTAAATTAAGATAGATTAATATGTATGCATTATATTTTGGCTAACATACTGTACACTTAATATTTTAAATTTTGCATAAAATATTTATTTTAATCATATTCTAAAGGTGAACATTTTTAAGATAATGACATTAATAGTTTCTGTTATTTAGATGATTTTCAAAAAAAATAAAATAGTAAAAGATGATGTTCATTAGATTTTGTATACGTTATTTTATCAATAATTTAGATGCAAAGGATTTTGCATTATGATTAATTATTACATCTACCTGATATAAAAAAAATTAAATTAATAATTAATTTTAATTATTATTAATTTTGACACTGTTGACATAAACATTTGGCTCGGCCACTGCAGGCATACAGTTAATTTTGGAAGAGTGATAGAATAGTGTTTTTTTTGGAAGAGTTGTAGAAGAGTGGTATTCTTGACTATTCGGAAGAGCGAAAATATCGTTTGGCGGTTATTACTCGTAGTTAAAATATGAATAATGATACTAATAATGATGATGATAATAATAATAATAGTAAAATAATAATCATAATAGTAAGATAATAATAATAAAGTAATAAAAAATAATTATAATAAATAATAATATTATAATAGTAATATAATAAAAATATAAACATAATCATAATATAGTATTATAATAATAAAAAATTATAATTACAATCATAATTATAATAATATAATAATATAATAATAATAATAAGTAATCATAATTTTAATAATATAATCATAATATAATAATCATAATCATAATCATGATAATAATAATTATAGTCATACATAATCATAATAATATAATAATAAAAATATAATCATAATCATAAAAATAATTATAAATAATTATAATTATAATAAATTAATCATAAATATAATCAACATATAATAATGTAATACAACATAATAAAATAATAATAAAGTAATAAAAAATAATCATAATAAATAATAATATGATAATAGTAATATAATAAAAATATAAACATAATCATAATATAGTAATATAATAATAAAAAAATATAATTACAATCATAATTATAATAATATAATAATAATAAGTAATCACAATATAATAATCATAATCATAATCATGATAATAATAAATATAGTCATAATCATAATAATATGACCATAATCATAATCATAAAAATAATTATAACTAATTATAATTATAATAATATAATAATAAATTAATCATCACTATAATCAACATATAATAATATAATACAACATAATAAAATAATAATAAGTATTAATAATCATAATCATAATCATCATAATATAATAATATAATAATAAATAATCTTGATCATAATAATATAATAATAAAATAATTATATTTATATTCATAATATAATACAACATAATAAAATAATAATAAGTATTAATAATCATAATCATAATCATCATAATATAATAATATAATAATAAATAATCTTGATCATAATAATATAATAATAAAATAATTATATTTATATTCATAATATAATATTATAATATTAAAATTATATTTATAATAATAATAAATAATATAATAATACTAATGGTAACGATAATATAATAACAATAATGATAATAATAATTTAATAATAATAATATAATGATAATAATAATAATAAATCATAATCATAATATTAATATATAATAATAAATTATAATTATAATATAATAATGTAATATAATATAATAATGTAATATAATATAATCAACAATAATCTCTATTACGAGAGCTAATCCCATTATTCCACCTATAAGTTGGTATACTGGGATTAGCACTATTATTCCACTCTTCTATTTAGTCTAAAATTAGTTTGGCAAATTAATTAAATTTTAAATAGTTATTCTATTCCAACTTTTTGCTATTCCATTGAGTGCCAAACACTCCCTTAAGGGTACGTTTGACAAATCAAGGAATAACTTTGGAAGGATGGTAATTTTGGAAGAGTGATAAAATAGTATTTTTTTGGAAGAGTGGTAGAAAAGTGATATTTTTGACTATTTGGAAGAGCGAAAATATCATTTGACAGTTGTTACTTAGAATAGTTAAAATATGAATAATTATGATACTAATAATGATGATGATAATAATAATAATAATAATAATAGTAAAATAATAATAATAATAGCAAAATAATAATAATAATAAAATAATAAAAAATAATCATAATAAATAATAATATTATAATAGTAATATAATAAAAATATAAACATAATCATAATATAGTAATATAATAATAAAAAATTATAATTACAATCATAATTATAATAATACAATAATAATAAGTAATCATAATTTTAATAATATAATCATAATATAATCCTATATATAATCATAATCATAATCATGATAATAATAATTATTTCATAATCATAATAATATAACCATAATAATAAGAATAATAATAATATAAAAATATAATAATAATAATTATAATAATAATATAATAATAATAATTAATAATAAATTAATCATAACTATAATCAACATAATAAAATAATAATAATAATAATAATCAATAATCATAATCATAATCATCATAATATAATAATATAATAATAAATAATCTTGATCATAATAATATAATAATAAAATAATTATATTTATATTCATAATATAATAATATAATATTAAACTTATATTTATAATAATAATAAATAATATAATAATACTAATAGTAACGACAATATAATAATAATGATAATAATAATTTAATAATAATATAATGATAATAATAATAATAATAATAATAATAATCATAATATTAATAAATTAATAAATTATAATCATAAATATAATATAATAAATAATAATCATAATATTAATATATTAATAAATTATAATCATAAATATAATATAATAATATAATAATACTAAATCTTAATCATAATCATAATAATATAATATAATATAATATAATCAAACAATAATCGCTATTCGACGAGAGCTAATCCGATATTCCACCTATAATAAGTTGGTATATCGGATTAGCACTATTCCGCACTCTTCTACTTAGTTTAAAATTCGTTTGACAAATTATTTTATCGAAATAATAATTATATTCCTACTTTTTTACTATTCCATGGTGTAACAAACAAACCCATATGATTATAATCCTTGGTTTGATGAACGTTGTAGCGCCACGTAGGTGTACTCTTGACGCCTCAAGTTGGCATCATGGACTCATGGTATGACACAGTTTCATGACTATTCTTTTTTTTTTTTTTTTTTTTTTTTTTTCCACGGCTAGGTTAGGTTGGTTGGTACAAAAAGCTCCCACATCCGTGCACAGTGACTTTTGCCCTTTTTTGTTTCTTTTTCCAACTAAAAGACATATGGTTTTTCGTGGTAAATGAAATAATTAATGAAATGATTTTTTTATTTATTAAATGAAATAGTTGACGAAATTATTTTTTATTTCATGATATTAAATAAAATAGTTCATGAAATGATATTTTTATTTCGTTAAGTATATCTCAATGTAAAATACACAAAATTTCATATTTCATTTCATTTCATGGTAACGAAATGATTGACGAAATGATTTTCTATTTCGTTATGTTAACGAAATAGTTAATAATTTTTTTTCGTTGTGTTAACGCAATAGTTAACGAAGGGATCTTCTTTCGTGTTCGTTTATCAGTTTTGACACCCCTATCTGCAGAAAATGGATTGGTTGACAATTTGACAGCATTGTTGCCTTTTAATAGTTCTTAGGAATTTTAAAAATATCAAACAAAAATGCTAGACTGACAATAGTTTATTAATTTGTTTTCTTCTCTATCCCAAAGAAAAATATTTTTTTGGGTCAATGGGATATTGAGTACTTTTTTTGGATTTTTTTTTCATATGTGAATTGTGAAAGTAACCACAGTAAAGATAGTTTTTATACTTATTATTTTTAGTTTTTTACTTTAGAATTTGCCTGTGAGAAGATGACAAATTTTCTTTCCAAACTGACAATTATACTTCAAAAACGTAGTATAGTTTTTACTATACAAGGGCGCATTAATTTATAAATAGAAAAGGCAAGGCCAAGGTTAATTAACCAAAAATATCTGTTTACGAGGATATCATAAAGGCTTCTATATTGTAAATCTTCTATTATTGAGAAATATCTAAAGATAACTACTACACTCATCTATTCTAACATATGCAATTAAACACATTTGTTAAAATGCAGCTCTTCTTCATAATTATATCAAAAGTATAGAAATTATATAAAAAAATTGGTATGAAATACCCGGTTGAAGACCATGAACCCCAAGTCGAGGTCGACTCCGTCGAAAGAGACGGTCGTGGCATGACCGCCGAGGTGCTCCTCTTTTTCGTATAATACCACATTTGTCCCTGCTTTGGCCAAATCGAATGCTGCGGCCAAGCCGCTTATTCCTGCCCCCACCACAGCAACCCTCATTTCCTCCTTGTCTTTCTCTTCTTGTTCTGGAAATGGGATGGGAATGGGGATGGTAATATACTTGTAGCCGGGGTTTTAGAGAATATTCAAGATTCAAGATGTAGGAGGAGGAGGAGGAGAAGGAGAAGGAGAGGATATATGGAGAGGAGGCTGAGGCCTTGGGAGTTCGGACTTATGGTTGGCTAAGATAAGAAATCCAATGCTTTGAATGGAAAATGATATACGTCAACAAAAGAGCCCCTTCCAACTCTCGCCTCAGCCGCCTTTTATTTTTGAATAACGAGTAGTAATTACTATTTATATATACACCTTTTTTTAAGTCCTAATTTATATTTGCATGGTCCAACCACCTTCTTTTATTTGGATTATTCACCAACACAATCCTACTTAAAACTACATTTGATTCTCTTTTTTTGATTTATTTAGTTTTTAGGAGTTGATACATATATATATCGTCATTAATATCATCATCGATATAAATCTTGTTATTCATTTTAAATTAATTATTATTCATATTAGTGACTTTATTATTCAATTATTTTATATAGAACTTTTATTTTTCCAACTTAAATAAGGTATTAATATTGATATTACTGTTAGTTTTATTTAAGTTGAATAATAAAAATAGAATAGAAAATAAATTGCATAATAAAATCATTAAGAAAAATAATAACTAATTTAATCCGAATAACAAAGTCAGTACTGATGATGATATATGAATAATGATATCTCCCTAATATTTTTCACATTTTTCATTGTGTGAGTGTTAGAGATATAAAGAGAGAGAGTTAGCAGCATTCTTCACTCTTTATATCATTTAAAATTTAACACTCAGGCACCATAAATTAATATACTTTAAATGAAGAGAGACGGAATTTTATATGAACTGTTCCATAAAAAAGCAGCAGCAAAATCCAAACAACATCAGATGTGAGGTAGTATAGTTAAAAAGGGAGGGATCATTGACAATGGTTTATGTTAATAATTTTTACAATGGATTTTAAAATAAATATAAAATAAATTTTAAAAATAGAAAAAAATTTATAAATATGATTTTCTACTTATAGATTGATAATGTTTTAAATTTTATTATAATTTGAGAGTTCATCAAAGACCACCAAAATTTCACAAAATTTGTAATGGTTTCAATTTAACGGTCCTTAATGTACAATCAAACGATAATGAAACTACATGAAATTTAAAACGCAACTAATTTATAGGTGAAATAATATATATAGAGAGAGAGAGAGTAAGGCTGTGGTACTTCGCGAAACACAAAATATCATGTGTTTCACGTCTGTAATTTGAATTTGAAAGTCTAAACATCCGATTCAAACATTGAATATGAATGTAAAAATTGATCTCCAAAAATAATTCAATATAAAGATCTTGTTCAACGTTTGGATCAGTCATTTGGACTTTTAAATTCGAGATATGAATGCGAAGCGAGGAGGTTTTGTGCTACATATATATATATATAGAGAGAGAGTTTGCTACGGTTAGTCTGAAGTAAATAATATTTTTATACTTCGCGTATATATCCTATTTTTGAATTTAAAATATATCCGAGAAAAGTGTTCTCCATATTGAAATATGTTTGGAGACCAAATTTTATATTTTTTTAGAATTTATTTTCTATTTTTTGAGGATTAAAAAACCGTTCTTATTAAAAATCATAAATTCAATGCATTTTCATCCCCTCAAAAAATAGAAACAAATTTCTAAAAAATATAAAATTTGGTCACAAACATATTTCAATATGGAGAACATTTTAACGAAATTTGTTTTGAATTTATCATATTTTTGTACATTAAATTCTTTCTCTCTCTCTATATATATATATATATATATATATATATGTGTGTGTGTGTGCGCGCGCGCGCTAATGTGCTTTAAAAGCACAAAATACTTACTTCACGCTTATATATATATATATAAGCATTTCGAGCCGAAATGCTTACGTCTCAAATTTCAAAATTCATATTTTTCAGATTTAAATATCTCAAAAGATTCTTCATATTTAATCTTGTATATTATCAATTTTGATCAAATTTAAATATTTTATTATTAATAATTTTTGTAGCTAATTTTGCTATCTTTCAAAAATCATTAAGTATAGTAAATTAACTTCAAACGTGATGAAAATTGATAATTTATAAGATTATAATCTGAAAAAAATTTTGAGCTATTTAAATTAAAAATGATAAATTAAAATTTTAAGATAAGATTTGATGTACTTTTATGGAATCACTTATGTATCTTTACTATATATATATATATAGTAAAGATACCTTGAGTTAGGCTATGGTGCTATGGTTTGATTCTTCATTTTTAGTGTTCAAATGATTGATCTAACCATACAAAAATATTTTTGTATGAATAACTAGACATAGATCAAATTATATATATTTTTTTTAAAAATTACTTCTTTTGAATGTTTCATAATAACTAAATCAAATGATTTTCTAACTATCTTAAAAATAGTAAAAAAATATTAAAATATAAAATTTAATCTACATCTAGATATTCATATGAAAATTATTTTGTACGGTTGGATTGATCATTTAAACTTTAAAAATGAAGAACCGATCCATAGCACGAAGGCGATCCGTGCTATGCATAACACCATAGCCCAACTCTCTTTATTTCTCTCTCTCTCTCTCTCTCTCTATATATATTATAAGAGATAGACTATTGTGAAAACGTTTGCATTTAAGCCGATATGCAACGCAACAAAAAATATTTTTTAAAATCACAAAAATTTTAATTTATAATTTTTATTAAATTTTTCATATGAAAACTTTGTGGGATACAAAAATTTAGAGTGTTTTAAATTTTTTATGTCACTCTTTTGAATTTTTGACAAAACAACACAAATATTGAATATTTATTATTATTTTTAGAGATATTTTTTGAAAAATTCAAAAGAGTGACTTAAAAAACTCAAAACACTTCAAATTTTTGTATTCCACAAGATTTTCTTATGATGAATTTAATGGAATTCTTAAATTAAAAATTTTAAAACTTTAAAATATATTTTTTGACGCATTTATATATTAGATGAAATACAAATAATTTTCATAATAGTATATATATATATACATATATATATATATATATATATATATAGTCCGACTATGGTGCTTTACAAAGCACGAGGCGTTGTGTGCTTTGCGCTCTATTTTTAATTTCAAGTTAGAAATAATCTATCCGAACCGTTCAATCTAATCTTCATATAAAAATCTATTAGTAAACCAAATTTTATATTTTTTTGCTATTTTTTCTAATGAGGAGAAAATGACTTGATCTGAGAATTCTGGTTCATCCAAAAATGACGATTTTCCCCCTATCCAAAAAAATAGCAAATAAATTTCAAAAAATATAAATTTGGTTTACTAATAGATTTTGATATGGAGATTATATTGAGCGGTTTGGATCAATCATTTCTGACTAAAAATTAAAAATAGTGCACAAAGCACCATAGCATAATTATATATATATATATTTCTAATTTTTAGATTTATCTGATATTTATTTAAAAAATTATTGTCAAAAGTTATCAAAGTAGCCCATAATCCCTCGGAACCAGATCTATTGTCGCGCGGCACGGTGCGGCGCAGCACGTGGTCCGTTCGATCACTTCGAGATTTCGTGCTAACTCGAATCTTAAAGTATTAGCACGAATCTCGAAGTGATTGAACGGACCACGTGCTGCACCGCACCGTGCCACGCGACAGTGGATCCGGTTCCATAATCCCTCCCCATAGTTAAAATATATAATTATTTTATGGAGCGTAGTTTTAAGGTTGTGGTCCGCTTTGCGCCAGCTAACACTAACACGAGCCACGTCCAAGTCATTTTTAATGGGCGGATCCACTTGGCTGTTCCTACTTCCTAGTTAGTACGGGGTCAATTAACCCCATTCTATTATTCAAATTTTCACTGTGGGGTGCTTCGTATTTCAATTAGAAATAATATGGTGCACGAATCTTCAACCCATATTAATTTTTGTACCAAATTTTTATACCAAATTTTTATGGGACCCTCACAATATCCAATGATTTCCATATAGTAATACTGATACTTCCCATAAAATATGATAAGAACTTTAATTTTTTTTAATAATGATCTAGGAAGATTTATCAAAATGGAAACAATATTACGAAAATGATCTATTTTAGGGAAGTATCAGTATTACTATATAACTCTGAGCCTTTGAATAATTGGAAATTTCTTTATTTAGAGAACATAGTTGATCAAATTAAAAGTATAAGAAAAGATAAACCTGGGATTTGGCAAAAGGCTCATCAAAGATGACATGTTGTTATTAAGATTTTTTTTGTTTCTTTATTGTCTTCTAGTTGCTTGAAATATATTGAGATGTATGATTTGCATGCAATGAGATATATTGCATTTTTTTAAAAGATAAAAAGTTGATGCACCATTTCACTAAAAATTCTTGATAAACAAAAAAGATATTAGAATTAAACAAAGTATGTCTCTTAGAAAGTACCAAACTAACAATCATTTTTCTTGTATTGGTATGAAATAAGAATACAACTATCTTAAGGAAATAAAATATTATTAAGAAAATTAAGAAATAACGAGAAATCTAAATCGCTGGAGGTGGGATAAAAAAATAGAAAATTGCACATCAAGAGATGGGCAGAACACTTGCCGACTTTGTTCTCTGAAAGATATATTTATTTATTATAACATGTGACATAGGGTGTTAATTCTTGATCTGATCCGATCGATATGATCCGAAAATAAATGGATCGGATATGAGTTTAATTTTTCTGATCCGAATTAGGTCGGGTCGGGTTCGGATCAACCTGACCCGATCCGACCCGATTAATTATATTTTTTAAAGTAATTTTGTATTTTAGTACTAATTAAAATTTAAATATACACTAATTAAGATTAATTATAAAATTAATTAATATTTTATTACTTAAAATTATATAAAAAAATTAATAAATATTTAATTATTTTACATGGGTCGGGTCGGGTCGACCTGTGACTCATCGGGTATAGGTCAAGATTTTTTGACCCGAATTTAATCAGATCGGGTTCAGATCGAGATCAAAAAAAATAATAAAATAATATGACCCGACCCGATATGACGCATTGACATCGTATATGGCCAGTTCCAATTAGACTGAGATGATCCTTTTGTTCATGGCCAAGTTTGATATCATATAAAATAATATTAATATGAGAATAACTCTTGTACATCGAACTTTTATATATAATAAATATTTAAAAAATATTTTCATAATATTAATTTGTTTCCTAGTACCACGCGATCCACGCACTTAATACTGGTGTGTGCTTAATTAATTTTGGGCAGTGCTATTTTGAGAGCTAAATTTAAGATTGAGAGCCGAGGAAAAAAGTTCTCATTTTTTGATACTAATTTTCTCACTTATTTAGTGCTCTGTTAGATTTATTAAATTTTAATGGTTAGTCAATGCATTAGTAAACAAGAAATGTGGAAATATATAGAAATTGTTTATTGAATTTTTTTTATCAAAATAGTTTGCCGATCATTTATTTGTTATAGTATAGATTATAAGTTTTCTGTTGTCTACTGTCATGGACAAAAAGCAATGGATTTATTCTCAGAAAAAAAGGGCCAAATATTTAAATAGGTATATAAAGGATATCGAAAATAAATGAGGAACTCAAGAGTCAAATATTTATCAAAGTATTTTTTTTCTGACTTTATTCGTATAAAGAATGAAATTCTAAAATAGTATGACATTTAGCTTCTTATTTAATACCAACTTAATTACTGAAAAAGAATCTTACCAAATATGTGAGGAGCAAGTTGACACAAATGACATTTGTTCTTCATATCTCAAAATTAATTTCGCTCAAATTCAAAAGGAGCGTGCTAACTGTTCTCCTATAAAAATTCCCTATAAAAATCTACTAACTTCTTTACACAACTATAATCGAATAATGGATATATACGAGCATTTTCAAATTTCAGTACGAACACCTCTTTTTAACATGTATGAACACCATGGACAACGAAAAATCATTCACGAATATACATCTCTTAAGCCCCTAATCACCAATTAAACACATACAAATTAATTGAGCGAAATTTAAAATTAAGCATATGCTAAAATCTCTCAATTTTTTTAACACATAATAGTTACGAACATGTTTTATTTTTAGTATGAATATCCATTATAGCAGGAATGCTAACAAATATGAAGACCTATGATATCAGATATGAACACTTCAAACAAATTAAAAATCATTCTTAATAATGATGAGCGTCTTACACTCCATAAGTCTAGCCTCTCATTCAAAAAACTTGAAATGAACAGTGTTTATTCTAATCAATAAGGTATTCATACTTAATTACTCGGGTATTCATACCTATTGTAGAATATAAAAAAATTATTAAAAATAAAAATATTATTGAAAAGAAAATTTAAAAGATATATTTAAAAATAAAAATATTATTAAAAATGATAAGTTGAAAGCTAAAAAGTTTGGGAGAGATTTGAAAAAAAAAAATATATTGAATGAAAATATTTCCTCAACTTGGCGAGTTGGCATATATAGAGTGCAATACGTTTGTGTGTCTCATTGCCAGCCTTGCGTAAAAAGGTCGCTGAGATTGCTGGCATTTGAATATTCCATGCTTATTTTTAATGTGCATGCCTACCTACCTCTTTTGTTGCAATCATCACAGTAAATCGAATCAGTTCAAAACAAAAATATTTTTAGTACTTCATTAAATCCTTAATTTTTTTTTATTTTATTAATATGTAATGTGTACGCGAATCACGAGCGAGAGATCACTGTATTACATATTAATTAAGAAGAGAATAAAAAATAAAAAATTAACACACTAAATGTTGAGTTTTTAGGACTAAATTCAGCCAGCTCCATCTTCCCATCTTTTGAACTCCTATTTATTCTTTTGATATACTCTTCTATCTTGGAGCTGCTGGAATAGTTAGGTGATACAGTATTTCGTGGTTATTGGTATATCTTTTTGAGCAAATCATTGAACAAAAGAGAATGTGAGAAGATAATAAAAAGAGAGAGAGTGGAGAAGATAAATAATAGAAACTTTCTTTTAATGTCTTGTAATTTTTTGATTAATAATAAGTTTGTCTGTTATTTGTCTTCTGATAGAGTAGGCTTGACCGAACCACTTTAAATTTTTGTGTTTTCTTTTGTGGATTTGTTAGACTTGATCTATTACGTGATAACATATTTTACTTTATTATGATTAGTTAATTGTATGCATTAGTCGATTTTGTTTCTAATTTATAAATTTTCCCTTGTGTACGGGTTGAGAACCGTTTGGGGTTGTTCTTGTAGTTATACAGAGTTGTACCAATGGATCAAACCTACTGTACTAATACTTATATAAGGTTGTACCAGTAGTTCACACCTGTTATACCGGTAGTTCACAATAGGTACTAATACTTATACAAAGTTGTACCAGTAGTTCACACCTGTTATACCGGTAGTTCACAACAGAGACAACTATACTAATACCAAAAAAGTTGTACCGGTAGCAGTTTGAGGGTTTCCGCTAAAGATACTGCCTCCAACACTAAACTACTAACCAATGGTGCAAATACTCCATGGTAGAGACCATCGTCTCAGCTCATATATGGTCTCCCCGTCAGTGGCGGATCTAGGATTTTGATTGGGGGGGGCAATTATCGGATTGTAATGGCTTATCAGGTTCAAATCCATTAACTAATCGGGTACTAAATAAAAAAAAATAATTTAATATATATACTTTACTAATAATAATTTTTTATTAAATAATAACATTTTATATATTAAAATAACAATAAAATAAAGCTCAAAGTAATAGATAATCAAGTTGATGAAGAAAGTTTTCGACTAAGAAACTTTATATTTTGATATCTTTGCATAATTATTTCATTATGCACGGTATTAAATATTTTTTTCTCAATAAAAATAACTAGACAATTCAGGGGGGGCAAAAAAAATTTCCAGGGGAGGCACGTGCCGAAAACATTACCGAAAAGCACTATATTTCAAAATCCAGGGGGGCATGTGTCCCCCCCTGGATTTAACTGGGTCCGCCCCTGCTCCCCGTACCAGCTCTATGTGAGATTTCTTTTCTGCCCTTAACGTTCTAGCACATCTTTCTCTATATTACAAAATGAGTGATCGTCTCTAACTGTCGCCATTTTATATGCTCTTTTTTGGTCTTAATAAATTTTTTTATCACCTTCTTTGTATCTCCAAGATTCTGACATATTAGCACACATCTCATCATGTATGTATGCCCTAATTTATCTGATTCTCTGACATTCTGAGAATAAGTGGTTTATAATTTCTTTCGCTTTATAACACATCTGGCATATGTTAGTCAGTTGCCATCATCTTTTCTTGATATTGTCTATCGTTGAACATACGTTTCTAATCATCATTCAAATAAAAACTAACACTCTTGGAAGTGTCTTGATTTCTCAAATATTTTGAACAAGGAATAATTAATTATATGTCACTCATAGTTTCAAATTTTAAAAATTTAATTTAGATAAAATATCACTCCAAATTTATTTTTTTAATATCACTCAAATTATAATAATATTCATAATACAAAAATATCCTTAAACCAATACTACTCTTCTTCTCTCACCCTCATTTTCTCTTCCCACTCCCCTCAGGTCTCACCATTTCTACCACTGAAGCCCTGTCTCTTGCCAATATCCTTAATTCAAGCCCCATCTATTGAAAAAAGACTGATCTGTGAAGTCATAAACAAGTAAAATGTCCATACCAAAATAAATGAATTATCACATTAATATGTAAAGTTAACAAGTATAATAGCATGTCAAAACTAAAAATAATGAGAACGCAAGGCTGTACCGATGATGATAGTTTGTAAACGCTCCTAGCCAGCTGTGTCCTAAAATTTAGAGCTTAATCCTTTTTCCATCCAGTTCAAGCGTTCTTTATCTTAAGTCAATTCTATCCAGAATGCAATAGCAATGAGAGGAGAAGAAAAAGAAGACAATTGAGAAGAAAATGACAATGAGAGAGGATTTTATTTTAACGAGTTGTGTACAAGCATAAGAACCCAATGGTGATAATGAAGCTGATGGTGAAGGAGCCATTGGAAAACCTCAAGAAAAAATAACTCTTGCTAACACCTATGATTGAAAGAATATATATAACTATTTATCCAAGCATATGACAACAATTGAATTTGCAGAGATTGATAAAAGAAAAATACAAAGGTAAGTATAAAAAGAGGGAAAGGAAATGATTTAATTTAATGAAGTCATCATTCTAGTAATGTGCAACGAGAATGAGAGAGCAGATTTAGAAAATGACAGAAGCAATGAGGGCTGAGGAGAGTGGGAGAGAGTGGGGGTGAAGAAGAAGAGTATTGATTTAAGGGTATTTTTGATATTATGAAAATTATTATAGTTTGAGTGACAAAATTAAAATCAAATTAAGTTTGAGTAACTTTATCTCAACTCAAACTTTGGACTGATATTTTTCAAAATCCAAAACTTTGAGTGATGTAATTAATTATCTCTTTGAACAAAGGTTAGGAAAATTCTGAACAAAGCTAGAGTACGATTTAGCTGAGTAGCCAGCAGTTCTCATTGTCCATTGCACAATATCTTCTTCATAACACAAGGACCCAGCTTTCTTCATTATATGTTTCCTCAATAGTACTTTTCTTGTGCCTTGCTTGTGTATATAACAAAGGATACAATATGCACAAGAGTTAGCTCCAGCCAGTAATCTTCCGATAAGAGAGTTTTTCTTCCATTACCAAGCTTTTAAAAAATATTTAACGGCTCTTAACGGTGAGGTGATCAGATAATGATTAACGATTTTAACGGTTTTACACGACCGTTAAATTAAAAAACGGTCAATCACTTTTTACCTACTAATTCATATTTAAAAAGGTTAAGAAATACATTCTCATATCATTAGTGCTTAATAATTAACTAAATTAAGTAATAATAATTATTATAATATTAATTATGTACTTAAAAGTTAAAAATCTTAAATTATATTAAACTATTATATAATGAATTTGCTTTATATTTTTATTAAGGTATTAATTTATATTAATATATATATATATATATATTTATAGTCACTAACTATTAAGATTTGAAACAAAAGAATTTCAGTCGTTAAATGCGTTTTTTTCAAAAAAATTAACGGTTTTAACGGGTTTAACGTTTCTGTTTTTTAAAAGCTTGTCCATTACCAATCTGAAATTTCAAAGAGCACTGAAATGTTAGTTTAATTTTGGCCATGTCTCCAAAATGCTGATGTTGATGACCCAAAAAGCTAGGGAATGGGGTAGGTTCAAAGGACTTGGAACTCAAAAATTGATTTAAAAGTCTCTCCTATCCATTGATTTTGCATTGAGATTCATAAAGATGAGAGAAAAACTTTGAACAAATAAAAATATGAATCTCAATGCAAAATCAATGAATGAGATGGACTTTGAATCAATTTTTGAATTCAAAATCCTTTGAACTTATCCAGTTCCCCCAAAGCTATTTATGCATAATGCATCTCCCTGTGATGGTGTTGCTTTTTCACACCATTTATTTTGTGTTAGCCATTATCATATCCATTTAGCCATCAAAGTTTGATTCATGACGCTTAAATATCTTATTCACAGTCCACATTTTCCTTGCTCATGAAAACACTTGTCCTTGATCGGTTCTAATTCTAGTACAAATTAATAAAAAACATCAATTATCTACGAGAAGGAATTCATTGATAATCATGACAAAAAAAATCGTTTTAAAAAACAAAAAAAGTAAAATTATACAATTCTTTTAGTTTAGATCGATAACATGTATGTTTGCAATTTGAAACGAATCAGTAAAAATGGTAATCGAAATAAACAGAAATGATTGCATAAATATTCTTATACTTTGAACTTCCAATAGATGTGTAGTTTGAAAATCATCTGATCACCAGTCTTGTCAGTTAGATATACAAAGCTATCTAAATCTAATACCATTCTGCATTCAAATTTTGGTCATTATTATGATTGTAAAATAATTTAGTTATCTGTACAACATATTCTCTATTTTGGTCCTTACTCCTTAGTGATGATGATGATGAGAAGAAGAAGACGAAAAAGAAAAGGACGTTCAGTGGTATCCAGATCTGTCCTCTAGAATTGTATTCTAGATCCTCCCGTTCAAATCGTTGAATTATATGAACGATCATATTAATTCGATTTGAATTTTAATCTTTTCGTTTTTAATAAATGATTCAGATTAGAATAGTAAATTCCTAATAATCCATTATATCAATATGACTTTTCTATTTTTCTTTCAAGTTCATCTTTTAATTGGAATTTTGTTAATGGTTGTATGCGTGATTGCGTGGATATATGAGAACCACACAAATAGAAGCCACATTAGACTCATGCAGTCGTAACTCGGGATGTGCATCGTCTAACGTGTTGCGAATATCCCTCTGTGCTTTAGATTTTGACACGTGGATGAATGAACATCATTCAACGGAAAAATAAAAATGGAAAGAGTAGTTAGGCACCTTTGCTTTTTTCTAGATGCAAGTAAAAGGGACAATAGAAGGCCACTAACATTTTTTTTTATAATTGAGAGAGATTTGAGTTGACAAAAAATGCTCTAAATACAAAACTTCACACTTTCAAATATTTTCATGTGAAATACGACAAATTTTATACCTAGTTAAAGCAATGTTTTTTTTTTCGTCTATTTCTATAATTTTCATTTAATTTCAGCAACGGAAAAAATATTTTCATGAAAAATATTAATATCACAGTTTAAAATCACGGGACTTGACTAAAAAAAGCTTTTTAAATACAAATTTTCACAATGTAAAATCTTTCCAGTGCAACATAAGTATATATTTAACCACCGAAAATAATGTTATTCCTAATTCATTTCTAGATTTCTATCTTGTCGTTTCATTTCAGCAAAGAGAAAAAAAAATTCATGAAAATATTAAGAAACGCAATCTTTTTTGTTTTGTTCTGGATGATGCAACATTTTTTCATTTAAAAAAGAAGCACGTACATGACATATATAGAGAGAAAGAGTTTGACTATGATGTTATGCACAGCATGAATCGTTTCTATGTTATGAATTATTTTTTTATTCTTAAAGTCTAAATGATCGATCTGAACTGTTCAAAATAATTTACATATGAAAAACTAATTGTGATCAAATTATGTATATATTTTTTTAATTTTTTTTTTACTATATTTTAAGATAGTTCGAAAATCATCTCTTTTGAACAGCTCATAATAATTAAATTAAGTAATTTTTAAACTATCTTAAAAATATTAAAATTAAAAAATATATAAAATTTAATCCCAACTAGTTTTTCATTTGTAAATCATTTTGAACGGTTCGAATCGATCATTTAGACTTTAAAAATGAAAAAATAATCTATAGTATGAAAATGATCCGTGCTATGCATAGCACCATAGCTCAACTCTCTCTCTCTCTCTCTCTCTCTATATATATATATATATGATTAAGTCTCTGGTGCTTCGTAAAGCACAAAACATTCCGTGTTTCGCATTCGTATCTTCAATTTAAAAGTTCAAACACCGATTTAAATCATTGGACATAATCTTCATATTGAAATATCATTGGAGATCAAATTTTATATCTTTTGAAAATTTTTGCTATTTTTTAGATGAATGAAGAATCACTAGTATTGAATGATGTAGAAATCGTTAGATCAATAAATTTTATATCAATCTAAAAATAGCAAAAAAATTTTAAAAATATATAAATTTTGATATCCAAAGATATTTCAGTATGAAGATCATGTTCAACGATTTGAATTGGCGGTTTGGATTTTTAAATTTGAGATACGAACGCTCGTCAGATTTGTTTCCACACAAAAATTAACATGATAATTGTAACGATAATTTACACATAATAATAGCTAGATTGCAAAATTTCTATAAGTTTGCATTTTTTATAAATATATTGTTTCTTATTCCATCTAAAATATAAAAAAATAAGGAAAAAAGATGAAACAACATTGAGACCTTGCCATAAACCATTCCCTTCTTATTAAATATTTCAAAATAGTCTTTCGAGGAAAAAGAAAGTCTGTGACTTTACTCATGCATGATTTTTTTGTGAAAAGAGAAAGAGAAAAAAAATATCTTCTGAAAAGTTAATCTAGGATAATAGGTAGACGTGATGGAAACGTGATAAGATCTTAAGATGTGAAGCTTTGTTTTTTTTTTTTTTTTGCATTAAGTCAATATCGGATGGGGATCTGTCTTGCATAATAAGATAACATTTTTTTAATCGTGGTTTTTTTTTAAGTTCAGCTTCCGTTTGGTAACAATAAGTTTTTTTTGGGGTTTTTTACAAAAGCAGAAAAATGCATAAAGTATTATTTTATTATCATTTTGATTCTAAAAGTTTTAAAAGTATGATTATTTTAGTCTTGAAGTTTTACCAGCCTATTGTTTCATCCTTAAAATTTATTTCATCTGGAAAAAATAGTCTATCATTATCAACAACAAAAACTAAATAACGATGTTTAGATTTATATCATGTAGATATCTTATAATTCTATATTTTATCTTAATTAATTTACAATAGCACATTAATGCTAATATTACTTTAATTATACTTTTATTTCAATTTAATTCATTTTTGATACCATGAATAAAATATTTGTTTCTACATTTGTATTTTTATACTACATCCTCACTAGTTTCAACACTAAAAACAATGCTACGATAAATGAAAATATTCCTTTTGAATAAATAATAAATATAGGTGTAATCTGGTATAAATTTAAACCTTCTATAACTAAAGTGATTTATTGAAAACACGAAGGACCAAAATGATAACAGAGTAATATTTTCAAAATTAAATTTATACTTTTCGTACTATGAAGACCAAATTGATAAAAATAAAATATTTAAGGTACTATTTTATAATTACCCCCAAAAAAGTGCACATGTTCCTATCTGACGTGACAATTTTTTGTTTTATCATCAATCATTTGGTCTCCCAAATAGAACAAACTAATCAAGAAGGTTTTTTTTTCTCAAAAATTCTCTCTATTTTTCTTTATATGAATTTTGGTTTCTCACTAGGACCCCGACCTCAATTTCCTGTTTTTTCTCTTCTCTTTTTATCATGGTACCTGCCTTTCTGGAATGACTTGACCCTGATCTTCTTAGGCGCACTGAGTGTGTTAATTAATAGAGTAGGTTGTGGTGAGTAATATACTCTAAATGAAAAAGAATGGAAAAGTATTGGCCAGATCCTTGCCAAATTTCTATTAAAAATAGAAAGTCATTTCTTTGTGATTTAGTGCGAGCAAAGCAAGTTATTTTTAAGTCAATCTGCGGAGCGTCGTCGAATAAATAAGCTCTTTCTACTTTGAATTGCTTTATTCCAGACTTTCGAGTTATAGCTGACTCTCGAACACTTCGCACACTTGGACACTTTGAGACAGCACATTGCATTATATTGGATGTTAGTCAAAGTACAAGTTCTGGCATGTTATACTGCACTATTCGATGTTTACTCAACTATTGTTTGAGTTTATTGGGTTAAACCACTATTGGCTAATGTTCAATCACTACAAAAATAGATTGGATAGTGTTTCAATATGAAAGATCTGACATGTTATGTTGTGCATTGTAGGCTGGCCGCAAGCGTACTGCGAGGCGCGTGCGACAATACCACAGCAGGATTATGTTACCGACAGTGGCAGCTCTGATAGTGATAGCTCCGACACCGACCGGGGTTGAAACCCAACTGTCCATACCCACGAAACCAAACCATATAATGGTTGGTACAAGCTCAAGACTGATCAATGTATGAAGCACCTATAGAACAAGGTGAAGTCCTGTCGACTGTCGTGCTACTGGCTTTGAACCGGATTGCTAGTCCAAAGCTGACAAAGAATTGAAAGGATATTGGTATCAAAGCAAAGTGAACATTTCGCTCAGTGACCAACGTCATTACACGAAAAAAACTCTGGGACAGCTGGGAAGGTCATGTTTATCTATGAGGGGAAGAGTAAAGTACAAGAGGAAGGTGATCCACTTCCAGTGCTCCAACTCTTCTTCTTTTCATTCAATCAACAACATCGTAAAGAAAAAATGAAGAATGTCGGATAGCTCAACATAATAAAGAGGAATTTAAGGCCATGACATTAAAATTATACTACTGAAAATAAATCTGAAATAATTATTTTTTTTAGTATTAAATAGGAAAACTAATTGATTGCATAGTATCATAAACTATGTATGTTGGACGCACAAAATTTTATTTTACATCAGGTTAACTCTATTTTAGTATGCGCATCAAGAGCTAATGAAACTAATGGATTATAAATTTCTTTTCTAGGGCACTCTACGTTTCAAGACATATTTATTTCAATAAAATATCGTCATTAGTTTAAAATGAATATGTCAGTGCATTTTCTGGGTAATAGAAATATAAAAATAAAGAACAAAAATATGTTTCTTCTGATTAATTTTTAATTACATTTTATCGGTCTGTATTAATTGAAAACTGTTCCATCTTTTTCCAATCAAATTGAAAAGTGTGCTTGCTATAGGGTTTTTGGCACAATATAACTGATAGTAATACGGATCCGCATCTGCTGGTATTCTTACAAGAAAAATAGGACCCTATTATTCTATAGACGAATCAAATCGGCTCTCAGAGTTGTGCGTTAATCTCAAGATAATATATTTACTATGGACATATCAATTTATCACCGTACATTTAAATTCAACGGTCCCAATTAAATAATAGGATCCCGTTTCACCTATTACGATGGTAGCAGAATTCAATCTGTAATGGTCCTAATGGACCAATCTATGGTATCACTTATTACGGAGATATGGGCCAGGTAGGCCATGTATAAATTTTACCAGTCGAATTATGCACAATTAGGTTTGTCCTATGATTCACGGTGTAAACGAATCGGATACGGACGGATAATGGTTTTATTATATCAGCATTTATTATATTTTTTTGGATACAAATTTAGATACGGATAGTTTGGATACAAATACATATCAGATATTCGATGGATTTCTAAATACGGATCGGATATCGGACGGATATAAATATGAATATAGATATATTTTGGATATTAAATAGAAATATTATATATATTATTAGAAAATAATTATATAATTTTTTGATAGAATCATTAATTATAAAAATTAAATACTAATTATTATATTAATAGTTCAAATGTATCAATGAATTATAAAAAAATGATACATTAACTCAAATTGGATATAAAATTAATTTGATTTATAATGTACACTAAAAATCTAATTATAAAATTATATAATGGAAATGTTTAGCATACTTATTTAGATAAAATCGGATAATATCGGATCGATACATTCGGATAGTGTCGGATATTATTGAATAATAAATAAACGGTCGGATACATTTAGATAATAACCAAACTGTATTTTATCCATAAAAAAATTAGATATAAATACGGATACGGATATCTTCAGATACAAATTAACATCACATATTATCCGACACCCCTACTTCTGAAACTATTTTGCTTATCCGCCATAGCCCAAATTGTTGTCTAATGTTGGCAAAATAGTAACTCTCTTTACGCATAGTCCATAGATGCATTCCTAATTAAGGAGGATTTTCCTATAATGAAACTTATTTACCAGAAGTTTACTGTATTAGGACAACCAATTTATCTGCACGAGGATTTTAAATTTTCCATTGTTTTATGAACTGCAATTGACTAGACTTGTTGCTTTATATTATGTTTTGTTGTTCTTTAATAAACTATCAGATAATAATTAAATTGCAGTAAATTTTAAATGCAATCAATATGTAATTTTTTTAATTTACTTGAAAATTCATTGTCTTTTTTTTTTGAAGAAGAAAGGCAATATAGCCGTTTCACTGCTGAAACAGTAGGTTACAGGTACCACCATTCAACTAAAAATAACAAGCAAACAAAACCAAACCCTAAACAAAAGAACCCAATCTCAGCGACCACAATTCAACTCCAAACAACAAGCAATGAAAAATCATTGTCTAAACTATCAAATAACCATGACAATGAATATATCCCGCTTCGTAAAATAGTAAGGTTAAACTTTGAAATATCTGGAAACAACTCAAGCACACGAAGGATGTGCTTGGATCATTCAAAAAATAGTGTAAGAATAGATGAATTAAGAATAATAAATGAGGATAGTGAAAAATAGTGATTTTTCGGTTAGCGTGAGGATAGTAAAAAGATGATATTATTTCGAATGGTAGAAATATTATTTGAATTGTTTGTTGAAAATAGTAATGGAGAGTTGAAAAAACAGTAGTTATTTTATTTTCATCACAGAATAACAGAATAATAATTATTCTCGCTGTTTCAGAACAGCAAATTTACATTTAAATACACAATTGTTATTTCTATTTCAAAAATAATAACTATTTTACTATTCGTAACTCATCCAAACATACCCAAATGGTCCAGACCCGGATTAAAAGAGTGAGAATGGGACCGTCAGAGGCCCAACTGCCCAAGAGCAATGGAAGTGTAACTCTGGCACCAGCGCAAATGGGACCGTCAATTTACCCAAATTTGTCAGTACTGAATCATGAATCATTCCTCATACAGAGCGCGTAACACGGAGCATGCATGTGCTATAATATAGCATGTCCTTCCTGTAACTACTGGCAGCTATTTAAGCGAGCACGCATCTCAAAGATATTGGACGGTTGGGATTGAAAGATGCACATCACATGTACTACTGGAGAGATTAGAAATTTGTCGTATACATGGAACATCTAACATGTGATTGCTAAATTCAGAACAAAGTTAAAACGGTTAAAATTCCCACTGAGGAAGAGTGCTATATTTTAATCCTTTTCTTTCTCTTTTGTTTGGTGAGAAGAGTAAAAATAAAATGAACCAGTGGATAATCCAGATGTTTTATTTTAACACTATAACATAAATAATCTTAGACCACATCTAAGATTATTAAAATATTAAAAATTCGTTGTTAAAATGGATCAGTGATATTATTAAAATATTAAAAAAATTGTAATGGTTTTTAATAAAATAACGTTATTAATCTAAAGTTCGGACACACAAAAATTACATACCCTTTAGCAACGGCTCCTTAAAGAAATCGTTGTTAAATATTCCCTTTAACAACGGTTCCTTACAAAGAACCATTGTTAAATATAGTATTTTGCAACGGTTTTGATAAGAAACCATTGCAAAGGGTGATTTGAATTTTGACTCTAACAAAAAGAATCCACCAATGAAGTTTTAGCTTTTTGCTCCCATAGATTGTTAGATTTTTCAATTTCACTGTTCGTTTATCCCGATCCAAAAATTAGAATTGAAAAACCTGTTACACTTAACATATTCTTTGATTTGTCGATTTGCAAAATAATCTTGAATTTTACAATTTGTTTTGTTGAGTTTTGTGCAGGGATTAATATGCAAATGAACTAGTGCACAAGAACCAAGACTAGTACTGGGATACAAGAGCTTAATCAAGACTGCACTAGGTTTAGGTTTAGTAAAACTCAAATTGGGTTGAATTGGTCAAGAGAAATTGAGCTTAGACAACAAGAAAAGTGTTTCTTCCTAGTGAATCGTTATAACGGTTAAGTAACCGTTATAACGGTTCATCTCGATACTCAAAAATACTCTAAGGCAGAAATATTCTCAAAGAAACCAGAGTGAGTCGTTATGTAACGATTACTGAACCGTTATAACGGTTTGTAAAACGTATAACGATTCTGTAATCGTTACAACGATTTCATAAAACGTATAACGATTTGATAAATCGTATGACGTTTCAAATTTCGATTGATCAAACGGCTATATAAATGACGATCAACGGACAAATTTCTCTCGACAATCCTACCGTTTGAAACTTAATCCGTTATAACGATTTGTAAACCATTGTAACGGTTTTGTAAACCGTTATAACGATTGGTAAATCGTTATAACGGTTCGAGCGAAAAAGTAAGTTATGCTTGGTTTTCACTTTTTTATAAAAGGAGACCATCTCCTTTCTCCTACTGTGGTTGAATACACTTGCAAAATACATTCTTACAGCCACCATTAAAGAGCTTTGAGAAAACCTTGCTATACCTAGCTAAAGCTCAAGATCTTTGATCTAAACTTGTTCTATACACTTGTGAGATTTGAGTGATTTGCTCCATTGCTAAATCTACTTCTAGCGTTTGCTACTTCATTAATCTTAGGCTTTGTCTCTCATCCTTTGTGTGTAAGAGGACAAAGTTCGACTTTGTACAAGACTTGTATTTGGTTAAATAGATCGGACCGCTTTATTACCGTTAGACGGGAAGCGGGGACCCGAGAGTAGGCGCATAACGCCGAACCTCGTTACACCGCGTGTCAACTCAATCCTTTGATTGAGCATTTCTAAACTCTTTCTCTTTACTTTATTTCATCTATTTGGTTTAAGAAATTGCTTGTGCTTGATTGTTGTAGAACTTATTAAAATTACAATTTAACCCTTGTACTTTTTATTAATTGACCAAATTAGTATTATTAGCGGTAATCAAGGGTTACAAAACCCAAATCCCATGGATTATCACTCTCCTTCCTCTCTATTTCATACACAAAAAATAGGTGAGGGATAGAGAAAGAGGAAAGAGAAAAAAATAAAATATGACCATCTCAACTTTCAACAATCATAACTTTTAATAGAAAACTTCAATTGAGGTGTTCTACATCACCATGGAAAGCTTCTGTTGTTACAGTGATTTTTGGGGCAAAAAAATCCCTCAAAAATGTGTTTAAAGATTCAAGATTTATTTTTTTTCAGATTTTTTTTCTTAGAAATTATATAGATTTTTATATTATTGCATAAACAATATGTATTGTTGAGTTAAAATATTTTTTATTGAATAAATAATTATATTTCTTTTCATATTAATTATTAAATGAATAATATATCACAGTGTTTGTTCTTATATAACAATCCGTCTCCATTTCATATTATGTACTGTTTTTTAGTTAAAGTTAAAGAAAATTAAAGTTTAAAAATTAAAAAAAAAATTTAGAGAGAGAGAGAATTGGGCTATGATGCTATGTATAGCATGGATCGCTCCCGTGCTATGGAATGGTTCTTCATTATCAAAATGAAAATAGTTGATCCAACCGTACAAAATGATTTTCATATGAATATCTAGATGCGAACCAAATTTTATATTTTTTACATTTTTTTACTATTTTTTAAGATAGTTAGAAAATCACATGATTTAGTTATTATGTGTCATTCAAAAGAAGTGATTTTCTAACTATCTTAAAAAATAGTAAAAAAAATTAAAAAAATATAAAATTTGGTCAACGTCTAGATATTCATACGAAAAATATTTTGCACGGTTGGATCGACCATTTTTACTTTGATAATGAAGAATCATTCCATAGCACGGGAGCGATCCGTGCGATGCATAGCACCATAGTCCAACTATATATATATATATATATATATATATATATATATATATATATATATATAGAGAGAGAGAGAGAGAGAGAGAGAGAGAGAGATCTTACGGTGCTTCGGGAAGCAAAGAGGCATTGTGCTTCGGCCTAAAATAATCTCACAAAATCAAAGTTCAAATTATAAATCTAATTCACCCAACATAAATTACATATTTAAATATTATTAAATACCAAATTTGATTACATTTGAAGCTTTCTAACTATTTTTTTATTTTTAAAAAATGTCTCAAAAATAATAATAAAATAATCATAGGTGCACCTATAAAATTACCGTCTTTCAAAAATCCAAAAAATAGTTACAAAGATCCAAAAATAATAAAATTTAGCATTCAGTAAGTTTTCAATATCTAGATTATTGTGGATGAATTAGATTGATATTTTGAACTTTCGGTATATGAGATTTAAAACTGAAGCAAAACTACTCTTGGTTTTGCGAAGCACCGTAAGGTCTCTCTCTCTCTCTCTCTCTCTCTATATCTATATATATATATATATATATATATATATATATAATACACAGGGGGCTATGGTGTTTCACGAAGCACAAAATGTCCCGTTCTTTACGTCCATATCTCGAACTTGAAAGTCGAAAAGACCGATCCAAATCATTTAACATGATCTTCATATTGAAATATCTTTGGAGATCAAAATTTATATATTTTTTTTGAAATTTTTTGTTATTTTTAGATAAGTATAAAATTTGCCGATCTAATAATTTCTGCATCATTCAATAATAGTGATTTTTCACCCATCTAAAAAATATATATATAAAAGTTGATCTCCAAAGATATTTCAATATAAAGATCATGTTAAATGGTTTGTATTGGCCGTTTGGACTTTTAAATTCGAGATACGGACGCGAAGCACTGAAGGATTTGTGCTTCACGGAGTACCATAGCTTCACTATATATATATATATGGTTATGCTACGATTAGTCGCAAAGTACAAAATATTTTTGTACTTCACGTTGTATCTCTCATTTCCGAATTCAAAATATTGATTCAGTCGTTAAAAATATTCTCCATATTAATATATATTTGAAAATCAATATTTATATTTTTTAGAAATTCATTTCTATTTGAATATTGATCCAGCCGTTAAAAAACAATTTTCTAATCCTCAAAAAAATAGAATTTTTTTAAAAAAAATGTAAAATTTGGTTTCCAAACATATTTCAATATGGAAAATATTTTTAATGATCGGATCGATATTTTGAATTTGAAAATAGGAGATACAACACGAAGTAAAAAAAATTATACTTCACAACTAACTGTAGCATAACTCTCTCTCTATAATATATATATATATATATATATATATATATATATATATATATATGAGAGTTAATGGGTGCCGGCCCTATCATATAGTGAAGTATTTAGTGCTAAGAGCATTTTTTCTCATTTGCAAATTATTTGTTAACACTGGCGTCGTACTTGCAACTGTAAGTTCAAAGGTGTGAAACATCTGCTAATTTAGAGAATTTCATCACACTTATCTTTATTTTGTAGCAAAATCAAATTGACCAAATTGAAGAAAGTAACGAGTATGCAGTCAGCCAGTCACGGACGGAAGTAGTGCATAGGAAAATAGACAATGATATACTTATGCAATCAACAATAAACAAAACTTATACATATTTTTGAATATGCATGAATGGGTCGTGATATAAAAATGCATGAATGATTTGGTCACCACTTAATGTAATTATTAAATTACACGTGTGTTGGCATACATACCTTCAATAACTAAATTTCAAAATTGGGAGGGATAATATTTTTTACAGAACAAATGAAAACATGTTGTTTCAATGATAGGATCTCGATACAATTTTATATACAAATGCACATTTTTTTTTTAATATTCACAGGTATCGGTTTATTGAACTTTATGATACAAATAGATTGTTCAAAATATTGTTTGAAAGAATCAACATATATTATTCAAAACATACCCTCAATAACTCGATCATTATTATTTAGACTATGTACCACACCAGTATATATTTACCTTAAAAACATTAACATACATCAGAATCATTTTAAAAAAAAAATAGCATCAGAAAAAAAAATAATCAAAACACCGACGTTGGAACAATCGCCAGTTTGAGGTATCATAAATTTGCATAAAAAATAAGTTAGCACAGAGTTGAAATAAATGTTTTTTTAACGACCAAGTACATGCATTCTTTTAAAGAGGTCGAGCATCCCAAAACCATGCACCCACCCATAGAAATATCAAACACGCAGATAGGAAAATTTGGCAAAGATGGGCCTCTTAATTTGCGTAGAGAGAGAGAGAGAGTTTTGAAAAGAGAGAGGAGAGGGGGTTCGTCAGATAAGCCATGTGGTAGGCTGATAATTACAGAGTTGAATTCATAGTAATAAATTTGTTCGCGAGATAAAAAAATTATAATTTAAATATAATCCGAATATAATTTAAAAATAATTTATTTAATATAATATAAATAAAAAATATATTAAAATATATAAAAAATATAAAATATTATTTAAAATGATACATAATATATTTTATTCGTGAATAACTTACGAATAAAAACAGTGCAAAATGAAAAAGAACAGCACACCTGTTAACTGAGGGTCGGCATCTAGATAAAAATATGATTTTGAATATGAAATCAGATACATATATTTGATAATTTTATATGAGCGGTTATCCGAATTTAGCCATCTAATTGTATAACTATTCGGAGTTTGGACGATTATTCAATATTTGATGAAATATTTGTTTTAGTTATTCAAGTTCTATTGTCTATTAAGACTTGAACAAATAGCACATGTTCTTGTAGATTAGATTAGTAAATCAACCAGGACTATTGTATGTTTGGTTACTTCGGTTGGACCAATGTGATGTGCCATTGTTGCCGAAGTAGGATCAAAGTCGCATGAATTACCTTTCGTTGCATGATATTGATATCAAACAAATTTAATTTATTTATTTTTGCTTTCTTTTGTGATGTCCTTAGAAAGTTAAGTTGGATTGATATATTTTGATGAACTGTATGACAATATGATGTTGCCAGTAATCATTATTTTGTTCATATGATATATTTTATAATCAACAGATTAATTATGAAAAAAGTTTTATGAGTTAAAATTTTATATTTTGATGATATTTCCTTTCTACAATGAATATCATTAATTTATTTATAATTATTTGAAATATGTTTATATTTATATTCGTATTTGTTTGATATATGAACCGTATTTATATTCGAGACTATCTGTATCTGAATCCATATCCAAAAAATTATAGCGGATTGTGAGACTATTATCTGTCAATATCCAATCTATTTACACCATTACTTCAGTCCCTTTCTCTTTGCCCTGACTAATTGCATATGGAAGAGATGAACTAGAAATAGAACCACAGTCTCTGTGACGTATAGGGGTGTCAATTATTGATCCGATCCGATGGGTTAACTCGACCCGACCTGTCCTGAAAATAAAATGGGTCGGTATGAGTTTAATTTTTTTGATCCGAATCAGGTCGTATCGGGTTCAGGTCAACCCGACCCAACCTGATTAATTATGTTTTTTGAAGTATTTTTGTGATTTAGTACTAATTAAAACTTAAATATACACGAATTATACACTAATTAAGATTAATTATAAATTAATCAATATTTTATTACTTAAAATTATATAAAAATAATTAATAAATATTTAATTATTTTACACGGGTAAGGTCGGATCGACCTGTGTCCTGTCGAGTAGGGTATGAGTTAAGATTTTATATCCAAATTTAATCGGATCGGATCAAAAAAAATAATAAAATAATATGACCCGACCCGACCAGACCAATCGACACCCCTTAGTGACGTGTATCTGAGGTTGAATCGATAAATCACAAGAAGAATTAGGCAAAGAGAAAAAAACGATAGGATTAATTTCTTAGGGGTTCATTTTTAATGATAAGAGAATTGGTGGGAATTTGATAGACAGTTTATATTTTTTTTTCCCGGAAATATACATTCTTTAAAAAAAAAACTCTCATAGTTAATTATACTGTTGTTATTTTGTACGAAAGACATGGTACATCTAAATTTTTTGTTCATTTTGTACCTACGTTTTTTATTAGTAATTTAACACTAATACTTTTATAACCGAGACAATGTTATTTTTAGCCATTGTCATCTGATCCCTTCCCATCATATATATAGAATTCTATTTGCCTATAATTTTTATAGTACTATCACTCATACTTTTATACACTTAAAAAGCAAGTACATTGTAATTAGGGGTGTTAATTATTGATCCGAACCTACAAGTTAACTCGATCCGACCCGGCATGATTCGAAAATAAATGGGTCGAATATGGGTTTAATATTTTTGACCTGGATCGGCTCGGGTTGGGGTCGGGTCATCCCGACCTGACCCGATTAATTATATTTTTTAAGTAATTTTGTGATTTAGTACTAATTAAATCTTATATATATTAATAATATACTAATTAAGATTAATTATAAACTAATTAATATTTAATTGCTTAAAATTAAAAAATAATTAATTATTTTACACGGGACGGGTCGGGACTATTCGTGACCCGATCGGGTCGGGCATGGATCAAAAATTTTGACTCAGATTTAAATGGATCAGATCAAAAAATAATAAAATAATATGATCCGACCCATTAACACCCCTTAATTGTAATAGTTGTGCTGACAAGAGTTTAGTGACACGCGATCTCAACCCTTTAAATTCAGAGATAATACACACACAACGCTTACTTTTGAGAAGGCTTTGAGTCGTATGATTCATGACTAATGGTACGGATACCTTATCTTGTCATAATTTTGATGACTTAAAGCTAGAGCTGTACCATCATTCAAAGGTTTTTTGATACATCTTTTGTTTCATTGCAGGATTTAATAATAGAGTACTCCGACAGTATTTTTTATATAATTAGTATTAAATTAATATTATTAATAATAAGACAGAGAAACTATTAATTTTATAACTACAAAAGGCAGCGCGCTACTGATACTGACGTGGAGTAAAACGCGCCACTGTCAATGGCGTCTTTTATGAAACGCACCACTGAGGGTGGCGCGGTTACTCCATTATATAAACAGCACCTGCGTGTTGAGAGAGAGCGTTTGCGCGTTTGATTGAAGAGAGAGAAAAAATAAAAATAAAAGAGAAGAGAAGAGAAATAGAAGAGAGAGAAGGAAAGACAAGGAAAAAGAAGAAAGAAAAGAAAAAGAAAGAGAAGAGAGAACATGCGGGACGAGATCGGGTGCGGAAAAACTATTGAATTTTGTTATCGAAAGTAAATTTTATTTATATAAATAATTAGAATTGATATGTAAATTATATAGATAAATTGTGAACAAAATAAAAATGAATTGTAGAATAAGTGTAAATTATAGATTAATTATAAATTATAGAATCATAGATTAATTATAAATTATAAATTAATTATAACTTGTAGATTAATTTGTGAATGAATTGTAGAGTAATTGTATAGATTAATTATTAATTAATTGTATAGATTAATTATTGATTAGTTTATAGATTAATTATAGATTATTTTGTAGAATAATTATAGATTTAATTTATTATTTAATTATAGAATAGATTAATTTTGTTTTAATTGTAGATTAATTACAGATTAATTATGTAGAATAATTATAGTTTTAATTTATTATTTAATTGTAGAATAGAATAATTAGTTTTTAATTATAGATTAATTATTGATTAATTATGTAAAATAATTATAGATTAATTGTATGTACAATAATTATAGACTAATTTTATTATTTAATTAGGTTATTTGTATATTATATTTATCGATTAATTAGATAGTAATTATAATTTAATTATAAATTGTATTAATTAGAGCGTAATATTACATTAATTTAATTAATTAATTTGATTATATGTAGATTAATTAGAAATTACTAATAAATTAATTGTAGATAAATTAGATAGATTATTGTATATTTATAATTAGATCCGTAATATTAATTGAAATAAAATTATTTTTATAATAGATAATGGCAGACGAGTAACGCAATGAAAATATCATCCTTTATCTCCCTGACGATAAACATCGGCCACATTATAGTCGGGCAAAGGTATATTATATTTTTAAAAAAATTATAAATAAAATACAAATATATGAGAATCTAATTATAAAATTAAAATTACATAGAGATAGCAATGTCATTAATTTTCGCACTCACCGTCCGACGATATCGTATATCTCGCACATTTAGGATAGATTGCGAGGTATGAGATTTCTTCATCTCGCTAGACTGCGCAAAATATATGTTTAAGAAGTGGAGACCCGTAACTTGTAGATTGATACGAGTTTATTGAGCGCGTTAATAGAGTTTTGGAGGTTAGAAACTCACATGTTTCACTTCAATTTTGGCCAGATGACTGAGACTTTAGAGGTAAATAGTCAAATATTATTTTTAATTTTATTATAGTATTAAATAGGGTTTATAGTAATGAAAATATTTTTTTAGGACGCCGCATGTCTGTGGGGGTGTATTGACGATTGGTGAGCCGGTGATCGGGTACACTTACGGAATTTCTTGGCATATATCCATCAGTTATTTGGGCAGGATAATATATCAATATTCTACAAGGATGGGAGGTAATTGATTAGAGTTTACATGAATTTTAGTATTTATTTGTTTACAATTGAGATTAAACTGAATATAAATTTGTCAGACGTTTTATTTCCCTTCGAGAGTTCAGTCCCACTTTGATTTGCGGGATGATTTTTAGTTAAATATTTTTTAGTATTAATATTTAATTTGTAGGATGATTTGTAATCCGACGAAGAAAGAAATTGGGGTGCTATGGTACTAGGTTACCTATATCGGCGTCTTGATGTGGCGTGTCAGGGATTGACCAGGAACATTGGTGGTTTGTGACTCTTGTTGATGCTGTGGAGCTGGACGTATTTGCCCCAACTCATCCATTACTTGCCTCAGAGACCGCTATATTTAGCGATTGTGGTACACCAGACCGCAAAGTTGTGTGCCTTTTGGCAGGCAAAAATTTATTTAGAGAATTAAATCAATCATGAAATACATTCACCGACTAAAAATATATGTGTAATCACTAATCATAATTTGAACTGGTAATAGAAAATGGACGCTTGATAAGACCAGGTACCATAATCCATCGCACGTCAGCGTGAAGTATGTGAGGGATCAGCTGTTGATGTTGTCTCACATGCATGTCAATTGGCGGTCGTACGAGTTGGTACGTCATTTATTGCCGACGTTGGTAGATGACTGTGTGGACTCTACACTTGCGGGCCTCCACTTATTTACTTTTCAATAGTGGAGTGGAACTATTCGGAACGAGTGAGGTAACAATTCGGCTTAGTTCAGTTGGTACCTCCTCTCGCTTCCCGAGGTATTCTATCATATACATTAAAAAAATTCTGCTTATTATTTCTTATTATTAACTATTTTTACAGGCATTTGTGGAGAAGCATCAAAAATTATTCGCGCTTGGGTTCAAGAAAAAAATACCAACTGGAGATAATATCATCAGGCGTATGTGGACAGATGGGATGAGCTACCTCCACGAGATCCGGATAAAAAAGAGTGGAATGCGGAAGACTATGGGAGGTATCGATGGTGGTTCGACGTCTATGAAGCCACTAGCAGACCACTTCAGCCGTACCATACGGGTGATACATTACCTTCTGTACCATCGGCATCAGAGATCCCTGACGTGGGATATATTCCTCACGTACCTCACAGACAGCGCACGATACACTGAAATTTATGAAGTTTACATATCTATATACATTAATCGGTAATAAGTAATATATGTGTAATCAATGTGTAATAAATAGATCGCCAGGGTTACCAAGAGAGCACCAGTGTTTTGCAAACGGTCCAGTCCGGTCCAAACCCGGGCGGTCCACGGGTTGGGACAGTCTACGGTCCTGCACGGTCCACACAGGACGGTCCTAGGCGGTCCAAGCTCAGAAAATTGAACCCGTGCCACCGTTGGCCCCGAGAGTCGGACCCCAATGGGCCGACACGGTCCGGTCCATTTTTTTTTATAAATTCAAAAAATTATGAAATTTAGAAAATAAATTTATGATATTTTGTAAATAATAATTTTCATTGAATTAATTTTATATTTTTAATTATTTAAAAATCGAATAATACTCAAAAAAATATAAAAAATTAGTCTGGTCTAGTCCACGATCCGTTTTTGGGTGAAGGGAGGACCGGACCGTGATAGGGCACAAGACGGGCACAATTTTGCCCACGGTCCAGTCAACGATCACGGGTCAGTCGGGACGGATTGGACCGGACGGTCCATTTCAAAACTCTAGAGAACATTAAAGGCGGTCTGATGGGCGGTAACTATGGGATGAAGACGGTTTGGCAAGGTTATGTTTTCATAGTGCAAAGGGGATTTTGATGATGTAGAGATGCCTTATAAGATGGACGAGCTTCTACAGGGGGCTGGATTATCCATGGATATTGATGTTATTTCTGATTCGATAGGTGATTCTGTTAAACCACAAAATTTTAATTAAAAAATAATGATAATAATAATATTAATAATAATAATAAATATAACAATTAAAATGATTAACACAAAACAAAATTTACAAATAACCCAATCAATAATTAAAACAATATATACATATATGTATATATATATTCATATATATAAAAATAATAATTAATAATAAATTACTAATTTTAGTAAACATGTAAATGAAACTCAATTTCAAATAAATCAGTAAAAATTTAAAATGACGTGAAACGATCAATAAACTCGAGAATTTAAAATCAAACAACTAACGATAAATCATTACCTCACTAACAAAGATCATAATCAAAATAACAAATAATTAAATGACTCAATGCTCCATTGCACAAAAGATCATACCGAATTTGTCACAGAAAATCCCTCTCTCTCAGCATTAAATGCTCCGCTCCCTCCCTCTCTTTTGTCTCTCCCCTCCTCCCACTGTACCTCTCTCTGTCTCTCAATTAATGCCGACGACTCTCCCTCTCTCTTGTCTTTTCCTTTCGCGTGTTTTCGCCCATTTCGCCCTCTCCGCCGAATACTCTCTGACTCTCTCTCCGACGAGGGTACGCCCCCTCTGTTGATTTCCCCTTCATGTGCCAACTACTCCTATCTCGCAACCCCTCTTAAAACTTTTCCCTTCCGCCTCTTTTCTCCCTGACGACACAGAGACGGAACAATCCCCTTCTTTATTTCTCCGCTCTCACCTCCCTCACCCAATCTGTCGCACAACCATTGCTCCGACTTGCACAGCACTGTCGACGCCACCTTCCCTCTTCGGGTGCGAGCTGCAGCAACGTCCCTCAATCACCCTTTTTCAGCCGCTATCAAACTGGTAACATTGTTCCTTTCTTTTTCGGTTGTGTGGGCCTCTGTTGCTTGCTTAACTGTTGTAGCTCTGTTAACATTGCTCAGTTGGTCTGGCTTGTGCTGGCTTGCCCTTTTCCGCTGCCTAATTTTGATCCGAGGGGTGCTTTGAGCGCAGTGCGAATTTTTATGTTCCTTGTGTCGTGGTTGTTACTAGTTTTGGGCCATCTGGTTTGATTTGCCTTGTGCCAATCGTATTTGCTTGACTAAACCTGGATTGGCTTGGTTCGGTGCTGGTACGAACCCTGGTACACGGGTACCTCTAGTACCAGTGATGCGGGGCAGTCACTGTTTCCTTGTTTGTCATCTGGTTTGGTTGTAATAACCGGTGTCAGCTTATTTTGGTGTCATTCGGCCTCTTTGCTAGTATATGGTTGGGTTTTTGCTTGATCTGTGTTGACTGTCTGATATTGTTGTGTCTGCCCTGATGGTTGTGATGCCTAATTTCTTGTCTTGTCTGGCTTGTGTTATGTTGCATAGTTGTTTTAGTTTTGGGTGATCTGTTGCTTGAGGTACTGTGCTTGCTATGATTGTTCTTGCCTTGTTAATGTTGTGCTTTGGTATAATGGTACCAATTGGTACCATTGATGCATGGCCTGTGCCATTCGGCTGATTGTGACTATGGTTGCCTGACCCTTGTGACCTTGCTAGTGTAGTGCCTCGTTTTGGCTGAATTTCCCTTACTGTCCTTGATTTACACTTGTTGCTTGCGATGTATACTGTCCCTGCTTTGTGTTCTGCCTCAGTCAGCGTATCTGACTTGTACTATATTATACATTGCCTCTTGCCCTATTTCAATCTCAGTTTTGACTGACCTAGAAGTTGCCCGTATGAATATAAGAGCTTAAAGGAAAATAATGTGGTAATAACTCTTGATTAGAGGGTTATAGACGCATAAATGGTTCGGTCGATCTTATAACGGTTCAATTTTGATAGGTTTTGTGAGTGGGCCAAAGTGAATAAAATGCGGGATGAATTTTTAATCGATTTTAGTCTTATGGGCCGAAAGGTTAAGCGGGATAAAAGTATAATTAATTAATTGGTAAGTGCCGTAAATTAAAACGTGCGCGACTAATAATTAATTAATACTTAAACTTAAAAACTAGGAGATGATTACATGATCTGCCTCAATAATGAAAATCCGAACAAATACAGTGGTTTCGGAGGCAGCCTATGATCCCAAACACATTAAATCACCAACACATTTAATTAGATAAAAATATTAATTAAATTTAAGTTTAAATGAATTTCTTTTCTCTCATTTTGATTTTTTATTTTAATTCTAGTTTTATAATATATTCTATACTTTCTAATTAATAAAAATAATATTAAAATATGAAAGGAGATATAATTAAAGAGTATGATATAAATAATTAGGGGTTGTAAAATAATAAATAAAGTATAATAATAATTTATAAAATATAATATATATTAATCAATTTCTCTATTTTAATAATTGAATAACATTAACTAATATATATAAATACCTATTAATCAATTTCTCTTATTCTGGATAATTAATTATCCTAATTTTAATTAAATTAATTAAGTGATAACACTAAGCCAACTTAATTAATCTAAATAAATTAAGTTAATTACGTTAATCGAAATAAATATAATCTCAAAACACCAACGCAGTTTAATTAAAGCAAACACGTTAAATTAAATTAAGTTTCATTTAATTAAGTTTCCTAAATTCTTTTACTTCTATTAATATAATCTCTAAATTATAAAAATAATACTAGTATAAATAAAATAAAACATAATTAAAGAATATATTATAAATGATTAAGAGTTATAAAATAATAATTTAAAATATAATAATAATTTAGATTTTTAAAGTATATATTAATCAATTTCTCTATTTTTAATTGATAAGAATAATAATATTATAATGTATATATATATATATATATTAATTAACTTCTCCATTTTAAATTAATAAGAAAAATACTAAATATATTAAATATAAAATATTATATATTAATCAATTTCTCTGTTCCTAAATAATTAATTATCCTAATTATAAATTTAATTTAATTAAGTGATAATAATTAGTTAGTTTAATCAATCAAAATAAAATTTAAATCAATTATACTAAATCAAAATAAATATAATCTTAAAATACTAACTTAAATAATAATAATCTCAATTGAGGGTCCGGTATACCTTGACCAAACCAGACCCAATGTGAATATGATACTCGCCCATTTAATCTATTTCTGACTTCATAGGTTTTCGAAAAATATCTTGACGAGCCGACAAACGAATACACTCGAGATGAAACGGCTCATCTGACAAGATCATGATGCGCCACCCGAGATTTAGCAATTTGACGTTCTGACCTAACCAAATTATTCTCAGGTACGATTTCCTGGGATTTAATCTTCTTTCTTCAGAATTAGGAATCCAAACCGAAAACAAATGTTTTTTAAAATAAATCTGATATGCGGTACCCTTGACCAAACTTTGATTAGAGACCAAAATCTGACCTGTCATTTGCATCCGGTAAATTGACCAGCATATTTGAGACATACCCGCATTTACATGTCATATCATGTCATACTGCACGTAGACAGGATAGGAGTAGGATCCGGGAAATAGTCCCGAGATAGGATTAGATAGAATTAAATAATTCAAGTCATAGATTATAATTATTAGGAAAATATTATTACTATCACTAATTATTAATTAATTAAGTTAGGTAGTAATCATGCATTAAGTGCATGGGAGTGTTGAGAGGCGGACCGGGTAATTCTCAGTCTGAGGTTGCCTTGCATAACCAGACCGTTGTGGTTACGTACGGTGACCCATAGGTCCGTGGGACCCACCGGTTTGTATATGCACTGCGCATCTTTGCCTGTCGGGTTATCCACCGACCCCGCCAGTTGGCGGGTTCGGCTATGTCAGAGTGTTTAATTTTTTATCAATATTATATTATTATTATTCTTAATATAATTAAGAAAGTTAATCCAAATTTGAGCGATCAGGATACCGTGTCTTTCAGTATTTAGTGTTGGCGGCCATATTCAAGATTGGAATCTACTCCGAGATATTATATTATTTTATTTATCCGGCTTATTTAGGATCCTAGTATTGTCCGAAGAGCTTTCTCCTTTGGCCCTTAGTTGGTACAGAGAAAGTCGGGATGCGGTCCTCTGGCCCTAGTGGGCAATTGTGTAGGCTCCCATTTGTATATATTCCGTTTTGTTGCTTTACGGGATGCGGTCCTCTGACCCTTGGTTGGTACAGTGTAGGCTCCCATTTGTTTCCGATTTGTCAATTTCCGGGTAGTTATATCCTTTGGCGATATGGCAACTGAAAGCATAAATATTTAAACCCCCTTTGCTCATATTATTATGTGAGGTGGATCATCAGATTCAGAATACCGAGTACATGCTTTTAACCGTCACTCTCCTAGGGCGTTATCGCTCCGGGAGGCCGAATTTTCCCAGGGTGTTCAGGGCATTGGCGCCCGCTTACTCGAAAATCCTAAATTTGTAAGTTGGGCCCGAATACGTGCCCGCTTAGGTAAGTCACAAGTCCAGGGCCCGATCACGTGCCGCTTGTGGATGGATGATGATCTCGCAAACCGGTTATATTTATACGGGTGTTTTAAATCTCGTACCTTATACATATTTATCATATATTATATCCGTATTTCCATAGATTTTTCATTTCAGGTTTATTTGCCATTTCATCTCATTCATATAGGAGTTTTCTCAAACGTGCATAAGTATTGTTATTCTATATATAATTACTATAATGCATTTAAAATACAGTATCAGTATTTGGGTCCAGTCTAGGAAAGAAGATAAAATCTTAAGGCTAGATCTAAATCCGTACTGAGTAATTTTTAAATTACTCACGTTTCCACGGTGGTTGTGGGATCCAGATATCACAGGTGCGGGATTGAGTGTGGATGAGAGTGCTAGGTGCAGTCCTGCGCGATGACAGGGATGCTTCGCCACATTTGCAAGTGAGTCGGGTAGTTGGATAGGATCCATCGGGTTTTTGAGTCTTACTTCCTTCTTTTGGGTTTTATTTGAGAGATTGCTGCCCATTCGATGGAGCTAGCCCCCGCCTATGTAGGCGTTGTATTCTCTTTGTTCATTCTGGACTGTATGGTCATGTATATTTTATTATTATTGTTTTGTTTATTTCGTGTTATCTCTTATTTTATTCATTTAGCCTTTCGTACGCACGTCTCGTCGTGCGTACGTGGCGGGATTTAACACCCCAATTCTGTTTCATTTATTTCTGGGGTGTGACAGATTCAGAGAGTATTACTATCCTCGACTGTATGATTTTCCATCAGGACCTGGAGAGTCATCACATATTCGGGAGGATGCTGTAGAGCATGTGCAGACAGGGGATTTCACCCTACTTTTTCTTAGTCGAGAGCATTGTGACGTTGTTCCACCATATTGATATACACCTAGCGTGGTTAGTTATTTATTTTATAACTTAGTAAATGCAAATGATAAAAAAATTTACCTTTATTATTGTATTAGGACTCTATTATGGAGATTTTATTGTGTTATTTTATTTAGTATTTTATTATGACTTAATTGTTGTATCTTATTTAGTATTTTATTATCTCTTGTATGAGACTTTATTGTTATATTTTTTATGACATTATTTACTTTTCTATTATGACTTTATTTGATATTCTATTTTTAATACGATAAATAATAATTTTATAATTTGATAAATAATTATTTGATATATCAATTATTTTTTTCATCAATATATCGTAAATAATTTTTTGTCTTATTTTCATCGAAGCTTCCATAATTTGTCACCTCCTATAAAAAAATGAAAATGAAAGAAAAAATAAATCTAATTTTGATAAAAGAGAATTAGTCTCAAATTTGTATATTACTATATTATTTAATTTAAATAATTTATTATTCTCAAATTGAATAATAAAAATACTACACAAACTAAATTATATAATAAAATCATTATTATAGAGAAGGCGCCACTGGTAGTGGCGGGTTTATAGTTAAGACGTCACTGTCAGTGACACGTTCGCTAAAGACGTCACTAACAGTGGTGCGTTTACTCCATGCCATTATCGATGACGTGCTACCATTCGTAGATTTAAAATTATAATTTATCACTCTTATTTTTAATAATATAATTTTTATAATTATGAAATAAAAAAAATCTGAGTACTCGATCTTAATTTTTTTGAAGACAAAAAATTTAAGAAAATCTTATAATATTTAAGTGGAAGGACCCCCATGCATGAATGCTCCAAGACGGAGATGTTACTAATTTTGTTTTATCTCGGTTCTTGAGTCTTGAGTTGCAAAAAACATTGCACGGGATAAGGTCCTTGCTGACAGTGCCATAATGAACTTGAGCCAAAGTGGTCAATTTTTTACGTCCTGTCATGTCTACTGAGTTGACATCTGTGAGGTGCTTCAGAGTTCACATGGACAAAATATGGTTGTACATGTGCACCTCTGTTATTTTTGGAGAAAAATAGAGTTTTATTATTAATTTTAAAAAAATAAATAAATATTTAAAAAAAAAATTTATAGATATATTATTTATAGATGGATAATCTGTTAAATTTTATATAATTTCATTAACCTTTGATAGTTCATTAAAAATTATTAATTTGAAACTGTTATAAATATTAGTGAAAAATCGTTAAATTTGATTATCTTTGATGGACTATCAAACGTTGATGAAATTATATGAAATTTGGCAGCCTATCAATATATATTAAAATATCATATTTATAAAAAAAAATTTAATTTTTTATTTATTTTTTAAAATTAATAACAGAGGTCTATTTTTCTTCAAAAATAAAAGCAGATTTGAAGTCCACCATCGTACCATGTCTAATCACAGTACCATTTTCTAAAAAAAAAACCTTATTATCATTGATATATTATATCCCCATAAATTGTCTTACTCAAACTGAATTGACGTTAGTATCTCGAGAAATTTGTGTTTCAATCTCCTTGTGATGTTTAGATGTTGCAGCTTTAATTCTATCAGGTCGCTAGTCTCCATGCAGTGTAATTTTATTCATCTGATCTATGCACTAGCCGAGCACATTTAAACATTTTGCCATTGTACATTGAAACTTTCATTGAATAATAAAATCACCAGTTTTTAGTAATAATAAGTTTTAGTAAATTAATATTATTAAAAATAAGAGTTAGAAACGTAAAATTTTAAATATACGAATGACAGCGTGTCATTGGCAGTGGCGCGTTCACTGCGTGTTTGAAATGCGCCACTGCCAGGTGGCGCGTTTCATTATTTTTACCAAACGCGCCACTGTCAGTGGCGCGTTTCCTTATTTTTACGAAACGCGCCACTACCAGTGGCGCGTTTGCTTCTTATATATACAAAATGTGCAGTCACTTGCGCGAGGTTTGGACGAAACGCGCCACTAGCGGTAACGCGTTTTCTAAAAATAATGAAACGCGCCACTGGCAGTGGCGCGCTGCCATTTCGTATATTTGAAATTTTACATTTCTCACTCTTATTTTTAATAATATTAATTTAATAAAACTTATTATTACTAAAATCTGTAAAATCACCTGAAAATTTTATCAACTTAGCACTCGCGAATCATACAAAATTTTACAGTTTTGTATATATTTCGAATCTTATTTAATTGCTTTACAAACTGATGTTGCAAAGTATATGCATGCGACTCATTGCTATGCTAACTCGGGAATTATCTTGAACTGAATCTAATCTAAATCATGATTAGTTCCCTGGTTTGCTAGCTGTTGCAAATGACTGGAGAAAGCAACAATGGCCACCGCACATTCTGGGATCAGTGATTCTGGTAAGATTATGTTAATGCTTTGTATCGTAGCTTCCCTCCGTTGTAATTTGAAGAGTACTGCTTCATATTAATTTACAAAGATGAGATCAAATTAAATCGGAGTTTGATGGCGCATGCATCAGGTCTAAGGCTATCTTGTCCTAGTCTGTATCCCCCCCTCAAAGTTTTCTTTATTTGATTGAATTTTGTCCCAAATTGGGTGACCATAATTTCAAGTAGTTGAAAATTAGGCGAAAGATGCATATCAATTAATGCAAAGACAACAACATTTCTCGTCAAAGATATAATAAAATTAAGATGCATCAAACGATGACCGTCCCCGCATACTAAATGACTCGCATGCATGTATGTTAGGATTTACATCCGCTGTCATAGAGGAAAGAGGAAAGTATACCGTTGTCATATATACTTTAGTTGTATCTATCATCAACAGAAAAAAAAACCTTTAGAAATGTTTATTTAGCATTGGTTAAATAGAAAATTAATTTTAAACGGATTGAATGACAATGTAGTAATTTTTTAGAGTCGGGTTTTATAAAATAATAGATTTTAATGGTAACTGTATCGTTCGTAGATAAAAGTTAGAATCGGTATTTAGTATTCATGAAAATAATTGTTTATTTAACTCTTCATTCTTTTATTTTATATACAGAAGAGATCTTAAGAGATAAAAAAAAAAAAAGAGAAAGAGAAAGAGAAAAGAAAGAAAAAAAAATCAAAATAGAAATCTGATCTTTTAACTTTAAATAGTCATATTTTTTAATAGTAAATTTCAAATGAGGCGTTATATATGGCCACGAAAAATTTATGACAAGATCTACAAGGTATGTGAAATAAATACAAAAAAAAAGGAATGGATCACTTGACAATAGCTATCTTGACAATTTTGATGATAAATTTTGAAATACCCGTATCTGTGCCCGGGTATAGGCGGGTAGACGGGTACACGGCTACGGGTTTGAGAAGGGCCGGTCAGTTTTTTTTTTGGAAAAAACCCGTCGCTCGCGTACCCGCGCCCGTGTACCCGCCCGCCGCCCCGTACCCGTACCCGCGTATCCGTCGTTATAACGGTTTGCTGAAACGTTATAACGTTTTATAAATCGTTATAACGGTTTGCTGAAATGTTATAACGTTTCATCAATCGTTATAACGGTTTGCTAAAACATTATAACGTTTCATAAATCGTTATAACGGTTCGGTAAACCGTTATAACGTTTGACCCGCCACACGTCCTGTTCCCGACCCGCCGACCCATGTGCCCGAGTACCCCCGTACCCGTACCCGTGATGGGCACGGGTATGAGACGGGTAGGGTACAGTTTTGAAGAAAAAAAAACATGTCGTACCCGTGTCCGCCGTACCTGCTGTACCCGTCTACCCGTCGTACTCGTGCCCGCCCTACCCGCCGCCCGCCGCGGGTGTACCCGACTCGTACCCGCGGTACCCGCGCGACAAATCACTACTATGGTCTATGGGTGATTCCTAGGTATCGCACCACCTGTTTTACATTTGATGGTTTTGACTAGGAGTGTCAATTATTAATCTGATTCGACAGATTAACTTAATTTAATCTGAACCTGATCCGACCCGATATGATCTAAAAATAAATGAGTTGGGTATGAGTTTAAATTTTTTTATCCGAATCAGATCGGATCGGGTTCTGGTCAACCCGACCAGACCCGATTAATTATGTTTTTTGAAGTAATTTTGTGATTTAGTACTAATTAAAGCTTAAATATACACTAATTAAGATTAATTATAAATTAATTAATATTTTATTACTTAAAATTAATGTTGTCGTATCGTATTTTGTATCATTAATTGTTGTATTTTGTATCGTATCATTAAGATACCTTAAATGTGTCATAAAATGAGCTATGACAACTAATTACTATATATATAACAATACGAATCTCATCCAAATAATCATTATGACATTATATTCGAATATTCTATTATAAATATGCGGTCGAATAGAAGATGACTTTATAAACACATTTACATGATATAACTTTCGTTATATATTTTTTAATATACCTAAATCTTATTGAAACATTTAAAATACTAATAAAAGAGACATATTTTTGTCAAATTGTTTTAAAGTCCAAAAAAAAATCACGGTTAAAAATAATAATTAGAAAAAACTTATTAATTAGAGTATTTAATTGAAGATTCTTTGATAAATTTATTAATATTTTTGTATGGTTTATGAATAACAAGTCTCAACATAGCACTTCAATGTAAGCCACGTGATTGTGGGCATGGTTCTTTCACAATAATCTATGGTAATAGAATAAAAACATTTGAATATAAAGACGATCATGTTTCACTGTGAAATGTCATGATTGTTAATAAAAAAAAGCATGCACCATGTCTATTCAGAAAATATATATTCCCAAACCCATTATTTCTTCTCCTAGGTTCTCCCGACCTCCATTTATTTTCTGTCTTCGTGAACCCAAATTCAAAAGAGAAGAAAGAAATGTCAGAAACAACGAAAAGTGGTGTCGCGAGTGTGAAATGGACAGGCCGATGAGAAATAGCACAAGTAAATCATCTGAAACGGGTTCAAATCTTAACCGGTTAAGTTTATTACGCGATAAAAAAGGATTTTTTTAAGAATCGTAAATCGCATTTGTATCGTCAAATGCGATACGTATTGCGAATCGTATGCGATACGTATTGCGAATCGTATGCGATACACAACGATTCACTGCCTCTCCGATTCATCTCTGCGATTCGCATCATTTTTCTTCTGAATCATATTGAATTGTACGATTTTAACTACACTACTTTAAATTATATAAACATAATTAATAAATATTTAATTATTTTATATGGGTCGATCCGTGACCCGTCGGGTTGAATATGGATCAAGATTTTTTTATCCGAATTTAATCGGATAGGATTCGAGTCGGACCAAGAAAAATAATAAAATAATATACCTGATTCGAATCCGACCCAACTTAATCCGTTGACACCCTAATTTTTGACGGTTCAAATAATTATATTTTCTTAAATATCATAAAACACTCTCATTTTTTTAAAGGACCCAGAAGAAAAAAACTCATTTGAATTTTAAATATGAAACCTCTGATGCAGCGTTGGACTAAAGACCGATTCTCTAAATATTTATATTAACTCAGTGCCTAGCTGAGCAGTGGCGAAGATTCTCTATACAAATTTGTGTTGTGACCTCTCTTCCAATTTCAAAATATATAAAGAATTAGTATTTTTAAGTTAAAATTATAAAATTTAATTTAATTCTTATACGACCGGACCTCTCTTAATTTTATTCTTATATAACCAGCTCTTTCTTTATTTCTCACGGAGCTCTGCTACTGTAGCTGAGGTTATATTTAGAGTTTTAAACTAATAAACAAACTCTGCTTAAAACTGGGTTGTATACAATATTGGAATTTTCAATATCAGCGTGTGTATGACTTGTTATTAATTGGAGTGCAACTGTGGGAGGCAAGAGCCAAGAGGATGCACGGTAGCTAGTAAGAATTGGTGGGACTTTGATTATACAGTAAATTGTACCAAATCGGTCAAATAATATACACCAATCAGCCTAGTTAGTTAATTCATTGTATTCATAAAATTATTTCAGAAATGCTTCCTCACAGGATGGTCTGATAGACTCATATATGCATTTTTTAGTGAAGAAATCATCACAAGTTGGGTTCATTCAGAAAAGATCCATCCTAGATAATGTAAATTGAGCTAACGAAGTAGTACATTTCGTTGATGTTAGAGTTAATTAAGATGATGTCCCTCTAAAAATTGATTTTGAGAAGACATATGAAAGAGTAAATAGACAGTTTGTCAGAGATATGTCTATTAGCATGGGTGGACCTACATGTCTATGAGTAAATAGTGATTTTCGATAATGTTTTCGCTAATTTATCCCTCCTGAAAATTTTTTTTTGCTCCTCCTAAATTGTCTAATTATTTTTATTGAGAAAAAAATATTTAATATCATGCATAATGAAATAATTATGCAAAGATATCAAAATATAAAGTTCCGTAGACGAAAACTTTCTTCATCAACTTGATTATCTGTTACTTTGAGCTTTATTTTGTTGTTATTTTAATATATAAAATGTTATTATTTTAATAAAAATTTTATTAGATAAGCATAGATATTAAATTATTAATTTTTTATTTAGTACCCGATTAGTTAATGGGTTTGAACCCGATAAGTCATTATAATCCGATAATTGCCCCCCTTGACCAAAATCCTACATCCGCTCCTGCCTATGAGTACAACAGACTATGGTTATTTTTTTTTGTTTTTTGACATATAAATATAATCATGAGTTCACTCGAAGGTGCAACGTGTACATTGTATTTGTATTAATACAAAGGCACGACCAGTGCAGTCAGAGGCGCAAAAAACACTCGCTTAAACGCAAATGCGAGACGTAAAAATAATCTTCACTTTTTTGGGTTGAGAGACGGACGCAGTTACAAAAGCGCGAATTTTTGTGTGCTTTTTGGTGAGGCACAAAAAGCGAAAGGCGTAAGGAGGCGCGCGCCTGATGAATTTTTTTACATCCAAGTTTAATTTATTATAATATTTAAATTTAATATGACTTTAAAATATTTAGGCTTTTTGATTTAAAATTTTATGTCTTCAAAATGTAATTTTGATGAAATACTAATAGAGATGACAACAAAATAAAGAAATCTAAAAAATAAAATAATATTAGAAATTCTATCATATCTTGTTATAAATATTATGTACCATTTTAGATTAAAAGTTTCCGAACTACCATAATATACCATGTAAAAAAAATTAAATAATAAATTAATAATCAAATCTATCATTATAGATGTAAATAAACTAACTTTATTTTATTTCGAAATTTGATGAGATGATGAGTAATATTGTATATGTGTACATATTTTATTATTATTTTATATATCATCGATATATTTATATTTTATAACAGTTATAGTGAAACATAATCGAAATTTAGTTATGTTCTATTGAGATTTCGATATTAAATTACAATGCAAACTTTTAATTGCATATTTTTGTTTTATTTGAAATAAAATTCAAGTATTTTATTTATGTTTTTGTATTGTAAGATATTATATATTATTTAAAATTAAGAAATAAAGTTAATGATAATGCATTTCTATATCAATTTTGTTTTTATCAAGAATGTCATTATATTAATTAAATCAAATATAATTACGCGCCTCAGATTACTCGGACGCGCGTTTTTTTGTGTGCTTTGCGCCTCAGGCGATTTCAACCATTTAAACCTTGACTGCGCTTTTCGTCTCTGACTATTTTGGGCACGACCACATGATCGGAATGGGTATTCTCTAGAGTATTTTATTGGTAGAGTAACTGTCTGAATTCACTATGATCCTTAAATTTATGTAATAAACTATCCGAACTCAATCTCTATCTTTTAATTTATGAAGCCCACTTAATATGAACACTTTAGCTATATAAATACTAGAATATGAATTCACCTGATCGTCTCCTATATATTTGTGATATAAAAAATAAAAAAAATGTCCAAGGTAGGATAATCCTCTCCACTTTATTTGTTTAATTGATTGCAGATGGACCGTGTAAAATTCAAGGTATGGACTATGGACAGAGAGACTCCTCAAATTATCGGTTTAGTGCCAACATTACGTGATGAATATATAAAGATTAGCCAACCATTAGTGCGCAGATGTTGCTAGTGTTGAAAATTAATTACAAGCATTAAAATTAATTACAAAAAGTGAAATATGTATAAAACTTTGTTGTGATTGATTTTTGTTATTTTTTTAAAAGTTGGTTTGAAATATTTATATAAAATATTATAAATTATTAAATAAGTTGTTAACGAGCTAACTCAGCACGTTTATTATAACTTAATGAGTCAATCTTAAGCCATCATTTTTGGCTTTAAGTGATTAATGAGCCGATCGTTTATTATAACTTAATGAGTCAATCTTAAGCCATCATTTTTGGCTCGTTAAGTGATTAATGAGCCGATCTTTAACATGACATGGTTCGGCTCGATTTGGCTCAGGGGTGGAGCCAACGCTTTGGCAAGAGAGGATAGTTGACCCTCTTGACCAAATTTATTTTTAGAAATACACCTCTATTTATATATATTTTCAGAAAAAAATAGAAAAAAAATATTTACATTGATTTTTTTTTTTAAATTTAATCCCACTAAATTATTTTAATTTTGACTCCTCTATTCAAAACTCTGACTCAGCCCCTGACTCAGGCTACTTTACAACCCTACATAAGTTTGAGTTTCACCAATTTTTTGGTAAATTCATCGCACTTCATGGGACAAATTAATATCAATTAATAAAAAATTCCCTTAGCGTAAGTTTCAGTTTCACCAAGTTTTTGGTAAATTCATCGCACTTCATGTGACAGATTAATATCAATTAATAAAATTTTCCCCTTTGTGCAGAGATCCGGGGGCAACTCTGCTGATACCTAACACCTGTACCTGCAATTAATTTATCACACCTTCAAAAATGTTATTTCCAAGGCATAGGAATTTTACCGGTGCACTGACCTGTACAGTCATAATATATACAAGTGCATTAAATATATATGACTCCTGTATGCATCCAGTATTAATTGATGTCAATAAAAAAATTTCTTTTTATAAGACTTTCTGTTTTATTTATCAACTAATATAAGCTCAAACTTTGCAAGTTTCATCGGAAATAATATCAGCGCATTAAATATTACTTCTGCCTCCAGTATAATACTATTAGATTGCAATTTTTAAAATTTGTCTGAGAATTCGGTAAATGTTTGCTTGAAACACATCATGCCAACAAGTAGCAAATTTAGGAGGAGAACTGAGAGCAGATGCTTAGCTAGCAGGTTAACACAAATTATTAAAGTATCACCAGGTGACATGATTTGAAATTAGATTTCAACTGGAATGAGAGATGAACCAGTAGTACCTTTGACTCGAATCTACATGCATTTTAGAATATCTCAGCATGCCCAACATTTTAGGTACAAATGTCAAAACGTTCAAATTTTATTATATATATATATATATAGTAAATCTACGGTGAGCTTAAGCTCACGAAAGACCTCCGTGAGCTTAGCTCAAAAAAATATAACAAATGATTTTTAAATTTTGATTTTTCAATCTCATTAAATTTTTCATATTGAAATCTTATGAGGTACAAAAATTTGGGATATTTCGAGTTTTTTAAGTCACTCTTTTTTATTTTTGAAAATAATGTACAAATATTGAATATTTTATTATTATTTTTGGAGCTGATTTTCAAAAATTGAAAAGAGTGATTTAGAAAACTCGAAACATTCTAAATTGCTTAAGCTCACCGTAGATTTACTCTATATATATATATGTATATATATATATATATAGTTATATATATATATATATATAGAGGTATATGGTGCTTCGCGAAATATAAAATCTTCCGTGTTTCACGTTCGTATCTAAAATTTAAAAGTTTAAACGATCATCCAAACCATTGAACATGATCTTCATATTAAACTATCCTTGGAGATCAATTTTTATATTTTTTTAATTTTTTTGCTATTTTTTGAATGGGTATAAAGTTTCTGCACCATCCAAAACTAATATTTTGTATCCATCTAAAAAATAGCAAAAAATTTCAAAAAAATATAAATTTTGATTCCAAAGATAGTTCAACATTAAGATCATATTCAACTGTTTGGATCAACCGTTTGAACTTTCAAATTCAAGATAAGGATGTGAAACACGAGAGATTTTATACTTTGTGAAAGCACTATAGCCTCACTCTCTCTCTATATATATATATAAAAACCAACATAATAATTATATATAGATAAATCTGGGGTTGAAAAATGAATATTATTTTAGTATATCTACTACTAACCAACGTATTTAAATATTTGTATACATAATATAAAAAACAATTTGAAAAAAAAATGAATATCCACTAGTTATATATGCTGGTGTAGAGTTTGAGTTCAATTTCAATTTGAATAATTTAATTCAATTTTATAGTTCAATTGACTTTTGCCTGAAACTAGAAACGACATCAGTTCATTTGAATTCAACTACTTCACAGCCCTATTACTCCATTGTCCCTTTATTTTAAAATAAAAAAATTGGTGGTGGTTTATTAATTAATTGTCGTAATTACTCCATTAGTCCCAACCAAATGATGTCTTGTAATAATAACTAGATGCTTACCATATGCATATGCCCTGACACACTGACATTGCTTATAAATAGAGCAGGCCAACATTAAAAACACCGAACAGAGAGAGAGGAACAAGACCATTCACTATTTCAGAGAGAGAGATTTAGAGAGAAAGAGAGTTTGTGTGTGCATTTTTTTTTTTTAAAGAAAGAAGGAATCAAAGTAAAAGAGAAATAGAGGCTAGAGCGAGGGTAATATGGCATCTCAACCAGGCCCTTTCACTAACTGGCCATGGCATAGACTTGGAACTTTCAAGGTAACTTGAACGCTTTTTATTTAGTTTTACCAAATCTTGTTGCAACTTCAAATTGTTCTGTTTTCTTTATTTTGTTCTTTTTTTTCTTGTTTTTTCCCTAATGATGTCGATAATGTTGAGTTGTTGCAATTATTTTTTAATCACAATCGTCAATCTTATAATTAAGTCTCTCGCTGGATCTCCGACATAGAAAGATAAATACGTTTGTTTTATTCTAAAGTTTTTTTTTAAAAAAAGCTTGGGTTTTTCTTAGGTTCAGTATGGTTTTCTGTTTTCAACACCAACTTTCCCAGTGTCCTCCTAAATATATCGTTTGCCTTTCTAAAAAAAGAATTATTATAATAAGAACTAAAAATTTATAGGATCTGATTTCGTTGATGTATGAATCCAAATCATTGGAAATGATCTATTGCAATGAATGATATACTTATATATATAGAGTTATACTACGATTAGTCGTGAAGTACAAAATATTTTTATACTTCGCGTCGTATTTTTTATTTTTAAATTTAAAATATCAATCCGACCGTTAAAAGTGTTCTTCATATTAAAATATGTTTGGAGATCAAATTTTATATATTTTTAAAAATTTGTTTCTATTTTTTTGAGAATTAGAAAATCGATCTTATTAAAAATTATAAACTTAATATATTTTCATCCCCTAAAAAGATGAAAACAAAATTCTAAAAAATATAAAATTTGATTTTCAAACATGTTTAAATATGAAGAACACTTTTAACGACCGGATCAGTGTTTTGAATTCGGAAATGAGAGATATAACGTGAAGTATAAAAATATTTTGTATGTCGCGTCTAACCGTAGCATAACTATATATATAGAGATAGATTATTGTGAAAATATTTGTATTTCAGTCGATATGCAAACGGATAAAAAAATATATTATAAAATCTCAAAAAATTTAATTTTCATTAAATTTTTCATATAAAAATCTTGTGAGATACAAACAATTTAGAGTGTTTTGAATTTTTTAAGCCACTCATTTGAATTTTTGAAAAAATAACTCTAAAAATAATAATTTTTGTGTTATTTTTTCAAAAATTTAAAAAAGTGACTTAAAAAACTTAAAATACTCTAAATTTTTGTATCCCACAAAATTTTTATATGAAGAATTTAATGGAAAACATAAATTAAAATTTTTGAGATTTTAAAATATAATTTTTAATCCGTTTATATATCGGCTGAAATGCAAATATTTTCACAATATATATATAGAGTGATGCTATGGTGCTTCGCGAAGTAAAAAAAAATTTGTGCTTCGCATCCGTATCTCGAATTTAAAAGTTCAAACGGCCGATTCAAACCGTTGAACATCATCTTCATATTGAAATATCCTTGAAGATCAAATTTTATATTTTTTTGAATTTTTTTGATATTTTTTAGATGGGTACAAAGTCGCTTGTTTTGGATGGTGCAGAAATCTTTAGATCAACAAACTTTGTACCCATCTAAAAAATATCAAAAAAATTCAAAAAAATATAAAATTTGATCTCCAAGGATATTTCAATATGAAGATGATGTTCAACGGTTTGGATCGGCCGTTTGAACTTTTAAATTCGAGATATGGAAAAAGATTTTTTGCTTCAAGCACCATAGCATCACTCTATATATATATATATATATATATATATATATATATATATATATATATATATAAATAAACCTTAACTATTTGAGCATTGAATCACATTGAAGTAAATAACTTGCGAAATAGTTCAGTTTCATCACTTCACATCGTCATTTGAAGATGTTCCAATAGTTTAAATTTTGTGACAAGTTCTCCAACCATCCTGATAATTTCTTTAATGTAGACATGTTTGTGTGTCTAATCAAGTTGTAGCAGCTTCATACACAAAGGCTCACTATAAATGTTAAACTGATTTTGCCACCTTTGCATGTCATGTACATAAAAATGAAGTACGCTTTGCTGGCGCCATGGGTTGCTCATAGTGCTTACAAGTTTGTAACAAGCAAGAAAGAGGAGCAGGACTTGTTTAATATCTTAATTTTCCCGGTTCTTCTATTGCGGCTTCTCTACAGCCAACTGTGGATCAGCATCTCTCGCTACCAAACTGCAAGGAGCAAGCGCAGGATTGTTACCAAAAGCCTTGATTTTGAGCAAATCGATCGCGAGAGAAATTGGTAATTAATCTTCGTACATTTTTTTCCTAGCTTCTTGCTTTTTTTTTTTACTTATAAATTTCACAGTTTCAAAACATCTATATTTAAATAGTTCCAAATGTCTATTCATTTTAATTGACGTTTTTATTTGTTTAACATGGATCATTTTAATATACATTTTCTCAATTCTTAGGAATTAATAAAAAAGGACGCCATATGTTTACATAGGAATATAATACCAAAGCTCCTCCCTGCTCAGAAGAGGAGCATTTTTTCCCCAGAAACCGTTACTTTTTCTGGGTATATGTGAAAAATTTCTATGAGAGGCTTCTCCAACTCAGAGAGAACTAACTGCTCAAAACATAGTGTAGTCAGTTACACCATACAAGTACTCTTTCAAGAAGCAGCCTTAGAGAGACGGAGCCAGACAATTGAGAAGAGGGACAAAATTGAATTTCTTTTTTTGCAGACAAAATTTAAATTTATTTTCATTATATATATATATATATTTTTTAAATTTTCTAAAAATATACATAATTATAAAGATATTTTTTAAAAAAATTCTGACCGGGGATCAACCTATTGGAAACTTATATCCGGTTTCTTCCTTAAACTAGTATGCTAACAGGCTGGAATATTAATGGGCCTTAATTTAGCAAAAATAGATCTTTACATGTTTCCAGGAGCTGTCCTGGCATCTCTCCTCATATATCATATATATATATATATGTATAAGCCTATTCATATTTTGAGGCTTCTGAATTTAATATTTATGTTCGTTTCTACCTCATTACAAATTAATGTATTGATAAATGTACCCCAGGGATGATCAAATTATACTGACAGCACTGTTGACCTATGTGGTAAACATGGTGCTACCGGGTGCACAGAGATTGCCTTGGTGGAATACAAAAGGAATAGCACTAACTGCTCTTCTTCATATCGGACCCGTTGAATTTTTGTACTACTGGTTTCACAGGGCTCTGCACCACCACGTCCTCTATTCTCGGTACCATTCCCATCACCATGCCTCCATCGTTACTGAGCCCATCACTTGTAAGTCCTCTTTATGATTCACATATGCAATCTAATGCAATATATGAAATTTTGTGCATCTAATGATCAGATTGGATGAAATTAACTTAAAAGTTTACCAAATAAAACTACTGTTTTCACATTGCTAGTTTGCCAACTTATTATTTTGAAAAAATGGCAGCTGTGATACACCCCTTTGCGGAGGAATTTGTGTACTTCGTGCTATTTGCAATACCCCTCATATCAACGGTGATTACAGGAGTTGCGTCAACTGTGGGAGTGGTGGGATACTTGGTTTATATTGATTTCATGAACTACATGGGGCATTGTAACTTTGAGATGGTACCGAGTTGGCTCTTTCGTATTTTCCCACCTCTCAAGTACCTTATGTACACTCCCTCGTAAGTTCACTTCCTTTTAAAAATTTAAATGGAAAAATTTGAGTGATATGTGTAGGTATTAATCTGAATGCTTCATCATAAACACTGAGGTGCCATTCTTGCTTTTGAGTTCTACTCTTCAGGCTTATGCATTTATGATATACAAATATGCACCAGAAAATTTTCAAGCAATGCATAAAAAAAAATGAGGAAATTTCAGAAGTTACAACAGAGTTTTGTTGTAGATAGGGTTACTGAATTATGAAACTAATTTCTTTGTAATTTACTAAATATTCATTGTTCATTATCCAGGTTCCATTCAATCCACCACACAAAATTTCAAGCCAACTACTCTCTTTTCATGCCCTTATATGACTACATATACAGTACATATGACAAAACTAGTGACAGCTTGTATGAAAGATCTCTCAAGGGAAGAGAGGAAGAGAAGACCGATGTGGTCCACCTGACACATCTGACTGGCATACAGTCTATTTTCCATCTAAGGCTAGGATTTGCCTCAATTGCATCAAGGCCGTACATCTCAGATCTTTATCTCTGGATTCTCTCACCTCTGAGCTACTTATTGGTGGTCCTTACATGGATTTTTGGTACCAATTTCACAATTGAAAGGAATAATTTTAATAATCATAGCATGGAAACGTGGGTTGTGCCAAGATATAGCTTTCAGGTAATGAAATTAAGTAAATATTGAGATTTCTATCTGATTGTCTCCTTTTTGTTGATTTAAGTGATCATGTCTTAGTTGGATAGTCCAGAAAGTTATCTGTACAGTATCACTTCTGGGTTATACCCATGAGACCTAATTTGTTCAGTTGTATCCTCCACGTAATTTCTTTATTGTATGTTGTGAGTTCTATAGTCCATTATACCAGTACTAGCCATAATTGATACCAGTATCACCAGGTTGGCATTCTAATTCCTGGGGCATATTTAATCATTTCAATCATTGTTATCTATTAGTTCAATTTAATTATTTTTTATTGTCCTTTTTTTTGCAGTATATGTCTAAATCAGAGTCAGGTAGAATCAATCGACTAATTGAGAAGGCAATATTGGATGCTGAAAAGATGGGTGCTAAAGTACTAAGTTTGGGTCTCATTAATCAAGTAAGTTAAGCTAAGTCGTCATCAGAAACATACTATTTTTCAATAATTAATACCATTATGCCACAGTAATGTACACATTCTTTTGTGACTACATTTTGCTGCTTTAACATTATATGGTGTATGTAAAATATACTATTACAATTTCAAAAAATCATGTCACTATTTAAACCGCCATCCTTAAACTACCATGTATTTTATTTTAGTTTTCAATGTACCACAGAATGAACCTCAGGTTATAAGACGAGATCTCAAAAAGTAAAATTGAGGAGCATTTTGGTAAGGTTAGCTGTATCATACATCCAGTCTCGTTTATGGTACATACATCCATTACATATTTATGAATTGTCAAATTGAAAATTGTGATGTGTTCCTGTCATCTTAATTCGAGCATGTATCAAAGTTAGGGCAATTTGGAAGTCACTTAACTTTTAATCAAACAATTTTAAATTTCAATAGGTCTTTTAATTAAACACTTTTCCAGTTAGACCAATATATCGGCAGCTTCAATTTTCTGTGGACAAATCCAATCACAGTTTATGTAAATTTTTTTTAAGGCATACTCTATAATAGATATACACCAGAAATACCCTTTTGGTTAAAATGATATAAAACATTGGAAGAGATGAAGCCTTAATTAAAATGTTATTACGTACACAAAACAATAGTTGTATAACAAAAATAATTATTTAATCTGACAATCGAATTTTCCACAGGGAGAATTGAATAGATATGGAGAAATATATGTTTCCAAAAATCCAAGCATGAAAATTAAAATTGTCGATGGGACTGGCTTGGCTGCTGCCTTGGTTCTTAATTCCATACCAGAAGGCACAAAGAGGGTTCTTCTAATTGGAAAGCTTAACAAATTGTCCTATTACTTGTCTTTGGTCTTATGCCAAAGAAAAATTCAGGTAGAATTCAATTAACAATTGCACAATTTATATAATGTTTAGTTACCCCAAAGATTGTAGTATCAAGTACAAAAAAATTGATGCAGCACCTAAGTTGTAGTATCAATTAAAAACAAAAAGAAGAAATATTTTTAGGTTACTTATGGTTTTGATTTAGGATCTGAAGTTAGAATGAAACAGGTCGAGATGGTGCACAAAGACTTGTATGAGTTTTTGAAACTACAACTTCCACATGAGATGAAGGAATTCATGCTGCTATCAGATAAATACATTAGTAAGGTGAGAACATTATTGTTGTCTGTTAATATATGAAGAATTATCTAACAAGAAGCTTAACTGTAATTGTGTAGTTATTTATTATTTTCATAACATTACTTTGACAAAGGAAAGATAAATGTACTAAGCTATATATATTAATTATAAAAGTTTTGACCAGAAATTGGAAGAGAAGAAAAATTATTCACTAAAAAATATAAAAAAAAATTCATGTGAAATAAGTAAAATTAGCGAACTAACAGTGGGGATAATTTTTCTTCTTATGTAGGTCTGGTTAGTGGGAGATGAATTAAGGTACAGTGATCAAATGAAGGCTGCAAAAGGTGTGCATTTCATTCCATACTCTCAGTGTCCACCCAGGACTGTGCGTAAGGACTGCATTTACTATTCTACCCCTGCCATGGAAGTCCCAAAAGCATTTGAAAATCTTCACTCTTGTGAGGTAAATTCATGCAAGTTTTGTTACTCAACATTGTTCTCAAATTTACATTCAACCAAACCATCTTATAGAACAAGTGGTGAAAACCCTGGAAAGACGCTAGATTTTTCATGGAAAAATAAATGATTAACTCCTGAATGGCCTGAAAGTTTACATTATAATGATGACAATAAAGTCAACATAGCAATAACTACTCATATCCCTCTACTTACAGTCATATTTGACAGTGTGCATTGCCAACCAAACCTGGTCTAGATGTATCCATCAAGCTAATTCTTCAGTTTAATCTAAACTGTTTTTAAGCAAAATAACTTGAATTACCAGATCTGTTCATTGTCAGCCCACCAAAACACTACTTAGCTTAATAAAATTGTACTATAACAGAACTGGCTACCAAGAAGGGTGATCAGCGCATGGCGAACTGCCGGTATTATACATGCACTAGAAGGATGGAAAACACACGAATGCGGTGAAATTGTCACACCAACTGATCAAGTATGGAGTGCAGCTCTTAAGCATGGTTTTAAACCATACAGCCTTGCTTCTGAAATCTAGACAATCATACATGAATTCTAGGTTTGTCTTATGATAAGTAAAAGTGTGTGAACATTATATTTGGAGGAGACAAGGTGTTGTATGGTATCAGATCCAGATTGTGTTGTGAGATTAAATAAGTGTAATGTGTGGTTAAGAGAATACCATGGTTAATTAAGCTTTGTTTTGACACCTTAGTACAGCATGTCAGCATCAAAACCAATTATGTGTAATTTACTATAATTTGTTATTATATATTACAGTTGCCTTATTACTTGTATCATAAATTAGTAGTTGAGATGAAATTACAATATATCAAATATGCACCGTACCTTTCTTTACAGCCATTACAGCCTGCTGTAGCCTTGATACATTAATTAAATACCGGCCTAAAACCTAAATGAACAGCAGAAGTCTGGTTAAGACATGGTTGCGAGTTCACCCGAATATTTGAACAGTACGCGTTTTATACGTAAAAGTTCGTATTATTCGCCATTTATATGCATTTTTTCGACAAATAGTGGTATATACCACCTGTTTCCATAATTAACATAGCCATTTATATGCATATTAAATGAATAATTCGTTAATAGCCGAATAATTCACTGTCATGTTCGTCAATCGTCATGCTATTAAATACGAATAATTCACGAATTAAACGTGAATTACTCGCGGGCCTTATTGCTAGTTGTTACAAAGGGTTCAAATCAGACGTTATTATATTTACTAAAATTGAAATTCAAAATTTAGACTTACTAAAGTGAAAGAGGTGTCTATTCTATCAAATGGGAAATCTATCAGCTGTCATACTTAAAAGTACGGCAGCGGTTTCATTTGTGTATGACAGTGGAGTCCATTCAATAATAACTCCCTTTTAAATTTAATTTGAACCATTTAAATTAATCCGATAACTCTAGTGAAATGTCATACTTTATCTATCATAAAAAAATATGGCAGCGAATTCAAATCCCTATCAAAAGCATTTTTCCGGTTAAAAAAAAATTCGAGAGAAGAGATTGACATTCCAGCAACAGTTTTTTCTCTTCTACCCCGTGACATACTAACAATCAAACATATTGATATGCAAAAGTAATAAAAATTCTAAAAAAATCGTACACTAATCAGAGTATTGTTCGAGAATAAAACAAATCGTATTCATATAATTCGTTAAATTCACAATCTATTCGCGTGTTAAAGAATACTTGACGAGCTAATGAATTAAACGTTCATTTATTTGCTAAGGTACTAAAAGCGAATTAAACATGTATTATTCGTTAATATATTGCAAATCCTATTACGGTGGTCGAGAGAATAGATTAGGGCTATCAGAAAATTCATAGCTCATGAACCGCTCGGATACAACTCTAATTTGGCTCACTCATTGAGTTCGTTAAGTTAATGAGCCGAGTCTAACTTGACTTACTAAGCTCGTTATGCTCATTAAACTATTAAAATTTATTATTTATATTATTTTATTTTAAATTTTTAGTATAATATATAAGTTATAATATGTATAAAACTTTATTGTTATTGATTCTCATTATTTTTTTAAAATTTTATTATAAGTATTTATATAAAATATTATTAATTATTAAATGAGTTGTTAACGAACTAATTCGGCTCGCTCGTTAATATAATGAGTCAATCTCAAATTAATATTATTAATTTTCAGCTCGTTAAATTAATTAGTTGATCAAAATTTAAGCTTGTCTCAGCTTATTTACAACCCAAGAATAGATAACCGCTCCCAACTTAAAAAGATCCATAGATAATAGATGAGACCTTTAAACTAGGGCTGAATCGGAACTGACACCCTATGCTAATTTTAGGGTCAAGCAGACAAGGCAAGTCTCGGTTATTTTAAATAATATTTTAATAATTTAAGCAGAGATAAATCATTAAAAATTTATTTTTTTATAACTTAATACAATTACATTGATCATTGGGGTTGGGGGGGGGCAATGCCCCCAAAATTATATAATAATTGATTTAAATTTAGTGATTTTTTTATGCAATATTAAATTACACTAAATTTAAAATAACTAATCCATAAGTATAACCCTTGACATTATAAACGGTTGCATAATAATTTCTATGCATTTTAATAACCATTTGTAAATCCAATTTTTGCAATAGTGATTATAACATGCATTAAACATTTTCATTTCAAAATCAATCACATTCATGTACCAGCATCCTTTCTTATCTTAAAATTGAGGGGTACCGCTCTCCAACAATACACAACATAGTGAGATCTTACATAACCCTATTTTTAGCAAATTGAGCAGTATATATAACAACACATACATACAAATTTTGTTGGTAACCAAAGAAATAAAACGAGGAGAAGCTAGAAAAAGGGAACAAACAATTGATTGGCACAGATGTTCTGCTACATGAAGTGCCGGAACCAGCTATTCAGTGACCGAGACCCGAAGGAGGAGCATTTGGCGACAATGCGAAAGACAATGCGATTTAGACAGCCCTATGTCGTTTGGCATCAGGTGTCGCCGGAGGCCGTGTTGATGGAAGAACTCAGAATCAATCCCTGGAAGCTCAGCAAGTATCTCCGTAGCCGTTCAAACGGGAGCCAGATTTACAGAGCCAAGTCTAGGTAAGATCATTGATTAATAATGTATACATTAATTAGTTGAGATCTTAGTTTGTTTATGGTTGCAGTGATGGGGTTCGCTTCAGTGTTGAGGGAATACATCTATTTGATCCAGAATTCGACCTCCCCAGCAAAGATGATCCTATGTACTGCAGAGATAAAGTGCCTTTGATCAGTGGCATCAAACCAAAAATGAACTAGTGAACCGCCTCAAACAGGTTATCATTTATTTACTTGTGATCGGAAGCAAAAACAAAAACAAACCAAAAAAAGAAAAAGAAAGAAGATTCATCGAATAAGTGGCTCAATACTCAACTCAGATTACCTAGCAAACTTTTGTTTTGTTTGGTTAAACATCAATTTTGGTCAATCACTCGATTCTTTTCTTTTTTTTTCCTAAACGCGGGCATCTTCTTTCCCACTGAATTGTTTACTCCTTTTTTTGTTTTTGTTTTTTTAAGGAACTGGATATCTTAAGCAAACTGGAACATAAAAATATCGTCAAGTACTATGGGATGGATAAGGTACATGATGATATAATTGATAACAACTCTTAATTGACATGTTAAAATACATGCAGATCTAAAAAGAGCGACACATGCATGGGTAACCATACATTATTTGAGTACTTGTCTAATATGTAGACAAAATAATGTATATATATTCATGTGCACCGAATTTAGTATATATGTCATCTGTATATTTAAATCAGTTGTTGTTTCGAAGGGAGAGAATGATATCTTTGTGTTCTTTGAAAGTGCTGCAACACACACCTCAATAAGGCAGGCTGAACCTATGGAAGAAATCAGAGCATCAATACTGACAAGAGATATTTTAAATGGCTTGGCATATCTTCATTCAAATAACTTGGCTCACAGGTTTAATTAATTAAATTCTTCTTATTCAGTCATTCAAAATAATTGTAGTACCTCTTTTGTGTTCAATCATGCATAACCAGCTAATTGACTGATTAATTGTGTTCTTAATTTGCTAGAGAGTTGTGTTGTGACAACATATTCATCCAAAAAGATGGATCCGCAAAGATTGGTAATATTTGGTGGATCAAAAGTGTATGTTTGATTTTTTTTTGTTACTCTTGATAATTAATACTAAATTTTATGAACAAACATACAAAAAACAAGTTGAATTAATTTTTTACATGCCAATGGAAAATTAATATATATTGTGTATGATTAGTTGTTATATGGTCAATGAAATTAATTAATTAATCAAGCCTAACCCTCTCAAACTTGTAGGAGGATGACCATGATATCATAAGTTACTTGATCTATGAACCTGAATGGTTGTTGGCTCCGGAGGTACACATGAGACTTTATACCCATCTAAAAAATAGTAAAAGTTTTGAAAAAAATATAAAATTTGATAAAAAAATATTTCAATATGAAGATGATATTTTAATTGAACTGGCCATTTAAACTTTTAAATTTGAGATACAAATGCGAAATACGAGAGATTTTGTACTTCATGAAGCATCATAGCCCTCTCTCTCTCTATATATATACATACATGCATACATCACCGAATTAAAACATTATGCATTTTAAATAATTAGGTTATTCATGAGGAATGTGATAGGGGACCAGAAGCTGATATATGGAGCTTGGGAACTACAGTGCTTCAAATGCTAATAGGAAGTACTGAACAATCATGGCGTGAATATAAAGGAAAAGTAAGTATATATATATATATATATATATATACAAAAAATAAATATTATCTGTCTAATTGAGGGATAAAATGGGTATAATAAAAATTACTATGATAAAAAAATGGACCCTCCAATTCTTAGATGCTTTATATAATAGTATAGATATATATATAGAGTAAAGATACCATGAGCTTAGCTCAAAAAATATATCAAATCATCTCGAAATTTTAATTTATCATTCTCATTAAAATTTTTATATAAAAATCTTATGGGATGCAAAAATTTGGAGTGTTTTGAGTTTTTTAAGTCACTATTTTTAATTTTTTAAAATGATGTTCAAGTATTGAATATATTATTATTATTTTTAGAGTTGATTTTCAAAAATTAAAAACCATGACATAAAAAGCTCAAAACGCTCCAAATTTTTGCATCCCATGAGATTTTCATATAAAGAATTTAATGAGAATGATAACTTAAAATTTCGAGACGATTTAATATATTTTTTGAGCTAAACTCATGATATCTTTACTCTCTCTTTCTCTCTCTCTCTCTCTCTCTATATATATATATATAGTTGGGCTATGATGCTATGCATAGCACGGATCGAGATATTCATACGAAAATTATTTTATACGGTTGGATCGATCATTTATACTTTGATAATAAAAAATCAATCCATAGTACGAGAGCGATCCGTGCTATGCATAATACCATAGCCCAACTATATATATATATATATATATATATATATAGAGTGGAGATAGCGTGAGCTTAAGCTCACGGAGGTCTTCCGTGAGCTTAACTCAAAAAATATATTAAATTATCTTCAAATTTTAATTTATCATTTTCATTAAATTCTTTATATGAAAATCTCATGGGATGCAAAAATTTGGAGCGTTTTGAGTTTTTTAAGTCACCGTTTTTAATTTTTGAAAATCAGCTCTAAAAATAATAATAATATATTCAATACTTGAACATCATTTTCAAAAATTAAAAACGGCGACTTAAAAAGCTCAAAACGCTCCAAATTTTTGCATCCCATGAGATTTTCATAAAAGAATTTAATGAGAATGATAAATTAAAATTTCGAGATGATTTAATATGTTTTTTGAGTTAAGCTCACGGAAGGCCTCCGTGAGCTTAAGCTCACGCTATCTCCACTCTCTCTCTCTCTCTCTCTATATATATATATATATATATATAGCTTAAAAATTCCAGTTATTGGTTACATCTTTTAAAACCGCACACTAGCTTAATTAATTCCTTGTCATTAACAATAAACAAAGTTCCACATAATATACTTTGATTACTGATCAGTTAAAATTAATTTCTTTTTATTAGAAAACAATTCAGGAAAACATTGAGGAGGTTCTCAACTTTCATGGCCATTTATCAGATACTACACGAGATTTTATCAGGCGGTGTTTCGAGGTTGATCCGGCGAAGAGGCCTTCTGCTAGAGAGCTATTAACTCATCCATTCGTTAGTTGGTTTCAGCACCATAACCTAGTATCTTTTTCACACAATTCCTAATTCGGTGAGGTGATTATATATGTAAATTAAGATTTAAGTTTCCCAAGGAGAGCTGATTGATCATACTTAAAAATCTGGTAAATAATTAATTTGTTTATTTTTTATCCCTAATATTGCTAGGTGCCATATGTATCACTTGAAAACTCTTATCAATTCTTTCGCTTTTGTTATACATAGGTGCCATATATATGTATCACTTCACTTATAACAATATGTGTATACATGCACAAGCTGTGTATTTAGATTCACTTCTGTTTATTTAGATTCAAACTGTCCACAGACCTTGTAGTGCAATCTTGGGAGCTAAAATAAATTTAAGTCAAACCAAAATTCACTTCAATTTTGTATCAAACAACAATTAATTATCTAGCTTTTTAAATTTTAAGTAACTAAAAGGTAAAAATACCAAATAACTTTATTTGTTAGTTGCTTATAAAATTTTATCGCACTTTAGCAACTTTGTTATAATCTTAATTGCTAAAATTATGCATAATAAACTCTATTTGCTTCAAAATTGTACCAGAAAGCTATAACTGGGCACTAAAAATACAAAACATCATGTGCTTTTCCAAATATTATACAAATTAAAATTTATATTATTTCATAAAAAGTTCTGGAAAAGAATTAACAGCTATTGCTCTTAGCCTATTTGCAAAGTCTGATCAAATTCAAAAGGAGGTGAAGATACAAAACCTGAGCAAGAGACATTCATTGAGAATATGATAGAACCTCAATGCAGAACTGACAATTGATCCAACAATGGACACATCACACATGACACAAAAACAAGGTTCCAAATAAGCACCAATTGGCATCATATTCGAAAAAGTCAATGATGCAAACTGTTCCTGCTTTAGAAACTAACATCTCTTCCACAGTGAATCATCAACTCATCTGGCAGTTCTCCAATTGATTAATTAGCCGAGTTGTTGGCTCTCTGAAGTTTTAAATTAATAATAATTGTCAGAGGCAATTAAGATAAAACATTAAGGGAATTAAGGCAAACTAACTCATTTATGTCCAATTACCATAAAATTTATGAACACTTTTACCATAGATTGATCCTTTATTTCTTATTTCAATTCAATTTTGATTTTATTTTATAGAATTAGCAAATTAAACATTGTGAAAAAAGGGTCCTTTCCATTCCCCAAGTGCTTAATTCCACGTATAAAAATTTGTAGCAATTTGGCAAAAGAAAAATTGCATAATTTTAAGGCAAAAGACCAGAAAAAATAAACTAATTATTCATCTGATTTAGAAGGATATACAATTAGTGACAATTGAAAAAGTATAAATTCCAGAACAGCCAATAGTAAACCATCCAATTGTCATGTCTTATTCAAGATGTTGCTCTTTAATTTGTGCTTGTAATTAGAACAAAAAAGGGAGCAAGAAGACGGCTAAAAAAGGGTTTATCAATTCAGGAAAAATAGTTCATCAATTGAGGGACAGACCAAAACTAAAAGTTAAAAAAAAAAAAAGAATCAACATCACTTCTTTAAATGTTTTCCTACTATATTAAGGGAAGATTATTAACATCCAAAGTTTTAAAGACAATTTCGAGTTTATCACGGAGTTAATTTTAGCATATATAACTACCGGTATAAGAGGGGGGGAAATCCAAATTCCCTATTAATGATGAATTGCCCACAAAAGTATTGCGATTAATGCAAAACAATTTTCTTTTAAGATATTATGCATCGTCAGGGGAAAAAAGGAAAAAGATAAAAAGAAGTAAAAAAGAAACAAACAGTAAATACCTCCGATCTATATGGCACATTATTATTTGTACTGGAGAAAAATAACTGAAATGAATTTAGACGTAACCTCTTGGTAAAAACAAAAATGTAATTTGAAATTAGCGGTTCCAACTCTGTACTTCCCGCTAAGTGTTTTTGGGCCTCTTAGAGCATATAATTAATTGTTTTTTTTAGTAAAAATAAGAATAAAAGTTATTCATCCTTTAATTGTTCATAAAAATATTCATATGAGTTTCGAACATACGATATCCCACACAGAAAATATTGTCTTTTAATTAACTAAATTTTGGAAGAAGTTTCCAACTGAATCTAAATATTATTTAACTGAAATCATTTTAGCTAAAGACTAGGCCATGAAGCATGAGGATTTGAGCACATGTTTTTTTTTTACAAAGATAATTGTTTTAAGAGAGATTAGCAAGATTATGTTATAGATCAAAATAATTTTAGATCATTTAATTTTGAATATTAAATAGTTAAGATAATTTTATTTTGATATAATTAAAAAATAGGTTGAAGAGTAAAAATCACTGACGTCAATTAATAAATTAACGGTACTCTTTCCCGATCCATAACAAAATTAGCCTTGTTTTAATATCAAGGAATCAAAATATTTCATTACTGCAATGGTTTAGGGGGGACAATTGCCACAAGTTTCTTTTGCATTCGTATTTCAAACTTCACAAACCATTGATCCTGTTCTTTTTCATGAAAGATGTGTCCTCCAAAACTTCATAACTATAAAGTTCACTTTAACCAAAATCAAGAGGCAAAAATAAATGCACAAAAATTAGTGTATCACTAGTTTATAGTTAGCAATAGCAGACAAACTTATACAGCTTGAAATTTTAGATAAGCCCCCCCCCCCACCCCCAAACAAAAACTGGGTGAATTAAAGCCTTAAAAATGTTCAACCATTTTTGTCTTAATAAAAATCAAAGCCTTAAAGAATTTTACTCCATAGCGGTAAATAAAAAATAAATCTTGCATCAAATGAATGTAAAAAATAAATTCCTTCAAGACACACTTGAAGAAAAGATATACATATCTTTACCACCCGGTTATACACAAGAAAATAATTCTAATTTAGTTTGTAGGCTTAATAAATCGATATATGGACTCAAGCAATCCTCACGCGCATGGTATGACAAACTAAGCTCTCATTTATTTATTTTTATAATTTTAAAATGAGAAATGTCGATCACTCGTTATTTTCAAAATGAAGTGCTAATTTCATAATTATTGTGTTGGTATATGTCGATGACATAATAATAGCCGAAAATAATTTGGAAGAAATAAATAGAGTCAAAATGCAACTAAAAGAGAATTTCAATGTCAAAGATTTGAGACTCTTAAAATACTTTCTCCGGATAAAAATTGTACACTCACCCAAGAAAATTTTTATCTCACAAAGAAAATATATCTTAGATTTGTTGAGGGGAACTGAGAAAAAAGGGTGTAAACCAATGTCTATCCCAATTCATAGTAAAAATAAATTGAATACCGAAGACGGTGAACCCCTAAAAAATATAAACCAATTTCAAAGGTTAATAGAAAAATTAATCTATTTAACGGTTATTTGACCGGATATTTCTTTTTTCGTAAGTCAAATTAGTAGGTTTATGCATTCTCCAAGAATCCCGCACTTGGATGCAATAAATAGAATACTTAGATATTTAAAAGGAACTCCCAGAAGGGGGTTTGGATGAAAAATAATAATTCTAACGATATATGTGGCTATTCTAATGCAGATTGGGACAAAACTTTGATCGAAAATCAACAACCGATTTTTGCACATTTGTATGTGAAAATTTAGCCACATAAAAAAAATAAGAAACAAAGCGTTGTGGCTCGATCAAGTGCCAAAGCAAAATATCGAGTCATGGCGTCAACCACAAGCGAGTTGATTTGAATCAAACAACTCCTAATAGATATGGACATTGAAACACGAAGCCCAATGAAAATATTTTACGACAATCAAACCGCAAGACATATTGCATCGAATCCGGTCTTTCTACGAAGCGAACAAAACATATCGAAGTGGATTATCATTTTATTCGGGAAAAAATCCATTCGAAGGAAATCGAGACACCATTCATAAGAAGTAAAGATCAAGTGGCCGATATTTTTATGAAAGGATTAGAGTCAAGGCCATTTGAAGAAAACTCAAATAAATTAGAGTTGATTGATATTTATAACTCTAATTTGAAAGGGAGTGTTGAATAATTAGGTGAGAACCGATTTATAATTTTATATACATAGTTACTAAACTGAAAAAAAGGTAGAGTTGTATAATTTGGAAGCAAACTAGTAACGATACAAGCTGTCCTTGTTGTGCCCATATACATGCTCTCTACAGGCTTCTTATTTGGGCCATCAAGAAGATTAAAAAGATCAACTTTTGATATTTATGGCAATCGAAAAATCAGGAAAATATGTTGCAATGAGAGCGGGGGAGAGGTACAAAGGGTTTTGAACCAAAAAGTTGGTTCAAAATTCTTTGAACCCGTTGATTTTGCATCGAGATTCGTACTTTTAATAAATTCTAAATTTAAAATTCGTACTTTCAATAATAATTACGCTGATGCAAAATCCAGAAAATAGTTCATAATGCTGAATCCAGTGTGAGCTGAGTTTTTATTAGCTCATTGTGGTGGCAGTTCAAATCATGTTCGCTAAGATCCTGCAGAATCATTTATCCAAGTCCCAAAAAAATATGATGCCAATTGCCAAAATAACCACCTTCCATTTTCAAAATAGGAAAGGTTGACAATCCTATTGGCTGACAACTGGACTGGGGATAATTACAATGATATCTCGACGAATATAGTCATTCAAGTAAATTGGAGAGCATGCCAAGATTTTAAACATTTGATAAACAAGATCTAGTTCTGCTTCAAAAAGGGAAAACAACATTAAGTTTAGAATATTCACTTTCTCCATGGTAACAAAAGGTGGCCTTCTTGTTATCAACTCGATGAGTAGACACCCAAAGCTTCATATGTCAGCTTTTAACCCATAACACTCTTTGGTTTCCAAACTCCTCATTACCTGAAAGATGTTAAAAGTATGAACAAAAGTTAAGCTTACCGAGAAGTGATCACGAGTTTTTTTATCTTGATACTATGAACTTGTTATTCTAGTTAGGCTTTATTTAGTGGACACAAGATAAATTTTGGTCAACTAAACAACAACAACAAAACCTTTAATCTCAAATTAATTGGGGTAGATTAGAAATAAAACTAAATCCGAAATTATAGAGATCAAAGATCTCAAATATCAAAAATCAATGATAGCAATAGTGATAATGATACTATAATGATGATGAGAATAATAAAAATGATAATGATGATATGATAATAATAATAATACTACTAACAATAATATAAATATTCATAATGATAATAGTAATAGTAATGATAATAATAATAATATAATAATAGTACTGATAATGATACGGACATTCATAATAATAATAATAATAATCCTAATAACTATGGTCACCGATAATATAAAACATACTCCTAAATGCTAAGATTCTAAATCCTAAATTTTAAATTCTAAAAATCTAAAAACTAAAAAAAAATTTAAGAGACTAAAATCTATAACTCTAACTTTTAAATCATGATTCTGATACGTAAATCATCATCTTTCCAGAGACTCTTATCCAAAGCAAACTCTTTAGATATATTCCATTCTTTCAAATCTTTTTTTACCACTTCCTCTCATATCAGTCTTGGTCAATATCTATCTCTTCCTGTGATTAGGAATTTTTAAATATATTATAAATTTATGTTATTCAAATTTTTATATCTGATTATAAATCTGATTTTATTGAATCTGATAAATCCATATCATTTAGATTAGATTTTATCAATTGGGTGTTTTCCTGAATCAGTATAAACATTAATTTTATTTAGTCACACGCATATATTTATACACTTTGATTATCATTATTATCATTATCATTTATATTATTATTTCGTTTTAATTTGTCAATGGCCATTTTGATTAAGATTTTTATTTTTATTTTTATTCTATTTTATTTTATTTTATTTTATTTTATTATTAATTTGAACTTTATTCATTAATCATAACTATTTTTTTATTATTTATCGATTATTTATTTATTTTTATAATTATTTATATTAGATTATTTGCTTAATTAGGATTAAGTCGTCTTTAATTATTCATTTTATTAATTTTAGTTATTATTACTTCATTAAATTTTACGGCGATACTCTGAATAAGTTGCCCACGGAGATTCTTCACCCATGGCATTAATTAATTGCAAGTGATCCGTAAATACCTGTTTCTGTTACATAACCCTATTTTTAGCAAATTGAGCAGTATATATAACAACACATACATACAAATTTTGTTGGTAAACAAAGAAATAAAACGAGGAGAAGCTAGAAAAAGGGAACAAACAATCGATTGTACAGATGTTCTGCTACATGAGGAACCGGAACCAGATATGCAACGATCGAGACCCAAAGGAGGAGCATTTGGCGACAATGCGAAAGACAATGCGATTTAGACAGCCCTATGTCGTTTGGCATCAGGTGTCGCCGGAGGCCGTGTTGATGGAAGAACTCAGAATCAATCCCTGGAAGCTCAGCAAGTATCTTCATAGCCGTTCAAACGGGAGCCAGATTTACAGAGCCAAGTCTAGGTAAGATCATTGATTAATTAATGTATACATTAATTAGTTGAGATCTTAGTTTGTTTATGGTTGCAGTGATGGTGTTCGCTTCAGTGTTGAGGGAATACATCTATTTGATCCAGAATTCGACATCCCCAGCAAAGATGATCCTATGTACTGCAGAGATAAAAGTGCCTTTGATCGGTGGCATCAAACCAAAAATGAACTAGTGAACCGCCTCAAACAGGTTATCATTTATTTACTTGTGATCGAAAGCAAAAAAAAAAGATTCATAGAATAAGGGGATCAGTACTCCATTCTTTTCTTTTCTTTTTCTAAACGTCCCCATCTTCTTTCCCTCTGATTTTTTTACTCCTTTTTGTTTTGTTTTTCAAGGAACTGGATATCTTAAGCAAACTGAAACATAAAAATGTCGTCAAGTACTATGGGATGGATAAGGTACATACTGACATAATTGATAACAACTCTTAATTGACATGTCAAAATATAGGCAGATCTAAACAGAGCGACACATGCATGGGTAACCATAGATTTGACTAATATAAAGATAGAATAATGTTTATATATTCATGGATAACCATAGATCAATTGTTGTTTCGAAGGGAGAGAATGATATCTTTGTGTTCTTTGAAAGTGCTGCAACACACACCTCAATAAGTCAGGCTGAACCTATGGAAGAAATCAGAGCGTCAATACTGACAAGAGATATTTTAAATGGCTTGGCATGTCTTCATTCAAACAACTTGGCTCACAGGTTTAATTAAATTCTTCTTATTCAGTCATTCAAAATAATTGTATTACCTCTTTTGTGTTCAATCATGCATAATCAGCTAATTTAATGATTAATTGTGTTCTTAATTGCTAGAGAGTTGTGCTGTGACAACATATTCATCCAAAATGATGGATCCGCGAAGATTGGTAATATTTGGTGGATCAAAAGTGTATGTTGGATTGTTTTTTCTTACTCTTGACAATTAGTACTAATTCTTATGAACAAACATACAAAAACAAGTTGAATTATTTTTTCACATGCCGATGGAAAATTAATATATAATGTGTGTGATTAGTTGTTATGTGGTCAGAGAAATTAATTAATTAATTAAGTCTAACCCTCTCAAACTTATAGGAGGATGACCATGAAATCATAAGTTACTTGATCAATGAACCTGAATGGTTGCTGGCTCCGGAGGTATGAGATTTAATTTGAAATTACCTACATTTCTTTTTCTTCATACTTCATATATACATCCATCACCGAATTAATTAAAACGTTATGCATTTTAATTAATTAGGTTATCCATAGGGAATGTGATAGGGGACCAGAAGCTGATATATGGAGCTTGGGAACAACAGTGCTTGAAATGCTAATAGGAAGTACTGAACAATCCTGGCGTGATTATAAAGGAAAAGTAAGTGTGTGTGTATATGTGTATATATATATAGAGTGGAGATACCGTGAGCGCTCACACGGAGGTGTGTAACTAAAAAACATATTAAATCATCTCAAAATTTTAATTTATCATTCTCATTAAATTCTTTATATAAAATTCTTGTGGGATGTAAAAATTTGGAGTGTTTTGAGCTTTTTAAGTCACCATTTTTAATTTTTTTTAAATGATGTTCAAGTATTGAATATATTATTATTATTTTTAGAGCTGATTTTCAAAAATTAAAAATCACAACTTAAAAAGCTTAAAACGCTCCAAATTTTTGCATCCCATGAGATTTTCATATAAAAAATTTAATGAGAATGATAAATTAAAATTTCGAAATGATTTGATATGTTTTTTGAGTTAAGCTCACGGAAGGCCTCCGTGAGCTTAAGCTCACAGTATCTCCACTCTCTCTCTCTCTATATATATATATATAATTTGGCTATGGTACTACACGTAGCACGGATAACACGTGTGTTACGGACTATTTTTCATCTTTAAAGTTCAAATGATCGATTTTACTGATCAAAATATTTTTCAAATGAAAATCTAACTAGGGACCAAATTTTATATTTTTTAGAAATTTTTTTTACTATTTTTTAGGATAGCTAAAAAATCACTTGATTTAATTATTATGGAAGTTACAAAACTAGTTATTGGTTACATCTTTTACAACCTCACACTAGCTTAATTCCTTGTCATTAACAATAAATAAAGTTGCACACAATATATATACTTTGATTACTCAGTTAAATTAAAATTAATTTTTTTTATTAGAAAACAATTCAGGAAAATATTGAGGAGGTTGTCAACTTTCATGGCCATTTATCAGATACTACACGAGATTTTATCAGGAGGTGTTTCGAGGTTGATCCGGCGAAGAGGCCTTCTGCTAGAGAGCTATTAACTCATCCATTCGTTAGTTGGTTTCAGCACCATAATCCTAATTCCTAATTCGGTTAGGTGATTATATATGTAAATTAAGATTTATGCTTCCCAAGGAGAGCTGATTTCAAACTTAAAGATCTGGTAAATAATTAATTTGTTTATTTTTTTATCTGCTAGGTGACATATATATAGAGAGACAGAGAGGAGATCAAGTTACATTAATTTTTAGTGACAATAGTTATAACAGATGTTTTTAAACTTCAAACAGTCGATTCAGATCCGTTCAATATGATGAATATATTAAAATATGTTTGCAGATCAAATTGAACATTTTTTTTAATTTTTTATCATTTATTAAGACAGATAAAAAATTAGTTATTTTCAGATCACTAAATTTTATACTCATCTTAATAAATAGTAAAAAAAATAAGAAAAAATAATTTAATCTGTTTGTATATCTTAATATATCTATCATGTTGAACGATTTGGATTGACTATTTAAACTTTGAGAATTTTAAAAATGTCTGTTATAACTTTGGTATCACAAAAAATTGGTGTAACTTGATCCCTCCTCATATATATAGAGTTAGACTATTGTGAAAATATTTATATTTCGGCCGATAAGAAAATGCATCAGAAATATACTTTACAGTCTTCAGAATTTTGATTTATAATTTTCATTAAATTTTTCATATGAAGAATTTAATGAAAATCATAAATCAAAATTTTATAGTATTTAAAGTATTTTTTATACATTTTCATATCGGCTAAAATATAAATATTTTCACAATATATATATATATATATCAGGTGCCATATATATCGAGTAAATCTACGGTGAGCTTAAGCTCACGAAAGACCTCCGTGAGTTTAGCTCAAAAAATATATCAAATAATTTCCAAATTTTGATTTTTCAATCTCATTAAATTTTTCATATTGAAATATTATGGGGTACTAAAATTTGGGATGTTTTGAATTTTTTAAGTCACTCTTTTTAATTTTTGAAAATAATGTACAAACATTGAATATTTTATTATTATTTTTGGAGCTGATTTTCAAAAATTGAAAAGAGTGACTTAGAAAACTCGAAACATCCCAAATTTTTGTACTCCAAAAGATTTCAATATGAATAATTTAATGAGAGTGAAAAATTAAAATTTAAAGATCATTTAATATATTTTTTGATCTAAACTCAGGGAAGTCTTCCATGAGCTTAAGCTCACCGTAGATTTACTCATATATATCACTTAAAAACTCTTTCGCTTTTGTATTCTTTGATTCTCCTACAACGCGTACCTCAGTAAGCCAGGGTAAACCTATGGAGGAATTCAGAGTGTAAATATTGACAATTTGGCTTGGAATGTCTTCATTCGAACAATTTGGCTCATAGGTTAATTTAATTAAAATTCTTCTTATTTAGTCATTCAACTGTTGGTGGTTTCTTTTTGTATATATAATAGATAAACTGAGCAATAAGCCTTATTTAATAAAATATGTTAGATACAACAACAACAACTAACCGATTAATCGTTACATTTTTCTAGAGAGCTGAACTGTAACAGCATATTCATTCAAACAGATGGATCAGCAAAGATTGGTTACATCGGTTGGATAAAATTAAGATGTATGGTTTCTCCATATCTTCATTGTCTTGTCAAGATTTCTACAATTACATAGAAATTTGCTGTCTTAACAACAAGAACGCGTTAAATTAACTAGCTCGCCACATGCATATATATTAGCGGAACAGAATATTAATATGTAGTTTAGTATTATCAGTTGTTATATGGTAAGAGAAATTAATTCATGTTCTAAATTGTAGGGGGACATGAAAACATGAGTTACATAATTGATCCAACATCCAATATTAATAGCACAGTAGATTTTATCAGGAGATGTCTGGAGATCGATGGATCCATCGAAGGACCCTCGATCTGCTAAAGAGGTACTGAATCTTTTAGCTCAAGCCCAAAAAATGAGACAATGGGTCTAAATCTTTGATATGATATGACATTCTATTTTCACCTAGGTTCGTTTGGAAAATCAAAGAATAGTCTTAAAATAGTGATAATTTTGAAGAGTGATAGAATAATGTCTTTTTGGAAGAGTAATAGAAGAGTGATGTTTTTGACTATTCGGAAGAGCGAAAATATCGTTTGACAGTTGTTAATCAGAATAGTTAAAATATAGATAATTATGATACTAACAATGATGATGATAATAAAAATAATAGTAAAATAATAATAATAATGATAATAATAAAGTAATAATAATTCATAATCATAATCATAATAAATAATAATTATAGTTGTAATCATAATAATATAATAAAAATAAAAATATAATCATAATATAATAATAATATAATCATTACTATAATAATAATGATAATATAACCATAATCAAAATATAATAATATAATAATAAAGAATCATAATTATAATAATATCTTAATAATAAATAATCATAATTATAATAATATAATAATCATAATAATAATATCATAATAATAAATAATTATAATTATAATAATATCATAATAAAGTAATTATATTTATATTTAAAATATAATAATATAATACTAAAATTATATTATAATATAATGATAATAAATAATAGTAAAATAAATAATATATAAAATAAATAATATTATAATACTAACGTGATGATAAAAAAATCATAATCATAATCATAATATAATAATATAATACTAATAAATCATAACCATAATCATAATCATAATCATAATATAATATAATAATATAATATAACATAATCAAACAATAATCGCTTATTTCGACGAGATCTAATCTGGTATACCACATATAACTTGGTATACCGAATTAACACTCTTCTACTTCTTCTAAATTCGTTTGGCAAATTAATTTATCGGAATAGAAATTTTATTCTAATTTTTTGCTATTTCATTGAATGTCAAATATACCCTAATGATTTAGTGAGCGATCCACTTGTCCAAACTTGAGAGTCCAGCTATATATCTCATTCTGACCTTTTTCTTTACTGTACGCCCCGATAGCTGCTGCCTCCGTTAGATGCAGAGGCAGATCCACCTCTATTCAATGGGGTCAATTGACCCTCATTTCTTTGCTAAAATTATTTATTAAGGTTAAATTTTATTATATTATTTAGTTCAAAATGTTATAAGTTTTATACAATGATCCTATTTATTTTTAAAAAATTATATACCGTTGACCCCCATATTTTGAAAGAACAAATATCTATCATCAGAGACTGATTCACATTCATTGAGTGGGTCCATTGACTCCATTAATTTCAAAAGAGATCTTAGTAATCTATTAAATTATCATATATTTGGATGAAAATATTATAATTATATAAAAATTGATCCCAAAATTTTATAATAAAATTTTATTGTTTACCCCATTAAATTTGTAAAGAGTGTGTATATATATATATAGAGAGAGAGAGTTTGGCTACGGTGTTACGCGTAGCACGGATGGCTCGTGTGCTACGGATTGTTTCTCTGTTTTCAAAGTTTAAATGATCGATCCAATCGGTCAAAATATTTTTCATATGAAAATCTAATTAGAGACCAAATTTTATATTTTTTAGGATTTTTTTACTATTTTTTAAGATAGCTAGAAAATGACTCCTTTTGAATGACTCATAATAATTAAATCAAGTGATTTTCTAGCTATCTTAAAAAATAGTAAAAAAATAAAAAAATATATAAAATTTGGTTCCCAACTAGATTTTCATATGATGAATATTTTGACCGGTCGGATTAACTATTTGATCTTTTAAGACGGAGAAACGGTCCGTAGCACACGGGTCATCGTAGCACCGTAGCCAAACTCTCTCTCTCTCTATATATGAGATAATTATGATTATGCATACAATTGAGTATTCGTATCACTTTTATATTTTTTTCATGTCAAATAGAACTTTCAATTATATCATTCTCTTTTCGGACTTTGGTCTTATTTCTCTTTTTTTTCAAGGCTCTTTTTTTTTTACATCCCTCAAACATCACATCTTATCACTTATGAAATCATATACTTTCTCAAATCAACTTATCAATATATTTATTGGTTTTTAATTCCATGAAAATTAACAAGTCTAATATGAATTAGAATGAACTAACTAATAAAAAATAATAATAATAATAATAATAATTATTATTATTATTTGAGTTTGTCTATTGTGTTTCCGATAGCACTTCGTCTGAAACGATATCAGTTCAAATTTTAATTTCTCATGCTCAAAATTTCAATTTAAGTAGCTCAATATTATATATAGAGAGAGAAAGATGTGCTAATGTGCTTTATAAAGCACAAAATAGTTCGTACTTCATGCTTATATTTCATGTTTTAAAACTCAAATGGATGATCCAAATAGTTAAATATGATATTCATATCAAAATCTCTTTGATGATCAAATTTTATATTTTTTTATTTTTTTTACTATTTTTTTGAAGCGTTACAAAATTTATTGATCTGACGTCATCTGAACTATTCAATATCAATTATTTTTTATCCCTTTAAATAAATATTAAAAAAAATTTAAAAAATATAAAATTTAATCAGTAAATTTTAAAACATTAGATATAAACATAAAGTATGAAATATTTTATAATTTATAAAATATATTAGCACACCTCTCTATATATATATATATATATATATATATATATATATAGAAAGTGTGAGACCATGTTTGGCGATCCAAATCATTGGGCGCCATTTTCATATTGAATTATCCAAAATCATGAACCGTTCTCAAGTCAGAAACCAGACGGCTGAGGGAAATCGCTCTGGGTTCCCCAAAATTGACTCAAATTTGAAATTTAAAATGGAATTAATTTGACTGACGTCATCAGAATTCTGTTGGACGCCTGCTGGTCTGAAACGACATCCCGTCCCGTCGTTTCCAAATTTCTGCTTAACACACCGGAGTAACTCTGTGCCACAAACTTTACGAGTAAAAATGTAACAAGTTCATTATCTGAAGAACACTATGAGATCATTGACCCACTCAACAGAGACTCGTTACTTTGTATTGAAACCATAAACTAATCTGACTGACTCTTCTAGTCCAATTGGCTTACCGCGAATTTGGATTCCCTTCCAGCCTTCTAGACCCCTAGATCGAATCAAGACCGTTTATTTTCAATTCAACGGATTGTTACTTCCCGTCAACCCCCTCAAACTTATCTCAATCAAAATATATGCAACAATAAAACCTTGTCAGAGCATAGGGGCATCCGGGCAACGCAACCCGGTTCGCTTCTCAGATATCGATGGGTGTGCTCACCGCGCCGTACAATCACCGGCCCCTCTCCGCCGTGTCACTCCTCCGCACAACCGTGATATTATTGATCCTCGTCGCGAGGTCAACTGGTGATGTTGAGAGTGAAGAGATGAGTTACTACACGAAGCTATGGGGGATCATCATACCCCATAGCTTTAAACAAAAGAAAAGAATGTGTGCATGCGCTCACTGCATTTTAAGCAATTGCAGATGTGCTTTTGGAGCTGTGCACCTGGGACAGAGTTTCTGACTAAAGAAATCTGTGCACCTGGGACAGAGTTTCTGACTAAAGAAATCTGCCGATGATCTCCTACTCCGATACTTAGTTTGGTATGTGTTTATGTATAAATTTACCGAAAAGAATAAAAGATGTATACAGTTTTTTGCCTCTCACCATCTCCATTCCAGTGACAGTACATATCAGTTGGGTCTCTTACCCATAGGAACCGGTCATTGATAAATTACTACCAGGGTACCCACAAGGTCAGATTAAACCCGGGGCAGAACTAGAATTGTATTATGTGGGGGTGGGAGGGGGGGGGGGTCTGGACTACAATCACTAGAGCACCAACATTGGTAAATTAGGAGGGCTGGCAACCTCATGAAATAAAAATATATGGCAAAATTAATCTACATGGATAACTTCTGGGGGATTTTTTTTTTTGGATTAAAGGCTTTGTTATTGTTGGATTTTTTTTTTTATTTTGTGGAGAGCAGGGGTGTCTGGACTACAATCACTAGAGCACCAACATTAATAAATTAGAGGGGTTGGTTGGCAGCCTCAAAATAAAAATACATGCTAAAATTAATCCACACGGATACTTCTGGGGGATTTTTTTTTGGGAGGGGGAGGGGGTGACCAGTCACTGCAGGTGGTAGCATAATATATAAATGAGATATTCTATGGGCATTGTGACCAGTCATTACAGGTGGTAGCATAATCCTTCTGCTCATGCTGAGAAAAAAATTCTTTTGGCAGATTGTTTTCTTCAATAATTTTGTAGCGAGCAAGTTTTGTAACGTAGCTCATTGACACAAGTGATACAATCTTCTTTAGAATACTCAGTTCATGATATGCAATTTTGGAGTTTCATGAATAGGGCTACAAACGAATCGAGTTCGAGCGAGCTGGGGTTTAGTTCAAACTCGGCTCATAAAATTTGAGTCAAGTCGAGTCGAGTTCATAAAGCGTTTCGATCTAAAAAACCTAACTCAAGCTCGAACTCATTACTATTTGAGCTAGCTCACAGATCAATGCATGTGCGTTAATTCGGTTTGACATTTAAATTTAGTACATTTATAAACTACAAGATTGATATATCTACAATACTAATATAAGAGTTGATACAAAACTGATATATTAACAAATTATATTTTTAATGACATTTTAGTACACTAATTTGAATGAATATTATTGAGTTAGATATACGAGTTGAGTCATGAGTGAATAAGAAACATCATTAAACCACTAAGATAGTGGGATAATGAGAGATAATGATAGATGAATTATCATATTAAGGTTTGGCAGAAAAAAAAAGCATACAAATTATTGTTATTCGAGTTGATTTAACTCGTAAGTCGAGTCAATTCTAATTTAAATTCAAATCATTTAACTATAAAGTCAAATTAGTTTGAGTCAGAATTAAGTCATTAGACCGAATTTTTTTGTGCAGCCTATTCATGAAGAATGCAAATGCTCTCTTGAGACCAGCTTACGGATCTTATAGGAGAGTATAACTGACACGTCCATTTAACTCGGCCAACACATGATTAGTCGCAGATTTGGAGAGCTATTAGTTTTGTTTTTTTTTCTTTTCCTGTAGCACTTCCCTCGTTCATATACTCTTTATAGTGTTAATATGACATTTTTTTGGTGATGTTAATAGAGCCTTACATAGTACAGTCTCATCAGATAAACAATACATGTATATACATAGATTTTGGTCTCTATTGTTGGTAGTACAATTTGCTTTAGATTTGTACTTCCCACAGCATATGGCTGAAGATTTTATATCATGTGATTGCATTTTCTTTCATTACAGTTTGTAGCGTCTTTTATCAGAGCAAAGCGAACATATTTATTTCCTATCCCGTAATCGGAACGAAATCCTCACTCAGGCCTCAAACGAGAAATGGAAATGGAGCATTTTCTTTTTTGCCCAACTCATTTCTTCTAGTAAGTTTGTTGAATGAGGCCCAGAAGGCCAGAACATAATGGTGGGAGAAAAAAGAAGCAAAAAAAAAGGAGGAAGCTTTACGAATCGACAACCAGGCATCTCAAAAGCAAAGCAGGGTATATTGTGTATCAGAGTAACAAACATAGGTTCGAATCGAATCATGGCCCAGTTGATAAATACAGCCCAGCAGAAGAAAACTAGAAAAGATCAGCGTATGTTGCTAATTTTGAGAGAAGAAAGGTACTGGATCCAGATCCTTCAGAGAGTATCCAGTTAATACCATCTGATGTTACCTCGATTTCTTTTCCTTTCGTTTCTCTCGTCCTCTCCACTTCTTCTCACTTCATTAGGCAGTGTTATCTTATCTTCTCCTCCTTCCATTGGCGAGCGCAAAAGAGGTCGATAGAAGGAGGGCAATGGCGTCTCTATTAGCCACGTATCAAGGCCTGTGCCTCCCCTCTTCTAGGGTTAGGGTTTCGGCTTCGACCCTTTCTGTACAACTAAACTCGTCGATGCTCCGGACCGCGATCAGCGTCGCTCCATCCATGTCACTTCGTCCCAAACTCAAGATTGAACCTGTCGTCGCCAGTAAGTCTCTCGACTGGCATCTCCTCAGTAGTTCTCGCTTTTCCTTCTCTTTTTCTGAATTGTGCTTCGAATTGAAAAGATTGTATATTTGCAATTTCTGGATTGCATGTAAGTGCAGATAAATTGTACAGTAGGTCAGTATCTACCCGGGTATTTTGCAGATAGCAACCTCAAATTTCAATCCTTTGCAATAGATTTGCTGGAAATGCAATTCACTTTCAGGCTGTTGGACACCTAAGTTTTGTGTTGATCAGATTAAGAAATGAATTATCCAAATTAAGCGATCTTACCAATTTGTAAAATTCTGATGGCATTATTTAGTTTGAAGTTTTGTAAAAGATTGTTTGATTCAGAGATTATTTTCTTTTGCAACTAATAGTTAGTTACTAGTTACTACCGTTTTAAGGACTGGGCAGCTTTGACCTGCCCATTGCCAAAATTTGAAAATTTTATGGTTCAATACAGCAAATAGAAATTTCAGCCAAAATTAAAAACTTCAGCCCATATATACTATTATTAATAGTCGCTGTAATGTGGCTAGTCAGGTAGTTATCTGATTTATATATTAATTTCATACATACGTGGCCAATTCCCTGAGCTGAAGCCTTATTTGCAATTCTGTTAATAGCTTTGATCAGTTATATCTTGTGTATGTCTCTCTAGGTTGGAGTTTGACAGTATCTCACTTGTTGCCACATAAATTTATTTCACAGAAGTTGATATTTAAATTCAAGTACGCACCCAACTAACCCCCAACAAAAGACCATCACAACATATTTCTTGATTTGACTATGCACACAGAACTCAAATAGTTTGTCTAGATATCCGATTCTAGAGAGCCTTGGAGCTGTTTACAACAGTTTTTTAGCATGGCTCTGACATACAATTTAGGATTTCAATATCCTCTTTTGTAATTGTTCTTGCTTGGTGAAATTATATCTATTTAGAATATAATTCCTGGTAGGTTATAAGTGGCAGTTCATCATAATCACTTGCATCTAGTCATGGTGTTTCTCTAGTACATAGTTAGGAATGTTGTGAATGAGGCTATTGTCTCATTATAATACTAATGTATAAGTTTTCCCATAACATCTGTTGTGAAAATATGTTGTTGTACAAGCATTTACTATAATAAATTGGAATCGTTTAGCAAAAAAGGTTGCTCTCTTTTGAGGTTATGTTCAGATGTGTGTATGATTACATGTATCAGTTGCACATCGCTTTTAGTGCCTTACTGTGAACAGTCTGCAACACCACCCAAGGTTGATATCCTGCTATGTTCCATATCACAATTTCGGTGAAATTTTTGTTAATATCACAAAGAATAATCGGTTTGTATTTATTCAGGCAGGGTATGCAAGTTCACTGGGAAGAAATCAAACAGGAAGAATCTTGTGTCTTTCTCGAACAACCGCGTGAAGAGTATACAAATGGTGAATTTGCAATACAAGAAGGTTTGGTGGGAGGCAGGCAAGCGCTTCCTCAAAGTTCGCCTCTCCACCTCCGCCATTCGCACAATTGAAAAGAACGGCCTTGATGCTGTTGCCAAGAAAGCCGGCATAGACCTTAAGAAGCACAAATGATTCACCATGCGGAAAGATTAAGGAAGAGAAGTATCTAATTTTGCTTTGCCATGCATTTAATTACCTGACATTTACGTTCTCTTGGATGTACTTGAGAGAATAATTAGTTTATTTGGTCTCATATTATCTTCATTTTCATTTTATTTCCCTTCTTTTAGCTCCATCGCAGATCAACCAAATTGGTTCAAACAAATGATTTTTTGCGGCCAGAGAGTAGTCACTAGAACTGGTTGCACAATTGATATTACTCCATTTTGATCTCAGCAGTGAACACCTGCAAATGTAAATGTCATAAGAAGTAGTGATTATTTTCCGAGAAACTTTATTTAGAAACAAATAAATTCAAGACAAGCATATTTGAGAATTAAAATTTAGATAAAAATGTTGAACATGAGAACGATAGGAATGAGGGGCCGAATTTGAAATAGTGAAAATGCAGCATAATGGGGCTCATGTATGTAAGTGTAAGGCGAGTATATCAGTAACACGGTTCATAAATTACTCGTCCATGTTATAATTTTTTTTATATTCTATTTCAATACAAAATTTGATAACAAATAAAATAAGAAGTAAAATATAATTAATGAATTGTTTTTTATATAGTAATTATAGTTTTTCTAAAAATATATATAATTAAATTTCAAATTTAGTATTTTTTTCAGCAAAATAATGCCTTGAAAAACTATATTTGATTTAATGGATGATATTAATTGTAATATGAAAATTGGTAATGGTTTTAGTACTCAATTTTAGTTGGATAGATGGCATTCAGATACTATATTTGCCTCTTTTTTAGCCACATATTTAATCTATGTATTAATCCTCATATTGCTGATTTTAAGGTAGTCATGTTCAGAGGCCTGGCTTTAATCTTTAGTAACCAACTGTCAGGCATGCTCATAATTAGCCTAGATGCCCTTTATCAAATAATTGCTCAGTGTGAGCTTACTCTTGAATCTGACATTTTGATATGGAGATGGAATTTCTGGTGTGTTCTCAAGTCATTTTGCATATCAATGATTGATTTTTAGAGAAATTGTGGATAATACTTATACAATGTGGTCTGTTTATATTCCACTCAAAATCAAACTTTTTCATGTGATTAGTGCATAGAAAAAAATACTAACCAAAGATAATCTAATTAAGAGGGGTAGATAGGTAGTACTCAATGTTGTTTTTTGCAATGCACCAGAAAATATTGCATTAGTAGGTTTTTTGCAATGGACGGGTGTTACTCCTGTGGTGAGGTTATGATTTGCATCAGTAGGTAGTTTAGTTGGGTTTTGTGTTTTTTAAGGGGACACGATGAGGACAATGTGTGCTGAGATGTAGCCATACATGTGGCTTATCCCTCTAGAACAGATACTGCACAAATGCCATAATTCAAATAAGTTGTGTGTATGTGTTATTATGTGACGCTGGTGTGAGTTTTGAGTGTCTCCTTAAGGCTTTTAAGTCGGTTATACCTCTGGGTTCTTTTGCTACTGCTTTGGTATGATGTAATTTAATGTTTAAGTAATGAAATAAACACTATTGTCTTTCTTTCAAAAAAATAATGTAGCGGATATATTATGAATTTAACAAAAAATTTAATATTTTCGTTACAATCTATCACATCACAAAAAATCTCTAATATATCTAATGATTCATGATCTATTCAAAAATAAATTAATAAATTTTAATTAATTCTGACATTTATAGAATCAAAACACTCACACGAGTAAAGAGTAGAGATATGGAGGAGTTTCACTTTCAATGTCCAACTTAAGTTGTATTCAAAATCTTTCTAAATTTTTTTTCTAATTTCAGATGTTAATTTCTTTTTCCAAACATTATTTTCTGACATTCCGTGAAGAGTCTAAAAGGCTCTATCGGGCAACAATGTATTTATGACAGTATACAATATAAAATACTATTTTTTTCTCTCTTAAACAAAGGACTAAAATTAATGGTGGGCAAAATCAGGTACACTTTGTTAAGCTGTCAGCTCAACACAACACAACACGGTTCAATTAAATCAGTTCCGCAGTTGCAAAGAAAACGCTAGTTTGTCTCTTTTGGTTCACCGACAACCTGGACCCACGGCATCCATGCGAGTTGCCACACGTTATGTCTCCCGGTTTTTTCTCAGAGAATCAGAATTCATCTAGAACAGGAACGAAGCTTCTAGAAACCACACCCCGCTAACCCGCACTTCCTGGAACACACGCGATAAACGAGCCAAAAGAGGCACATCGCCATACGATGCGCGACGCGTGGCGCATCAACATATCGTACGGCCCGCTAAGTCCTTGATCGAGCGATCTGGGCCGTCCGTAAAACCCCTCTCTTTTTTAAATACCGCTGGAGAGGGATCGCTATCGTCTGTTCTTAGTGTTCTATTGTTTGCGCGTTTGGTGCTTCTGTTCTCTCTCTCCGTCTTTTCGTTTCCAGCGAGACCTCTCGATTCAATCCAGGTACGTTCTCTCCTTTCAAGTTCCAATTCTTCAGTTTTGGTACTTCTTCTTTCTTTTACAATTGTGTGATTTATGTATTTCATTATTGTAATGGCACAACTGCATTGAATCGCCTTCAAGTTGGGAGGAATTTGATTGATTAGGTGAAAAAATAATTTGGAGAAGTATGATTTTGTACATAAAGAAAGGGAGATCTGGGTTAGAAACTGAGAAAGAAAGCTCGTACCATTAGAAGGTACATTATTGCAGTCAAAAGTTCTCCAACAATTTTGACTGCTCTAGGTTGGACCTTCCGTGGTCATATCTTCGGCACAGTTGATAAGATTTTTCTTTGTTAGCAAATGTTCTTATTAAGGGTTTGTTTTTGTTTTTGTTTTTTTTTTTTTTTTTTTGATTTCAGGCGTTAGGAACCAAGTACAACTTCAAATTCAGGAAAACACGACATGGAGGTAATTATACAAAAGTGAAAGTTATGTGCTTTTTTCCTAGTCTCTCATTGAAAATTGTGTTTTACTTAACTGGTTTACTTCAACAAGCAGGAGGGTTACAAGGTTGTATTGAACGTGCATGATCTTAGCAATGGGCTCGCAAAACAGTTCTCGACTGCTTTTCTTGGAAAACCAATTGAAGCAGTGTGGTAAGATATTGTTCTTTTTCTGTCATCTGTTTCAAAATGAAACAATGAAGTATAATGTAGTAGAACTGTTTATGTAATATCTAGTGGAATGGAAATATTGCTTTTTCTATGAATGTGAGTTCGGTTCTTTTTGTACCATAAGAATAAATGTAGATTATCTTCGAGTTCCTGCAAATAAACACATAAAGGACCCTATTTCAATGGCTTTAGAAACATTGAATCCAATTCAAATCATATGATGGAGAAACTAGAAATGTATGAAAGTCTTTCATCTTATAATCCCAAACTCATGTATAGAGAATAACTAACTAATAACGCAGAAGTAATGAAAATGTCTGACTGTAAAACTTTTTGCAACTTATATTCAAATAATAGCATCTGGTTTCAATTTGTTGGTTTGTAATAATGTCATTTGTAATGCGCGCTACTGGAAACACTCTTGTGGAAAGAAGAACTTGAGATCAATGTTAAACAGTCATTTGAGACTAGACAGATTTAGAACTGAAATTGCTGGTAACTAAGATATTATACAAAGAAAAAAATGGTTTTTGAAATATTTTGACAGGCACACTGGTATAGAAGTATATGGAGTTGAGTACTACTTCAGTGGAGGCATCCAACAATCTCCAGCTGGCACAACTGCCTTTGGAACTCCACTTCGGGTGGTTGACCTTGGTGTAACTCATATTCCTAAGGATGTTTTTGAGGAATATTTGAATGAGATTGCTCCAAGATACAGTGCCGAAACATACAGCATTCTTAAAAATAATTGCAACAATTTTAGCAATGATGTTGCACAATTCTTGGTCGGAGTTACCATCCCTGAGTATATACTAAATCTACCTAACGAGATCATGAGCAGCCCCATGGCTCCCTTAATATGTATGTGCTAACATTATTTACTTTCCTTTAAAGATTTTATTGTATCCAAATATGTTTGATTTTTGCCCCTGACCTCATTAAATGGTACAAGTTTTTTTTATAATGTTCCTTTGTTTTCCAATGTAGTGCCTATGATCCAACAACTAGAAGCTACTCTCAAATCAGGGGGAGTACCTCAAGGGCCCCAATTCAAGCCTGATATGCCAGTTAAAGGCCCGAGCCAAACTGCAGGTACAAATGCAAACCAAAACAGCACTGCCAATATTAATGGAACAGGAAAGACAAAAAGGGAAGATGAAAAAACAAAATCACAGGACTTGGATCCGCTTGATGATGCGAGAAAAATGGTTCAACAGGAGATAATGAAAGAGTTCACTGCAATCATGGCTTCTGGTACAATCCGTGCCAGTGAGGCAGCTGCACTAGCTACGAGACGGGTTATGCAGAAGCACGGGCACTTAGATGTGCATTCTTGAGATGAAAAGGGTTTTGTTAGAGCATCACATGCTTAGATTGTAGTAACATGAATGGTTGATTGTTTTAATGCCTAGTCTTGTTTGCAGATTGTGCCATTTAAGACTGAAATCGTCTCGATTGAATTGTCACATATTGAATTTACTTTTGCAATGTTTTAAGCAATGATTAACACAGTTAAAACAATTTGAATGATGTTTTTTTTTTGCGGTGGAAATTTAGTCTAACCGTATGGCTGTTTTACCTCATCTATTACATGTAATATGCCAGTTGGAAATATGTACCTGATGACATCGACCTCACGTTTTTCAGCTGACATGTGGGTTAATATAATATGCTTAAGAAATCAAAAAATGTAGAAATTATTGATTCAGACTCAGTTGTAACCAAAGAAATAGTTATATCTTTTACAGCTTTCCGGTTGAACCGTTGAAGTATCTTGAGTGTGGAGATATGCTGGGATTTCTCATTATCTTTTGGGCCTGCAGGCTGCAGCCGAAGCTGGTTGATCTAGGCATTGAAATTTGTTTTTTCCCCTACTATAAAATCCGTAAATTTTGTTGGTTAGTTTTATTTACAATAATATTTAAATTAAAATGTAATTAAAATAATCAACACTTAAAATACAAATAAAAAGTAAGCAACGATAACTAATAGACTAATAGTAACATGAATTAAGTTTTTAATGATAGATTGAATATCATTCTTTAGTAGCATACAACACAATCTTAACTAACCATAAAAAAAATACTTGTTCTTTTTTCTTTTCTTTTTTGGGTTAATACTGGAGTCATTTTTTTTTGGGGGGCAACATACTGAAGTCGTGTTAGTCGGGCGAACATGATGATTAATTCCATGCTAGCCGAAGTCAACTTGGGCTACCGCTTGTTACAACATTTAAATTTTCTTCTTTAATTTTGCTTTTTCTTGAGGGTGTCCACATATATCTACAAGGGCATTATTATTCATCATTAATCCTTCAAAATAAAGCACGTCAAACTAAAATGAGTACCAGCAGAAAATGTACGGCGATCCCTTCTCTAACACCAAGCTCATTGAATATAATATAAAGAAGGCTGATAATAGTTCTCACTTTTTTGTCCTCATAAAAATCTCTAAATTGACTGTGTGTGTCAGTGTCAAAGATATTAGTCAGCTTCCAGTGATAAAAAGTTCTGTAGTGGTGTGGAGCACATTTTTAATGAAGATATGGTGATGATTTTGAATAGCTCGGAGGATGATGACTTACTTGATATTTGAGCTTGATCGGCTAGATTAGATTTACTTTACTGTTCTTCTTATGAATTGATTCTGCTTTTGATATTTTCTTTTGTTTTGTAATTATTGATGTCCTGTCTTGTTTATTTAGTTTTAAGGCTGCTGTTATACTGCAATATTATACTTCTATTTTCCTTTTCTTTTGTCATATAACACTTAAAAAAAGTAATAAAAGCGGAAAAGTTTCAAAAAAAAAAAAGGTTCTGACACTATTTATATCTAACATGTGAATTATTTCTATGCGTTGAAGCAACAATTGAAATATATTCTTAATGCAATTTGCAAAAAATACAACCCGTTTGCAAAACAAATAAAGAGGAACGTGGTCACCACTCACCAACCATGAAGCATGTTTATTGTTAACCGTGCCTTCTATTTATACAATTTATATTGGCCAATATAATTGTTTATACAGTCTATTATGCTATGATTAGACCATAGTATATTAAACGATTATTTGTACTATTCATATCAAAATAATATTTTATTTATAGCTACATTAGTATCTATATACAAACATATCTGAACCAAATTTAGAAATGTAACTTTTATAGTGGTACATGCTTATTTATATTTAATTAATAAATCACTAATAGTTATTTCGCTCTCATGTTATTTATACTAATTATTTAGATTATTTATATTTCTTAAATAAACTATTTATGTAAACACATTATAATAACTATCATGTGCCAATATAATACTCAATAAAATATTTTGTGACTTGTTGAAGAAGTGCTCCTGATACTATTTATATCAACTAAGTTTGTGACGCACCCACGCTTCTCGGCAGGATTGTACACTTTGTTCAGAGATGATGCCTATTGTGTTCTGAATTAGCAGTAAACTTAGTTGTGACATAAACTAATATTTTAGCTGTCATTTGAATGTGGTAAGAAAAAATATATATATCTATAATTAAAGAGCACACATCATTGAAGATCAAACCAAGAAATTTTCTAAGTCATTGGATGAACATCTGAGAGATTGATGTCAATATCCATTTAATTAAAGAAAATTCACAATTTTATTTGTTTTCATCTTTCAGATATTTTCTCCCACATTGACCTACATTCACAGAGTTGTGCAAGAGATAATAAGCATGAAAGGGGAAATAAAAACAAAGATATTTGAGACTTTTCTTTCTTTTTTTCTTTTTGAAACAATCAGACATATTGATCCGGCTCGGATGCTCTATTAAATGATAACACATCAGACCTTGGTGCAAACAATTATTTTCTCTTTAAAATATAACGTATGTAGATACAGGAATTACCAGTAACATCCAGGCCTTGATGCAAAGAGATTTCTTCTATTAAGTGTGTTACTGGTACCACCATACCAGCTTGTTACAAACCTGTTTTGTTATTTTCAAGACAAATAATGCACTCTTCTCCCATCCTTATGTTTTTAAGCATGCCTTCTCAAACCCACTTGTTGACATCCCATTCATCAGCTCTGAGATTGTTAAAATTTAGTTAGCATGTTACAACTTTACATGTGTAACCCTTCATATCCTCAAAAAAAAAAAGTTAATGCTAAAATCCTGAAAAGTTGGATTGTAAAATGACCTATATAATTGGTCAAGTTACCCCATCCGTAATCCCTGATTTTTCTGTTTTAAATTGATTTTATTAGTTCTTATCAAATAATTGAGGATAAATCCAGGTCAACTTCAGACAATTGAGGAGAACTGCAGTTTGTTTGTACAACTGAAGATGGACAGAAGTTCAATAGTTTCAATTGAGGTATTGCAAAAATCAACTACGAGAAAACTTTAAAAAATAAGGTACTACCTATAAGAGGCTGCAGTCTTTCTTGGAGGTACCTACATGCAAAAGATCAAATCGTGTGCTCCCCGGTTTAAAAGAAAGGGGATGGAATGGAACGATAAACAAAGGGATGGAATGGAGGGTTAATATTTTGAACCTTTAATTTGAAGGTGAAAGATTTTATTCAAATCATATAGAAAGAGTTTCCTCATTCACCCCCTCTAACCTTCTTTAACTCCCTACAGTAAAATCTCTGGAGCAGGATGACTTCATCTTTTCACTTCCACTTCCACCCTCTCACCCTCATTTACTATCTCTGGAGCGGGTACCAGAAGTGTACCAAGTAAATAGCACTCAGATACTTGAAAGAGAACAAGCTCCAATATATAAAAAAAAACAGAGAATTGATGGCGGATATGTAGCATTTTGTAACTGGATCCATTTCATAATTTAACAATCTATTTTATTGTTGGTTCCTAAAATCATGGCTAAATTAAGAAAGAAATGCAACAAACCTACATATTGAAGCTCTCTTTTGAACAAAGGGAAAATTGATTACGTGTGCGAAGTACAAAAATGGGAAAAATCGTAACCTGGCTTATAATCAGCACCTTTCAGGAGGGGCGGTACTCAGTCGGTACTCGATAGAGGAAGCAGTGAAATGTTATCCGCGCAACCGGAAAAGAAAGGTAAAAGGGCAAAGATCAGATGCCCAATTTCTAATTAAAATACCCACTATTTATTAGTTGAATCTTCTCTCACAGAAAGAAATATCAAAACGGCCAGATGTTAAATTGCACAAAAATAAAAAAAAAATAACGCAAAAAGAGAATCCCGACTGACACTTAATTATTTACTTATAATAGCTAAACAGGGGGTAGTGGAGATCTTCATTCTCTGATTGAAGGTAAGTCGTCGGGGAGAGAAAAAAATAAAAGAAAGAAAGAACAAGATCAAGAGATTGCAAGAGTACCTTTTAGAAAATGAGGATGCCGCATTTGTTGATGATGAACAGGTTGTAAAATGCCCCCTTCGGAAATGGTTCGATCACTCTAGCCCATCTTCTTCTTCTTCGCTGCCTCTTGCCAATCGTACAGTCGTTGCAACTGGCGAAGGAGGTATGCCCAGCGAGGGAGGAGCTGGACCTTGAATAGAGGCTCACAGATGGTGATGGATTAGGCTAAAGGAGACGTAGTTGGGAAGGATCGAGCTGATCGTCGACCAATCGAAAACAACAGTGGTGCAGCGGAAAGAAAAGGGTTTGTTCAAAACGGGGCGATACGGGTCAGGACCGAACTACGGCGTGCGCAGTGGAGGGCAACAGTGACGCCCAGGGTTTGCAAGGGGAGGGTAGGGGAGGGGAGGGACGGAAGAGAGATTCACACAGAAAGTGGAGACGAGGAAGGGGATAAGATCAAAGCTGACTCAGTATCAACGCAGGAGATAGCGACGAACCGAACCGAACCGAACCGAGAAGGTACGATTACGAACCTAACAAATATTATAAATATTATAATTTAACAATATTTGTCAGAGTGTCAGACACTTGTAGACGATAAACAATCGTTATTTGATTAAAAAAAATAGACGGAAAAGGATTTTTCAATTCAGTCTGGACTCTGGAAGCTCCCAGAGATGGAAATCATCTGAATTTATTGCTTGATGGAATTTACAAAATAGTATTTATATTGCTACGCTTGTTATAATGTGCTTGTCTTTGTGAATAAATTATCAATAAAGGGCGAAATGTGCTGCATGGTAAATAAATTATCTTATCTTCTGGGGTAAAACTCGATGTGACTGGACATGGAGACATAAAAGGGAAGGTAGGGATCACTTTACAATGATTATTTTGATAATTTTAACAATAAATTTTTAAATAAATATAAAACTTTATAAATATATTTTTTTAATTATAGATTGATGGTTTAAATTTTATATAATTTTATTATCATTTGATAATTCATTAAAGATTGTTAAATTGAAACCGATGTAAAGTGCATAATATTTTGATGGTATTTGATGGACTAACAAATAATAATAAAATTGTATGAAATTTTAATCACCATCAATCTATAAGTAGAAAAATATATCTATAATGTTTTTTTTATTTTTAAGATTTTTTCATATTTATTTGAAGATTCATTGTCAAAATTATCAAGATAACTCATTGTCAAATGATCCCTTCCCGATATAAAATGTCCCGATTTTTTTAATAACAACAAAAAAGATGAAAAATACGAGACTAACAGTGAACGGTCAAATTTTATGAAACTAATAAGGACAAAATTGCTAAAATAAAACCCTAATCACCTTTAGTAAAGTAGAGCTTTGTCCATCTTTAACAAAGTAATCCCGGTGTCACACCTTCAATGACTCTCTCCTCTGTCTGAAATTCCCAACAACCATTATCATGCAGATTTAATTGGTGAAAACAATAAATCTTCGCTCTCTTCTTTATTAATTAATATGATAATTAATGTTATTAATTAATTGACGTGAAATACACATTTCGATAATAAAAATGCATTCATCAAATTATTTAGATCATTTTAGTAACTAAATTTTTATTTGAAAAACTTAAATTGTTGTGTGCATTTAATTATTTTCTTACAACAATTTGTGTTCTTTTAATTTTCTTGCAACATTTTATGTTCTTTTATTTTTTTCATTCTAACAAATAAAATTAATAATATATAATTAAAAAGTACATAAATAAAGATCCGTAAATTATTTAAATAAAAAAGTGCACAAATAATATAGTCCATATAGTTCATAACATGTGAAAGAGTCAAGTTATTCAGGTGTATATCAATTTGACGGCTAGGGATCTTGACCATCGTGTCTAACTGCAAGTGGGGAGTGTCAAAATTGAGCCGCTCTGGTGCACTTCGAGGATCACTGCCCATAACATCATAAAGGTGATCAGGGCTCTACTTTAGCATTTCTGTCCTTATTAGTTTCATAATTTTAATCGTTCACCGTTAGTCTTGTGTTTTCCAATTTTTTTTTGTTATTAAAAAAATCAGGAAAATATCGTCAGATAAGAGAATGCGTTTATATTTTTAATTTTTAATTGGCTAATTGTATTTTAAATTGTAATTTGTATTTTAAGTTGTAATTTTTATTTTAATTTGTATTATAAATAAATAGATTAAGGGCAAATGATCAATTATGATTATTCATTAAAATGTAACAGCAGCAAAAGGTTTCGGTCCAATAAAATCTCTTTTTTTTTTAAAAAAAAAAAATTATTTCACATGTTTGTTCTTGACAACAACTGGATTCATCTTTTCATCAAATAAAACAATAAATAAAACGAGAGGTTTTATCTACATTGTGAAGATTTCACCTCCATAGCTTACACCTACTGAATAACAATTACGGTGTTAATTAGTTATCATCTACAAACTTGATGTAACTACTAGCTACTAGGATATCTTCAATTCTTTTTAAATGAAATCCCTCCAATTAATAATGCACTAGATATATCAATGCTCTTTAAATATTTCCAAGTAATAATTCAATTGATCTATTATCGACTTTTAAATTATTTCAAACAATAATGCAATAAATCCAGTTATAAAACAATAATAACAAAATACAGTCCGGTCTTACTATTTTATAGATCATATGGACTTCTATGCAAAATTTTCGGAACTATTTATTTATTTTGCTTTCTGCAAAGGCCCTAAGTCCTAACCAACGCCAATAATAAATTGGTCAATCGAGTTGACCCACAAACGTGAGTACGTGACAACTGACAGACCCATGAAACAATATTATTTTATTTCAGAATACCATGGACTCAAAAAGAAAGAGAAAAGAAAGATATTGGATCTATTACGCTACAGGAATCAAAACATTTTGTTGAAAGTGCTAGTTCATATAAGGAGTGGAGATAGCGTGAGCTTAAGCTCACGGAGGCTTCCGTGAGCTTAACTCAAAAAACATATTAAATGATCTTAAAATTTTAATTTATCATTCTCATTAAATTCTTTATATGAAAATCTCATGGGATGCAAAAATTTGGAGCGTTTTGAGCTTTTTAAGTCGCCGTTTTTAATTTTTGAAAATCAGCTCTAAAAATAATAATAATATATTCAATACTTGAACATCATTTTCAAAAATTAAAAACGGCGACTTAAAAAGCTCAAAACGCTTCAAATTTTTGCATCCCATGAGATTTTCATATAAAGAATTTAATGAGAATGATAAATTAAAATTTTAAGATCATTTAATATATTTTTTTGAGTTAAGCTCACGAAAGCCTCCGTGAGCTTAAGCTCACGCTATCTCCACTCTTCATATAAGATAATAAAAGAGGAAGGTTAAAATATCTTTATTTTTTATATTTTTATCATGTCTTTATTTTTTTATCATGACTTTGTTTTTTTAAGTTTTAATAATTTAAAATTTAAAATCAAAATATTAAATAAAATATATCTATGTTATATTTTCTTCTTACATAAAAAAAATATTTTTTACTTTCATTTTGAAAATCAATAAATTAAAAATTAATATTCCAAGATTATTAATATTAGTACATTTCTTGCAAGTTTTTGATATCATATAAAATGATATTCAAATCATAATTTTAAATATATACATAAATTAAATGATATAATCAATTTAATGGTTTATTTTAATAATTTAATTTTGAATTTTAGATTATAAAAAAAATAAAAATAAAAATATAATAGAGACAAGAAATAAAAGCACCGGAGCATCCTCTTCGTTAAATAACGAAGTAGCTAGAAAAATCTAAAAAAAAAAACAGCAGCCTTGCATGTGAGATTTTGCTTAACAATTGCTTGCGTTTTGGCAACAAGCAATGCAATATTCATGTCTGTTCAAATTCAAAAATATAATATTTACTTCTGGAATAAACATGAGTACATGTATTTCTACTCATTTCCGCTTACGTTATATTATATGAAGCTAAATAACAGATAATATCGGGACCCATCTCAAGATCTTTTATATTTCCATTTCAACAGGGACCTCAGGATTGAGAATTTGAGATCCCACGGTTTATTTAGATTGCAACATTGAATCAAACGGGTACATACGATCTTCTTTGTAAAAAATTTTAATTATTTTTTAAATCAAGCGGATACGATCTTATCCGAACAAAAGTTAAAAGCGACGGTAAATAGTTCTATTATCATTATTACCACAACACGACACGAAAATAATGATAAATAGTTTTAATTTTACAGTGCTGTCGACCCGCCACACGAATGTTTACACCGTGGAAGTACATAGAGATTCTAGGTGTTTGATGCCCAGGGTCTACAAGCTATTTTAAAATATATTAGCCGCGTGCGGTTCTTGATTTGTATCCGAGCCATCGCTATCAAATCGATCACTTTATTTATTTTTTTTAATTCTTTCTAATTTAACTATATCCAGTCTGGTCTCAATCTCTTCACCACTGTTTCTTACTTCTTAGGCCCGTTCTACTGCATTCCTTGTGAACAATTGAACATTATAGTTTATAGGTTGGTGTATATATGTGTATATAATTTAGCATGGAGTAATAAAGAGTTTTCATTAGTAATACTAATATATGAAACAAAAATTAAGAAACTATAGAAAACTCCCAGATTTTAGTAATAATAAGTTTTATTAAATTAATATTATTAAAAATAAGAGTGAGAAACGTAAAATTTCAAATATACGAATGGCAGCGTGTCACTGCCAGTGGCGCGTTTGGTAAAAATAATGAAACGCGCCACTGCCACGCGCAGTGAACGCGCTACTTTTGCCATGTGTATTTGCCATTCGTATATTTAATTTCTCACTCTTATTTTTAATAATTTTAATTTACTAAAACTTATTATTACTAAAAACTGGAAAACTCCCTAATTCAGATTGTGTGGACTATCTCGTCAATAATTTTTGAACGTACAATTAAATTTTCTATTTGAAATAAATTGATTATTACAATTAGTAAAATTATATATAGAATTTACCGATAGTTTGCATCTTTCAAAATATTTCAATTTAAGTTGTAGGTCTTTTCATTATCTCTAACTTGATGCTATATATCTTAGAAAATATAATTTTTCTGATTTGATTTATTATTTATTCTTCATAATTCAGAAAACATAAATCCATCTATTAACAATTAGAACTTTACAAATTTCAGTGGATAAAACTCCAATTTTCATATTAAGCACTAATAAGATTGACTATTAGATTATTCAAAAGCTATGTTACTTAGGTACTTTATATATCCAGCTAAAAAAATATCGGGTGCGTATTGGGTACGGGTAAGTGTCGGTATGGTACGAGTGCATACCGGGTACGTTATGTGGCGTATTCGATTATTTTAATCGGTTTGACCAGTCGATACGGTCTCTAATACGGCTGGATGCGAGCTCCGACACAGCTGATGTGGTCTCAGGTATGGCTAGTTACGGTCAAACTAAAAAATTTAAGTGAATTAATGGGATTTGAACTCAAAAAATGAGTTACACCCATTAATGCATGATATTGTTACACAATCTCTTCACTTATGTTTGTAGTGGTTGGTGGTTGGCATATGTATTATAGCCATTAAAAGAAATGATGCACATATCTATTATTTTTATTTTTTTTATATATTTTATATTTATTTAAAAATATTATATATATTTTCGTATTCATATCTCAAAATTTTTAAAATTAACGTAATATCGTACTCTCACTGTATCTGATACGATACTCGCACCTCGCACTCGTGTAACATAGTTCAAAACGACACTATTATTTCATAGACTTGTTTAATTTTCTAAATTATTTAATTCTTTTGTGCACATTATCAAGGAGTAAAAATATTTCATTTAGTCTTTTTCATTAAATTTATTAATTCATGATTGGACTTAGTAATTTCATGATGAGCTTTGTCATCTTATTTTTTTTCCTTTAATTCAAATAACTAAAAAAATAGGTTTATATTTTGTTGACATGAATTAGATTATAATTTGACCTTAAAATAAGGATAAACAATAAAAGGAACATAGAGTATCAAATATGATATTAGTATGGAGGTATTTATAGCTAATTCAGATGATGAACTAATAGATATTAGTATGGAGATATTAGATACCTCGGATCCATATCTATATTATGGTTAATATATTATGTTGGAATTGTAGAGGTTTGATAAACCAAAAAAAAAATTTACTAAAATATTATATTAAGGACAATAATATTGATATTATAGGTATACAAGAAACTAAAATGGAATCTATTTCAGATTATATTTTGTCTAATATAAGTTGTAATATCACAGAATGGTTTGTTAAATCCTTAGTAGGTAATTATGATGGCATTTTAGTAGACATTAACAATTCTCTATTTTCTATTATGAAGGTTTGGGTGATGGATTTTTCTGTTTCTATACTTTTAACAAACAAGAATGATAATTTTCCCTAGGATTCGCCTAAATCCTGACACGAGAGAGAAGCATTATTACTATGTTTACTTTTGTATATGGCCTTGTCCTTTCCAATAAAAAAACTTCTTTTCTGTCTAAATTAAGGGCTATATCTCAATTAAGACATAATTCTTGGTTAGTGGGTGGTGATTTTAACTTAATTAGAAAAATGCTAGATAAGCAAGGCAAATCTTTTCAATATAAAACCAGTTCTAGATTTAATTTAGTTACAAATGATTAACATCTAATGAAAATTTCCCTTAGTGACAGAAAATACACATAGGCTAAATCAGTATATCAAACAAATTTTGCTCTTTTAGATAGATTTTTTTGTTCTCTTTCTTGGAATAATCATTACTCTAATACATGTGTTACATCCTTACTTAGATTATTATCTGATCATAATCCACATCTTCTTTAAATTTGACAAAGTGTGGTTGACACAAGAGGGGTTTATTGCTTTATTACATGAATGGTGGATTAGTTTTGAGCTTATGGGTGATTTAGAAAATTAATAGAGACTAAAGTTACAATTCATCATTAGAAAAAAATATAGAGGTTGGAATTGTAATTTTAGGGCTAAGCAAAAGAAAAATAAAACTAATTGTATTGCAGAAATTCAAAATTTTGAATTGCTTCAAGAAGATGATCTTCTTAGTGCCTCAGAGCTAGATCATTTTAAGGATTGTCATTTAGAACTTGAAAAAAATACTAGATAATGAGGAGAGTTATTGACAACAAAGAACTAGACTTAAGTTGTTATTAGAAAGTGATAGGAATACAAAAAATTTCAAATATCAACAACAAATAGAAAAAACAAAAAATTTTATATTTTCCTTGCTAATTGATAATCAGTTAGAATTTGATTAGAATAAAATAATTAGACATATTAATGAATTTTATAGGAATTTGTTAGGGTTAGTGAAGAAAGATTAGTATCTCTTTCATTTGACTTTTAGTTAGAACAAGATAAATTAGACGTTTTTCAAAACCAAATCCTAAAAACTCCTTTTACTTTAGAAGAAGTTAAGACTGTTGTTTTCTCTTTTAATCCATCCAAGGCCTCAGACCCAAATGGATTTTCCTTTCAATTTTATCAAGCATGTTGGGATTTGATTTCAAATGATTTGATGAAAATGGTACATATTTTCTATATCATGAGTTGGATTTGTTCAAAATTAAGCATATATTTATTTGATACCTAAGAAAATAGATGCTCAATCCATTACACAATTTAAACCAATAAGTCTAATTAATTATAGTATAAAAATTATTACAAAGTTATTAACTGAAAGATTATCTAAACTTATGGACTCTCTTAAATCTACCACACAAACTACATATATCAAAGGAAGATATTGATGACCCTAGGGTGGTGATATTTAAAAACTAAAATAGTATAAGATTGTAAAGAACCTAAGGTAGAAATGTATAAACCGATTTGAGACTTAGTGTTCAAGTGTAATGGTAGACGGAAGATAATTTAATTCAATTCAATTCTCACAAGAATATAGCAATCAAAGAAATGAGAGAAAAAAAGATCAAATAAGAACACAAGATGTAACGGAGTTCGACTTACAATACCTACATCTCTGGGACTCCCAACCTCTAACAATTGAGGTTGAGCGAAACACTAAAAAAATAGTTTTACACTTGTAAAACTTGATCCCTTACACAAAAATAGGCTGCCAAGCCTATTGGTAACAAGAGTGACAACACACTCAAAAGGTGAGTAACAACACACTCAAAACAATAAGATGAGTGACACACACTCAAGAAAGGTGAGTACTATAGCTCAAAATAGTTTATAAGAATAGTAGATCATGAAGGATCAAGTTAGGATAATGGAGAGAAACTAGATTGAGCTTAAATAAGGATTTGGCTAATTAAATGTATCTTTTTCTTAAGCTTATCTCTCACACTTTGTATATGGCTAGTAAGCTCTATGGGAAGAATGATTTAGCTAGATGAATCTATTATAAATCAGTGAGAGATGTGATACTTTTAAAATAGATCTTCTGAAATAGATGAAGAAATTATTTTTGGCATAAACCGTTATAATGATTTAAAAATTATTATAACGACTTAGAAAGAATAGTCGTTGGATCTGATTGAGCTGAATCATTATAATGATTTGATCAATCATTAATGATTTGCCAAAATATTACAACGATTACTGAACTGTTACACAATGATACGCTTGACTTTTTGAGAACTTTTATGTGTTAGAATATTTTTTAGTATTGAGATGAACTATTATAACGGTTACTGAACCGTTATAACGATTTACTAGGCGGAAGTATTTTTCTTTGTTGTTTAAGCTCAATTTATCTTAACAATTCAATTAAATTTGAGTCTAACTAAACCTAGACCTAATGCAGTCTTGATTAAGCTCTTGTATCCATCATTAGTCTTGGTCCTTGTGCACTAATTTATTTTATATTTTAATCCCTACACAAAACTCAAACAAGACAAATTATAAAATTTAAGATCATTTTGTAAATCGACAAATCAAAGAAGATATTTAGTACAACAGATACATTATGGATAATTTAGTTTGTGCTCATGAAACTTTACATACTATTAAAAAAAGGAAGGGATCAGTTGACAATGGGTTATTTTGACAACCTTGACAATGAAACTCTAAATAAATACAAAAAATCTTTAAAATGGAATTTTTTTTATAGATGTGTTCTTCTACCTTTATATTGATGGTCATTCAAATTTCATTATCATTTGATAGACCATTAATTTTTTATATAATTTATAATGATTCTAAATTAACTATATTTGATGGACTATCAAACGATAATGAAATTACATGAAATTTGAATGACCATCAATATAAAAGTAAAGAACACATCTATAAACTTTTTCCATTTTAAAGATTTTTTTATATTTATTTAGAGGTCCATTGTCAAGATTGTCAAAATAACTCATTATTAATGGATCCCACTCTAAAAAAAGAGATTCCATATGTTCTTTTCAAATTGGATTTTAAGAAGGCTTTTGATAGAGTTCATTGAGATTTTTTTTACTAGAAATACTTCATGGTATAAACTTTAGTGATAGATGGATTCATTGGATTAGAAGTATTTATATAGTGGTAGGACTTATATTAATATAAATGGACATTTAGGTGAGTACTTTAGCTGTAGAAGAGGTGTGAGGCAAGGTGATCCCTTATCTCCATTCTTGTTTGATATTGTCTCTGAAGCATTTCATAGGATACTTTCTAATGCATCAAAGGAAGATTATCTTAAAGGTGTATCATTAGGAAGAAATGATTTATAAATATTAAATTTTATATTTTGTTGATGATACTCTATTATTCCTAGAGGCATCTGACTATAATATTCAAGTTTTAAGATGGTTTTTAGTTGGATTTGAAAATATGTCTGGTTTAAAAATAAATTACACTAAATGTGAAATTATACCACTTAATATAATTGAGGCCAAGGGTCACCATTTTGCTTATATTTTTGGATGTAATGTTGGTGATTTATCAATTTCTTATCTTGGCATCCCTTTACATTGGAAGAACCTAACTGTTTCAAATTAGAATTTTCTTATTGATAAAATTAAAAATAAATTATAAGGATGAAAAGAAAAGTTATTGTCTATTGGTGGCAGAGTAGTCCTCTTAAATTCAGTCATTTTTTTATTCCAATATATTGGATGTCATTCTATTTATTTTATTGATTATTCAATACTACATTGACACATACTCATCCCTATCTTTTTTCTATTGCTACAAATCATCAAATTACAGTTGCAAAGGCTATTGTTGCTAATAATTTAACAATCACTTTTAATAGACAGCTTGTGGGGGTTTATTATGAGGAATGGTGTGATTTACAATCCCATATATATGATATCTCTCTGAATAATTCTTATTCTGATGTAATGATGTGGAGATAGTCATCTACAGGGAGATTTTCAGTTCACTCCCTTTATGATTGGTTGGAATTTAGGATATTCCTAACACAGACTATACTGCTATCGGTTGGCTAATATGCTACTTAAAGTTAAAATTTTTGTTTGGTTGGTAAAGAGAGATAGAGTCCTTACTAAACTTAACTTGATTAAAAAAGGGTGGTTAGATAACACAAAGTGTGTTTTTTGTGATGAGGAGGAATCTACTAGTCATTTATTTGTTACATGTCCTTTGATGAATCAAATTTGGCAATGGATTACAAGATGTTAATATCTAGTTGAATGTCCAGTTTTACCATTTTTGTAACACAAGAGAAGCTGAGCACTCTGGAGAGGAAATTCTATGATAGTTATTTTATTACTTCTAAAATACTTGTCTGTTTTGATTTTTCACTCCAAACACATCCGTAAAGAAATTTTTTATTTTTCACTCGTGTGATGATTGTGATGAGTCTGAATAAAGTCTAATTATTTATATAAATTTTGGTAAGAAAAAAATAATCGGTCAAAGAATTACATCTGCACCACACGGCGTACGTCATAGTCTATGTTCCACGCGCAACTTCAAGAGAGTGTAGCGTGTTTTTTTCCCGTTTTTTCTCTCTCTCTCTGCTCAAAGGCGGTGAGAGTAAGAACCTCATCACTCGCTCTTTTCCTTTTCTTCACTGTTCAACATTAAGCTCTCTCGCTCCTCCTATGCTGGATTAGCAACCGAGAAAGAGTTACTTGGGAAACAATTTCTCTCTTTCCCCTCTCAAAGTCACTCTTTTTTCCAATTTGGACATGTGATTCCAGTGTCTCATATCTCTGTTGTTTCGAAATTGCACTCTCGCGTTAATTCGTTCGTGAATTTTAGATGAGAAGTGTAAGATCTACAATGTGGGATCTGCTATTCTCCCTATTTGCTAATTTCAGTGTTTCTATCCTCGCTTGATTTTTGTCCTTCTTTTTCTCTTGACTAGTTCTTTACTAATCGAGCTGTTTGAGTAGTTCTAGAAATAATAATATCTCGAAAAGCTTTTTCTTGGAGGAAAGCATGGCGCAGAACAATTGGGAAGCGGATAAAATGTAAGTCATACTCAATTTCACTATTTCTTAACTTTTTATTCAACGCGTTTTGGATTTCATACCGGATGGTTATATTATTTTAGTTTTTATATAAACGGTTTTGTGTTTTTTCCACTTTTAATGTTGGTTCTTATTTTTTTATTTTTTTTGGGGAATTGCAGGTTGGATGTTTATATCTACGACTATTTGTTGAAGAGAAATTTGCAAACAACAGCGAAGGCTTTCATGTCTGAAGGCAAGGTTGCGGCTGATCCAGTAGGTAAATACATCTTTTACTCTTTTTCTTTAGTTTGGTTTATTTTTTATCTTCATAATTTTCTATTTTTGCTGGGTATTTTAGCTTTTCTGGAAGTAGGATGTCTCCCAAATTTGCTGTATTCACAATTTGTGCAAGTAACGTGGTGCTCAATATTTTCTGAAATTTGTGGGAACGTGTTGGGTTTTGTTCTTTTCTTGCTGGGTGGCAGTATAATTGATGGCATGATGATTTAAAAAAATGGACCTGTACCTTTAAAAAAAATTGTGTTTTTTTCCATATTTAACATGCAATATATACTGCCATATTGGAAAAATATATATATTTATTGAATAATGGTTCTTAAGAAAAGGGAGGAAAACAATGCATTGGTAAAGATGTTTTTACCACAAAGCACTACAATACCAAAAACGAACAGTTTAGAGTGTAGTAGTTTGTATCTAATCTTTTTGAACTATAACCCCCAATAGCCTATTAATTTTATTTCACTTTTTGGGGCTTTATTAGAAAAAAATCAGTCATCTTTGCTGGAAAGTTGCCACTTACCCGACCATCAGATATTACATGGTTTCACTGGAAAATTAGAATTGAGTGGCAATTGTAATTGAAACGTTTATGAAAATTGCTGTGTCTGCAGCCATTGATGCTCCAGGAGGGTTCCTTTTTGAATGGTGGTCAGTCTTTTGGGACATATTTATTGCTCGTACCAATGACAAGCATTCTGAGGTTGCTGCGGCTTATTTAGAGGTGCTTTACTGTTTTCAACTTACTCTGCAGTATAGGTTAGGTGCAATGTAGCAATTTATACCGGTCCAGTGACTTTTTAATGAGTGATCAGCAAACATTTTTCAAAGAAGAATTTTATGAGTGTGCTGTTTGAAATCTGAAGAAAAACTAAAAGGTGCCGCAAGTACAGAAATTTAAGAAGGTACAATGAAGTAGAGAAGGTAATGACAGTCAATAGGATCAAGGAAGATATGCTATTCCTAAATAATGATTAAATGGTAGAGTGGGGATTGTCTGTTGTTGTTTGAATGATTAAATGTTATTTCTATTTGAAGAAAATACATAGTTATCTACTCTTTTGTTCAGTTCTATCAACATAATCTTAGAATTATTAATTTGCAGTTGTTAGAAACTCCTGCTCTTACAGGGCAGATATAGCATGTAAATATTTGAGTGCACTACCAGTAAAAGAAAAAAAAAGCCTCAACTAAATTTCTTCACTATGACATTATAGGCACAACAAATGAAGGCAAGAGAGCATCAGCAACAGCAGCAGCAACAGCAGCAGCAACAGCTACAGATGCAGCAGCTACAGCTGATCCAGCAGAGGGCCCAGTTGCAGAGGAGTACCTCAGGTCACCATTCCCTTAATGGGCCTATAAGCACCATAAATTCTGACGGCATCTTGGGCCCCTCGACCGCCAGTGTTTTAGCTGCCAAAATGTATGAGGAGAGGTTGAAGCACCCCAACTCGATGGACTCTGATGGGTCACTTGATGCAAGTCGCATGGCTCTTCTCAAGTCGGCTGCTGGCAGCCATGCTGGGTATGAGAAACAGGGAACCAGTGGGTTGTTAAGCTTACTAATGGGTTTATTAAATGTGGCCACTTTTGAATAGCACGTAATAGCTGCCTTGTGAATAAAAGTTGACATCTTTTATTCTTAAAAAAAAAAAACTGCAGAGCAACTGAATTCATACTAAAGCTGAGGAACTTCATTTATGCTAATTCCATTTTTATAACTATTAAAGTCTGTTCAACAGGCAGCTGGTCCAAGGCAACCCAGGTAACATGTCGACTACCTTGCAACAACTCCAACAAAGGAACCAGCAGAATATGGTATTTTCTTTTATTCTCTCTTTCTTTCCTTCTTTCTTGCTTTTTTTGCTTCTTTTAATTTTTACTTATTTGATAATAATGACCTCAAAATGACTTGTCCAGGATTTGAAAAATGAACCCAACAACTTGGGTGCAGCACAAAGGTCATTGCCCATGGACCCAACATCCATCTATAGCCAGAGCATTATTCAGTCGAAAGCTGGGTTAGCAGGTGCTGGTATGTCGAAATCTTATTCTCAGTATATCTCTTGCTGCTGTAACTATTTTCTGTTTTTCACTTTTTCTTGAGTTATGGTTTCTTGGTAGTCTAGTTCAAAAAGCTGATGAATTCTCCCTTGTTCACCATATAAGCTGCACTACTCTGCTTTTTTCTCATTTCATTTATAACAAAACTCGTTTTATCATATTGATTTTGTTTACATATCCACAGATAATAATGAGCTGTTTCTTTTCATTATTCATTCTTTGTTTTATATTTATATTTCACATTGTTTGGTCTCAACAGGACTCAACCAAGGTGTCAGTGGGCTTCCATTGAAGGGATGGCCACTTACTGTGAGTACCACATTATATATATATTTTTTTAATAAATGAAAGTATGATGAAACCATATTTCAGTGGTCTTATGGTTATAAAATGTGTATATATTGACTAGTGGCATTAGCTCTCAGTTTCTGTAGGTATATTGATGATCCCATCAGCTTATTTTTGATCGATTTTTCAATTTTTTTCCTCCCATCCGGTATTATTCAGTTAGTAACTGAGTCATGTACATACTATTGAGACAACCTTTTACATAATGCCAAAATAACATGTAATATCTACCCAAATTATTACTAGTACACTGATCAATCATTTTATATCATTCAACAGGGAATAGACAATCTTCGCCCAAATCTAAACCCGCAGATGCAGAAGCCTTTTCTATCCACACAGTCCCAGTTCCAGTTGATGTCGTCTCAACAGCAGCAGCAGTTGATAGCTCAGGCTCAGGCAGCTCAGGGAGGCATCAGCAACTCCAGCTTTGGAGACATGGATCCACGGCGGTTTGCTGGGATAGCCCGCGGTGGGTTGAATGGGAAGGATGGTCAGCCAGCTGGACCTGACACACATATTGGTTCACCCACAACTGTGCGCCAGGACCAGACAGAGTATCTCATGAAGGTTAGTCTTTTGGTTCTATATTGTTTAATCAGGACTAGTTGAGCTCAGTTGATGCTGACCATGATGTGGCTAAACAAATGAAAAAGATGCTGAACAAAAAGAATTTGGATCACTTTCTTTTATGCAATTTTGAAAGTTGGTCTGGTGAATTCTTTTAATAATTTTTTTTTCATGATTGAGTCTGTCTAGATATCATTTTTCTTTGGGCTTAGCTTGTTAGTACAAATAAGTTGGTTCTGGTACTCTGGCCAACATGCAGTCTACTATTGTACATTATAAAAATTCTCTCCATCAGCTGTCTTAGATTTATGTTAGAGCATGGACTGTTAACCTTTGTGAGCTGCTTAACATTGAGGTCTTGGTAGTAACTGTTATAATAATGAGCTTTACAGTGACCTTGATAAAGAATTTGAAGTGACAACATCCTTCGTCAAGCATATAATATGTTGCTTTGCTTTGCCACTCTTTAATCTAAGAGCAGTTGAAGGTCGCACAGATGCAACAGCAGTCTTCGTCCCAACAAAACCAGGAACAGCTCCAGCAGCAGCAGCAGCAGCAGCAGAAACAGCAGCAATTGCAGCAGGTATATTTTTGTCCTAATCTTTTCAATGCACGAGTGCGGTTGTTTACTTTTTGCCCGAATTAAGTACTGCCTCAACAAACCTCCAGTTGTTTAATAGACCCCAACACAAACAAAAGGAAAAGATAGTGAGTTACCAATAACTGCATTATCATCTGGTAATTACATGCTGCTCAACTGCTGAGCAACATACATACAATAAATTAATATTGTTTGGTGGAGACTGGCTTGCTGCAAGGTACTGACTGGGTCTGGGTGAATAGAGTCCAAGACTATAATTTAGTTTGTTTCTTATGGAACTTTTCTTTACTATAATCTAATAGAACAACAGAAAGAGAAAGCAGCCCACATCTTCTGGAGCTGCAAATAGTACGGGGACAGGAAACACAGTGGGTCCCCCAACAAACTCACCACCATCAACCCCATCTACACATACGACTGGAAATTTGCACCATGTGAATAGCATGCCGAAGAGCCTTATGATGTATGGTGGTGCTGATGGTACTGGACTTGCCTCTTCTTCAAATCAGATAGTAAGAAAGATGATGCATCAACTCCTTTTTCCTTTTTTGGGAAATTGTCAGTCAGTGATGGTAGAATTATCCTTATTATAAATATGTGGATGTTGCAACTCCTGGTGATTCTCTCTCTAATTTCGGCCAGTTCGAGTTTTTCTTTTGGAATATCACAATTAGAGCTGTATCTGTACTGCATTGTGCCAACTAGTGTGATAACAGTGTGCTCCTTCCCACCACTGGCAGGATGATTTGGAGCACTTTGGTGATGTGGGATCATTAGATGATAATGTAGAGTCTTTTTTATCGAATGATGATGGGGATGCGAGGGACATCTTTGCAGCTCTAAAGTCTGATCACAATCCAACTACAAAAGGTACACACTTGACCTTCTTATTTATCTGTGTGTGTGTGTGTACCAAAGACACCTTTTCTGGGAGCATTCAACAGAAATGACTATTCATTTTCTCTTGTCAGGGTTCACATTTAACGAGGTCCGTGCATTTTCTACAAGCAACAAGCTTGTATGCTGTCACTTCTCCTCAGATGGGAAGTACTTGGCCAGTGCTGGTCATGAGAAAAAGGTATTATGCGGTCTCTGAGATTTAAGATTCTCGAATTATGCAGGGGACATTTACTGTCATTATATAAGAACCTTGTATTGAAAGCTTATGGTTAACATGAGGACCAAGCATGGATCTAAATCTCACTATGTACTTTTAGATCTTTATCTTTCCCTATTAGCCACAATTTAAGTCTATATTAATGGCAAGCAACGCTTATGTGGCTTGTTGCTGATACTTGTTCTATTATGCTGTTATTAATTTTAATTAATGTTAGTTGTAGACAGTTCCACACACTCACACACAATCTCTCTCTCTTAAAACTACAATGGCTATTGTGTTTTTGCTTTTGTTAAGAGAGCAGGTGAGAAAATTTTGAGCTGATATGTTCTTAATGGTTATGTAGGCAATAATTTGGAACATGGACACATTGCAAACACAGAGCACACCAGAAGACCATGGTGTAATCATCACAGATGTGCGTTTCAGGCCTAATTCCACTCAGCTAGCTACCTCTTCCTTTGATCGTAGCGTCAAGCTCTGGAATGCTGCTGAGGTATTCACTGTGATGTATCTTCTCTTTTCATTGGAGTTGGGTACAAAATTTAAGACTTTATGCCACACTATTGTCATCAGTAAGAACATTTATAAGATCTTATAAACTCTTGAAGGCTATATGTTATCATCCTAAGCCGCTTCTTTTAAATGAATGAGAAAGCTGATATGTTTACAAGTTTCCCTACATTACAAATATTGGTGGAATGTTTTGTAGCATTTTGTTTCTAATTTGGGAATTAACTGGTTTTCATGTGATAGCCTGGATTTTGTTTGCACACCTACACTGGGCACACATCCCATGTGACATCACTCGACTTCCATCCAAAGAAAACAGATATGTTGTGCTCGTGTGATGGCAATGGTGAGATTCGCTATTGGAGTGTCAATCAGCTCACATGTACTCGTGTCTTCAAGGTAAGTTATACCGTCTTTTCTTTTCTTTTCCTTTTTTTTTCATTTTTGAATGCTAAATTTACAATCCACCTTTGATGACGAACTGTCAAGTTAAAATTATCAACCTTCTTGGTTTTCTTAATAAAATATCAGGGTGGTACGGCTCAGGTCAGGTTTCAACCTAGCATAGGAGAACTCCTGGCAGCTGCAACAGAAAACATTGTGTCGGTATTTGATGTTGAGACTGACAGGCGTATGCACACATTACAGGTAACATATACATCTTTTAACTGAAATAATTAATTTGTTACCAAATGAGTTGGGCCTAAAAGCCAAGCCTGAGGAGACGGTGGAGGAAATTGTATATTATTTAATTTTTATTTAATAATTGTAGGGTCATTCCACGGAAGTGCACTCAGTTTGTTGGGATAACAGTGGAGAATTCCTGGCTTCAGTCAGCCAGGACTGTGTGAAGGTGTGGTCGATTAAGAGTGGAGAGTGTGTTCACCAGCTGAGCTCCAACGGAAACAAGTTCCACTCGTGTGTGTTTCATCCCACCTATTCTAACCTATTGGTTATTGGTGGCTTTCAGGTCATCTCTCTCTCTTACCATTTTTTTTGGAAGGTGCAAAAAGTGAGAATATTTGATATCTTTATATTTCTCTGGTCTCAAAGAATGTTCTTTGAACTTTTTTGAGTGCTGATATTCTGTTGGTCTTTGACCGTTATAATGTTAGGCTACCCTGTTAACCGAAATCTTGGAGTGAAACTAGGAAACAAAACGAAAAAGAAAACTGAAGTTACATGGTAATGTTTGATGACCTTGGATGGAAATCATATAACAGAGGACCAAAAATTGATAACTCCTAAATTCAGTGACCCAAATGGAAATCATATAACAGAAGAAAATTTCAAATTACAGACATTCGAATTATGGAACATGGTAAAGAACCAGACAATGACAGTACATGCGGCACATGAAGGTCTGATAGCTGCACTGGCTCAGTCGCCAGCCACTGGCATGGTCGCCTCAGCAAGCCATGATAACTCAGTCAAGTTATGGAAGTAACAAGTTCTCTTGTCAGGAAAAAAAGGGTAGAATAACTTAGTTGTTTAATTAAAGGAGGTAATAGTCTAGCTTTTATGGAGCCGGGAACTTGCTAATAAAAAAAGGTTGAAGTGCTTGATTGTTATGCATAATAGGATGCTTTGAGTTTTAATGCCATAAAGACTGGCAATTTCTTTTTGCTATATTTGTCGGAATCTGTCTCATATCATAGTTATATTTTTTTTAGTTATTTTGTTCTTATTTCATATATCTGGAGTTTGTATAATGTGATTTTCTTTGAGTTTTTACTGTTCTCAGTTTACTGTGATTGGTATCTAACATTGAAATTAAAGAGAAGGATACTGAGTTCTATAATGAGCATTTTACAATTATATATATTTCAATTTTGTTCGTTCAATGTGTAATTTCTATTGAACAACTTGACATGGTCTCCTCTTTATCATGACCCCTTTTTTTTGTTATTTTCTGTATCATGTTGATGGGATTTTATTTCTCAACTACGATCGGATTTTAACAGACTTCTAATTAATAAAATTGGTTTTCACCACACGAAGCTTTCATGACAATTAAGTCGTTATTCGAGTCATCTTATGGCTTATAAAGTTACAATGTGTGAAGCATTCGTTCATCTTTCCGATTTGTGCATGAATTTCTACTGTGGTTATTTTGATATTTTTAAATTTTCATTTTCAGAGCTTGTAGTAGAAAATTTGTTATTCTATAAATATGGAAAAAGACGAGATGTGAATCTCGTTCCTAATGTAAACTCAAAATTAGGAGAGTGAAAACAGGGGCCACAAACACCCACTATGAGAGAATGAGAATCCATGATTTAGGCATCAAAATGATGCATGCATCTCTTTGAGAGTCCATTGTAGTCCCTTAGCCCCCTGTTTTGAGAGGTACATCCCCTTCCAATCTGATAAGACCCATTTGGAGCACCACCATGGACAGAAAGAAAACAGCAGAAAAGGATTCATAACAGATGCACATTGACATACAATCTCCCCCTTATTCTTACCCCTTGTTTGCCTATTTTAATCTCACGCCTCTTTTTTTTTTTGATCAGGTCATGCATCCAAGTTTCATAATCTCACGCCATTTTATTCGTAATTATTTTATTGGTAATTATTAATATCTATGTTATAAAGAAGACTTTATTGGCATTTGCCGTTAACTGAATTATGACCAGTCCTTGCTTCCTCCTAGGCCATTGACTCTGTCTAGTATGTGACTATGTCATGAGTTTCAATCTTAGGCATGTCGTTCTTTTTCTTGTTTTTTTTAATCGACTTTACAGATAATTTGAAGGTACTAATTACCTAGAAATTTAATATTAGTTATTATCAACATTTACTATTTTCTGGTGGCCTCTACTAAACAAAGAGAATGACAAAAAAACCATGTTTATTAAAGAGTTTTAATTTAATATTGCTTGATATTGTATTTCTTATTACAGATAATTTGAAGGTACTAAACACATGCATGATTTTCGTCGTTCTTTTAATGAACATATAACAAATCTGCACTATTATGGAATAATTGTAAGTTCATAACATATGAAAATTTGTTACTTGTTATTAAGAAAAACATTTTGTGTGTTATAAATGTCCGAAAACAAAAAGCTCCTAAAAGGCTAAAACCACGTACCATATTGTACGCCGCTGATCTGCGAATAATGCTTCAGACGTGTTGATATTTCTTCATTTTTTTTTTGCTCTTTTTTGTTGAATTGGAGTGTCAGTTTTCTCTTGTTCTTTCATTAAACAAAAAGGCATCTTATCTTAATAATATAAATAATGCATCGATAAGACTGATGACGAACTACATATTTTCATAAAATAATTTCTTTTCATTCTCGGTCCTCCTATCTATAAATAACACCAGCCACGTCTCCTCCATTTCCCGTTTCCTTTTCATGATAAACCCATAAAACTCTCCCCCTCTCCTTCTCTGATTCTTTCTCTCTCTCTCTATCAAAATCCTATCAATCTATCTGCCTAAAGCGTAGTAGACATGTCAGAGATTGCAAGTAAAGCATGGGCTGCTTATCTAAGCTCTCTTAATCGCCATCCTCTTCCTACAAAGGTTATAGTTTTACATTTCCACCCTTGTTTTTCCATCTTGTTTTATTCAAATTTATCTCATACCTCCTTTTTTTTTCAACGCCATTTTGTGGGGATTTGTAGGCAGTTACAGCAGGACTGCTAACTGGTCTTAGCGATGCGATTGCGCAAAAGTTATCAGGAAACAAACACATTCAGATCAAAAGGCTACTCTCCATGTTTGTAAGTAAACCAACATTTTTTGACACCAACTATTCCCAGCAGTTGACTTTTCTTTTAGAGAACGACTAACAATTCCCTTACTTAATTTTAGTTTTTGTCAAAAAAAGTACACCTTTCATAACTAATTTTCATTTTTAATAAAAAAGTAAATTTATCTACATAAATGAAACAAATAATATAAGTGGGTCACGTATTTATATATGTGAATAAGATATTTAGATATGAGACTTATATATTTATATAGATTGTTAGTGAGAGAGAAAAAAATTCAAAAAAAATAATCATTTGGGAGAAAAATATCTTAGATATTTATTTAATTGAGTCAAGTATTTTTATAAATGAACTAAATATTTAGATATGAGACTCAGATATTTATATAAATTGTCAATAGGGAATACCAATAGAGGGAAAAAGAATTTTGAAAAATAAAGTTACATGAGAGAAAAAATTAATGATATAACAAGATATAGAAGAAAAAGTTACAAAAAAGAACACTGAAAAATAAAAAATATATATAAAAAAAGAGAGAAGAAAAGTCTTAAAAAATAAAAAAATTAGATATTTATATATGTGCATCATGTATTTATATAAGTGAATTAAGTATTTAGATAAATAAATTAAATATTTAGATAAAAAATGACAAGCATTGTATGAGATGTTGGGAAGAAAGATATGAAAGATTTTTTCAGGAATTGAGAATGGAAAGAGAAGCTTTTTCTCTTTCTTTTATAGGTGCGTCATGTCATTTTGGGGGTTGACTTTTAGTTTAGATATCTCATATCTCCATTGAGGGTGTTGTGTATCTAAGTCAGACTTTTTAAGTTTTATCTTTATAGAATATAAATTATTCAATTTTTACCCCCATTAATTCGAAATTAAATTCATATTTCTCTTAGAAATATGAATCGTTCATGCCAATTTGTCGTGATCAAATTGAAAGGGGACGACACTTTTCTCTGTTGTACCTCTATAACACTTTGAAGGGATTCCCTCTCATGGTTTGTCTGTCAAGTATTTTTTTTCTCACTTTTCATAGCTGGTAATACTTGTATTTTGCGATTTGACAAGCCGGCGGTCAGATGCGTAACGTACATAGGTATAAACGATACGTAATTATTTTTTACTAAATTATTGTGCAATTAATATAATCATTGGAACATATTATCTATTAATAATTTAATTACATATCGTTGTTATTACTATAATCATTAGAATAGATATTAGCAATGAATCAAGTGAAATAATTATTAAAAAGAGACGAATCCATGATTTCAGATGGGTTAATTTCTAGCCTATTCAATTTATGTGGGATTAAAGACTTTATTGTTGTTGTTAGTTTGACTAGGGATTTTCTTATTTAGAATAATTTCAATGAGAAAATATAATTGTATAATTTTACGACTTGTCAAAGTAATCAGGAACGAATGAACGAATGAAGAAGACATGAAATTATTTTTTTATATTCGAGTTTGAATGCAAATTTTCTTTTTGAATTGACTGTGTATAATAATTTGAAATTATAATTTAGTACCATATATAAATTTTCTTTTCAATATTTAATTAGCTGTACAATCAAATGACGTACTCAAAATTCAAGAATTTTCTTTTTTATTATAAAAAAGAAAATTACATGATTCTTTTGTCTCGCCCGGCTTCATGCATGATTAGGTTGCATGCGGTGCAGTATTTAGCTTTATTTTATGTCAGCTGTAAGCCTGTAACCGTGTCCACCATTTAATTATTCTAAAAGTAACATGGCAGCATTCTTTGGAAAAAGAACATTATGATATAATAATGACATTAATTAATAAGATATTTATCGATCACTGCTAATACTTTTACACCAGATACCTACAATAAAACGACTTTTTACATGTTCACATATACAAGTAATTTTACAACAATAACAGAGGAACATATATAATTTCTAATTAGCTTTCATCAAAATGTATAAATGTTAAATGATTCTGTTGTGATATTTGTAGCTAACTGGTCTTCTCTACATGGGACCATTTGACCATTTTTTGCAAAAGCTTCTCGATAAATTTTTTCAAGGAAAGAATAAGGAAACCATCGCCAAGAAGGTGCCTTCAAAATCCATTTCTTTTCTTTCAAGTTAAAAGCACCATTTGTTTGGTTTGAGATCTAACAGATTAGTTTGTTTGTAATTTCTAACTGAACTATATTTCTAAAGTCGAAAAGTAATTTTATCCTTCTTGAAGGTGTTTGTGCAAGAGTTCATGATATCACCAATGAATACTGCTCTTTTCTTGACGTTCTATGGCAAGGTTATTGAAGGTAATTTACTAGTTCTATTAAATTAATTAAATTGGATAGAAGTCATTTCTTGATTAAATTCATTACTTTTCTGTGTATGAGAACATGCTTATGTGATATTGCGATTGCAGATTAATTATTTTGATTAAGTTCTTTCTCTAATGATTTGTTTTCCCATTTTTTTATTTTTTTTTTGTCGAGGAGGGTTCAGTGACCATGGCTATTGGTGCCTCTTATTTCTTATTATTTATCCATGCTTAAATTTATAAATAAACTGGATGTATATACATCATTTCAATTGTATGTATATAAAAAATTATAAAATTTTAACTTCATTTCAATACCCATCAAATAAGAGGGTTAAATTATAAAATTTGATTCCTTGATTTTATTAATATTTTATGCATATATAAATAATATTGAAATGATATAATTTTTGTGCACACAAATAGAATGATATACTCAAAATATTTATTCAATTATTTTTGTTATTTAAAATTTAAATAATAGTTATTTAATATTTAATTTTATGGGCAATGATGTGAGACCAATTACCAATTACCATGGTCATTTGATCCCTCTTTTTTGTCATGGATATTAGTTGAGGTGAAAATCAAACAACATTTTCGGTGTTTCATTCGTATTGACTAGAAGATTGACACAAAAACGCGCCTAAAAGTTGATTTGAGTGGATCCAAAAGGAAGGAAAAACACCTAAAAGTACCAGAAAATACAGGATACAGTATGATTCTGCAGGGGGAAACATCATACAGGACACATTCTATTATTGACTGTTAATTGCTAATTGCAGGAAAATCATTCAGTGCAGTGAAAGACAAGGTCAAAAGAGATCTTCCATCCATTCAATTCGCATCTTGGAGGGTATATCCTCAATTAACTTCTCCATTTATTTAGTTATCATATGAGTAATTCCTTCAAATCAAGATTGAATTGACATAAACTTATATAGCCTTATTTCTGCTAATATGAGATTTAGTGAAACATAAACTATCATGTTCTAAACAAGACTAAGGATGCTACTTTACTATTCAATATCTCTTAGCCCAAAGTATAGTTACAAGGTGAAGACCTATTAAACTGCAGCTGCCTAGTGTTAAAAAAAAATATAGGGTTATTGTGAATAAATATTCAGGAAAATTTTCTTTTGCAGGAAATCAAAATCTTTATGTAGCATGACTCAGCTAGCCTAGAACAGAAAAAAAAAAATGATGCAATGAGCATACATGTATCTATGCATGTTATTGACTTTTTTTTGTTGGTTTCAGTTTTGGCCATTTGTTGCGTGGTTCAACCACCAGTTTGTGCCAATGAATCTTCGTGTTCTCTTGGTGAACATAATTGGCGTTGGATGGTAAAAAAAATTGCTCATTTTGTTTATTTTTCTCAAAATTGACAAGATGGTTGAACACAAATGGCTTTGGATTAAGTTTAGAACAGTTGAAGTTCCACACTTTCACTAGGTGCATGTAGTTGGATGGTGTACAGTTTAAATATGGTTACTACACTGGCCTCAAAAAAAAAAAAAAAAAAAAAAAATTTCATCTGCACAATTAACCCTGTAAGGCTCAGTTAGCCCCAGTTGAACTCACTGAAAATTGATCTGATTTTTCATTAACCTTATGCCATGAAGTTATTCTTAAGTGTGCGAGTGAACAACTAAAGAAAATCAAATTCGATCCAGAGAGTACCAGTAGCAGACCAGTAATAGACCTGACTGGTGCAGTATGAAACACAGAGGGTCAACAACTCAACATTTAGGAATTGAAATTCTATCACTAACCAATAAATTTAGGATACATCATATTTAATTCCATTTTTTTTGGGAAATCAGGGGAGTATTTTTGAACATGAAAGCACGCTCAATCGCACCTAAGACAGCTTGAAATGGCAGATGGATACATTCAGTTTTTCCTTTTGAAATTCTCAGCTCACTGATCTAAAGCGGTTCTAATTGTAATCCTTATGAAATAGAGTAAAGAGATCATCATCCTTTTTGTTTGATAAATTATTTTTGCTTGTGGTTTTACATTTCATCAGTAGAAGGACTGTGCTATCTATTTGTTTCTAATAAGTGAGGATGATCCCTTTATTTATTTATTTTTTTGAGAAAAGAAAAGTAACCTGTTAACTTTACATTGTAATAATTTTGCCATGAGAAAATTTTTCATTCACAAAAATTGGGTCTAGCTTGCTCCTATCGTTGATAACAGACAATAAAAAGTAAAAACTGTAAATACACAGTACTAATTACAGTCAGGTGTTATGTATACCAGATATCAGCTTTTAGTGAAAACAATGCAATTAGTTAATTAGATACCAGCTCCGGATTTATAGGTCTATAGCACTAAGATGAATCCTGATAAGATGCATGTAATTGTCAAGAAAAGTTCCTTTTTTTTCCCATCTCTTAAGACATCAAAAGCAAAACTAAGAAAATTCTACCATATTGCTAAAAATAATATTATTTTCAATATATTTGGTGGTTGCTGCTATAACATTACTCCTCCAAAAAAACATTGAGTTTCAACATTAAATGGATACATAATCCATCGTTGTGTCATTCTAAGAAAAAGGCAACAACCGGAATCATTACTTCCAAATTTATTCTATAATCACCATGTATAAGAAATGAAATGGCAAGTTACCAATTCTGCTCACAAAAATTGCCAAAAAAAAGGTAATTGGAAGCAAAATTGTCGAAGACAGAAAAGGAAGGAATATATTCTCTCTCATTGAGAAAAACAGGAAAGAAGATGCAGTAAATGGCAGTATAGTAAGAACAAATCTAAAAAGGATTCTCTGATTCTTAAGACGTTTATCTATAAAAAGACAGAAAAATAAACAGAACCAGAAGAGAAGAAAGCAAAAAGGATTCATGGGAAAAATATTGTGCAAAATGACTTGGCTCAAATCGCTCAATGCGCTCCTCCTCGCTTTTATTCTCTTCAATATTCTCGTCTCATTTGTTCAAGGAGGTAATTAAGTTTTTCTTTTCAAGACTCCCTAAATTTGCTTTAGTTTGCTACTGCTCTCCCTTTTAATCTTTTTTTGTTAAGAGATGTTGTTTCATTAAGTTCGTTTGTTCGCGCTTCATTTCACATATTTATTTACCATGATGAAACAACTTATGAAAAAAATAGAAGAAACTAATGCATACGAAGTCCATCTATAGTACTAATGTTAGTACAATGTTGTTCGTATTATTGTTTTTGAACCATCCGATTTGCATCATGGTTCATGCATGATTTGATCTGCTTTTCATTTAGACAAATAAAAACTGTCAATTATCATCATTTATTTTTCTATTACTATATATTGCATATTTCGTCTCAAAAACAAAAAAATATGCATTTTTTTTTGCACGAGTCATAATGCAAATCGGAGAGTACAAACAAATTTAATACCAGTAGATTGATATTAGTTAAATGATTGATATCTTAAACTTATATTTGAACCAAGGGCGCAGCAAATTAGCAGCAAAATATCAGCAAATCAGTTCCAAAATTGTCCAAATTTGCACCATAATTTTATTCCTACTCTCTTATTTATAACTGACACTAATGCATGATTGCGCGCAGACTGCGAGCAGCTGCCGAATTGCACCAACGATTACTGCGGAAGGTACTGCACCCAGAGAAACCGACTTCATGGGGGATTTTGTTCGTACAGCGGAGGGACCTATCTCAACTGCTGCTGCTATGACTGATGACTGATGATCCCTGAAACAATATCAAGCTTGGAAATTAATTGGAATTGTCTCACATTACTTTCTTGTACTTTCTTGCACTAAAAACAATATCTTTGTCACTAGATTGTTGAATGGTTGTCCTAATTCAAATTGTTATCAGATAACTACGATAATAGATTCAACAATAGTGCATCATATTACAATTTTTTCTGAAAAAAAATATGAAATTGCTTTATTTTATGTAATTAATCAATGTCATGTTTATCTGTTTCTAATAATTGGTCGTCCAATTTGCGAACTGCACCAAAATTGTTTCTTTCTTTATTTGGAAAATAAATGCATGTTGGAAGTATATAACAAGTTAACAACGGTATCTCCGTAACATTATTATTTATATTAGGGATATTAGCGGTATCTCAGTAACATTTTCATTTTAGAAAACTTAGATATGTTTCGCAAAATCGCAAATGAAAGGAATGGACACCTCAAGCACGGTGCCAATTAACGTTTGGACAAACCACATTACGAGTCATATTAGTGTGTTGTGCCGGTATTATGTTACGAAGTGCTAAGCCCTAAGACCACAATTATACTTGGTTGGCATTTGGTACTATATCGATGTTTTTTAATTTTTGAAATAGTGAAATCATGTTGAAATTGTAAATTTTTTGTAGAAAAATAACCGTGAAAAATTCTACGGTGCAAATTAACCTCGATTTATTTTTTATTTTTATTTTTCTTCTTTTTCATCAAATAAACGTAATTATATAATTTATTTGTGTTTTTTAGGACCTGTGATATTCTATATCGAGAGCATTATTTTTATGGCTAGACTTTAATTTTTGTTCATCTTCTAAACAGTGAAATCAAACCAATCGTTTTGTAGGTTCATTCACTAACACACTTGCCTTAAAATTGAACTGGCTCAGCGCTTCATGTTTGACTTTGTGTGCATAAGTATTTCTTAGGTTTATGAATCCGCTCAGTGCTTGAAATTCATGATCTAGAAGATCAGCAAAATGAACAAGTGGAGCCATATCCACCCATCTTCTGATTCACCAACCTCAAGATCAACCGGCTCAGTGCTTCGAGTTGTATTTTGTGTGATTGGTTATTGACTAGTTAAGATTGAACTGATCTGTTAGTAAGTTCATCTTCTAGATCAATTAAGATTGAGTCGATCTGTTAGTAGACTCATCTTCTATCCTCCTTAGAGATTGATCTGATCTATGTGTAAGATCATCTCTCAGAGCTATAAAAATTGAACCGACCTGTAGTAGGTTCATCTTTCTCTATTGCAGAATGAACTGATCTGTTAGTAAGTTCATCTGTATCTGCCATCAATCAGCGAACTGATCTGTAGTAAGTTCGTCTATCCACATTTCACGTAGGTTGAGTCGATCTGTTAGTAGATTCAATTTACACTGTATCTGTATTTATGAACTGATCTGTAGTAAGTTCACCTGTATCATTTTACCCGCACTCATGAACTGATCTGTGGTAAGTTCATCTGTATCTCTATTATTTGTATTCATAAACTGATCTGTAATAAGTTCATATATGCCTCTGTCATCTATTTCAATGAACTGATCTGTAGTAAGTTCATTTGTATCTATATCTACATCTGTTATCTGTTTTGAATTTGAACTGATTAGTTTGTAAGTTCATTTTCACCTATTTCTAAAAATCCCGAATTGATCCGTAGTAAGTTCGTCTGCTAAAACTCTACGTAAGTTGAATCGATTTGTTTGTAGATTTAATTTACACTGCACCCCGAAAATAAAACTGATATGTTAGTAAGTTCAACTTCTCTGCCATTCCTACCTCACTGGACTGATCTGTTAGTAAGTCTTGAGTGCTTTAGTGATCCCATCACTGAAGCACTTGACCACTCGACCACTTGATTATCGTTTAGCTATAGCATTTACTTCCCCCTTTCGAGATCCAGAGGTGCCTCGAGGTTAGTAGCTCAGGGTAATTAACGGTGGGGGCTTGCGCCCATCGGAATCTAAAAGGATCCCCAATTAACAAATCCCCCTGAATGTGCATCCCAATGGGTCTGAGCGGTGAGTTCAACCGGTACTAAACAAATGCACGCTCAAGAGGGATCTCTGTGTCCTTCATCCGCATCCCATCGCCCCCAAAGCGGCGGTGCGGAGCGCGCGAAAAAAGGGTCGCACACATATAATTTCTTGCAAATTGATATAGTTCTTTTTAAGTATGCCTATTATAACATTCTTCAATCAAAACGTCGATATGAATATTTTATGACACTAATTTTGCACAAAACATAAGTAAGATACATTAAAAATAACTGTTTAAATAAGTTGTTTGAGATTGACAAAATTTCTGGCGCATGACTACATATAATTTCTTGCAAATTGATATAATTGCTTCTAAATATGCCTATTATAATATTGTCAAATTAAAATATCAATATGAATATTCTATGATACTAATTTTGCACAAATCATAAGTAAGATGTATTATAAACAAGTATTTAAATATGTTGGTTGAATTTTTCAAACTTTTTGGCCGCATAACTACACATAATTTCGTAAAAATTAATAAAATTAATATTAATTGTGCCTATTCTAAGATTATCGAATTCACACTTCTATATGAATATTCTACGACACTATTTTTTCACAAAACAAAAGTCAGATTAATTAGAAACTGTTGTTTAAACGGGTTGTTTAAGATTTTTAACATTTTTTACCTCATAACTGCACATAATTTCATGAAAATTAATTTAATTACTATTAATTATGCCTATTATAAGATTATCCAATTAACACTTTGATATGAACATTCCACGACACTAATTTTACACAAAATTTAAGTACGATGCATTAAAAATAACTGTTTAAACAAATTGTTTTAGTTTTTTAAATTTTTTGGTCGCATAACTACACACAATTTCTTACAAATTGACATAACTATTTCTAAGTATGCCTATTAAAATATTACCCTATCAACAATTCGATATGAACATTCTATGAAACTAATTTTGCACAAAACATAAGTAATTTTTTTTAAAACAGTTGTTTAAAGAAGAAGTTTGAATTTTATAAAATTTGTGGCTGCATAACTACACAAAATTTCTTACGAATTAATATAATTACTCAAAATTATATCTATTATAAGATTTTCTAATTAACACTTTGATATGAATATCCTACGACACTAATTTTACATAAAACATAAGTAAGATACATTAGAAACAACTATTGGAACAAGTTGTTTGATTTTTACAAAAATTTTGGCCGCATAACTACACATAATTCGTGAAAATTAATATAATTACTCAAAATCATGCCTATTATAAGATTATTGAGTTAACACTTCAATATAAATATTCTAACGACACTAATTTTCACAAAAAACATAAGTAAGATGCATTCAAAATTGCTATTTAAACAAGTAGTTTGAATTTTTTTTAATTTTCTGGCCTCATAACTATATATTATTTCGTGAAAATTAATATAATTAGTTTTAATTATGCCTCTTAAAGGATTATATATTTAAAACTTCAATTTAAACATTATACAACACTACTTTTGCACAAAACATAAGTAAGATGCACTACAAAAAACTGCTTAAACAAGTTGTTTGAGTTTATTAAAAATTTTGGCCGCATAACTACACATAATTTCTTAAAAATTGATATAATTGCTTCTAAGTATGCCTATTATAATATTATCCAACTAAAACATCAATATGAATAATATACGACGCTAATTTTTCACAAAACAAAAGTCAGATTAATTAGAAACTACTATTTAAACGGGTTGTTTAAGATTTTCAGTATTTTTTTACCTCATAACTGCATATAATTTCATTAAAATTAATATAATTACTACTAGTTATGCCTATTAGAAAATTATCCAATTAAAACTTTGATATGAACATTCTTCAATATAATTTTGTACAAAACGTAAGTAGGATGCATTAAAAACAACAGTTTAAACAAGTTGTTTGAGTTTTTTAAATTTTTTGGCCGCATAACTACATATAATTTCTTGAAAATTGACATAATTGTTTCTTAGTATGCCTATTATAACATTATCCAATTAAAATATCAATATGAATATTATACGACATTAAGTTTTCATAAAACATAAGTAAGATACATTAGAAACAACTATTGGAACAAGTTGTTTGAGTTTTTCAAAAAATTTGGCCGCATGACTACACATAATTCATGAAAATTAATATAACTACTCCTAATCATGCCTATTATAAGATTGTTCGATTAACATTTTGATATGAATATTCTACGACACTAATTTTCACAAAAACATAAGAAAGATGCATTGGAAACTGCTGTTTAAATAAGTTATATCAGTTTTTTAATATTTCTGGCCTCATAACTACACACAATTTCGTGAAAATTAATATTATTACTTCTAATTACGCCTATTCAAATATTATCCTATCGACACTTATGAACATTCTATGAAACTAATTTTGCACAAAACATAAATAAGATTTTTTTAAAACAGTTGTTTAAAGAAGTTGTTTGAATTTTTTAAATTTTTTGGCTGCATAACTACACATTATTTCTTACAAATTAATATAATTACTCCTAATTATACCTATTATAAGATTTTCCAATTAACACTTTGATATGAATATCCTACGATACTAATTTTACATAAAACATAAGTAAGATGCATTACAAACAACTATTAGAAGATTATCCTATTTACACTTTGATATTAATATTATACGACACTAATTTTTCACAAAACGTAAGTATAATGCATCAGAAACTGCTGTTTAATCAAGTTGTTTCAGTTTTCAACATTTTTAGCCTCATGACAATACATATTTTCAAAAATGAATATAATTACTTCTAATTATGCCTATTAAAACATTATCCAATCAACACTTCGATATGAACATTCTATGACACTATATTTGCACAAATTTTAAGTAAGATGCATTAAAAATAACTGTTTAAACAAGTTGTTTGAGTTTTTTTAGATTTTTGGCCGCATAACTGCACATAATTTCTTACAAATTAATATAATTACTCCTAATTATACCTATTATAAGATTGTCCAATTAACATTTGATATGAATATCCTACGACACTAATTTTACATAAAACATAAGTAAGATACAATAGAAAAAGGTGTTCGAACAAGTTGTTTGAGTTTTTCAAAAAAATTGGCCGCATGACTACACATAATTCGTGAAAATTAATATAATTACTCATAATCATGCCTATTATAAGATTGTTTGATTAACATTTTGATATGAATATTCTACGATACTAATTTTCACGAAAACATAAGTAAGATGCATTGGAAACTGCTATTTAAATATGTTGTTTGAATTTTTTAAATTTTTTGGCCTCATAACTACAGATTATTTCATGAATATTAATATAATGACTCCTAATTATGCCTCTTAAAGGATTATCCATTTAAAACTTCGATTTGAACATTCTACGACGCTAATTTTGCACAACACCTAAGTAATATGCTTTCAAGACAGTTGTTTAATTAAGTTATTTGACTTTCCTAAAATCTTTGGCCGCATAACTACACATAAATTCTTATAAATTAGTATAATTACTCCTAAATATGTCTATTGTAAGATTTTCCGATTATAACTTCGATATGAATATTCTACGACACAAATTTTGCACAAAACATAAGTAAGATGCATTAGAAACTATTATTTAAAAAAGTAGTTTGAGTTTTTCAATATGTTTGGCCTCATAACAACTCCTAATTTCTTAAAAATTAATATAATTACTCATAATTATGTCTATGAAAATATTCTCTAATTATCACTTCGATATGAATATTGTACGACACTAATTTTGCACAAAAAATAAGTAAGAGTCTTTAAAAACAACTGTTTAAACAAGTTCTTTGAGTTTTTCAAAACAATTAGCCGCATAACTACACAAAATTTCATGAAAATTAATATAATTACTCCTAATTGTGCCTATTATAAGATTGACCAATTAACACATCGATATGAATATTCTACGACACTAATGTTTCACAAGACATAAGTAAGATTAATTAAAAACAGCTCGTTAAACAAGTTATTTAAGATTTTCAATATTTTTGCCCCATAACTACACACAATCTCACGAAAATTAATATAATTACTCGTAATTATGTCTATTAGAAGATTATCCGATTAACACTTCGATATGAACATTCTATGACACTAATTTTGCACAAAACTTAAGTAAGATGCATTAAAAACATTCGTTTAAACAAGTTGTTTGTGTTTTATGATAAGCCAAAATCACATATATTTTCTGATAGGATTTGGTATCTAAAACTATACCATTTTACCCTTTTTATGCACTTTTTAGTTCAATTAGTTGATTTAGTTTGGATATTGCACAAAGTTCGAGATACTGCCATGGTTTCTTTGATTTTAGGACTTTTGGAGCATTTTGGGAACATTTGGATGAAGATGGAGTAAGTTAGGCGCAACTAGAACAATGAAGATCTTGCTGGAGAAAAACTGCATGAACCTTTTGACCCAAAAAGTTATCTTTTCGGGTCGAAAAGAGCTCTCTGTTAAGAAACCGCGTGAACTTTTTGGGTCAAAATCTTTTCTTTTCGGTAGTAAAGAGCGGTTCTGTTTCGCCTGAAAGCATCTCTTCGCCCCGAGAAGGCTCCGATTCGATTTTAAACGAAGAGAAACGCCTCCAAAGTCCATAACCGCCCTAGGACGATTGAAGAGAAGTTTTTTGAGTTTCTTTGAGAGATTTGGAGAGAGAAGGCAAAAGAAGGAGAAATCAAAAAGCTGGGTGTAACTCTTATTCTCTTGATGATTTTCTTTGTTTTTCATTGCTTTTATCTGTGATTCTTTCTCTTCCATGGAAGAGTAGTCGTCTCTCTAGGGTTTAGGCATGTAACTTGAAACTTGAAGTTTAATCGTACTTATTGTTGTTTTAATTGCTTTATTTTATGAATTGCTTTTGTGATTGTATTCTTGTGCATGGATTGAATTGTTTTATGTTTGTATTAGTAATCCGTGCGGGATTAAAAACCCTAGATAGCATAGATTCATAACACAAAACGATATTAGATTTGCACATGTATCTTAGAGAATTGTTTAGGTTTCTAACCAAAATCGATGGTTCTCAGAGCCTCCAAAAGCGGTATCTAACCCTAGGTGATGGACCTAACAGTGAAGTCTAGGTTAGTTGGGACTTTTCTGAACATTTAGAGTATTAATTAGATGGACCTAACCGTGAATAATTAATCTTTGAAAGGTTTAGAATTACCGAACTTAACGGGTTTTAATTAGGAAGAACGATGGACTTAGTGAAGTTTGCCACTAATTGAAATCTTGTGCCAAACCACTAACCAGGAACTTGGTACTAAATTAGATGGTAACCCTCATAAATTAGCGTTAAAATACATAAATAGTACGATTAAAACTCAAGTGGATGGTGATCTTTGAAACCACTAGACTCTCTTAACCTTGAAGTAATCCAAACTTAGTTCAATTTACTTGTTAATTTTAGAGAATTATTTAGTTTAGAAACCTTTTCAGATTTTACAGTCTAGCTTAAAGAAATTGTCTATTTCGGTAGTTTAATCAGTCTCTGTGGGATCGACACCTAAATACTACACGGTAGGTCGTGCGCTTGCGGCTTCCTTTTTGTGTGTATTAGGTTAATTTTATTAGTTTGAAAATATCACAACAAGCTTTTTGGCGCGTTCTTGGTGTGTTTTTAAATATCGATTGATCCAATAGTATTAAAGACTAGACATTTCTTTTATTCTTATTATTATTCTCTTTTTACCTTTATCTTGTTCTTTTCTTGCGGGTTAAACAACGGCTAGCGACCCACCGTTGCTAGTCATCGAAGATCAAGGCTTAGACGTGTCGCTCCCATTCTTGACCTTGACACGAACGTCTAGATTTTGGAGACGTGATCAACATGGCGACTAATGATGAAGACAACCGCCTTCTCGAGGACTTCACCTGCACCCCGAGCGGGTGAACTTAACATGGGCTACACACGTCTGCGTGGCGACAAATGACTTCGAACTCAAGCGGCCCTAATCAACATGGTCTCTCAAAATCAATTTGCGGCTTAGCCCACGAAGACCCAAATCAGCACCTTGCTAACTTTGAAGAATTTTGCAACACCTTGAAGATGAATGGAGTCACACCTGATGCAATCAAGCTTCGGCTCTTTCCATTTTCTCTTAGGGATCGAGCAAAAGGGTGGCTCAGGTCTTTGACACCAACCGCGGTAGCTACATGGGCCCAAATGTCAGCGGTGTTTCTTTCTAAGTACTTCCCTCCTTCTAAGACCGTGGCCCTTAGAAATCAAATCACTAACTTTGGGCAGGAAGAGGGGGAGTCTCTCGAGCGATGCTTGGGACCGCTATCAAGAGCACGCTACGGACGTGTCCTCATCATGGTTTTGAGAAATGGCGTCTCTTACGGACTTTCTATGAGGGGTTGACCAACAATACCGAATGACAATTGATGCGCGCGCGGGTGGGAGTCTCATGAACGGGAGGATTGGTGAGGCATACTGACTAATCGAGGAGATGGCGCTCGACCAAGTCCAATGGTCAACCGAAAGAGAACCAACAAAAGCCCACGTGTCTGGTAGATTTGAGGCCGATCAAATCACCAAGTACGCAAGCAATGGTCGAAGCGCTTCAAACGAGAACCGTCGGATCAAGTCCGAGATCCGCCAAAACAAGAGGCAAGATTCGACAAATGCATCGTACGTTGATCGGTTTTCCCTTGCGCAACTTTGTGGATGCACCGACCATCTTACGGTTAATTGCATTTACCAGAGATGGAAGAAGGGAGCGTTGAGCAAGCAAACATGCTAAACAACAATTTTAGACCACAAAACAATCCTATTCCAACACATATAACCCGGGATGGCGGAACCACCCAAATTTCTCGTGGAGAAATGATCAAGGCAGCAAAATCCGAGTCAAGGCCGCTCCGATCAAGGTTTTGGCCGAGACAATTCGAGCCGTGACTCAACCACCAAAGTCCAACCTTGAACGCTTGATTGAGAACTTCATCGAAAATCAAACTGTTACAAACCGAGAAGAATGATGATAAGTTCGAAGAAATGAATCAAAGGATGAAGAATCTGGAGAATCAAATTGCACAACAAGTGCTGCGCCACTACCCCCAACAAGGTCGACTCCGCCTAAACTTTGAACAAAACCCCAGGGGAGCAAGCCAAAGCAATCACACTCCGCGAGCGGAAAGGAGTATGGAGGCTCGTCAATGCCCGGCGAAAGAAGAGCGGAGCAACCACCTAAACAAACGCAAGAGAAGGAAGGGGAAAAGACGAATGATGAACTTGAAGGCAAAGGTTCAAACTCTACAAAACAGGTAAAGGAGGATGTACCCAAGTACATACCTCCACACAGGTTTGTCCCTTTTCCCGAAAGGTTGGCCAATTCAAAACTAAAAAACAATACGGTAAATTTGTGGAATTGCTTAAACAATTGAATGTCAATATACCTTTTACCGATGTTGTGACTCAAATGCCAACCTACGCTAAGTTTTTCAAAGAGATATTGACAAACCGTAGGGAATTAGAGGATGTCCAGACAGTGACTTTGACCGAGGAGGTGAGTGCGCTTGTTATGAATAAGTTGCCCCCTAAACTCAAGGACCCTGGTAGTTTTACAATACCATGTTCAATAGGAAGTGCCAACACTTACCAGGCCCTTTGTGACTTAGGCGCAAGTGTGAGCCTGATGCCTAAGTCAATTTTTGAGAAAATTGGTATCTATGACCTTAAACCAACTCGAATATCATTACAATTGGCAGATAGGTCAGTTAGACTACCATTGGGCGTGATTGAGGATATTCCAATTCAAGTCGGTAAATTCTTTATCCCAACTGATTTTATGGTGATTGACATGGAAGAGGACAACCTAATACCTTTGTTGTTGGGTCGTCCATTTTTAAGGACAGCCGGTGCTTTAATTGATGCACGTGATGGAAAAATCATCATTAGAGTAGGGGATGAAGAAGTAGAATTTTATGCTAACAAAATTTTAAAATTTCCTTCCAATGATCAAAATATTTGCAGGATTGATGAGATTGATGCTTGTGTAGCAGAAAAATTTGGAAAGATGATGAATGATGAAGAAATATTCTCTGCTGAAGCCGACGCACCGTCTAAGACTCCGGAAGTCGAACTCAAGCCGCTTCCTTCATCCCTTCGCTATGAGTTCCTAGGTCCGGATGAGACTTATCCGGTGATCATTAATGCGGACTTAGACGACCCAAACTCACAAACTCTTGAGCGAACGAGGAAACACCGTAAGGCGATAGGGTACACTATTGATGACCTTGTTGGAATCAGCCCTGCAATATGCATGCACCGCATCTACATGAAAGAAGGGTACAAACCGACAAGAGAGCCACAGCGAAGGCTAAACCCTAACATGTCCGAGGTGGTGTGGAAGGAGATTCATAAACTCTTGGATGCGGCATCATTTACTCAATTTCAGACAAATGTAGGTGGGTGAGTCCCGTTCATGTGGTACCTAAAAGGGTGGCACCACGGTGATAAAAGGGACCAATGATGAATTAATCTCAACAAGGGTAGTCACTTGGATGGAGGATGTGCATCGACTACCGTAAACTCAACAAAGCCACCCGCAAAGACCATTTCCCTCTCCCTTTTATTGACCAAGTCTTGGAGAGACTCGCTAAACATTCTTATTTTTGCTATCTTGATGGGTATAGCGGGTTCTTCCAAATTCCGATTCACCCCGAGGATCAAGAGAAGACAACCTTCACCTGCCCATATGGAACTTTTGCATACCGCCGGATGCCCTTCGGCCTTTGCAACGCACCCGCAACTTTTCAACGAGCGATGATGGGTATATTTTCTGATATGATTGAAAGAAGCATGGAGGTATTTATGGATGATTTTTCAGTTTATGGAACAACATTTGATGAATGTCTGGAAAATCTATCAAAAGTCCTAAAGCGGTGTGAAGAGGTAAATTTAGTTCTAAATTGGGAGAAATGCCATTTTATGGTACAACAGGGGTATTTTTGGGACATGTGATATCAAATAAGGGTTTAGAAGTTGATAAGGCTAAAATTGAAGTGATTGAAAGATTGCCTGCTCCAACATGTGTTAAGGATGTTAGAAGTTTTTTAGGGCATGCGGGATTTTATCGCCGCTTTATTAAAGATTTCTCCAAAATTGCCAAACCCCTAACAAACTTAACCATGAAGGATACTGTTTTTGAATTTGATGACCCTTGTGAGAAGGCTTTTTGCAGGATAAAGGAAGCCTTAATTTCAGCCCCAATTCTTCAACCACCAAGTTGGAGCGAACCATTCGAGATTATGTGTGATGCAAGTGACTATGCCGTTGGAGCGGTGCTAGGGCAGCGAAAGGATAGCAAACCGTGTGTTATTTACTATGCAAGCAAGGTGCTGGATGAGACTCAAGCCAACTACACCACAACAGAAAAGGAGCTGCTAGCGGTGGTGTTCGCTATCAACAAATTTCGACCATATCTTGTGGGCTCTAAAGTCATAGTCTACACCGATCATGTTGCCGTTCGTTACCTGCTTACGAAGAAAGATGCCAAGCGAGACTAATTCGATGGATTCTTCTACTACAAGAGTTTGACCTGGAGATCAAGGACAAGAAAGGGACGGAAAATTTTGTGGCGATCACTTGTCTCGACTTAGACTGAACCGAAAGAAGGAGAGCTCCCGATTGATGATTCCTTTGCCGATGAACAGCTGTACCGAGTCCAAACCGTTACCATCCCTTGGTATGCGGATTTTGTGAATTTCCTGGCATGCGGGATCATACCACATGAGTATAATTATCAGCAGAAAAAAGAAGTTCTTGGCAGATGTTAAGCACTATTTTTGGGATGAGCCGTGGCTTTTCAAGTTAGGGATAGACGGCATTCATAGGAGGTGCATTCCAGAAACCGAGATCCAATCCATCCTTTTTCATTGTCATGCATCGCCATATGGAGGCCACACATCCATTAACAAAACTGCAGCAAAGGTGCTTCAAGCCGGTTTTTATTGGCCGACATTATTCAAGGATGTCAAAACTTATGTCCAAGGTTGCGATAGATGCCAACGGATGGGGAACATCACAAGAAGAAACGAGATGCCCTTAAATAACATTTTGGAAGTGGAGATTTTCGATGTATGGGGGATCGATTTCATGGGACCGTTCCCGAGTTCATGCAACAATAAATACATTCTTGTAGCAGTGGATTATGTTTCCAAGTGGGTTGAAGCGATCCCGAGCCCTAATGCCGATTCAGCTGTGGTCAAGCGCCTTTTTCAGAAGGTAATATTTCCTAGATTTGGTGTGCCACGAGTAGTGATAAGTGATGGTGGATCCCATTTCATAAACCGCAGTTTTGCAAATCTTTTGATAAAATATGGGGTGAGACACAAAGTAGCAACTGCCTACCATCCACAAACGAATGGCCAAGTTGAGATTTCCAATCGGGAGATTAAGAATATTTTGGAAAAGATGGTGGGTAGAACAAGGAAAGATTGGTCGCTTAAACTAGATGACGCACTTTGGGCATACAGAACGGCATTCAAAACACCGATTGGAATGACACCGTTCAAATTGATCTATGGAAAACCTTGTCACCTTCCGGTAGAGTTAGAACACAAGGCATATTGGGCGATAAAAGAGTTGAATTACGATCTAAAAACAGCAGGTGAGAAAAGAATTTTGGATCTACATGAATTGGAAGAGTTGAGGTTGGAAGCATACGAAAATGCCAAGTTGTACAAGGAAAAAACGAAGAAATGGCATGACAAACTCATTAGAAGGAAAGATTTTCAAGCTGGAGACCGAGTGCTATTATTCAATTCTCGTCTTAAGTTATTTCCCGGAAATTAAGATCTCGGTGGTCGGGGCCGTACCAAATTCTCGCAAGTCTTTGAGCATGGAGCGGTGGAAATTTGGAGTGAGAAAACCGGAGCATTTAAAGTGAATGGTCAGAGACTTAAGCATTATCAACATGAAGAAAAAATAGGAGAAGAAGTGGTATTTACTCTGGAAGATACAACTGCATTGTGAAAATCTCCGAAGCAAAGTCGGGCTCACGACGTTAAATAGGGCGCTTCTTGGGAGGCAACCCAAGTTCTTCTACAAATTTTTATTTTTATTTTTATTTTCATTTTTTTTTTAGGTTAGCTTACTTATTGTTGTTAAAAAAAAAAAAAAAAAAAAAAAAAAAAAAGGGAATCAGCGAAACCAGAGAACCAGAGGAGAGTTTTTGAGTCAAAAACTTAAGTTTTCGGGTGGAAAAGAGGTGACACAGAGAAACCAGAGAAACCAGAGGAGAGTTTTTGAGTCAAAAACTTAAGTTTTCAGGTGGAAAAGAGGTGACACAGAGAAACCAGAGAAACAAACCAGAGAAACCAGAGGAGAGTTTTTGGGTCAAAAACTTAAGTTTTCAGGTGGAAAAGAGGTGCCCAACAATTTTAACAGAATAAACCATTCATCTCTCTCTCCTTGGCAGCCGAACCATTTCTTTCCCTTTACCTCCCCCTTTCCAAATCGCACAGCCGCCCCCCCCCCCTTCCGCCACCGCCGCCCTTCCGCCCGCTCCGCGCTCTCTCACACCGGCGGCGCGCGCTCTCACACCGGCGGCCAGCGCCTCGCGCCCTCTCACACCAAAGCCGCGCCTCTCACACCGCCCGCCCGCTCGATCCGACGCCGCTCCTCTCTCGCCTCGGACCGGCCCGCTCGATCCGACCACCACAAAGGCCGTCCCACCACCTCCCATACCTCGCCCCTGCCGGGATCTACACCCCCGCCACCTCCCACACCTCCCTCTGGGCCGGTCACCGCCAACCCTCAACACTCTCTCCCCATCATGAGTTCAACCGACGATGACCAACTCGTCGCCCTTGGACGGACTATCACGCTTCCTTCGGGAAAGGTACTTGCTTGCAAACCACCACCTAAGAAATCTAAAGCCTCTCATGGTAGTTCTAGTCGAAACCAACATGGCGGGGACACAGACACTGCCCCTGAACCTGTCTCTCCGCCTCACCCCCTCGCTGGAATAGATGAGAAGAAATGGCCAGAAAATACAAGAAAAGCTCGAGGTATTAAGTTTCTTACCAAAGATGCCGAAAAGCGTTTCAATGAGTTGGTAAAATCACCTCTTGCCCTCTCGATTTATGCATTTGGATACCATGAAGTTACTCGGTATTGATAAAGAGGTCCAAATGGCGGCTTACCAATGCAATTCACCTATGGGATTTCCTCTCCACCGAAGTTCCAACATACTGGGACCCTCACACTCGAATTCTTAGCATCATTCTCTCATTGTAAGGACACCAATTCTATCTCTTTTCAACTTGATGGTAAACACCATGTCCTCACAATGGCTGATCTCAATCGGGCACTTGGCACAAATCCGGATAGCGAGGTCACTGAACTCTCATGGCCCGAATACCCCGAACAAGGTCATTTTGAAATTCAAATTATTGGTGAAAATTTCTCCTCTTATAGAGCCAACCAAATCCAACACCCCACATTGCGTTATATTCAACGAACAATGGCTTACACCATTTTTGGTCGAGGTGATACTTTTTCTGTCATTTACCTATTAGAGACCTACTTCTTATATTGCATGATATATGGCCTCACATACACTTGCTCTGAACCGAATGTTGGTCATTTTGTGGTCCGCCACATTAAACATGTCCTAGACACTGTGGCAAAAAAGCCGCGCTATCACCATAGGCGGTGTGGTTACCGTAATGCCATGTACCTAAATATTCTCGGCCGGAACCACGTTACCGTTCGTAGTCCCGGTCCTACCAGTGCTTGATTTAGATGGTCTTACTTGCCATGCGCTTGATTAAGAGGTATGATTCAACTTACAAACATCTTGGTCCTAACGGAGAAAAAGTGATCTTACCTCTCTCTGAACCATTTGACCATTCAAACAAGTTGACTTGGCTCTTATATGGGGATAAAAAGAGAAGTCAACCAATCCTCCCGACCCACTGTCGAACCTAGCGCCCCGGCGTCCCCCCGAATTCCCATCAATGCATTGATCCTCGAGCAATTGCAAAGATGTCACGACGCATGGACTCAATGGAGCAACGCCAATACGAGACATGGTTCTACACTCGCCGCATGTACAATTGGCACGTTCAGAATGGCCATTTTCCGGAGGACTTAATCCCACCCCGACCACGCGACGAGCCGACTAGTCCGACCCCACGGCAAGGTTCCCCTAGCCGTGCTCCAGAGGATTGAGGACTCTCGATTTGGTCTCACAATGGCTAGCATCTTCGGCACATTGTGAGTTATCTCTTTCCCTCTCTTTTATTTTCATTTCGAGCAGTGAGGTCACTGCTTTGTTTAAGCTTGGGGGGGATTGAAATTGTATCTGCATGCATTTAGAATTGCATTTAGTTTCTTTATTTGCATATTTACATTTTAGTGGGTAGTTTTGTAAAAAGTTTTGAAAAATCTTAAGGAAAATACGGGCAAAGGAGTAGCCTTATCGGAAATTTGGGAAATTGATTAGGGAATATACAAATTTTTCTAACGTAACACATGGTGAATGAAAAGGGTATTTGAAATTGAAAAAAAAAAAATGCTTTGAGAAGTTTCTTGAATGATAAGTGCCTAGAAATTGACGTCCTCCCACAAATTTTTATCAAATCTTCGAAATCCAATTTGTTTGACTACTTAAATGAAAAATTTCAATTGACAAGAGTGATTATGGCGGGTGTCGACCGGTGCTTTTGAAAAATCTTTTATAAAAATCAAAAGGATCTGAATATATATATATAAATCATTAGAAGGTCCAAATTTACTAGGAAGCACCACGGTTAAGAGTACACATGCCATGTCATTCGCAAATGAAAAAAAAAAAATGATGATTCAAATAAAGTCACTTTAAGTCTCGAATGTGCTAAGGCGGTATATGGAACTCCCTAACCCCAATATGGCACGAGACAGCCTCATGTGCGCGTTAAGGGTTTCTCAATAAAGCTTTTAGCTATAAAAAAAAAAAAAAAAAAAAACCCGCGCGAGGTTCAGGATTATCATTGTATTTTTTTTTTCTTTTTCTTGTGGATTTCCTAGATTTCATTTCATTTGTGAGGGGAAGAAAAAATTTGGGTGCATATCATTTAGGAAAGATTTTAGAGCATAACATTGAAAGTTGATGTCTAATATAAATATCCTTGAGTAAAACGTCATGTGTGAAATCGGAAATAACAGAAATTCCCAAGGCTTTTCCCAGAAATTTGTATAATGGCCGAACAAATTTGAAAATATTTGTCTTAAGATTTATCATCTCTTTTTCAGAAAAACCCATGATCTTTAGCATATAGGTTAGGTTATATTTTAGACTAGGTTAGTTTAGATACCGTCCTTTTGTCTAGGTTTAAAACTTGCTTGAGGGCAAGCAAGGTTTAAGCTTGGGGGAGTTTGATAAGCCAAAATCACATATATTTTCTGATAGGATTTGGTATCTAAAACTATACCATTTTACCCTTTTTATGCACTTTTTAGTTCAATTAGTTGATTTAGTTTGGATATTGCACAAAGTTCGAGATACTGCCATGGTTTCTTTGATTTTAGGACTTTTGGAGCATTTTGGGAACATTTGGATGAAGATGGAGTAAGTTAGGCGCAACTAGAACAATGAAGATCTTGCTGGAGAAAAACTGCATGAACCTTTTGACCCAAAAAGTTATCTTTTCGGGTCGAAAAGAGCTCTCTGTTAAGAAACCGCGTGAACTTTTTGGGTCAAAATCTTTTCTTTTCGGGCCGTAAAGAGCGGTTCTGTTTCGCCCCTGAAAGCATCTCTTCGCCCCAGAAGGCTCCAGATTCGATTTTAAACAGAAGAGAACGCCTCCAAAAGTCCATAACCGCCCTAGGACAGATTGAAGAGAAGTTTTTTTGAGTTTCTTTGAGAGATTTGGAGAGAGAAGAAGGCAAAAGAAGGAGAAATCAAAAACTGGGTGTAACTCTTATTCTCTTGATGATTTTCTTTCTGTTTTTCATTGCTTTTATCTGTGATTCTTTCTCTTCCATGGAAGAGTAGTCGTCTCTCTAGGGTTTAGGCATGTAACTTGAAACTTGAAGTTTAATCGTACTTATTGTTGTTTTAATTGCTTTATTTTATGAATTGCTTTTGTGATTGTATTACTGTGCATGGATTGAATTGTTTTATGTTTGTATTAGTAATCCGTCTGGGATTAAAAACCCTAGATAGCATAGATTCATAACCTGCAAACGATATTAGATTTGCACATGAATCTTAGAGAATTGTTTAGGTTTCTAACCAAAATCTGATGGTTCTCCGACCTCCAAAAGCGGTATCTAACCCTAGGTGATGGACCTAACCGTGAAGTCTAGGTTAGTTGGGACTTTTCGAACATTTAGAGTATTAATTAGATGGACCTAACCGTGAATAATTAATCTTTGAAAGGTTTAGAATTACGAGAACTTAACGGGTTTTAATTAGGAAGAACGAAGGACTTAACCGTGAAGTTTGCCCTAATTGAAATATACGTGCCAAACCCTAACCAGGAACTTGGTACTAAATTAGATGGTAACCCTCATAAATTAGCGTTAAAATACATAAATAGTACGATTAAAACTCAAGTGGATGGTGATCTTTGAAACCCTAGACTCTCTTAACCTTGAAGTAATCCAAACTTAGTTCAATTTACTTGTTAATTTTAGAGAATTATTTAGTTTAGAAACCTTTTCAGATTTTACAGTCTAGCTTAAAGAAATTGTCTATTTCGGTAGTTTAATCAGTCTCTGTGGGATCGACACCTAAATACTACACGGTAGGTCGTGCGCTTGCGGCTTCCTTTTGTGTGTATTAGGTTAATTTTATTAGTTTGAAAATATCACAACATTTTACAAAAAAATTTACCGCATAACTACACATAATTTCTTGCAAATTGATATAGTCACTTCTAAGTATGCGTATTATAACATTCTCCAACCAAAACGTCGATATGAATATTCTACGACGCTAATTTTACACAAAACATAAGTAAGATACATTAAAAACACGAGTATGATGCACATAACACGAGTATGATGCATTAAAAACGACTGTTTAAACAAGTTGTTTGAGTTTTGTAAAAAATTTTGTCATAGAACAACACACAATTTCTTGAAATTAATATTATTACTCCTAAATATGCCTATTATATGATTGTCCAATTAAAACATCAATATGAATATTGTACGACACTAATTTAGCACAAAAAATAAGTAAGATGCATTAAAAACAAACTATTTAAAATGTTGGTTGAGTTTTTAAAAATTTTTGGCCGCGTAGCTACACATAATTTCGTACAACTTAATATAATTACTCTTATTAGTAACTATTATAAGGTAGTCCAATTAACAAGTCGATAGGAATATTCCACGACACTAATTTTTGGCAAAATAAACGTCACATTAATTAGAAACTCATTAAAACATATTGTTTAACTTTTTTGCCACATAACTCGCTCATAATTTTGTGATAATTAATATAATTACTCCAAATTATACCTATTAGAAGATTATCCAATTTACACTTCAATATGAATATTCTTCGACACTAATTTTTCACAAAACATAAGTAAGATGCATTAGAAACTCATTGTTTAAATAAGTTATATCAGTTTTTTAATATTTTTGGCCTCATAACTACACACAATTTCGTGAAAATTAATATTATTACTTCTAATTACGCCTATTCAAATATTATCCTATCGACACTTATGAACATTCTATGAAACTAATTTTGCACAAAACATAAGTAAGATTTTTTTAAAACAAATTGTTTAAAGAAGATGTTTGAATTTTTTAAATTTTTTGGCTCGCATAACTACACATTATTTCTTACAAATTAATATAATTACTCCTAATTATACCTATTATAAGATTGTCCAATTAACACTTTGATATGAACATCCTACGACACTAATTTTACATAAAACATAAGTAAGATACATTAGAAACAACTATTGGAACAAGTTGTTTGATTTTTACAAAAAATTTGGCCGCATAACTACACATAATTCGTGAAAATTAATATAATTACTCGAAATCATGCCTATTATAAGATTGTTCAATTAACACTTCAATATAAATATTCTAACGACACTAATTTTCACAAAAAACATAAGTAAGATGCATTCAAAACTGCTATTTAAACAAGTAGTTTGAATTTTTTTTAATTTTCTCGCCTCATAACTATATATTATTTCATGAAAATTAATATAATTAGTTTTAATTATGCCTCTTAAATGATTATGTATTTAAAACTTCAATTTAAACATTATACAATACTATTTTTGCACAAAACATAAAGTAAGATGCACTACAAAAAACTCGCTTAAACAAGTTGTTTGAGTTTATTAAAAATTTTGGCCGCATAACTACACATAATTTCTTAAAAATTGATATAATTGCTTCTAAGTATGCCTATTATAATATTATCCAACTAAAACATCAATATGAATAATATACGACGCTAATTTTTCACAAAACAAAAGTCGATTAATTAGAAACTCATTGTTTAAACGGTTGTTTAAGATTTTCGTATTTTTTTACCTCATAACTGCACATAATTTCATTAAAATTAATATAATTACTACTAGTTATGCCTATTAGAAAATTATCCAATTAAAACTTTGATATGAACATTCTACGACATAATTTTGCACAAAACTTAAGTAAGATGCATTAAAAACAACAGCTTTAAACAAGTTGTTTGAGTTTTTTAAATTTTTTGGCCGCATAACTACATATAATTTCTTGAAAATTGACATAATTATTTCTAAGTATGCCTATTATAACATTATGCAATTAAAATATCAATATGAATATTATACGACACTAAGTTTTCATAAAACATAAGTAAGATGCATCGAAACTATTGTTTGAACGGGATGTTTCAGCTTTTGAACATTTTTAGCCTCATAACTATAAATAATTTAGTGAAAATTAATATAATTATTTCTAATTATGCCTATTAAAACATAATCTAATAAACACTTCAATATGAACATTCTATGACACTAATTTTGAACAAAACATAAGTAAGATGCTTTGAAAACTCGTTGTTTAAAGAAGTTGCTTGAGTTTTTCAAAAACATTGGCCGCATAATCGCACATAATTTCTTACAAATTAATATATTACTCCTGATTATATCAATTATAAGATTGTTCAATTAACTCTTTGATATGAATATCCTACGACACTATTTTTTGTCAAAACAAAAGTCGATTAATTTGAAACTCATTGTTTAAACAAAGTTGTTTAAGATTTATAACTTTTTATTGTCTCATAATCTGCATATAATTTCGTGAAAATTAATATAATTACTCCTAATTATACCTATTAGAAGATTATCCTATTTACACTTTGATATTAATATTCTACGACACTAATTTTTCACAAAACGTAAGTATGATGCATCGAAATCATTGTTTAATCAAGTTGTTTCAGCTTTTTCAATATTTTTGGCTTCATGACAATACATATTTTCGCAAAAATGAATATAATTACTTCTAATTATACCTATTAAAACATTATCCAATCAACACTTCGATATGAACATTCTATGACACTATATTTGCACAAAATTTAAGTAATATGCATTAAAAATAACTCGTTTAAACAAGTTGTTTGAGTTTTTTTAGATTTTTGGCCGCATAATCGCACATAATTTCTTACAAATTAATATAATTACTCCTAATTATACCTATTATAAGATTGTCCAATTAACATTTGATATGAATATCCTACGACACTAATTTTACATAAAACATAAGTAAGATACAATAGAAAAAGGTGTTCGGACAAGTTGTTTGAGTTTTTCAAAAATTTGGCCGCATGACTACACATAATTCGTGAAAATTAATATAATTACTCATAATCATACCTATTATAAGATTGTTCGATTAACATTTTGATATGAATATTCTACGACACTAATTTTCACGAAAACATAAGTAAGATGCATTGGAAACTCGCTATTTAAATATGTTGTTTGAATTTTTTAAATTTTTTGGCCTCATAACTACAGATTATTTCATGAATATTAATATAATGACTCCTAATTATGCCTCTTAAAGGATTATCCATTTAAAACTTCAATTTGAACATTCTCAACGACGCTAATTTTGCACAACACCTAAGTAATATGCTTTCAAGACAAATGTTTAATTAAGTTATTTGACTTTCCTAAAATCTTTGGTCGCATAACTACGATAAATTCTTATAAATTAATATAATTACTCCTAAATATGTCTATTGTAAGATTTTCCAATTATAACTTCGATATGAATATTCTACGATACAAATTTTGCACAAAACATAAGTAAGATGCATTAGAAACTATTATTTAAAAAAGTAGTTTGAGTTTTTCAATATGTTTGGCCTCATAACAACTCATAATTTCTTAAAAATTAATATAATTACTCATGATTATGTCTATGAAAATATTCTCTAATTATCACTTCGATATGAACATTGTACGACACTAATTTTGCACAAAAAATAAGTAAGAGGCTTTAAAAACAACTCGTTTAAACAAGTTCTTTGAGTTTTTCAAAAAAAATTAGCCGCATAACCACGCAAAATTTCATGAAAATTAATATAATTACTCCTAATTGTGCCTATTATAAGATTGACCAATTAACACATCGATATGAATATTCTACGACACTAATGTTTCACAAGACATAAGTAAGATTAATTAAAAACAAATTTTCGTTAAACAAGTTATTTAAGATTTTCAATATTTTTGCCCCATAACTACACACAATCTCACGAAAATTAATATAATTACTCGTAATTATGTCTATTAGAAGATTATCCGATTAACACTTCGATATGAATATTCTATGACACTAATTTTGCACAAAACTTAAGTAAGATGCATTAAAAACGATCGTTTAAACAAGTTGTTTGTGTTTTGTGTTTTACAAAAATTTTACCGCATAACTACACATAATTTCTTGCAAATTGATATAGTTACTTCTAAGTATGCATATTATAACATTCTCCAATCAAAACGTCGATATGAATATTCTACGACGCTAATTTTACACAAAACATAAGTAAGATACATTAAAAACAATTTGTTTAAACAAGTTGTTTGAGATTGACAAAATTTATGGCGCATGACTACGTATAATTTCTTGCAAATTGATATAATTGCTTCTAAATATGCCTATTGTAAGATTGTCCAACTAAAACATCAATATGAATATTCTACGACGCTAATTTTGCACAAAACATAAGTAAGATGTATTATAAACACTATTTAAATATGTTGGTCGAGTTTTTCAAACTTTTTGGCCGCATAACTACACATAATTTCGTACAAATTAATAAACTTACTCTTAATTGTGTCTATTCTAAGATTGTCTAATTAACACTTCGATATGAATATTCTACGACACTAATTTTTCACAAAACAAAAATCGATTAATTAGAAACCGTTGTTTAAATGGGTTGTTTAAGATTTTTAACATTTTTTGCCTCATAACTCCACATAATTTCGTGAAAATTAATTTAATTACTACTAATTATGCCTATTAGAAGATTATCCAATTAATACTTTGATATGAACATTCTACGACACTAAATTTGCACAAAACTTAAGTACGATGCATTAAAAACAACCGTTTAAACAAGTTGTTTCATTTTTTTTAATTTTTTGGCCGTATAATCGCACACAATTTCTTGCAAATTGATATAATTGTTTCTAAGTATGCCTATTATAACATTAGCCAATTCAAACATTAATATGAATATTCTACGACACTAATTTTGCACATAACACGAGTATGATGCATTAAAAACGATTTGTTTAAACAAGTTGTTTGAGTTTTGTAAAAAATTTTGTTTTGAGAACAACACACAATTTCTTGGAAATTAATATTATTACTCCTAAATATGCCTATTATATGATTGTCCAATTAAAACATCAATATGAATATTGTACGACACTAATTTAGCACAAAAAATAAGTAAGATGCATTAAAAACAAATTATTTAAAATGTTGGTTGAGTTTTTAAAAATTTTTGGCCGCGTAGCTACACATAATTTCGTACAACTTAATATAATTACTCTTATTAGTAACTATTATAAGGTAGTCCAATTAACAAGTCGATAGGAATATTCCACGACACTAATTTTTGGCAAAATAAACGTCACATTAATTAGAAACTGCACGTTAAAACATATTGTTTAACTTTTTTGCCACATAACGCTCATAATTTTGTGATAATTAATAATATAATTACTCCAAATTATACCTATTAGAAGATTATCCAATTTACACTTCAATATGAATATTCTTCGACACTAATTTTTCACAAAACATAAGTAAGATGCATTAGAAACTGGCTTTTTAAATAAGTTATATCAGTTTTTTAATATTTTTGGCCTCATAACTACACACAATTTCGTGAAAATTAATATTATTACTTCTAATTACGCCTATTCAAATATTATCCTATCGACACTTATTGTGAAACCTCATAACTTTAAAAAAAATAATAAAATCAATAATTTTAATGGTGATGATAATTAATAAATTAAAGGCACGTTGAATTTATAAAGTATAGATTTAAGGGTTTAATTAAAGAAAGAAACTCAAAGATCAAATTAAATTTATGAAACATTAAATAAGTTAATTTCAAAGTTAACAGTGCAAGAATATCTGATGAAATTAAATTACGATGAATAAATTTAATGAATGTCGATATAAATCGACATTTTTAATAAATGAGAGTTAAGCTCAAATTAACAACGATTGACTTAAGAAATTTATAATAATATCTATGACGAGGGTAATGATGATTCACAGTTTAAATGACATTAAAATTAAATTATTTGATACGATAAAAATGTAAGAATCAAATTGGTCCAAAAAAAACAAATAATTACATTCAAACGATTAAAAAAGAGAATAAATGGGACGTGCGAATGGTCGCACAAATTCGATAACAGAAAATCCGACCCGATTCAAAAGTCTCCTTTCTTTTCCTTCTCTCTCTCCTCCTGACTCCTTCCCATCCGTGATGTACCCATACCTCCCCTCTTCATTTAATTCCCACTCCCCATCCCCTCACACTCACCTCTCTCTTTTATTATTTTTTTTTCTCTTCTTTTTTTTCCTTTCTCCCCTGGCCACACCTAAAACCCATTCTCTCTTTTTGTTTTGTTTTCGACATTCCATGGCAGCACCTCTACTCCCTGCCTGAAGTTCATTAACCTAGTCACTGATCCCAAGTATTGCATTGTTTCCTCCTAAACCGGTCACCACGTCAGCCCGTGCACCTCCCCTCGCCAACAATAGCAATAGCGCAGCCGCCTCTGCCTCTTTCCGCTGACAGCCCTCCGAGCACCCTCACCCTTTTGTTAATCATCATTGTGAGAGCGAAGCCCGCCCATTTCTCTCTACCACCCTTTGAAATCGGTAAGAACCAACCCAACTAAGCCACTGTTAAACCAGACCCGAAAATGGACCTGGCCTGGGACCCACTAACTCGTATCCACAGGCTTGAAATGCATCCTCTGACTTGGCGGCTTCGACTCGCACTGCTGTACCAATAACATTATTCGATTCATTCCTCGCGTCTTCTATTGCCGCCTCACATCACTCTTGGTAACCTCTTTCCTTTCTCTTGTTCTTTTGGTCATGTGTGGGCCGAGTCTTGTGACCGAGTTGTACCTCTGTTGCTTGCTAATTGTTGTCATTACTTATTACTTGACAGTCGGCTGAGCCGAGTTTTCCCTCTATGATTTGATTCTTGTGTGCTTTATTAGTGTTGCCCTTCCCTTGTGCGCTTTTCCTTGGGTCGTGCTTAGTTCGTATGGTTCTGTTAGTGCGTAAATTAAATGATTTCATCGTGCCTTGTATTAGTATTTTGTTGGTAAAAATTCTCTGATAAGACCAGTATGGTTATTGTAGTTGTTGCCTTGGCTTGTATATTCCTCTTTTATAGTGTAATTTTTGCTCCTTGGTTGGGATCGGTACTCATAAGGCCAACTTATATACGTGATTTGTTCGCTTATGTTGCTTGCTTAGCATAAATTATTGTCAGTCCCTTGTATAATCTGTTGTGCGTGAATGTTTATGGCATAAGTGCTCCATTTCTATTTATTAAGCTACGTATTGACCCCTTGTGTTCTAGGTGATGATATGGCCTTGTAGATTTCTATACTCGGGCCATAAATTGATTTAAGTAGCAGTAATGAAATCTATTGATTAGATAATTAATGAGTATAATTATAATTGAATTAATTAAGTGATATAATTATGTTATCTAATTAATCCAAATAATTTATTAATTATACATATTACATTAATAAAATAAATAACACATTTAAAACACCAACACATATTAATATAATAACTTTTCCTTTATTTTGCTTCTATTTTATTCATTTTTCTTTATTAAATTTATTTTCTTTTTAATCCTTTTCATTTTACTTTTGATTTTAAAATTTATTTTCTAACTTATAAAATCTATTAATCAATTTCTCTATTCTTAACAAATTTATTATTATAATTAAAATTAAGTCAATTAAGAAATAATATTAAGTTAACTTATTTAAGTTAAGTAAATTAAATTAGTTACATTACTCAAAATAAATAAAATCACTAGATTATAAAAATATTACTAGAACAACTAAAATAAAACATAATTAAATAGTGGATTATGAATAATTAAGAGTTATAAAATAATAGCTTAAATTATAATAACAATTTAGATTTTTAAATTATATATATTAATCAATTTCTCTATTTTAAATTAATTGGTTTAGAAATTAAATCCGTAAACTTGAAACTAAAATAAAGATTAAACGTATAAAAATGATCTAGAACGATAAACATAAGTTAACAAAATCAGTATGCGAACAATGAAAATTTCCGGCACCGCATAGATGCAACAGAAATGCTGCTGAAATTTTCAAGAAAAGACGATAAAACCGGAACAATCGCTTAATTAATTATCAATCTAATTTAGTTAGTAATTGTTAAGTAAATCAAGTAAAACTAATAAACATCTAATTTAAATTAATTAGGTGATACAGTCGACTCGGATCCCCTCGCGGAGTACGAGGTCATTCCCGACCCGACGTACGCGGACACCGACCCCGAGGCCGGTGTTCTACCTCCGAGTAGAGCGACTCCGCGATCCTCACCAAAGACTCCCAGTGCACGGTTTCCCGGGATTTAATTTTCTTTCTTCGTAAATAGGAACCCAAACCGAAAATAAAACCGTTTTTAAAATATATCTCGAATTGCGTATTTTTTGACCAAAAATTTGTAGAGTCTAAATCGACCCGTCATATGCACCCGGTAAAATTGACCAAAGATATTTGAGACATACCCGCATTTACATGTCATATCATGTCATACCGCACGTAGATAGGATAGGAGTAGGATCCGGAAATAGTCCCGAGATAGGATCGATAGAATTAAATAAATTCAAGTTGTAGATTATAATTATTAGGAAAATATTATTACTATCACTAATTATCAATTAGGTCAAGTAGTTAATCATGCATTAAATGCATGGGAGTGCCGAGAGGCGACCGGTAATTCTCGCCTGAGTTGCCTTGTATAACTGCACCGTCAGTGGTTACGTACGGTGACCCATAGGCCCGTGGGACCCACCGGTCCGTATATGCACCGCGCATCCTCGCCTGTCGGTTATCCACCGATCCCGTCATTTGGCGGGTTCTACCGTGTTTCGAGTGTTTTCTTTTGATCTTTATTATATTTCTTATTATTATTCTTTATATGATTAAATTCTTAATCCAAATTTGAGCGATTTAGGATACCGTGTACTTCGCATTTAGTGTGGGCGCCATATCCGAGACTCGGAATCTATTTCGTGATACTATATTATTATATTTATCCGCGTATTTAGGATCCTAATATTGTCCGAAGGGCTTTCTCCTTTGGCCCGTAGTTGGTACAGAGAAAGTCGGGATGCGGTCCACCGGCCTTAGCCAGTGGGTACAAGTGTAGGCTCCCTTTGTTATATTTCGTTTTGATACTTTTACGGATGCGGTCCTCGACGACCCTTGGTTGGTACAAAGTAGGCTCCCATTTGTTTTCGATTTGTTAATTCACGGTAGTTATCTCCTTTTTACGATATGGCAACTGAAGACATATTATATCCTTTTGATTATATTTTGGAAGGTGAATTACCAGATTCAGCAGACCAGAGTACGTGCTTATAGCCGTTCACTCTCCTAGGGCGTTATCGCCTCGGGAGCCCGAATTGTCGTTTGTGCGGCATTGTCGCCGCACAAACATAAAGTCCTAAGTTAGTAAGTTGGGCCCCGGTAGTGCCCGCTTAGGCAAGGCCCGAGTTAGTAAGTTGGGCCCCGGTAGTGCCCGCCGGGATGAGTCCGGTAAATTTACAAACCGGGTATTTATTACGGGTGTTTGACTCTCGTAGCTTATACTCTATATTATATTATTATTTCCACGAATTTTCTTATTTTCGGGTTTCTTTACCATATCATATCATATCATGTAGGTCAATGTGCATAATAATATTATTATATTCACTTATCAATATTACTTTCGCCGTTCAAATATCGATTTCGGTTTTTGGGTCCAACCTAGGAAAGAAGATTAAATCTTAAGGCTGGATCTAAATCCGTACTGAGTAATTTTTAAAATTACTCACGTTTCCACGGTGGTTGTGGGATCCAGGTATTTCAGGTTCGGGATTTTTCTTGGAGCGAGTGCTAGGGACAGTCCTGCGCGATGACAGGGATGCTTCGCTGCATTGGCATGTTAGCTGGGTAGTCAGTTAGGATCCATCGGGTTTTTGAGTCTTATTTCTTTTCTTTTGGGTTTTATTTGAGAGATTGCTGCCCATTCCGATGGAGCTAGCCCCCGCCTATGTGGGCGTTGTATTCTCTTTGTTCATTCTGGACTGTATGGTCATGTATTCTTACTATTATTATTTTGTTTATTCTGTGATTGTCTTATTTTATTCATTTAGCCTTTCGTACGCACGTCTCGTCGTGCGTACGTGGCGGGATTAAGCACCCCTAACCCGATTCATTTATTTTGGGGTGTGACATCCTTCGGTGGTATCAGAGCATGAATTTTTGTAATCCGGTTCAATATAAACCATGCTAGGATAACATCTTAGAAATCCCGAGATATGAATAAAATAAACAAAACAATAATATGTACTTGACATAGGTTTGTGAGGGGTAAGTCTAGGAAAAAGACGGGACAAGCGTTACACGCTAGCGTGCATAGTTTCGCTGTCCCTACGGATCCCACTACTCGAACGTGATAAAACTTAATAAATGCATTTACAAACAGTTTTACAAAGTTAAATAAGAAAACTTAAATTTACATTCGCCGCCCAATGTTTTGTCGTACTATCTCAACCCGAATTTCTCGACAAATATCGTAAACTCCGTAACCCTTATATCGAAAAATAGTACAATAACATAATATATAAATATATTATACATATAACAAAATGACGTAATTAAATATATAATAATAATATTAATAACTACATATCCTATTAAAGTTATTCCTCGTATTTAAATCTTGGTACTTCATCTACCGATGTTATCCTCTTGCGACTTCAATGGAGCGGATTTCTAAATATCGATAATTAGTATTTCGCCCTCACTAAATTTTTCGATAATTTAATATCAACTTTACCGATTCTATGATGCAGAAAAAATTTCTTCCCGTATATGGGTAACCGATAATACGTAATCAAATTAGAGATTTCGCTATCACGCTTAATTTTGACTACACGTTCAATGACATCAAATTTAATTAAATCCTGGTTAGAAATCACCTAAACAAATTTTCATTCAATTGCATGAGATTCCAAAAGATTTGTATCTACATGATATTCGTTTTTATATTTGAGTCATTCCTTGATGATTGAGGTACGTCAGATCCTTATTTTTAATTTTAGTGATACATATGACTATCATGGGTCCAAATCAGTTTAAATTTGAGGAAAAATTCTCTTTAATCAATTTTGCTTCCGCATGTCCAAAGATGACTTCATTCGAACACTCATCTAATTTTGTTAGTATGATCTATTGAATTATATTCTTTCGTTATATGCTTCATGTAAAATTTTGCCCCAATTTGACTTTGAAAATCTTTAGTAAATAAAATAAAATATATATATGTATATATATAATTAATTGTCATTTAAATCAAAATAATTAAAAATAGAAACTAATGTCTATCGAAATATTCATATACGATAATCTAAATAAGACATAATTATAATAATGTATCAATAATTGAAGTAAATGCAACACAAATGATTTATTAAAAATCTTTGAATTTAAATTCATTAATCAAAAATTGAAAGAGCTTAAAATTGATAAGCTCACAATCAATATTTAAAACCAATAAATAAAATAAAATTAGGCGCATGAAATAAATGAGACCTTAATCTAAGCGTCACCGAAATAAATCATAAATACATTCAAGATTTATTCAACAATAACAAAGTTAGTTTAAGAATAACTGGTCAACCAAGGTCATTCGTTTTGGGACGAAGAAATTTTTTTTTAGTGGAGATGAAATGTTAAATTAAATTTTTTTAACTAAACGATAATAATATTAAAAAGATAATTAAAACGATTTAACGTAAGTTAATAAGTAACATAAATTAATAATAAAAGATAAATATATAAATAGTTATATAAATAAACAGCTAATGCATATATGTATTAATATATATATATATATATATATATATATATATACATAATAAATTAAAATTTAAAAATAAATAATAAATCAATCGGATTGGAATTGAAATTAATTATATAGTACGAACATTGACAATGCCATACTATCAAAATAATAATAATAATAATAATAATAATTAATTAAACTGTTATGAATTTTAATGACTAAAATTTCACAAAGAAATCTCATTTAAATTGGATAAATTATGGGTAAACTCGTTTCGAGGACGAAACGTCTTTTTAAGGGGGGTTGGATGTGAAACCTCATAACTTTAAAAAAAATAATAAAATCAATAATTTTAATGGTGATGATAATTAATAAATTAAAGGCACGTTGAATTTATAAAGTATAGATTTAAGGGTTTAATTAAAGAAAGAAACTCAAAGATCAAATTAAATTTATGAAACATTAAATAAGTTAATTTCAAAGTTAACAGTGCAAGAATATCTGATGAAATTAAATTACGATGAATAAATTTAATGAATGTCGGATATAAATCTGACATTTTTAATAAATGAGAGTTAAGCTCAAATTAACAACGATTGACTTAAGAAATTTATAATAATATCTATGACGAGGGTAATGATGATTCACAGTTTAAATGACATTAAAATTAAATTATTTGATACGATAAAAATGTAAGAATCAAATTGGTCCAAAAAAAAACAAATAATTACATTCAAACGATTAAAAAAGAGAATAAATGGGACGTGCGAATGGTCGCACAAATTCGATAACAGAAAATCCGACCCGATTCAAAAGTCTCCTTTCTTTTCCTTCTCTCTCTCCTCCCGACTCCTTCCCATCCGTGATGTACCCATACCTCCCCTCTTCATTTAATTCCCACTCCCCATCCCCTCACACTCACCTCTCTCTTTTATTATTTTTTTTTCTCTTCTTTTTTTTCCTTTCTCCCCTGGCCACACCTAAAACCCATTCTCTCTTTTTGTTTTGTTTTCGACATTCCATGGCAGCACCTCTACTCCCTGCCTGAAGTTCATTAACCTAGTCACTGATCCCAAGTATTGCATTGTTTCCTCCTAAACCGGCCACCACGTCGCCCGTGCACCTCCCCTCGCCAACAATAGCAATAGCGCAGCCCGCCTCGCTCTCTTCCGCCGACAGCCCTCCGAGCACCCTCACCCTTTTGTTAATCATCATTGTGAGAGCAGAAGCCCGCCCATTTCTCTCTACCACCCTTTGAAATCGGTAAGAACCAACCCAACTAAGCCACTGTTAAACCAGACCCGAAAATGGACCTGGCCTGGGACCCACTAACTCGTATCCACAGGCTTGAAATGCATCCTCTGACTTGGCGGCTTCGACTCGCACCGCCGTACCAATAACATTATTCGATTCATTCCTCGCGTCTTCTATTGCCGCCTCACATCACTCTTGGTAACCTCTTTCCTTTCTCTTGTTCTTTTGGCTGTGTGGGCCAGGTGCTGACTGAGTTGTACCTCTGTTGCTTGCTAATTGTTGTCATTACTTATTACTTGACAATGGCTTTTACGAGCCGAGTTTTCCTCTATGATTTGATTCTTGTGTGCTTTATTAGTGTTGCCCTTCCCTTGTGCGCTTTTCCTTGGGTGTGCTTAGTTCGTATGGTTCTCGTTAGTGCGTAAATTAAATGATTTCATCGTGCCTTGTATTAGTATTTTGTTGGTAAAAATTCTCTCGATAAGACCAAGATGGTTATTGTAGTTGTTGCCTTGGCTTGTATATTCCTCTTTTATAGTGTAATTTTTGCTCCTTGGTTGGGATCGGTACTCATAAGGCCAACTTATATACGTGATTTGTTCGCTTATGTTGCTTGCTTAGCATAAATTATTGTCGATCCCTTGTATAATCTGTTGTGCGTGAATGTTTATGGCATAAGTGCTCCATTTCTATTTATTAAGCTACGTATTGACCCCTTGTGTTCTAGGTGATGATATGGCCTTGTAGATTTCTATACTCGCCATAAATTGATTTAAGTAGCAAGAATGAAATCTATTGATTAGATAATTAATGAGTATAATTATAATTGAATTAATTAAGTGATATAATTATGTTATCTAATTAATCCAAATAATTTATTAATTATACATATTACATTAATAAAATAAATAACACATTTAAAACACCAACACATATTAATATAATAACTTTTCCTTTATTTTGCTTCTATTTTATTCATTTTTCTTTATTAAATTTATTTTCTTTTTAATCCTTTTCATTTTACTTTTGATTTTAAAATTTATTTTCTAACTTATAAAATCTATTAATCAATTTCTCTATTCTTAACAAATTTATTATTATAATTAAAATTAAGTCAATTAAGAAATAATATTAAGTTAACTTATTTAAGTTAAGTAAATTAAATTAGTTACATTACTCAAAATAAATAAAATCACTAGATTATAAAAATATTACTAGAACAACTAAAATAAAACATAATTAAATAGTGGATTATGAATAATTAAGAGTTATAAAATAATAGCTTAAATTATAATAACAATTTAGATTTTTAAATTATATATATTAATCAATTTCTCTATTTTAAATTAATTGGTTTAGAAATTAAATCCGTAAACTTGAAACTAAAATAAAGATTAAACGTATAAAAATGATCTAGAACGATAAACATAAGTTAACAAAATCAGTATGCGAACAATGAAAATTTCCGAAGATCAAGATAGATGATGCAAATGCAGAAATGTCACTGAAATTTTCAAGAAAAGACGATAAAACCGGAACAATCGCTTAATTAATTATCAATCTAATTTAGTTAGTAATTGTTAAGTAAATCAAGTAAAACTAATAAACATCTAATTTAAATTAATTAGGTGATACAGTCGACTCGGATCCCCTCGCGGAGTACGAGGTCATTCCCGACCCGACGTACGCGGACACCGACCCCGAGGCCGGTGTTCTACCTCCGGAGTAGAGCGACTCCGCGATCCTCACCAGCACTCCCAGGTACGGTTTCCTGGGATTTAATTTTCTTTCTTCAGAAATAGGAACCCAAACCGAAAATAAAACCGTTTTTAAAATATATCTGAATTGCGGTATTTTTTGACCAAAAATTTGTAGAGTCTAAATCTGACCTGTCATATGCACCCGGTAAAATTGACCAGCATATTTGAGACATACCCGCATTTACATGTCATATCATGTCATACTGCACGTAGATAGGATAGGAGTAGGATCCGGGAAATAGTCCCGAGATAGGATCAGATAGAATTAAATAAATTCAAGTTGTAGATTATAATTATTAGGAAAATATTATTACTATCACTAATTATCAATTAGGTCAAGTAGTTAATCATGCATTAAATGCATGGGAGTGCTGAGAGGCGGACCGGGTAATTCTCAGTCGGAGTTGCCTTGTATAACCAGACCGTTGTGGTTACGTACGGTGACCCATAGGCCCGTGGGACCCACCGGGTCTCGTATATGCACCGCGCATCCTCGCTCGTCGGGTTATCCACCGATCCCGTCATTTGGCGGGTTCCTACCGTGTCGAGTGTTTTCTTTTGATCTTTATTATATTTCTTATTATTATTCTTTATATGATTAAATTCTTAATCCAAATTTGAGCGATTTAGGATACCGTGTACTTCAAGATTTAGTGTGGGCGCCATATCCGAGACTGGAATCTATTTCGTGATACTATATTATTATATTTATCCGCGTATTTAGGATCCTAATATTGTCCGAAGGGCTTTCTCCTTTGGCCCGTAGTTGGCAGAGAAAGTCGGGATGCGGTCCACCGGCCTTAGTGGGTACAAGTGTAGGCTCCCTTTGTTATATTTCGTTTTGATACTTTTACGGATGCGGTCCTCTCGACCCTTGGTTGGTACAACAGTAGGCTCCCATTTGTTTTCGATTTGTTAATTCACGGGTAGTTATCTCCTTTTTACGATATGGCAACTGAAGACATATTATATCCTTTTGATTATATTTTGGAAGGTGAATTACCAGATTCAGCAGACCAGAGTACGTGCTTATAGCCGTTCACTCTCCTAGGGCGTTATCGCCTCGGGAGCCCGAATTGTCGTTTGTGCGGCATTGTCGCCGCACAAACATAAAGTCCTAAGTTAGTAAGTCGGGCCCCGGTAGTGCCCGCTAGGCAAGGCCCGAGTTAGTAAGTTGGGCCCCGGTAGTGCCCGCTCGGGATGAGTCCGGTAAATTTACAACCGGGTATTTATTACGGTGTTTGACTCTCGTAGCTTATACTCTATATTATATTATTATTTCCATGTAATTTTCTCGTTTCGGTTTCTTTACCATATCATATCATATCATGTAGGTCAATGTGCATAATAATATTATTATATTCACTTATCAATATTACTTTCGCCGTTCAAATATCGATTTGCTTTTGGGTCCAAATCCTAGGAAAGAAGATTAAATCTTAAGGTCGGATCTAAATCCGTACCGAGTAATTTTTAAAATTACTCACGTTTCCACGGTGGTTGTGGGATCCGGTATTTCAGTTCGGGATTTTTCTTGGAGCGAGTGCTAGGGACACCCCGCGCGATGACAGTGGATGCTTCGCCGCATTGGCATGTTAGCCGGGTAGTCGCTTAGGATCCATCGGGTTTTTGAGTCTTATTTCTTTTCTTTTGGGTTTTATTTGAGAGATTGCCGCCCATTCCGATGGAGCTAGCCCCCGCCTATGTGGGCGTTGTATTCTCTTTGTTCATTCTCGGGACTCGTATGGTCATGTATTCTTACTATTATTATTTTGTTTATTCTCGTGATTGCCTTATTTTATTCATTTAGCCTTTCGTACGCACGTCTCGTCGTGCGTACGTGGCGGGATTAAGCACCCCTAACCCGATTCATTTATTTTGGGGTGTGACATCCTTCTGTGGTATCGAGCATGAATTTTTGTAATCCGGTTCAATATAAACCATGCTAGGATAACATCTTAGAAATCCCGAGATATGAATAAAATAAACAAAACAATAATATGTACTTGACATAGGTTTGTGAGGGGTAAGTCTAGGAAAAAGACGGACAAGCGTTACACGCTAGCGTGCATAGTTTCGCTTGTCCCTACGGATCCCACTACTCGAACGTGATAAAACTTAATAAATGCATTTACAAACAGCTTTTACAAAGTTAAATAAGAAAACTTAAATTTACATTCAGCCGCCCAATGTTTTGTCGTACTATCTCAACCCGAATTTCTCGACAAATATCGTAAACCTTAACCCTTATATCGAAAAATAGTACAATAACATAATATATAAATATATTATACATATAACAAAATGACGTAATTAAATATATAATAATAATATTAATAACTACATATCCTATTAAAGTTATTCCTCGTATTTAAATCTTGGTACTTCATCTACCGATGTTATCCTCTTGCGACTTCAATGGAGCGGATTTCTAAATATCGATAATTAGTATTTCGCCCTCACTAAATTTTTCAGATAATTTAATATCAACTTTACCGATTCTATGATGCGAAAAAATTTCTTCCCGTATATGGGTAACCGATAATACGTAATCACCAAAAGAGATTTCGCTATCACGCTTAATTTTGACTACACGTTCAATGACATCAAATTTAATTAAATCCTGGTTAGAAATCACCTAAACAAATTTTCATTCAATTGCATGAGATTCCAAAAGATTTGTATCTACATGATATTCGTTTTTATATTTGAGTCATTCCTTGATGATTGAGGTACGTCGATCCTTATTTTTAATTTTAGTGATACATATGACTATCATGGGTCCAAATCAGCTTTAAATTTGAGGAAAAATTCTCTTTAATCAATTTTGCTTCCGCATGTCCAAGATGACTTCATTCGTAACACTCATCTAATTTTGTTAGTATGATCTATTGAATTATATTCTTTCGTTATATGCTTCATGTAAAATTTTGCCCCAATTTGACTTTGAAAATCTTTAGTAAATAAAATAAAATATATATATGTATATATATAATTAATTGTCATTTAAATCAAAATAATTAAAAATAGAAACTAATGTCTATCGAAATATTCATATACGATAATCTAAATAAGACATAATTATAATAATGTATCAATAATTGAAGTAAATGCAACACAAATGATTTATTAAAAATCTTTGAATTTAAATTCATTAATCAAAAATTGAAAGAGCTTAAAATTGATAAGCTCACAATCAATATTTAAAACCAATAAATAAAATAAAATTAGGCGCATGAAATAAATGAGACCTTAATCTAAGCGTCACCGAAATAAATCATAAATACATTCAAGATTTATTCAACAATAACAAAGTTAGTTTAAGAATAACTGGTCAACCAAGGTCATTCGTTTTGGGACGAAGAAATTTTTTTTTAGTGGAGATGAAATGTTAAATTAAATTTTTTTAACTAAACGATAATAATATTAAAAAGATAATTAAAACGATTTAACGTAAGTTAATAAGTAACATAAATTAATAATAAAAGATAAATATATAAATAGTTATATAAATAAACAAATAATGCATATATGTATTAATATATATATATATATATATATATATATATATATATATACATAATAAATTAAAATTTAAAAATAAATAATAAATCAATCGGATTGGAATTGAAATTAATTATATAGTACGAACATTGACAATGCCATACTATCAAAATAATAATAATAATAATAATAATAATTAATTAAACTGTTATGAATTTTAATGACTAAAATTTCACAAAGAAATCTCATTTAAATTGGATAAATTATGGGTAAACTCGTTTCGAGGACGAAACGTCTTTTTAAGGGGGTTGGATGTGAAACCTCATAACTTTAAAAAAAATAATAAAATCAATAATTTTAATGGTGATGATAATTAATAAATTAAAGGCACGTTGAATTTATAAAGTATAGATTTAAGGGTTTAATTAAAGAAAGAAACTCAAAGATCAAATTAAATTTATGAAACATTAAATAAGTTAATTTCAAAGTTAACGAAGTAAAGAATATCTGATGAAATTAAATTACGATGAATAAATTTAATGAATGTCGGATATAAATCTGACATTTTTAATAAATGAGAGTTAAGCTCAAATTAACAACGATTGACTTAAGAAATTTATAATAATATCTATGACGAGGGTAATGATGATTCACAGTTTAAATGACATTAAAATTAAATTATTTGATACGATAAAAATGTAAGAATCAAATTGGTCCAAAAAAACAAATAATTACATTCAAACGATTAAAAAAGAGAATAAATGGGACGTGCGAATGGTCGCACAAATTCGATAACAGAAAATCCGACCCGATTCAAAAGTCTCCTTTCTTTTCCTTCTCTCTCTCCTCCTGACTCCTTCCCATCCGTGACAGCCCATACCTCCCCTCTTCATTTAATTCCCACTCCCCATCCCCTCACACTCACCTCTCTCTTTTATTATTTTTTTTTCTCTTCTTTTTTTTCCTTTCTCCCCGGCACACCTAAAACCCATTCTCTCTTTTTGTTTTGTTTTCGACATTCCATGGCAAAGACTCTACTCCCCGCTCGAAGTTCATTAACCTAGTCACTGATCCCAAGTATTGCATTGTTTCCTCCTAAACCGGTCACCACGTCAGCCCGTGCACCTCCCCTCGCCAACAATAGCAATAGCGCAGCCGCCTCTGCCTCTTTCCGCTGACAGCCCTCCGAGCACCCTCACCCTTTTGTTAATCATCATTGTGAGAGCAGAAGCCCGCCCATTTCTCTCTACCACCCTTTGAAATCGGTAAGAACCAACCCAACTAAGCCACTGTTAAACCAGACCCGAAAATGGACCTGGCCTGGGACCCACTAACTCGTATCCACAGGCTTGAAATGCATCCTCTGACTTGGCGGCTTCGACTCGCACTGCTGTACCAATAACATTATTCGATTCATTCCTCGCGTCTTCTATTGCCGCCTCACATCACTCTTGGTAACCTCTTTCCTTTCTCTTGTTCTTTTGGCTGTGTGGGCCAGGTGCTGACTGAGTTGTACCTCTGTTGCTTGCTAATTGTTGTCATTACTTATTACTTGACAGTCGGCTGAGCCGAGTTTTCCCTCTATGATTTGATTCTTGTGTGCTTTATTAGTGTTGCCCTTCCCTTGTGCAGTTTTCCCTTGGGCTGTGCTTAGTTCGTATGGTTCTGTTAGTGCGTAAATTAAATGATTTCATCGTGCCTTGTATTAGTATTTTGTTGGTAAAAATTCTCTGATAAGACCAGTATGGTTATTGTAGTTGTTGCCTTGGCTTGTATATTCCTCTTTTATAGTGTAATTTTTGCTCCTTGGTTGGGATCGGTACTCATAAGGCCAACTTATATACGTGATTTGTTCGCTTATGTTGCTTGCTTAGCATAAATTATTGTCAGTCCCTTGTATAATCTGTTGTGCTTGAATGTTTATGGCATAAGTGCTCCATTTCTATTTATTAAGCTACGTATTGACCCCTTGTGTTCTAGGTGATGATATGGCCTTGTAGATTTCTATACTCGGGCCATAAATTGATTTAAGTAGCAGTAATGAAATCTATTGATTAGATAATTAATGAGTATAATTATAATTGAATTAATTAAGTGATATAATTATGTTATCTAATTAATCCAAATAATTTATTAATTATACATATTACATTAATAAAATAAATAACACATTTAAAACACCAACACATATTAATATAATAACTTTTCCTTTATTTTGCTTCTATTTTATTCATTTTTCTTTATTAAATTTATTTTCTTTTTAATCCTTTTCATTTTACTTTTGATTTTAAAATTTATTTTCTAACTTATAAAATCTATTAATCAATTTCTCTATTCTTAACAAATTTATTATTATAATTAAAATTAAGTCAATTAAGAAATAATATTAAGTTAACTTATTTAAGTTAAGTAAATTAAATTAGTTACATTACTCAAAATAAATAAAATCACTAGATTATAAAAATATTACTAGAACAACTAAAATAAAACATAATTAAATAGTGGATTATGAATAATTAAGAGTTATAAAATAATAGCTTAAATTATAATAACAATTTAGATTTTTAAATTATATATATTAATCAATTTCTCTATTTTAAATTAATTGGTTTAGAAATTAAATCCGTAAACTTGAAACTAAAATAAAGATTAAACGTATAAAAATGATCTAGAACGATAAACATAAGTTAACAAAATCAAGATATGCGAACAATGAAAATTTCCTAAGATCAAGATAGATGCGTTGAGAAATGTCACTGAAATTTTCAAGAAAAGACGATAAAACCTAACAATCGCTTAATTAATTATCAATCTAATTTAGTTAGTAATTGTTAAGTAAATCAAGTAAAACTAATAAACATCTAATTTAAATTAATTAGGTGATACAGATCGACTCGGATCCCCTCGCGAGTACGAGGTCATTCCCGACTCGACGTACGCGGACACCGACCCCGAGGCCGGTGTTCTACCTCCGAGTAGAGCGACTCCGCGATCCTCACCAAGACTCCCAGTACGGTTTCCCGGGATTTAATTTTCTTTCTTCGAAATAGGAACCCAAACCGAAAATAAAACCGTTTTTAAAATATATCTCAATTGCGGTATTTTTTGACCAAAAATTTGTAGAGTCTAAATCGACTGTCATATGCACCGTAAAATTGACCAAAGATATTTGAGACATACCCGCATTTACATGTCATATCATGTCATACTGCACGTAGATAGGATAGGAGTAGGATCCGGGAAATAGTCCCGAGATAGGATCAGATAGAATTAAATAAATTCAAGTTGTAGATTATAATTATTAGGAAAATATTATTACTATCACTAATTATCAATTAGGTCAAGTAGTTAATCATGCATTAAATGCATGGGAGTGCTGAGAGGCGGACCGGGTAATTCTCAGTCGGAGTTGCCTTGTATAACCAGACCGTTGTGGTTACGTACGGTGACCCATAGGCCCGTGGGACCCACCGGTCTGTATATGCACTGCGCATCCTCGCCTGTCGGGTTATCCACCGATCCCGTCATTTGGCGGGTTCGGAGTTTGTGTCGAGTGTTTTCTTTTGATCTTTATTATATTTCTTATTATTATTCTTTATATGATTAAATTCTTAATCCAAATTTGAGCGATTTAGGATACCGTGTACTTCAGTATTTAGTGTGGGCGGCCATATCCGAGACTGGAATCTATTTCGTGATACTATATTATTATATTTATCCGGCGTATTTAGGATCCTAATATTGTCCGAAGGGCTTTCTCCTTTGGCCCGTAGTTGGTACAGAGAAAGTCGGGATGCGGTCCACGGCCTTAGTGGGTACAAGTGTAGGCTCCCCTTTGTTATATTTCGTTTTGATACTTTTACGGGATGCGGTCCTCTGACCCTTGGTTGGTACAGTGTAGGCTCCCATTTGTTTTCGATTTGTTAATTCACGGGTAGTTATCTCCTTTTTACGATATGGCAACTGAAGACATATTATATCCTTTTGATTATATTTTGGAAGGTGAATTACAGTTCAATGAGACTGCAGTACGTGCTTATAGCCGTTCACTCTCCTAGGGCGTTATCGCCTCGGGAGCCCGAATTGTCGTTTGTGCGGCATTGTCGCTGCACAAACATAAAGTCCTAAGTTAGTAAGTTGGGCCCTGGTAGTGCCCGCTTAGGCAAGGCCCGAGTTAGTAAGTTGGGCCCTGGTAGTGCCCGCTCGGGATGAGTCTGGTAAATTTACAAACTGGGTATTTATTACGGGTGTTTGACTCTCGTAGCTTATACTCTATATTATATTATTATTTCCACAGAATTTTCAGTTTCGGGTTTCTTTACCATATCATATCATATCATGTAGGTCAATGTGCATAATAATATTATTATATTCACTTATCAATATTACTTTCGCTGTTCAAATATCAGTATCGGTTTTTGGGTCCAGTCTAGGAAAGAAGATTAAATCTTAAGGCTGGATCTAAATCCGTCTTGAGTAATTTTAAAATTACTCACGTTTCCACGGTGGTTGTGGGATCCGGGTATTTCGGGTTCGGGATTTTTCTTGGAGCGAGTGCTAGGGACAGTCTGCGCGATGACGGGGGATGCTTATTTGCATTGGCATGTTAGCTGGGTAGTCAGTTAGGATCCATCGGGTTTTTGAGTCTTATTTCTTTTCTTTTGGGTTTTATTTGAGAGATTGCTGCCCATTCCGATGGAGCTAGCCCCCGCCTATGTGGGCGTTGTATTCTCTTTGTTCATTCTGACCGTATGGTCATGTATTCTTACTATTATTATTTTGTTTATTCGTGATTGCCTTATTTTATTCATTTAGCCTTTCGTACGCACGTCTCGTCGTGCGTACGTGGCGAATTAAGCACCCCTAACCCGATTCATTTATTTTGGGGTGTGACATCCTTCGGTGGTATCAGAGCATGAATTTTTGTAATCCGGTTCAATATAAACCATGCTAGGATAACATCTTAGAAATCCCGAGATATGAATAAAATAAACAAAACAATAATATGTACTTGACATAGGTTTGTGAGGGGTAAGTCTAGGAAAAAGACGGGACAAGCGTTACACGCTAGCGTGCATAGTTTCGCTGTCCCTACGGATCCCACTACTCGAACGTGATAAAACTTAATAAATGCATTTACAAACAGTTTTACAAAGTTAAATAAGAAAACTTAAATTTACATTCAGTTCGCCCAATGTTTTGTCGTACTATCTCAACCCGAATTTCTGACAAATATCGTAAACTCCAGAACCCTTATATCGAAAAATAGTACAATAACATAATATATAAATATATTATACATATAACAAAATGACGTAATTAAATATATAATAATAATATTAATAACTACATATCCTATTAAAGTTATTCCTCGTATTTAAATCTTGGTACTTCATCTACCGATGTTATCCTCTTGCGACTTCAATGGAGCGGATTTCTAAATATCGATAATTAGTATTTCGCCCTCACTAAATTTTTCAGATAATTTAATATCAACTTTACCGATTCTATGATGCAGAAAAAATTTCTTCCCAGATATGGGTAACCGATAATACGTAATTAGCCAGTAGATTTCGCTATCACGCTTAATTTTGACTACACGTTCAATGACATCAAATTTAATTAAATCCTGGTTAGAAATCACCTAAACAAATTTTCATTCAATTGCATGAGATTCCAAAAGATTTGTATCTACATGATATTCGTTTTTATATTTGAGTCATTCCTTGATGATTGAGGTACGTCAGATCCTTATTTTTAATTTTAGTGATACATATGACTATCATGGGTCCAAATCAGTTTAAATTTGAGGAAAAATTCTCTTTAATCAATTTTGCTTCCGCATGTCCAGCATGACTTCATTCAGAACACTCATCTAATTTTGTTAGTATGATCTATTGAATTATATTCTTTCGTTATATGCTTCATGTAAAATTTTGCCCCAATTTGACTTTGAAAATCTTTAGTAAATAAAATAAAATATATATATGTATATATATAATTAATTGTCATTTAAATCAAAATAATTAAAAATAGAAACTAATGTCTATCGAAATATTCATATACGATAATCTAAATAAGACATAATTATAATAATGTATCAATAATTGAAGTAAATGCAACACAAATGATTTATTAAAAATCTTTGAATTTAAATTCATTAATCAAAAATTGAAAGAGCTTAAAATTGATAAGCTCACAATCAATATTTAAAACCAATAAATAAAATAAAATTAGGCGCATGAAATAAATGAGACCTTAATCTAAGCGTCACCGAAATAAATCATAAATACATTCAAGATTTATTCAACAATAACAAAGTTAGTTTAAGAATAACTGGTCAACCAAGGTCATTCGTTTTGGGACGAAGAAATTTTTTTTTAGTGGAGATGAAATGTTAAATTAAATTTTTTTAACTAAACGATAATAATATTAAAAAGATAATTAAAATGATTTAACGTAAGTTAATAAGTAACATAAATTAATAATAAAAGATAAATATATAAATAGTTATATAAATAAACGACTAATGCATATATGTATTAATATATATATATATATATATATATATACATAATAAATTAAAATTTAAAAATAAATAATAAATCAATCGGATTGGAATTGAAATTAATTATATAGTACGAACATTGACAATGCCATACTATCAAAATAATAATAATAATAATAATAATAATTAATTAAACTGTTATGAATTTTAATGACTAAAATTTCACAAAGAAATCTCATTTAAATTGGATAAATTATGGGTAAACTCGTTTCGAGGAAGAAACGTCTTTTTAAGGGGGGTTGGATGTGAAACCTCATAACTTTAAAAAATAATAATAAAATCAATAATTTTAATGGTGATGATAATTAATAAATTAAAGGCACGTTGAATTTATAAAGTATAGATTTAAGGGTTTAATTAAAGAAAGAAACTCAAAGATCAAATTAAATTTATGAAACATTAAATAAGTTAATTTCAAAGTTAACAGTGCAAGAATATCTGATGAAATTAAATTACGATGAATAAATTTAATGAATGTCGGATATAAATCTGACATTTTTAATAAATGAGAGTTAAGCTCAAATTAACAACGATTGACTTAAGAAATTTATAATAATATCTATGACGAGGGTAATGATGATTCACAGTTTAAATGACATTAAAATTAAATTATTTGATACGATAAAAATGTAAGAATCAAATTGGTCCAAAAAAAACAAATAATTACATTCAAACGATTAAAAAAGAGAATAAATGGGACGTGCGAATGGTCGCACAAATTCGATAACAGAAAATCCGACCCGATTCAAAAGTCTCCTTTCTTTTCCTTCTCTCTCTCCTCCTGACTCCTTCCCATCCGTGACAGCCCATACCTCCCCTCTTCATTTAATTCCCACTCCCCATCCCCTCACACTCACCTCTCTCTTTTATTATTTTTTTTTCTCTTCTTTTTTTTCCTTTCTCCCCTGGCCACACCTAAAACCCATTCTCTCTTTTTGTTTTGTTTTCGACATTCCATGGCAGCACCTCTACTCCCTGCCTGAAGTTCATTAACCTAGTCACTGATCCCAAGTATTGCATTGTTTCCTCCTAAACCGGTCACCACGTCGGCCGTGCACCTCCCCTCGCCAACAATAGCAATAGCGCGGCCTCTCTGCCTCTTTCGTGTGACCCCTCCGAGCACCCTCACCCTTTTGTTAATCATCATTGTGAGAGCGAAGCCGCCCATTTCTCTCTACCACCCTTTGAAATCGGTAAGAACCAACCCAACTAAGCCAGCTTTGTTAAACCGGACCCAAAAATGGACTGGCACAGGGACCCACTAACTCGTATCCACGGGCTTGAAATGCATCCTCGACTTGGCGGCTTCGACTCGCCTTCTTTGTACCAATAACATTATTCGATTCATTCCTCGCGTCTTCTATTGCGCCTCACATCACTCTTGGTAACCTCTTTCCTTTCTCTTGTTCTTTTGGGCATGTGGGCAGTCTTGTTGAGTTGTACCTCTGTTGCTTGCTAATTGTTGTCATTACTTATTACTTGACAGTCGGCTGAGCCGAGTTTTCCCTCTATGATTTGATTCTTGTGTGCTTTATTAGTGTTGCCCTTCCCTTGTGCAGTTTTCCCTTGGGCTGTGCTTAGTTCGTATGGTTCTGTTAGTGCGTAAATTAAATGATTTCATCGTGCCTTGTATTAGTATTTTGTTGGTAAAAATTCTCTGATAAGACCAGTATGGTTATTGTAGTTGTTGCCTTGGCTTGTATATTCCTCTTTTATAGTGTAATTTTTGCTCCTTGGTTGGGATCGGTACTCATAAGGCCAACTTATATACGTGATTTGTTCGCTTATGTTGCTTGCTTAGCATAAATTATTGTCAGTCCCTTGTATAATCTGTTGTGCGTGAATGTTTATGGCATAAGTGCTCCATTTCTATTTATTAAGCTACGTATTGACCCTTGTGTTCTAGGTGATGATATGGCCTTGTAGATTTCTATACTCGGGCCATAAATTGATTTAAGTAGCAGTAATGAAATCTATTGATTAGATAATTAATGAGTATAATTATAATTGAATTAATTAAGTGATATAATTATGTTATCTAATTAATCCAAATAATTTATTAATTATACATATTACATTAATAAAATAAATAACACATTTAAAACACCAACACATATTAATATAATAACTTTTCCTTTATTTTGCTTCTATTTTATTCATTTTTCTTTATTAAATTTATTTTCTTTTTAATCCTTTTCATTTTACTTTTGATTTTAAAATTTATTTTCTAACTTATAAAATCTATTAATCAATTTCTCTATTCTTAACAAATTTATTATTATAATTAAAATTAAGTCAATTAAGAAATAATATTAAGTTAACTTATTTAAGTTAAGTAAATTAAATTAGTTACATTACTCAAAATAAATAAAATCACTAGATTATAAAAATATTACTAGAACAACTAAAATAAAACATAATTAAATAGTGGATTATGAATAATTAAGAGTTATAAAATAATAGCTTAAATTATAATAACAATTTAGATTTTTAAATTATATATATTAATCAATTTCTCTATTTTAAATTAATTGGTTTAGAAATTAAATCAAGTAAACTTGAAACTAAAATAAAGATTAAACGTATAAAAATGATCTAGAACGATAAACATAAGTTAACAAAATCGTATGCGAACAATGAAAATTTACGCATAGCATAGATGCGGCGAAATCTTTGCTTTAAATTTTCAAGAAAAGACGATAAAACCGGAACAATCGCTTAATTAATTATCAATCTAATTTAGTTAGTAATTGTTAAGTAAATCAAGTAAAACTAATAAACATCTAATTTAAATTAATTAGGTGATACGATCGACTCGGATCCCCTCGCGGAGTACGAGGTCATTCCCAGCCGACGTGCGCGGACACAGGACCCCGAGGCGGTGTTCTACCTCCGGAGTAGAGCGACTCACGCGATCCTCACCGCACTCCCGGAGTACGGTTTCACTGGGATTTAATTTTCTTTCTTCAGAAATAGGAACCCAAACCGAAAATAAAACCGTTTTTAAAATATATCTGAATTGCGGTATTTTTTGACCAAAAATTTGTAGAGTCTAAATCTGACCTGTCATATGCATCCGGTAAAATTGACCGACATATTTGAGACATACCGCATTTACATGTCATATCATGTCATACGCACGTAGATAGGATAGGAGTAGGATCGGGAAATAGTCCGAGATAGGATCAGATAGAATTAAATAAATTCAAGTTGTAGATTATAATTATTAGGAAAATATTATTACTATCACTAATTATCAATTAGGTCAAGTAGTTAATCATGCATTAAATGCATGGGAGTCTTGAGAGGCGGACCAAGGTAATTCTCGATCGGAGTTGCCTTGTATAACGAGGCAGATTGTGGTTACGTACGGTGACCCATAGGCCGTGGGACCCACCGTCTGCATATGCCTTCTTGCGCATCCTCGCTTTGTCGGGTTATCCACCGATCCCGTCATTTGGCGGGTTCGGCTGTGTCGGAGTGTTTTCTTTTGATCTTTATTATATTTCTTATTATTATTCTTTATATGATTAAATTCTTAATCCAAATTTGAGCGATTTAGGATACCGTGTACTTCGGTATTTAGTGTGGGCGGCCATATCAGAGGCGGAATCTATTTCGTGATACTATATTATTATATTTATCAGGCGTATTTAGGATCCTAATATTGTCCAGAAGGGCTTTCTCCTTTGGCCGTAGTTGGTACGAGAGAAAGTCGGGATGCGGTCCATTGGCCTTAGTGGGTACGGTGTAGGCTCCCCTTTGTTATATTTCGTTTTGATACTTTTACGGGATGCGGTCCTCGACCCTTGGTTGGTACGGTGTAGGCTCCCATTTGTTTCGATTTGTTAATTCACGGGTAGTTATCTCCTTTTTACGATATGGCAACGAAGACATATTATATCCTTTTGATTATATTTTGGAAGGTGAATTACCGTTCGATGGACAGAGTACGTGCTTATAGCCGTTCACTCTCCTAGGGCGTTATCGCCTCGGGAGCCGAATTGTCGTTTGTGCGGCGTTGTCGCATTTGCACAAACATAAAGTCCTAAGTTAGTAAGTTGGGCCCTGGTAGTGCCGCTTAGGCAGGCCCGAGTTAGTAAGTTGGGCCCTGGTAGTGCCCGCTCGGGATGAGTCAGTAAATTTACAAAGCGGGTATTTATTACGGGTGTTTGACTCTCGTAGCTTATACTCTATATTATATTATTATTTCCACGAAATTTTACATTTCGGGTTTCTTTACCATATCATATCATATCATGTAGGTCGATGTGCATAATAATATTATTATATTCACTTATCAATATTACTTTATTTGTTCAAATATCGATGTATCGGTTTTGGGTCCGATCTAGGAAAGAAGATTAAATCTTAAGGTGGATCTAAATCCGTCTTGAGTAATTTTAAAATTACTCACGTTTCCACGGTGGTTGTGGGATCCGGGTATTTCGGGTTCGGGATTTTTCTTGGAGCGAGTGCTAGGGACGATCTGTAGCGATGACGAGGGATGCTTATTTGCATTGGCATGTTAATTTGGGTAGTCGATTAGGATCCATCGGGTTTTTGAGTCTTATTTCTTTTCTTTTGGGTTTTATTTGAGAGATTGCTTTGCCCATTCCGATGGAGCTAGCCCCTTTATGTGGGCGTTGTATTCTCTTTGTTCATTACGGGTGTATGGTCATGTATTCTTACTATTATTATTTTGTTTATTCCGTGATTGCCTTATTTTATTCATTTAGCCTTTCGTACGCACGTCTCGTCGTGCGTACGTGGCGGGATTAAGCACCCCTAACCCGATTCATTTATTTTGGGGTGTGACACTTATGAACATTCTATGAAACTAATTTTGCACAAAACATAAGTAAGATTTTTTTAAAACAAATTTGTTTAAAGAAGATGTTTGAATTTTTTAAATTTTTTGGCTGCATAACTACACATTATTTCTTACAAATTAATATAATTACTCCTAATTATACCTATTATAAGATTGTCCAATTAACACTTTGATATGAACATCCTACGACACTAATTTTACATAAAACATAAGTAAGATACATTAGAAACAACTATTGGAACAAGTTGTTTGATTTTTACAAAAATTTGGCCGCATAACTACACATAATTCGTGAAAATTAATATAATTACTCGAAATCATGCCTATTATAAGATTGTTCAATTAACACTTCAATATAAATATTCTAACGACACTAATTTTCACAAAAAACATAAGTAAGATGCATTCAAAGCTGCTATTTAAACAAGTAGTTTGAATTTTTTTTAATTTTCTGGCCTCATAACTATATATTATTTCATGAAAATTAATATAATTAGTTTTAATTATGCCTCTTAAATGATTATGTATTTAAAACTTCAATTTAAACATTATACAATACTATTTTTGCACAAAACATAAAGTAAGATGCACTACAAAAAACTGCTTAAACAAGTTGTTTGAGTTTATTAAAAATTTTGGCCGCATAACTACACATAATTTCTTAAAAATTGATATAATTGCTTCTAAGTATGCCTATTATAATATTATCCAACTAAAACATCAATATGAATAATATACGACGCTAATTTTTCACAAAACAAAAGTCAGATTAATTAGAAACTACTTTGTTTAAACGGGTTGTTTAAGATTTTCAGTATTTTTTTACCTCATAACTGCACATAATTTCATTAAAATTAATATAATTACTACTAGTTATGCCTATTAGAAAATTATCCAATTAAAACTTTGATATGAACATTCTACGACATAATTTTGCACAAAACTTAAGTAAGATGCATTAAAAACAACAGTTTAAACAAGTTGTTTGAGTTTTTAAATTTTTTGGCCGCATAACTACATATAATTTCTTGAAAATTGACATAATTATTTCTAAGTATGCCTATTATAACATTATGCAATTAAAATATCAATATGAATATTATACGACACTAAGTTTTCATAAAACATAAGTAAGATGCATCGAGAAACTAACTGTTTGAACGGGATGTTTCAGTTTTTGAACATTTTTAGCCTCATAACTATAAATAATTTAGTGAAAATTAATATAATTATTTCTAATTATGCCTATTAAAACATAATCTAATAAACACTTCAATATGAACATTCTATGACACTAATTTTGAACAAAACATAAGTAAGATGCTTTGAAAAGCTGTTGTTTAAAGAAGTTGCTTGAGTTTTTCAAAAACATTGGCCGCATAACTACATAATTTCTTACAAATTAATATATTACTCCTGATTATATCAATTATAAGATTGTTCAATTAACTCTTTGATATGAATATCCTACGACACTATTTTTTGTCAAAACAAAAGTCGATTAATTTGAAAAACTGTTTAAACAGTTGTTTAAGATTTATAACTTTTTATTGTCTCATAACTGCATATAATTTCGTGAAAATTAATATAATTACTCCTAATTATACCTATTAGAAGATTATCCTATTTACACTTTGATATTAATATTCTACGACACTAATTTTTCACAAAACGTAAGTATGATGCATCGAAACTACTGTTTAATCAAGTTGTTTCAGTTTTTCAATATTTTTGGCTTCATGACAATACATATTTTCGCAAAAATGAATATAATTACTTCTAATTATACCTATTAAAACATTATCCAATCAACACTTCGATATGAACATTCTATGACACTATATTTGCACAAAATTTAAGTAATATGCATTAAAAATAACTGTTTAAACAAGTTGTTTGAGTTTTTTAGATTTTTGGCCGCATAACTGCACATAATTTCTTACAAATTAATATAATTACTCCTAATTATACCTATTATAAGATTGTCCAATTAACATTTGATATGAATATCCTACGACACTAATTTTACATAAAACATAAGTAAGATACAATAGAAAAAGGTGTTCGGACAAGTTGTTTGAGTTTTTCAAAAAATTTGGCCGCATGACTACACATAATTCGTGAAAATTAATATAATTACTCATAATCATGCCTATTATAAGATTGTTCGGTTAACACTTTGATATGAATATTCTACGACACTAAATTTCACAAAAATATAAGTTAGATGCGTTGGAAACTGCTATTTGAACATGTTGTTTGAATTTTTTAAATTTTAGGCCTTATAACTAGAGATTATTTCACAAAAATTAATATAATTACTCCTAATTATGCCTCTTAAAAGATTATCTATTTCAAGCTTCAATTTGAACATTCTACGATGCTAATTTTGCACAACACCTAAGTAATATGCTTTCAAGACAATTGTTTAATTAAGTTATTTGACTTTCCTAAAATCTTTGGCTGCATAACTACAGATAAATTCTTATAAATTAATATAATTACTCCTAAATATGTCTATTGTAAGATTTTCCAATTATAACTTCGATATGAATATTCTACGATACAAATTTTGCACAAAACATAAGTAAGATGCATTAGAAACTATTATTTAAAAAAGTAGTTTGAGTTTTTCAATATGTTTGGCCTCATAACAACTCATAATTTCTTAAAAATTAATATAATTACTCATAATTATGTCTATGAAAATATTCTCTAATTATCACTTCGATATGAACATTGTACGACACTAATTTTGCACAAAAAATAAGTAAGAGGCTTTAAAAACAACTGTTTAAACAAGTTCTTTGAGTTTTTCAAAAAAATTAGCCGCATAACTACGCAAAATTTCATGAAAATTAATATAATTACTCCTAATTGTGCCTATTATAAGATTGACCAATTAACACATCGATATGAATATTCTACGACACTAATGTTTCACAAGACATAAGTAAGATTAATTAAAAACAGCTCGTTAAACAAGTTATTTAAGATTTTCAATATTTTTGCCCCATAACTACACACAATCTCACGAAAATTAATATAATTACTCGTAATTATGTCTATTAGAAGATTATCCGATTAACACTTCGATATGAATATTCTATGACACTAATTTTGCACAAAACTTAAGTAAGATGCATTAAAAACAGTCGTTTAAACAAGTTGTTTGTGTTTTGTGTTTTACAAAAATTTTACCGCATAACTACACATAATTTCTTGCAAATTGATATAGTTACTTCTAAGTATGCATATTATAACATTCTCCAATCAAAACGTCGATATGAATATTCTACGACGCTAATTTTACACAAAACATAAGTAAGATACATTAAAAACAATTTGTTTAAACAAGTTGTTTGAGATTGACAAAATTTATGGCGCATGACTACGTATAATTTCTTGCAAATTGATATAATTGCTTCTAAATATGCCTATTGTAAGATT